>JAKFHU010000487.1:6250000-7500000 GCA_023783475.1 Daubentonia madagascariensis | reverse complement strand
AAATGAAAAGGCAAGCCACAGACTGAGAAAAAATATTCACAACATACATATCTGACAAAAGAATTGCATCCAGAATATTTAAAGAATTCTTAAAACTCTATAATAAGACAATTCCATAGAAAAAACGGGGCCTAATTTAAACAGACACCTCGCCAAAAAAAGTTCATATGAGCTGCTATAACAGAATACCGTAGACTGGGTGTCTTACAAACAGTGGAAATTTATTTCTTACCGTTCTGGAGGCTGGGAAGTCCAAGAGCAAGGTGCTGGCAGATTTGGTGAGGTCTCACTTCCTGGTTCCCAGCTGGCCATATTCTAGCTATGTATTTGCATGGTGGTAGGGACAAGGGAGCTCTCTGAGGTCTCTTATAAGGGCACTAATTTATTCATGAGGGCATCACACTCATGACTTTATCACCTCCCAAATGCCCGACCTCCTAATATTACTACATTAGTAATTAGGTTTCAACAAGTGAATTTATAAGTATTCAGTCTATACCATCAGGGAAATGCAAATTAAAACCACAGTGAGGCACTGCACCGTATACCTGTCAGAATGGCTAAGATTAATACTAGCCATACCAAGAGTTGGTGAGGGTATAGAGCAACCAGAACTCTTCTGTACTGATGGTGGCAATGTAAAGTGGTCCAACCACTTTAGGAAACAATCTGGAGGTTTCTTATGAAGCTAAGCATACAGTTAACATATGACCCAATAGTTCTACTTCTACATATTTACCCAAGAGAAGTGAAAATGTGTGTCCAAACAAAGATGTGTATGCTCATGTCATAAAAGCTTTATTCCTAAAAGCCCCAAAGTAGGAACAACCCAGGTTTCTACCAACAGGATAATGGATAAATAAATTGTGGTATATTCATACAACGGAACCCTATTCAGCAATAAAAGAGGATGAATTACCGATATGTTCAACAATGGTATCAACCTTGAAAACACTAAGCTGAGTGAAAGATACCAGACATCAAAGAGTACATACTGTATGGTTCCATTTATATGAAATTCTATAAAGGGCAAAACTATCCATGTTGACAGGCAGCAGATCAAAGGTTGCTGGGGGCTGGTGGTGGGAGTGGGGATTGACTGTGCGTAGTCACTCATACGAACCACTTTGTGTGGTTCTGTATCTTTATTGGCGTTGTGGTTACACGAATGTACATATTTGTCAAAACTGATCAAACAGTACATTTTGTTGTATGTAAATTATATCTCAATAAGTTGATTTTTTAAAAAGTGAATGGGTCAACTCTACAGTACAATACCATATGCTTTCCAAATATATGAAAAGATAAACATTTCTACATATGTATATAAATGCATAGAAACATCCAGAAGGAGGCCGGGTGCAGTGGCTCATGTCTGTAATCCCAGCACTCTGGGAGGCTGAGGCGGGAGGATCGCTTGAGCCCAGGAGTTTGAGGTTGCAGTGAGCTATGATGACGCCAGTGCACTCTAGCCCGGGCGAAAGAGCAAGACCCTGTCTGGAAAAAAGGAAAAAAAGGAAAAAAAAAAACATCCAGAAGGATACACACCAAAATGCAAAATGACTATTATTTGCCTCTGGGCAGAGGTAGGAACGGAGGACTCAGAGAAAGGTAAGGGGCCGAAGGGACTTTAGCCTTAATTACAGTGCTTTAATTTTTCAAAAGGACAACGTGTTCACATATTACCTTGTACTTAGAGTTTTGAAAAGAGTGAACAGCAGGTATAAACAGAGGCTATTCCACTATCAAACCTCAATTGAAAGTCGTTTTTACCTGTTTGGACCAGCCGTTCCCTTCAATTATTTATTGAGCCTCTGTGTTTCTAGCAATAAAAGATGAGACAAAGCTCTTCTTTCCCTGCTCTGGCTCTTCCTTCCGCTCACTCTAAAGAAGCCAGAGAGCCCAGAGTTCAACACCCATCACTTACCAGCTGGGAGACCAATTTACTCACATTTTTAGGCCTCACTTTTTCTGAACCATAATAGCACCTGCCACACGGGGTTCTCGAGGGATTCAATGAGAAAATAGAGGTAAAGAGTTTGGCATAGGGCTTAATAAAAAAGAGCGGAGATTAGTCTTTTATTATCATTATTATTACCAATTTTATTGATTCTAAGACAGTTTCTTTCTATTTTAGTATTCCTGGAATTGGACACATTTTACAATCAATGTCATAATTTATCTGGCAGTGCTTTTTTTTCTTTCTTGGTATATAAAATAATAGCTCACTTCACAATCAGTGGTGTCTTTGAGTCTCTGAAATATGGTGATAGCATTTCTCTCTCTCAGCCTTCCTATGAGTCCCTGTCGATATTTAACCAACATTAGAAGCAGAAAAAAAGCTAATCCTCCTACCAGCCTAGGGAGAAGGAGAAAAAGCAGGAATGATTTAATTAAACCATCAGCACTGCTTTCCTAACAACAAAATGTTCCATCTGGCACAGCTGTCACTTTAGGGAAGGCCCAGCAACCAGCAGCTTCTTGGGCACCCCTCTCTGTCTACTTGCTGCTGTGCCACCTCTCCCCTGCACAGCCAAGGCTGGTCCCCTACTCTTCAGCCAGGCTACCTCCATCCACCTCTTGAGCTTCCCCACCTCTGGCCTTTCTCTGCAACAATGACGAGTATCCTGGGGTGGTCTCTTACCCCTCGGCTCTGTCCCCTCATGCCACAGCTGTCTGAAAATTCAGGAAGGGCATTTACTTATTAGGATCCTTTTTGGTGTGTGAGGTGGTTTCTCAGTAGCAAGCCACAAAAGCCAACCCTGGCTAACTTGTGCAGAAAGAGATTGATTTGGAAAGAAAACAGGGGGCTCACAGAGTTGATGGGAAGGGTGGAGAACCAGTCTGCGAAAATGAACAGGAGCCAAGGGAAGGCAGGCAACGGGAATAAAATGGCCAGGGTGCTACTGCTGGCACGGCCACAACATACCAACCTGGCCCCAGGACTCTCTCAGCCATGGCTGCTGCAATGATACACTCAGCTTTCCCCATGACTGTGTCACTCCCTCAATACTCAACGTTCAGCTACAAATGCTGAATTGCTTGACAGAGCCATGTGTCCTCAGCCTACTTCCGTGTGAAGAATAGGAATGTTGGTCCCTTTAAGCATCTTCCTTCTCCTGCCATCCAACCAGCACCACAGTGGGAATCTGGCCATTTAGGAAGGGATTAGAAATGTGCAGGACAGCTAAACAATGCCAAATGTTCACTGCGTTTGTTTTTACCAATGCTCATGCTTTCAATACTACAGGTTGATTCAGAAGCCCAACACTCAGAAATGTTTACTGTTTGGTATTTTGTCTGAAATTCAGGTAAGCAGAGACTTCTTAGGCTCAGTGGGCAGGGCTAACAGAGAAATTAGTCCTGTGTCCCCCCTAACTGTCCTTCCTTAAAAAGTAGTGTTAACAAAAAAAACCCAATATCTATAAAAATATTTTAAAGAGGTTTATTCTGAGCCAAATGTGAGTGACTGCTGCCCAGGTAAACACAGTCTCAAAAGTGCACCTGAGGAGGTTGGGTTCCAGTTTGGTTTTATATATTTTAGGGAGACAGGAATTGCAGGTAAAATCATAAATCAATGCATGGAAGGTATACATTGGTTTGGCCCAAAAAGGCAGGATATCTTGAGGTGGGGGCTTACAAGGCATAGGTGAGCTTAGGGATTCTTTAGTTGGCAATTGCTTGGGAGTGTTAAGCTTTGTCTAAAATTTAGAATCAGTAGGAAGGAATGCTTATGGTAAGATAAGTGGGTCTATTATCTATCATGTGATACCATGCCAGCAAAAAAAGATATTTTACTAGATTTTATGGATTATAAAGTATAGCTTAACCCTTGCTTGGCATGGCCTTAGGTCTTGTTTATTATTTGGCATCTTATTGCCACAAAGAGTCTGCTTTGTCAGTCTTATGATCTTTATTTTAACATTAATGCTGGTCAGTGTTGTGGCTAAACTCCAAAAGGGAGGGGGTATAATGAAGAGTGTCTGACCTCCCTTCCTGTCATAACTGGAAACTCAGTTTTAAGGTTTTTCTGGGGTCCCCTTGGCCAAGAGAGTGTCCATTCAGACAGTTGTGGGCTTAGGATTTTATTTTTAGTTTACAGTAAACATTTTATTAAAGCAGCTATGAAAAAAGATATTCTAGAATTATGTAGGTCATTAGTGATAGTCCATTAAAGTAATATTTAAGGAAATGAAGGCATCTGTGTACTTTCTTAACTAATGCTTAACTTATCAATCATAGTTAAAGCTAATGGTTCTCAGAACAGCGGAGTCAACCCAGAACTTGTTAGAAATGCACATTTTTGGGCCCCTCCTCAAACCTGCTACATTAGACACTCTTGGGTGGATCCCAGCAGTTTGTTTTAACAAGCCCTCCAGCGTGGAATCTGATCCATGCTGAAGTCTGAGAACTGTTGGTTTAATCTTAATCTTGACTACCCAGGGGGCTTTTAAAACATTCAATGCCCCAATGCAGAGGAGCTACCCCTAACCAATTAAACCCACCTGGTAAGGGAAGGAGCTTTTTAAACAAAAAGCTTCTTAGGTGATTCCAACGTGCAGTGGGGGTTAAAGGACACAGATAGAACTCATGATTATATAGAACGCATCTGTAACTCACACAAACCTCTTAACTTCCCTTTGAGAGTAGGTTCTTGTCTCTACTACATTGAGATTTTTGAAACGGTCACTTTCCTACTAAACTGATCCCTCTCAATAAAGAAGAACCTACCCCTTCCTCTGGTGCCCTGGTGGTCTCCAACCAGGGGCAACAGCATGTATAATCCATAGCACAAAGCCGCAACGGGCCTCCTTCCCAGCGTAGAATTCCGGATGCTCACATTTCTGTTCTCTAAAGAAGGTTTTTCACAGCCCACCTTGCTAACATGGCCTCCCCACCACCCATCCAAATCTATGGAAATCAGAGGACCAGGCCTTGTTTAGGTTAAAAGCGGCCATTGGTGTTTAAATCGGGATTCTTCTCTCTCTCAGTTCAGGTTCCTGTTTGCCTCCTGGTGCCTCTTCTATTGCAAATGAGTTCTTTTCACTTGCTGGGGAATATGGCTGCGGGCAGCGTTAGGATTGCCTCGTGTTCTCTGAGACCCAGGAGGAAAAAGGGCCTCTCTCACCCGCCTCAGTATAGAAAAATCCCAGGAAAGGCTTTTGATAGCTTAGCTGGGCCTCTCGGATAAAGAGCACGGATTAAGTCACTCAAATCCTAGGGTCAGGGAGTGGGGTCCATGACCAGCACTGTGGAAAGGGGTACTGGGCAGACACACCCTAAAGCTGTTAAAGCTCAGTTTATCCTTTAGCCACATTTATGTCAATCCGGTTTTCATATCTGGGACAATACCTGTGTTTTCTTGTGCAGACTGCCTTCCTTATGGGGGTCAAATGGATCAGGGGTAGTTTTAACATCCGCACACAGAAGTGCCATTCGAGAATACATTTTAACAGGACAATGAGTGTTTTCACCAACCATACAGAGCATATCCAATTCAGAGAAGACAACCAGGATGGGGAGAAGCTCAATTTGAAGAATTTGCTGGAAACAAGGGTGTTTAGCTCAGAGCAGAGCAGAGTAGAGTGCGGGACCTGCTGGCTCTTGTTAGTATGCAGAGAGTTATCAGGTTAACTTGTTCCATGTGTCTTCAAAGGCAAAATTATTGCTTAACTGGCCTTAGGGTGAAGTCCAAACTCCTTAGCATGGAGTCCAAAACCATCTCCACTTTCCAGGGTCCTCTCTAACCTCACCCCTGTGTTCCCTAGGAAGCCAATGTCAAAGAAAACAGCACCGGATGTTTGCTAAAGGTGGCAAGGCAGACTTTATTCAGACTGTTGCATTAGTGGAGAGAGCAAGGGTTCGTCCCCAGCGAAGACAAAGGTGACAGAGGTTTTTAAAGGGTGAACAGAGAGGGAACAAGAGGAGGCTATGGAGGAAGGAAAAGGGGGGAACACAAAAGGGCCAGAAGGATGATGGGCAAATGGGAAATTACAGAAGGGTTAAGTAAAGAATTACTGACAATGGTTTTGCAAGGTAGCCTGGCACGATGCCCGTTTTGCGGTTTGGCAGCATTGCATTTTCCTGAGCAAAACTCAGGACAGGGGCTGGGGTCGCCTTTAGGGACGTGGCCTAGCGCGGGTGGAAGCCAGGCTGAAGACTGTCAAGTGTCTTAGCACGGTTTGGGCAAGGCCCTTGTGCCATCTGGGAGTGCATAGTTCTCACCAGGCACAGGCAACGAGGGGCCTCGGGGGAGAGGAGGGGAGTGCCCAGGCATGTCATCCGTGCTGAGATGCCCCCAGTGCCTAGCACGGTGCTCGGTACTGGTATCTGTTGAATGGACAAATGAATGCATGCATGCAAGAAGAACACTGTGGTCTCTCATCGCCCCCCTGGGCCTTCCTCTGGGGGCTAGATTTAAGGCAGGGTTTTCTCCAAAAGACATCCATGGGCCTCTACAAATCAAGCTGCTTTGCTTGCTATTTGGACCCCAAGGCCCACTCCAGACCCACCAAATCAGAGTTCCTGGGAGTGGGGCCTGGAAATCTGAACGTGGGTTAGCTCCCTAAACTGATTCTTATGTACACTAGATTTTGGGTTGAAAAAAGTTCTCCACTGTTGCAAGAGTGTGCCTCCCTGCCACCAGCCTGAAAGTCTACCCGGACGCCACAGCAATGCATCACTTCTTAGGCCCCAGAATCAAAGTCATCTATAACACTCCATTTCCAAACAGTGGGAGAATCACATGAAACGGCCCATCCTCCTAATACAGAACTACTGGAAGGCCCTTGTGTCTTTCTGAGGCCACTCCCATCTCACGTGGCCCCTCAACCCTCTCCTCCCTTGGGCCTCCCTCCCCTTAACCCTTGTAGCCTCAGTTTTTCCACTTGCTAAATTGCAGGCCTCAGTTTCCCCAAAAAGTGATAAACATCAAGTTTAGATTGGTGGAATGACTGGCTTGTCCTGGTTTGTACACCTGGCATGGTGGATCACCCTCCTCAGCACGTAACAGGTGCTTCTGCAAAGCTAGTCCCCGTTCCCTCCTCACAGCATGGCAGTGAGGGTGGGTTGGTGATTTTTGTGATTTCTGGTACTCAAGAATGGCCCTTGACCAAAGAGCTTGTTAGAAATGCAGAACCCTGCCCACCCCAGACCTACTGATTCAGAATCTGCATCTAACAAAAGTCCAGGTGGCTCCTTAGCATGTGAAAATCTGCAAAAGCCTGGCTTGGTGCTCAAATAATAGTTCTTTCTTCCTACTCCCTAACTGAGAGCTTATAAAACAAATGTTTCTCCAGGAGGGGATAGCCCATCTAGGTCTTTTTCATCATGGTGGGCACTTTTGGCAAGCCCACTACACAGCCTCAGCACAGTTCCCACTTTCAAAAACACAGGGATGTTAGCGCTCACGGAATTACATCCACTTATTCTGATGTTAAGATTGTGGTGAGTCATCAAATCAGGCTGAACCAATTAAGACAGCCCTGCTGGCACCACTACACATGGTCCTGACAACACAGGGGCTGATCCAGTGAAAGCCCACGAGGGGCAACAACCCATTGATAGGACAGAGGATATTCCCACAATGCCCCTCAAGTCAGCAGGTATCCTCATTAGCATATGGCCGTTTCCAAAGCCCAACCTGCAGGAGGTGGCTATTCTATTTCCATTTTCACTGAGGCTGCCTCCTAACTGCAGCTTTACTGAATTAGCCCTGCAGGGCTCAAAGGAAACAATTCAGAGAGATCTCATTCAGATTAACGTGTAAAATTTAATTAAGGAGGCCTGGCCATCTCAAAGTTTAAAGCCATTTACTAAGCCTGGGAGCTACAGAGTCCTCCCAGAGACTCCTGTATCTAGGGAGGCCAGGGCAGCCCTTTGATCATTAAGGGCTGAGAAAATCTCAGCTTGCATATTAAGGTCAGGAAATTATCCTTTCACTTTCCCCACTAAATGGACAAAGTATTCATCTTGTGAAAAAAGAGCAATTCTGAAACTCCAAGAGAAAGCAAGGACCTCCAGAAGCCATCGGTCCAGGTCCTCATCTCTAAGTGGTTCTATAACCAGATTTAATAACCAGATAAAAGCCAAAGGTACAAGGGAGGCAAATCTCTGTCCCCAAGGAACTCCAAGATGAATAGAGAGATAGACAGAAGCCACACAGATGAGTAGATGCAGCACAATGTCTGCAAGACAAGAGAGGGACAATGATTCACCCTTGGGGGTGTTCCACGAAGGCTTCCTGTGGGTTTTGAAAGGAGTTATTCTTGCAAATAAAGGAATGGGTGAGTATGGGGAAGAACATTTCAGGCAGAAGGACTCAGCTAGTTCTGGAATTTGTAGCAACAAAACTTCTTTAGTCCAAAGTACCACTCTGCAAGATTCTCTCCTGCTTGAGTCTATGTGGAGTTGGAGAACTGGTCAACTTCCGTTTCCTAAAAACTTGAGATTGCAAGCTCCTCGAGGGCAGAGCTGTGCAGGTCTTGGACTCCCAGAACTATCTGCAAGGAGATGTTGAGTGCATGTAAGAGAACTTTAAAACAGAGCTGGAGCCCTTACCATGCAATCCCCTGGCCCCTTCCTGCATGAGCC
This sequence comes from Daubentonia madagascariensis, assembly GCA_023783475.1. Classification (NCBI taxonomy): domain Eukaryota; kingdom Metazoa; phylum Chordata; class Mammalia; order Primates; family Daubentoniidae; genus Daubentonia; species Daubentonia madagascariensis. The sequence goes on along the minus strand of JAKFHU010000487.1, from coordinate 7,491,408 downwards.
GACTCCCACCCAGCTCCTTTTACCTTATAGAGAAGCACGATTTTTTTTTCCCCGTCACTTTAAACCTCATAGAATTAAGAGAGCGAGGCAGGATGAGTGGATTTATGGCCTCAAATGAATTTCAAGATGAATAAGAACAATCACAATTAAAATCAAATTTCTGAGAGAGGATTTGATCTCTTTCAAGGGGAGAGTGGGCCTGGCCTTGCCTATAGCCACAGACGCTCCTTAGTGGGGGGTTGAAATGCTCGCCTGCAGAGCGTCGGGAGCAAACATCTAGGGACTGCCACCACCTTTGAAGCCGATTTTGTGAAGGCTGTTTCGCCAAGGTACCACGGGGGACCAAACACCATTTTTAATTACTCACGAACGCATGAGAAGGTCCCCTCTTCTGAGACACGCCTTTGCTGTACTCCTCGCTCTTTACTTCAATCTTACCTCTGGCCCCTCGGGCGGAGAAAGACGCCAGTCCGCTGTTTCTCCTGTGGCCCGGGTGAGGATAAAAGGGGGCTCTTGGAGGGTGGGAGGGTTCAGAGATTTCCTCGTAGATGGTTAGGAAAAAAACATAATAGCCCATACCAGGGGCTTTACACTCTTTTTTTCTTTAATCTTGTGACTCTTGAGGTAGGTATTATTAGCTTTATTTTGTAGATGAGGACACAGACTCAGAGAGGTTATGAAACTGACTCAAGGCCACACAGCTGGTGGGTGGAATTTAAGTCTGGGTCTTTTGAGACTAAAGCCTGGCGGTTTCCTGTCTGCCTTCTTGATGCAGGGGTCCTAAGAGGAGGCAGGGGATGTGCTCAGACACTGAGGACGGGAGCTAGACTTGGCTCCATCAAGGAGTCAAGGTCTCTGGGGTCTGTCTGTCCACCTCTTCCCCAACCTTCTGGAATATTCCTCAGAATCCCCTGAAATTTGGTAGGGTTTCTCGTAGTTTAGAAGCTATGGCCTTCTTCCTCAGCTATTTCCTTATTTTGGTGATGTCAGAGTGAACCTAGCACGAGGCCTGTTAAGAAATTTTCTATGTCAGTCTGGAAGAAGAGCTTACTTCTCTACTTCCTTCGCTGTAGGGGTTCCGGCTAGAGCCTGGAAAACCAGGGCAATTCTGCCTTCCCCCCAAAGGACATCTGGAAATGTCTGCAGCCATGTTTGGCTGTCATCTCTGGGGGGGTGGGTACTAATGGCATCTAATGGGTAGAGGCCGGGGGTGCTGCCAAACGTCTTACAGTGCCCAGGGCAGCCCCCACCACAAAGAATGATCCAGCTCAAAATACCTCCAGTGCTGTGGTTGAGAAGTCCTGCTGTGCAAGATGCTGACTCATGAGTGAAGAGAAGGGAGCCCCCTTAATTTCAGCGTCCTAGATCTATGGGACACTCACACCCCTAGGCAGAACCGGTGACTACACTTTTGGGGAGGGGGTAGGGAGGCAGTGCAAAATGAAAATGCTGGGCCTCTTGTAAAAAACCATTAAAAATTTCAAGAGGGCAATAGCAGAGCACTTAACCAGGCAGGGGCCCTTCTAAACACGAGGCCTGTGGGAGTGCACAGGGTATCCCTCCCATGAAGCCAGAAAAAGCCTCCTTCTGGTCCCCGGAGCCTCCCAGTGTCCTGCCCTCGGAACGCACTTGGTCGGACATGCACAGCTCCTCCAAGGCAGCTCAGACCCTGACACTGAGAGGGCAGTGCCCACTGAGAATAGGAAGCGGCAGGCTCACCTGTCCTCCGTGGAGGAAAAAGTCACTATCGACTGCCAGGAGATGGAGGAGCAGGGCAGAGTGGACTGCCTGGGAGAGCCCGCGTCCTCCCTGGTCCTGCTGCTTCTTGGGAGGGACCAAGGGCCAACACGCTGGGAGGGTTTTCAAGCACATAGCAATTAAGAGGAGCAAGAGAAAGCAGAGAGAGAAAGAAAGGCTTCTCGTTTCCTGGATATTTTCCCTGAAGCTGGTAGTCCCAGGGCTGACTCATGTGGCTCTCTGCTTGCTGTCACCCCTCACCTTCAGAGGGCCTCTCTGACCCCCGCCCAGGAAAGGAGGGGACAGAGACAGCGCTCACTCTGAGTGATGGATCCTGGAAATTACTTTCTCTCCTTCCAATCCAGTCCTCAGCCCAACTGCCCCCACCCTCCAAATAAGCGAGCTCCTGCCCCCTATGCAGTGACGTTGCCTTTGCTTCGCTTCATTTTCTGAAGCATTTTACAATTATATTATTCTGCCATGCTGAGAGTGTTTCTGCAAACCATTTCACATCCCTTTAGGGAAGATGTGGGGGGCCTGCAGGGAGGCGAGGGGGAGCCCGCCACAAAGTGCCCACCGTGAATCAGATCCCCCGTGGAACAGGGGAGAGGAGCCCTGAGACCTACTTGGGCAGCGCCCGCTGCAGACAGCTGCAGAGATTTCCAGAGCCTCGGCTTCCCTTTCTAGAGTGGAAGGAGAAAGGGGGGCAGGAAAGTCCAGGGGATGGGGGACGCCCACCCCCCAGATCACAATCACGGGCCAGAGCCACCATCAGCCACAACTCCTGGGCTCAGATCTAATAATGATAACTGGTATTTTAAACACTTAAGTGCCTACTGTTTTCCAGTATCCATATGGGAGTCAGCATCGTATATAAGCTAAGAGCCGGGACACTTGAGCTGCACTCTTGGGTTTGCATTCCAACTCTGCCACTTAGTGGCTGAGTTAATCTTGCCGTGACTCAGTTTCCTTATGTACAAAATGTTAGACCTACCTCGTCGGGGTTGTTATAAACAGCCTAACTTTTATAAAGTGCTTAGGACAGTGTCTGACATGTGCTAATCACTAATATGAGTAGCTGTTTAAAAAATTAAATGGCCAGATTTAATCCCCGCGGCAACCCTAAGAGGTAAGTGCTATTATCATCCACATTTACAGATGATGCTTGGAACATGGAGAGGTCAAGACACATGCCTAGAGTCACACAGCTGGTCTGAAGCAGAGCCTGAATTCAAATCCAAGCAGGCTGGCTCAAAGCCCAGGCTTCTGCTAGGACTGTGTGCTCTCTCCAAGGTGAGGATGCAGGTTGAGCACACAGGTACACATGGGTGTTGGGGCCAAGAGACTGTGTTCTTGTCCTTGCTTGCCCACCAACTAGCTTGGGTCCCAATTTCCTCACTGGAAGTCAAGCAAGTTCCTGACGTTGTGGGCAGCTCTTCCAGCTGTGGCTCTAAGAGGCCAGGTGGCCCCGGTTTCTAGTTGGTGTCTTGGCCCCAGGCCCAGCCTCTAGGATGCAGAGCCGGCTCCCTGCACCTGCTGTCAGCCGTTATTAAGTCACACAGCCAGAGCTGGTGACAGGATGGTGCAAAAGTAATCTGAAGTGGATTTAATCACTGCTCTGGTGCCCTCCAGCCCTTGTCCAGTTAGGGGTTCTGCCTGCTTTGCTCTGACATGACAGCCTGGACACTCAGATGACGGCTGCCCAGAGCACCCAAGACCTGGACTTCTCCCAGGACCAGCCGCTCCTGGCCCACCTGCTCCGAACCTCCATTTGGCCTTCTGCACCTTCTGTAGGGTCCCCAGGCTGACAGCCCAGGCTAGGAGAGCCGGCCTGGCATCTTAGAGTTTAGATAAGTCCTCAAAGCTGGCAATCGGGGGCAGGGAGGAGACGGGCTCAGACACTAACCCTCCGGACCCCCTGGCCCAGCACACCTTCTCCTCCTCTTCCTCAGAGCCATTCAGGACAGAATCCCTGGGTGGCCCTGATGGTGCATGGGGCAAGAGAGGGAGGGAGGTGTCTGGAGCAGAGATGGCTCCAGCCCCACGTCCCTGAGCTCAGCCCAGCACACGCCCCACCTGCCCACTCCCCAGCCTTGCAGGAAAGCCCCAGGCTGGGCTCTCCCCAGTCTGGGTGAGCGGGAAGGTCACCCATCCTTACAGTGGCTTCTCCCTGCACACGCCTCACCCCCACTCCCACCCCCCCACAGGCACAAGCCAGCCCCGGGCAGCCTCGACTCTAGACCTGCCCAGAGAAACACGCTGCCCATCTGGGAAGCCAAGACTGACCAAAGTGGAAGAGTCCTGGACACCATGCTCTGCCCTGAACTTCTCAAGCTGCCTGCACTGGGATGCCCTGGTGGGCTCTGCTGTTAAAGAGTAGATTCCTGGACCCCACCCTGGACTTCAGGAAGCCAAATCTCTAGGGGTTGGGTGGGTGGGCATCTGATTCTAATAAAGTCGCCCAGGGGACTCTTACCCACCTTAAAGGAGTGGTTCTCACCCTCGAAGTACATAGAGTCCCATGGAAAGTATAAACCATTTCCATGCCAGGGCCTCACCCCCAGACCAAACAAATCAGGGGCTGGGCTGGGCATCAGGAATAAATATTCTTTAAAAAGTGATTAAAATGTGCGCCCAGGGTTGAGAACAATAGAGGACCACCAGCTGGTTCTTACCCAGGAAAACAGGAAGCAGGAGAGCTGGTGTCAGCTAGGATCCTTCCCTGTACATGCCAGCTGGGTGGGACAAAGACCCCCACGATCCAGTGGACCCCCTACTGCTGGCCAGGCCAGCGCACAGGAGGCGAGCTCTGCAGCGAGGACCTGCTCTGGAGCTGTTCAGAGGCCCGGGAGTACAGGCTCATGCAAATGAAGCAATTAGAGAACAGTGTTAAAGAGTAAGGGAACTTGGGAAAGAAACAGCTAGCGGAGCTTAAAGAAGGGTGTGAACTCATTCAGCCAAGGCAGGCGCTGGGGGAAGTGGGAGGTGGAGGTCCTCAGTCTGGGCTAGGTTAGGGGAGAAGAGCCTGGAGGAGGGGGCCATTCCTGCCCAGAGGCACCTTTGTTATTTGGGTCGAGCTAGTGTTTGTTTTATGGAAGGGTGTTTGGATGGGAACAGGCCTGTGCCTCTCACGAAGGAGCCTGTTCCACTCCCTCGCTCCCTCCCCTGGGCTGCAAGCTCCCTGTTCATACCTGCCCTGTCCCCCTCAAAGGCAACCTCCTCCCCCTCGTAAGTACTCTGGACCTCCCTGCTGTGGACTTTCCTGGGACCTGCTCCCCCTCCATCCCTTTTCTCTTGAGCTAATGAGTCATTTCCTGTGCACCTGCTCTTTGAAAATCCCGCCTCACCTCCTCCTCTGCTTCTGTTTCTTTTCATAGCCTGGCTTCTCCAGAGCGCGGCCTGTACTTACCTCTTGCTCACTTTCATACGTTTACCTTCATTGTGGTAAAATATACATAACGTAAACCATTTTAACCATTTTAAAGTGTATAATTCAGTGGCATTAAGTATATTCAAAACATTGTGCAACCACCATGACTATCTACTTCCAGAATTTTTTTTTTAATCATCCCAAACAAATTCTGTAACTCTCAGATAATAACTTTCTGTTCTTTCTTCCCCCTTCTCCCTGGCAGCAACCTCTATTTTTTCTGTCCCTATGAATTTGCCCATCCTAGAAACTTCGTATAAGTGGAGTCATATCATATGTGGCCTTTTGTGCCCTGGCATAATGTTTTCAAGGTTCATCATGTTGCAGCATGTGCCAGAACTTCATTTCTTTTTATGGCTGAATACCGCTCCATTGTGTGGAGAGGCCACATTCTGTTGATCTGCTCATTGGTTGTCTATTCAGCCTCCAGAACACACTGTTTTCATCCCTTCTTGCTGTCTCTGCTTCTACAGTCCTGGCCTAAGCCCCCACCTTCTCCCACCAGAATTCTCAGCAGCCTCCTGTCTGGACTCTGCCCCTTCACTCTTTCTTTCTACGACAGCTTTATGGAGATATAATTCATATATTATGTAATTCGTTCTTTTAAAGTGTACAATTCAGGCCTGGCACAGTGGCTCATGCCTGTAATCCTAGCACTTCCAGAGCCTGAGGCGGGAAGACTGCTTGACGCCAGGAGTTCCAGATCAGCCTGGGAAACTTAGCGAGACCTGGTCTCTACAAAAAACAAGAAAAATTAGCCAGGCGTGGTGGGGCGCGCCTGTAGTTCCAGCTACTTGGGAGGCCAAGGCAGGAGGATCGCTGGAGCCCAGAAGTTGGAGGCTGCAGAGAGCTAGGATGACGCCACTGCACTCTAGCTTGGGCAAGAGTGAGACCCTGTTTCAAAAAAAAAAAAGGAATAAAGGGTACAATTCAATGGCCATTAGTATATTCCATGTAGGTGCAGCCATCACCATAGCCAATTTTAGAACATTTTAGTCACCTCAAAAAGAAACTCTACCCTTCGGCTATCACCCCTCCCCAGCCCTCAACCGCCCCGGCCCTTAGCAACTACTAATCTACTTTCCATCTCTATAGATTTGCCTATTCTGGACATTTTGTATAAATGGAATCATACAATATGTGGTCTTTTATCACTAGCTTCCTTCACAGCATGGTGTCTCCGAGTTCATTCGTGTTGTGGTATGTACCAGTGTTTCACTCCTTTTTATGGCCAAATAATAGTCCATTGTATGGATATATCACATTTTGCTTATATTCATCTTCTGATGGATATTGGTGTTGTTTCTATCTCTGGGCTATTACGAATCACGCTGTTATAAACATTTTGTACAAGTTTGTGTGTGGACATACGTTGTCATTTCTCTTGGGTCTGCACCCAGGAGCAGAATTGCTGGGTCTCGGGGCAATTCTCTGTGCACTCATTTGGGGCCCTGCCCGACCGCTGTCCACAGAGGCTGTCCTGCCTCCTCTCTTGCGTTTTCAAATCTCCTCTTCACAGAGCAGCTGATGTGATCTTTTAAAAATGAACTTCAAATCATGTTTCTTCCTTCTTTTAAAATTCTTCGATGACTTCTTGTTGTTCTTAGAATAGAATAGAAATCATCACCATGGCCCACAAAACCCTGTGGCTGATCGCCAACCCCTTCTGGAACTATCTGCACCTGCTTGCGGGGCTGCCACTGCCCGCTTCCTTTCTGCTGCTCCAACAGCCTCCGGAGCTTTCTTCCAAAGGCGTCTGCACTAACGCCTCCCTCTGCCCGGCATGCTCTTCCCCCTTGTATTAGTCTCCTGCGGCTGCTGTGACAAAATGCCACACGCTGGCTGCCTTTAAGCAACAGAAATCGATTCTCTCACAGTTCTGGAGGCTCGAGTCTGAAATAGAGGTGCAGGCAGGGCTGTGCTCCCTCCGAAGGCTCTGGGGGAGCATCCTTCCTGCCTCTTCCAGCTCCTGGTGGTGGCCTGCAGTCCTCGAGTTCCTTGGTGTGTAGCTGCTTTGCTCCATCTGCCTCTGTCGTCACAGGCTGTCCCCCTTCCGTGTGCTTGTGCTCACACTGTCTGCCCTCTGTGCATGGCTGTGTCTCTTCTCCCCTTCTCATGAGGACACCAGTCGTATTGGAGTAAGGGCCCGCCCTGCTCCAGCCTGACCTCATCTTAACTCATTACATCTGCAATGATCCTACTTCCACATAAGAGCATATCCTGAGGTTCCAGGAAAAACATCAACTGGGAGGGACACTATTCAACCCAGTATACCCCAGTTCCTCATGTCTCGGCTCAGATTTCACCTCTTCCCCACCTACACCCACCCCTACCCCAGTTTCTCTCTCCCACTGCACCCTTATTATTTCCTTTTGGCACCTTCACCAGCTGTAACCAGATGTTGTGGTTCCTTCTCCATTTCCCCTGTATGGGTGAAAGCCCCATGAAGCCAAGCTTCTTGTCCATCTTGCTCGTCCCTTGGCCACTGTAACGCACTGCCCGACACAGAGTGACTCTTTAGGAACTCGGAAGAAGAAAGGGAAGACCCTGGTCCTGCAAGGGGACGCCTGGATGCCAGGCACACGGGGGTGGGGCAGTCTGCCAACACACGCTGTGACATGTGTCAGTACGGCATTCCTTCTCATGGCCAACTCGTATTCCATCATGTGGCTGGATACAGACCACATTTTGTTTATCCACTCACCAGTGGGTGGACATTTGTGTTGTTTCCATCTTCTTTTTAATGGACACATCATAATTGTACCTATTTATAGGGTACGGTATGACGTTTCCATACAGGTATACGTTGCATAATGATCAAATCAGGGTAATTAGCATATCAGTCGCCTCAAATACTTGTCATTTCTTTGTGGTGAGAACATTCAAAATCTTCTCTTTGGACTAAATAATATTGTATCATTAGCTGTAGTCCCCTTTGTGTGTGGTAGGACACCAGAACTTACTCCTCCTGTCTCGCTGCATCTTGCTTTCATCGTGGTGACCACCGCAGAGCCTTGACCTTCAGTGCACAGTCACCGGCTGCTTGAGAATGCCAGTGACACCAGCCCACCTCATCAACCTTGGTGACAGCATGAGCTCCAGAAGGCAGGATTCAGTCCTCTGACTCTCTCTGCACCTCTGAGCACTGATGCCAGATGGGGATTCAGAAAACATGTGCTGATAACTCCACGGAAGCCACATTCTGACTTCCAAGAGAGCAAGCCTCTCTTTGAGGTACCTGTGGAATGAGAACAGCGTTCCTCTGCCAAACCTCCTTTCCAGCATGATGTGTGAGTCAACCCAAAGGATGTGCCTTCCTGTGCATCAGGGATGGACTTGGGTCTGGGGAAGGGGTCTGGGCGTCTGGTCATCCCAGACCCGTGGGACCCACGGCATTGAAGATGCCCTGGAGGCCCAGTGCTATAACCAGCATGTCGACGGCCTCAGCCTCCTAGCCACCTGCCGTCCTCAGCCTCTGCTGAGCTGGAGGCGATTTGGATCTGATGTGGTGAGGAGTCTGTGCAGGGAAGAGAGGATGTAGCAGAGGAGGCAGCTGTGGGAGCGTCAGGAGACAGGGGTGTGCTCTTTCTGGAGCTTGGTGCAGAAATAGCACCCACTAGGCGTGGGGAGTGTCTGCTGTCTGGCATCCTGTGGCGGCTCTTCGGTTTTAAGATACCTGCCAGGAACAGAGTGGGGACTGGTAAACCAAGGTGCAAGATTGCAACAATGGCTCTACTTCTCTCCACCTTCCTGTGTCCTCTTCCTTTGCAATGTGACTTTGCAGCTTTTCGCCTCAAGAGATGGAGTCTATTTCCCCCTGTGTTAGTTTCCTAGGGCTGCCGTAACAAATTGCCATAAACTGGGTAGCTTAAACAACAGAGTAAGTCCAAAGTCAAGGTGTCGGCTGGGCCGTGGCCCCTCTGAAGGGCCTAGGGTAGAATCCATCCCATGCCTCTCCTGGCTTCCGGTGGCTGCCAGTGATCCTTGGCATTCTGCGGCTTGCAGCTCCATCACTCTGATCTCTGCCTCTGACTTGGAGTGTCTTTCTCACTGTGTCTCCCTGTCTCTGTGTCTTCCCCTCTTCTTATAAAGACACCAGTCATTGGATTTAGGACCCACCCTGAATCTGGGATGATTGCACCTTGAGATCCTTAATTTAATTACATCTGCAAAGACCCTATTTCCAAGTCACATTTGAAGGTTCCAGGTGGATATGATCTTTGGAGGGACACTATTCAACCTACTATACCACACCTTGCATCTGTACTGGCCTTATATCTTGCTTTGGCCAATAGAATGTGGTAGAAATGGCAACATGTCCACTCTAAGGCCACGAAGCTTCTGCTCTTGTTTGCAAAAGCCTGGGACCACCTGTGAACGAGACTGAACTAGCCCATGGAATATGAGACACGACATTGAAAATGGCCCTGGTCATCCCGGCTGACCTAGCTGAGGCCATCCTAGACCAAACAGCCTCCGGCCTATCCGGCAGCTATGCGAATGAAGCCAGCTGAGCCCGCCCTAAATTGGCAACCTGCAGAATCAAGACTGAGTACATGATTGTTGTCTTAAGCTATCAACTTTAGGGTTATTTGTTACACAGCAATAGATGATTGATTCACGAGACATGATTGGTTCAGGGCAAATGGAGCAAGAGAGTACCATTTCTGGGGGCTCCCTGAATATAACAAAAACCAATAGTCTTGGACCTGGACCATCCACTAGTGGCCAGCAGTCTAGACATCTTCTGAGCCTCCCTCAGAAACAAGTGAAGCTATTGAATTCACCAGTGTGTGCACAACCACACACCTCCCGGCATCTCTCTGTAGTCCCTTTAATGTGAAGCCATGTACACAGTGGTGCCTAATAAAGGCGTGGAGATGGTGGTGGTGACTGTGGCAGAAGCCAGGATCATAGTCTCCAAGAGTCAGGAAAAAAATGAATAATTCCCAACCAGCTTTTCTGCTTGCTGCTTCTCTGTCTTCTGGAGCGTGGCGGGAGGTACATTCCTCCTGTGCCTCTCGGTCACGTGGAAGGCGAGAAGTTGCCAGTTTGAAATCCCAGAGATGGGACCCCCCACCTGGCCAGGGCCACCGATTAAGAGCCCGAGAGCCAGCCATCAGCAGGAGCTTCGAAAATGCTGGCTGAAATTAATCACTTGCCTTGCAAGGGTATTTATTTTCTCCTTTATACCTGGAGAGAAATGGGCCATGAACTGGAAATTTCCAGAGCGATAGGCTGAACTTTTTGTCTGAATGGGCACAACTTTCTTTTAAAGTGCAACCATTTGCTCTGTTCAATTTCATCGTTAAAGGACAGTGGCCAATTTTCTGTGGACCTGGGATGTCGGCTTTGTCTAAGGAGTGAGCGTGTGGAGAATTTACTAACCTAGCTGTGATTGCTCATGAAAACAGGTTATTTAACAGGACTTAAATACTGTGCTCTGAAGCTCAAAGCAGCCAGGAGGCAGCTGGAGAGTTGGAGGAGCATATTTCCCTTCTAGCGCTTAATGAGAAAAGGCAGGACAAGCGGGAGTGATAGATAAGAGATAGGTGCAGAGAGACAGGACAGAACCAGGCCCAAAGAGATGGGTGGGGGAACCCCAATCAAGAGACAGAGTGCCTGCTTTTTTAAAAAAGTGATATTTAAAAATGTGTGCGTTCATTCAATCGCCTTTTCACAGATCTAATTCAACAAGTGTTTGTTAAAGGGCCAGCTGGGCTCAAGGCTCTCCAGTGGTATTAAACCAAAGCAGATACCAATCCTTGTGGGCTTCCTGGAGGAGGCATTTGGGAGCCAATTCTTGACCTAGTTTTTTGATGCTTCTGCAAGTCATTCCATACCAATCTTCTGAACTTCCTTCACCTTGCTGGCTTGCTAACTGAAGGCAGGCATAGAATTTGGGGATTAGTGTCAGGAGGCTGGGCCTTCCATAAACTGACTCTAATCTTAGCTTATTGTATGGCCTTGGTTTTCTTATCTATGAAATGGGAATAATTATACCTAACTCATGTGATTGTCTTCAGAATTAAGTAAAAGCATAGGTAAAGCTTCTGGCCCAATGCCAGGTACATATGAGGTCCACACAAGTGTCACTTTCCTTTCTCTTCCCTCTTGGCCTTTGCCAGGCTGCATCACTCCCTTTCTAAAATTCTGCCTGGGAGTTTGTCCCTTTCCCTAGGAGTTACTGAATTTGGGGGTGGTCCTGCCAATCACAGCACAGTGCAGTGTCTAAGAGTGGGAACTGGGGTCAGCCTTCGAGATTCAAATCTTGGCTCCATGCCTCACCTGCAGCGTGATACTGAATGAGATATTTATCTCCTTTAATTCTCAGTTTCTCGTTAGAAACATAGGACAAGCTTTGTACGGCTGTTCGGGTTAAAAGAGGTAACTCATCTAAAAGGCTTTCCTGGGGCCGGCACATAGTATGTGCTCAATAAATGACAGCTTTTCCCCATCATCCTTACGAAGCACGACTACTGTGAATGGGTAATTTCCTAGAAGACTGGAGTTCTATTCTGTGATTGCCATTGATAAAGAAATCTATGTTTCATCTGAAAAACAAAAGCAAAAACACCCCTGCCCAAGCCCACCTCAGTGGAGGTGCTGTCTGCCTCCTTGGCCAAGCTCTGTTCCTTCCAAGTAGAAGGAGTTTCACCCCTGGACTAAATTCTTACAATTACTCCTGTGACCTGCTCACAACTTAGTCTCCTCCAAGGCACACAAGACAGACTGTACTGGGTGAGGGAACAGAAAATGCTTAATCATCTATACAAACGGCAGGAAAGAAACACTCTCTTCCCATCTGGCTCGAGAGTGTATTATATGACCTCTCCACACTGCAGCCTTCCCTGCTTATTCTGCTTTGCTTACTCTAATTTCCAAACGGCTTTTCATCTCCTGCATAAGCACTGTCTGACATGGATGGAGGGGGTAGGCCAGGAGGGGTGGGAGGTAGGGGAGGAGGAAGCGGTGGCTGGTGGGTGAGCAGTATAATACCCCAACAACACATTTTCCAAACCCCAGATCAGGACCCAGAGCCCAGAGGATTTTCGTGTGAATGTGTTTGGGAGAAGGCAATCTGGGAGGCATTGTTTGGTTGCTGAAATATTGGCATTTCAATGGTTTATGGGCACAAAGGAACAGAATTCTTGAAATCAGATCTGTTCTAAAAAATCTAGGGTGTATAATAACCATTGCAGGTCCAGGCAATCCAATCTTGAATTTTAAGTTTGCTGCAAAACGAAAAATCGCAAGAGAATGACACATCACAGTGGCTGTCAAGGAGCACCTCTAAGAGCTGGGCTTACCATGGGACATGAAGTTCTCCATTATAGTCTCTCGCTGCTCTGGACATCTATTATTTGTCATTATTATTTATTAATCAATGGTCATTAATTCTTGGCATACTATTTGCCTAATGGGTGTTTCCCCAGGTCCATCCCGAGCTCATGAGAGCAGAGGCTGTGCCTGGCTACTGTGTTCCATGTCACGCCCTCAGCAGATGCTCCATATATTTGCTGAATGAAATGGACACAAGTGCATTCCTGGAACACGCTCTTTACCTTGGAAGAAAGTGTCCAGGAGAGTCAGCACCAGGAAATCTTGCTGTCCAGTTTGGCCCGTGAGTGGCTCTCCCGGCACCCTTGGGGGCCATCCTGGAGGAAGCCAGCTCAGCTGCGCATTGGAGTGAGGACAGAACACGGCCTGCCCCAAATCCCACAGTCAGGCATACTCAGAACTCCAAAGAATGTTCCATCTGCTTCCTTCTTCTGGTTGCAGCAATGGAACCCAACATGCACAGGATCTGAACTGTGGTGGGAACCAGGTGTGTGGGCTCTGGTTTAGTGTAGTGTCCACTGCTGCCCCACCCAGACCTTCTGGTACCCATGTGGCCATTGCCTGGACCAGGAGGGAGCCAGCAGGGGCACAACCCTCAGTGTCTGTCTTCTCTGTTGTGTCTTTTCCTTCTTGGTCCCTGGGTCATATTAACACCTCACTCCCCCATGAAGTTCTGGTCTCCTCTGTGTCGAGTTTCTAGCATGAGCTGTCAGTCTTGGTCAACAGCAATTTTCCAACCTGTTCTGTGTTGGGAAAGGCTGGTGGGAGGAAAGTGTGGCTCTTGAATGTGGGGCGGGAGGAGGGAGAAGAAAATACATAGTATTAGAAAGGAGAGTGGTGATAGTGAAACAGTTATCAAATTATTTAAAAAACCAAATCTGTAGTAATTTGTATTTAAAAAAGTGAATATATGGTAATTCTTATGCTCCTTTATTAACACATTAAATAACAAGATCTAGTGGCAGGTCTAATAACTACCATAATTTCAAAGTAGTGATGAGCATAAACAACACTTGAGATATCCACCGCGACTGAAATGTGATATGAAAATTTGTGCAAAAAGTCTCAGGTCTTGCTAATATTTCTGTGGTTTGTTTTCTGTGCTCATCATTAAAGGAAGTGATAAATTTTATTTAAGGTTAATGAAAATAAGGATTTTTTGCCCCACCCAAGTTCGCAGACACCCTGAATTCTATCACGGACTGTAGGATACAGCTGGTGTTAGGTTGGTGTATCTTTGTGCTTTGTGCACAGATGTGTCTGTTTTCTTGCTAGTTCCCAGTCACACCACAGAGACCCCTTAGCCCTGAGAGGCTCTAGGACGTGTGTGTGGTGAGGGTAAGAGGATAACCGTTCTAACCACGGAAAAATGAGTGAGCTTTCCAGGCTATGGTTTACCTGTTGGATTCAAAATAGACACTAGACACTTGAGGATAAAGCCACAGGCTGCTGGGAGATCTGGTCTACCCCCAAGCAGTATAAATATCTGTTCTAAGTCCAGAGCCACAAGCAAACGGTGACAGAGGACCTCCCTCTGTATCTGTCTCTATTAGCTGCCTCACTAGCTCCCTGGGGACCCTTCCTTCCTGTGAGCCCCCATATCCCAAAGGCAGTTGGAGGTTTCAACACTGTGGAGGTTGGGGTGGGGGGATGCTTGTGTACTCTTGTATTCTTCTTAAAGCCATGCCTGTGTCAAAGCAAGCCCTGGTGGCTCAGTGCTGGAGAAGACCTTAGTCTTCTTACCAGCTCTGTCACTTTACACCCAGGCAAACCTGGGCCCTGAAACATTGAGAGGCTTGACCGGGTCACGCAGCCAGGTAACAGTGGACATGGACTCTAAGTCACGTCTCACGGCATCCCATCCTGAGCTCCTTCCGCTCTACCTTTGAGAAACGGAAGACTCCTGAAGGTCACGAAGGGGGGGCAGCCTCTCCTCTGAGCTGGTGTCTCTCCCAGCCCGCTTCTCTGCCCCATCGCCTGGGGGGTCTAACTCGGGCATTTTGAGGACCCCGTTCTGCCTGCTGCAGGAACGGTTCTACTGCCGGCCTCCCTCTGGCTGTCAGGACCACGGAGGGGAGCGGGAGCCTCCAGCCTCCCTCCAAGGTGGGGTGGGGGTGGGATGGGAACAGCCCTGAGACCAGGGTCCTCCCGATCCCAACCTCCTCCTGGGCTGCCAGCTCGCTCTCCGCCCTGTGGGCGCCAGCCCTGCAGCCCACCCTGCTCCTGAGGAAGGGTGGATGGACACAGGGGTGGCAGGTGGCAGAGGCTGGTGGCATGGGGCAGTGGGGACAGTGCCAGGGGAGTCTGGCACTGCACTGGAGCAAAAGGACAGAGGGTGAGAGGAGTTCCAGGCAGTTGGGCATGTCACACTGTTACAGGAGAAAAATTAGGCCAGAGCCTGGCTCTCTCTGCCTCTGTCTGAGTGATCATCACCCTTATTATAAAGCAACTAATTATTAGCCTGGCTCATTAGCAATTATAAATCTCTAACTCCAGAACTTCATTTAAAAAATGACAAGTTAGCACTTAATTATTTTCCCAACTGCCTGGATCACGCACAGCGTTAACACACCCAGCTCCCGTGGTTCTTGGGAGCCGGGCTGGCCTTCGGGTACTGCAGACGGGTCCCTGCTTTGCTTCCCATCCAGAAACCTGGGTGTCCCCCCAGTGGCTGAAATCCAGCACCCTGAGATGTGAAAAATGAAGGAAGAGTGATGAACTTTCTCCTCCTTCTGCTTTCCAGCAAAAATAGAAACAACACATTCATTGAGCATTTCTGCGTGCCAGGTGCTTGGCGTGCCTCACTGCACTTAACTCTCTCCATAACCATGGGGCCCTGATATTGTTACTCTCCATTTTACTGATGTGGATCCCGAGGTCGTGATGCCTGTCAAATGGGCCACGAGCAGCCAGCTTGGATGTAGCAGGTTGGCCTGCCTCGCAGCCCATGCCCTCCGCAGCTACCACATGCTCAGCTGCGGCTCTGACGAGGGAAGAGCCTTGGGCAGGTGGTGGTCAGGACCCTGTGCATCCAAATGCCCCCTAACACTTGCCTGCCAAGGGAAAGGCAGGACCTTAGATCCTGGTCTTCTTCACGGAGAGGCCGGGTGGGTGGGTGGGTGGGTGGACGGAGGGACGAGTCCGTCTCAAGTCCGCATGCTGACATTTTTCATTACCCTCCAGCTAAATTTTCATGGCTGTTCTTGCTTCCTTATTCTCCCCCAGATTTCTCCTGTCCTTTGCTGCTTCTTTCCCTTCTTGGGCACTAACTGACGGATGAAACAAAGGGTTGCACGAGGAAGGCCACTGTCGGTGCGGTGGCCCCTCCCAGCCTCTTCGCTGTCCCTCTGCTGGGTCTGAGGAAGTGGCTATGGCTGGGAAGAGCTGACTGAGGTGGAACAGCCAGAGGTGGGGGACAAAGGGGACACAGATCTGAATTTTCAGGCCAGAGGTGGAGGAAACTCCCACCTGGGCACATGGGACCCACTGCCAGAGCCGCCCAACAAGGTGAGCCGAGCCCAGAACAAGTGAGAGCCCTGGGGTGGTGGTCCTGGCTCCACCCCGACTGACTGTGTGCCTTTTACAGAGGCGGTGCCTTCCCACCTGTCAAATAAGGGGTGTGATTAGACTGTTCTTCCAGCTCTGATATTGAGTTAGATGCTTCCGTAGAGAACCTTCTCGTCATCATAGACGGCAATTCAAACAGATTTAGCCCCCATAACTACAGTCTGAGGTTCACAACCCTTGCAGGAAGCTGTAACTATAACACACCCAAACCACAAAATTTAAAGAAATGAATGATTTACATGACTTTGTGTGTTTGAACCCATGCAGTTTTAATTGTACTCAAATACAATGGAAAGCTATGAGGAGAAGAGAGGACAGTTATCAGATTGAAGAACAGATGCTAGTGACTCATGCGGTTTTTGTCATGGGTTCAAATCCCAGCTCTGTAAGTTACAAGGTCTCAAAAATCTGAGAGCTCGACAGATCTGAGTAAGGACCATCAGAATGGCTGCAGAGTCCAGAAGATGTGCTGTGGATAGAGCCTGCTCCTCGCATCCTGCAGACCTAGGAAGGTGTCCCGAAGGAAGTGACCTCCTCTATGTCAGGGCCAGATGAACGAGCAGGCCAGCTACACAGGGCAGGTGTCCAAACGCTAGCCCACAAGGCTCCGTAAAAAATCACTGGAATGTCACCAAGGGGGGAATCCCGGTGAGGGTGGGAGGAATTCTTTGATGAGCAGCTAGAGGCGAGCAGGCACAGTGGAGCAGCAGTAGTCACCATGCTGCCCTCAAAGGAGGGTGGTGCGGTTACCTGCAGGACTCTTGCATCCCTGAGGGGCAGACAGCCTGGGTGCAGAGACAAATTGCCAAAATCAGTCATGATATGGGCTGACACTCATGGGGCACTACAGGCATTAATTCATTTAACTTTCACAACAACCTATCATATAGATGGGGAGACTGAGGCACAGAGCAATGGCCACATGGGGAGTCAGGATCAAACAAGATGGTCTGGCTGCAGGGTCCCCCTGCCCCTAACCACTAGACTACACTGTCTCTTGATGAAGACACTGAGCCCAGGCTGGGGGAAGGGCAAAGAAGGAGGCTCTAGTGGCAGAATATGGGTTTCCCGCTGTGCCAGGTGTTAGCCTACTAGGGTCCCCACACGCTCCGCCCATGAGGTGCTCAGATGCTCCTGGGGACAAGGAGCCCTGGAGAAGAGGTGACCCCTGGTGGGTCATGACCACGTGATGATCCTTCTCATCCCAGAGAGATGGGTCCCCATCTCCCAGCAGTGCCCAGCGTGTCCAGGGAACACACCCCAGGGAGAAGCCCAAGCTACCTGGGCCTCTGGAGTTGATCTTCTAGAGAGAAGCTCCAAGGAATTCCCCGGCCTTGGGAATGAAGAGGAATCAGGAAAAGCGATAAAGATGCGATTAGTCCACTGATCCCAAGTTCAGGAAGGACAGGCAGGGAGGGGACCCAGGGCCAGGTCCCCAGCCAAGGGGTGCCCAGACTTTCCTGGCAGAGTAGAAAATTTGTATTTCTCAGAGCCTGAGGACTATAGGGGAGGCTGACGGTGACTCTCCTGAGTGGGGGGAGAGGGGCTGGTGTTGACAGTTGAGCCCTAGAACTTGGCAAGGGGCACCCAAGTGACCCTTGAGGGTTCAGGTGGCACCAATGGGTGAGCACTACAGAAGAGATTCTGACTCAGTGTCAGCTGAGTGGTCCAGAGCAAATGGGCCGTCTCTTCAGGTAGTGAGCTCCCTGTCTACTGAGGTATTCAAGAGGGGCTGAGCAACCCTGGGCAGGAATCAAGCACTGGATGGGGGTATATAATAACCAAACAACCCGATAAGGTGGGTCCCATCCTTGGCCTATTTGATCACACAAGGCCAGGGCTTCCTTCAGGCTGACTCACTGCAGAGCCCACGTGTTTAGGGCCATCTCGCTACGCCCTCTGAATGGCCACCCCATGCTGGGCTGGAAGGGCCTGGCCTGTCCCGGGATGCTGAGAGTCTGTTGGAAGAGCCCCTCCACCCAGAGACCCCAGCCCTGGTTTCTTCCTGTGGCTGGGTGGCCCCTTTGGGACAGAGACCCAGGTGGCGTTCTCTGGCTCAGGGCCGGTCAGGGGCCCCGTAGAGCTCTGTCCTCTTCAGCTCCTCCCCCAGGCTCTGGGGACGCCCTCCCAGCCACCTTGCTGTCAAGCGGGTCTTCTGGAAGCCATGGCAGGTGACAGCTTCCTGCCTGGGAACAGCACCTCTCAGCAAACTGACAGGTAATTGGCCCCTAAATCCCCCGGGAGACATGGGGAGGATGAGGAAAAATTACGGCTGTGGAACTGAGTCTTAAAAATTATATCACCTTTGCTGACAGCGTAATTACTCCTTTTTCTTGAGATTTAGTGCAGATCTCCAATCCTTAAACAGGTGAGGGATATTTTAAGGGCTCTTGCTTTTCTATTCTTCCCTTCCCTGGGCCTGCTGAGGCCGGCTGCCTGGCGCTCGCCAGCCTCCCTGCTCCTCCTGGGAAGCGAAGTGCCCCTGGGCTGGCCATGTGGGAGGGCCACCCCCGTGGAGAGGGGCACTGGAGGCCATGAGAAAGGGGCCTGGACCCCCTGGCCACCTGTTTGAATGTCAGGGGAGGTCCCTCAGCTTCCCAAGGCCTTCCCCTGCCAGATGTGGTCAGTGCCCAACCGCAGCCCCTTGGTCTACTGCAGAGGCCACCTGCAGGCAGGTCACATCCTTATGACCTCAAGGTGACCTTTACCTGGAGCAGGCTGTGAGCCCCTGGGGGTTAATCCTCCTCCTCCAGGAGCAACCCTCAGCCCACACAGTGATGGAGTCGTGGGAGTAGCCCAGTGCTGGGGCCTGTTCCTCACTCTGGGGCGTGGGATGAGACTTAGGTGCTCACCGGGGTCACCTGCTCCCTAGCACAGCCTTTACTAGTGTCCCTTCCTTCCCAGCTCTGTCTGTCACCATCCCCCTTACATAATTCCTGTGCTCAGCCCCCAAGTAAACGCCCTATACCCAAATCCTTGTCTCAGAGA
Organism: Daubentonia madagascariensis; assembly: GCA_023783475.1. Lineage (NCBI taxonomy): Eukaryota > Metazoa > Chordata > Mammalia > Primates > Daubentoniidae > Daubentonia > Daubentonia madagascariensis. Next base: position 7,472,345 of record JAKFHU010000487.1, on the reverse strand, counting down.
AACCCAAACTTGAGGCCCCCTCCCCTGCAGCTGTGGGTACCGACTTCTGCTTGGAAGTGGGTGTTCTCTGAAGCAGAGGGATGGTCCGGACAGTCCCAGGGGCTCCCATTCCACTGGCTGCAACCTTCTCCAGAGATAGAGCTCCTTCTCTCAAAAGTAAGGAAAGCGGTTTTGGGACCTGAATTCTAGAAGCTACAGCTGTCTTCTTCCCCAGGAGGCTGCCACCGTTTCTCCTGCCTCTGGGTCCACGTGCAAAGGGCCCTCTGCATTCTCCACCTAGGATGGACAAGGCTGGAGGCCCCTTAATTTCCCTAAGCTCTCAGTGAAAGTCGATGTGGGATTCAGGGCCCTGTGGACAGAAGCACCAGTCTAGTTCAGAATCCAGTGGGATCGGGCACCAGAACTCTGGCATTTTGTCTGTAAATGGCCGTCAGGACACCATTCTGAGAGGTGGAGGCCGAGGGTGGGAGGCCGAGTGTCCCAGGCCGGTGCGGGCAAGGACTTGGGTCTCTGCTGCTGCTGGAAAGGCCTCACAATGGTCACAAAGTCCACGGCCAAGGGCCAGGTCAGAAGAAGAGATGATGTACTTGGGCCAAGAAACTCAAGTTGGCTCAATACGGCATTTTTGGTAATTCTGAAGTGCTAGGCTTTGTGCTAGACTCATGCCAGACTCCACTGTTCAATGGAAACACCTCCCCAGGGCAAAGGCAGGATCTAGACAGGAATTAAAGTTTCCCAAGGCTGGTGCTAGACAGAATCCTCCTATCTCATCTTGGAATCTCCAACAAGACCCCAGTGCGGCCTGGAGGTGGCAAGCAGGGGCTTACTTCCCGGACTCAGCTCTCCCAACATCCTGACATGTCTGCGCCACCCCATCACCACCGTCATCCCCACCTAACCGTGCACATCCAACATTACAGCTGTAACCCAAAACTGCGACATCCTAGCTCCTATAGGGAATAAGGGTAATTTCGTTTATTAAATACCAACTGTTTGCCACCAATGAGTATTTTACATATATTAGCTCACCCTATGAGGAAGGTGTTATTGTCATCCCCGCTTTACAAATGAGGAAACAGAAACGCTGAGTGTTTATCTGACTTATCCACCATCACCCAGCTTCTTCCCTGCAGAGACAGGATTTGGGCTCAGGCAGTCTGGATCCAGAGTGAGCTGGATCCACTAACCACTAGTGGAAATGTCTTTGAAGTTGACAGCTAAACACAACTTGGGAAGAGGATCTTGGAAATTAGCATCTCTCTCCATTTCTCCTTGGTTCTCTCTGCTTAGATCTTGGTTGTTTTCCACTGGGTGGGTGTGATGGTTAATTCTATGTGTCAACTTGACTGCGTCATGAGGTGCCCAGACATTTGCCAAACATTATTCAGGCTATGTCTGTGAGGGTGTTTCTCGATGAGATTAACATTTGAATCAGGAGACTGAGTAAAGCAGACTGCCCTCCCCAAGGTGGGTGGGCCTTATCCGGTCAGTTAAAGGCCTGAATAGAACAAAAAGGCTGAGAGAAAGGGAATTCCTCTTGCCCAGCTGCTTGGGCTGAGAAATTGGTCTGTTCCAGCCTAGGTCAGCAGAGGTCTCCAGCCTGCCTGCTTTTGGACTGGAACTTACACCTATGGGTTCTCCTAAGGCCTTTGGACTCAGACCGTAACTTTACTGTTGGTTCTCCTGGGTCTCCAATCTCCAGTCTCCAGCTGACTGCAGATCCTGGGATTTCTGAGGCTCCATGACCACAAGAGCCAGTTCCTTATAATCAATCTATTTCTGTACACACACACACACACACATGCATACACACACATGATCTACTATTGGTTCTGTTTCTCCAGAGAACCCTGACTAATCCAGCGGTGTTGTGGACTTTGCTTCTTGAGCACCAAGGGTCTCAGCTTCCTCTGGGGCATCGCCATTGTCCCAGCCAACACTGGGGATGCTGCTGGCAGAGGCCTGCCTTGGAGAGATGGCAGGAAAGAGCAACTGAAGGTCTGCCGGGGTTCACTTAGCAATCGGCACAGGCAACAGATCAGAACTGGCCCTGGACATAAACTCCAGGTGAAAATCACCTTGGATCTGTCCCAACTCCAGTAACAATAGAACACAAAGGAAGTGGATATTTTGGGTCATCCAGAACCCAACTCTTCTCCCTATGTTTGGGAAAAGTCCCCAATATAGAATCTAAACATGCCAGTGACTTGCTTTGCCAGCCTCCCTTGCTTGTGACCAGACTTGACAACAAGATGTGCCCTTCCTAGACCTTTTTGTCTGGAGCTGGCCATACAGAAGCAGGACAAGTGGAGAACCTATGGCCGTGGTAGCAGTGGCCACCATCCAGTTTCCAGAGGAGAGCAGTCCTGTAGTGGCATCTTGTATCCAGGACCCCCAACCCAAGGGCCCTGGTGGAGGTAGATGGAAGGTCCTTGTCAGACCAGCCCCAGGGTGTGACTTTGGCTTTGGTCTGTCTGCATTGTTCCAAAGCGAAGCCCTCCCAGAAATTCTGCAACTATCCAATATCCTCTCACCAAATTTCTCTGCTGCTTAAATCAGCCAGAATAAGTTTCTGTTGCTTGCATCTAGAACCTGAATTGAGCCAACCAACTCTGGGTCAAGCAGGGAACAATCTCCCCATAGCATCTCCTTTAGCCCCACCCAGGCCTTGAGGAAGGTGGCTTTATCCCTGCAAAACTGAGGCTCAGAGAAGGTGAGTAATTTTGCCCCAGGTCACAGAGCTTTTGGTGGAGCTAGGATTCAAACCCAAGTCTTAGTGACTTCAAAGACACTGTGTTCCCAGCCACTATGGCCCCCTGTCTCTTTTCTGCCTGGATTCTTTCCCCACGGCTTTAATTATACCAATAAGTAAGAGAGAAGGAGAAGAAAACCCACTATGCGGGCAAGGGCCTAGGAGCCAAATTATTTCTGAGCGGAATGATTTTCTCCAGATCTTCGACGAGGTGTCGGCAGCTCTTTAACTCCAGCTGCGGCGAGAACCCAGCCCTAATGTGTATTCACGAGCCGGAGATGAGAGCTGCACAATGCCCGGCCATTAATCCTAACTCGGATGCCCCACACGCCATGTGATGATCTACCTGGTGCAGAGGCACATCAGTGCTCAGGAGCCGGGAGTGCACCACAAATCCACGGCTGGGGGCACGCAGTCTGGGCTCCCCCAGCACACTTTACTGTCCACCCTCATGCCCTAATAGCCACAATAATATTTCGTGGCCACCTCAGTGCTGGTGACAGATAAATTAATGAGTTGCCCCTGAACTATGGGAAGCGCACCCCAAGAGAAGGCAGAGTTTAAGGAATTTAAGCAAACAGCCCCATCGTGCCTCCCTTCTCGAGCCCAAGGTGGGTGAGTTGAAAGTTCCTGGCAAGGGGGAAAGGAGACGGTCATTTTTCCGGCATTGATCCGTGGGTTTTTCATTTGCTGGGAGCAGCCTGGGGCGAGGAGTATGCAGGGTGAATCTGGAAGGCCTCCCCCCACATTGCACCGGGAGGGGCGAGCTCGTAGGCAGAAGGGCGGGGAGGGGATGCACGGAGCTCTGCTTAGGGCCTGTGTGGCCACAGAAGGGGCAGCTGGCCCCAGGTGTGTTAGTTGTACAGATTGCTGGCACCCCAGGGAGGCACAGGAGCCAGGAAGCTGGGGGTTTGTGTCCAGCTGCGCAGGGCTGGGACTGAAGCTACAGGATTGAGACAAGAGCATCCAGAGGCCCCTGGACTAGCCCTGGCTCAGCCTCCCCTCTGTCGCCCTCCTCTCTACCGGCCTCTGTCCCTTCCGTGCTCAGTGTTCCTCACCCACCTGTCACTCAGCCCATTTCTTCTGACCTCTGACTCTCCTCACTGCCATCAACCAGGGCTTATGGCAGATGTCTCTTCTCTGGGAGGCCACCTAGGTCTGTTCACAGACTCAGCTGCCACCCAGCACCTCCTGAGTGTGGCTTGTGGCTGCCTCCCTTCCTCCTCACCCCCCGCCCCACTTCCTGGCAGTACAGCAACGTGGAGTGAGCTTTGGAATCCGGCCTCAGTGCACATTTGGTCTCTGCTACCTTGCGGCAGTGTGCCCTGGAAGGTCGCTCACACCCTCTGAGCCTAGACTTCGCGTACAGTGCAGTGAATGGTACCCGCCTTGCAGAGTCATGATAAGGTTAAATGGAACTCTGCATTCAAGGGAGAGATTTTTTTTTTTTTTCTGCATGTATAATGACAGCTTCTTTCTAAGGAGTGAACTCTCTCACAGAGACCTTTGTGCTCTGTGTGCCTTGATAGGTCGGGAGACACAGAGCTGGGCCTAGGGTTAGGGTGAGTGCCTGGGAAAGCTACACTTCTTTGCACAATAGAGGAAAATTTAAAGCTTTGAGGCCAGAGGGAGGAGCCAGCAAGTTGGAAGAAGGCCGCGGAGGCACTTCTGGGCATGAAGTGACCAGTGAAAATGGACACTGTCATGCTGGCCGAAGAACTACATGACTAGGAAGTGTGCAGAGCTGTTTACAGAGGTCCTTCATGTCCCTCCAAAACCCCAAAGGCTTTGAAAAGTTGGAGGAGGGGCATGAGGGATTCTTCCTTTTGTTTGTTGGGAATCAAGAAAGGTCTGGACTGTCACGTGGCCTGAGACAGAGACAGCATGCATGGGACCCTGGGTGGGTACCCAGTCCAGAACTAAAACCAATCCATGGAAGCAGGAGCCCAGAGCTGGAGGGGGCCACAAGGACAAGGTCTCCCTGGGGTGTGAAAGGGACACAGGCAGTCTCCATCTGACAGCTGGCGATTTGTCTAATCCACCTGGCCCCTCGTGGGCCCCCACACGTTGACTCATTCCCCTTCCACACTGAAATTCAGTGCAAAGGTCCCAGGCACAGGCCCAGATGCCCTTCTGGTGACACCCCCTTCTGCCTCTGAAGTAGGCCAGGGAGGGGCAGGGTGGGATGCAGACCCCCAAGGCCATGTCCTCAGAGGACCAGCTGCCTGGGGTTCGTGACTCCTGGGTCCCCTCCCTGCCCCCCCCCCGCACAGCGGAGCAGAGCGGCAGCACAGGCCTCAGAGGAAAACCTGTTATGGTTTCTGCTAACAGAGGATGACAATACCAACCGCACAGCCCCTTCCAAATTGGGAACTGATAAATCATTAAACTTGTCACACGACTCAGGGAAAGTTGGGCTCTGGTCAGCGGGGAGCCAGGCTGCCCTCAGCACCTGGTGTAACCACTGCAGCCTGAGGAGGAGCAGCGGAAAGGCTGGGGGGACCCCACCCCGCCCCGCCCTCTCCAGGACCTGCTGCACCACGTGGCTCACGGGGCTTTCCTTCCTCCGCTTCTTTCCTCCGAAGGTTTTCTGCAAACTCGTGGACCTTGGAGCCACATGCTGAGCTCCAATTCTCACCATGTACTCTCTGGCTTCCCTTGAGCAGGCTGTTGAACCTCTTTTATGCCTCAGTTTTCTCACCTGTAAAGTGGGAATAATCACACCATCAGCTGCATAGACTGTGGACGTAATTAAGGCAATTCATTTTTGAAACGTGTTTGGAATAATGTCCGGGTGTACAGTCAGAGCCCTGAAAGCATTAGGTGTTATGGTTCATTCCCACCAACCTCTTCAAGGCGCCCCTGCCACGCGCAAGGCCAGGCTGCCGCTCTTGTAGTCAGGAGGGAATATTTTGTTAATTTTTGTGCCACCTCTGACTTGCTGTGGGGCACAGGCTGGGCCCTCAGCTTCCTCTTCCTACATCTTGGTGACATCATGACCGCAAGCTAGAGGTGGGCATAAAAGAGCTTCAGGTTCTTTAGGGCAAAAGAAAGGAGGGTGAAAGTCAGCTTCCTGTCACTCACCCTCCAGGGAGGAGTCGCTGCCGTGGGAAATGCAGGGGGAGCAGGGGAGTTGCTCAGCGTCACATCCCAGCCTCTCGGCAGGCAAAGGACACTTCATTCCACTCTCCACATGGGTGTATTTTTTTCGGTCTTTCTCAGTCTTTCAAGAACTTCCTTCTGCAGGCAACAGAAACCTACGCTGATGGAATGTTCTGGAAGGATATTGGGGCACACAGTGTCGATGGGAGGATAAAAAGAAGGCTTAGAAAGTAGAGACCATGGGGGTTCTGGAAGCTGGGCAGAAGAATCTGTCCGACACTTCTGCCACCATTGTCTCTGGACACTGCCACTGCCCCAGAGGTATGCAGCATTCTACTCCTGGTTCATCTCATGCCAAGTCACAGAAGTTGATCGAGCCAGTCACCTGACTGGCTGTGGCTCAGGATTGCCACACTGGTCAGCCGGTCGGTTGATGGCGCACAGTCACCTGACTGGACTGTGGCTGTCAGGATTGGCCACACTGGGTCACCTGACTGGGTCCTGGCTGTTGGGATTGGCCAAGCCAGTCACCTGACTGATCCTGGCTATCAAGTAAGGAGGGGAAGGCCCTCCCTTGGGCTGAGCGCGGGTGGAGGGGAGCTGTGCCTGGCAACACTGCCCACAGTGGGGGAAGCCCCAGAGGTGCAGAAGCCCGCTGCCATCCTTGAAGCTTTTTCCCTTACCTCCCCCCAGTCCTGTTGGTCCCGCCAGGGCAGTGCCACGTTGGCACCTTCCCCACGTCCTCCAGTGGGGACAGACACATAGGAAAGCTCCCTTGGGGGAAGGGCGGGGCAGGGGCTCTGTGCAAAGCAGTGTTCTGGAGGAGGAGAGAGCCATGTGGACAGGGGACAGAGCCCGTGAATTTGGCTTGTCTCCCTGCACCAGGGGCAAGATTGATTTCATTCATAAATACTCTCGCTGATCTTGGGCTCCGAGGCAGGCTGCAAATGGCTGCTAATGAGTCCCCTTGACCTTGCCTCTACCCACCACCAGCACCACCGCCCGCACAGACCCTGCCCTTCTCTTCCCTACTTTATCAACTTCATGTATTTAATGAATGGAGTGAACCTGAGAGCAAAGGCCAAAGTCCTTCAACTCAGTGGGGACCTTGGCGTCCCCAGTCCTCACCCAGCCCTTTTAACCGACTCTTCCACCTTTCTGTCTCTCACTCAAACCCACGTTGGGAGCCCCTTCCCCTGCAGCCTGGGCAGCATCCACGTGCCTTCAGCATTGTGCCTTCCTGGAGCGGGCCTTGGGCCCCTGACTCTTTCCCCACAATCTAAACCCGAGTCACCCCACCACAGCCCACACCCATCACAGTCTTCCTGTACTCATTGGCTGATGAGAATAATTGGTACCCATCCTCCGAGCAACCTCTCCATGTGGATCTGTAGACAAGAGATTTCAAATTGATTTAAAGCCTGTGTCATGCTGGCTTAAAGAAAAATCCCCACAGAAATTAGCCAGTTTAGCATGTGGGGGATGCTTAGCAAAACCTGCACTGGGCAATTACAGAGGAGGTGCCATTCCCCCACGAGGACAGAGGGAAAGCAGAGGTGCTGAGGAAGGCAGAGCCAGTGCTCCTCCTGTAAATTGCCCAAGGACACCCGGGCATTGCTGCCACTGCACTCCGAGTCCATCTCTTCTGAGACGGGATGAAACTGGTTTAACTGATGATTTGCTCGTTTGTTCGCTCGTGCCTTCATCCATCAAGCCGGACGAGCGCCCGGCGTGTGCTGCAGCACAGGCCCTCGTCATCTGTTGCCTGAATTGTTTTACCAGGTGCCGAAATGATCTTCCTATGTCCAATGTCTTCCTCATCCAACCTACCCCCCACATGGCCACCAGGGTAATTGTCCCCCAACACAAAGCTAAACAAGTCACTCTCCCGAAGAAAGGCCTATAATGTCACTCACATTGCCTACAAGGTACAGGTTGTCACTCCGAAGTAAGGCATGAAAGGCTCTTCTCTTCCCAGCCACTGCTGAGGTCTCCAGCCCACCTTCCCCATGCCACAGGTCTTGGATATAGTGATTCAGCTATGCTGATATTTCACAGGGCAGCACATGCCGTTCCCTCTGCCTGGAACACCCACTCACTTCCGAGCTGCTGACGAGTTGACTTTTCTCCTGGCACCTTGCCGGGCATCTCCACATCTACCAGGCCTTATTCGGAAGGGCTCATCACCACCTCCTTGGATGATTTCTATACCTTCCGATACATTTGGTCCACAAACATTTGGTCACTGTTAATTTACATGTAAGTGCTTCATGAGAAGCCCCTTGACACAACTGAGGGCAGGTAGAGGTGAGGCCCAGCATAGTGACTGTCTAGTGGCCAATGATGGTGGGTGTAGTGTCGAATCCCAAGCAGCAAGCTTTGGACAGAGTAGATGGACAGACACAGCCCTGCCTTCAAAGGGCTCACCTTCTAATGGGAGACCAGCCCTTCTGCTGTGCTGCCTTCCAATTAGCCAAGTGGCCATGGCGGGTGACATTTTTGTTGGTTGTTCACCAACATTTATCTATTCAGTATTTATTTTGGGTGGGGACCTTGTTGAGCACTGTAGATACATCACTTTGTTCAATCCTGTGGTTCTTGGCCTCGCCTGGGAACTTATTAGAAATGCACACTCTCAAGGCCCCCGCCAGACCCACTGAATTAGAGACCTGGGGGTGGGCCCAGCCAACGGTGTTTATCAAGCCCTCCAGGTGCTGCTGGTGCACACTCAAGCACAAAACCACCCTAGGGGAGTTATTGTCCCAATTTCCAGGGGAGGACACTGAGGCTCAGCCACGTTAAGTGACTCAGCCAGTTAGGCCAGTGAGGCCATCTCCTGATTGGAGAGTGTGGTAGGCTGAAAAATACCCCCCTGCCCCAAATAGCCACGTCAAATCCCTGGGACTTATGAATATGACCTCGTTTGGGAAAAAAGGTATTATAGATATAATTAAGGATTTTGAGATGAGATTATCCTGGATTATCCAGGTGGACCCTAAATGGCATCATAAGTGTCCTCAGAAGAGAGGGAGACAATGTCACTATGGAGATGGAAACTGGAGTGGTGCTGCCACAAGCCAAGGGTTGCCAATAGGTGCCGGGAGCTGGAAGAGGCAGGAAGGACCCTCCCCTAGAGCCTCTGGAGGGAGGACGGTCCTACTGACAACTGGATGTTAGACTTCTGGCCTCCGGAACTGTGAGAGAATTAATTTATGTTGTTTTACACCACCCAGTTTCTGGTAATTTGTTATAGCAGCCTCAGGAAACTAACGCAGAAAGTCACAAGAGGCTGGTGCTGTTCCCAGGAATTTGATCAGACTCCGACACTGAGAGAACAAGATGCTTGACAATGGTCCCGTGCCGCCAGCCTTTCTCTCTGGCATCTTTTCAACTCAGAGGGAGGGAGGCTGCCTGTTCTTACTAGAGAGGCAGTTCCCTGAGGGCAAGAAGTGGGTCCTGCCTGTCCTTTTATCCCCAGGCTTACTATGTGGTTAATTGAATGGAGGTTTTCATCTTGGGGCTCAAACCACAAGAAATGGCCGGGATATCAGAGCTGGCTTCTTTTCAGGGTTAATGTTGTCGGGCAGGAAGAAAATCTGTAAAAGTTTCCCGAGGCCAGAGAAGGTGGTGAATCATTCCCTTTGAGAGATTTCTTATACATGTTCATCTCTGAAGTAGCCAAATGAACAGAAGCGTCGACAAGCTTCTCACGCTGTAATGTGCGCAGGAAGTGCCGGGGGAGCTTGTTAAAAGGCAGAGTCTGATTCCGCCGGCCTGGGCTGGGCCTGAGAGCCTGCATTTCTAACAAGCTCCCGGGGGCCACCGGGCAGCTGGCCTACGGACCAGCCCTGGAGTCCCAAGGTCGTAGAATAGCAATGACTCTAAAATCACCTTCTCCAACACACTCACGCTAATGGGACGGAAACTGAGGCTGGGAAGGGGTGGTGGCTTGCCCAAGGCCACAGAGCCAGGGATCAATATTTGATGCTAATCTAAGCAGTGGCCCTGGCTTGTGGAGGCGAGGATGGAGGACCTTCCCTTTGGGGTAACAGGTCCCCCTGACGACCCCACCCTGGCAGGCTCTGCTGCTCCCCCTCCTCCAAATTTTCAAACGAACGTCAGCTGCCAGGCTGATCGATAGGCGCGCTCATCTGTGCGGTCTGAGGCTCTCTCCACAGATGTAATCAGGGCTCTGGAGACGTCCTGGCAGCGGGCATGCAGGGAGGGAGCACAGCAATACATTTAATCAAGGAACAGATGGGGAGCTGATAGAGTGTGTAGAAAAACCAGGTTTCTGTGATAATATTCTCTTCCCCCACTCAGCCCCCGCATCCCTTGGAGTTCTTCTCCAACAAGACCTCCCAGCGCCAACTCCAGCCCTGCCCTTTCCAAGATGCTTTTCCCCGGAACCTGTGGGCCCCTGGAGATGCAGAAGTGGGAGCGGTATGGAGGCCGCTGCCTGTGGAGCCCCCATCCAACCTCTGGCTCCCTTCTCTGACCAAAGCCAGAGGAAGCCAGGAAGCCAGGGAGCTGACAGGCCCAGCTCTAAATACTCAAAGCAGAAGCCGTCTGCGATGCTGTCAGCCACAGCTCCTGGTAGCTGGCAGAGAGGAAATGGAGTTCACCCACCCGTTTCACCCCTTACCCATGGCCAAGTTCACAGACCCTCCGTCCCCATTTCCTCCAGAGGTATCTGGGTCCCAGGAGAGGATGTATTGAGATTCTATAGTAGTGGTTCTCCCTGGGGGTGACTTAGCCCCTAGGGGACTTTTAGCAATGTCTGGAGATGTTTTCTGATTGTCATGACTGGGGAGGGCCTCCTGGCATCCAATGGCCAGAGGCTGCCGGACATCCTACAATGCCCAGGACAGCCCCCACAACATGATTCATCTCACCCCAAATGTCAACAGAGCCCAGCTTGAGAAATCCTGCTCTGTGGAAGGCCAGATATTGTCAGGGGCTTTCCTCAAACCAGCCTGACCCGCCTCTGGGTGGATTCATCTGGCTTTTTCCCCATCTATATTCAGCCCTCAGACTAGCATGTTCACTACCCACACACACACATACACACACTCTCACACTTCAAGTGATGTAGCATTAACTGTGTCATGACAGAGTAGAGGATTGATCTGGGCAGGACATTTACCTCTGGGAGTCTCACGTGCTCACAGTGATAATGCTGTTCAGCTTTCAGGTAAATAAATAAATGCATGAAATACTCCCCTCCCCACCCCTGCAGGCCCCGTCTCTTATTTAGTCCCAGGAAATCCACCTTTTAAGCAGGGGTGTGGTGAGGGTGTGGGAGTCCCGGTCACCCGGCACAGCCCCCACCCCTGCCTCCTGCCTGCGCATGTGCCGCCTCCCTCAGACCTCCTGCCAGGCTCTGTCCCTCCTGGCACAGCGGCAGGGGAAGGCCCGATAGTGCAGGTCCACTGGGAGCGGGCCACCTGCCGTTGGGGTCACTACTCAGAGCTCGGGTGACACCTGAGGCAGCAGCCTCAGGAACGTGCTTTCCTCCTGCCCTGATCTTCCTAATAAGGCTTTGGCCTCCATACGATGTACTAGTAGGAACAACTTAAACCATCTTATTTATTGTGTGTTTAGTATTTCCCAGATGCTGACCTCAATGTGTTTAACTCACATCCCCAAATCTTCTCAGCCATCCTGTGATGACATTCTATCCCCATTTGACAAATGAAGAAACCAAGTCTCAGAGAGGTTAAGCAACTTGCTCAGGGTCACAGAGCCAGTGAGTAAGCAGGACACCCAGAACCTGAACCGTTGACTGACTCCAAAGCCCATCCCCTTAGTAGCAGGTTCCTGCTGTCCCCTGGGTCACTCCTTGAAGTGGCCCCCACACCCATAGTTCCAGCATTACCTAGAAGCTTGGTAGATACACAGAACCCCAGCCCCACCCTGGAATATGGAATTGGCACCTGCACTTTCCTGTTAGAGACCCTGGGGACTCGGTGCATTAAAGCGACAGTTCTGACAGTTCTGCAGGACAAGGGCCTTGTTCCTGGAGAGTGGGTGGGGCTGGGGCAAAAGGAGGGGGATGAGGATGTTCCAGAAGCTCTAAGAAACCCAGAGCAACTGGGGCGGGTGCAGAGTCTGTCTGGGCCAGTCTGGTCAAACTTCAGAGAGGTTTCACCTGCTGACCTCCAGGGCTGGACATCACCGGTGTCTAGCCACATCCCGGTCTTCTCTCTTTGGATATTCAAGAATGCTGTCTTCCCTCTTGAGAATTCCTCTTGCTTCCAACTCCCTGGACCCCCGACCCTCCCCCCGACCCCTATGGGTGCAGCTGGTTTGGTGTGATCTCCAGGCCAGACAAGCCCAGTCTCCCGTCTGCAAGAACAAGTTTCCCGGTCCCCACTTTCATCCTCCCAACTACTTCCTGCATTTTTTTTTTTCTAACAGTCTTTTCTTCTCGTTGGAAACATTTCTTCTCCCATTTGAGCTGGGACTTGGGACTTCTCAGGGGCCTCTGAGGTGTTGTTTCTGTTACCAATTAGAATATAAAAATGCAGCCATTTATCAAAAGTACACGTAAGTAATGCCGGGACTGACTGCAGAGAGGCAAACCCAGATGCAGCTGCGTCTAACACGCGCCGTCTCCACCCCGCGTGCTCGGGAGGCTGGGACTGCATTTGCAGACGGTTCCCTGTGATCCCACAGGCGCGTGGTGTTATTTCCATGTCACATCTGAGGCTCAGGGAGGCAAGTGACTCCCTTAAGGCCTGTAAGTACATGTATAATCACAGCTAAAAAGAGGCAACGACTCTGATTAAACGAATTACTCTGATGCCTACTTTGATCTGCTTCCTCCTTTGCCCACACCACCCCCCGTGTGGCCAAGACCAGCTGAAAACTCAAACACTCCACTGGGTGCTGTGTCTCGACGTGGCCATAAAGTCCCAGGAACAGGGTGTTCTAATGAAATATTGTGGTTCACAGGATTACTACATATACTTTGGGTTTATTTATACATTTTTAAACAGGCTCAACTCTGAGCTAGTGAAACGCCACTTATTGGGAGGCGCCTCCATGGGATGGGAACTGCTAGAACTCGGCTGGGCGGAGTTACTGCTCTCCCACTTAGCAACTCGAGGCAAAGATCTTCAAACATTTTTTAAAGTTGTCCTATTGAAAAGGGAGTAGATTTATTCTGAATTGTTGGAAGGTTGTGTTAGGATGAGTAAGTAGAAGCAGCAGGGAGACACTTGGATTTATAATAGTTATTAGCAGTGATAGCTGGTACCCTTTGAGCGCTTACAATGTTTCAGACTCACCAGTCCCTCTTCCTCTTACCTCCAAGTTTTTACCTTGGTCTTCAGATGAGAACCTTCGGGGACCTCCCAATTGGGAGTGTGCTGGGGAAAGAATCTGTATCCCCCACCAAAGGAGGAGAAGCAGGGCGGGGTTGGGAGGCTCCTGACATCAGCTGGGCCACGTCCCAGCCTTGTAAACACGCTGGGGACCAGGCCAGGGCCTGCTTCCCTCAGCCAGCCTGAAGGCCACCACTCTCCACCTCCTGGTGCCAGCTCTCCATTCCACCCAGCACAGGTCTGCGAGGTGGGCAGCAACCCTTTGGGCAGCCGACTGGTTAAGGCAGTGAGGCCGGAGCCAGTTTGGTGGGCTCAGGTCCCCCCCAGGCAGAGTCCAAGGTCGAGACTTGGAGGGAAGAGGGTAGAAGACCCTGACTTTGGCCCTAAGAGTATTTTCCTCTCCAGCGTTTTCAGGAAGCCCTGGGCTTAGAGCAGGATCTGCAAAGGTTTTCTTTAAAGGTCCAGATAGTAAATATTTTGGGATTTGTTCCCCAGTCTCTGCTGCAACCACTCAACCGCTGTTGTTGTGTGAAAGCAGCCACAAACAACGGGTAAACGGATAAGTGCAGCTGTGTTCCAATAAAGCTTTATTTACAAAGACAGGCCACAGCTGGGCTGGATTAGGCCTCAGGCCAGAGTGTGCTGACCTGCTTTGAGGTCACTGGGCCTCCAGGACTCTGACCCCGTTTGGCTCTGTGAGTTCAGAAGGCAGGGTGGGGGGAAGGTTGGTACTCCCAATTTTCCACTGGAACCTTGAGGATTACTTGTTAACCTGGTAAATTTCCAAAAGCACCCTGAGGTCAATGCTGTCATTATCTCCATTTTACAGGTGAGAAAACAGAGACAGGCTCAACACCTTGCCCTAAAGTCACACTGGTGGGGACATTGGGTTACAGCCAGATGGGGGACTGCAGAGCCTCTGTTATTGCTGCCAGTTGGACTCGTGAGAAAGTAGATTCAACAACAAAACCCACCCATGGGGGCCGGGCACTGGGCTGGGGGTCCCCTCCCTGGCAGCATCCGGGTGAGGGCTGCCTGGCTGGGTGTGGGGTCAGCTTCCTTCTCAGGCTCTGTCCGGCTCTCTCTGGGTGACGCCAGGCTCTGCGTAAATGGCAGTGCACGCTCCCACCAGGACTTGCTGGTCTGCTGCTCTGTGAGCACTGCTTTTCCATTCTTTCATTTGTGTTCTCTACAGAGCTTCCTTCTGTGCCAAGGTTAGGGGCTCTTTGGTTGTACCCACACCCTGCCCCACGCAGCCCAGACAGATCTCTGCCCAGAGGGGCCTGGCTGACCAGTGAGGGAGAATACAGGTGTGCCATCACCAAGAGCTCACCAAACTCTGGGAGTGGGTGACTCCAGAGCCCCAGGGGGGCCTTGGTCCCTGCCTACCATCCCTGGCGGGGAGCACCTACCTCCCGGGGATGAAGGCAGTGAGGGAGGCTTATCATTTTTAAAAAGAATAAAATGCAAATCGGTTGTCTGACTCTAATACTAAACACTGTGTCCAGCAGGAGATCCCTGTGCAACCTGCCAGTGCTGACAGGGAGGAAGGGATAAAAAATGCCATCACGGGGGACAATCACATCACTGCGTTCGAAAGCAAGAGTGGGGACCCGGGCCGCACACAGGCTGCCTGTTTTCCTGCAAGCTTTGGCGTGGCCTACCACCAGGGATCCCTGCCACTTTATAGATGTGGAAACTAAGGCTCTGAAAATGTCAACCGTGCAGGCTTCTACTCAGAGCTCTGACTTACTTAGCAGGATTGCAAAGCTAGAGTTAGTTCTAGAATCACTTGAGCAGTCAGGGGTTCTGTCTGGCTTGTCCACAGCTCTATCCAGAGGGCATTGCACAGCGGCACATAGTAAGTGCTCAAGAAACATGCACGAATCAGAGGCGACTGGGGACTGGGAGGGGAGAGTTGTCCTAATCCGACCACCCAGCACTCGGTTCCTCTCGCTCCTGTGCCCCCAGCCAGGTACAGAGTTACATCTGCCTGGCAGCCAGACACCGGGGCTGCTCTGGGGAGACGGATGTGTGCTTTGTGAGTTAGTGATCTGCCGACTACAACACAATAGAAAGGACTAATGAATTTAAAGCCCACATAAGGTACCAGAGAGGTGAGCACTGCTTGTTTACAAGCCTGCGTGGGTCTAGAATTTTCTGAAGGGAACAAGAGCCACCCAGTGGGAGCTTTTGCTGGGCCAGGACAATGCCAGGTAGCCACCTGCCGGACAGTGGCCGATGCCAAAACAGGGCACATGGCCATAGCAGGTCTCCCTGTACGGGGCTGTTTGGCTGGAGCCCAGTGCCACAGGGCTGGCCAGCAGCAGGCCCAGGCCTCAGTGACAAGCCTGTCCCCAGCGGCTTCTGCCTCCAGATCCCAGGCCCGGGGGAGTCATCTGCCAAGCCTGGTTCTTCATCCACGGACTGGGGCTGGCATCTCGCAGAGGTCTGTGGCCTTTGGAAACAGGTCCAAGGACTTACTGACCCTCAGCATTCGATGTTGGCGTCATTTTGGCTTCCACTGAAACCTTTAGTCTGCAGAGGGAAGTGGACTTCATATGGGGCTAACTTGGCCACACCTTCTCTGCTGTCCCTGGGCAAGTTATTCAGCCTCCAAGTCACAGTTTCCTCCTCTACAAAAGAGACAGTGGATGTAAAGCCCTACGATAGTGCCAAGCAGATAACAATCAGATGAGAAGCCTGGCCAGCTGATGTCATGATGGATTAAACCTCCAATCCCGGCACCATCCATAGGGAAGAGGGACAGCTATGGAAAAGCAAGGGGAAAGCTCTGGCAGTCCCTGCTCAGCCTGGCAGCAGGGCCAGGTCCCTGTCCCTTCTTCCTGTCTGCCTCCTCTGTACCTCTGACCCCACCGGTCCATCCAGCTTGGCACCAGCTAGAGGTTCAGGGAGGAATATTCAGTCTGTTCAGAGCAATCGCTGCACAACTTGCCTTTCCTTTCAAAGGCCTCGTTCCAGACTGGATTATATCCTGGACATCCCCCTATGTCTGCCTCTGTGGTGGATGTGAAGATGTTCCACCACACCCTTCAAGGAAGGCTCACTCCCTGGTGCTGTAGCAGCCCGCCCTTGGCTGTATAGGAAGTGGCCTGACCCGAGGTTGCAGCCTTCCTGGGCAGCTCTGCGTTCAGTGACTGAGCCGGGGCACTAGGAGTCTAAAGCCTTGGCCATTCTGGCCCGACTTCTACCTCTGTCCAATCCCATAGTCTCCCATCCCTCCATGGGGTGGATCCCTCATAAGCACCATGTACCTCCCTTCTTGGTCTTTCTATCTGGAGAACCCCACCTGGGACAGCCACCTCCTCCACACACAGGTTCCCCACTGAGCTGCCCTCCCAGGCAGGAAAGCCCCCACCCAGGAACCCCCCTGGCAGCCCACTCACCTTCACTGTCTCCACCCCTGACCCCTCAGCTCAGCTCGAATCTTACCTGAAAGCCTCTCCTTTTCCCTTCGCCCACCTAAACATCTTAATTTCCTGCTGCCGGCTGTCTGAGGAATTGTTTACCACCATAAACCACAATACAATTCCATAAATATGTTATTTATCCTTCCTATTATTATTCCCCATTATTTATTTCTGAAACTCTATTATTAAATCTGTAAAGTGTTCGGTGATACACTGGCAATGAAAGACACTATATAAAGGAGAGTTTATTATTATTATTACTCTGTGATTAAAACAAGGAAGAAAAATGAACCATATTAAATCAAACTGGATTCCCTTTCGCCCACAAGGGCCCCTGCTTTGAGGTGAAGGACGGGGCCCTGGGGCCTGGGCTGGGTGAAGGCTCCCCCCACGTTGGCTGCTCTCCCTGCTGCCTTCTCAGCTGCTGTCAGTGACACCAGGGAGAACCGCAGATTTGCAGGAGGCTCCGTCGCCGGGTGGAGTTTGTTCTGGGCAAAGCGAAAACGATTCCGTTTGCAATGTTACTTTTTGCCATCAGTCACTGCCAGTGACATGAAGAGGTAATAGAAGTGCCCAAGAATCCCGCATTTTATTTCCACTCGGCAGCATTTCTCTTGCAGGGGAAACATAAATTCAGCCGATTTTTGTGCAGATTTTGCAAAATTAGTCTCTTTCCATCTAGCTCTGTGTATATATATACTCCATGCAGGAATGGAGGGATGGTTGTGCCCTGGGATAGGAGAGAATTCCGTACAGAAACCTCATCCAGAGAAAGAGATGGGGGAAGTAACTGGAGGCCCAGTGGGGAGACACCTGGTCAGCGCCCAGGTGTGCACAAGATGTGAGCTGGGGCAGGGAGGCTTTCTGCATCACCTGGCAACATCTCAGTCTTTGGTGCCATGGTCCTCAAAGTGTGGTTCCCTGGACCAGCAGTACCAGCACTACCTGGGAACTTGTTAGAAATGCAGATTCTCAGGCCCCACCCCAGACCCGCTGAATCAGAAACTCTGGGTGTGGGCCCCAGCAATCTGTTTTAACAAGCCCGACAGGTGATTCCGATGCAGCTCTAATGCCAGAGTTGGAGAATCACTGCTTACCTATCTTGCAACTCAAAGTGCAAGCCAGCAGCATCACTGGGGAGCTTGTTAGAAATGCAGAATCTTAAGCCTTTCCAAGACCTGCTTCTGAATCAGAACCAGCATTTTCACAGGCTTCCCGGAAATTCTTTTACGTATTGGAGGTGAAGGAGCCCAGCTGCGGTATTTTTGCCGCTCCGTTCGGGTCTGGTAGGATAGGGGACAGGAGAGAGCTCTTGAGGGTGAAAGCTATGGACTGGAGCTCTGGCGTGATGGACAAACAAGTGGGACATTTAGGAGCAAAGGATCTGCGGGGATTGGAGTTGGGTATCTGGAGGTTAATTAGAAAGGTGCAAACAGTTGACTCCGATTCCAACTTTTCCCCTGTCAGAGTTGAAGGCAAAAATCATCTCAACGGGCTGAACCTGAGACAACTGACTCCTTTGGAGCTGAACTGACATCTTGTCATTGTTGTCAAACCGTGATGACATCCCCACCAAGGGAAAGCACAGTAGAGCATATGATGTGATTATTGTGTGTGATGGCCTTCAGATAATTTTATATACTAAAGATGTCACAAAATCAAGCACCCTCATTGCCAGTTTGGGATTCGTTGCTATGGAAACTGTTGGAATGAGAGTTGAGAGGCTGGGATTTGGGGCCTCACCCCCTACTCTGACCTGCTGTGGACTTGAGCCAAGTCACCCCATGTTTCCATAACTGGCACCCACTCTTTAAATGTCTATTCTATCCCAGGCACAGTAATGTCATTTAATCTCAGTGAGGTGGGTGTCCTCAGCCCCATTTTACAGAAGTGGGACTAGAAGGACAGAGAGATTGGGACGTTCCCAGGAGTCCACACATCTCCTAAATGGCGGAGTCAGGGTTCAAATCCAGACCCCAGAGATTTCTCCCCACCTCCCACCCACTTTATTAAGGTACAATTGGAAAATAAAAATAATATATATTTACCATGTACGTGCACGTAGCACGTTTTGCTACGTGCATACACTGTGAAAAGATTCAGTCAACCCAATTAATATGTCTATGCTCTTACCTACTGATCTCTTTGTGGTGAGAATATTTAAGATCTACTCTCTTGGCAATTTGCAACAATTCTCAAGTAAACAATACATTATTATTAACTACAGCCACCATGCTGCACAATAGAGCCCCAGAATTTATTCATTCTACCTGACACTTTGTACTCTTTGCCCAACACCTCCCTATGGTCCCTCCTCCCCGGCCCCCAGCAACCACCGTGCTGCTCTCTGCTTCTAGAGTAGGCCTGAGACTTCAAAACTCACTGTCTTCTATAACAACAGATGGCGTGGCCATTATCCTATCCTGCCTCAGTTTGCCCGGGTATGAAATCAGGAAAATAACGTCCACGTTGGTTTTTCTTCCCAGGTTTGTTGTAAAAATGAGAACTCATAGTTCTTAAGGGCCTCTGGCTTCAGGGAGGGCAGGGCCTCCTCCCTGCCTCTCCTTTGCCCAGTCTGGTGTGTGGCTGAGGCTCCTTGGGGCGGCAGTGGCCGGTGCCCTTTCTGACTAGTCAGCTCCCGGGCCACCCTGCTTGCCAGCCCTTTTGAACGTCACCCCTGCCTCTACCCAAAGACGCAAGAGCTGTTTGAGTGGGTATGCAGATGTTCTGAAAGTTGGCTTTGCGACTTTTCTTTCTGCCTTGGTGCAAGAACTGTTAGCAGCGGTGACACAGAGCGTGAGAGAACAGTGATGGATGGAGTCTCTAAATTACCTCAGGGATGACACCGCTTGATTAAGCTAAGTACTCTCGGTGGCACCTCTGCTGGCAATTGCTCATTTATTTACCTTAAAGGAAGAACTGATTTTTGTGCCTACATGCTTCTTCATAAACTGCAAACGCTTCCCAGCTCAGACCAGCCTGGACATAGCCCTCCAGACACACCTTTCATTACCTCACAACAACCGTCTAACTTCTCCACGGCCCACGCCCCTCTGCCGGCGACCAGCTGTAGTTTCTCTCCCACCCGCGTGTGATGGGTTCACCTGCCCCTTCCCCAGAAACACGTCCTCTTCAGAGTGTGAGTCGGCCTGGAAACCACGGGGTCTGCGCTCGGTGATGGTCATCACTGAGCAGCTCAGAGGCCTGGACTTCCTCACCTTTGGGACCTTGGGACCTCTTGAGCAGCTTCCTGGGACGAGGCTGAGTTGTCGCTGGGAGGCGGAGTAAAATGGGTCCAGGAAAGGGCAGTGCTGAGCAAGCCACTTCTGGAAGCCTGATCAGAATCCAGATGGGCATTCCTCAGAAAGACCCGCAATCCCCCAGTGAGTGGCAGCCCCGTCCTTACCCTTGATGCTGAGGAATGGAGACCCCGCAGCTCCCGTTACTGCGGGCCAGCAGGCAGCGAGCAGCACCTCAGATGCATCCCCTGCCCACTCACTCCTGCGGGGACAAACCTCCCTGCGGCGTCTGCTGGCCTCTGCTGATCTCCGCCAGAGTCCCAGGATCTAATGGATGGAAGGGCGCCCACGGGTCACACGGCCTCAGGCAACTGGTTCACGCTCACAGCTGGCTCACGTCGGACGTGGCGTGGAAACTCAGGCCACGGGACTCGTCTGTTGAGGAATCGCGTCCAGACCAACCACAGCGAGGCCCTGCTGAGGCACCCGCCACCTGACAAACCAACACTTGAGGAGCAGAGGCATATATTCGTGTGTGCATTCATTCCTTCATTCTCTTGTCCATTGGTTCATTCATTTGTTCATTTATTCAACAGCTATTTATGTCCTACTATGCGCCAGACACCGCTAGGCATGGGGGTTATAGTTTACACACTAGAAGGGTCACCAGGCTAAATGGCTTGCCCTGTGCTCAGCCTGATTGGCTGTAAGCAAAGCCCAAGGAAGGTCAGGATTGCCTGGGAAAAGACCTGATAGGTCCCCAAATATCATCTGAATGAATGACTGACTGAATGGATGGCAAAAGAGAAGCAGCTGGAAGCACAGGGGCCAAGAAAGTCTGGGCTGGTAAATAGGTGCCCTGAGGTTTGTGCCCTAAATGACCGGCAGTGTAGTCAATTTCTCTTCTTGAAACTGGACTTTGATTTCCAGGCATTTGTTCCTCTCACCAACTGAGGGCCAAGTCCCCTCCCATCAACCCGCCCCACCGGGGAGCCTGGTGTGATCTATCGCCCCCCTCACTCTGCACCTCTTCAGTGCAACTCCAGGTTCACCCAGGGGGTCATTTATTTCCTCCTTGGAAACATCTTGGTTGTCGAAGTTAGCGGTGAGTTATGAGGCTGGGGGGACCCTCAGTTTCTCTTGAGCCATATTTCAACCCAGGCAGCTCCTGGGCAGGTTTGCATGCAGCTGCTATGATATTCCTCAGTCCCAACTGGCCCCCTCTGCTCGGTCAGGAGGTTTTGGGGCTGGGGATGAAACCGCAGGAAAAGGAGTCCCCCCGCCCTGAGTCTAGTCCAATGAGCCAGGCTTTGCCTGGGCATCTGAGAAACAGAGTGGCCTGCCTCGTGATCAGTGTTACTGGCCTCTGATGGGCCCTCTCCTCATGGTACCGGGGCCTTGCTGATAACCGGACAGGTTCTGGGCCCTTCTCTGCTGCTCTGGGCGGGAAACTGTCTCTCCCACTTGGGCCTCTTTGGGGAAGGAGCATCTGAAAAGGGCAAGTCTTTACCCCCAGGACTGTATCAAAGCTCATCCCCTTTGCCCCTGCGATCCACTGCCGTGACACTGCTGCCTCCTCTGTCCCCACCCACTTCTTCTCCACCCTTTTCAGACCCCCTCGCTTATTAACGCCACCTACAAAAACTAGCCAAGTCGTCCCAACCCCTGCAAGAGGCAGATAGATAATGACGGAGTGACTTAGTGCCGCGGTAACAAATTGTCCGTATTATAGCACTTTACATCTTGATATCCATTCTCCTCAACGGGCTTATCTGTAAACCGACTGAATTCACACTGGGATGCTAAGAAAATAGCTGTCATATAATAGATGGGGTCTCCCGGAAAATGAACATTTACAAATGGCTGTAGCATTTACTTAAAATGTCATGCCAATTGCTTGCTGTTGTCTTTATGCAATGAGATTGATTTTACTGCTCCTTGGAGTCCTCAGCCTTGATGGGTAGTTTTTAATGCAGCAGGGAGACGCTTGTGCATCTAATCTATAAATACAGCATGCAAAGGCATGGGCTCTTTAAGGTGCACCCTCCGGAGCTCTCCAGCCCTCTTGTGGCAGGATCCTCCTCTTCCCTCCTCTCCTCCTCCCCCTTCCTTGAGCAGTCCGACCTGGGCAGGGTCTGAGTTGATCCTGTTCATGTATTCAAATATATGCAGATATATGCATTTTGTTTAACAAGTTAATTCATTTGCCAGGCCAAGCATCAGGGGTTTTCACAGTGTAAAGCCCACACTTGATTCTCCCTTCTACACCCAATTATGCCCTGGGGTTTTACTTGCAGGGTTTATAGAGTTGGAGCCTACTATGGGCTGGGGGGAGGGGTGGCTTGCCTATTGGAGAAAATAGCTGCAGGTTCTCCCCAAGATGAGACCTCCTGGGTGCCCTAGAAGTCTTGGAAAGCCAGCCCAACTGGTGGGCGTTTCTTAGGAAGTGCACCTCTTGATACCCCAAAACACGGCCACTTTTTCCTCCCTTATCTCCTGAAAAGCTCTTACAACATCCTTTGGCTGGCAGCCCCAGATGGGAGAATACAACCACCTCCCATCCCCAAAACTCAATACCCCATGTCCCTGCTGAGTTTTGCTTCCTCCTCTTCGAGGAAGTGGTAAGGAAGAGCCAAGGGAGGGATGGACGGAGCAGCTGCCAAGGCTGGACAGAACGCCCCACGTTGATGCTCCCTCCTATCTGCCCTGGGAAGATTTCCCATGGCATTTAGGAGCCTTGCTAGAGCCCTTTCCATCCCCAGAAGTCTGCTTGCACCTGTGAGGGCATGGCATTTTCATCCCAGCTCTTCACAGTTTGCAGACCTGGGTAAGATCTGAACTGCCTTTATTTGCTGGCGTATCCATCAACAAAGGAGTTAGATGCGCCTGGCAGCTTATCATCACTAACGGTAACAATAACTCTTCACCTGGTGCCCTGTTCTGCAGGAGAGCTTGCTCGTTCATCATGCCATCGGATCATGGGAGGTGGGAGCATTGGTGTTATTGCTACTCATTTGTTCAATGGCTATTTATTGAGCATCTACTACAGGCCCAGGGCTGTGCGAGGACCTGGGACCAGAGCAGGAAGCACACAGCTTTGGTCACTGCTCTTGACAGCAGTCTATATTCTGATGGGGGATGGAGCTGTGTCTATCAGAGCGTTGAGGGGCCTGGTATCTGCTCCTCCTGAGCTTGCAGGTGGGCTGGTCTGCTTGGCCTTGGGAACAGTAGTAGGGGAGAGTTTGGGGAAGGCTTCCCGGAGGAAGCCCTAGGGAAGCTGAGGGATGAACAGGAGCTGACCAGCCTGGGTAAGGTACAAAGGCAGAGTGTTTTTAGGCAGAAGGGACAGTATTTTCCAAGGAACTGAAGCTCAGAGAGGTTGAGACATTCCAAGTCACATGACTAGGAAGCAAAGATGAGACGAGTTTCTATGCTTTTGGGGTCCCCTGGTGGGAAATTTCACAGGTGGGGAAACTGAGGCAATGGTCAACCCAAGTCTCCTGACATTAGGGATCACCCCTCCTCTTAGGAGGATAAATATCAATGAGCCAGCCCCTTCCATGGAAAATGATCACCCCTCGGACAGATTAGAGACAGCTGTGGTTATCAATGCTGGTCTAAAAAAATTATTAGACAGAATCTAAATAATGATTTAGATTAATCATCTGCAAATGACCCTCAGGGGAGACAAGAAAATAATAAAGAAAGCCAATGTGTTCAAAGTGTTATTGATTACTTAGATCCAGGCCCTAGCACGTCGCCAACGTTCAATAAATTGCCGAAGGAAGGAGAGGTCCCCTTTCCTCCATGGAGCCTCATGTCTCTTCCTGTCCTTTGCCCCGTGTACCAAAACCCTCACGGTCAGAAGCAGAGCCTCCATGCAAAGTCGGGCCAACAGATCCACTGATAGAAGGCGAGAGCCAAGAGAGGCCTAAGAGTTCACCTTGTCCAACCTGCCCCTTATGTAGAGGGGAAAACTGAGAGCTACAGACAGAGGAGGCCATGTCTAAAGTCATAAGAGAATTGGTGTCGGAGTAAGAACTAGAATGAACAGCTTTAGATTCTTCTGCACTGGTCAAGCCTTGAAAATGCAGGGGCTCTCTTCTAAGGAAAGCACCTCCAGGCACTTCCTTGAAAAGTCTGCTCCCTCCCCTTGTGCCAGGGGAGCCTGTTTCCCTGGCAACCACCGCTGGGCAGGGGAGACTGCAGCACTCCAGCCAAAGGCAGTTATGGGTGAGCCAGACATGAGGGAGCCCAGCCAGGGGGCTCCACGTGGATGCTGACTGTATTGGTTACCTATTGCTGGGTAACAAGTCATCCCAAAACTTAATAGATTGAAACAACAATCACTTTATTGTCTCTCACGGATTCTGTGGGTCAGGAATTTGGACAGACTACAAGGGAACTTGTCTCTGTTCTTTGATGTCCTGGTCCTCAGCTGGGAAGACGAGAGGGCTGGTGGCAACTCAACAGTCTGCGGCTGGAATCATCTGGCAGCATTTTCACTTACAAGTCGGGTGGTTGATGCTTGGTGGCTGGGACCTCAGCTGGGCTGTTGGCCAAGACACTGCATGGGGTCTCCCCAAAGGGGCTAGTTTGGGCTTCCAAACAGCATGGCTGCTGGGTTCCAAGAACAAGAGTCTCCAAGAGAGCTGGGTGGGACTGCATGGCATTTTTATAATCTAGACTTGGAAGTCACTTCATGTCCGTATGTTCTGTTGGTCAAAGCAGTCATAGAGGTCCTCTCAGGATCCAGGGAGAATAGGGTCAAGGTCAGATGGTAAAAAGAGCTCATGGAATGGGAGATTTTACTGCGGCCATCTTTGGAGAACGTGATCTGTGCCTAAGTAGCTCCTAAGCAACCAAATCAAATTACATTTATTTTAAAAAAATATATTGTTGGGTATCTGTTATGTGCCAGACACTGCCCTAGGGGCTCTTCTCTGCTTTTTCTCAGGAAGTTTGAAGAAAAGTGCACAGCAACTGCGGAATCGCCTCAGGGGGAAGCAGACAGAAACACGCTGACATGCGGCTGGGAGGGTCCCAGCCACGAGTCTTCCCCTCGGAAGCAGCTGCCTCCCTGCATGGACACAGCTATCCATCTTCACCCTGGCCCCAGCAAGGGCAGGGTGAGGGCCACATGTTGTCATGAAACCCAGGGTCGGGCCACCCTGTGCTCCTGCCACACCATGCACGCAGCCCCTGAGTCTCCTGGGGAGCAGGGGAGAAATTCTGTGTTTACAGCTTCCCACAGAGCAGGGTCACGGGCTCCCCGCTTGCCTCTTCTGCTGAGCGCAACCCAAACACTGCCATCATCTTCCCTTCCCACATCCCCAGCCCAGCTCCCGCCCCCAGGTCTAGAAGCTGCCCCAAGGCCCTTCCTGGCCACAGGGCCCCTCCCAGCCCCTCTTCCACCACTGAATCTCATAGGAGTGCGTGGATTTTCTTCTCCCCTCCTTCCCAAAGATGTCCAATCCGCATTGCCATTTTTATTTTCAACACACCCCCATTAGCTTTTAAAGGGCTTTCAGAGGCCACCTGATACTTGCATACACCCAGTCATGGGCAGCTCACTCCAACCCATGTCGTTTGCAGACAGCTGGGCCCCTTAGGAGGTTGTGTAGTCTCATTCAGAACAACACTAAACTCCTCTCTAGATCCTACTGTGACAGAAGTGCCTCTCTCGCCCCACCAAAATAATTGTGGATTAAAGGGATCTCCCCAGGCAGGGCCAGCATTTGTGCTCATAAATAGGGAACCTTCTAAAAAGTTAATTGTGGTGGTAGATGATGGTGGCGACTTCCCAGAGAGAGACGGGGATTGTGTTAATGGAATGAGCATGTGCTGTGAACCCCTGAAGGGGGGCGGGGGCCGCGCCGCAGGAGGGTTGAGTCGGGCTGATGGGTTGGGCACAGGAGGGAGGCAGTTACGACCCGGGAGGAGATGTTTGGGAAATGGGGACTTCAGACAGGACAAGGAGGTCACGGGGAAGCTGGATAATTTGTTGCTGAGCAGATTTGATGAGGGACAAGAGAAAGTAAATACGAAGCCATCCACACTTGCAGGGCAGGGTGAAGGCCGGAGGCTCCAGGGTGGTTAACAGGGAGGAGGCTGCTCAGGCAGACGCCAAGCTCTGGTGGGCCCTTCTGGCCTTAAGGGGGACTGTGAAGGGGCTGACTCTAGTACCAGTCAGCCTGGCTCGGCAGTGTGGCCAGGTGTCTCGCAGAATAGCTGAGGACTCAGGCAGCGCCAGGCTGTGGGCACCCCTGCCTGGTGGGGAAGGTGTACTTGGTGCTGAGCCAGGACAGAATCCTGTTGGCTCTGGGGACAGCTCCATCCCCAGGGACAGGTGGGCTTGGAGCAGCTCTGGAGGTCAGTCTCTCCCCCTGCCCTTCACCTCTAGGAAACCCTGTCCTCTGTCGGAGCACAGGGGCAGGGGCCCTGCTGAGCAAGGCATGGGGAGCAGTGGAGAAC
This sequence comes from Daubentonia madagascariensis, assembly GCA_023783475.1. Taxonomy (NCBI): domain Eukaryota; kingdom Metazoa; phylum Chordata; class Mammalia; order Primates; family Daubentoniidae; genus Daubentonia; species Daubentonia madagascariensis. Next base: position 7,446,019 of record JAKFHU010000487.1, on the reverse strand, counting down.
CAACAGTATGTTCTTCCTGGAGCCCTGGGTGGGCCTGGCCTGGGGCAAGTCAGCTCCTGGCCAGTGCCCCAGGAGGTGGAACCTAAAATAACCTGGCACCTTGAGGACTTCCTGCCTGCCTGGGGACAGCTGGGTCAGCTTCCAGAGCTGCGGGCACGAGCTGGGGCTCCCCGGCAGATGAGAGGTGAGGAGGGGTCACAGGCCTTCTTGACGAAGTGAGGACCTCTTTCAAACAGCTGCAGTTGGGGACAGGGAGGTCTTACTCCAATCTCAGGCAAGCTCGCCAGGGCCGAGCAGCTGCACGCGCCAGGCTTCTCTCTCCGGAGCAGCGAGGCCTCCCACGCCATGGTAGGCACCACCTCTTCTCGGGTGAGTGCCTGAATGCCACGGTCCCTGCTATCGCCCAGGGAGAAGCAGAAAGAGCTGGGAGGGAGTGGAGGGTGGGCTGGTTCCTGTCTTGACCTTGGCTGAGGTCAGAGGAGGCAGCTCTGGCCTGGGCTCGGGGGAACCAGTGATAAATCTGTCTTCCTTCAATTGGGAGCCCGGAGTAGAACGGCTTCCAAAGGTGCACAGGTGCAGGTGTCTTTCTTTCCTGCATGGTCCTCCCTGAGGCTGCGTCCTCCCCACTCCGGCTGGCTCCTGCTTGCTGGTGTGGCCTGGGGTGGGTGTGGTTACGGGGCCTGGTGGCTCCCACAGAACTCTGGGGACTCCAGTCCTCTCATTTGTCTCTCTTCCCCACCTGGCTCCAACCTCTGCGGTGTTCAGCTCCGGGAGGGCCTGGACCAAAGAAGGTGAATACGACGGACGCACGGCATAGAGCCACCAAGAGGCAAAAGCCTTCAGAATTATGATAACAAACATGCAAACCTGAACAGGTTTCAAAGGAGAGAGTAAGTTGCATGTTCTCTGAACTATTTCCCAGTTTTGGATGTGGCATTTGGCAAAAAGCAGATTGGACCAGACATCCCTGAGACAGAGGAGAGTGTGGGAGACTTGTGGTAACTGGATGATCACGCTGGCAGGAGGGTCTGTCTCCAGGCTACAGAAAAGAGGTGCCCGGACTCCAGGACAAGACGGGGGTGGGACTGCGGGTCACAGAATACCTTTTCCCGAAGAGTCTGCAGGGGTCACCCCCAGTCTCTGCCCTTCTCTCTGAAGTCTCGGGAGAGGAGGGTTGCAGGACTCTGAGTCTCAAGGCGCTTGCTGGGGCCACCATGCCTGACCTTCACATGGGGCTCAGGAGTGTGGGCTGTCAGCTGGGACCCCCAGTGCCCTGCAGTCTGCCAGACCCCCGGTGAACGGGAGAGGTGGCGTCACTCTGAGCATCAGGGAGAGAATGATCCATGAGCTGGCACAATATGAGGAGGCAGATCTAGTTTGAGAGTCTCCGAAGATGATATTACTCCGCAGCCTCGTGCTTTTCATCTGGAACTTATTGGAAAACCTTGCTAAGGGGATCAGCTGCCTCCCAGGCGCCGACTCCCCGCTCCCATCCAATTGGCATTAAGGCCCTTTAAAGTATTGCTTCTCGACACCATGAGCATTGTATGTTCCTGACAGGATAAGCCTGCCACAAATTAATACCTGGGGCAGATCCTAAAACACAATTCTTCCCGGCTGCAATAATTCCAGCCAACCCCTCTATCTACACTGACAGATGCAGTAAATCTTTCATCGTTCCAATTCATGTATTGTTTTTTCCTCCGGTACCTGAAATGGCCCAGACTATAAACTTTACCTCCTTTTATGATTATCAATGTGCTTATGGGGCAGCCATGCTGCCTGCACCACCAGTGACCTGGCCAGGGCCCCATAGCACCCACCCCCAGGGAGGTCCTCCCACGGCTCTTGGCAGCTCTCTTTACCCCGCTGGGGCCCAAGGAGTCGTGGGCTGGTGTCTGGGGGAGATGGGGGTGAGCAAGGCTGCCCCTGGCTGAGCAGCAGAGGATGGCGGTAAGGGAGCAGGGAGGGGAGCTCAGCCCTGTGGATGCAGTGAGGACAGCGGGGAGAGCCCAGGACTCGAGTACCTTCTGCCTGCCTGGGCGCAGGCTGTGGAAAGCCAGTGAGGAGCTCTGCTGAGGTCCTCAGCCCGGGGACTCCAGGAATTGCCGTGTGTACCCTGCTTTGTTCCATATTCTACTTGTTGACAAGCACATCACAGAAAGCCAGGTCTGGGTCCCAGCCCCACAGGCCTTGGTTGTTCCATCTGCAAAATGGGATCTGCGACACTTGCCCTGCCCATTCCACAGAGCTGTGGGAGGACAGGGGAAAAACGCTGTAAATGGTAGAAAGCCACACAGACGTCTGGGGTGGGGCCTAGGTACCCAGAACGCCTCCAGGTCAGCCTGGACAAAGCAAGTCTGGACTCTGGCAGCTCAGCTACCCAGGACCTGGGTGCATGGAGGCTGGATTCGTTTCCTAGGGCTGCTGCAACAAATGGTCACAAACCAGGTAGCTTAAAACAACAGAAATGTATTCCTTCCCAGTTCTCCCAGAGGCCAGAAGTTCAAGATCAAAGTGTCAGCAGGGTTGGGTCCTTCTGGAGGCCCTGAGGGAGCATGTGTCCCATGCCCTCTTCTAGCATTTGGCGGTTGACAGCCGTCCTTGGTGTCCCTTGGCTTGTGGCTGCTTCACGCTGATCTCTGTCATCTCATGGCCTTCCCTGGGTGTGGCTCTGTCTCTCCCCTTCTTTCAAAGACACTAGTCATTGGATTTAGGGCTCACCCTAATCCAGTGTGATCTCATCCTGACTAATTGCATCTGCAGAGATCTTATTTCCATGGTGGTCATGGATGACCAAAATTCATGGGTGGTCATGAATTTTAGGGGACACCATTCTACCCACACAGGAGCAGCAGGGGTGACTCTGCCTGAGGTGCTCCCAGCAGGGCCTACCCTGAGTCCCCTTCAGATCCCTGCAGTCAGCAGTCCCCCAAGGGACACTTTTCTCATTCTGTCCCGCACCAAGAACTGCTCGGAAGTAGGGACGTCACCTGGCCCACCTGCTCCCTGAAGACTTGGGGTCTTCTAGGAAGGCCAGGGAATCACAGCTCTGCCCTGAAAACACTCCAGCCCCTCTTCTGGTGGGGACGCAGCTGAGCCCCCTCCACACCCTGGTTACCTGTTCTTAAGGAACTAGCACCTGCTTCCCCTCACCCCACCCCCACCCCCAACGTGTCCTAGAGCCGAGAGTCAAATCTAGAAGGACAACTCCTCTTCAACTGTTCCTCCAGGGCCTTTTTACCCACAGTGAAGAGTCTCAGCTGTTGCCCTGTAGAAGCCCATTCCCAAATTGCACAGTTTAAATTATACATGAGCTTTTTAAGTAGCACTTTAAGCTGGCAGGGAGACAGATTTTTATCAGTGGCAAATGCCCACCTCAGGCTGCTGGATTTCATCTTGGGTTGACATGATGGGTAATAACTCTCACCTCCCTCCCTTTATTAAGAGACATGGCCCTTGTCTCTCTCTGCGAGTGCAGGCGTGATAACACACTCGTTGTGCCCCAAGGTCTCAGAGCCTGCGAGCTCCTCGTCTCCTCAGGTCTCAAGCCCACCCACCTGTGCCTCTTCTGCCATGGCAACCACTGGCAGGACCCGGGAGGACCCCACGACTACCCTCATTCATGGTGCCCAGACAGAAGCAGGTGACACAGCCACTCTGCCCAGGGACTTGGGGATATTTGCTTTCCAACACCCTCCTCCTGCTTAATCACTAGAGAGAGGCACTTTTGTCACCTGCTCTATAAGTAAATGGTCTTGACATTTTTCGGCAACAACCCCTTCTCAAAGGGGTAGATGCTTCCCCCAGGGCTGGGTTTCTGGAGAGAGGAGGCCAGGCTGTTTGCAGAATTATCTTAGGCACGCGTCCTTCCCAGTCCCCTCCCCCAGCCTCACGGGGAGGTGTCTGTTGCCCTGAGCCCCTCCAAATCTCCAAGCCTTGTCTGTCCCGGAGGACGTCCGGTCCCTCCCCAGCCAAGGCTGATCCTTGTTCCATGCTGCCTCCACTCTTCCCTCCCCCTGGGACCCTGCCCCTGCCCTCCCAGCCATGAGGTCCAAAGCCCTCTGGGGACCCTGCTGCCCTGTCCCCCCCGCGGGGGGACATGGAGGCCCTAGCAGCACAGCTGAGGCTGGAGGCTCTGCTACTGGCCTGGGGACTTGGGAGACCTTTGAGGTCTGTGGCTGTGTGCTCTCAAACACGGCCACCTCAGGCTGCCCACCACGTGGAAAGGTTTCCCAGAGATTTCTCTGTCCTAGATAAGTTGTTAAAAGCCAAGATCAATTTGCTTCTGAAAATTGGGTAGATCAATATGAATAGTAGTGTCTGCTGAGGATGTGTGTCTGTGCTCGTGCACACTGCTGGGGGGGGCCCCCTGCCCCCTTACCTGTATCTGTCTCTCTCTCCCCCTCCCCCTTCCCCTCTTACCTGTATCTGTCTCCACTCCCTGACTTACCTCATCTTGTCATGCTGGAAGGGACAAGATGGGGAACCTGAATCCAAGGGAGTGGATGTGTGTTCACTTTGGGTGCAAGGGACACTGGGATGTGCAGTTTCTGGGAGTTCCCCTGCCTTGTGGCCCCCCAGCCCCACTCTTCCTCTGCCTCCTGAGTCCCAGGCTGAATTCTTGGGCTGTGACTAAGCTTGGGGGGTGGCAGGGGAAAGTCAACATGAGCAGCCACCAGGAGGCTAGAGGTCCCAGGGCCCTGGGCAGATGGCACTGAAGCCCCACTGCCTGTCTTAAGTCATGTCTCTGCCCTCAATAAGGTGTGTGACCTGGGATGTGGGTGGTTAACCCTACCAAGCCTCGACATCTTCATCTGCTCATCAGGGATGATGAGGTCCTCCATGGGGTGCTCTTTGACACAGAGTTATCACCGGATTAATAATAACAACAGCCAACATATAAACAAGAACTTCCAAAATGCTCCAAATCCAAAACTTTTTGAGCACCTATGTGATGCTCTAAGGAAATGCTCATTGGAGCATTTTGGATTTTGGATTTTTGGATTAGAGATGCTCAACATAAGTATAACGCAAATGTTCCAAAATCTGAAAAAATCCCAAATCCAAAATACTTGTGGTCCCAAGCATTTCCAATAAGAGCTACTTAACCTGTACGTGTCGGATGCTTGTCTAAGCACTTTATCTATACTAACTCATTTAATTCTCGCAACAGCCTCATGATTACCTACCATTATTATCTCCCCCATTCTAGAATGAGGAAACAGAGGCCCAGAGAGGTCAATAACTTGCCCAGGGTTGCACAGCTAGTAAGTGCAGAGCCAGGATTTAAACCCAGGTCATCTGGGTCTCATACGCACAGGCCTCGCCCCACCATTTTTACTATTTTTTTGTGCTGGGTCAAGCTAGGGGCAGGCCCACAATGCCCAAACAGCACTGGGCCATCCCTTGTCCCCAAGCCTCTTCCTCTTCCTCTAGGTGTTCTCCAAGGTGAAGAGGGAAAACTTCCCTAGGGTCCTGTGTGGGCAGAAGCTCCAGCCACTGAGAATGATTTAAACACATCAAACCTGTTGTTCCTGCTATGCTCAGCAGCTTTGCTTGGAGAATGACGATGGAGTAAGATTTAAAATCCTGGAGAATGGACTATTATTCCTATCAGTGCTAATAGAGGTGAAAGCGTTTTGTTTCCTGGTTAAGTGTGGCTTACTCCCCTTCCCCATGAACTCGCGCCCTCCTGGCCTCTGGCACCTTTTGAGATACCCCCCTCCACGCCTGTGCTCCTGAGCGCCTCACCCCACCATGAACCCTGGCTGTCTGTGGAGGAAGCTCCTAAAAGGCTACAGGGCAGAGTATCAACAAAGTGGGGTGCATGTGCTCCTGTTGGGGATTCATTCAGCAAGTGTTCGTCATGTGCACACTCTGTCCCGGGGACCGGGGATACTATAGTGAACACAATCGTCATTGTCCTCGCCCAGCCTTCATCTTAGTGGGGGAGATGGCCTATAAAAATAGATGGGTAAATGTACAATACAAGGCAAGGTAATGATCCGTGCTTCAAAGCAAAATAGATCAGGGAAGGAGAGGTCTAAACATTGCAGGGAGAAGAGTGTGTTAGCCAGCAACGAGGCAGGAAGCAGACCCTTCCTCAACTGCTGTGATGGGGACATTTAATAAAGGGACAGAGATGTGGTCAGAGTCCAAAAGACCCATTCAGAGATGGTCAGTCACCCTGGAGCCAGCAAGAACAGGGAGCTGGCCGGTGCCACTCCTAGGTCTAGGAGTAAGGAGCAAGAACAGTTGCCCAGGCCTGGGAAAGCTACCCTGTGGCCCACTAAGGAGAGAGCTGGAAGTCAGCACTCCAACCTGGCTCTCCTGCCCCTTCCAATCTCCTGCTGGTCGTGACTCCTGTTGGCCAAACCCAACTGGAAGGCAGAGGCAAGGGGGTCTGGATGTGGCCCCCTCAGGCAGCCTCCTATGACACAGAGCAGAGTGGAAAGGGCGGGATATGGGCCTGGAGGGTCAGGTGGCAGTGCCTCAGCTCAGGGCTGCTGAAGCCCCCAAAAGAAGGCTCTCCCGCAGCTCTTCTGTGCCCCAGGAGGGTTCCCTGGCCATTCTGGGCCCCTCGATGTGCCTCCTGAGCACCCACCTTCACCTCTCCTCTCCCCTCCTCTCCACAGGAACACTAAGGGCTTTGCTCGCATGCTCCACCTCATGAGGGCACATGGTCCTCACCCACGTGCAGATTTTGCCATCACAACCTGCAATATTTTTAGACTTTTTTGGACAAGTCCAGTCAAAGAGACCACAAAATTTCACATAATCTTAGAGATTGGTTCAAGACATTAGAGACACACACACACGGATTTCTACCCAGGCTTCCAATCTTATGCAGAGCAAAGTAGCTCTCTTGGGATTTCTGGACCAAGGGAGGGTCCCTGGAGTTCTGCTCTTCCATCCTCCATCACAGGCCACACAGTGGCTACTGGAAGGATGTGCCCCTTGGATGCCCACGTGACACCCAGAGTGTCCTCCAGCTATGCAAAGAGGGTCTTAGCTTTTTCCCCTTGCCTTTGCAAGAGTCTCTGTGCTTCTCATCTCTCACTTCTCCCCAGAGGGTCTTCCAGTACCTTCTTCCAAGAGCCCCTTTCCCTGGGTTGCATCCCTGAAGGATACCTGGCTTGTATAGGTTGGCTTTTAGATGCTCTGTGTGCACCATGCTCATCCCCCTTTTCTGCAGAGTTAGAATCAAATGCCATCAACTGGCTGGGTTTCCATTGCTCTTGGAATAAATTTCCAACTCCCAATAGTGACCTACAAAGCTATGCACTGTGTGCCTGTCCAGCTCCACTGCACACACCCCCTCCCTCTGGCTCACTATTTCCAGCCACATCTGTTTCCTTTCTTTTCCTTGAACACACCAAGCCCTCTTCTCCTCTCTCCTGTGTATGTGCCATCCTGTCTGCCCAGAATGATGGCACCTCGGGCTCTTATTATGCATAACAATTAGTTCTCATTTTTATGTCTCAACTCAAAAGTCTCCTCTTCAGAAGTGTCTTCCTTCCCCACCTATGAATGCAGTCTCTTCCTGTTCTGGCTCAGCATCTTGTATTATCCCTGACTGTTTCACAATACTCATGACTGTTTGTAGTTACATTGTTGCTTGATTGTTGTTGTTGTTGGTGGTGGTGGTGGTGTGTGTGCATTGTGGGGGGTGATCTGTCTTCCCCACTAGGATGCATTACTCCTTGAGATCAAGGAAACAAGTCTGTATTTGTGCAGTAAAGGATTAACCTTGCCCGAAGAAAGGTTTGGCTCTTTGCCCTTGGCTCCCGGGAGTGAACCTCTAAGCCCTTGGAATTTCCAGCTTGATAAGAGTCTTTGCCTACCTGGGGTCTTCTGCCACTCCAGAGAGTCTATGCCAACAATGTGATTTATGGTGGGGCTTGGAAGGCCTTGGGCTCAACCTCTGGAGGGACTGGAGACCAAGGTCAACCACACAGGCAGTCAACCATATTTACGTGACCGAGCCCCAATAAAATCTCTGGACACCGAGGCTCGGGTGAGCATCCCTGACTGGCAATACCTGAGTGGATTATCCCACCTCATTGCTGGGAGAGTAAGTGCTGTGCATAACTCCATGGGGAGAGGACAGCTCAGCCCACGCCTGGTCTCTTCTGGACCCTGCCCCATGCCCCTCTTCCCTTAGCTGATTTTCACCTGCATCCTTTCACTGTAATAAACTGTAACTGTGAGTATAATGTTTTTGCTGAGTTCTGTGAGTCCTTCTAATGAATTATTGAACCTGAAGGTGGTCTTGGAGACCTCCCAAACTTTCCAGTTGGCATCAGAAGGGAAGTGGTCTTGGGAACTCCTGACCTTTTCAGTATTATTCATGGCCATCTTCTGAGGGCCTAGGACCATATGTGGTATGTGTAAGTACTCATGAAGTATTTATTGATAGTGAATGCTCTTGCTGGGACAAAGACCTCCAGAATGCAGCCAACATCCCTGGGACATGTTCTCAACCACCTGCAGCACCCTCATCCTGCCACATTGAGTGCCCCACCAGATGAATTCCAGTTCCCAAAAAGTGCTGAGCTCCCTCAAGCCTCTGGACCTTTTACTGGCTACATTCTTTGGGGATCCCTTCATTGTCCTCCACCACCTTCCTGACTCTTTGTTATCCTTCCAGAACCAGCTCAAACATCACCTCCCATGCGGGCAGATCCCCTAAGCCCTGCCTTTCCAAGCCTGTATGCCCTCACTCTCCCCTGCATTCCCATGGCATCCTGTACTAATCTCTACTGTCACACATATCATCTGGGCTGTCATTGAAAAGGCTCCTGAGTCTTCTCTCCGTAGAGCTATGTTGTATTTGAAAATGATCTTCTGCCCAGATAATAGTACTTGGGCTCTTTTAAAGCCAGGACCTGTGTGTTTTATCTCTAGGTCTTTATTAGTGGACACTGTGCTAATTGCATAGTAGATGCTCAGTAAATGTCTACATTAACAAACAGATCAACCCCTCAATACGGAGAAGTAGAAGGAAAGTTAGGGACATGTGGAGGGAAGTTGTATAGCAGAGCTCAGCATCATTTTCAGAAACAAGATTCTGGGTACTCATTCTGATGTCTACAGAGAGGGGTAGGGATAAAGCTGCCAGGAGGTCACCTTCTCAGCAGCTGACTTGGAGTAGGATGAATTGCTCTGCACGTAGGTAGGAAACGCATGCCTCTAAGCTTTGCAGAATGTTCACCTAATCTCAGACATGGGTAATGGACAATGGAGCTGGCTACCCTCTTCTCCTCTTTGGCAGCCTGATGCTAAGATGGTCTAAGATGATGCCACCTCCTGGTATTCACATCCTTGTGTGATCTCCTCTCCTTGAGTGTGGGCTGGCCTGGTGACTTGTTCTAACAAAAGAAATATGGCAAAGGTAATGAATGTCACTTCTGAGATTAGTTTTAAAAGATTGTCTTGCTAGTGGGCTTTCTCTTTTGCTGGCTTTCTTTGTGTGACAAGGAAGTGAGGAATGCCTTGGCCAACTGCCAGCTGGGAAGGGAAGCCCTCAGCCCAACAAACACCAAGAATTGAATCTGGTCAACAGTCACAGAAGTGAACTTGGAAGTGAAGTCTTCCCCAGTCAAGCCTTCAGATGAGACCCCAGCCCTGGCTGACACCTTGATTGCAGCCTGTGAGAGATCCCAAAGCAGAAGACCACCCAGCTAAGTCACACCCAGGTGCCTGACCCACAGAAACTGTGAGATAATGAAATGTGTTGTCTTAAGCTGCAATGTTTTGGGGTGATTTGTTAAACAGCAATAGATAACTAATACACTTTCCCAAGCCCATGATCAACACCAGATCATAACTAACCATTCAGTTAGCAGCATGTTGTAGTAATTATCTCAAGTCTTCTACTTTGTGCCTATGTGAACTTGGGCAAGTTACTTAGCATCAGCTCTCTCATCAGGGGTGTAAGAATATTACCTACCTCATCAGATTATTGTATCATGTAAGTATTAACAGAATGTATTCTTCCAAACCATCATGGCTTAAGTTCCCACCTGCATTAGCACATACAATTTATCACATACCACCCACATAACCCAGCCCTACCACAAGCCATTAGAAGGACGACCCTGGGGCCTTCCTTTATATATAAAGGAAGCCTTTATACCAAAGCCTGGAAGGTCAAGGGCTGGTCCCACATCTTCAAAGCCCACCTCCTCCCTGCTGTCTGGCATCCTGGCCACCCCCACTTTTGGCACACCAAGAGAGGAGTTGCACACACAGGTCTAATCATTCCACTATTTGCAAACACATTTACAGTCAGGATCCATTTCCCCTGATTGTTAAAGGGAATTCAATACCAAATCATTACAATTAAATCCCATTATGGACAGTGAGAACATAAAACAGCCCTCAGCAGGAATACACCAACGCCACAGAAAGCCATTGCTCCCGCTGCCGTCAGGGTTCCAGGCTTACTCCTGGTAGCAGAGCCACCCATGTCCAGGAAGAGGATCTTTTAGGGGTAATCACGGTGCTGGTCTAGGATGGGCTCAGTCCCAAGAATTTGCTCTGGAGTCAGAATGGTTCCTCCATAGTCCTAGGCCCATTTTGGCAAATCTAAAGGTGCGTGGTTCCTAGAGCACACAGGCATCCGTAGGGGGCGGTGTGCTGGGGAGCAGAAGCAGACAGGCCCGTCCCTCCTCTGCAAGGGCCTGAGCTCTTCTGCCTTGGCTTCTGTCCCTTGGGGATTTTCCCCGTTTGCATTGGGAAGTTTGCTCTAGCCTGGGGCCAAGCTACTTGCAAAGTTAATGTAACTGTGGGATTGTCTGCAGGCCAAGTGTTCGGACTGGAGAGCGATGGAAATCTTGCATGGCAGGATAAGAGGGAAGGAAGCATTCTAGAAGCGAAAGTCTGAGCACAATTTATGTCCTGGGCCATGGAGAGCCTGTCACTGGCTTCCTGGATAGAGCTTGACCCCCATTTACTTTTTAAAGTTGCTTTTGGGCATGCAGGCATCTCTGCGGATTGGCATCACCAGTGCTCCCGCCTGGGCCTCCCTGGGGATAGAAGCCTGTGTGTCTTTGCTCTTCCTTCCCTCAAGGTGATGGTGCTGAGACATTAGGAGATGCACGAAGTTGCAAAGCACCTCTTGCCTCCATGAGACTGGCATGTGGGAGCACGTGTGAATGGCTACGCATGTTATAGCTAATAAGCATCCACAGATATTCCCAGGAAGACAGGATCACATAATTGCTGTCAGAACGAGGCTTCTGATTAGCTTTCTCTTCCCAAAGCTAATTGTCCAATTTAATAGGCATCTGCTATTTTTCATAAATGTGTTTGAACTTCACAAGCCAAGTGATTTTTTTTTTTTTAGCAGATAGTCCAAAACTCAGAAAATAATACATTTTGTATCCTATCTTATCCTTGTCAACCGAACAACAAAGTTATGGAAAGTAAGCTGAACAGAAGTATGATGCACAAGCTTACCAATTAGCCCTGCCGCATGGGAGTCAGGGCTGTTTTCCACTGGATGAATGTGTTGGCCCTAGTGTGAGCAGAGAACAGCATGACGTGCACAGGTACAGACTTTCTGTCCCTACAATCCAGTCCTTGCTCAAGGAGAGCCAACGTGCAGCAGCTGGAGAGACTTCACGCCTGCGTGGAGCCTGAGTCAGACCTGCAGCACGAGTGCCGTCTCCAGGAGGTCATGTTCTTTGTGGTGAGGATCTCGGTAGGTTTCATGCCATGTTCAGTGGGAAATGGGATTATACAGGGTTGCAGCTTGTTACCTCTGGCTTCCCACAGCCTTCGTGCTGTGCATTTGTAGCCAAGTAACTGCCAATGGAGCAAACATCTGTAGCCTTGCAAGGAAGCATCCAGCTTTCCTAGTGTTTACTCAACTCCCTCTTCCCTCAGTAACCAGAGCTACTAAACTGAAGAGTGGTACTGGGGTGGGGGTTGAATTAGTTAGGATAGGATAGTACAGGCTCCAGCAGCAAACAACTCCAATTCTCAGCTGTGCAAACATCAAGTCTCTTTCTCAATCTTGCTATGTTTCCACGCAGGTCTGCCCCTGTATAGGCATCATCCTTGCTCTGGAATCTAGGCTGATGGAGGAGCCACCACCAGGAACTTTGCTGATCACTACACAGAGGGAAAAGACAGCCACAGTGGGTCTCATGTCAGCACTTAAATGCCCAGCCCAGAAATGACACAGTTCATTGGTCAGAAGTGGTCAGATGATCCCATTCAGCCACAGGGGGCCAGTTAGCGCAACTCTGCCATGTGCACAGACTATGGAAGAAGAAGAATATTGGACAAATGTCACTTATGACTATCACAAGGGTAGTTAGAGTGGCCCAGAAACTCATTGGTAGTAGCAAAAAGGACACAGATTTGATTCTATTAAGGAAGAAACTTTTAAGCTTCCAGAGACTTCTTTAAGTGAGATGAACTACCAGAAGAGGTGGCCCAGATGTTTGTAGAGGTGATTCCAGCAATAGTTGGGGATGGAATTAAATCTTTAAGATCCCTTCCAAATGAATGAAATCACCCTTCATCACCCACCTGGTTTTAAATAATCCTTGTACTGTGGTTTGAATGTTTGTGTCCCCTCCAAATTTCATGTTGAAACTTAATCCCCAATGCAACAGTATTAAGAGGTGGGGCCTTTAGGAGGTGAGTAGGCTCCACCCTCATGAATGGGATTAGTGACCTTATGAAAGGGCTGGAGGGAACCAGCTAGGCCCTTTTTGCCCCTTCCATCCCTTCTACCATGTGAAGCCCCAGCATTTGTCCCTCCAGGGGACACAGCAGTAGGGTACCATCTTGGAGGCAGAGACTAGGGCCCTCACCAGACACCTCGCTTGCCGGTGCCTTGATCTTGGACTTCCCAGCCTCAAGAATAAATTTCTGTTCTTTATAAATTACCCAGTCTCAGGTATTTTGTTATGGTAGCACAAATGGACTAAGACACCCTGCCACAAGGACTTGGTCATTTAGATTCGTGCAGGACTAAGCAATCTGAAAGAAACGCTGGAATCGAGAGACAATGTAGAAGAGGTTGGGGTGTGGCAGGGTGGAACATAAGAACTCCTGTTGTGGACTCAGTTATCGCTTAGGTAGCTCCTTGTTCATACTACGGGGCTCCTGAGACTGAGGTTGTGGTTTTAGTTCCCCAGCTGTGGTCACCGGAGCCCGGACATGGGTCTTTCCTAGGCTGAGCCTTCGGATGAGCTCCTGCCCTGGCCGACAGCTTGATTTTAGTTTGTGAGAGACCCTGAAGCAGAGAACCTAGGTAAGCCATGCCTAGTTTCCTGACCCACAGAGACCGTGCAATAATAAACATGTGTCATTTCAAACCACTAAGTTTTGTGGTGATTTGTTATGTAGCAATAGGTAAGTAATACAAGGGAGCCAACTGAAGGAGAGATGGCACGGGCATTAGGGTCTGAGATCTGGGGCTGGATCTAAGTCAGGGAGGAGAGCCAGGAGGATCCCACCCCAGGAGCTTAGATAGTGGCACGTGGGGTCTCGGGCCACAGGGTTGGCCAGATCCTCCGCTAAGCCCAGCTGGGGGCCCCCCACACCTGCCCAAGATGTCACCACGGTGGAGAGGTCTTGAGCTGGAGGAGCAGGAAGCTTGACCTTCACAGAGCCCAGACCAGCTGAGAGCCTCACCCCACCCTACTTGTAGGTGGTCAGTTGAGTCGTTTTCAAATATACACTCGGAAGTGCATGGAAGGGGCTAACAACACCTTCCACTTATTAAGCAGCCGCCGCGGCCCAGGCTCATTTCTTTCGCCAACATAATCTCCATTTATTTTCCTGATGACTCTGAGAAGCAGGTGCCATTGTTCCTATTTGAGGATCAGGAAATGGAAATTTAGACAGATGAAGTCACTCACTGAAGGTCATTCAGCCTGTAAGTGGCAGAGCTGGGTTCAAACCCACATTGAGCCCCAGAGCCGGCCCTCCTTCTGTGAAAATCCGTTCTTCCAGCCCACCCTCCAGGCAAGCAGAGGGGCCTTGGAAAAGTTGCACTCCTGGCTGCTTCCCTCCCCTGCATCTCAAACCTGAAAACAACTACGAGCCAACCATCTCCCCAACAAAAGATGACTGACCCCTCCACCACCTTGTCACGACCAACCCGAATCATCTCCCAGCCATTACTCTGCTCATAAAACCTCATCCCTATTTAAAAGTGTTTCCTCAACCCATCCGCGCCCTGATTGCAAAATATAACCAAAAAAACCCGTCTTTTGCTTAATTTAAAGATATTTATGTCACACTTGGAAATGTCAAACGTTTTCATTAAATCCTCTCACACTTGGGCTGACAAAGGGACACTGGGATCTTTGGGAGACACTTTAATCTCAATCAATTAAGAATAAAGTAGTCCTAGCAGTGTGGCGATAAAAGAACACTTTAATTTTAGAGCTAATTAAATATCAACAATTGGAATGCAGCAACAGACACTTAACCTGCACTAACCCATTATTTATTAGGAATATAATGCGTTCACTCTGGATATGAAGTGAGTTGTAGTATTTTAATATCAGCTGTCATAGTCCAGCGGGTCCCTTTTGTCTCACTCCAGCACAATTATTTCCCAAGCTCTGCGGAATCACTCCTGCACCCTCTCTCCACACAGATTAATTAAGCTGGAAACACAAACACACACACACACACACACACACACACACACAGGCACAAGGGTGCCTTGGCCCCAGGCACACAACCCTAATCAGGGTTTGGGGGAAGGTCAGGAAGCAAGATTGATGAGGATGCTATTCCTTGAGTTATTGTGTTTAAAGCCCTGAGGCAATGGGCTTGTGGGCTGGCTGCTCCAGACCTCTTCTGGGTCACTAATTCACCATGCACAGGTGAGACACCCTCCCCTCCTGTAACAACAGCCCCAGGTCCGCCCTTGGATCTGTGGCCCTGACAGCTGGTTACCTTTAGCATCTGCAGTTCCTATTCCCGGGCCTGTGCTCCTGGCACAGGAGGAGGTTTATCAGCTGTCACCTCTCTCATCAGTGGCTGGTCAGGGAGCTAGGTGACCATTCATTCCTAGAGTGGTCTACAGACTCCTGTTCATTTCTAGAAATTCTAAAGCAGGGGAGGGGTAGAAAGAATTGATACATTTGCCTTACCTCTTACTAGATGTGGGGTCTTGGATATGTCCTTATCTTTTCAATGAACTGAAGTCATTGGTTGATACCATCTCAGAGTTTGCATCACCAGTTTGCTGGAAGCCATCTGACCTTGATCCGTGACTTGCCATTGTAGAAACAGTTACAGGGAAGAAGAAAAAGAGAGACAAGGCGGCAGTCTACTTAGAAAATTTCAGGAAGAAGAAAGCGGGTCTGAGGTCAAAATGAAGGTTGTCATGACGGCCGATTCTCACGGCGAAATCCGTGCCTTTCTGAAGGGAGAGAAAACGTGTTTAACCCGAGCCCGTTCCCTCCGCTGTGTTCTCTGCTCTCACTGAAGAAAGGGCACGGGGGCACTGACTCTGGGATGGAAAGTATGAGCACATGTGAATAAGGGGCACACAAAAAATCCTAGGATCACACCTTTAGGAACTATTTACTCCATCTCCATTCTTAGAGGAAAAACATTGCCTACATAAAATATGGCCAAGAGGTTCCTTTTTGGGACCAACTTTGACCATTGGAGGGTAATTGATAGTAGCACTGTGTTGAAAAGCATTCTGCAGCACATTCCCAGCTAGGAAAGATGCCGTGATAGATCAGTTATGTGTACTCTGGGTGCAAGAGAAGGGTCATGGCAGAACTTATGGGTCTATGATAGGTTTTCCATGGCCTTAAACCGTTCCTGGTTCACTTGCAATTTTGAAACATTGTCCAACTGCATGGTCGCTGTCACCTGGGTGAGATGTAACAGCTGCAGGCATCGGACAGGACAGGCTAAAGCTGGAAATTTGGCAGTCCTGGAAGAGCTCTAAACCCATAGGAACGTCTCTTTAACCAAATAACTTGTTCTATTACTCTTGCCCAACAAAGGCAGACTGCCCTCATGCCATGTATGATTCAAAGGGAGACTCTAACACCCCTACCCCATGCCTAGCTATTAGCCTAATCCTTTCATGCACCTAGAGGGATCCATTTCTACTTCTTGGTGTCTGCTGTTGTGCTCGGAACCAAACTTTTACCCACAGGGGCCCAGGGTCAAGGACTTGGAGCCACACACCTAGCTTCACAATTGACTGTCCAATTTTGGGCCTCTTACTTCACCTCCCTGAGCCTTGGTATCCTCATCTATAAGATAGGAATAAACATAGTACCCACCTCCTAGGTAGAAGGACCACCTCGTTTGCAGTTATGAGAATTATTCATCATTACACCAGAAAATAGGCATAATCGGAATCATCCCACAAAAACCTGGGGGTGTGGGGGTGTGTGTGGTTACCCTCCGAATGGGGGCGTTGTGAGGACACGAACAGGAAACACAAGTATGTTCCTGGAACAAGCTGTAGGAGTGCCTGGGCTGATCCTGACTCTTCCTGCCTGTGCAAAGCTTGTTACTACAACTTTCCCCCTGTTCCAGCATCATCAGTGTCTTCCTGTCTCCTGGGCTGCTTCCACCAGCACATAAGCACATGAATGTACACGAATACCTCCACCTTTAGAAAGAAATAGCAATAATTTCCCAGGCCCCTGCCCTCTCTGGCTGGGGCCACATCTCTCGGCTCCTCTTTATAGAAAAACAACTCCAGACCTGCCTATACTCTCGACCTCTGTTTCTCTCCCCAGGGGCTTCTTCTTCACTCTGTGACAGCCAAAGTCCTCCCCCTGGCCTCTGCCCTGTGCGGCCTGTGCCCTGAGGCCTCTGTACCTCGCCTCCCACTGCCCCCTAGACGGCCCACTCTGCTCCAGAACACAGGCCTCCTGCTGTTCCCCAGACACCCAAGCTCTTCTCTACCTTGTGGCCTTTGCATTGGCTGTTCCCTCTGCCTGGAACACTTTTCCCTGTGTTTTCACATGATTCATTCCCTTGCTTCATTCGGGTCTTAGCTCTAGCCCCATCCCTGCCTGGTTCTTCATAATACTTCTGCTTCCTAAAATTAGTTCATGCCTTAATCGGATCCGGTGGGATGTGTGGTCTGTCTCTGGAGGGTAAGTTTGAGAGTCAGGGGCTTGTTTGCTCATTACTGTGTCCTTCAAGCCCAGAACAGTGCCTGGCACACGGCAGGCGCCCAATCAACACTTCCTGAATGAATGAAGTAAGTAGTAGTATGGGGTATGGTGAGTCATAGTATACGCTATTATCATTAGCAATAACGTGTAGAATTGACTGTCCTGGGTATCCAAGCACATTGGAGGTTTTTTTTTTAGCTACCTCCCAGTCCCCCAAACCACCCCCTTTGCCAGACTGCATGTTTCAGGAGGGCAGGTGTTCCCCTCCTGGGAAGTGCTTCAGCCCACAGTTTTCCAGATGGACTCATGGCATTTCCTGGGTTTCAAGCTCCTCTGATGTGACTACCACCAGCAGGGGCAGGAACACGGACCAAGAGCCCTGTCTGTCCATCCATCAGGGCCGGAAGTGAGGCGTTCTCCGTTGTCCTTGCTCAAACGCTCGGCCATCTGAGGCTTCCACTGAGCATTAATCACTCAGCCAGGCTGGCCCCGGCAGGAACGCCCGAAGCAAATTCCACGTGAGAGGATGCCCACTGGTCTAAAGGAGGAGAGGATGAGAACAAGGGAAGCCTGCCACCTCCACCTACAGCCCTGCCAGGCTGGCCCAAGGCTCGCTGGACCCCACTCCAGGCTCCAGGGGTGGGTGCGGCAGAAGCTGGGATCTTAGTGGTTTTTCTCCAACCCAGAAAGGCTGAGTCCTGGAAGGCAAGCCTGTGGCTGAACAGGTTAAGAAGAAACTTGCTTTCCTGCAGACCCCCCAGTGGGCTGGGCCCCCACCCCCCACCCCTGCCCCTTTCACCACCCAGTGTTGAGCTGCACCAGGCTGCCTGGTTCTGCCTTCTCCCCCACTACTACCAGCCCCTGCACACTGCGCTCCCTGCCCTACCCCATTTGGGGCCTTTTACGGCCCCCCCTTTGCTGTAGAACTTCAGGAATAAAGCTGGACTGGACACCGTCTCTCTTTCTGGTTCTGTAACTTTGAACAGGCCATTTAACCCAGGAGTCAGCAAACATTTTCCATCAAAGCTGGACAGTAAATATTTTAGACTTGGTGGGCCACACAGTCTCTGTTGCAGCTACTCAACTCTGTCTGCCCTTGTAGCTCAAAATCAGCCATAGACAATCTGTAAATGAATAGGTGTGGCCGTGTTGCAATAAAACTTTATTTACGCAACAGAAGGTGGGCTACGGTTTGCTGATCCTGATTTAACCTTTCTGAGACTCATTTTCTCATCTATAAAATAGGGATACTTATACCTCAATAGGATCACTGAGAGCAGATAGAGACAAAAGTATTTAAAACTTCACAATAAATGTTGGAGTTTTTCGGTTTGGTTTTGTTTTACAGCAAACCCCCACCCTGCACCCCTACCCAGGGAAGCCCCCCTGGGCTCCAGGCAGGCCCCCGCTGTGCCTCCGTGGGCGCTGCAATCAAGCACATCGTTTTGATTTCGTGCCTGGCAGCCTGCAGACCTCGGCCTGCCTGTGTTCTTGTTTACTTTGGCGCAGCTATTGTGCATCTCGTTCTGCAGAGAGTGGGCCGCGGAGGCGGAATGCGCGCCCGCCTCGCAGGTGAGCGGCTGCATCAGCTCCGCTGGGCCGCGCCGCACAATGCAGACCGGGGCCTCCTTTGTGCGGCTGGGGCTTCCTTTCCTTCTCTGCGCCCCACTGCGCCTTTTCTCTTTTCTTTATTTTGCTCGTTCTTCCCCCTCCTAATCTGCTTAACAACTTGCCTCGCCCACCCTCCCTCGCTCCTCATCCCCGCTGGTTCCCGCGCTTCCTTTCGTGTCCCTAATAGCGTGGCTGCGCCAGCATTTAATACAAGCTGCTGAGCAGGAAATCCGAGCTAACTGAGTTACTTCCTCATTAGAGAGGCGGGTCCTGGGCCCTCTGCAGGTTGCAATTAGGCGGCAGATGCTTGCCCCCGCCCCCGGTGGCCTGGGGATCCTGTAGGCTGCGGGGGGGAGGGTCTGCCAGATTCTCTCCAGGGTGGGTCCCAGCTCTGCTTCCTGTCCCCAGTACCTTCCCAGTTCCACAGCCAGGGAGCTCCAGGCCAGCCGGAGAACGGACGGGAGATGACTTGCCCGAGGTCACCCAAGCCTCCTCCTCCCCTTATTCCAATGTAGGCTGTGTGCTTTGGCCTGGGCAGGTGAATCAGTGGTTCCCAAACTCTGCCTTTGGCTTCAGGGAAGTCTGCTCCCTGGCAAGGCTGTAAGGAGGTTCTCACCAGCCAGCTGAATTCCGCCCAGGAACAGGAAAGACCAGCTGGACTCCAAGAACCCACCCCACGCTGCCTTTTGTCCTCACGGCCCAGGGTCTTCGGAGACACCAGCACTTGTCTGGTATCTCCCCCTGGGTCAGGGGCCTCCTCCTTGGCTGGTACCCCAGGGCACCCTCCCCCAGGCCCACAGTGAGCTGTCTCCTCTGGCAGCCCCACCCGCCTCTCTCTCCCTCCCTGAGAGCTCCCCTGTGTCCAGGGCTGCTCAGAGCCAAGCAGCTGGTAAGCGCTTTACAGGTGTAGCTACAAAGGAGAACAGAAACTGTTATTTTTAAAAGCTAGCTACATTCTGAGCCTTTTACTCTGGGGCAATGGAAGATTTACTCTTTCTTTTGTTTAAGAAAACACCTTAATGGGCTTGCTGGCCCCTGGGTATGTCTGGATGGGAGGAGACCGAGACAAAGACGCAGGGCTTGCTCTGCAACATAAAGTAAAAGGAAGTTTAGGTTCCCTAAGAGGGAAGGGGGTCTTGCAGGGAGGATGAGAGGGAAACAAAACAGGCTAGTGACAGCTCTGCTGGGCCTGGACACAGGACTAACACAACCGGGAAGAAATACCTTAGACCACAAAACTGCCACCACCTCTATGGAGTCAGGGGAATGCTGGCCAGGGCTGGACGTGCTACATAATTGTAACTCTAGTTTCTTGTCTTGGAATGAAGTTTCTGCAAGAAGTCCCTTCCTAGGGCTAGGGCTTCCTAAGCAAATGTCACTTGGTAAGGAGATGTTCTTTCTTTGTTCTGCAGACTGCCCAGAAAAGTGATTCAGGCCTGTAGGCCTTGGTGATCTTGCTGCCTGATGTTATTTGATTATAATGCAGCGGTTTGAATTCACAGACTAACGCTCTCTTTGCATTGCGTCCTGTGAAAGGTTTTGTAGAAGTTTTGTTTGGGGAGGACTGGTGGGTGAGTTTTGCATGCAGAACCCCAGCCCTGGGAAGTGGTCTGCCAGCCCCTACTATTCTGGCTATTCAGTTAATTGGTCTCAGAAGGGGACTGTCTCTCTCTGGGACACCTGTTGGGGCCTGTTGCTAAATGCTGTCCCTCCTCTGGCCAGCTGAGAAAGGATCCAGCTTTCTGGGGGGGTCTCTTTCTGTTAGCAGAATGCCTGGCACCCCCACCTCCCACTGCTCACACCTCCATCCCGGGCTCTGAGGTCCATGTGCCTGAAGCCTGTCAGAATTTCAGAAATTATAGCCCTTAGCTGTTTGGCTAGGGACCAGCTCCCCTCTTCCTCAATGCGTTGCAGAACAGAAAGTGAGGTCAAGCCATGCTTGCTTGTGTCTGCAGGTAAAGACTCGCTCATCTGGAGGAAAAAGCCTGCTCCAGCTCCCAATTCTGGGACTTGAGAAAAATCACCCTTTTGTCAAAGGTATACAAAGGCACCACGAGGTCACATGAAATCCATAGATGGCTTTCCTTTCTTCCTGTCTGAGCATGGTTCTCTCAAAAGGAGACCCTGAGGCAAGGACCTGGGTGCAGGTAATTTATTTGGAGGGTGATACCAAAAAGTGTAAGGCACTGGGTGGCAAAGGTGAGACAGGGAGGAGAGAGAACTCAATAAAGGGGTGCACTGTGGGCAACCAAACCTCAGCCCCACTGAGGACTTGTTCAGAAATCATGGGGAATGTGCTTAGAGGTTGTCCCCACAAAGGGGAGCTGAAGCATTCATCCTCTGACTCTGGTCCTGCCTTGGTTGAAGGTTACCTTTGAGGCATTAAATTCCTGGCACTTAAGGCTGCTCTATGCACAGGTTGCACAGGTTGTGCAAGCTCTTAAGGCACCGGGGAGATCTGAAGCAGAAAAGCAGACCGCTGTGGGCAATTGAGGTTGGAGGCTGTCAGTATAAATAGGTGCAGGAGAACTTCAAGGTGCAGCTGCAGGTGAACTTCAAGGTGGGCCAAAAGGTTATGGGATGGAACAGCAAAAGCATTTGCTGTAACCCCCAACCCTAATGTCCCCAAAACTGGTCCCAGAGAGGACTTTAAGCCCTCTCCCGAAGCTGGTAGGGGTACAAATGAGTTGGGAGAGCAAGTTCTCATGCCCTGCTTCTCCACATATTCCTAAGGTTTCCACCTTTTAACTACAATGATTAAACAAGCAGACAGCAAACACCTGGAGAATGAATTAAGACCCATAGTTTTGGGTTTTTAATGGAGTTGTCGAAGAAGCAGAGACATGATGAATTTAGGAAAATTTAGGATGTATACGACAAAGAATTTATAGCCATAATATATAAAGCCCTGCCATATTCAATAAGAAAGCAAACACAAGCTGATAGAGGAAACAGTTAGATTATGTAAACAGGCAGTTCACCAAGAAAGATACACAAACTGCCAATAGATATCTAAAACTATTTCAATCTCATTTGTAATAAAAATAATTTAAAACAAGATTTTTTTTTCTGATTACATTGGCAAAAAGTTCACAAGATTGATACTAGCCAGGGTTGGAGAGAGGGTGGAGGAAAAGACATTCTTAGGCCATCTCTTCTTTTCGGAGGACAGTTTGGCAAGCTGTATTAAAAATGAAACGTGAGCATGACCCTTGACTGAGCAGTTCCACTTTTAGCCCCACAGAAATGTCACCAGAAGTACACAAATGTGTTGTATACAAAGAATTTCATTTCAGTTATAGCAATAAAATTCAAGCCAGCCTAAACGTCTGTCTATCAGGGACGTGGTTAAATTACAGCACATCACCCCCTGGAATACTATGTAGCTATTAAAAAGGATGGGATAGACTTGGAAGAGGTCCATTAAGTAACAGAAGAAGGTGCCAGAACTACATTTAAACATTACCTCATTTTTGTAAAATAAAGAAGTGTACCTACATTTGTGTATGTGTGCATTGAAAAATATCCAGCAGGTTCCAGATAAATTGTTAACAGTGGCTACCTCTAGGGAAGGTAAATCAGAATGAGGATGAGCAGGGCAGGGGTTGTAGGAGGTGGTGCCGTAAAGTGGAGTTTTTAACTTTCTTTACTGTTATTTGGTTTGTTATTTTTATAATGAGCATGTGTTCTGTATGCAATTTAACGAAAACCAATAAAATCTAAAACACTGGGGATAAGTAGAATTTAAGAGGATCCTAGCTACTCCCAGTGCCTAAATTTGCTCTACTGGATCTTCCTAGAACAACTCCAGGCCCATTTCATAAATGGCAAGTTGGATGTCAGGGACATAGCATGACTCCCCAGGCTTCACTTCCTGTGGAGCCCAGCCTGGCTTCCTTCAGGCTGATCTCTGGAATGGCTTTTAATGTCCAGATAAGGGAGATGCATCAGTTAGCTGTTGCTGCATACCAAACATCCCAAGTCCTAGTAGCTTTAAACCACAACCATTTATTATTCCTCGTGCTTCTACAGGTCAACGGGACTAGGCTTGGCTGATCTCAGCTGGGCTTACGAATGCACCCATGATCAGCTAGTGAGTTGGCTGGTGGCTGGTCCAGAATGACCTGGGCTTTGGCAGCATGGCTCTCCTCCTGTGCCTCTCAAGTCTCTCCAGCAAGCTAGCTCGGGCATGTTCTCACAGTGCAAGCACAGGTGCCTGATGGAAATGCACAAGCACCTTTTCAAGCTCAAGGTCATTACCAAAGCCATTCACAAGGCCATTAACACCATCAATGTGCCACACAAGCCCAGCTCAGGACCTTCAGCAGTCAGAGATGATTGCAGGTGCACCCTCCCCAAGGTCTTGGAAGCCTGGCTGCTGGGACTCCAAGTTTTGAGTCAACTACTGGTCACTGCAGCCTTCTCCACAGTGGGCTCAGGCTGGGCATAAAGCAGTCCGGTCTTTCTACTGCAGGAATGGAAGCCACAGAATAAAGCGGAAGAGGATAAAAGGAATCTAGCTGTGATTAGTTGGAGATTAGCAGTGGGTGATTACCCAGCCTTCTAAACCTCACCTGGGGCCCCAGCATGAGCCTGAGGATGGAAGGATTTGGGGAGGGAGAGCAGAGAGGAGGGAGGAGTTAAAACACTGGAGCCCCCAAGGGTGGGCGTGAATTTGCCCTAGCTGTCCATCACACAGCCAGCTGTCTGCCCTTCCCTCTACCTCTCCTTCTTTTGTCTTCCAAATCTCCCCACCCCACCCTGCCCCTGCCTGGTGGGTATGTTGAGCCAGGAATTGATTGTGCAGAAACTTCCAATGTTTAGCTCTATCCCAAGTGTCTGCAAGTGTAATTCCTGCTCCTAGAGTGGGGACTGAGCTCACCTTGAGCCCTGCTGCTGTCCTGGTCCCATGGCTATCCCCTCCCTGGCCTGGCCCCCGCCCTGGCCTCCTGTTCAGCACTGTCTCGCGCGGACAGCTCCTTCGCAGTCTACGGGGACTCTGGTGTGGAGTGATAGATTCTGCCGCTTCCTGCTTTCAGGAAATATTGCCACTCGCTTCGCATTTATCCTGCCTCTCATCACCACACGGAGGCCGAGGCTGGGGCGGGCTCACAGTCATCTGTTATCTGCCTCTGTAGGAGGAGGAGGACAGGCTCGCACCGGGAGCGCCAGGAGGTGGGCTGGGGCTGGGGAGATGGAGCTCTCATTCAATAAGCCACAAATATTTATTGGGAGGCGGCTGTGCTCACAGAACTGCAGGTACTGAAAGGAGAGCAGAGAAGGTGCCACAGGGCCTGGGGGACACACCACTCCCACCAATGGGGGCCAGAGAGGTGGGGCATAAGCTTTTAGAGGCCAGAGCCTCACACACCACTGGTGGAAGTGAAAGTGGGCACGAGCGTGCTCGAGGGCAATTTGAAATCAGGTATAAAAAGCTCCCATGTGCATGCCCTTTGATCCAGCAATTCCGCTTCTAGAAATTTCCCTGAGTAAATAAGTGTGTACAGAGATAACATGTACAAGGAGGTTATCAGAACATTACTTATAGCAAAGAAATAACTGAAAAGCAACCTAATAGGAGACAAGTTCAGCAACTTATGGTATATCCATGTAATGAGACACACGTCAACATTCAAACACATGTGGTAGAAAAATATTTTTTAATATACAAAAAAGCCCGTGAACTATCAAGAGACAACTTCCGTCATGTTGGTGTATATAATTCTGGCCATTTTTATACATACACTTTTTTTTTTTTTTGCACAAATGAAACAGCAATATACTATCTGGGCCAAAAGGTCCAGGGAAGTTTAGGTTACAACAGAACTAAATGGGGTCATTGCAAGTAGGATCTGAGACAGCTGATTCCCACTGGTCCCAAGAGGACCCACACTGTCACACAGACCGTTAACAAATGTTTACCATGAGGACCTTAAAGCTACGTGTGGTTTAGGAAGGTAGCCAAATGCATAAAATGATTTAGAAAGATTTCCATCCAAAAGGGCCAAAAATAAAACTTTTGCTAGTAAGAGAATGGGGACAGCTATGATTGAAATTTTAAGTGCATGGAAGAGTCATGTCCTGTTGCTGCCTGATGAATACCTGTGCCACCTGAGTATAATCAGAGTCTTATGAAGAGCTGCTGTTTTTTTTTTTTTTTTTACCTCCATCCCTGGCTTGCAGACACCAAAGGCAAAATCCCCAAATATTATCTGCATGCTGGAATCCCAAACACTTTGAAAGGAAACGATGATGGTAGTAGGAACTTCCAGGGAAGGGTCTGTTTTGGCAATTGTGGGTTCAGTGCTGAAGGATGAGCCCAAGATAACTGAAGCAGGGCTCTGAGTTTGGGTGTGGGCTGCAATGATGACCGAGGACTTTCTGGAAGACCAGGCTGCACCTTGAAGGTTGAGGGAGGTTTTAACAGGCAGGAAGAGAAGATCAGCAGGTTAAGCAACTGAGGCTCAGAGAGGTGGCGTGACTTATGCCTCATCACACAGCTTAACAGGGAGCCTTGAACTTGGGTGATGCTCTGGCCTCTGCAGGGCCAGGTGTGCCTCGTGGAGCCCCGGGGAGGAGAGGTGGGAGGCTGCCTCTTGGCTCCAGTTTCGTGGAGTGTCTCGAACATAGCTACCATGTGCAGAGAGCTGTGGAGAAAAGTCCTGCACTCCAGTCTGCTCATTTGCATGTGTAAATGCCTGTGTATATATATTGCTTATTAGTGTCAGTGGAATTTGCATTTTAAGTGGATTGGCTTCTTGGGCATGTTCTTTAGAGCCCTGGACACAAAAGGAATTTTCCAACTTCAATGCTGCTTCTCCTTGTGCAATAAGCAATTGAGCTCTTTCTGAGGGGCTGACAAGAGGTGGATAGATGGGTGCGGTGTGGGAGAAGGAAAGGGGCACCGAGCAGCGTGTCCAGACAACAGTCACCAGTGTCTTTGGGCAGGCAGCAGCTTCGCCATGCCTCTGTCTCTTTATCTGCATCGTCTTCCCTGCTCACCTCACCAGACTGATTTAGAATCACAGAAAGATATCGTCACAGTGGGTAGAAAAGTGTAAGACTCTGCAGCTATTGGCACGATTATCACTCCTGCAGCCCAAACAGGAGCGGTCGGTGTGTTCTCTGCCACCAGCATCCATATGTGCTATTTGTTTCTGCACCTCCACCCGGACACAGAACCTGGCGTGTTTTCAAGCCTCCCCTGCTCCCCACACAACTTTAATGGTCAGCCTAGACTTCCCTAGAGAGGAGAGACGGGGGGTTGCATTGAAGACCCCACAAGAATGGAAACACCCACGTTGGACGTTTCTGTTCTCCAAATGCCTTTCCCAGGCCTCTCTCTCCACTCT
Organism: Daubentonia madagascariensis; assembly: GCA_023783475.1. NCBI lineage: Eukaryota > Metazoa > Chordata > Mammalia > Primates > Daubentoniidae > Daubentonia > Daubentonia madagascariensis. Next base: position 7,419,915 of record JAKFHU010000487.1, on the reverse strand, counting down.
TCAGCCACCCCACTGTCTCTGCTCTCAAGGCATCTCAGCTTCCTCTGGAAACTTTGATTTTCTTGTCTCTTATGCGTTGGACAATTCAACTCTGCTCTGGCTTTTCCCCCCACGTTTGCTTACCCCAACCCTTCAGGAGGCTTGGCCAAACCAGAGGCCTTCTGGTTAACCAGACTGCTCATCCAGGGAAGAAAGTCGGGACTGTGAACACAACCTGCCCACCATTTCAACACTACCGTGTGGCCTTAACTCCATGAGCGTTGGCTTGTTTCCAGCCTGTCCTCTTAGCTCACCCAGAACCCCCATTGCTCCTTGTTGATTTAATGACCAGAAATCTGGCTTCCCCAACATCCTGAGGATATGTCACCCTTGTAACCCCAGAGAACCTCTTCAGGAGTGCAGGTGACAATGAGGTTTAGTCAGCCAGTGCTTGTCTGGGCTCAGCTGCATCCCTGGGAAACAAGGAATGGTGACATTAAGAGTAACCGGGAGGCAGCAAAAGGCAGAGGGACAGGGGACGGTTAGCTGCTGAGCTGTCTGACGAATGTGAACAAATGGGGAGAACAGACAAGTCTCTTATTCTGAAGGATCCTCCATAACTTATGCAGCTACTCCACCCTTAAGGAGTAGAGAATAGCTCCCCACTTCTTAGTGGGGGCTGTGCATAGTGACTTTCTTCCAAAGAGTACAGTATAGACAGGGAGAAAGGAAGAGCAATTTTCCAGTGGAGAAACCAATCACCCCTACCTGTTGTACCCTTGCAATGATGTGATGAGAATGGCACTTGACCTCTGGGGTGGGTCTTCCTGCCCAAAACATATCACTGCAGTCTAATCGTGGGAAAAAAATCAAACTCCAGTTGAGGAACATTCTACAAAATAACTGACCAGCATTCCTCAAAACTGTCAAGGTCATCAAAAACAAAAAAAGTCTAAGGAGACATGACCATGAAGTGTAACGTGGGGTCCTGACTGGGATCCCGTAACAGAAAAAAGAACATTAGAAGAAAGCTAAGGAAATCTGAATAAAGTGTGGCCTTCAGTTAATAATAATGTATTAATATTGGTTCATTAATTGTGACAAATGTATCACACTGATTTAAGATGTTAATAATAGGAAATAACAGGGGAAACAGTATAAGAAGTAAGGGAACTCTCTATATATCTTTGGAATAATTCTGTAAACCTAAAACTGCTCTAAAAGAAAACAATTGTGAAAAAAAGGTCAGGTCTCGGCAAATGATCAGAAAGTGCTACTAAACTCATACCTCTCTTAAACCAGACAAAGTGGCTATTTTGTTTTAGGTTCCATGTGCCATCATTACTCATCGATGTTGGCATCACCAGATTGTCAAATGCTAAACAGCACCTTTAAGAAGCCTGGCAGCAAATCCATCTGGCCCATAAGAAAATGGCCTGGGCCAGTGGCATGCTATTTGTAAGAGAAAATTAGCTACAATGCCACTCCCCTTCATGTGTCTAATGGCAAGTGGACACATACGTCCCGGGGCATCTGGGCTCCCCCAATCATTGTATGACCCTGGGCAATGTACTTATCTCCAGTGGGCTTTAGTACTGCCATCTATTGGACAAACTTAAAATAGTATGGTCTTCACAGGATAGTGCAGCACATATTAAACACAGGATACATTTTACTATGCTTGCAAAGTGATTACCTAATTCAGAGCCACAGGAATGGTAGCTCCCATTAGCCCCAGTGTGGATCTGGTTTGTTTCAAACCCATAGTGTATCCTCAGGGACCAGAAGAGTATCTGGTACATAGTAGATGCTCAATAAATTAATGGTTGTTCAGTCCTGGGTCCCCTTCTCATCATTTGCATTGGATCTAGCTGTCTTTTATAACCCCTGACACTCTGCACCTTCCTCCATACCACATCAAAACGCTTATGTAATGCAAACATTAAATGTAGATGATTGAAACATCCTCCACCCATAAGCATTCATGTCCCACCCCCCACCTCTCATGTAGCAGATGAGAGTGGAGCCCTGCTCTGAGGCTATGCTCCTGTGCTCAGTCAGGACTGGGATGATGGACATGAATAATGTGTGTGGTCTCCACACGCCATGAAACACTAACATACAGGCTTCCATTCCAGCAGCATGGTAAATTAGATACTTTGAATGACCTTCCTTTTGAAACAACTAAAATTATTGGAGGAGGGAATATGAAAAGTAAATACCTCTTTTGAAATGCATGGATGGAGGAAGGAATCTACAGAGTCCCCAAACAAAGTGGGTAAGCAGAAACAAAATGAAAGCAGAAAGTGCCAAAGCCAACTTTTACCCTGAGAGTTTCTGCTGAAACTTGGAGAACTTGGGCTTCTATTTTGATGGTTGTCTGAGGCAGTGGAGACAGGAGAAAAGACCTTGGTCGAATAGAACCTCACATCAGTCTGGGACCACAGAGTGTTCATCACATTGGGGTGAGCGTGCAATACACCTGCCTTATACAAGGAGGCAAGGAGGAAACGTGCTTGTCTTGCTCAAACTTGGCAGTGGATGGAGGGAGAAAAATTAACTCACTTGAGACTCTGTAACCATGAGCTAACCCTCACATGGGTCTATGGTCATAATCTTAGCTGCCTGTAGTCCAAAAAACCTCAAAAGGAAAATTAAATTTAAAGTTGTCCCAGCTTGGCATCCTATGGCAGAAACCAATGCAAATCTCCTCTGAAAAACTCTATGTCCATAGGTTTCATAGAATTTTGTATAAAATTCTAAGGAGTATGCCCAAAGACAAAGATCCCAGAGATTATCCTGTTAGGACTCTAGAAAGACAAAGATTTTTTTTTTAAAATGAAGGAAAACAGAATGAGAAGGTCTAGCATATGTCCAATCAAAATCCCAGAAGGAGATGAAAGGAAAAAATGGGGAAAAGATAGTATTCAAAAAGGTAATAGCTGAGAACTTTCAAAATATTTTTGTAAGGCACACATTTTCTTATCCAGGAAGCTCTGCTTGAATTTGATGCTATTCCCGGATGGGAGGGTTGGTGCCTTGAAAAAGATGTTTGGCACTTCCGCTGCTTCTTAGTGTGTAGAAAGTTGCCAAAAAAAAAAAAAAAAAAAAGTTACTCTCATCCTAACAACAAGAAAAAGCTGGATAAATTATAGAATAACAACTTTTCTTGAACTCATCAGAGCTGAGGTCACAAGATAAGTAGCCTGAAATCCAGAAGGGAACAAGCCCCTCCAAGGACAGAAGAGATGCATGAATGACCTCCCTTGTGGCAGACCATGGGAGGAAGAGGTATTGCAGCCCAAGTAGTAAGGTAGCCAAAATTCTAAAGAACCACCGAAGGCCGGTTGTGAGCTAGTGTATCAGTCTGAAATAGCTGGGAGCATCTCATGAAATAGGAGTTCCTGTTTACTCACAAACTATTTCCCATGAGCCTCTACCAGGTGCTGCTAAGAAAGATTTGGGGCAGGCAGGACACCATCAGTGGTGCAGACCTGCAGAAGGTGACCAGCTGCCACTGTGAGGGAGGTATAAAAACTCTGTTATTTCCCTAGATCCTTCTGTCCTACAAAGCAAAAACCTTAAGCCACTAGAGGAGGAACTGTCAACCTTTTTACCCACTGGGCTCCAAAGAAGTGACCAACAGCTGTAGGGGTGGAGGGGGCAAGTACAAAGCCCTGCCCATTTTCCCTGGACCTTTCTCTCCTACAAAGCAAAAGCTACAAATCACTTGGGGAAGGAGAGCAAAGTCTCTTGCCCACAGGCAAAGACACAGCGTGGTTGGGGAAAAGATGAAACAAAAACTCTCCAGTGCTAGGAGAGGAGCTGGTAACTGCCCTGGGCTCAAGAGCCCATTCGGATATCAAGTAGAGGTCTCCTACCACTGGTGGAGGAGCAGGAACCTCCTGTTCGTTCAAGACCAACCTCATATACAAGGCAGTTTAGCTACCAAAGGAAAAGGACAAACGGGGCAATAGTGCTGAAAAGACTTTGTCCCCAAAGTTCAGGTGGATAGGGTCTCCCTAAGACTGAAGCTGGGCAAGGCAACAGAGAACCTTCCTGCCCCCTCCACAAGCCTACCAGCGAGTCCCAAGAAACAGCAGTCCACTCCTGGGGAGGGGCAAAGCATGGAGAGAGGTATGCTTTGTGGTACAGACAAAGGTACTGTGACAACCTCCCCAGTACTCACCCCAAGTATAGGTGGCAGCAGCACACCCACTAGAAGTCCTTGAAGCCTGTGGTCCATTGAAGGTAACCATGGCAACAACAAAACCCCAACCCAGTTCAACTTGCAACTGGAATGACTCACCCTTCCACCTTAGTGGCCTGAAACAAGCATGACCATTCCAGGCATGAATGTTATTTACCTCATGCAAACCTGTTTTAACACGATGTCTGACATTTAATCAAAAATTATGAGACACACAAAAAAGGCAAGAAAACACAAATTATTGAAAAGAGATAAAACAACCAAGGAAATAAGACTCAAATATGACCTAGATGTTAGAACTATCAGACAGGTACTTTAAAATAATTATGATTAAAATGTTAAAGGATCTAGTGAAAAGGTAGACAACGTGCATGAATGGATGGAGAATTTAGGCTCAGAGATAGAAACTATAAGAAAGAGTCAACTGAGAATGCAAGAAATAAAAAAGACAATATCAGAAGTAAAGATTTCCTTTGACAGGCTCATCAGTAGCAAAATAGAGGTCGATAGAAATTATGCAAAATGAAACACAAAAAAGATAAAAAGGGAAGGGGACCAGATTAGAATATACAGGAGCTGAAGGACGCATCAAATGGCCTAATGTGTATATAATCAGAGTCCCAGTGAAAATAATTTTCAAAAATCAAGGAGAAATAAAGACTTTTTTAGATAAAAGCCAAAAGAATGTATTACTAACAGATCTGTACTGTAAGACTGTTAAAGGAAGTTCTTGAGGCAGAGGAAATATGATACCGGAGAGAAACTTCAATCTACACAAATAAATAAAAGGTCCAAAAATGGTAAAAATGAAGGTAACTATTAAAAACATTGGCCAGGTGCAGTGGCTCATGCCTGTAATCCCAGCACTTTGGGAAGCCAAGGCAGGAAGACTGCTTTAGGCCAGGCGTTCGAGACCAGCCTGGGCAATGTAGTGAGACCCTGTCTCTACAAAAATTTTAGGAAGTATTAGCCAGGTATGATGGCACATGCCTGTAGTCCCAGCTACTTGGGAGGCTGAGGCAGGATCACTTGAGCCCAGGGATTCAAGGTTACAGTGAGCTGTGATTGGGCCATTGCACTCCAGCCTTGGTGACAGAGCAAGAACTTGTTTCTAAAAATAAATAAATAAATACATTATTTTCTCATTTTTAGTCATTCTAAAAATAATTGTCTGCTTAAGCAAAAAATAGTAATAATATTTTGGGATTTATAATGTACATAAAAGTAAAATGTGTGTCATCAATAGCACAAAGTATGGGAGGAAGAAATTGAAAGTATAATGTAAAGTTCTTGTGCAACACACTAATTTAGTATAATATGATTTGAAAGTAGACTGTACTATGTTAAAGATGCATGTGAAAAACTCTGGGGCAACCACTAAGGCTTTTTATAAAGTATAACTAATAAGCCAATAATGAAGACAATGGAATCATAGAAAAATTCATCACAGATCAGGCAAAAAAAGAAAAAAAGAAACAAAGAAGAAATGAGGCTAATAGAAAACATTTAGCAATATGGGGGATTTAAATCAAACCGTATCAATTAAAAAATTGAATTACAAAATTGAAACACCCCAATTAAAAGGCAGAGATTGTCAGATTGAGTGAAAAAGCAAAGCTCAACTATGTGCTGTCTACAAGACACATGATTTAAATATAAAGACATGAATAGGTTAAAAGTAAAATGATGGAAAAAGATATATTCATGCCAACCACGAAAACATTAATCAAAAAAAAAAAAACTAGAGTGGCTACATTAAATGTAGCAAAAGTAGACTTCAGAGCAGGGAATATTACCAAAGATCATAATGATTAAGGATCAATCCATCAAGAAGATGTAATAATCTTGAAGGTGAATGTACCTAGCAGCAGTGCTTCAAAATACGTAAAGCAATAACTATCAGAGCTGAAAATAAGTGAATAAATCCACAAATACAGTTAGAACTTCAACAGTCCTCTCTCAGTAATCAATCGATCTGGTAAGCTGAAAATAAGTAAGGACATAGAAGACCTGAACAACATTATCAACCAACTTGCCCTAATTGACAATTATAGAACAATCCAACCAAAAACAGCCCATGACATATTCTTTTCAAGTGTGAGTGAGACCATATTCTGGGTAACACAACACATTTGAAAAACTGAAGTTACACAACATATGTTGCCTAACCACAACTAAATTAAAGTAAAAACCAGTAACAGAAAGCTATCTGGGCTATCAACAAATATTTGAAATTAAGGAACACACTTCTCACGAGTCAAAGAGGAAGTCACAAGGGAAATTAGAAAATATTTTTGAACTAAATAAAAATAAAAATGCAACACATTAAACTTTGTGGGATGCAGCTAACACAGTGATTTGAGGACAATTTATTACGTTATATACTTGTATTAGAAAAGAAGAAATGTATCTGGCCAATTATCTAAGTTTTGACTTTAAGAAAGTATAAAAAGAAGAGCAATTTAAGTCTAAAGAAACCTGAAGGGAAGAAATAATAAAGATAAGAGCAGAAATCAATAAACTGAAAGAAAAAATAGATAATAGTTAATGAAATGCTGGCTTTCTGTGAAGATCAAGAAAATTGATAAACCTTTAGTTAGACTGATAAGGGAAAAAAAGGAAAAGACAGAAATTACCAATAGTTGGAATAAAAAAGGAGACATTACTCCAGGTCCTACAGACCTGAAAAGACAATAAGGAAATATTATGGACAAGCTCATACCAATACAGTTAGTAACTTAAATTAAATGCACACTTTTCTTGAAAGATGCAAACTACCAAAACTTACTCAAAAAGCAACAGATAAGCTGAATAGTCCTATATGTATGTTAAAGAAATTAAATTCATACTTAAAAACTATACGCTATAGTCAAAAACCTTACCACGTAGCAAACTGCAAGCCCAGGTGACTACGTGCACCCCATGGCAAGTTCATCAAACATTTAATGAAGGAATAATGTAATTCTACACAAACACTTCCAGAAAATAGAAAACAAATGAATACTTCCCACTTCATTAAATGAGACTAGCATCATACTGATACTAAAACCAAGCACATTACAAGTAAAAAAATCCCAAAAGCTATAAACATAAATTTAATATCCATTTGTGATTTAAAAAAACCCCTCTGAACAAACTAGGAAAAAAAGGAACTTCTTCAACATGATAAGGTTCATTTATGAAAAACCTATACCTAACACTATATATAATGCTGAAAGGTTAAATGCTTTTCCCTTAAGATCAGAAGCAGGGAGGTAAGGCCCTCTCTCACCACTCCTACACAACATTATACCAGAAGTCCTAGCTAGGGCAAGAAAGCAAGAAAATAAATAAAATGCATAAATAAAATAAAATACCACTAATTCTAACATTAGTTTAGAAAGAACACGGGGTACAAAGTCATTAAATAAAAATCAATTGTATTTTTATGTACTAGCAATGAACAATTAGAAATTGAATTTGAAAATGTTTTTTAAATAACAACTTACAATATTACCAAAAACAATAAAATATGTGTGCAAGATTTATATGCTGAATACAAAGCACAAATTGGAGAAATCAAAGAATATCTGTATAAATGGAGAGGTATAGTGTGTTCATATTGTCAAGATGTCAGTTTTCCTGAAATTGACCTATAGGTTCACCACAGTGATAGTCAAAATCCCAGCAGACTTCTTTATAGAAATCAACCAGCTTATGTTTAAAATTCATTTGAAAATGCGAAGGAACTAGAATAGCCAAAACAATTTTGAAAAAAACAAATTTGGAGGTTTATACTATTTAATTTGAAAATATACTATGCTGCTACATTAATAAAGACAGTTCAGTAATAATGAAAAGACATCCAGAAAGAGGGCCATAAAAATATGGTTAAGAGATTTTCAACAGAAATGCCTAGGTAATTCAACAGAGAATGTATAGTCTTTCCCCAAATAGTACCAGAAAAATTTGATATCCACATGCCATAACAACAACAACAAAAGTTCTTGGCAAATATCTTACAACATATACAAAAATTAATTTGAAATGGATCATAGACAATGTAAACTCTAAAACTGTAAACTTATAGAACACATGGGGGAAATCTTTGTGACCTTGGGTTCATCTTGGAAAGGAAACAGAAAGCATGAACCACAAAGAAAAAATTAACAAATTAGATTTCATTAAAATTTTAAAATTCAGTTTTTCAAAGGGCATGTTAAGAAAATGAAAATACAAGCCACACATTAAAAGAAAATATTTGTAAAACACATATCTGATAAAGGACTGTAACCAGAATATATTGTGATCTCTCAGAACTCAATAATAAAAAAAAAACTTAGTTTTTTAAGTGGACAAAAGATTTGAACACATATTTCATGAAAAAAGATATACATATGGCAAATAAGCACATGAAAATATGCTCAGTATATTAGTTATTAGGGAAATGCAAATTAAAACTCAATGAGTTATCACTACGTACCTATTGGAATAGCTAAAAAAAAAAACAAAAATAAAACTTTGACAATGCCAAATGCTGGCAAGGATGTGGAGCAACTGGAATTCTTATACACTGCTGGTAGGAATGAAAAATGACACAGCCACTTTAGAAAATGGTTTGGCGTTTTCTTATAAAGTTAAACATATACTGACCTTATGTGGCAGGCTAAAAAAAGGCTCCTTAAAAGGATATGTCCACATACTAATCCCCAGAACCTATGAACAGTACCTTATATGGCAAAAGAGTGAGTATTACCTTATATGGCAAGAGACGTGATTAAGTTAAAGACCTTGAAAGGAGGAGTTTATTCTGGGTTACCCCAGTGGGCTCTAAATGCAATCACGTGCGTTCTTATACGAGAAAGGAGAGGGAACTGGGGACAGACTCACAGAGGAGACAGCCACGTGAAGAGGGAGACAGAAATTGAAGTGATGTGGCTACAAGCCAAGGAACACCAAGGTGTGACCACAGCCACCAAAAGCTAGGAGAGAGTCATGGAGCAGATTCTCCTCCCAGAGCCTCTGGAGGCATTGCAGCCCTGCCAACACCTTGATCTTGGACTTTGGCCTCTAGAACTGTGACAGAATAAATTTCAGTTGTTTGAAGCTACCAAATTTGTGGTAATTTGTCATAGCAACCTTTGGAAACTAATATACCAGATAACCAGGAAATGTTCCTGATACATATTTACCCAAGAGAAATAAAGACATATATCCAAACAAAACCTTTACATGAATGTTTATAGTGACTTGATTCATAATTGTCCAAAACTGGAAACAACACACATGTCCATCAACCGATGAATAGATAAACAAATTATGGCACATCTATCCAAAGGAATACTACTCAATAGTTTAAAAAAAAAAAACAACCCAAGAAGAAATGATACATACAACAACATGAAGAACCCTAAAAAGTATTACATTAAGTAGATTAAGCCAGAATCAAAAGGCTACATGCTACATGATTCTATTTATGTGACTTTCTGGAACAGGCAAAACTGTAGAAACAGGAGAATAGATCAGCGGCTACCAGGAGGTAGGGATGTGGGGAGGGAATTGACTACAAAGGAGCATGAGGAAACTCGTTAGGGTTTTGGCAATATTCTATGTCTTGATGGTGATGGTTAAATGACCATATCAGTTTATCGAAATTGATAGAACTATACACTACAAGCAGTAAATTTTACTGTATATGAATTATACTGCAATAAACTTGGAAAAAAATTATGAAATGCCAAAGAAAAAGAAACTATCCTAAAAGCATCAGGAGTGTGAAGACAGAAAACCTACAAAGAAACAGCAATTAGGCTAGTGGCTCACTTCTCAACAGCAGCATCGGAAGCCAGAAGACCACAGGATAATTTAGCTTCAATATCCTGAAAGAAAATCACTGCCAACCTAGCATTCAATATTCTGTGTAATCAGTCAGAGTCTGTCAGCAAAACAAAAAGAAGTCTAAATATTTTAAGCAGAAAAGGAATTAACATAGGAAATTAGGTGCTTGCAAAATTGTTGGAAGGGCTGGAGGAGTAAAATTCAGATGTTGCAGGTGGTAAACTCAGAAATTAGAAACAAGAAGCTACAGATGAAGCCCCAAAGTTGGAGGCAGAGTGGACCGTGAAGTCTGCGGAAGCTGTAGGAAGCTGTCACCACCACTGAAGAATCACACACTAGTGTCCACCACCACTGCCAGAGGAAGCCTTAAATGCCAACTCCTTCATGCCTTCCAAATCTCATGCAACAGGAGTGCTGATGGCAAGAGATTCTGAAAAATACGGGGGTGTAACTATAGCAGTATTTAGAAAAATTATGGCAAGTAATTTGGGAGAAGAGTCCAGAATTAATACAGTCTTGTATGAGTCAAGAGGAACGGAAAGGCATTGGTTAACTTTAAACCTTATGAAGCCAAGTCTGCAAAGAAAAAAGCTGGAGTAACTCCTAAATAAGATAGGCATAGAACACATAATCCCCAGTAGATGGGGAAAATGGAATAGTAATATTTTTTTAAAAAGAAATTAAAAAGTCATTCTAGAAGAAAGAGAAAAAAGAAGGAAAAACCACAAACATCCAGGTGAAAAGTATATAACAAGTGGTAGAAATTAATCTCAATACAGGCGGAGCATCCCTGCTCCAAATATTCGAAATCTGAAATGCTCCAAAGTCTGCAACTTTTTGAGTGCTGACATGATGCCACAGTGGAAAAGCCTACATCTGACCTCATGTGATAGATTGCAGTCAAAATACAGTCAAAACTTTGTTTAATGCACAGAATTTTTAAAATATTGCATAAAATTACCCTCAGCTATGTGTATAATGTGTATATGAAACATAAATTAATTTCTTGTTTAGACTTGGGTCCCATCCCCAAGATATCTCATTATATATATGCAGATATTCCCAAATCTGAAAATTTTCAAAATCTGGAACACTTCTGGTTCTAAGCATTTTGGGTAAAGGATGCTCAACCTATATGCCAGTAATCATGAGAATGAATTAGATTTTTTAGTTAAAAGACCAAGATTATCAGATGATTTTTTAAAAAATCTAGCTAAGTGTGGTTTAGAGGAGTCAGAAAAAGCATGAAATTTGAAGGAGAGACATAAAAGTTAAAGTTTAAAAAAAAGGAGGAAGATATAACAAGAAAATACTAAATAAAAGAATTCTGGTGGAGCTATATTGACATAAGATAAAACGAACTTTTAGACAAAAAGTATTATTAAAAATAGTGGGACTTTCTACATAATGATAACAGGTTCAATTATTCGAAACTTTTATGCACCAAAGAAAAACACAAAACATATAAAGTAAAAATTGACAAAACTGCAAGAAGAAATAGAAAGATTCACAATCATAGTGAGAGATTTTTAATACATCCATCTCAGTTATTGATCAAACAGACAGAAAAATGACTAAGCATGTAAAAATTTGAACAGTGCAAACGAGAAAGGTCTCATGGTCATGTATAGAATATTGCACCCAACAACAGGAGGATATGCATTTATTTCAAAGCATGTGTGAAATAGTTACAAAAATTGACTCATAGAGCTAGCCTCAATAAATAATAAGACCATATTCTCTGGTGCTAATGCATTCAAGTAAGAAACTTAATAACAAAATATACCCATTAAAATTCATATATCTGAAAATTTTTAAAAATGGAAAATTCATGGCTCAAAGAAGGAATTATAACAAAAATATAATTTTTGAAATAGAAATAACTAAGTGATAAAATTATTACATATAAAAATTACAACTAAAGCAGTATTTAGAGGAAAATTTATACCTTTGGTTGCTTACGTTAGAACTAACGACTCAAAATTAATGATTTGAGCATTCAGCTTAAGAAGTCAAAAGAACAGCAGAATAAACCCAATGAAAACAGAAAGAAAAAATATTAAAGTTAGGAGCAAAACTAAAGTCACAAAACAAAGTACAAAGAAAGAAATATCAAAGCCAAAAGTTGGTTCTTTGAAAAGAAGTTTTTTAAAAAGATCATTCCCTAGGTAGCTTACTCAGAAGGAAATAAAAAAGTGTGACAATGAAAAACATACACAATATCGAGAATTAAAAAGGGGTTATAACTACAAAAGCGGCAATGATTAAACAGATGAAAGAGGTTATTGTGAAAAACTTCATGATAAGTTTTAAAACTTAGACAAAAGTGGATAAATTCTAGGAAAAATACAGTTTATCAAAGAAGCAGTAGAAAACCTGGAGAGTCTAATGACCTTTAAAGAAATTGAATTATTAGTTAAAAATCTTCTAGAAAGAAAAAACTAGGTCCAAATGATTTATCAGCAATTCCTACCAAATGTTTTAGGAACCACTCTTCCAGATCATAGAAAAAGAAGAAACTTGCCCTAGATATTTTAAAAGGCCAGCATAATCTTAATTCTAAAACTAGACAAGGATAATATCGGCAAGAGAAATCAGATTAACCTCATGCAAAAACTGCATTAGTCAGGATAGAATAGATCATTTTGCAGTAAAAAATTCTGAAATCTCAGTGGTCTTACAGGGTAAAGATTTGGTTCTGTCCCATGTCACAGTCTGTTGCAGGGCAGACAGCTCTGCTCCAAGCAATAACACAGGGATCCAGGCTGCTTCCCCCTTATGGCTACAACCACCTAGAACATACGGCTTCCAAAGTTGCCACAAAGTGGGAAGTAGGGACTGGAAAATCGTATGAGATGACTTTAGGCCCAGGCGTAGAAGTGACTACACTATTGTTGTGGGCTGACTTGTGTTGCCCCAAAATCCATTTGTTGAAGTCCTAACCCCAGAACCTCAGAATGTGACTGAATGTTGCCTTTAAAGTGGTAATTAAGTAAAATGAGGCCATATGGATGGGCTGTAATCCAACATGACTGGTTCTTTACAGGAAGAGGAGATTAGGACACAGATACGTGCATGCACAGAGGAAAGACCATGTGAGGGCACAGCAAGATGCCCATCCATGAGTCGAGGAGCAACGCCTCAGAAGAAACGAATCTGCTGACACCACGATCCTGTACTTTCAGCCTTCAAACTGTGAGAAAATAAATTTCTGTTGTTTAAGGCACCCCGTCTGTGGTACTTTGTTAGGGCAGCCCTGGCGAACTAATCCGACCACCATCCCTTTAGTTGGAACTCAGTCACATGGTCCCAATCGAACTGCAAAGAAGGCTGGGAAATTTGCTCATCTTCACGCCGGGGAAAAGGAAATGGGGGCTAAACACGTTATATGGTCTGTGCCACGTGAACAATGATATAAAAGCCCTAAACAAAATGTCTCCTATGAATCAGCTAGAAAAAGACAACCAACCCAATAGAAAAATGAGCAAAACCACAAATAGGCATTTGCTAAGAGAGAAAGTAAGATGGCCCATAAACATATGGAAAGTCGTGACGTCTGGCTGCAACTCTAAGTGTGGCCCTTTAAACAACAGCATGGGTACCCTCTGAGAGATGTTGGTAATCAGGAAAATGAAAAGGAAAATCCTATGGAGATATCACTTCCTACCTACCAGATCAGTGAAAATGAAAAAGTTCATCAATATTAAAAGATGAAGCTGTGGACCAACAGGAACACTCAGCCTCCACTGGGGTAGAGTGGGAATTGGTGTAACCATTTTGGAAAATAACTTGCCAGTTCATTGTAAAGTTGAACACGTGCTTACCCTAGGACCCAACAATTCCACCTCTAGGTGTAAACATAGGTACATATGGTGGTGCTTCTCACTCTCTAATGTGCATGCAATTTTGTTAAAACACAGATTCTAATTCAGTAGATCTGGGATAGGACCCTGAAATTCTACATTTGACATTAAAGCTACTGTTCTGAGGGCCACACTTAGAGAAGCAAACAGGAGTCATGTAAATCAATATTTACAGCAACATACATAATAGCCAAAACCCCCAATTTCCACCAGCAGTAGACTGGGCAAATAAATTGCAGCATATTCATACACTGGAATATTATTTAGAAATGAAAGTGAACGAAGCACAACTATTCACATTAAAAATAGATGAATCCAACAAGTATATTATTAAGCAAAAGAAACAAGACACAGAGGAAAATACACAGTATGATTCCATCATATAAAGTTCAAAACTCAGGCAGAGCTATATAATGCACAGGAATACCTCATTTTATTGTGATTCACAGATATTGTGTTTTTTACAAATTGAAGATTTGTGGCAACCCTGTGTTGAATAAGTCTACCAGTGCCCTTTTTCCAACAGTGTGTGCTCACTTCATGTCCCTATGTCATAGTTTGGTAATTCTCACAGTATTTCCAACTTTTTCATTATTATTGTTATGGTGATCTGTGATCAGTGATCTTCAATGTTACTATTGGAATTGTTTTGGGGTGCCACAAACCACGCCCAGGTAAGACAGCTAACTTAATCAACAAATGTGGTGTTCTAACTGCTCCATGACCCTTCTCTCTCCCTCTCCCTGGGCCTCCCTATTCCCTGATATACAACAATATTGAAGTTAAGCCAACTAATAACCCTACAATGGCTTCTAAGTGTTCAAGTGAAAGGGAGAGTCACGTGCCTCTCACTTTAAATCGAAAGCTAGAAATGATTACCCTTAGTGAGGAAGGCAGGTCAAAAGCTGAGATGGGCTGAAAGCTGGGCCTCTTGCACCAGACAGTTAGCCAAGTTGTGAATGGAAAGCAGAAGTTCCTGAAGGAAACTAAAGGTGCTACTCCAGTGAACACACAAATGATGAGAAAAGGAAACAGCCTCATTGCTGATACGGAGAAAGTTTTAATGGTTTGGATAGAAGGTCAAACCAGCCACAACATTCCCTTAAGCCAAAGCCTAATCCAGAGCAAGGCCCTAACTCTCTTCAACTCTATGAAGGCTGAGAGGGGTGAGGAAGTCGAAGAAGAAAAGTTTAAAGCTAGCAGAGTTTTGTTCACGAGGTTTAAGGAAAGAAATGCAAAGTTTGTAACATAAAAGTGCAAAGTTAAACAGCAAGTGCTGATAGAGAAGCTGCAACTGGTTACCCAAAAGATCTAGTTAAGATAATTGATGAAAGTGGCTACATTAAGCAATAGTTTTTCAACGTAAATGAGCAACCTTCTGTTGGAAGAAGATGCCATCTAGGACTTTCACAGCTGGAGAGAAGTCAAGGTCTGGCTTCAAAGCTTCAAAGAACAAGCTGACTCTCTTGTTAGGGGCTAATGCAGCTGGTAACTTTAAGTTGAAGGCAATGTTCATTTACCATTCCAAAAATCCTAGGGCCCTTAAGAATTATGCTAAATCTCTTCTTCCTGTGCTTCATAAGTGGAACAAGAAAGAGTGGATGCCAGCCCATCTGTTTATAGCATGGTTTACTAAATATTTTAAGCCCACTGTTGGGAACTACTGCTCAGGAAAAAAGATTCCTTTCAACCTACTACTGCTCATTGACAGTGCACCTGGTCACTCAAGAGCTCTGACGGAGATTAATGCTATTCTCGTGCCTACTAGCACAACATTCATTCTGCAGGCCATGGATCAAGGGGTAATTTTGACTTTCAAGTTTTATTATTTAAGAAATACTTTTCATAAAGCTATAGTTGCCATAGATGTAATTCCTCTGATGGATCTGGGCAAAGTAAATTGTAAACCTTCTGGAAATGATTTACCATTCTAGATACCACTAAGAATATTTGTGATTCATGGATGAAGTTAAAATATCAACATTCACAGGAGTTTGGAAGAAGGTGATTCCAACCCTCAAGGATAACTTTAAGGGGTTCAAGACTTGAGTGGAGGAAGTCACTGGGAAAAGCAAGGGAACTAGGGTTAGAACTGGAGCCTGAAGATGTGACTGAGTTGCTGCAATCTCATGATCAAACTTGAACAGATGAGAAGTTGCTTCTTATGCATGAGCAGAGAAAGTGATTACTTCAGATGGAATCTACTCCTGGTAAAGATGCTGTGAACATTACTGAAATGATAACAAAGGATTTAGAATATTCCATAAACTTGGCTGATAAAGCAGTGGCAGGGTTTGAGAGGATTGACTCCAATTTTGAAAGAAATTCTACTGTGGGTAAAATGCTATCAAACAGCATCGCATGCTACAGAGAAATCTTTCCTGAAAGGAAGAGTCAATCGATGTGGCAAACTTCATTGCTGTCTTATTTTAAGAAATTGCCACAACCTTCAGCAACCACCACCCTGATCGGTCAGCAGCCACCAACGTTGAGGCAAGACCCTCCCCCAGCAAAAGGATTACAACTCACTAAAGGCTGCAACGATTGTTAGCATTTTTTAGCAATAAAGTATTTTTCCATCAAGGTATGTACATTGTTTTTAGACAAAATGCTACTTCACATTTAATAGACTACGGTATAGTGTAAACATCACTTTTCTATGCACTAGGAAACCAAAAAATTCATGTGACTCACTTTAATGCAATATTCACTTTATTGTGGTAGTCTGGAACTGAAACCTGCCACATCTCTGACGTTTGCCTGTATTGTTTAGAAATACCTGTATATCTGGTAAAACTTTGTAAAAAAGAGAGAAGTAAGGAAATGATTAGTATAAAACTGAGCATAGCAGTTACCTCTGGTAGAGAGAAGGAGGAAGCTGATAGAGAATAAATTTGCAGGGGGCTTCTCAGGTACTGGTAATGCTCTATTTCTCAAGCTGAATAGTGAATACATGTATTTTATTATTATTCTTTACACAGTATATATACTTTTTATGTATTCTTTTGAATAAAAATGTAACAGGAAGACTTTTTGTATTTAAGTCTCAAGTGACTAGTAAAATAAATCTAGTAAATTACAAATAGTCTACTTTTTGAGAATCAAGGTTTGCTTGCACCTATGAAATAAAACACACATCCGTCTCAATTTGCAAGTCATGCAATATTGGACACCAAAAGGAAAACCTCAGGGACGTGTCCCTCTTTCAATATAAGGCTTTCGGCTATAGACAAGGGGATAGGACGAGCAGAACTGCAGAGTGTGTGGAGAGAGGTAACCGCCCAGCCCAGCAGCCCCGTCCAAGTACTGACAAGGGGCAGAGTGGTCAGCGGAGGGTGGGGATGGCAAACTTTCTGGAGCAGCGAGTGAAGAGAAAGGCAACAGGAGGGAGGGGCTGAGGACCCATCCTCTTTCACTTCATCGGTTTGGGATGCTGTCTGGGGAAGCCCACCTTCCTTTTCGGAATAGCTCATCAAAACTTCCCTCTCCCACCTTCCAAGGAGTACCCCACCTACTGGCTGTGGGAGCCACAGTCAGGTAGCTTTAACTCTGGAGCCCCTGGTTCTTTGGTTTGGGGTGCAGAGCCTTTGGCTCCAAACCCTCTGTCTCCCAGACAGGTGTGGTACCTGGGCCAGACCCCTCCCACCTCCCTGCAGGGAATTCTTCTGTGCAGCAGCTCTGCTTGCCACTTACCACCCGTGCAAGAGTGATGAGGAGATTGAATTTTAGCTTAGGGAAAAGCAAGTTATAAATACATCCTGGTGTACTATTAATGTCAATAATATTAGTGCAATTATTTCCAGACTAGTCAGATGCAATAAAAGCGACAGTAAACAAGCCTGGAGCAGCCACCAGGTGAGCGCCGTGGGGGCCGCACAGCTGGCTGGCTGGCTGGCTGCTGGGAGCACATTGCCTTTGCTGCTGTCATTTGAGCAGGGAGAGCCGCGCTCAAATGACTGGTGTGTGGCTGTAGAGCTGGTACCTGCCTTCACCTCCCCCAGGTCCCCGAAGTCCTGCCACCTTCAAATAACTGAGCAAGGCAGCCACCTCCATTCGTAGCAACAATTGTGCCATATATTAAAGACAGAAAGAGATAGAGCCCTATGTGCTATTTATAGGTGAGACACTTGCAAACCCAGAGCAGAGAGGATAGCCCAGCTCCACAGACCTGCCTTCCTGAAGTCCCCAGAACCCTGGTGTTCCCTGTGGCACTTCTCCCTGCTTCGTAATTATCCGTTTACATGTCTATCATCCCACTAGACTCTGGATCCTCTGAGGACATAGACCAGGAATCCCTTGTGTCTACGACAGCGTGAGTGCAGAGCAAGGCTCAGCAAATGTTGACCTGTGAAATCTGCAAGGCCTTGGCCTGGCTGTTGGGGAAGTCAGATACTTTAGTGGCTAAGGATGCAGGTCAGACAGGCATGGAAATAACGGCCTTTTCTTCCACTTATTGGCTGTGTGACTTTGGGTAAGTTACTCAGCACTCTGTGCCTCACTTGCCTTATCTATAAAATGGAGATTATAATGATCCTCATCTTATGGGGTTGTTGTGAGGATTTCCAGAGAGGATAACTGTAGCTAAAGTAGCATGCTGCCAGGCTCATATACATGCTTAATAAGAGGATTATTATCTATGATTATTAGAGAGGCAGTATAGTGAAGTGCGTGAGCCAGACTCCCTGGGTTGGATTCTTGGCTCAGCCCCTATCTAGTTGTGTGACCTTGGGTGACCTTTGGTGACTGGGCAGGGACTAGGGTGAGTTAAGCAAGGCACCTGGGGTGTAAAATTTCGTGAGGTGCCTCACTCACCACCCCCCTCCTGTCCCTATCAAACAAGCTGTTTGCTTCTCTGTGCCATGTAGTAAGTGATAAATGAATGTTAGCTGCTCTTGCGGATAAAATTAATTTCCCTGGAACAACTGTCTATGTAGCAGACTGTTCCGATGTTGTACAAAAATAGTAAACCTGAGCCCACCAGCGCCCTTAGAGGCAGGAAGCAGTTGGGGTGAACAAAGCCATCTTTCTGCAGTACCCCTGCCTCCTTTCAGTCCGCTGCATTTCCCTCGAGCTTGCTTGAGTGGGTTTCTGTACCTTGCAAATTAAAAACTCTTTGGCTAAGCAGTGAAAAAAGGCCCAGAAAGAAAGCCGGGAGTCAAATCCAGGAGGCCTCGAAGGCCACGGTAGGAAGTTTGGTCTTGGTTCCCGCTGGCTGCTCCATTTCTGATGCAGTGGTTCCCACTTAAGAAGTCACGTGCTTCAGGACCCCCTTGCACACCCACCTGGGCAACCACCTGGGCAACCTGCTCTGCTGTCTGCCCACCCAGGTTCCTCTTTCAGCAGAAGCAAAAGAGAGAAGAGGGTCACTCAGGGTGTTCCAATGCAGAGAATGCAAAACGTTCGGTGGCTGGCTTCTCTCCAATCACAAAGAGATAGTGTCCACTTTATTCTTAAAAAGGATAAAGCATTCTTCCCAGCAGCTACTGACCTGGGACTTCAAACAAATTTGCATGGAACACTCCCTCTGGCACGTCCAGGCGAGTGTCTCCTGCTCTCCTGCTCTCTACAAAGGCCCGTATATCTTTCCCCCAGGCCTTTCCAGCTGAATTTTAAAGAGGGTTTTAGAGAGCGTGTCATGACAAGCGTTCTTCAGTCTTCTAAATCATACCACACAGAACCGAAAGAGGCTGTTTCTTTCCCCGAGAATGATTTGTCCACTCTGATTCAATGATTTGCCCACCCCAGCCACAAGCTAAGAAACTTTGCAAAAAATGTGAAACTTCCCATCCTCAATTTTCCCTCCCCCCAAATTGCTCTCAGTCTCTTTCTCTCCCTTGTTCTCCCCTCCCCCTTCCCCCTTCTCCCCTCTCCATCATAAAATAATAAAGCAGGCCCAAGTGCATCTAAATCCCACCTCAAAATTGCTGGAGAGGAGGCCAGCCAGACGTGTTTACTACTAAGTGGATGCAAATTCACTTACCTGCTGATTTTCAAAGGAAAGAGCCATCCCTGCCACAATATTGCTTTTCTCATCACCAAATGGGGCCTTGGCTTTGTAATTTGGCAAAGCTGTCAAAGCAATCAGATCTGGGAGGCTGGATGGTGTCTACCTCCCGCCATCGCAAGAGAGAGAGGTCTCAACAGCAGCCCCGGGCACCTCCACTCAGAAGTGCTCCATGGGGGAGGCCGCGAGGGCATGTCGTTGAAAGAGATGGGTCAGCTGGGCATGGGACGCAGGCTGGAGCCAAGGTCAGGAAGGGCCAGCCCATCCTGCAAAAGCAGCCCCAGGGAGATGTGGTTCTGGGCCATCCAAGATGCTGAAGGAAGAAAGCCCTTGACACACATCCTTGTGCAATCCTATGCTCTTAGCAGGGATTTCACAGGCCTACTGGGCCACTGCAGCCGGCCCAGGGACTCCAGATTTAGAACTCAGGTGGGTAGAAAAGCCATCTACTGCCCAGGCAAGTGATGGGAGCTATCTGGGCCTGACTGGAGTCTTCATTTGCAGAAGAGGAAAGTTAATGAATCTGCCCCAATGTACTTTTCAGTGTCTAGTTACAGGACTTCCGAGGTAATGGGCGTGAAAGCAGCTATAAGAGTTTGATAGTGGGACTGCTCTAAAAGCAAAGTCAGTCCTCCTGAGGTTGGTGTACTAGCCAGGATTCTTTGGGTTTCAAACTATAGAAAATCAAACTGAACTCAAGATAGTTGGGTTCAAGCCACCAGGAAGTTGGGGGGTATTAGTTTTCTAATGGCTGCTGTAACAAATTACCACAAACGTTGTGGCTTCAAACAACATGAACGTTATCTTACAGTTCTGGAGGTTAAAAGTCCAAAAATGGGTTTATGTGGCTAAAATCGAGATGTTGACAAGGCTGCATTCCTTCTGGAAGATGTAAGAAAGAATTTGTTCCTTGTCTTTTCTAGCTTCTGAGAATGCTCGAAATTCTTTAGCTCATGGCCCCCTTCCAGCAAACTTTGACCTCTGCTTCCATTGTCACAGCACCTCCCTCTCTGTCTCTAATCCTCCTGCCTCCCCTGTGATTACGTCAAGCCCACTTGGATAATCTAAGATAATCTCCCCATCTCAAGATTCTTAACTTAATCATATCTTCGATGCCCCTTTTGTCATGTATGTTTCTAGAGATGAGGACATAGATGTCTTTGGAGGCCATTATTTTTCCTACCACACTGGGGTAGGCTGCAGGTAAGGATGGATCTAGTGGCTCAAACAGTATCATCTGGGTCTTTCTCTCATCTCTCTCTCTGCACTCTGCTTCCTTTGCATTAGTCTTATCCTCTATGCCATTCCACATGGCCTTCCGCCTTGTAGCCACGGAACATGCTGCCTGTAGCCCTAAATCTTGCCATTTCAGATTAGCAGATAGCGTGGAAAAAAATGGTCTTTTCCTTCTCCGCTCTTTCTCTCTCTGCTGGTCCAATCACCAGTCTCTATGTAGACTCTTTGAATTAAATAAGGCTCCTTAGGGTGTTTGGGAAGAAGGACACTGGAAAGGAAATAAAAATCCTCCAGATATCCAAGTTGGGGGTTAGTCAACCTTATCTGTGTATTAATAAGCATGTACTCATTCTGTAACCCAAGCTGGTGATGCCAGACACATCAGCTATCAAGTGCCCTAGCAGCATAGCCTGGTCATTATTTAGTCTCTTAAAGGCCAGGCTAACCACACAGAGGCATGGGCAGAAATCCCAGACCTGCTCAGCTGGGGGCATTGACACCTTCGGTTAAGCAGGGCCCGTGGGAGCCAGGGGAAGCCACATGTTCATCTTCCCTGGTTTCATCAGGTGTTTCCATAACCTTGAAGGAAAAGACCCCTCCCTCCTGGGGTGGAATGATAATGAAGAGTAATTTCAGTCCTGCTGGGCTCCAGTGACAACAATTACAGAGTTCTGGATATGTTAATACTCAAATTTGCATGGAGAAGATGGTGGAATTTAGAACATAGACCCCCATTTAGGAGCTATGGCTATGATGACCCCATATCCAGGTTTGCCAGGGACAGTCCTGGTTTGCACCTGCTGGCCTGATGGAATTATTAATAGGTCTCCCCTTCACTCTCAGAGGGGTCTCTGTTTAAATGATAAATGTCTGGTGACCCTAATATTAGCAGAAGTAGAAAAGAATTTATTTTCCCCTTCTGTGGTTCAGATTACCTCTCAGCCAGGTGGGGGCTGCAAGGTAGCCATAGGGGACGACCCCTCAATCACACAGGTCCCCCTCTCCTTGTGCCAGCTTTGAAGACAAGGAATAAGCAAACCCTTCCTGTTAGAGGGAGTTGGGGAGCCTGTGATGTGGCTTTCTTCTAGCTTTCCCCAGCTGTACACAGGCCCTTCTGAGTTCCCTCTGGTTCCTTCACCTAGATCTCAGAGGGAACAGCTCAGTTGCTCCAGGAAAAGAACTTTTACAACTTTTCCTTGAATTCATTTATATGAATACCTATACCTTTATATAGATGCATAAATGTGGTCATACACATGATTTGTGTGTGTGTATGTGTGTGTATACTCTTATTTTTCTTTTTTCTTGTTAGTTTGACTTTCCTTGCCACTCCTGTCCTCCACTCATAACCACTGGAAATCCATTTTAATGCCCTAGTTGGGGTTCTTCCATGTATTTTTCATAATCATATCATTCTATATAAATATAGACATATACCCACATACGTGTATGTGTATGTACGTAACTTTTTATACACACCCACATATGTGCACTTAGATACACACATGCCCTTACTATACATTCTCAACCGGCCTCTTGCCATTGTTTGTTTTACTGAATTATATGATATTCAGTTTCTTGCTTTCCTCACTCAACAATACCTTGGGGAAATCTCTCCAAGTCTGCCAGTATTGCTCTAATTAATTGTTTTCAATAGTGTATAACATAGCATGGTATAAATGTACTATAATTTATGCACCCAGACCTCTAGTGTGAATACTCACTTTGTTTCCACAGGAGAAATTTCCCACATTCACTAACATATAAATGTGTCGCACTTTTGCCCTAATGTTCCAGACTCACATATGATTCAAAAATCTTTTAAAAAGTGTGTCAATTTGAAGAATATAATCAGCTGCTGTTTTTTCCTGAGATGTCACTCTGACCCACCAATCAAACTGTAGGCACGGCTTGGCACCCTTACCCAGTTAGTCACAATTAGTCTTTTGTATTCTCTCGTGTTTGTTATTTGAATGCAATTCTGAATTGGGGTGACCAGTCAAAGACTGGGTCCCTAAACAGGAGGCATCTCAATGTATTAGAAAGGGATTGGTCTTTGCAACAGATGGCCCTGGGTTCAGATTCTGTCTCTACCACTTTTAAGTCAGGAGATTTGGATAAATAGTCACCTTTTCCCAGCCCCAGTCATCTTGCCTTTAGAATAGAAGTCACGATATCAAACACATAAAGTATTCAATGAGATTATGGGTACACGGGCCCTGGAGGCCACAGCCCAGGTGGCCCTCCCCCAACCCCAGATCATGAATCATGTCGGGGCTTGAAGGGGAAAAGTTCAAATCAATCAATAGTGATGTTTGGGGCAAACAGTCCAAGCCAGATAAGCAAACAGAAACGGCTGTTTTTGAAATAATTGGATGCCCTGTCTTTGTTTGCAGAGCAGTGTGTGCACCAAGGACGTTTAAGGCAGCCCGTGGCCAGTGACGTCCCGAGTGCTGGTGAGCCACAGAAGGAGGGAGGCCAGGCTGGGGGAGCCCATGCATGTGCTTGTGAGGAGGGGTCCAGGAGGCAGGGAGCTGATAGAGATTTGAGGAGCTGAGGGTGGGGTCCTGGGGTAGGTATGCAGGGTTAGCAGTGGCCTAAACCCTCCTACATGCTGGCCACAGGCTTTATGTGGCAGGAGCAGGTGGGTGGGCATTTCCCCACCTGGTAGCTGAGGTCACTTCCTGTCCGTGTCCCATGCCATACATCACACTTTCTAGAATTTACCCCAATCAGCCTGCCCAAGGGGGAAGCAGAAACAGAGTCCACACCACAGATCTGTAATGGATAGAAAGTTTGTGTCCCCTCCCCAAATTTACATGTTAAAGCCCTAACCCCCCAATGGGATGGTATTTAAAGATGGGCCCTCTGGCTGGTGATTAGGGTTAGATGAGGTCATGAGAATGGGGCCCCCATGATGATATTAGTGGCCTTATAAAAAGTGGAAGAGAAAGACCAGAGAGCTCATGCACACAGGCTCTCTCTCTCCCCCTCCCCTCCATGTGAACACACAGCAAGAAGGTGGCTGTCTGCAAGCCAGGAAGAGAGCCCTCACCAGAGCCAAATCAGCCAGCACCTTGATCTTGGACTTCCAGCTTCCAGAGCCACGAGAAATAAATGTATGTTATTTAAGGCCCCCAGTCTGTGGCATTTTGTTATGGCAGCCTGAGCTGACTGAGATAGCAGCCCTGCCTTTCCTTCTTAGGGTACTGAGAACAAAGACCAACAGAGTGTTGTCAACATACCTGGTACCCAAAACTAAACCCTATGGCCAACACAAGCCACATGTCTCATCTGTTGCCATGCATGGGGGAAGGGGCCTGTGGCCAAGACAACTGGAGAGCATTGGGGCTGCGGCACCCCATGAGGAGTCCTTGTGGGCAACTTACTCAGGACTCTGAGATATTCCTTTGCATCCCCCTTGGTGCTAAGCATGGTGTCTTGCACATAGTGGGAGCTTTATATGTATTTGGGGAGACACTGATTACAAATAATAGATGGTGAATACAAGCAGATGGGCAGAGAGATTGGGACCAGCAGTTGCCGTCTAGATTGGAGGAAAGACTGAAGTCCCACCCCCAACCCCAGGCTGAGCCTGGGACCCAGAGTCCCACCAGAGAGGTGGGAGCCACCTCTATTAATTACCTGGGAGGGGTCATTCATTAAAATCTCCAAAAAGGCAGTCATATTAGTGGCCAGGCACACTGTTCTCTTCTCTCAAGGTAAGAAGATTTACTGCCCAAACTTACATTTTTATCACGCACAACCGAATAAAAATGATCGATTCCCCTGCCCGCCTTACAGCATCCTTCCACAGTGATTAAAGTCTCTAAAAATGTTTTCTTTAAAAAAAGGTTAAAAGAAAGAGAGGTGGAGAGAGAGAGAGCAAACCAGGAAGAAGCTGGGAAACTTCTGCGGATTGCTGGGGGCTATCCATCTTGTCAGCTGCGGGCCACATAACCTTGATGTCACTATATTTTCTGCTCATATCCAAATTTACAATTTGCCAGCCAAGGAAATGGAAATGCCAGACCTCCCTCTTGGAGGTGGATGCTAGAAGGTTCTCAGGGAGCCTGAGAGAGGGGAGCATCCCGCTCTGAAAACTCTGAAAAGGCACTGAGCCTGTCGCCGTGCTCTTGGCCATTTTCCCTGAGTTGGGAAAACCCAGCCCCCAAGGCCAGGGGGAGGAATTTGAACTCCAGGGCCCCACACACATTCAGCAAGAGCCCCTTTTTCTCTGGTCACTGAAGAACAAGCAGGTTTCCATTGTGGAGGGCCAGAAATTTGCCTGTGCAAGTTAGGAAATGAGAGCGTTGGGCGACGAGACAGACAAGGCGTCAACCAGAGCAGAAGGGTGGTGCTTGACCTACAGCAAAGAGCAAAATGCCCGCGGGCCCTGTGTACACAACACACAGATGGGCAATTGCACATCATTCATCTGTTCATCCTAGTAGGACCCCAAGAACCTCCTGTTCACCACTGTCATAATTTAATTTTACTAAATGCCAAGTAATACAATTGTATATCATCCATCCATTTCCCTGTCATCTTGTGAATTCCTACAGGACAAGGGTAAGTGCTCTCTCTCTCTCTCACACACACACACACACACACACACACACACACACCACACACACCATGCACATTGGGTGCTTTCTGTAGGGTTCTACTGAAGCCTATTCACTCAAGAGTGGTAAAAGTGTGTTCTAAAATTCCATAGTTCAAAATTTGTTACTATGTCAGTCTGGTCTCCTTCCAAATTAGGTCTCATTAATTAGGTCTTCCTGGACTTGTTTCTGGGCAAAACTAGACATCTGTCCTTTGCTCACACCCCAGTTCACACTCAGGCCATTCTGTTCCGACTCCTCAAGGTTCCCTGCACTGTAGAGGGGCCCTGGGCTCTGCAGCACCGTTGGGGGCTGTGGCCTCCCCAGAAGGCTCCCTCCATTGCTTCAGGTCTTCCGAGTTTGACAGAGCTGTGCCTCCTTCTGGGAGTGTTTCCTGGTGTGGCCTGGAAGGCAGCCATGAATCTGTCTCGGACCATTTGCCTTGGGCTCCCAACGCCAACCCTAACAGACACTTCCATCAGCCCGACGCGCCAACGATCTATAAGCCATTAACCAGGCATTATCAGATCTCGCGACTTGGCCTCCTTTGTGGGAACAAAGGCAGAGGAACAGGAGGACGGAGGGAAGAGGTACAGAGGAGAGAATACCAAGTCCTCCATTTCCTGTGAGAATATATGATGATGACAATAGCAGCTAACGATGACGGTGCTCCCTGTGTGTCCAGCACTCTTCTAAATGCATCCACAGCTCTTCTAATCCTCACAACTGCCCAATGAGATAGACACAAGTATTATCCACACTTTACAGATGGGGAAACTGAGGCACAGAGCTGTTAAGAGACATCCCCAGGTCACAGAGCTGCTAAGTGGCAGGGCTAGCATTTTAACCAGAATGCTTGGCTCCAGTATCTGTGCTCTCAGCCACTGTGTTTATTGCTTCTCACTGTGGCCGGGAAGCCAAAGTCAAAACAGCCCGGAGAGAGTCCAGCTCCAAGTAGGCCTGAGACTCCTGCTTCCCCGGTTGGCTGCTGCTGTACTGCTGGGACTGGCCCCAGCTCACCAGGCAAAGGAGAGTCCTTGCTCAGGCCACAGAGACCAAAAACAACATCTTCTATGCCTTCTAGAAATAAGGACCAAGCTGTTTCCTTAGTCAGAGCCCCTCAGATCATTTGCCATTTCGGGTCCAAAACCTCCCATCTCTGAGGTTCTTAGTGGCCAGAGTCCCCAGCTGCAGCTCCCCAGCCTGTGCCAGACGGCTGTGCTGGGGAGCTGGTCTCCAGAGTCCCCTCACGTGCCAGCAATCGCTTCTTACACAGGAGGGACGGAACGGGATGGCATGAGATGAGGGGAAGGGAGGGGTGGGAGGCGAGAAGGGAAGGAGGGACAGTGTCTTTCTAAACTATCCACACATTCCTGTCACCCTTCTTTCCAGAAAATTACAGATGGTCATTGAAACAGAAGCTCCCCTACGGTCCTAACATCTGCCGTGTGGCGATACACGTAGCAGCTGCTGCGCCAGTGCCACAGACGCAGGATCGAAAGGGCTTCGTTGTGGGCGCGTGAGCACCCGCACCCATACCCGCAGGGCCTGGCCCCAGAGGCCTCTTCCCCCCCTCTGCCCCCAGCCTGGGGCCCCGACCTAGCTGGACTCACTCATCCTTTAAGGCCAACTCAGTCCCTCCCTCTTCCAAGAAGCCTTCTCTGACTACACCCTTTCTTCCTCTCGTTGCCAGCACTATGTAGAATTTGTCGCCCAATTTAACACGGGCTTCTGTACAGTGCTGTATTGATCTTTAATCTTGTAATCCAGATCTACAGCATATAGCCTGTGTTTTTGCCCTGTGGCAACCCTGAATGAATTTAATTTTTTCAGTGTTTAAGAAACAGACCCATAGAACTGTGGAGCATTAACCCTCATTTTAAAAATTTGGGAACAGAGGCTCAGAGAAGTTAAGCGACATGCCTGGCATCACAGGGCTGGTGAGCGGGAGAGCTGGGGCATGCTGAGCTTCGCATCCCCTGCTCTGTCCTCTACAGTGCAGGGAGCTTCAGTCCAGGTTGGGGTCTGCTGGGAGCAGGCCCCTGGGCAAGGATGGCAGTGCCAGTGTTTCATCTGGGGGTGAGAGAGGGAAGAAGTAGCAAAGGGGAAGAGGAAAGCCAATTAAAGACGCATTAATAAGCAGGTTACTATTGTGGGCAACGGGGCCTCCAAGAGGCTGCAGAACTCAACAGGAAGCTGGCGCATTTCTCCAGGAGCTCCTGTCCCTCAGGGTCGAGACCTCCACTTAGGGAGTTAACTCCCAGCACTTCTAGCCTGCCCTGTGGGTTTGAGCCCCCTTCTATGGCCGAAGAACCCCTGGAAGCAAAGAAAAGCAGTTGTTGGGGTGTGGGGTGTCCCCCATGTATGTGAACTGTCCACCACTGAGGGGTGACCTCTAGGCAGGTCAAGGAGGGCAGGGCGGGCCACCCACAGGGTCTGCTACACTCAGGAGACACTTGCCCATCAGTAGGAGTAGACTTGGGAGCCCCAACTTCCTTTCATATCTGTGTTGGGTTCTCTTTTTTGTGGGAACAAACCTGTATTCCAAGATGTCAGGTGAAAGAAGGGTGGCCCCCACCTCCTCCCCACCCCAGGCACATATATCATCATGGGGGATTTTGAAGGAACACAGGGAAAGGTGCACTGTCCGATGACATGTCGGGGGTGATATTTGGGGGTGCTGCACACCCCAGCTGCCCTTCCTGCATATGTGAGGACAGGGCTCCCTTCCCCAGGCCTTTTCATGCTGGGCATGCCTGTGTGCAGGGCTCTGAGAGGCACTGTGCAGGTGTGGCAGGGGACATGAGGGTGAAGCAGACTCCTCCTAACCTCCTGCACCCTGGAGGAAGGCAGATCGGGGCCCGGGCACTTGCAACCCTGGCAGGTGGGCTCTGTGCACTAGGGGTCTCTCTAGAGGCAGGGAGGAGACAGGATCCCCCAGTGCAGGTGGCCATAAAGAGGAAATATAAGCAACAATGTCCTCTGGTGTTTGACACAGCTGCTGACAAGCTGCACTTCAGCAGGGTGTGTTCTGAGTTTACCAGGCAAATGTACTTGTCACTTTCACCTCCTGTCCTAAGAGCCAAGTGCACCCCTCAGCCTGGAAATATGGCCTCTCCATGTGCCTTGCTTCCCTGAAATGTATCCTGAGCATGGTCACACCCTCTACACACACACATACACACACACACACACGCATGCGCATGCACGAGCAGACATGCGCATATACACACAGATGCACACGTGGAAAGCACCTGAACAGGAGTCAGCCAACCCAGATTCCAGCCTCCCCTCTGCTTCTAACTAGCTGCAAGCCCCGGGACTAGACAGTCCCTCACTGGGCCTTATTTTTCTAAAGAACCTCCAGAGCTGCTCAGTCCCTGTCCAGAGAAGTTACAGCACCAGGATGGACAAGAGATGATCTGGGGCCCCTCTCCCCACCGCAACTTTCTCCTGCAAAGAGGCAGAGTCCTGCAGCCCAGGGTACTGACACACCAGGCCCTCCAGGGGACAGAACCAGGTGGTCAGTATTGTGGTCAGTGGCATCCTGCTTTGCCCTTTTGGCAACAGAGATGAAAGTCTTTGAGCAGATCCACCGAAATGGCCCAGCATGGAAAGAACCTCACCACCCCCCACTGAAGTGATGCCCCAGCCAGCATGCCACCCCCTTACTTCCACCGTTGACTCTGCTTCTGCCAGCAGAGAGGGTGGTGCTGCCAGTGGCTTGTGGATGGTGACTAGGAAGCTGGGGGCGGGGGTGTCTCCAGCTCCCCCTCTGCCTATGACACTGTGGGGACAGCATCTCAGGACTCTGGAGACCAGTCCTTTGCAGAAGGGCTTTTCAACAGGACTCCCCCAAAGTCCCCCAGATGGTAGGCTTAAACCAAAGGGTTTCTAGGAAACAGACCCCCACAGCCAGCCACCGGCCTTGGAAGACAGGACTCAGATGTGCAGCTGGGTGGAGCTGAGCCCTGGAGAGCCCATCCAGGTCGGCCCACTGTAAGACACCCCCTCCAATAAGGGGCCTTTTCTTTGCATTTGTAGTATTTTTTTGTTTGCTGAGATTAGGGGACCTGCTTATAGCGCTTGGCTTTTGCAAAGCACTTGTCAAACCTCTCACCTGTTAGCACTCCCCAGCACCATGGCTAGGTGATCATCACCACACCCCAGGTGGGGAAACTGAGGCTTTGGGAGCAGAAGAGACCGCATTAAGGGCACACGGTGAGTCATCAGCTGACTTGTGCCCCGATACTCGTTCCTCACCAAGCCCTCTGACTCCTGAGTCAGGAATGACATGGGGTGGGGCGGCAGGGACGCGGAGAGGCCACACTGCCCCTTGGAGGCCTGGGGCACAGCCGCTCCTTCTGCCAAGGCGGGTTGTGACCAGCCGGTCCCTGGGAATAGGAGACGGGTTTTCAAAGAATACATGACGAAGAGAATAAAGGGGTGCGGGGGGACCCACAGGATTGAGAACACCCTCTGCAGCCACCTCTGCCCAGGCCTCCCGCCTCGCGCCTCCCGTTTTATATCCACATTCAATCGTCTTCTCCGGTTCACTTTGTCTCTTCCATTTCTATCTTACGCTGCCCGTGAAAATTGGTGTGAAATAAAAAGGCAGCGCTGCCTACAGATGTAATCAATGGACTCGGCAGGTAGCCCAGGGACACCCAGGAAGGGGACAGCCAATTTTCAGTGGACATCCCCACTTCATTCTCTTCGCGCCTCCCTCCCTTCCAGGCTCTCTGTCCCCTTCCTTTTATTTTTCTGTCTCCTGCTTTTTTGGCCTTGCTTTGATCTTCTTGTTAGTTTCTGCTTGGTATTTAATGGAAATAAACTGGGCTGTGAGATCCCCCCCTGCTTCTTTCTTTATTTTTATCATTTTCGAGGAGAGGCAGTGGAGGAGAGGACGTGTGTCTTTCCCACCGTCTCTGCAGGACGCTGGGAGCCGCTCAGCACTCCCAGGGTCTCCTCCGTCTTTCCAGGGAGATGGGACCAGGTTCAAAATCTTGAAGGTCCCCCGTCTCCTACCCCAGATGGGAGACGAGCCTATCAAATGAACCCTAGAGTGGAATGCCTCTCCGTCACCCAGGAAAGGAGCAAATGTCCCACATAGCAGAATTGTATATTTTCATTCATTAATCCATTTATTTTAAAACATTTATTAAGCATCACTATGGGCCAGGCACTGGGGATATAGAAATGAACAAAACAGTCATAGATCCTGCCCAAGTACATTGCCCGGCACATAGTAGGTGCTCAATAAATGGTGGTCACTGTTGGTTATTATTATTCTGGAAGTCTCTATTATAGTGTAAGACATTTATTCGTGTTCAATAAATGTCAGTTTCCTCCCTTCTAGAGGCAAGAGACATTATCTTTGTATGATATCTATTTATTGGTCTTTGTTATTATTTTAATACAAGAAAGAATGGAGGAGGGAAACAAAAATGTTCGCTCCGGTCTCGTCTAGATCAGAAGATAGTCATTAAACACAAACAAGCCTGTAATTAAAAATTGTGGTAAGTGGTATGAGGAAAAAGCACACAGTGATACGAGAGGACTTAATTTAGACAATGGTGGGAGGAGGAATTTGTGGAGCATCTTAGAGAAGCCTCACTTAACCCAGTGGCTCTCAAAGTGGGGTCCTCACAGCAGCAGCAGGAACTTGCTAGAAATGTTAGTTCTCAGGCCACCCCAGGACTACTGAATCAGAAACTCTGGGGACCAGTCCCAGCTATCTGGGTTTCAATAAGCTCTCAGGGGACTCTGACACTCCCTCAAGTGTGAGAACATGAGCTGAGGTTGGAAGGAAGAATCAGAGTTGGCCGAGTGATGGGGAGAGGGAAGGCTCCGGGGCAGAGAGAACAGCATGGACCAGGGCCCTGAGGCAGAGAGACCACCAGGGCCGGGATGCAGCAAGGGAGGGTGAGAATCAGATCTTGCACTGCCTTAGAATGACCATAAAGAGTGTGGATTTTCTTGTAAGTCCACTGGGATCCCCTAAAAGGTTCTGAGCAGAGAAATGATGGCACATGATGTCCATGTCATGGCATTCTGTCACCACCCAGAGCTGCTCCCAGCTGCTCCAAGTCCTTCCCTGGCCACACCCACCCCATCGGGTGGACCCCTTCTTCTGGGCCCTCTGGGCTTGCCCAGGCTGGTGCAGGAGGTGGTGGTGGAAGGCTCTTTCTTTTCAATCTGTGCTTTTTGATACCTGATGGAATTTTCTGTCTTCATAGGTTATTTTCGGCTTTTTCTAAAATTTCAATAGAGGGCATCAAAACAATGGGATTATAGGTTGTTTTTGTTTCTGCCCCACAAGTTCCCGAATTTTATGAAATAAAAGCAAACAAAATTTGATAAAGCCAATATTTATCAAATACTATTATGTATTGCTTGATGACTTCACTCTCCATTTAACAGATATTTCCTGAGTACCTGCCATGCCCCGGGCACTTCGCAGGCCTGGGGATAGAGGGATAGAGAGACCAAAATCCTGCCTCCGTGGAGCTTCTATTCTCGTGGCAGGAGTCAGACCAACAGACCAATCCAGAAAGCAAAATATATGTCAGGTTTGCTGGGGAAGGGGAACAAGGCATGCCAGGGCGGGCTGGTCATAGGGGCCTGAGATAGTGGCAGCTGGGCCAAGACTGGAGGGGACACAATCAGGGGGGTTAGCAGGTTGGCCAGGGGTGGGGGGTTATGAGAGAGGAAGCAGCGAGTCCCAAGGGGCGCTGGTCCAGGGAAGAGCAGCAGAGGGGACATGTGGCTTCTCAGAGGAAAGAGGAGAGGACAGAGAGGGGTCGGGTGGGACCTTGTGAGCCTCCAGGTGGATTTTGGCTTTTACACTGAGTGACAGGGGAGCCAGTATGATCTGACATTCTGAAAGGGCTCCTGGGCTGCTTGCTGAGAACAGCCCATGAGATGGGCAGGCAGGACTGGAAGCAGGAGCCGGGCAAGAGGGCCTGCCCCAATGCAGTGGGGAGAAGAGGAGGGATGTGTGGGTGTGGTCAGACTCTGGACCCCACTGAACCAGGCACCAACGGGATCTGCTGCGGGGTTGGATAAGGGAGCCTGCAGTTTCGGAGCAACTGGAAAGACAGCACTGCCACTTATGGAGATGGGGAAGACTGGGGGAGGAACAGGCCCTTTGAGGGGGAGGAGTTGCTGGTTAATTTGGTTTTGAGCATGTGACGTTTGAGATGCCACCGTGTGTGTTTAGGTCCTCCAAGGGGCAGATGCAGGACTGGACGTGGGAGAGACTTATTGGGGCGATGCCTGGGCAGGACAAAGGGGAGGGAGCAGGAGTGAGCAGACAGGTGTGCAAGTCTGGCACCCACAGAAGGGGAGGGGGAAGGCAGGAGGCCAGGGAGCAAGAACCTCCAACCACGGTGCAGCTCCAGGACTGGCTAGGTCAGGCCAATGGAAGGTCCTTGAGCCAAAATCTCCCCTCAGGGAGTACCACATCCCACAGGGGTGGCCTGCACGGGCACCTCCCCCCTTCCCCCACCCCCATGCTCAGGCACCTGCTGAGACTCCCAGCATTCATGGCTTCAGTGTGCCCGGGTGGTGGGCCTGGCAGGGTGGTAGTGGGGTGTTGGTCTCCATGGTCCCCATGACAGCAAACATGCATGGAGCATTTTCACGGCTGCCACAGCCTATTAGACACGTAAGTGGAGACACAGAGCAGGCAGTTAGATATATGAGCCTGGAGTTCAACGCAAGGTTCAAGGTAGAGATAAAAATTTAAGAGTCTTCAGCTTATAAATGGTATTTAAAGGCACGAGAATGGATGAGTATGCGTGTGGTTGGCAGAGGCGAGCGGTCCACGGACCAAGCCCTGAGGCGCAACTGCATTTGGAAGCTGGGAGACAGCGGGGCCAGCAGTGGTGATCAGGGAAGCAGGAGGGAAACCAGGAGTCTGTGAGGGCCCAGAAGTCAAGTAAAGAAAACATTTCCTGGAGGAGGGGGCACTACCTTTCAGAGTACCACCAGTTACCATCCATTTGCAGCTTTTGTGGGCGTCCCTGCACTCAGCTGTCTTCTCACCTGTCATGCATGCTGTTGTGTGCCCTGTGCTGACTGGATGCCCACTCAGGGCCAACAAAGCCATTCCCTCGCTGCTGATGCCCAAGGTTACAGCCCCTCCCCAGGGACAGCCTGTGCCCAGCAACTGGTGGAGGCAGCCTCTTTGCTGCTTTGGGGGTACCTCGAAAGGGCTGTGCCTGCTTCTGAGCTCCTGGTGGGATCAGCTGAAGCCTCTGTTGTAGCTACAGAGTCGGGGAGCTTCCTCCATCAGAGTAAAGGATCACTGACTGCATGGGGCTGCGGAGGACGGGGTGCTACCTGCTACCTCTTCAAGAATCTATTGGATGCTTCGGTGGGAAATAGGGAAAGCACAGACTCTCTGGCCACTCCATTCTAAGCTGTGATCCTCTTCAGCCTCTCTGGACACTCCTAGCCACCTTTCCCACTGCTTGTCCTGTTTTCTATGGCACTTACCACCTTCCAACCTACTATATACTTTCCTGATTTATTTGTCTACTACTTATTGTCCATCTTCCTTTTTCCCTAGAATGTCAGCTCCCTGAAGGTCAGGATATTTCTCCATTTTGCTCACTGATGTATCCCAAGTGCCTAGAACAGTGCCTACTACATAGCAGGTGTCAACATATATTCATTAAGTGAATTTATGGATGGGCTGACCATCGAGATTGTGCAGCCCAACTCTCCCGCCCCTTGCTGCAGTCCCACCATCCCACAAGAACAGAGGGAACCTGACCTCCAAACTCAGAGGTTGCGCGGGAGGCAGTGGCTTCATGGTGGTGATGATTCAGTCTGGGAGCTCCCTGGCTGTGGGGCCTCCGTCTCTTCACCTGCCAGGTGGGGTGCCAGCAATGGCTGGTTCACAAGACGGTCACAGGGAGTCACCTCAAAGCCTTCTTGTAATTCTGTCCACAAGGCTGACCCTACTAGCAGAGCCCATAGTCCAATCCGAGTCTAAGGCCCTGTTTTAGGGGCATCAATAGCTCCTGAGGGGTGCTGGGAGGGGGTCCTTTGAAAACAGTACCCATGGAACCCCCATAGGAGGACAAGACAGACCCACTATAGACAAACACTGCTCTGAGATGAGGAGCACATTGTAAGATTCCTGCACAAATGGCTACTTATGTGAGGAGTAGCCGGGCAGGCCCTAAGGGAAAGTCGGGCAGTCCCAACCCTGGACTTGTCTTCCAGAGAAGGAGAAAGCCAAGCAGCTTGGACACCATTGCAGAACAGCACTGTCAGCTAATTTAGCACAGGCAGAAGCCCTAAGTGAGACGCACATGGAGGAAAGTTAGGGTGGGCCTCAGCAAGGAGGGCGTCCTGGAGGAAGCTGCAGTTCAGACTTGTGTGAAAGGCTGCCAAGGGCCAGACAGACAGAAAGAAGGGGCTCAATCGTTCCTCGTGGTACAGTGGTAGAGGCTTTCCAGGGGAAGGCCCAATTCCACCATCGGCCGAGTTACAAAACCTCCTGGAACCTCAGTGTCATTATCTGTGAAATGGGAAACTGGAATGAGATTATGTGTCTGAAAACATTTTGTAAACTCCAAGACAGCTGCTCCTAGACTTGGAGATTTCATAGACGAGAGAAGTTTCCAAAAATCTGGGGCTGACACAAGGATTCTAACTTTCTATTTTGCCACCTAAGGACATTAAAACACAAACAAGCAAATAAGCAATGGCTTGTCCATTGTCACTATCAGATCATCAAAGACGGAACACACTTTATGTTAAAAATGGAGGAAGGCCAAAAACTATGAACAAAAGACAGCGCTTTCAATTAAAAAAAAAATTATAGGGGGTAAAAATGAACTTATAGGAAAAACTAACTGGCTTTTCCTTGTTTTTCTCATTTTGCCACAGACAAGGGACATTTTTCTATGAGAACATTGTGAAAGGAGAACGCTAGGATGGCATCCCCAGATAAACAAAGGAAGCCGCCCACCGTGGAGGGGGCTCAGAGCTGCAGGCTCCCCAGGGCCTGGGGGGTGGGGGGTCAAAGTCTCCACCCGCCGACACCCATTTGAAGCACCAAGGTACTGCAGGTGGGAGGCTTTCCATAAAGTTCCCTGTGTGAGGACAAAATAAGGTGCTTCTCTCCATGGGAGGAGTGGGCTGGGAAGAGCCAGGACCTGGTTAGTGGTAATAGTAACCACAGCAACGTTCATGTGATAATTAGTGTGCCGGGCACTGTTCTAAGGCCTCCCGAAGGTTAACCTATTTGTTGCTCACAACAGGCCCATGAGGAAGGAACTATTATCATCTCTGTTTTACAGCTCGGGAAACTGGGGTACAGAGAGGTTCTGTCACTTCCCCAAATCTCACAGCTAGTAAGTGGCAGAGCCTGGGTGCTAATTCAGCCAGCCTGGTTGCAGAGTTTGTGCTCTTGACTGCCCCATGGCACGGCCTCGAGAGAAAGGAACAGGGAAATTTCTAGCAGGAACAGCCCCAATCCTGCTGCTCATAGACTGACATGCTGGATCTGAGGCAGCAAAGCTTCCTTCCCGTAGGAATTCTCCCACTGCAGTGGGCTGAATAATGACCTCCAGAAAGCTATGTCCAAGTCCCAACCCCCTGGAACCTGTGTAGGGGACCTTATTTGGAAAAAGGGCCTTTGCAGATATAATTAAAGTTCGTGAAAGGAGAGCATCCTAGGGTAGGCCGTCCACCGAAGGGCATCCTCATGAGACAGAAAAGGAACAGACACACAGAGACACACAGCCGAGAAGGACATGACAACAAGGCAGAGATCAGAGTGATGTGTCTACACGCCCAGGAACGCCAAGGACTGCCCAGCTGGCAGAAGCAGGGAGAGGGGCAGGAAAGGCAAACTCTAGAAAGAAGGATGCCCACACCTTAATTTTGGACTTCTGGCCTCCCGAATTGTGAGGGAATAAATTTCTGTTGTTTTAAGCCACTAGTCTGTGGTATTTTGTTAGGGTGGGCCTAGGAAACTCACACGCTGCCTTTCCTACTTCCTCTGGCCACCTTCCAAACCTGTCCCCAAGAGAGAGGGCCAGAGAGTCCCCCAGCCCTCCCCGCCCCCTCCTCCATCTGTCCCCACTGAACCCACCATGGACATGCTGAAGCAGTGGGTGAGGTGCCCATAGCAACGGCTCTCACGCCAGACCAGGATTAGGACACGGGATCGGCCAGAGACGGGGAGGGGGGCCACAAGCCCACGGGTGCCCGTGAGCTGCTCTCTAAGAAACAGAGCGCAGGGAAAGGGCCCTTGACCGCCTGAATCCGCTGCAGGTACCAGGCAAAGAGGCGGGAAGAAACGGGCCCGTCCAGGAGCTTCTGCATCCCGGGCCGACAGGCAGCCCCTGCGTGGGGACGAGGACGCACCCTCATCGCGGTGGCCCTCCTCGGCTGCGGCCTTGCCGTGTGGCTACCCAGGGCCGTCCCTCTCTCGCCCGCGAGTCCCAGTCCCTGACGCCCCCTGCCGGCGCCCGGCCTCACCTGGGAAGCTCCTCTCCCGCCGGGGTCCCGGGGGCCGTCCTGAGTGCGTCCCCTGCCCGAGGTCCCTGCAGCCTTCCTGCTCTGCTCCCACTGGTGCCTCTACCCGGCCATGCCGCTCACTGCCCGTGTGTCAGACCTCCCAGTGCCTCTGCCAGCCTGTCCTGCTCCAGGACCACCTGGACAGAGCCCCAGCCCGCGCGTCCCCGAGGAAGACCCTCCCCACGCACACACGCACACACACTCACACCCACACATAAGCACACAGGCTCACTCACACCCATAGACACACACACACACAGGCTCACTCACACAGACACACACCCCCACACTCACACCCATAGATAGCCCACACACACGCTACACTCACACACAACCCCACCACACACCCCATCAACCAACACACAGCACACCCCCACACTCACACACCTAGACACACAGCACCACACACACACAGCACACACACACACTCACACCCACACCCACACTCACACCCATAGACACACACACAGGCTCACTCACACCCACACCCACACTCATAGACACACACACACAGGCTCACTCACACACCCACACTCACACCCATAGACACATACACACACAGGCTCACACACACACAGATACACACACACCTCCACACACCCACAGACACATACAGATACATACAGACTGACTCACAGACACACTCTCATAGACACACACTCATACACAGACACACACACAGCACTCACATCCACACACATACCCACAGGCACACACAGACTCACATATACACAGACACACTCTCACAGATACTCTTACACAGATACACACACTCTCACACACAGAGGCACATAAAGACACACACAGAGGCTCACCCCCACACAGACACAGATACACACAGACATACTCTCACAAACACACACACTCACTCACATGCAGACACATATGAATACACACAGATCCTCACACTCTCTCACACAGACACTCTCACAGACACACTCATACACACCAACACACATGCAGATTCATTCACACACACTCATAGCCACACTCACACAGAGACTCACACCCACAGACACATTCAAACACTCATAGACACAGACACATATAGACACACACACACACAGAGGCTCACTCACATACACAGATACAGACTCACACACAGAGATATACTCTCACACACACTTATACACAGACACATGCATTCACTCACACACAGACACATCCACACAGAGACACACACACATCAACACACAAACACACAGAGACCACACATACCACACAGAGACACGTGCTCACTCACACAGGCACACTCACACTCATTCACACACTCACACACTGCCTCTTGTGCACATTCTAACCCCCCCCACAAACATCCCGGTCCTGAAGCCCAAGCATCCCAGCCACACAGGCAGTGTAGACAGCAGGTGTGGTAAGAGTCGCAGGAGGGCTCAGGTCAGGCAGGCGGGACCAAAACAGGATCAACAACACAGCTCGTGAGCTCCCTAGTGGCAAGGGCTGTCGTGTCCTGTTCATCTGTCTGTCCCTTCCCCTCCCCCCCTGCCCAGCTCACCTCACACAGTGCAGGACACACAGTGGGCTCTTCATCAACACTTCCTAAATGAGCAGACATGACAGACCCAAGCTTAAACCTCCGTAAGAGTGTGTAGTGGCCACCATTTTACACTTTGAACTCAGAGTTCGAAGCAGCCTTGGATAAAACAACTGGGTCATTCTCCAAAAACAGGAGAGCAGAGAATGAATGTCAACACCTCACATGTCTGCCTGTGTTCCTTGTACTGCCTGACCTGGAGCCTTGGTTGATGAAATCCCCCATCCTGGAAAATCTGCCTACAATTGCTGCAAGCACTGTATGTTTGGCACAGGTAGATGCTCAATGTTTGGTTGGGGCATGGAAAAGTAAGTGAATAAATCAGCAAGCAGTTTTCCCTGGATCTTAGCACAGGTCTGGGTACAATGAAGATATCAGTCAAGATGGAGGGGGGAGTTAGGTGGGTGGATGATGGAAGGATGGACTGGTAGATGGATAGATATACAGATGGATGGACAGATGGAGAGATGGATGGAAGTATCCTTTAAAATCTTGGTCAAAACTTACTTCTAAGACACTTTCTGTGATATTTCCACTCCACTCTGATCTCCCTCTTTATTGGGCCTCTTCTTTGTGTGCAATGAATTCAGCTTGAGCAACATTCCTGGGGGTGTCAGCCATTTTACACTCATGAGTGTGTGAGTATGTGTGAACCTATCACCACCACTCCTTCCACTAGTCTGCAAATTCCTCCTGAGCAAAGACTGGGCTGTTTCCATCAAGACTTCATTGGCAATGCCTCCAGGGCTCTGCCAGCAGCAAGTGTCCAGCAAGCCACCTGGGTCACCTGGTTGGAGGGTGTATGCTGGGGGAAGCTCTGGCACAGGCAGCTCCATTGCAGATGCTTCTTGGAGTAGATGTTCAGCTGGTGTCCATGGCAGGGGGAAGTAGAGGGACTTCTCCAGACCCAGGAGAACACACCCCGTAGCCACAGCCACATGTCTTCCCCTTTATGGGAAAGTGCCCAATTGATGGTCCTTTTCAGAGCTTAGGAAAACATCTGGGTGCCTTCCTGGAGAGCCCCACTTGTGGGGAAGATGACAAGGCTGTCAGAAAAGTCCAATGCCGCATTTCACAGAAAAGGAGGAAAAATAGAACCAGGGAGCGCCCTCAGCGTGTGCAGAATTGGAATCACCATGGCAAAACCAACGTTTTCCTATGCTGCGGCCGTGGCTGCCATGCCTGACTCCCCTTTCCCCTGTTTCCAGAGGCAAAGGGAGGAAGGAAAATGTAGACATTTTCCAGAAAGATCCAGAAACCCCTCCTCCCAAATTGCCAGAAATCTCCAGGCTTGTATCATAATACAGTGGTGCAGATTAACAAGATGCTCTAACTACCTGAGTGTGCCCTTGGAAGGGGCACAGACTCAGGCCTCTTTCCTCGGGTTCTGGCTAAATTAAACTGAATTAGCAAGGAAGCAGCACAGAATCCTCCAGTGTCACAGCCAGGAGAGACCCCAGAGAGTGCAGCATCCTCATTTTATAGCTTCCTCATCTGTGCAATGGGGCTGTGATGGCACCAACATCGTAGGTTGCTGTGAGGACTCAGCCGCTCAAATCATGTGAAGCGCTGAGCATGAGCCTTCCACACAGCACGTGCTAAATAATGGTCGGTGGTGATGATGCTGATGAAGAAGGCAAAGAATAAACAATGCCTTGACTGAGGTCGCTGAGGGAATTAGTGACAGAGCTGCCGTTAGAACATGGGGCTCTCCGACGTAGGGCAGTCCTGTGTGCCTCGCTGCCATTTTCTATGCCGTGGTTTCTGCACGCCTCTGCCCAGGCCTTGCTAACCATGGCCAAAGCATCAACAGAACCAACAGGCCCTCTTCTGGCCTTGGCCTCCGGGGACTGTCCAATATGTGGCTGTCAGCCTCAGGGAGCAGAGGGCTCTAATGCTTAGGGAAGGTTTGCCTACAAAAAGAAGGTTCCTGGGAGTTCTGCTGGAACTCTAGGGTTTTGCCTCCAAGGCTGGCACTGGGAATCGCCTGTCCTCTTCTCTCCTGTCTCCTCCTCCTGCCAATCTACTTAGCACCCTGGGGTTAGCACAGACGCTGCAGTAGGGGTCAGGGTGCCTGGGTTCCAGGACAGCTCAGCCACTGGCCTGCTCTGTAACCTCAGAGGACTCCCTTGACTGTCCTGGGTCTCTTTCCCAGAGGCCTTCTAAAGGCCCAGACAACCACCAAGTTCAAGGATTCCCTGAGCTCCACTAAGCTCTAGACAGGAGGAGTTCAGGATGTACCTTGCTGTAGTGTGGGGTGATTTGGGTGCCTCAATGGCTTATTCAGAAAGGCAAATGTCTAGAGCATCTTGTTCCCACCAGCCCAGCCCTCTCGGGCTGTGTGGTCCAAGGGAACTGCAGGTCCACCTTCCACCATGGCTGCTGTCTGTCTGGGCTCTTCTGCTTGGTGTGCTGCATAGACAGCAGCAGGATTAATCCATTTGTTTCTCTCTGGCACTTTTGGGGGTCACCATATGTGTGGAGTGTATGATGAAACCTCCCAGTGATGCCTCCTGACTGAACCAAATTTGACTTCTATAATGGCCTGAGAAAAGGTCATAGCCTGGGACTCTGTATTACTCTGTCACAGAAATTAAAGGAGCAGTTTGCCACAATAAAGGACCATCTGCCTGGTGGCCTGCTCACCCTTGCCAGCGCCCTCCTGCTATCTTTTCTGATAACATGGATAAGAATCCTCTTACAATGGCGAGCAGGATAAATTTGCTCTCCAGCACTGCAGGTAAGCCATTGAACACAGCTGCCCCACCTCCATGGGGACACACCTTGGGATTAAAATAGTTGCTGGGGGGCGGGGGAGGAGCCATACTGAAGAGTTTATGCTACCAACTTACTTCCTGGGGTTTATCTCTTTATTTGCCCTACTCTGAGCCAAAAAGTACGTAAGTAGAAAAAACCCTCAGATGCTGACAATGTGCTAAATTGTTTTCAGTGGTTATTTGTGAGCAAGGGGATGGGAGAGGAGTTGAGTGGGATTAGAAATTTGAGTTTTCAATTCCTTTTTTTTTGTTTTTCATTTTGCTATCTTTTGTAAAGATGGGGGTCTCACGATGTTGCCCAGGCTGGTCTTGACCTCCTGTCCGCAAGCGATCCTCCCGCCTCAGCCTCCCAAAGGGCTGGAATTACAGGCATGAGCCACTGCACCTGACCTTCATTTCTTAACTTGTACACGTATTTTAAAGTTTTTAAGACATTTTTAACTTTTTGTATTTTCCAAATTAACAAAAAAATAAGCACCTTCCCTGGGGGGTGGGGAATGCATGTGTTGAAAGGCCTGAATCTTATCTCGATGCAAGCTAAGGTGAAGGTGGGAAAGCTAGGAAGGCTGCTGAGTCCCAGACAGGTGTGGGATTTGTGGGGGGGGGGGAGGACAGGAAGGACAAACCCTTGGAAGAGGGAGATGATCCCCATAGCTCCCAGCATCACTTGAGACTTAATATTTGATAACTGTGAGGGATTACATAAAGGACATGTCTCACCAACATCCTAAGTCTTTGTTTTGTTGTTCACCTCCATTGCTGGGTTTTTTCCCTGAAAGGGTTTACGGCCTCTGCACCTGCAGTCGCTGTGTGTGGGTCTGACTTCACAAATGGAGGCTGTGGCCTGGGGAAGGCATTGCTGCTGCCGGGGCTGGGCTGTCTGTCTTCTTTCCTTCTGCAGGAATTGAGGAATTCCTGAGGTGACTTGCTGGGGGTTGATCTGCTATGGGGGTTGTGGGGTGGGGGAGATGAGAGAACTTTCCAGTAGTGGCTCTTGAGTGAACCCAAATTGACACTGACAATGAATGTTGCATAAATAGCCCCAGTCAAGGAACTGGTATAACCCC
The DNA here is from genome assembly GCA_023783475.1 of Daubentonia madagascariensis. Classification (NCBI taxonomy): domain Eukaryota; kingdom Metazoa; phylum Chordata; class Mammalia; order Primates; family Daubentoniidae; genus Daubentonia; species Daubentonia madagascariensis. The sequence continues at coordinate 7,377,259 of JAKFHU010000487.1, read as the reverse complement.
ACATCACAGAAATAGAGGAAGCTGCGTCTAACATCGCCGACTCCTATGGGCCCTTGAGAGAAAGTGTTGGGTGCCTCAGCCCCGCAGCCCAGCCCAGACCACCAGCTCCCGCCCCGGCTGCCGGGCTGCAGACAGTGTCAAGGAAGGAAAGATCCGGCTCTATGGAAGATGGGTCACCTTGAGGAAGTATCAGTTTAAAACTCTGTCAGAAGGCAGCTGGAAAAACTGTCAGAGGCTCTCACATCCCTAGCACCGGCGAATCTTGACTCCTCGCATGACAGCAAAGCCCAGGGGTGTGCCATTTTCAGACAATTCTTGGCAAGATGCCTCCGGATATTATAGTCCCTGCAGGAAGTGTGCGAACAGCCAAGAGGGCAAGAACACCAACGCTGGCCTCGCTCAGGGAAGACGCGTCTCTGATCATTTCCTGCAGGGCCCTGAGCCAAAGTCTTTCACTTTTTTATTATTGGAAATGACAAATATATACAAATAAACAGAATAGTCTGATGAACCCCCATGAACTCATCATGAAGATAAAATTTATATACATTGAAATGCACAAATCTTCACTCTATGATTTTGACAAATAGACCCATCCGTATAACCCAACCCCTCATTACAATATAGAACATTTTCATCTCACTAGAATGATCTGTAGTGTCTCTTCCCAGTCAGTAGCCCCCATCTCTTCCAGGCAACCACTATTCTGATTTTTTTCACTGTAGATTTTTACCTGTTCCAGAAATTTATATAAATAAATGATACAGTATGCACTCTTTTATGTCTGGATTCTTTCTATCCATGTAACTACAGAGAGATCATTCCATGTTGTTATTCGTACATGTACCACTAGTTCCTTTTTTATTACTCAGTGGTTTTCCATTGTGTAGATATTTCACACTTGATCCACTCTCCTTTTGAAGGACATTTGCATTCTTTCCAGAATGCAAATTATTATTATTTATTGGGCCATTATTAATAGAACTGCAATAAATAATTATATGCAAGACTTTTTTGGATGTATTTTTCGTTTCTCTTGGATAAACACCTAGAAGTGGACTTACTGCGTCAAGGGATAGGTATATGGTTAACTTTATGAGAAAGCGCCAAAACTTTCTCGAAAGTGGCCGTAACATTTTACACTCCCACAAGCCATATGTGAGACTTCTGGTTCCTCTGCATCCTTGCCAACATTTCTTGTTGATAGTCTTTCGGTTTAGTGAATATTTTCTCCCAGTTCGTGGCCTGCTGTTTCTTTTTCTTAACTGTATCTTTTGATGAGGAGTTTTAAATTTTGAGAAAGTCAAATTTATCAATTTTTTATCCCATAGTTATTATTTTCAGTGTCCTGGAAAAAAAATCTTTACTTACCCTAGACTGCAAAGATATTCTCTCTCTCTTTCTCTCTTTTCCCTAAAAGCATTTTAATGTTAGTTTTTGTGTTTGAGTCTATCATTCATCTCATATTAATTTTTGTATATTGTGTGAGGCAGGGGTTGAAGTTCTTTTTTTCCCCTATGGACACCTAGTTGTCCTGATGGCATTTGTTAAAAAGATTTTTCTTTATCCGTTAAAATGTTTGGTGCCACTGTCAAAAATCAGTTGATCATGTAAGTCTATTTCTGGCCGCACTATTCTGTTTTATTAACAAATTATTTTATTTTTGTAAAAGATAGGGTCTTCTTATGTTGCCTAGTCTGAACTTGAACTCCTGGGCTCAAGTGATCCTCCTGCCTCAGCCTCCCAAGTAGCTGGGACTACAGGTGCACACCAACACATCCAGCTCCAATTAGTCTATTATTAAGGCAATATTATACTGTTTTGATTACTTTTTAGTGAGTCTTAAGCTTAGGAGTGTACATTTTCCAGTTTTTTTCTTCTTTTTCAAGATTGGTTGGTTATTCTAGTTCCTTTGTTTTTCCATACGAATTTTAGAAGCATATTATCAATTCTTATTTTTAAAAAGTCTGGGGGAATTTTGATTGGGATTGAATTGAAATATAATTAGGAGAGAATTTACATCTTAACAATATTGAGTCATCTAACACTTGAACATTGTCTATATCTCCATTATTTATTATGGAAATAATTACTATTACAGAAATTACACAAACACATCACAGAAATTATTATTACAGAATCCGTCATTTGTCTCAATGGTATTTTTCAGTTTTATGTGTAGAGGCCTTGCAGATCTTTTGGTAAATTCATTCCTGCTGTGGGCTGAATTGTGTCTCCCCAAATTTCATATGTTGAAGCCCTAACCCCCGATGTGATCATATTCAGAGATAGGGCCTTTAGGAGGTAATTAGGGCCAACTGAGATCATAGGGGTAAGGTCTTAGACTGGTAGGATTGCCGGCCTCATAAGAGGACAGAGAGAGAGAGAGAGATCTCTTGATAGAATGTGCTGTTTTTCTCTGACTGCTTTCAAGACTTTATCTTTGGATTTCAGCCGTTTGATTATGATGGGCCTAGGTGTGCTTCTCTTTGTATTTATTCTTTTTGGGGGCTCATGAGACTTCTTGGATTTGTAAATGGATCACTAAATTTTGCGATTTTCAGTCATTATTTCTACAAATATTTTTCTGCCTGATTTTCTGTCTTCTCTCCTTCTAGTACTCCAATTATACATGTTTTAGCTTGATATTGTCCACAGATTTATAAGGCCCTGTTTATTTTTTCCATGTTTTCTCTCTATTCTTCCCATTGAATATTTATATTGATCTATATTCAAATTCACTGACTCTTTTTTCTTCTATCTCCAATCTACTACTAAATGAGTCAAGGAATTCTTTCATCTCAGTTATGTACATTTTGGGTGCAGAACTGCACTTCTAAATACAGTAGTCAGTATACGTCTATTTAAATTCAAATACATTCAAATTAAATAAAATTAATTTGTGGTTCATTCACTGTAGCCACATTTCTAGTGCTCAACAGCCACGTGTGGCTAGTGACTATAGTGTTGGACAGAGCAGACACAGAACATTTCCATCCCTGTAAAAAGTTCTTTGGACAGCATTACTCTAGAATTTCCATTCAGCTATTTTTAATAGTTTCTATTTCTTTACCAAGATTTCCCATGTTGTATATGTTTCCCATATGTATATATTTTCTTTAAGTCTTTGAGTATATTTATAATAGATGTTTTAAATTACTTATCTACAAATTACAATATCTGGATCATCTTGGGGTGGGTTGCTATTGATGGGTTTTTGTTTCCTTGAGTATAAACAACATTTTCCTGTTTCTTCATCTGTCTAGTGACTTTTGACTGGATACTGCACACTTTGAATACTACATTGTAAAGCCTCTGAAACCTTTTTTGTTCGTCTGTCAATTTATTCAATCAGGCAACTAAGTTGACTATCTAAATCTCCAAGGTTCATCTCCCCTTTGACCAGCAGCCACTAAAATCTCCATTCAGTTCCTTCAGCTTCTAGTTGCTGCTCTTTTTTTCCTGGGTCCTATAGACCAGCATCATTACCACATGCACCCCCCAAAATTCTCTGTAGAGTCTCCCCTGAACATACACATCTTAGATGTGCCAAGAATTTGGGCAAATCTTATACGTAGATTTTGGGGGCTTTCCTTCTCTGAGGCACCCTTCCTTCAAGGACTTCCTCCTTTAGCTTTCTGGTTTTCTTCCAGCCTTGAGTGCTGTCCTCTGATACCTCAAGCCAATACAGCTGTGGCTTTCTAATACCTCGATTTATGCACAGATTTGGGAGTTCCAGGAAAAAAGCCTCAAACTCACAAATATCACTCATGCAGATAGCCTCTCAAGGGTAGACGTGCCTCCAGTTTCTGCCTACTTTTGATTACTCCTCTGTGCCCTTTTATAATTTGCTCAGGGTATATAATTGTCATCTGTGGAGGAGTTACTGTGATCAAATTACTACACAATTACTGGAAGCCAGGAGCTCCCACCATGCATTTTTTTTCACAGTATGATGGTCACTCAGTTTGTGTTGCTGAAGACTGTTAACATTGGGGCATATGGCCTTAGGGGGAGAAGCTTCTATTCTTTGTTGCATGGAGGAAACACAAAGCCTGGCCTCAAACCAGTAGCTGTCAGGGTCTGAAGTCATCAGTACCTTTGGGTTAGAGTGGTCAGTGGTCTCTAAGAAACATAGAATATGTAAGAGGAAATCAGTCCCAACTGGACCCAGTCTTTCCTTCATTCCCTTTGAAAACTAGAACAAACTTTATTTTTCCCTCTAAGGAAAGAAATGCTAGAGCTTGAGCGTCTAATCAGCATCATCATCACATCCATCAAAATCAAATTCTCCTTAAACTACCTATATATACCTGCAGGTCACTCTCAAACAGAAGCCTAACAGCTCAGCAATAATTGGACAGTGGATGTGCTTATGGGTGCTGAGAAGTGATATTGCATAATGGGGGGGGGGACAAGAACTCAAAGCCCAGTCTTGTCATTTTTTGATTGTGTGGTCTCTGGACACATGTCACTCATCCAGAGTGATCCCGAGCGTGGTGTCTTCAGTTCAGAATTTCTGAGGGTTCCTTCAGTTTCCTACAGGTTCATGGAAACTCTGCTTCCTATGATTCCTGGTGAAAGACCACATTTCAATGAGGTCCTCTGATTTATGGGGTCATCCAAGGAGTAAGTTCCTTTGAACCATCTGGTATCCAGGTGAGAGGGGAAAACTATGATGTCGTAACTTCCAATGTCACCTTCTAAGCATCAAGGCTGCTGGGTATTTACCCTTCCTAAGATGAAATTTATGCAAAACTGACTACATTGCCCCCAAACCTAGACAAAAGTTACCAGCTTACCTGGGGCTTTTCATTTCTTTTATGTGTATCTTCCATAAAAGGCAACCATTGTTGAACCACTCTAGTGCCCGCTGGGAAAAGGCCTTCCAAGGCATTGGATCCACCAGTGAGCATCTGCTTCTCAGAATGTCAAGCAGTTATTGACTTCCTGGTTTGTGCGAGTGCATTGCAATGTTCTGTTTCTTATCACCAGCACTTCACCTAAAGTGTCGGAGCCGCGCTTACCCGCAAAATGAGAGGTGGCCCTGAGGCTCCAATTACTTCCCACTCAAGAACAATGTCATCACAGGAAGGAACAATGCACAAACTGACAAAGAGTCCTTGTTCTGTCTTCACAGGGGTCAAGTTGCTCCACAACTATCTGTGCAAGTCTGTCTCTACAAACTGTACCCAGCACAGGACTCTGGGGCACTGATCTCTAACGATGAGCCACCCCCTACCCATGGAGACTTGTGTTCAGTGCTTAGAACTAAAAATCAAATGTTTGCCAGTGAGTGTAGGCATGCAGTACCAAATCATGCCCTGAAATAACTGCCTGCTCATTGCAGATTAGGTGAAGCTACCTCCCCAGTAATTGACCCTCGGATTCATTCATTCATTCAACGGACATTTGAGTGTCTAGCTCCAGGAAGACAGCAGAGAACAAAATAGACACTGACCCTGCCTAGGGTAGCTTATATTATAGTGGGGTGAGACAGATGATAGACAAATGGATAAATGTAATATGTAGTAATAAGTGCTAAGGAAGAAAATAATAAAGTAGCATCAGAGGCTAGAGAATGACCGGGTCAGGGAATTATTTAGGGCAAGTGCTTGAGAGACCCTTTCCAGTAAGATGGAATTTGAGCAGAGACCTGAAGGCCATGCAGACACCCGAGGGAAGGTGTCAGGCGGAGGCAGCAGCAAGGGCAAATGTCTGGAGCGGGAGCGTCCTTGCTGAGTTTGAGGAATGCCAAAGGGAAAGTGAGGTGGAGCAGAGTGAGAAGGAAGCAGGGAGGCAGGAGATGAGCTGGGGGTGAAATGAAGCTAGATCCTGCAGGGACCCTGCTAAGGCTAATGCTGGGACTGCAGCAGCAGCTTCTGAACAGGTGTCCTGGCTCCCAGTCTTGCTTCCAATCCGTTCCCCACACAGGTACTGGAACGTATTCCCTTGTGTGACCAGGTGGCCTTCCTATGTGACACCCTCAAGGTCTTCCCTCCCCTGCAGGATCAGGCTCAAGCTCCTTAAGGAGGACCACGAGCGCATCCTTGAATCTGGCCACAAGTCCCTCTCTACCCTCCCTGCTCTGCAATTTATGCCTGAGCAAAACCAAGCTGCTGGGACTTATCCCACTTGCAGGGAGCGTCTTCCTCTCCAAGCCACCACCTAGGGGACTCCTCTGCCTGGAAGGCAGACACCAAATGGATCCAGCCAGTGACTCAAGAGTCAGGACCATGGTGGCCATTTGAGGTCCATCCCTGGACTGTAATGGGTGAGCAAGGAGGAATCTATCCCCAGCTTTGATAACAGGCATGACCAAGAACTATCTCTAAGCACGCGCTAAGGACCTGACACCAAGGCAAGAGGAAGCAGACACTCCCACTGCGGGAACCGGTTAATTGTATCAGAGGACATTTCTGAGGACAGGAACACGCATGGACTGAGTGAAGTTTCTCATAGAAGACCTACTATATGTCACACAAAATACAAAACATCCTATATACACATTTTCTCTAATCCTCAAAACCCAAATTATACAGATGAGAAAACCGAGGTCGCACAAATCCTTCTAAGAAGCAGAGCTGGGATCCAAACCCCAGCATATGCGATTCCACAGCCCATACACTCACGCCTTCCAGAACCAGGCAGGAAGGCTGCTGCAGCATCACAGACTGGAGGGACCAACGGCCTTCTCGTCTACCGAACTGGAGCCACCAGCACATGTGCACACCCTTGAAGGGGCAGGGAAGGGACTAAGACGATGACCTCTGGGCCCATCTGCCTGTGCTCAGTTCCTGGATGTCTGTGTTTAGTTTGTGGCCCCTCTGTGCCTCAGTGGCCTCATCTGTAAAAGAGGCTATTACTACTAGTACCTACACCTTAAGCTCATAAGGATCTGAAGAGTCAATTCCTGTAAAGCACTTACAGTCACTGATGCATATTAAGAGCTCAATAAATGCTAGCCATACTAGCAAGACATAGCAAGGTCACACTAAAGCCTCCTCCCGTCCACCCTGCTAGTCCAAGGCCTGTGCGCCAGAGGGAACGGGGGTCATTATTAATCGGGATCTGCCATTATTTTGCATTTGCACAGAGAGGTGTTTTCTGGGGAGCTAGCCCACCGCTCTTCACGCCCTAAAAGATGCCTTTGCTAAAAGGTTGCTTCCTCTTTCCCTGCCTCCTTCCCTGCTGCTCATTTTAACATTCAGAGATGATGTTAAGCATTGAGGTCCTCTCCATTAGAGTTCATTTCCTCTTCACCACACACTCCGAGTCCCAGACCTAAGAGCCCTCACCCCCCCCCCGAGCTGCTCGGCAGCCCAGCTGATTTCATCGCAGCCGTAACTCTCTCGAATAGCCGCCGTCGTGCTGCGGCTACTAGTGCGAAACTTGTACGACTGTGTCTACTGCTAGGTATTCATAAATTTCCCCAGGCATTTATCTAGTGCCTACGGTGTGTGTCCCACAGATACCTACTGAGCAGTCTCCTTCTGCCACGCACCCTTGTCACCCCACACTGCCTGCCTCTGGCTCTTCTTTGGCCCCAGGAGTCCCTTGTGCCTGGGGATGAGACGTCCTCTCCCTCCTGATCCAGCTCTGCTGTCTCTCCCGCAGTCTGCCCACACTTGCACATTGTCTCTGCTATTGCCAAGACACCACGGAGCTCTTGAGGGTATACAATAGGTGTTAGGCGTGCTCCCGCACACGTGTATGCCTGCAACCTCCCTGTCATTTTCCTAGGCTTATTTTTCTGTGGCATTAAAGGACCACAAAGAATTTCTAAGTCAGTCATGTTCTTTGTTGTTGTCGTCGGTTGTAGTACATTGAAGGGGTAAACAATGAGGCTTGTTCTTTTGCCTCTTCAGTCCCAGAGATTCATTTCCTAGAATTTTTATTTTTTGTCACTGTGTTGAAAGAACTCAAGAAAGTCTAATTGCTTTCCTTTATTTTTTAGCAGGGCATAAAGCAGGATACAAGGATGAACCCAGGTGATCCACACCTGGGTGCCGGTTTTGCCTCTCCACCTGAAGGCGATTGTTGAATCTCCTGGGTCTTCACATTTGTTTTTGGAAAATTGTGAGCTTCACCCCCAGCATGGATGCCTGAGGTGGCAACCGAGACCCTAATCTCTAGCATTGGCGCCCATCCGGAAGATGACCCGCTGATGAATGAACGCCCCGTGGTGCTGGGATCCCACCCTTCTGGGCCCCTGAGGATGGGCCCACCCTGCGCTGTCAAAATAGATGACACCCAAATCTCAGAGGCTGGATTGAAGTTATTATTATCTTGCTCATGGACACTTTGGTCTTTCTCGTGACTTTGGGATCTAGGTTACGAGAGGCGCCGCCTCTGCCCAGGGAAGGGGACGCAGCAACTCATGTAGGTTCCCAAAGGAGATGTGGCCACACCTGCTTCTGGGGGCTGGGGTGTGTGTGATGACCACGGCATCCTTCCCTCAGAAACTTTCAGGTTCTCCCGCATCTATAGCAGTCAGCGCAGCCCCTGATGACAACCTTTCCGGTCTTTGGGTGCACAGGTTCCATTTTGTTCCCCATAGACAGTTTGGAAAACTTCTCACATGTTTCCCCAGGTCACACCAATGTAGGGGTGAAAACAGAGTCCCAACCTCAGTCGGGAAGGGGAGGAAGGGGGTTGATTCCACACAGATGGGATTATGGGAGCTCTGACTCACCCTCATGCTGTGCAGGGGAGGTGTCCCCTGTGCGCTCCGCCCACACCACCTGTCTCTGGCTCCTCTCCAGCCCCAGCCCCTGCAGGTGTCCCCCCGTGCTGGCCGCAGTTGCTCCACCTGGATGCCCAGGGGCCACCTGCTCTGGAGCTTTGCCCTGTGGTCCTCAGACACCAGGCCACAGCCCCTCCTGTGTGCCTTACACGGTATTGTGTGGGTCACAGAGCAGTATGAGCTTCTGTGTTTGTGCCCTCACCTTACAGAAGTTCCTGGAACAGTTGGTGTATTCCTGTGTCATCATTGTGGCTCCACACCCCAGGGTTCTGCGTAAGGACAGAGAGATGACCCCAGGACCACGTAAGAAACACTCCCCACTGTACTGAAGTGATCCCTCCCCTTGGACCCTAAACCTGTGTCTTGGAAACAAGTTCTACACCCCAGCGCCTTCTCTCAGGCTGTGCCGGTCTGTTCTCGTGTTATTTCTCCTGAGAGGCTCCTGCACTCCTACAGATCTCCTCCAGGCTGGACCTCTACCTTCTTTGGGGTGGTCTCATGACTGAATCTGAGGGCAAACAGAATTTAGGGCCTTAAACAGTCCCTGACACACATGAGAGCAATGTCAGAGAAGTCATGAGGTGTCCAGCGTGGGACGATTATGAGGAAGATATTGTTCACTGTTTCAGTTGCTCGATAAGACAAATTTCCCCACAAAGCAGAGCCACCCTGTGAGCAGTGGCTAAAACGGATTCTTCTCCCTCTCGGGGGGCTGCAGAGTGGCCTTATGCATTAGGACAGAGCCCTCACTGGCCAGAGGACCTCCTGGTCCCTCCAGCTCTGAGATTCGGTGATGTTCCTCTGCGCAGGAACTGCCTGCACCCGGTCTCCCCACAGGGGCCAGCACGCTTCAGAGCACTGAGAGACGAGCACATACATCTAGTCCTCTGCCTCCAACTGCCCCAACACAGGCTCCCCAGCTTTGGGGCAAAGGCCTCAGCGGGGTGGCAGGGCCTGGACTAGGGTAAAGTGAGTCAGGCACTCAGCTCTGGCAGGAAGTTTAGGGGGACACCAGAAACTAAGTAAACAAAATAGTATTTTATTGCAATATTTTAAAAATCAAAATGAAGTAAAAAAATCCATGATGAACAAACTATCCCAATATGAAGTAAAGACAGTCTTTATCCCTGCACTTGTACAAGCCTGACTCAATTTCCTCACCCTAACCCCGGCCCTGCCAGACACTGTCTTTATTTCACATTTGGATAGCCGATATTTTGTTCATCATGGATTTTCTTTGCTTTTATTTTGGTTACTTTTGATCGTCTTGATTCCTGAGTGTCTTGGTGCCCCTCTTAAATCCTGGGCCTAGGTAAGCACCTCACTCTCCCTGCCCTGGTCTGGGCCCTTCCCTGTCCCTGCCAGGACTCCAGAACTGCCCTTGCCAACTGCACCAATTCCTTCACCTCTCGTGGAGTTCCAGGAGGGTGACCGCCCCTGTAGAAGACCCTGGCCTTAACAGTTTCGACATGTGCCCCTCAGAGTCTCACAGCCCTGATGCCACTGGCTGAAGCACCTTTGCTGATGGGGTACAGTGGGACAAGGAGGCAACCCCTTCTCCCATCCTCCCACATCCCTTTGGCCCACAGACTGCTCCACTGAGTGCAGGGAACATCCCATCACATTCCCAACGTTGTGCAGGGACTCTTGCGTGAAATCCACTTTCCGTTCAGCTTGAGTCCTTTTGCCCCAGGACTGGGTATGAGAACCCCATGAGCAGTAGCCAGAAAGAGCAACTGCTGCATGCAGAGGCCCAGGCCCCAACCCCAATTCCTGGCCCAAATGCTGTCCTCTGTCCCTGTCCTTCCCAAGAGCTCTGCTGTAAGCCCACCCAGAAAAGTGGTGGTTCCACACCCACCCCAAGGCCAGCTCACTCACGCAGCACAACCCCAGATCACATGGCACATTCATAGAAGCCCAGGCCCTTAGCTTTCAAGTACCAAAGGTGAGCCCAAGATCCCCACGGAAAGATTTCCTAGCAGGATGAATCCTTAAAGGTCAAGTCTAGAAAAGAAAATTCTTCAATGGAAGCTCAGAGAATTCTTAGAGCCGTGGCAGTGCTAATGATTTCAGACGACTTGATCATACCAGGGCCCTAGAAGCATACGGCGGGAGGGGCAGGGCTATCCACCCCTCCCGGAGCCTCTACCAGGCCTCACGCTGCCTGGAGCCAAGCATGAGACAAACAGGGGCTGGTGGCCTGGAGTCAGGAGCCCTTGCATCCCATACCAGCTCTTCTGTGAGAAAACTGTGCACGTTTGTGCTTGACTCATCACCTCTCTGAGCCTCAGTTTTTTCATCTGCAAAAGGAGGGGGCTGCACCAGGCACTCCCTGGGGTCTCTTCTAGCTGTATGACTTTTATAAAGAAAAACAAATCCTTCCTTTTGAAGAGTTCTGAGACGTGACAAAAAGCATTTTCAAAAGAGACAGCCAAGTCTCCTCTAGGAATTTCTCAGAAATAGGGAAAATATCAGTCAGTATTGAAAGAAACATGTGGGTGGCATCCTAGGGAGATGGGGCAGAAAGGACACGACCTGGTGGTGGGGGTGGAACTTGTGTCTCACCCAAATACTCTCCCCTGAATCTTTGAACTCAGAGCAGACGTTTTCTATGAAACAGGCCACTGGCCAGCATACGCGGCTCCAGAAACTTGGTTCACCACTTTCACTAATGTCCCATGATGGGGACACGAGGACAGTTTCCCAGTTCATGCTTCACTGCCCTCAGGGTGGGAGGCCTACCATCCACCCGCCCCACAGAAGCTGAAATAACCACAGGATGAAGGGAAGAGGTGACAGAACAAGAGATGGAACACCCGGATCATTTGAAAAGAACAAATAGATTAAAAACCACAAGCAGCTTCATCGGGGCAAGTTAAGCCCACAAATATTGATGCTGGAATGTATTGAGAAGTCCATCCAGGAAGGCCAGGATATCAGGAAGCTCGCAAAGACCTGCTCAGAGCCACAGCCACGGCGGCCACCTCCGCTAATGCGGCTTTTTCTAGTGAACGCAGCCTTCACATCCCGGTCTCCGGGCCCTCAGAGGACTGTCAGCACATTTGCCAGCACAAGAGCTCAGGAAGGCACCTTAAGTTTTAAAACCCGCTCGTCCATGGCTCTCCTGCCCTGGAGGACTTTTCAGCAGGCAGAGAGGGGAGTCAGCTGGCCCACCGCCCTTCTCCTCTGCGCTTGGGCTCCCGAGGGAATACTTCAGAGGGGAGGAGAAATACCCACCTGCCTGCCCGCGTCCTGCCAGTGCCGATGCAGGAGCCAGGAGGCAGCTTGGCGTCACAGACCTAGCTGGAAACCATTAGGTGTTGGAGACTTTCTCTGTCTGAAGCTCTTTCCACCTTGGCAGTCTTACGGATTGAAAGCTGGACAAGGTCTTAGAGATGAATCCAACTCATCTATTTTATGGGGGGAAAACAGAGAGGTTCAAAAATGGGAAGAGATTTGCCCAAAGTCGTGTTGTGGGGACAGGAACAAGAATGAGAAACGGGGTCTGGCACAGGCTAAAACCCACCTGAAGCTACGCAGTCAGCAGACCCTGGAAGTGCCAAGTGCCGCATCTCAGACGCGCTGACGCAAGACAGAGAAGACGCGGTGGGAACCCTCGGGCCAACCTGGATGTCCGTCTGCTCCGTGGAAGGCAGTAGCTGAAAGGCGGAGGGAGCAGACGGGGATTCCAGCCACGGGGAAAGAGGGAGGAGCCTGACGAGTGGGCGTGGCCATGGGGAGAGCCAATCACAAAAGGGCAGTGGCTTTGTCTCTTTATGGCCTTGCACGCGCTGCCAGCTGGTGGTTGGTATCCCTCAGTGCCTCCAGCTGAGTGATACCCCAGAAGAGTCTTGTATCCCTCCTTTCAAGAGCCCTCCCCTGATGCTACCAGATCACTTACATCCACGGGCGCACAGGAAAAAGTGGGGTAGAGGGTGGAAGACATCAGATTTGAGGAAAGTTATAACCCGGGTATAAACACAGACAGTGGGCAAACCAACTCTATTCCATCTGCCTCCAGGCTGTGGGTGTGGTGTAGTCTTGAAGAATCAGGACACTTAGTTTATTAGCTAGGATTAGGCTCAACTGCGTGTAACACAAAATCCAAACTAACAGTAGCTTAACCAAGATGGCAGCTTCTTTCTTCCCTTATACAAAAGAAGTGCAGAGGTACGTGGTCCAGGGCTGGTAACACAACTCTGAGGTTATCAGAACTCAGATTCCCTCTGTCTTTCTGCTTCCACCATCTGAGCGTAGAGCTTCCATTTCAAGGCCCTGACTTGGTCCCAAATGGCTGCAGGAGCTCCGGCTATCAGCTCCCAGGCAGCAGGAGGGAGACAACGGGAAGAGCATCGAAGGGCAGTCCTCCCTCCTGGCGGAGCCAGCTTCCGTGGAGCCGCCTGCCCAGAAATCCCACAGAACATGGCCTTTCTTGTCCCATGGATGGAATTTTTTCCCATGGCCACGCCTAGCTGCTTCGAAAGCCAGAAAATCTGGTCTTTTAGCTGGTTTCATTACCTCCCCAAATATAACAGGGATTCTCTCACTAAGGAAGGAAAGGATTACAGCAGTTGGGTGGAATTAGCATTTCTGCCCCTCCTTAGATCTTGTTTCCTCTGTGCTTCTGGCTGTGCAATTGTAACCTCAGTATACTACATCTGTGAAATGAGGAAAGTCAACCCATGCTCCTCCCCTACCCCAAAGAGAAGGCCTGATCGTGCAGAGGGTAATTAAAACAAAAAGAAAAGTCTTCAACTCACAGGAAAGAAACTAAACTGGTGGGGCCCGACAAACACAGGGAGTGCAGTGTGGCCTGGCTGTTCCATGCTGATGTCAATGCTCCAGGGGAGCAGCTAATTACGGGCTCCCTGCAGCAGAGCCTTTTAGAAACATAAGAACTCTTTTGAAATGTGACTAATTACCCCCTACCTGACTCTAAGAGTAGATTTTTATGTATAAATCTTTTTCAAAATGAGCCTCACGTGTATTGCTGCCTTTCCTAAGTGGACCCATGGTGTAAAACAGTTGGGGGAGGGAAGGAGGGAGGGAGGGGGCCCAATGGGCACATGAGAAGCAGGAAGTCCACGGCGCCCAGTAGGACCAGCCTCCTCCTCTCTGCACCTTGAGCTGGAATTGCTAAGGAGGAGTCAAGTGAGTCCACCCCTCTTCCTTCCCTGGCCCAGCTGGGAGGAAGGTATTAATGAGTGCTCGACCAAGGGCCGGGAGAAGCCACGTGGTGGTGATGGGGACCTTGAGAGCAGTTCTGCAATCACAGGCACAAGAGTCCATCAACCACCAGGATGAGAAGGAAATGCCGCTGTCGCTGGGAGGAGGGGGAGGACAAGGACAGGGACCATATGAGGCTCTAGTTTAGAAAGGCAAAGCCAACTCCAAGACCAGTGTCCTGCAGAGCTTCATTCTCCTCCAAGGAAAGATGCAATAAAGAGGAAGAAGGCAGGAGGGAGGAGGGAGGAGAATGAAGACGCTGATCTGACTTCAGGCAGCTGCAAGCCTGGCCATGTCCGCAAAGCCTGGGAGCATGGCGGCCCCCTGGCTGAAACTATGGAATGTTAACTATTGCACGTCAGAATGGAAAAGATCCAGGGAACATTTTTCCTAAGCTCACATTTCCATAGAGCCTTAGTGTAGACAACAGTGAGATCTAGGGGAAATCAGGTGGTAACATGCGGGGATTCCATTAGACATCGTGAAGAACCTCTCAGCTGCAATGGCTTCCCAGAGGAGGATATATTTGAAGAGGTCTTGCAGGATGAATAGGAGTTCACTGATGGATCAGGAGTAGGGAGAGTTCCAGTCAGAGGCAACACCGTGTACAAAGCCCAGCGGTATGAAGTGACAAGGGATGTTCAGGGAAGTGCCGTTGGTTGGTCCTGGCTGAATACAGGTTTGTAGGGGCAGAGGGGGGATAAGGTGGGACAAATGAGTGAGTCCCACTGCCAGGAAACTTCCGAGTTGTCCGAGGGATGTGGGCTTCAGCCGCAGTAGCCTAGAGCCCTTGAAGTTGCTAGCAAGGGACCAGCCTGATCTGCAGCACATTTTGGAACAAGCACTCTGGCCAAAGAAAAGAAAAGGGACTTGGGATGGAGATTTTCAGCAGAAAGACAAGCGGCGGGACTATCGCACTGCTCTGAGAAGAGGTAGTGAGGCCTGGAGTTACTGCAGGAACAGTGGGGACAGAGGGGCGTTGACAGGACCTGGGGGCATGTAGAGGGGTCTAGGTTGACTCCCGGATTTCTGTGTGGAGGCAGGATTGATGGTGACGCTATTAGTTGGGCAGGAAACACAGAAGGAAGGAGTTTGACAGGGAGGTGATGAGTTTGCTTTTTTTTAGAGACAGGGTCTCTCTCAGTCACCCAGGCTGGAGTGCAGTGGTGTCATCATAGCTCACTGCAGCCTCCAACTCCTGCTTTCAAAGGATCCTCCTGCCTTGGCCTCCCAAGTGCTGGAATTACAGGTGTGACCACCGCGCCTGGCCAAGTTTGCTTTCTGACATTTCAATTTTGGAGTGGCAGGGCCTTCAGATGGAGACAGGTAGGCGGCAAGTGGATAGTCAGCGCAGGAGCTGGAGACCCGGAGAGGTCACCCACACACGTCGGACCCGATGATCTTCTGCTTTAGTCATTTAGATCATGGGCCTGCTGTCTTTCTCAGGCCTCCAGCAACCTGGTCACATCTAGAGGAGAATAGGAGAGCTGCTTGGGGAGGGCAGACTCTTTCTTTGTGGGGACAGCAAGGGGGGTGCAGTGGGAATCCCAGGGAGGATTCCCCCACCACTGCCCCACTTGTGAGGTGGAGCTCTTTGGGACCAAGCAGTGCACCCATGCACAGGACAGAAACTTCTTCATCACAGCTGCTCGTGTACAGAGAGAGGGAGGAGACAGTGCAGGGATGGCAGCGGCCATCAGTGGTGAGGACTCAAGGGGAAGGGGTGCTGGGAAAGGAGGGGGCAGAGAGGAGTTGAACCCTGGAGCCCACCCATGGGCTGGACCAATGAACAAAGGATTCAAACTTTGACTCGAGTCCTTCAGAACCAACCCCACCGTTTCCTCCAGTGACGTGGGTGGGACCAGACATCACTGAAGGAAATGACATCACTGAAGGAAGTGAGCTGCCTGGCTCACTCCCCTCTGCGGCAGGTACCCACTCCCAGCTGCAGCCCCCTCCAAGGGTCTGGTCTATTCACCCATCTTTGCCATGCCTGGGACAAAGACACTACTGACAGGTGACCCTGGCCAGTGGATCACATCTGCCTCTCTAGTGGGGAGTGGAAATTGGATTATTCTCATCAGACTTGCTACCTAGCGCTGCTCAGAAATTGCAAGGCTATTTATTCCCCTCTCTAACCTGAGTCCTGGATGCAAAGCAGTAAGCCCACTTGAAGGGACACCACCAAAGCCAAGAGGCCTCCTCTGTGACCCTGGTCTCATGGCCCGAGGACCAGACGGTGCTTCCGAGAGGGGTGGTGGCTAAGTGTCAGTCTGGAGTCACCCATTCAGAGCAGGCGACGCTTTCCAGATAAGACCAGGGACTGAGTGTTGGTCACCTGGACTTTTCTGGAATGAGGGTGTGTGTGGGGAGGGGGGTAGACTCCGGAGGACAAAAGGGGAGACAGAAACAGAGGATGTGTGAGGGAGAAGGAAGAGACCACTCCCCTGCTTGACAGCATCTCTCTCACCACTGCAGAGACCACGGACCAATTATTCCATCAAGTCAGATATTAGAGAATCCAACTTCATTAGAGCTTCAAGGCGCATGAAATGTTAATCATGGGAACCTTGATATTCTGCAGGAGAGACTTACTCTGGGAAGAAAAAAAAACCACACTTTCATTTTCCTTTGAGGTTAATAGAAGGCTAATTTGAAAGCACTCGGTTAATGAGAAAGCTAAAAATACCTCTAGTACCATCACATGCCTCAGTCCCAGCCGCCGCGGCTCCAGCCCCTTTGGAGCACGAAGCCAGTTTCGGGAGGGAGAAGCAGCTCTGGACACGGAGGACTGGCGGCCATCCCAGGAGGGGCAGGGCCACATCTGTCCCAGGCTGCCGTATTGATGGAGGGAAGGAAACGCCTCCCACCCTCCTCGCCCCCCACCCTTCCTCACCCTCCCCTCCAAACTGGAACCAGTGAGTGAAAGACAGGGCATCACCACCAGCCAAGAGGACCCCATTCGGGCAACCTGGGAACTCCAGAGGATTCCTCTTCCCTGGGTTCCAAGGTTAGAAAACCAGGCCCATTCCCTAATCCATCCATCCAGCATTTATTAAAGGCCTACTGTGTGCCCAACATGGGATGCCACCACCACCAGGGGAAGCACAGATGTAGCTCACATGGGAGATAGATATTAGACAAATAAATTGAGGAGTCTCGACTTGTTAGAGTATAAATATGAAGTGGTTTTATGTGGCCCTATGACTCCCCCTAACTACAACTTCCCTTGCCTACTTGCTTAAAGACATTTGGCCAAATTATAGACATTTTCAGCCATGCCCAGTGATTAGAGCCATCTCACCCCAGTATTTAGTCTTATTCATTTTAAAACTTCCACCTCTGAAAAATTCAAAGCTCTGCTCCTCCCTCCCCAACCCTATCCTCAGCAGGCCAGACCTGGCCGTGACTGTTTGGGTTTTGAGCAGGGTAGGGGCTCTGCTCTTCACACCCTCCATCCGCTGCCTCCCCACCTGTGTTGGCTCCCCCAGTGGTGAGGGCCTGTCCTCTGCCTGGCGGCCTCTCTAACTCTGACCATCAATCCCCCGACCCCACTGTTAGGGCGTGGGTCCCTTGGACCCTTCAGGGACTCCCCATGTCACCATTCCTTGATCTGGGAGGTCCAGCTCCCCCACCACTTCCAGCCTTTGCCCCTCACCCAGCCAGAGACCTTCTGGGTCTGGGATACCTGCAAAGTGGCTGAAGCCCAGCTCCCTTCATTGGGGTTCACTCCATTCAAGGCAGGAACACAAAACTCTGACCACCAACCCTGGGAGAGCAGGCAACATCCTGTTCACCCTTCCCTGGACCCAGCTTCTTTAGCCAATTCTGTCCCCACCCTGCGTGGGGAGCAAGAGTTAGCCAGAAAGTCTGGTGGCTACCCTGCTGGCTAATGGGGAGTCACCAGGTTGTGGGGGGGAAATCCCCCTCTCTTCTTCCTCAGGAGAGGAGAGAACAGCCTCCTTCACAAACTGCACTTCAGCCAGGCCAGCTGCTTCTATACTTTGGTTGACTTGGGGCAAGGGAGGCAATAATGGTGACAATAATAATGGGTTTAACATTTCTGAAATGGTACCTGTTTTCCAGGCTCATTCACTGACTCATTTAATCCTCACCACAACCTAGGACGTCAGTAGTATTGGTATCTTCATTGTAGAGATGGGGAAACTGAGGCACAGGGAGGTGATGCAGCTTGCCCAAGATCACACAGGAAGTGCCAGAGGCTGGCTTTGCAGCCCACAGCCTTGGCCACTCCTGAAGCACCTCCCTGAGCCCTGTGGGGTGTGGGTGGGGGACAGTTCTCCAAACACAAAACCGGGTGTGCTGAGCCCTTTCCCCCCTTCCAGGACAGGCACTCACAGCACCTGCTGTCAGGGCCAGGAGGGAGAGGGTGAGCAAAAAGGGCATGTGAAGGGGACACCACCTATTCCAGGGATGGGGCTGAGGGCACTTTAGGGAAAAGACCGAGAAGGGCAAAGGCCTATAGCAGGAGGCACTTGGGCTGGTGGAGGAAGGGAAGGCCCTGCTGAAGAAATGAGGTTTGTCCCAAGAGCAATGAGAAGCTGGAAGGTTTTTAAACAGAGCTAGAACAGGTCCTAAAGACTGGGCCCAAGAGAAGAAGTAGTGAGCCCAGGGTACTTGGCTGCTCAAATGCTAATGGGAGCCCTTGCCTGGTTTCCTGCAGCCCCACCCAATCTGATGTCTTGTGGGTAGTGGAGGGGAAGTCTGGGTGCTTTGGGAGCCCTCCTACAGTGACTCAGAGCATCTGCACAGCAGCCTAAGGCCCAGCAACAGGAAGGACAGCTGAGGCTTCCTGCCTTGCCCCTTCCCCCAGGGCCTGCACTCAGCCCTTTGGAATCCCACCCATCTGGGGAATACATTGTGCTATGGAACATAACCCTGTAATGTGCAACTAATGTTCTGTGGACAGTTACACAGCAGCGCCACTGCAGACTCGCGACTGAGGCTGGAAAGCCACTCCTCTCCCAGACAGGGCCTGCCCTGCCTGGCTGCTCTGTGTCAGGGCCTCCCAGGAAATGAGAAAGGGGCCCAGGACTAGCCTTGGGGCAGCCTGGAGCACAAGGACAGAGGCCAGGAAACACGAGGTGCTCAGATGGGGACCTGCAGAGGCCATGAACCCAGTGGCTATGGCTCCAGCAGAATTCAGTTCTGACTCTGTCCCTAGTCCTAATAGTTTCCATGCACACCAAATGCTTTTCCAACTTCACCCTGTTTAATCTTTGAAACAACCCCATGGGGAAGGTGTTTTCCCCACTATGTGATTGAAGAAACAGAGGCCCACAGCAGTGGTCACACACCAGAACTGGGAACTCAGACTCTGCTCTGATTAATTCCAAAGCTCTCAACCCCTCAGCCAGGATGGAAGGCGAGTCCCTCAAGCTCTCTGAGGGAGCTCCTGCTCCTCCTCTGGAGAAGACTGATGGCAGCTCCCACTCCCCAGAGCTCTGTGAAGGTCCATGTTGGCAGAAGGCCAGGCATAGGGCTGCAATGTGGCAGTGTCAGATTGGGGTTCTCCAGAGAAACAGAACCAACAGGACGTGCATATAGAAAGATTTATTTTAAGGAATTAGCTCACGCGATTGTGGAGACCAAGGAAGTCCAAAATCTGCTGGGTGGGCCAGCAGCCTGGAGACCCAGGGAAGAGATGCAGTTCGAGTCTGCAGGCCATTGCTGGCAGAATTCCTCCCTGCTCAGGGGAGATCACTCTTTATTCTATGCAAGACTTCAACTGATTGGACGAAGCCCACCACACTCCAGAGGGTCATCTCCTTTACTCAAAGTCCACCCATGTAAATGTCAATCTGATCCAAAAAATACTGTCACAGAAATATCCAGAATAATATTTGACCAAATATCGGGCACTGTGGCCCAGCCAAGTTGACACATAAAATTAACCATCACAATGGTGAACATAGCCGCTGAGGCAGCCGTTCTGGGTAGAGGGGCTGTCTCTGCCATCAGCACACATGGGTCTTCGTCATGGGGTGTGGCACCCATAACTGGTGTTTGTATGTGCGTGGTATGTCCGTGGGAAGGTGGGGGTTCATGACTGAACACGTGGCATGTACACAGCTGTATGGGGACTAATGGCACAGGATACCCCGGGGGGTGAGCCAAGCTGTGCCCAGACCCTGGGACCAGAAGGGCCCCTTTGCTGATCCTTTAGGACCCTGTGTGTGTTGGCGGGGGAGGGGATGGTAGAAGGAGGCAGCCAGGCTTGGTCCAAACCCTGGCTCTTGGCCATGACTGGAGGTAGAGCAGCAAACTTCCCTGAGACTTGGTCCCACCTCAATGAAATGGCAATAATGACCCCAGCCACCCAGAGCTGCTGGGAGGATAAAATGCACTGACTGATGTAAAGTACCTAGCTGGGCCCAGCCCAGCACACAGGCACCTTCCCTTCCCAATCTTGCCGAAGAGAAGAGCACGTCCAAAGCAGAAGAGAAACTTAATTAGGATTGGAAAAATGTGAATTCCAAGGCTTATTAAATTCATGATATTTTTACTTACCATGTACGCAGAAATATATTTAGCAAAGCAATTTACACCATCACTGGCTGATGGATTGTGGTTTTCTAAGTTGGGTTTTAAGATGTAAATGGGCTCTAATCAGAGCTTTGCTGGGAGGGAGAAAAAAATGTTCCTTTCCACACTGCCCTGGTCCTTGGGCCTCCATCCTCACCTGGGCAGTCTCCCAGGATGGACAGATGGCTCAGGGCTCGAATGATGCCCTGAGGGCTCCATAGAGGCTTTGCTGGGGCCTGCCTTTCTCAGGGTGTCTCTGCCTAGCTGGGACAGGGATGGGACAGGGAGCAGAAAGGCAATATAACAACAGTGATTACAACCATTTGTCAAGAACTGACTATGTGCCAGCTGCTGGGAGCTCTGCCTCTCCTAACACACTTAACCTTCTCAGCAACCCAGTAGGATAAGCAGCCCCGGGCACCTTACTCACCAGCTGTGCGACCTTGGGCAAACTGCCTAACACCTCTCCCTCTGCCTCA
The DNA here is from genome assembly GCA_023783475.1 of Daubentonia madagascariensis. Classification (NCBI taxonomy): domain Eukaryota; kingdom Metazoa; phylum Chordata; class Mammalia; order Primates; family Daubentoniidae; genus Daubentonia; species Daubentonia madagascariensis. The sequence continues at coordinate 7,356,262 of JAKFHU010000487.1, read as the reverse complement.
ATTTTTTCATCTGCAAAGTGGAGATAATAATGCCTTATATTGAAGAAGTGCTAAGCCCGGTGCCTGGAACTTAGAAATACTCCAACTTAGATATCGGTGAGGCTATGGAAAGGTAAATTATCTGCCCATGGCCAAACAGCTAGTAAGTAGTAGAATCAGGCTTCAAAAGCAGGTGTAGGTGCTAAAGCTCTTAACTGCAGGTGGGGACGGACAGGTACATCCACTCACAGACCAGGCCTCTCTCATATCCAAGTGTAGGCATGGTGGGGAGTCAGTGGGGTTTGGCTAGACCTGCCCCTACCGACCCCCACTCACGCTCAGGAAGCCCGGGCAGGGATCCTGCTTCTGTGACCTGCTGACTCCTCCCAGGTGAACCGGAGGCTCACTACACAAGCTCCTGGCTTCCCCGGGGCAGGCCAGCTGCAAGATGCCCAGCCCAGCGCCTTCCCTCATGTTTGTCACTGTCCTCCCTTCTGGAGTGCCCTTGCCCAAAACAAGAGCTTGCTGGAGCCACATAAACAGCTGGCCTTGAAATTTTATTTACTGAAATAATTTGCTTATGAACTAGATTTTTAATGCAAAGCTGAACATCATCCTCACTCAGATGAAATCATCACAAATTCCAAATTCATGGATTTGACTGTACATAAAACTCCCCACTGACTACAGATGGTGAACTCAGAGTCAGTAACCATTTCATAGAAGAGGAGCAGGCTGGGGACACTGCTGGAGGCCAGGATAGCCAGGCGGGAGGGACACTGGCTGTGGTGTCCCAAGCCCTCTGGGAGGAGTTGGGACCAGCCCTAGAGAATCCTCCGAGCTCTCTCCTTCCACCGGCACTGGTGAACAGATGGAGCTTCCACATTGCTGGGATTGCGCGTGGAATGCAACCACAGCCCTTTCTTGCTTTTTCTATGCTGACCCCCTGGGACCTATGGAAACCTTACTTGTACTTCAAAAATGATGCTTCCACCAGGAAGCCACCCTGGATTTTCCCAGGTGGAATTTCTCCCTCCTTCCCATAACCCCTCATTTTAGTCTAACTGTGGACACATCTGTAGCTCCTTGGGCCTGAAAACTGCAAGTTCCTGGAGGCCGCAGACCTTTGGCTTTTACTGCCTCAGACCTTCCCTCTATTCCCACCTGGGGCTGAGCGTGGTTATTGTGTGTGGTGGCCACTCCAGAGATGTTTGTGGACTTGAATTGAGACCTATTCTAGAAGGGTGTTTTTAAAATTATTTTGAGTAGAAAAAAAAATCTAATGACCTAAGTAGAGTTAGAAAACACATGGGCAGGAAGACGCTGGTTCAAGGGGGCAACACAGAGGGCACAGAGCCCTCAGCTGAATCTGCCCTTGACCACACCTCATAGCCGCCCCCTGGCGCCCCGAGTAGCCCAGTCACCTGCCAGAGACCAGCAGGACGGTGGGAGCCCAGGAACCATCCCTCGAGGGAGGGCAACCTACAGCCCTGGAGGGTTCTCAGAGACCCCAGAAGAGGCTGCCCAAGGCCTGAAAAGGACCCCAAGAGCATTATGCAGAGCTAGAGTTGGCAACCTAAGCAGAGTGTGAAGATGGAGACTATTCAGTATCTCTTAATAGTTTCCAGTGGGGGCCCTGCAACCAGGGGGGACACAGGGGCGGGCCCATCCCACTCCACATCTGCCTCCTTTAGACGTTACCCACGAGGCTTTGGACACCGTTGGGAGCAGTGGTCCAACCTCACTCCTCCGCCAGGTGGGCCCACTGCCAGCCACAAAGGGCCTGGGTGGAGAAGCGCCCAACCCCTCAAACCCTCTCTCTCTTCACTGGCCCCTCCGAGACCACCTGGCAGTGACCTTCTCCCAACATTTCTGACAGACAGTGGGGGACTTAACTTTAGAAGACAAAGGACCCAGAGGTGGCCTAAAAAATCTGACTTGCAAATCAGTCTTGAGAGTTTTCCAGGCCACGCCATGCATCAGGACTGCACTCCCACAGCAAAATCGGGCTATTCCCTTCCCTCCATCCTGTGGGGTTTGTCTGTAGCGTGTGGGGCTCCTCCTCCAAGTAGCTGCCATGGGGGAGTGGCAGAGACACTGGTGGGGCAGCAGCAGCTTAGCAGTGGGATGATTTTGACCCCGGGCACTGAGCTCTGGGCTTCCAGATGAGCAGAGGCTGTGGGGACACATCAGGTGAGATATGCATCCTCTCATTTCTGGGGGTCACAGGAACATGCACCCCCAGCAACTAGGCTTGCCTTTGCCCTACCCCTCCCCGAGTCAGCTGTCCTCGTGTTATTACTCCCCTCCAGAAAAGACATGAGCTGTTCCTCTCAGCCTCTGCAGGCATTAAATAATAATAATAGTAACAATACAAAATAGAGAACATTTACTATGGTTTTTATTTTCAAGTTGTAAGAGTAATACATTCCGAATGTAGAAAACCTGAAACACACAGAGAAGCAGAAGGAACAAAACTAAAATCAGTTGATCCACCACTAGAGGTAAATACTGTTAACATGTTCGCACATTCGCTTTGAGATTTCTCGCGTGCGCGTGCTCGCGTGAGCACACACATTGCGAAGCACAGTTAGGAGAATACTGCACACACCTTCGAGTCCTCTTTTTAATTCACATGATATTGTGAGCCTTCTCCCTCCTGACTAAACAGTCTTCAGTGGCTACCTCTTCTTCTCCACTTGTGCTTTGGTCCTTCAGGGAGTCCTTCAGGGCAAGGGTCTGGCTGTCCACAGCCCTGGCTATGAGAGAGCGCCCGGCCCAGGCAGGAAAGAGAGACAACGGCATGCATTAACCCAGAGTCAACAACTTATAAAGTCAAACATTTAAAAGGCAAAGAGATTCACAGTTAATCAAATAGTCGATTTGTCAGAAGGTTGAAGGAGATAAAGCCATGGCTTCAATTTTAAGTTCTAAATGCCTAACAAGTGAAGTCACCTCCTGTGTCCTACCCAGAAATCCCACTTCTATCAGGACTAGGACATCCTGCGATCTGGGCGATCAGGGGCCCAGCGCCTGCTCACTCCCTCCAGGTGCCGCCTCCCTTCACCACGTGGATCCCGTAACTAGCTGCGGCTCAGCTTTCCCCACCGCACTTCAGAGCCGATGCCAAGGGCGGTTTCCTGTGGGAGTTTGGGGACATGGGGCCTTGGAGCCTGCTGAGGGAGGGGTGTGTGCGCAGGGGGTGGGGGGTGGGCAGGGTAGATGGTGGGGCTGAGCGGCTAATGTAGAACAGAACAGCCCAAGGTCAAGGGCTGAGGGCCAGCAGGAAGCTTTTGTGGCGCAGGCATGAGTTCAAAATAAATGTAACCCTCTAACCACTTCTGCTTTCCACTCTCTCAGTGGTTCTCAACCAGGAGAGATCTTGTCCCCCAGAGGACATTTGGCAGTATCTGGAGACATTATTGGTTGTCACACTGGGGGGGGTGGTGGAATGTTACTGGCATCTGGTGGGTGGGAGGCCACGCAATATCCCACAATGCACAGGACGGTCCCCACCACAGAGAAGCAGGCCCCACATGTCGGCAGCGCCGAGACTGAGGGACCCAGTGTTCTTTCCTCTTCTTTGGTCTCCTTTGCCTGCCTGTAACATACACTTAGACCCTTCCAGATTCACAGACGCAGATCCTCATGAATCGCAAAGACTAGTGGAGGACAACTCAGTCTAGACCACTGGGGTCAAGAAAAATAAGTGGCCAGAGCCTGAATGGGACAGGCACATGGGGTGTGGGCGGAGCTGCGCAAACTCGATGTTGATGACTCACTGTACTCTCCCAAAGTTCTTAAGAGCCTTTGGGGAGTAGCCTTAGGAATGCAAACACTTTGTCCCCTTCTCAGCCTCAGCAAGGTGCATTCTGCCTGCAAATAGTAGGACGATATCTGGGGAGCAAGTTGCGCTTTGACACTTTTGTGGGCTGGAAGGAGGAGGGGACATAGATGTCTTGGAGACAGAGGTGGCAGAGAACATTCTTTGAACATTAAAGAGATGTGTTCTTCCTGGGGCTCCATCCACCACCCCAAGCTGTTGAGGCGAGTGATGGTTGCAGAATGGCCACTTGCCATTGTGCACACCTGCTGGATGGGTGTTCTGAGAGGCCATCCTATTGAGGCCACAGGTTTGAAGCCACATTTCTGCAGGGAAGGTCAAGGCCACCCCCTGTCAATCATCCATGGAAGCAGTGCCTCTGCAGAATAGAAATTAGAACTCAGAGATGAGCCTTTGACCTTCGCCTCTTGGGCCTTCCCTGGAGGGCTGTTGTCCAGGTGATGGCTCCTGATGACACATGTCAAGATGCTGTCACTCCCTGGCTCATCCTGGGAGGAAGATGGAAGAGGGCCTGAGAGCTACAGAGAGCAAGCCGTGGCTTGTAAGCCAAGTCACCTAGCTCTGCCTGCCCATTTTTCTTTTCTTTTGTTGACCTTGACACTCAGTACTGCCTTGACCAAATGTTCATCCTCCGGGTGTCCATGTAGGACCTAGAGGGTTCGGGCCATGGGGGTAGGCAGCCTGGAGACTTTAACGACAGACCCAGCATGGAGGGTGGATCCCAGAGCCTGGAGGGAAGCCAATTTTCTCTCGCTACATGACATGCTTCCTCTATTGCCAACACCTAAGGATCAGGGTTTCCTGATTGCGTGAAGGGAAATGGCAGTTCCCCTCTTAATAATACTTGAAGACTTTCTTATTTGGGATCATTTGATTTTTAACTGAGGATAAGAGTCCATGGGAACTGAATATGGTAATGGGGTTAGAGCGAAAGAGACATTCCAGGCCAGGGCACATACGGGCCAAGAGAAAGAGATCGGAGGAGAAACTTCACCTCCTTCATGGATTATCAGAACTGGCCTTGGGAAGAAATGGCAACTCTGAAAATCCACCTGCTGCCCCACTTAGTGATGGAGAGGACACCTCCCTCTCGGAGCAGAGATGCAGGAGGGGGTAGGTGAAGGGGGAAATACAGTTACCCTGAATATCTGTATCTTCCTCCCTCTTTTTTCAAGGACTCTGGTATTGCCTGGAAGCTCCTAGAAAAAGCCTGACATTGGTATGAACTAATTGGCAGAGACTCATTTACATAATAAGCATTTCCTGAACACATACCATATACAAAGCACTGTGTACTGCAGCTTGCATATTGCCTGGCATACAGTAGGTACTTAATGTTTGTCTGTTTGGGAGATCTAAGGGCAACTGAGCAATTGTCTTTGTAGCCGAGGAGTTTATAATCCAGTGAGGAAGACAGACATGTCAGTGAGTGACTCAAGGCAGAATGGAGTAAGTATGGCCCTTCGTCCTTCTTTGGGTTCCACCTGCTCAGCCCAAGGGGAAGCAGAGCTCCCTGGGTCCCAGCGAGCTTAGGAAATTTCTTCCTCGAGTGGCCCCTAAGAATTAATGGGAAGGCTTTTCGCAACACAAACCAGCTCACCCTTCCCTTCTCCCCCCGAGCTGAGTCTACTGAGCAAAGGCTGTGCCACCTTTTTCTGCTCTTTTCCCACAGCAGAAGCTGTGCTCTGTGCCGGCAGTGGGACCTTGGAGGCTCGGGCTTCGGAGGCCAGCACAGCTGGAGACCACCCACTAGAAGGCGGAACTTGGATACTGAGCCTTGGTTACTTCTTCTGTAAGGGAGCTAATTTTGTCTTCCCGCGGGGGGTGGGTGTGAGAACCGTGAGTGCAGTGGCAGGCACACTGTGATGGGTGTTCAGTGTGCTGTGCCTTTACCCTGCAACGGTGTGCGCGTAATAGCATCGCGTGTGCGACAGCTCTCTGGGTGCAGAGCCCTCGCCTTACTGATTTTCCCACATCTCCTTGGTGGACACGGCAGCATTTGCCCATAGTAGGTACTAAATAAATGTCTGTTAATTGGATATCTAATATCGCATGCACCTTGTTATGAGGATCATACCTTCAGAACCAAAAATCAGGACATGCTGACAAGGACAAGTATGCCCAAAGCAGGGATAGATGGAGCACTTTAAGTGAGGCTGGGCCTTGGGGGTCTGACCCTAAGATCAGCAATGACAAACCTGTAGGTCTCACCCCTCCACCCCATTTCCCGGCAGCGCTATTTTTCAGGGGGAGAAGGATGAGGACTAGAGAGAAATCAAGATGACTTGAGCCAGGTCACAAGAAATGTTATATTCCGAGGATTGCTGGCTCCCAGCTTCATCCTTCAATACCTCTCTCTTTGTTTTGAAAAATATGAGTTAAAGTAGGAGAAAATCTATCCAAAAGGCAAGAAAATTTCCCAGGACGTTCCAATTGCCCAGATGACACGTCGGGAGAGGAGGTGGGGGCAGAGGGACGATGTGGGCTCTAGAGGAGGGGTCGGCAAGTGTTTTCTGGAAAGGGCCAGATGGTAAATCTTACAGGCTCTGCAGGCCCTACTGTCTCTGTCACAACTACTCAGCTCTGCCATCGTAGTGTGAAAGCGGCCCTAGACTCTACGTACAGGAACGAGCGTGGCCGCGTTCCAATGAAACTTTATTTATGGACACTGAAATAGAAATTTGATATAATTTTCACATGTCATGGAATACTATTCTTTGGGTTTTTTTTTCAACCATTTGAAAAAGTAAAAATTACTTTTACCTTGCAGGCTATGAACAAGCAGATGGCAGCCATCCTCAGCTGGAGGGCTGTGCTTGTCAGCCCTGCTCCAGATGTTTGTGAGATTGTCACTGGAGGCCACTGCATCCTCTCACCTCACGTTCTTACCTTCCTCTTGGGAAAAGAACCTTCTGGCTGTGGGCAGATGCCTGTTTCCTCAGACAAAAGGCTTAGAGGTACGAATAATGCACTGCCTTCTCTACTAAGCTGCGGGCTTGGCTTGCCATCCAAGAACATGACTAGTAACTTGCTTTGCCACTGACGGGGATGGACAGCCAGACATCAAACTGGAAATGAGTGTTCTAAGCCATCTAACCCCCTGGTCCCGGAAGCCCGCACATGGTTCCTCTGGTTTGATCTAAGGAGTTATGTGACAGCAAACAATCATGCCTGGACTTTCTCTTTGCAGAGAGTCCAGGAAACTGGATGTTGGAGGGCTCCCTGCTAGACATGGTTGCAGAATGTTTGGTGCATTGCTTTGAATTTGTCCTTTGTAAATTTAACTCAGGGGAGCACCTGAGCTTACCATTCATATTGTGGCATAAATAAATGGGGAGCATGTACCCCAGGAACAAAGACAAAAGACGTTCTGAGTCCATGGTGGAGTGCCAAAGGGTGATAGGGAAGCCTAAGGTTTGTAAAAGCCATAAATATCTGAACAGTATCCACGGGCAGCCAGGGAGAGCATCATTATCTGCTCCCCTGACTGTTTTAATATGCTGCTTATAGAAGCCTGAGAAATCATCAGAGGCCGCAGGGCTGGGAGAAGATTTGACTGGAGCTAAAAGAAGCCAGCCCACGGGGAGGACAACTTTAGAATAACCTGGAAACACACAGACACGTGCTCACAGACGGATACTTTCCTTCATTCATCAAATATTTATTTCCTGCTTATGATGTTCCAAGTACTAGGCTAGATACTGAGACAATCAAGTTGAAGGCTCAACCCCTGTCTGCAAGGCGCCCAGGGTAAGGCTAGCAGATACCATTTGGAAAGTATCTTAGGAGCATAAATTGTTGCCAGGGCAGGGGAGATCCAGGGGTGCACCCCACGCAGCAACTGCCCCCTCGCACAAGCCCGGCTACCTGCAACCTACCTGAGTCCTCAGTACCTGCCGGCGCCTGCCAAGACTGAGGAATGATGCTCAGTGGGTCCCTCTGAGTTGTCCTCCCTCCAGGTGAAGCCCCCAGCTGAGGGGATCCCGGCCAGCTCTGGGCCAGTAAGACCAAGGAGGCAGCTGGACTTTGTCTGCCGAGCCTCCATCTCTCTTCCTGCATGGAAAATCTGCCTCCAGCCTGCTCAGCAGAGAGGACTGCCCCCAGGAAGTGACCGCAGCGGGCCATGGGGCCGGGCGGGGACAGCAGAGGGAGAAGCCACGTCAGAGACACAGCCTCGGCACCCCCGCGCTCCCTCCCGCCCGCTCAGCACCCTGTCACAGGCGTGGATGGTTTCGAGTTTCTGGGGGAAGAAGAACAAACGCAGAAGATAACTGTAGTGGAACGGCCCATAAGCAGCGTCTGGTCTCCTTTTTACAACCATTCCCCAGGGCCACATTATGGTGATTTTTCTTCTATAACTGGCAAATTGTATAACGAGTCAGATGATAAACCAGCAAGCAAGGCAGAAATTTGCATTTTAATACAACCGCTGGTATCAGTCCCCCCTAACCCCATCTCAGAGAGGTCAGGGCCTCTCTGCTCCTGGGTCCCCGGCACCCTGCCCTCCTGCTGCCTTCTTTAACTCTGAGTGGGTGAGTCTGGAGTGCTCAATAAGTGCAGTATTTTAAATGAAAGCACAGTATCTGCTTTCTCCAGACACTATATAGCACAGAGGTTAGGGCCCGGTGCCCTGGAGTCAGCCAGACAGGCCCTACTCCAGCTCCACCACTCACTAAGTGGGTGTCCTTCGGCAGGATCCTGAACTGTGCCTCGGTTTCCTTTTCTATAAAATGAGGATCATTTTACTACCTACTCTATAGGTTTTTTAATGGATGCCTGGTGCATAGAAAATGCTCGCTAAATATTATTTATTAATAATATCGTGGTGGTGGTCTGTGTGGGAAAAACTCAAACCGTTTTTCCTCTGTTCTCATACCACAATCAACACAGAAGGCTTCTGTGACCAAATTTGTGGGGCTTTTTCACTACATGCCAAGCAAGCAATCAGTTCTGCAGTGGACACCAGCTAGGTGTCCTCCAGTTCAATTCTGACACCATCTACCTGGAGATGGCATCAGATCCCACAGGGTGAGGGCTCAGTCCCCAAGTCTGCCCCCCACCACTGCCAATGCCCATCACAAGCCCAGGTTGTTCTGCCTGTGCTTCTGACCAACTGTCTATAAATCCAGGTTCCCACGACCCCCTCCTTGGGTTCAGATAATTTTCTAGAGCAGCTCACAGAACTCAAGGAAACACTCACGTCTGTCTACTAGTGTATTATAAAGGATATTACAAAGGGCACAAATGATGCATAGGGCAGAGTAGGGAAAGGGTCGCCGAGCTCCCACACTGTCCCCCCGGCGTGCTACCCTCCAGGGATCTTCACGTGTTCTGCCATCCAGAAGCTCCCCAAGCCCTGCCCTCGTGGGCCTTCCATGGACACCCCATTGGATAAGCATGACTGATAACTGTGTAGACATGGGATTGAACAAGAAGGCTGTGATCTGACACGAATAGGCTGAGTGGGGACACACAGTGAGGCCTGTGTGTTCAGATTCTTCTTGGCCTCTCTGTGCAGTGTCCTTCCTCCAGGGTATGGGGCAGGACCCCTTCTGAAATGGGGGTCTGTGACCCACAATCAGACAAGCTAGGGCAGAGAATCTCTTTACAGCCAGCTCCAAGACAGAAAGGCAGGGGGAGACTGGAGTCCTGCCTTGGGCAGAGGAAAGGAGGGCAGGGGAAGGTCAGAGAAAGAGGTTCTGTTTTCTGAGGCCTAAGGCGCTCCAACATGATAACAAAAGACTGTAACAAGGGCTAAGGGAGTCACGATCCAGGAACCGTGCATGAAAAATGATGTGTGTTCTACATGGCAATGTCGCAGGTGGTGATGAGGATGGGATCAGGAAGACCCCTGGGTCCACAGGGCAGTGATTCCCAGTCAAGACCATGTCGTCGAGTCCGTTTCTGCTCCTCACCTGTCCTCTGGGCACCTGCCCCTCCTCTGGGGCCTCAGTGCTGCCTCCTCTGTGGCCTCGAAAGGGTGTATGAGTTAAGGGTACACAACAGCCAGGTCGCAGGTTATGGAAGATCACATGTGTGCGCATCATCACAAGTACCCAGGGCCCAGAACTGTTCTGCTCACACACACACACACACACCTGCCCCCTACCAGGCAAGCCAAGTTTCAGGAATTCTAGAACCTTCCTCCCATATGGGGTGGTGGAAGAGCACTGTCCTCTGAGTCGCAGGCTTGACCTTGAAGCTCTGCTCCATCACCTTTGTCTGCATAACTTTGGGAAAGCGAGTTTGTTTCCCGTCTGTAAAGGGGATGATGACATCTTCTGTTTTGAGGACGGGAAGGGTTAACGGAGGCCTATGCCAGGCACACAAAAAACACCCGTGGAATCCACCAATTAGCTGACTCCGAGAGAAAGGCGCTAACAACCTCAGCCAACTTTTTGGTATGGTGGTTACATTTGGCAGGGACTGCCTGTCCTTTCATGCTCAAGGGAAGCTAAGTGGTACCCAGGAAATCCTGCCACAAACCCGGGATTATTATTTCAGCTCCAGAAGTGAAGCCTTCAGGGACTTGGCAAGCCCTGTTGTTTGAATTTATAGATGGGGCCCCTCCAGCGGCCAGCCGGGGGGAGAAAAGGGTTGCTATCACAGCAGATTTTTTTGAGGGTTATTTTTAGAATTTCCTACAACCCCATGAGACCATTGGAGGTTCCAAACCAGAGCCAGCAATTGAGTTTGTTTTTGCATTGTGAGGAGGCTTTTGTCCACCTCACTGGGCTGTACGAGGCAGGTGCTGCTTTTCCTACACAAAATGAACCACAGACCATGACAAGGACTGTGGTGATGGTGTCACAACTGAGAACGGTCATTCATTCGTCTAAAAAATACATATTGACTTCCTCTTATGTTCCAAACTGGATCTAAGTGCTTAAGATATGTTAGGGAACAAAACAGACATGCTTCCTACCTTCATGGGGCTTATGTTCTAGTGGGGAAACACACACACACACAAAAGCACAAGAAGCAGGTGAACTGTGCATTAGTAGGTGGTGGTGCTGTGAGAAAGCAGAGCAGGATGGAGGATCAGGTTGAATTGTCAATAGGTAGCATGTGTGGAATGGATGTTGTCCTAGTTTTCCACGCCCTCCTTCTAATAGAATCTTATATCCTGACTCTTTGCAGGTGACTTAGCAGTGCCCCTCCCACCCAGAGGAGGGGTGATACATTTCCTGCACCATGAGGCTGGGCTTGGCCATGTGAATTGTTAGGGCCAGTGGGACATCAGCTGCTCTGAGGCCACAGGGGCTTCACGTGCTCGTGAGCCTTGGCATGGCCCCCAGTGCTTCTGCCATGTGCAGAGGACACCCAGGTACACGAGGATACAAGAAGTACACTTAACCCACCCAGAAGCCTGGGGTCCAGCCTGGCCCAGCCATGCCCAGGCTGGATCAGCCCAATTACAGCTGACTTGCAGACTACAAACATGGAATATAATGTGGCATAAGACCTCTGTATTAGTTTTCTATTGCTGCCATAACAAATTACCACAAACCTAGTGACTTAAAACAACACAAATCTAGATCTCAACAGCTCTGTAGGTCAGAAGTCCAGGTTGGCTCCAGGTTTCAGAAGGACAAAATCAAGGTGTGTGCTGGTTGGGCTCTTATCAGGAGGCTGTGGGAAGAATCCGCGTCCAAGCTCATGCAGGTTGTTGGCTGAATTCAGTTCCTTGTGGTTATAGGACTGAGGTTCCTATGTCCTTGCCAGCTGTCAGCTGGGGGCTGTTCTCAGCATCTAGGGGCCAGCCTCTGGTCCTTACATCTCAGAACCAGTAACGGTCCACTGAAGCCTTCTCATTCTTGGAATCTCTCTTTGCTACTTTTCTTTAAGGGCAGAAAGATTATACTAGGTCCACCTGGATAACCCAGGGCACCCTCCCTATCTTAAAGTCAGCTGATTAGTAACCTTAATTATATCTGCAAAGTCCCTTCACAGCAGTATCTAGGTTAGTTTGATTGAATAACCAAGGGATGGGAATCTTGGGAAACATTTTTAGGATCCTGTCTACCACAACCTATAATTTGGGGTTGTTTGTTATGCAGCACTATCACAGCAGAAACCTGGCTATCCTAATGGTTGAGGTAGGCCTCTCCAAGAAGGCAGCACCTGAACAAGGGCCTTCTCCAAGCTTCCTTTTTCCTTCTACTGGCTTGAATGAACTTCTACCCGGCTTAAGCCATGTCTGTGACAACAATGCCTAGGAGAAGGCAGAGGAACAGAGTGGGGGAAACTAGTCTCTGGATGACCACAAAGAACAAAGAGGCTCCACTCATCCAAACCACTCACCCCACAAGTATTGCATAAGAGAGAAATGCACTTTGTTATTTAAACCACTGCACTGTTGCTTAAACAATTGTATTATAGCAGCTTAGTCTTTTATCAATATTAGTACAATATCTAATACAAAAACTATACTACAAGGCAAATAAACCAATGGACATGGGACACCTCAAGAAGCAGTGAGTTTTGCCAAGTACATCCCGAAAGGCTGCTTGGAAGAGGCATGTGGACCTAACTTCTAAAGTTCACAAATACAAGACGCTCGTATGTGAAACAATGTGCAGAGGTGGACACAGGGGGTAAGAACAGATTGACTAAGAGTGAAAAGAAATAATTCTGAATAAAGACACGGAGACATGCAAAACAAAGAAGGGCAGGTCTAGAAGAGGCAGAGGGGGCATTGGGGGATGTGCTGTGATGAGAAGCCGTCTCGGGAGGCTGAATAGGGGTGGATCAGGGAGCTGCTCACTCATGAGGAAGAGGCTGGGAGGTGGAGAGTGACATCAGCTGAGCCCTGTCCACATGTGCAGCCCTCTCAGCACCTAACACCATCACCTAGCGAGTGCCCAGGAAATGGCTAGGAATTGATTGACAACTCAGAGAAACAAATCCCCCCCTCCACCTTCCCCAGGCCAGGAGACGCCCCCAACTTCAATAGCAAAGCAGAGATGAACGGCCTTCTCACGATGCCACACATGCCCAGGATGTCACTAGGTTGGGTTTCTGTTCATTCAATCAACATTTGCAGGGCTCGGTGCAGTGTGGCTATAAAGGCAGATGAGCTATGGCTCCTGTCGTTAAGAAGCTTGCCAACTGGGGGATGATATAAGATATGCAGGTAGGAAACTAGGATAAAAAGGAGAAATTGATGTGCACCATGACAAAGTGTAGAGAAAGTGTTTCGAGAATTCCAAGGAGAAAGAGCACTTCCTGCTTGGGAGGGTGGGAGGGGCTGGAGAGGAAGAAGAAGGTATGGAGGTAACGCAGGCATCTGGGCCGAATCTGGAAAGAGATCAAAGGCAGAGGCACCTGTCGGGCACCTGTGTGAGCACCAGGGAGCAGAAAGGTGCTGGGTGGGGCCAAAAGGGAGGTGGGTGGGGAATCGAGTTGGGCTGGAGCCTGCTGGGGAGGGTTAGGGAGTTGGGGGACCAGTTCCATGGGTTCTCACCTCTGCTGCCGACCCCTGGATTCCTCTCTTGATCCCTCCTTCTTCACCGAAGGGAAAACAATACATGTTTTGTTTAGAAGTCTGCAAAGGTGATGACTGCGAAGCCCTCTCCATTGTTCCTTATTCTGAGAACCTGAGAAGCCCAAGCTTTCAGGGGAAAGGATGTTCAAGTCTGTCCCCTCCACCTGATGCTGGGATCCCTCCTACCCCAGGGCCCTCCCATTGCCACAAACCCACCCACCCACCCTCCCGGGCCCAGCGTGATGGGATGGATGACGTCCTGGGGGGCCAGGTTCACACTCACATCACACACCCTCTGGGACCAACTGGAACAAGGGAGAAGATGCCCACGGAAGCCGCACCTGCCCCCTTGCAGTGCGCACTCCTGGGCACCCTTTTCTGTCATGCATCCTCGTCGGCGCCTAGAACAGCCCCTTTCCTGTGAGCTCCCCCCTCCTCCCTGCCTCTCTGAGTGGGGAGAGAGGTGGCTGTAGGCTAAAAATATGCCCCACACTTCTGTGGAGCAGTGATCCCAATGGGAGGGAACTAGCAGTGGCATTGGTAGGGACGGGGGGCGGGGGGAACCTAACTTTCTCCTCATCAAGGGGAAGAACTGAAGGCTGGGGAGCAGCGGAGGCCAAAGCTCAAACCTGAGCCCAAGTGTATCCCTGGTCACACTCTTCTCTCAAACTCTCTTGGCAAGATGAGACAAACTGTTCTTTCAGAAATCCACCCCGGGAGATGTTAATAACAGTGCCTACTGAAAAGCAGGGAGGAACCCAAGCACTAAGTAATTGAAATTCTTGAGAGCTGTTTGGAGAGACAGGGTGTTCTCTGCTGTGTGTAGGAAAGGTTAATAAACATCAGTGACACCGGGAAGCGGCTGGAGACTTGAAGTGATCAGGGACACTCCCCAGAAGGACACATGTGCTCCGGATTGTGCCTGAGGCTGGGGCATCGTGCAGGCTTGGTTCCTCCTGTTTCTGTCTTTGGTCTGCTAGTCCCAGAAGACACATCAGAGGCGCCCAGGGACACACAGGGACATCGAAGACCTTCTAAATCAGAAGGCTGGGCAGCATCCCACCCACAACCCTTCACTCGGACCACAGAAGAGATGGAATCTCTTCATCACTCCTTCAAGGGAACAGGTGGAAGGAGGCGGCGATTGTGTCCTGATGCTCTGGAATCCAGGGATGTCCCTGTGCCGGAACCATTTGTGATGGAACCCTGCAGGGCTGGCTGCCTCGCCTGCATGGCCCTGTCTCCTCTCACAACGAAGACTGTCAAGCAGTGGCACCCACAGGCAGCCATCAGAGTCACAGCACCGTGGTCCATGTCCCAGGTGAGCTTGGGTGTGGTACAGGCGGGCCCCCACCTGTTCTCTGGTAGCTGGGAGAGTCAGCTTCAGGGTGAAGGAAGCCCTGTGGGGAGCAGAGATCCTCCCAGGGCACTGCTGCCCACCCAGAGTCTTTGTTCAGGCTGAAGACAGTCCGTGCTCGGCCCTCCTTCTGCCCCAAGCCCAGAGCTGCCAGCACTTGGCAGCCAGAACCCCAGGATGTCTCTGGATGTTGCCGGATGCTTTGATCTCCGTAGCAAATGCCTGGCGGCAGAGGTTTACTATCTAAATGCCGCATCCGGAATCTGACAGGGAAATAAGCGCTTGGGTGACACCCAAATGCTGCATCAACACAGACATGCTGACATTTCCATCTGCCCCTCTGTCCCAAGAGTCCCCATGTGCAAGAGAAACCACAGGCAAAAAAAGTAGGTCACTCTACTCAGGGTGGAAGAAGGCAGGTATTTACCAGATGTTCAGCTACCTGCTTTTAGGGGGGATACAGTGAGGGTGCAAAGAAAGAGGGAGGGGACAATTCTCTGCCCAGCTCCCCACAAGCCAGCAGCTGGCACATGGTTATAGACTTGGGTCTAGGCCAGTGGTTCTCAGCCCTGACTCAGAAGGAGCTTTATTTGAAAAAAAAAAAAACAAAAAACTTTCTGGGTCCCCCACCTAAAATGAATTAATTCAGAATCTCTGGGGAGGAGACTGAGCCATCAATAATATTTAAAAGCTATCCAGGTATTCCTAGAATGCCCTGTCGTGGTTAAGAAGCTCCTCGTCCCAGCAGAGGGTGCAGGGGCTTCCCTTGGTGGTCTCCACGAGGGTAGAAAGGGCTGGGGAGGAGAAGGCGTCCATGCTGAAAATTCCTACATTTTTCTACGTCTGCAGCCCAGCCTTACACAATGTGTTCCTCCCACCTGGAGTGACTTCTTTGCTGTGTGCATTTGACTGACTCTTCACAACCCAGTTTTATTCCTCCTCCTCTGATCCCTGTAGCGTGTGGCATACCCCTGTCGTGCCCGTTCTGCGTTCTCTCACTGTCCCGTTGCCCTGAGCGACCCTGCGCTCCATCGGTGCAGGTCTCGGTCCTGGAGACCAGCCATTCTCAAAGTGTGGTCTCCGACCCTGCAAACTGGTTGGTTAGAAATGACATTTTCAGTCTCTACCCCACACCGGCTAAGTTGGGACCCAGCAGCGTGTCCTAACAAGCGCTCTGGGTGTGGCTGGTGAGAGCTCCAGTCCTCGAGTCACCGCTCTGGTCTCCGGACCTGGGCCACTCAAGCTGTGATCCCTGGACCAGTGGCCTCAGCCTTACCTGGGCACTGCTTAGATATGCAGAATCCCACGCCCCATCCCAGGCCTACCAAATCAGGATCTGCATTTCAACAAGATGCGCAGGGTGTGTGTGTGCCCAGGAAAGTGCTCCAGTGCTGCCCTGTCCCGGCAGTGCCCCGCTGGAAAGGGCAGGGTCAGGGAACTGCATACCCACTCCTCGTGAGGCCCATACCCCCAACCGTCTCAGGAGATCTCAGCCTATACCACAAGCTTCAGGTGCTGGGGGCCCATAGAGAGATTCTGGAAAGGTTATCCAAGAAACAAATGGCATAGCCCCTTATCCCTAAGTAAGACAAAGTTGGCAAGATGTGGCTCCGAGGTTGTTTCATCTGGTTGTTGCATCCTGGCTGTCCATATTCCGGCAGTCCCTGGACGTGGGCCAGTGCTGTACTGGGCCCCTTACACACGCCCAGGAGCTCAGCGTGCTTCGTAGGGGCCACCCCTGAGGAGAGACAGTCCGAATTGCCCCAAGGTTGTCACCCAAGCCAAGCAAAGCCTCCTGCTCCCTCATCCTCTGTCCTGCCATCTAACCCCTTTCCACCTGCCCGCAGCATGCGCCCCTCGAACGCGCTGGAGAGGAGTAACATGACATTAGACCTTAGGCCCAGGAGTGGGATTCGGGCGGGTTGGGCAGACGCAGAGAAGGGAGAGAAGAGAATATGGTGGGATTTCCCTGACTCCTTGCCCACTGATTCCCTTTGGTTCATTTCCACGAATCCTCGAGCGCCTACTATGTGCACAGCGCGGTGCCTCCCTTCTGCCCCGGCTGATCTCCCGCATTAAAGGCTTTTAAAAATTTATTCAGTATGAGTTTGATATTCAAATGCCAGCTTCTTCTGACAGGTTATAAATAGCTGCTTTGAGTCCAATTTGAGGTTTTGATTTAAAAAAAAAAAGGAAGCTATCAGCCATCCATCTGTGATTGAATCTGAGAGACTCTTCGCCCCTCCCCCAAACCCACCGTCAAAGACCATCACCACGTTCCCTACTCAGAGAATACCGTGTATGGAGCTTTAATGTCCCCTGGGAAAGTGAGACCATTACAGGGGGAAAAAAGACGTATTTCCATCTCTGTTCCAATACTCACAACCTAATTAAGATTTTATAAACACTCACCCAACAGGAAAACACACACGCACACACATTCACACGCACCTAAATTAGCAAGGCAAATAGAGTCTAGATTAAGTGGTTTTCTTGCCTGTTTCCGTCCAGTTTTAATTAGGCATCTGTCACGAGGAGGGTGTCACACAGGGGAATTGTCTCATCTGGATTCTTTAGGTTTGGGTTATTGGGTTGTGGAACCCCACACCTGACCCTTTTTCTGGGAATCACAACTCATGTCCACTGAGTGTCTTCCACACCACCTCGTCTTCAGAGCAGCCCCATTTTGGTGGCCTCCCTGCAGCACCAACCCACCAGGGGACCTGGGCCTGTCAGAGACCCACCTGTGGGACTGCCTGGTAGCAGTGGGGTCCTGCCAGCACACTCCAGATGCCAGGCTCTGGGCACAGAAAGCACAGGCTCCCTGTGGCCCCCTCATCCCCGGCTTCTCCAAGTGTCAGCCATGCAGTCCCTGCACCCCAGGGTGTTGTCTTGGGGGTTGCCCTTGGCCCTGCTGATTTCCTTTCTCCTATCCCTACTGCTGTGCTCTCCCTAATGGAAGAAAATACAGGAGATAATTAGCTTTCTCCCTCTTTGCATGTCCTTGGGCTGTTTGGAAAAAGTACATTTTCTTCACATGTGTAGAAAATTAAATCTGTTGTGTTGTAGGGGAGCAAGGGAGGGAGGACTGGAGGGGAGTGTCACTCGCTCATTTGGGCAGATGGGGCTGTGGGGGCCGGGGCGGGGGAAGCTCAGGGCTTCTGAAGCAGCTGGGAGGTACCAGCCGAGCCAGACTGGGCCTGGCCTCTCGGTCCTGCCAGGAGGCAGCCTCCTCCTCTGAGCAACTCTTTGTTTTCTAGAACAAAGCAACAGCTATGCCTACCAAGGTGACTAATGAAAACTTTCCAAGACAGGCTGCAGGGGGTGCAGGAAGAACTAGGCTGACTGTAGAGGAAACGGAATGTTGTGACTTGTCACTGTGAATTGGACCCAGCACTCTGCGGCACTTGTCCGTTATGAGGTCACCCTCTGCGTCATCCCACCTCTCCCACGGGGACCAGGGCTGCGAGGCCTATAAGAGTGTATGTGAAGGTATGGGGTCCATGGTCCCATTGGAAAGATGGTAAAACTGAGGCCTGGGGGAGATTATGAGGACTGACATCTCACTGCTCCTTGCTCAAGAGACAGAGAGAACTCACAGTTAACAGCTGCCTCCACCCCAGAAGGATGAGGGTTCTGCTCTTCTCTCTGCCCAGCAAAGGCAGAAGTAGAGGGAATTAATGCAAGAGTGCAGAAAGGCTGTGGGGAGACACGAAGAAGCAGTTGCTAGAGATTAGGTTTAATTCAATGATAACGTCTCAAATGCAAGTCTCCTGACGTGGAGAAACAGGACAGCAACATGACCTGCCTTTGGGATGTTTACAGTCTAGAAGGAAAATCAAAACGATGGCAGGTGGGCAGCTGGCTGTAAGGCTACCGTCAGCTCTAGGGACATGCGGACACACGATGCCCAGGCTGGCAGCCTGGGGCATTCCCGCCTAGCCTCCCTCTGCTGTTCACCTGTACACCCAGCCATCTTCTGGGACCACCGCTCTGTCCCCCACCGCAGGACAGCTGCAGCAACCACAAAAGCAGCCAGGCCCTGCTGAATTAGCTGAAGTGACACTCACTTTGTATACACATGTTTACAATCAGGGCCAGATGGTGAAGTACTGGATGCATTTCAACACCACTCCAGCGTGCTGAGCTGAGCCAGGCTGCGCACGTGGCATAAGAAAAACAACATGGGGGGAGGGCAACCCCTTCCTTCGACACCAAACCTGAATCCACTCTCGATCCCAGGGCGTATTTATTAGCCCTCACTTAAAAGTAGCCTTAGCTTGACAGCTTTCAGAACTTTTTATCAAATCTGAAATTCCACAGACAGAAGAAAGAAACACAACCCGCTGTGATATCTTCCAGAGTTTCTTTCCTTTTCCTCTTTTTTTTAGGAGAAATAAATACATAAATAAATAAATCGAGCAATCAATCAAGCACACATGATGGAAAGGAACTTGCAAACGATCACCGAGGATGGTGTTTATGTTGCCAAATTATTTGTGCTGTCAGGAAGAGAGGGCGGACTAAAGGCAGATCAAACGGAGTGATTATTTACCAAACGATGAGGACATCCTTAGGTGACTTGACAGAGAAGCGGGGGGATGTTAGCAAAGTGCCAGAGACAGAGTCAAGTGAGTCTGTGTGTTTGCACCTGCTTCCTCCCAAGAAGAACGTGGCAAGAGGGACCTCGAGGACAGCTCTACTCTAGAGCTGGAAGGAAGAGGACTGCCCGCCTCCCAGGAGACCCGCGCCCAAGCGTCCAGCTGGCACGCCAGGGGCCTGAGAGGTGGTGATGGTGGGAGGGCGGCTAGTCCTTGCCCTGCTGCAACTTCACCTGGAAAACATCCCCTCCCAGCAAAACCCATGATAACCAGATACAACACGGAGAGAGAGAGAAGACAGAAAAGAAAATGAAAAAAAAAAAAACAACCTGAAAAATTAGAGATAGGCCCTTGTCATCGCTAATGATGGGAATCACATGATCTGAGTAGAAAGTAACAAAACATTTTGGAAAGAACATTCCAGAACTCCTCTTTCAGAATGAGGGTATCCCATTCAAATTGTCCCTCTGGGAGGCGATACATTTATTCCAGGGATGTAGCATTATTAAAACACCTTATTTTCAAATCCACCTTTTGAAACTCCCTTTAGAGTCAGTTCGTGAGAAATGTCTCAGCCAAATAGCCATAACTTTTGGCTGGAGGAGGAGGAGGGGACGGTGAACGGGAGGGGTGGGGGGTGCTGGCACTAGAATTCTGAAATAGTTTGCACCAGAGCACTTTCCAAATGGTGACCGACTGACTACCACCACCCCCAAAACAAATCTGGTCCCAAAGAAGCAGCTTTCTTACCTTTGAGAATGTTCCAAAGGATCTGCCTGGGCTTCTTGTTCCAGGTAATTCCAAAAGGTTGCTCCAGAAATGATTTCAACTATAGCAGCACATCCAAGCATTACAGCAGCATCACAGAGTGGGCACTATGGAAGAGGAAGGAGATCAGCTTCTTTTGAAAGAGGACACACACACACATGCAGTCAGACCACATATTCAGAGATAGGGCTGTTCATCCCCTTCCACTGAACTGGCCGTTTATGTAGCCTTACAGATAAACACGCACCCAAGCCCAGGGAGACTTCAGTTGTGTGAAGGCAGGAGTTTGGCTCTGTTTTGTTCACTTATGAATCCCCAGAGGCTGGAACAGTGCCCAGCACATAGAAGGTGCTCAGTAAATATTTACTGAATGGCTGGACCAAGGGCACAATATCGGATGAGGTTTAAAGAAGGAATAGGTGAGTGTGCAGCCTGCCTCTAGAATGACACTGTGACCACACCTCCTGGTATTCACATTCCTGTGTAGTCCTCTCCCACACTGTGCCATATTCTCTGTGACCAAGAGAATATGGCAGAAATGATGGCATGTCACTTCTGAGATTAGGTTATAAAAATACAGCAGATTGGGGGAAGCCAGCAGTCATGTCATGAGCAACCCTAGAGAGACACCTGCACGGAGAAGAGCTGGGGCTTCCTGCAAACAGCCAGCAAGAAATAAGACCTCCTACCAACCACCAATTAAATGTGCCATTTTGGGTGTGGTTCCAGCCCTAGTCAAGCCTTCAGATTACTGCAGCCCTAGCTGATATCTTGACCGCAACCTTCTGAAAGACCCTGAACCACAACCATCCAGCTGAGCTGCTCCCAGACTCCTGACTCACAGAATAAACTGGGAGACAATAAATGTGTGTTGTTTTATGCCACTACATTTTGGGGCAATTTTGTTATGCATTAGATGACTAATACAGCGAGAGAGTGGGAAAAAAATGCATGTGCTACATATGTACCTTTGTACTCATCCACAAGGCTGTATTTCACTCCAAACCCCGATTCTGTTTTTCAAATATATGTTGGAAAAAAAAAAGGATAGTGTGGCTGGTAATTCCCATCCTGCAATAGAATTACAGACCACACAGATTTCAGGAACCCAGCACCCCTCAATTCGTAGTAGCTCCTCTTTGTGCCCAACCCCAGCTCCCCTCTGAGAATTCCCCTTTGTATGGAGAGAGGTGCCTCCATTTCTTTCATGACTTTTTTTTTTTTGGTCTTATTTTGTCATTTGACTTTCTAAGGAACTGTTCAGCCCCAGCTTCTAGGACTGCACCTGGCTATATGAGGGACTCAATAAATATTTACTGAATGAATGAATGAACAGCCTAGGCCTCCACTGAGGCTGCTTATGACAGCTAACTGGGGTTCACGGCCAAGCTCTCCCCACTAGCCCTCTCCCAGGGGGCCCAGGGCAGGGCGGGAGGGAGAAGGAAGGGACAGATCCACTTGTCATCATTGCTTGGCCCATGAGCTGGGACTGAGAAGTAAAACAAGAGAACTATTGGATTCAGAGGGAGGCTGGAGACTTTTCCAGCCACTATTATTTAGAAGACACAGCAACAAGTGGCGACTGAGCTGGTTTTCATTACTGAATAAAGAAGCCAAATAATATAAGAAAGGGCTGGCTGGCTGGAAAAAGGAGAAGAGAGCCTTTGTCAGGCAAGAGACAGGGAAGTTGGCAGGTCCCAGAAGAGAGGTGCTCCTTCCTGGGACGAGAAGAATCCAGATAGGCATCTCTCTATTTCGCTCTGGAGAGAGTGGATACATCCTCACCTTAGGAACAAGGAAGTCAACCTTTGGGCAGAGCCAGCTTCTGCCTCTGGCTGCAGCCACTGCCTGAGTCCCTGAAGACAACTTCCTAAAGTCTCAGAATGCTTGCTGGCTGCAGAGAGGGACAATTTCATGGAGCCTGCACCAGGAGCACCCATGTCCAGGGCAAAGGCAGGGAGCCCCTGCCACCTACTGTGGAAGCCAGTGTAGAGGGAGGAGCCCTGCTGGCCTCAGAGGAAGGTTCCTCAGACTGAGCGGCATGGCCCAGAGGAGGGAGGAACCAGGACTGATTCATTACAACACTGCCTGGCCTGATACGCAGTCATTCTCCTTCAGGAACACGGGCCATGACCACTTAGAGAGTGGACCTACAAAGCAACATGACCTCCCTGGACATCAGGACATCGGGAAGAGTGTTCATGACCTTAAGTCTCTTTAATGTTTAAGGATTTTTGCTAATAAAAATGAGGATACCCAGAAAAATTTGGATTTCAGATAAATGGCAAACAGTTTGTTTAATATAGGTATATCCCAACTATCATGTGGGACGTACTTATACCAAAAATTGTTTATCTGAAATTCAAATTTAACTTGGCATCCTGTACTTTATTTGGCAGTCCTCTAACAATTTCTCCTCTACAATGAACCCTTTCCATCCTCTCCTGTTTCCTACCACTACAGGGAGTGGGGTAGGAAAGACAGTCATTCGAGACCAAAGTCCACCCCTGTGCCAGCCTTGAAGAGAAGCAAAGATGGATGATGTGGTCCCAGTTACTACTGTTACATAACAAACCACCCCAAAACTTAGTGGCTTAAATCAATCATTTTGTTATGCTCAGAGATTCTGTGGAATTTGGACAGGGCACAGCAGGAATGACTGAAGCCCACGATCTCTGGGGCTTCAGCTGGGAGGACTCAATGGCTGGGGATATTCAACTCCTGGAGGCTGCAATCACTTGGAGGCGCCTTCAACACTTGTCTGGTGGTTGATGCTGACTGTGAGCTGGGCTCTCGACTGGGCTGTCTACAGGAGCATGTGCGCATGGCCTCTTCATGTGACCTGAGCTTCCTCACATCATGGCCGTCTCTAGGTAGCTGAACTTCTTACTTGGGAGCTCAGGGCTCCAATGGTGAGTGTTCCAGGAGACCCAAGCAGAAGCTGTCTTGCCTTTTCTGACCGAGCCTCCAAAGTCCCATGGTGTTACTTCCGCCACAATCTTTTGGTGGAAGAAGCAGTCACAAGTCCACTAGGGTTAAGGGGAGGAGAACAGACCTATGTCTGGCGGGAAGCTCGCAGGGAGATCATGGGGTAGAAAATTTCTGATAACCGAGGAGCTCAAAGAGAGTAGCCGGAGTGGGGCTGAGGCTCCGAGGGGTTGGGGGATGTGGGAATCAGCAAAGCTGGGTGTGGGGAGGACCAGGAAGGGCTAGTGCTGAAGCCATGGGGGATGGCAGGGATTGGGTTCCAGCAAAAACCCCGTGGCCGAAGCGGGGAGACAGTGCGGAGGGTGTGGAGCCATCAGAAAGCACCCGAAAGGCTCGTGCGCCACGCCTGGCTCACACTGCGCTCCATCAAGCTCGTCGTCTGCCGCTGAAATTGCATTCGACTGACACCATCTGCATCGATCCTGTTCACAGTCCCCCGGGCTCCCTCTCCACTCCCACCCATCTGCACACTCCGAGTCTTGCACCCCCCTCTCCACTGAAGAACAGACACATCTGCCTGCAGCCAGCCACCCTCCCCCCAGCCCTGCCCAGGACGGGGAGAGGGGTGGCTGCCAGCGCAGGGCCTGCCCAGGACTGACTCTGCAACCCTCACAGCAGCCTCACTCTGAGCAGACAGTTTGCTCACAACAGAGGGGCCGGGAGGCAGGGGCACGGGGAGGGGGGTGGCTGCAGCATTGCACACCCAGCCTTCCCGCTCCCACCCCTGCCGTGAGGGGGTGGGCGCGACCTCTGCCTGGGGACTGGGCTGGACGCTCAAGGTGGTCCTCCTCCCCGGTGCCTGCCTCTGGGAAGCAAGCGGCAGGGCAGCCAGGCCCCGCTGTTGTGGCGGGCGGAGCTGGCAACACATGGAGATCGTGCCTTTTGAAGCCTGAGTTAATTGGATTTTACAGAATCCTCTCTTGCTTGCCCCATCCTTATTAAATGAACCAGAGGAGAGAGAGGGAGAGCAGCCGACCACGGGGAAGGAAAAGGTTAGCTCAGTGGCCTCCATGTGGAAAGTAATCAATGCTCAGCCTCCCCCCACGCCACCCGGTGTGCCGGCTCAAGCAGCACCCAAAACTCAGGGAGGGCACAAAAAGGTTAGCCGCCTTTATTACTATTCTTATCATACAAGAAAGGTGCAATCACACCCACATACCTTCGTTATCGTGTGTGCACGCGTGTGTGTACACGTGCAAATATCCACATACATTCACACCTGGCTACCCAGTCACCTGGGAAGACCTGCTACCTATCCAAAGGACCAGTGTGCAGGGCCACAGAGCTGCTGGCTTTGCTCCTGTTTGGGTGGAGAGTCGCCCCCCAGGGTCCTGAGCTCCCACAGAGTGCCACCTCGGGCCGTAGCGGCTCCTGTCTCTCCTGTTTTTTTTTTATATATACACACACACACACACACACACACACACACACACATATACATACATATCTTCTCTCATCTTGTTATGAGAGGGTTTGAGGAGAATTAGAGAGTTATTTCTTCCCTTCACTTCCCTAGGCCCATAATTTAAGGGAAAAGGATGCCTTATTCAAGCTGATGCTGACAAAATTGGCCAGTGTGGGGTTTAAATTTTGGTCTCAGTCCTTTGCTCCCTGTGGGACTATCACACATCCACACCCTCACCCTGGCCTGGAGGTGGGCAGAGAGAATTCCCTGACCTTTGGCCTCATGCTTGCCTGTACAGCCTGCTTGGGCCCCTGGGGTACAAGCAGATGCAAAGTGAGCAACAGCTTGGAACGAGCTTGCACGACCGGCCTTGCCCTCTCGGACTTGTGCCACCCCAAGAAAAGAACATACCCTGGTACCTGCTGGTCCAAGGAGGATGAGAGATGCATAACCGGGATCTGAGCCCAGCCCCAGCCTGGGGTCAGGCTCGGTGGAGCCACAGCCGACCTGCAGGGGATAAAGGAGCACAGGAAGAGAGGCTCGCTGGTGTGCTCCACTGAGATCGTGAGGCTGTTCTACACGACTCTCTACCATGGCCACGACTAACCGATACAGCACACCTCATCCTGTATACAGAAATACATGCTAGATGTATTTAAAACTAAATGGAAAAAAAAACCCAGGGCATAAATACATTTTTAAAAGACTCTCAAAGCTTAAAAGCAATGGAATGTTATGAAGAAAAAAAGACCAATGAGTTTCACTGCAGAACTATTAAATGACTCGGTGTCATAAAGCATTATAAGCCAATTGAAAGTGTAACAACACCTGCTAAAGATTAAACTTAAGTGTTGGTCCCATTTCCTTCAGACGCTACAGCTAGCACCCACTGAAGGGATGTGTGTAGGAATTTAGGACAGCTCCCCTTGGCAGAGGGGTGGGAGGACATTATTAAATAGGCGATGCTAAAAAGATGTCAGGAAAAAAGAAAACGGCTTTTCTCTAGAGGTCTAAGGTCGAGCAGAGAGAGGAGCACAGGCCCAAGGAAAGAGGGAAATTAGTCCTCGTCCAAGTTTAGGACACGTGAGCCTGCCCTTGCGTGAAGTCTGACATGCAGTCCCAGCCCAGAGCTACAGCAAGGACACCACTCGTGCATCCAGGAGCTGTTTGACACAGAAGCATTTCCAGGGGCGACAAGCCTGGCAAAAGCTGTCATGTGTGTGAGCAGGAACTGTGATTGGCTTTTGCTATGGAGTCCTGTCCGGCAGGGGTCCCGCCATGGTGCAGATTGGGAACCTGCACAGCCAGTCCTCTGAGCCTTCACACGACACATTGTCTGTCCTCCAGGAAAGATACTTATGTCCCAGGTCCCCTGTGTGCTCTAAGGAGACCACCAGGCACTAGGGGGATGGACCAAGGGAAGACCCCTCCACCTGAACTATGGGACCAAACTGGCAGACCCTGTAGTGCCTTGAACTGGAGACAGAAGGAAGCAGACATCCTTGTTACAAAAACCAAATTGGAATATCGAAGGTCCTCATTAGTCAAGGAAAATTGGGATTAGAAAAAAAGACTACAAAGTGAGTACATTTAAAGGATAGAAAGAAAAGCTTGATTGCAGTGACTTTATATTTTTTTTAAAAAAAAGACAAATTATGAAACAGTTTGTTTTAGCTTACACTTAACAAAACTAGGCTATTAATGCAACTCTTTTTTAATTCTTTGAATGAACAAAGAACAAGATGTTGATTTGGGGGCATAATTTTTCTGACGAGATTGTCTGATAGTGCCATACAACAGCCTTGATTTCATGTTTGACTTTCGCAGCACAATCATAAAGAGGACGTTTCTGCAAAAAAATATTTGAAGGCGTCATCAATTTTCCCAATGGCCTGTCTTAATCCTCTAAAATTCCAATCTCTCTCTTTTGAAGTGCCTGTCATTTCATCAGCCTTATAGATTTTCTCTTCTGTAATTGTTAACTGGCTGAAAACTCTGCTGTATCCTCATTTGCCAGTAGCCTTGCATGTGACTCAAGTAATTCTCCATAATCGCTTTGATCAACCTCAGGAAATTTTGCATCTTTTGCAAAATTTGAAACTGTCTTGCCTTATACTCCAGAGCATATGCAACATATGGCTAACAGGAACAGACCGACCCACAAACATGATGATGAAGGGGGGAAAATTATGCTAGTGTTAAGTGCCAGCCAGGGCTGTGGGAGTAGGGAGAATTTGTAAGACATCAGCCCGTGAGTGGATATTTTTGTGTTATGGCAACTTTAATTTCCTACGCAACATTATAACTTTAGGGATTCAGACCGTGGAATGCGGAAAATGAGAACCCATGTATATGATCAAGGAACATTAACCACAATATGTAAAGAGCTCATACAAAGCAATGAGGAAAAAAATGGACAGCAACAAAAACCTTTTATGAAAAGCAAGAAAAGAAATGCAAGAGGCTAATAACCATAAGAAAAAATATTTAGGTTTACTGTAAGCAAAGAAATGCATAAGAAAGCAATGTTTTGACATCAAATGAATGTTTTTTAAACTGTAATTCTCAATGCTGCTAAGGTTATGAAGAACTAGGCCTTTCTTATACACTGCTGGTTGGGTGTAAATTGGTACAGGCTTTCCAGAAAGCAAATGCAAAGCTGTATCCAGCCTTAAAATTATTTCAGCTGTATATTTTTTTTTATAAAGTCCCATGTTGCCTGGGCATATCCTCCCATCATTCTTAAAATGAACAAAGACTAAATCAAATGTTGATTTTGAGGGTGTAATTTTTCTGGGGAAAAAAAAATCATCTAGTGGCACAAAACAATATCTTTCACTTTGAGTGAAGTTAATTGCTTTTTCAGCTCTCTCTAAAGTTTGATCTCTCACTCAGAGGCCACTTTGCACAGGAAATAAAGACTTTCCCCTCTGGAGAGTGCCCCTAGGAAGAGGCACGACACACCGAGCAGAGCTGCAACTATTCCCCCCGCCCGCCCCCCTCCACTCCACACCAAGGAGCAAGCAGCTCCTGCCCCAGCCACAGGGCTCCTAACACACCTGCCCTGGGCTCCCTCCCCAGCCAAGTGAAACGGCTATATGTTTCAGGACTGTGTCTGCACTCCCAGGCATTGGGAAGCTGGGATGTTAAGTTCTCGATGGCCAGGAGCCCACCAATCTGCCCACAGTGGTTATCTCTAGGTGATATGGTTAGGGAGTTCTTAAACTTTCTGTGGATTTATAAATTTCTACAATGAGCAAGCACCACATTTACAATCATAAAAAGTTTTTTTTAAAGGAGACAAAAGGAGGCAATAGCATGAACAAAGCACAGAAATAGAAGCGGGAGGAGGGGTACAGAGAAAATGTCAGGACAATTCAGAGACTGGAAGCTTCAGTAGCAGGTGGGTTGGGTGGAATCAGACAGAGAAGGCCCAAAATTATCTGCATTGAAAGAGCATTTATTCCTGTCGGCAGGGAGGAGCCAGGCAGCCTAAGAAGAAGGCCATGCCATGGCAAGCACAGTGGGGAAACCGAAGGGAAATAGAAAGTTCTTTAGAGAAATCACTAGGCTGCTGAATCAACCTTCACCTGAAGTACACCTCATCTCACCCGAAGTATACCACACCCCTGGACTTTTTTAGGCACATGCAACAATTAGTTCCTTTTATTTTTTAAGCCTTGTTGAGTCGAGTTTTCCAGTAGTGGTAACAGAAAGTATGCCAACTGGTAGGATTTCAAAAGGAATATGGTTTGGAGCAAGTTGATGATGTGGACCTGCCACTTTCTGTCCTGGTTAAAACAGGGCAAGTCCTCTATAATTCACTGAGCCTTGGTCTTCCTACTGGTGGGATAGGACACTATGCTCTCTCTCACCAGCATAAGGATGAACATTTTCTGGGTATAATAAGGGTTTTAGATGAGCATAAGATTTGAATTTCACAAATCCCTCTTGCAGGCACAAGAGCAGTTTGTCCGGCTTCAGGGCTAAATGGCATTTAAGGGTCAGGTCTGTGGGGAAGTGTGCAATAGGCAATGCAGGGCTGGCTGCAGGAACACCTCTCACACTGAGATGTGCATAGGAATGTGAGGGATGTTGTTAAAGTGCAGGTTCTGCTTCAACAGGTCTGTGGTGGTGCCTAAGACTCTGCATTTCTAATAAGCACCCAGGTGATGCTCAGGCAGCCAGGAGCTACAGCCAGGTCAAAAACCACAATTCCTCCTATGCCTCCCTTCATCTGAACATCACATTTAAGAACTCAGCCTCCAAAGGTAGATGTTCCCTCCCACTCTCCTTACCAGCTGTGTGACCCTAGCAAATTACTTATCCTCTCTAAACCTTGGGTTCCTCACACGTAAAAGTGGGGCAACAATAATCCTGACCTGCTAGGATTGTTATGAGAAGACAAACATATAAAGGGCTTAGCACAGTGCCTGGCACACGGTACATGCTCCATAAACAGCAGCCACTTCTCCTATTACAACCCAGCAAAGCTTGTGTGCTCTAAGCTTTGAGCCATGTTACAAGTAAACGCCACTTTGTTAGCCAAGAATAAATGAAATGCAATTAAAAATCTCTCTTGGAACCTCTCAAAGAGCATTAAAGGTGATTCTGCTCATCCCCTGTAGCCAGTTTCCTGCCACGTGACTCGCCCATTTCCACACTGCTCGTTTCTGCCGCCAGCTCCCTCTGCTTTAACAGTTTATGGGGTGCATCCCCTTGGCTCCCCGGCTTCCTTCCGAGTTTGGCTTTTGTTTTCCTTGGTTGGGGTGTGCAGGATGTTCACTTTTCTTCCGCGCCGTCGCCTAGGCCCCAGGTTCCGTACAGCCAGGAGGACCCAGGAGCCCACCGAGTGTGTCAGCGGGGTCTCCGCTGCCTGAACGTGGGAAAACTCAGCGCACCCACAAAAGGGGGTTTTTAGGCTGACACACTCAGACCTCCAGGGTCAGCGGGACTGGCGTCAGCACCCAGCCCCTCTTCCTCTCCTGCCTCTGCCTCCCCTGAACTGGCATCATTTTCTGCTTCCGTAAGAAGCCCCAGCGCACAAACCCCGCCCTAAACCGAGAGACAGAGACAGAGACAGAGACAGAGACACAGAAAGACACAGAGAGACACAGAGAGAGAGCACGAACTCACCGCCCCGCGAGCGCAACTCGAAAGGCCCGCAACTGAGGCCCGTTGGCTCTGATTGGGCTATGTTAGGCCATGTGACCATCCCTGAACCAATCCAAGAGGCCAGAGAGTGGAAGCCTCTCATTGGCTCAGCCTAGGGCACGTGCTCCACCCGCGCTGGGCTGCCACCGGCTTCAGCGGAACCGCGAGCGTGGGAGAAGGGGACGGCGACCCCCATGAGCATCGGGGTGCTGTCATCACAAAAAGCAGGGTGGATGTTGAGCCGTAAAAACCACACACACACACACACACACACACACACACACACACACACAATCCCCTGTGCTGGGAAGTCTGTCCTCCTGGGAAGGCCAGGGGAGGCGACGTTGGCGGGCCCCTGCAGGGGGCCTCATGTCCCTAAGCCGAGATGCCCGCTCTGTGCTAAGCGTGGAGTCACTGACAGTCAGCGTCTCGGAGTCCGGGTGTACCTCACATACGTCCCGGAGCACCGCAGTACTTTCAACATGCCACTCCCCTGCTCAGAAACCTGCCATGGCTCCTGGTGGCCATCCAAACCAGGCTCCTCTGCCCGACACTTAACGTTCTCCATGACCTCGCCCCAACCTGCCCACGCCACACGAGTCCCCAGCGCACACCCTCCCACTGCCCAGGGTGGCTCCTTTCCCCCGCCCCCAGCAGGCTCACTCTCGTCTCTGCCCCTCTGTCCAATCGCCCCAGATCCTAGAATGCTCTCCTTCTCTCTGCTTATCCAAATCCTGGCAGGAAGAGCCTAGAAGAAGAGGCGGTAGCTGGTTCTTCTCCCGACTCTACACTGTCATGCGGCCTCACGTGCTGAAATCATCCAACCTCACAGGGCTTAGGTTTCCTTGCCGGTGGATGGGAGCTTCTGCCTACTTATGTCCAAAGCAGTGGCTGTGAGAACTGAAGGAGATGCCTTGCCAATGGGAGGGGTTGGTCTCTTCTGAAGGACCAAGCCTGAGTTGTGCCCACCCCCTGAAAGATTCTCTGACTTCCTCAGTGCCCCTGCCCCTGCATGCCTCCTGGCCTGGTGGTCTCCATGCTCTCCCAAGACTGAAAGCAAAACAGGGTTGAAGAGACCAACAACCCACCAGTATGATGTAAAGAATCCTTTAAACTGAACACATTTGAGATGTAGCAGATGCAGGAGACTTTTCTGAGCATCTGACCAAAACAGAGATTCCTGAGAATTCAGCTGCCATAAGCCCCCCTCCAAGGGAGTCTCCAGACAGGGAGGAAACTGACCTTTACCACGTGACATTCCAAGAAAATTGTGTAAATGAGCTGTATTAGTCAGTTCAGGCTGCTGTAACAAAATACCATAGACCAGGTGGCTTAAACAACAGATATTTGTTTCTCACAGTTCTGGAGGCTGAAGTCCATGATCAAGATGCCATCAGCTTGGTCAGGGTCTAGTAAGGGCCCCCTTCTCACTGTGTCCTCACATGGCAGAGAGAGAGACAGAGAGCCAGCAAGCTCTCTGGTGTCTCTTCTTATATAAGGGCACTAATCCCATCATGAGGGCCCCACACTCATGACCTCATCTAACCCTATTTAGTTCCCAAATGCCCTGTCTCCAGATATCATCACTTGGGGGTTAGGGCTTTAATACATGAGGTTGGTGGGGACATAAACATTCAGTCCATAACTCAAGCCTTGTCCAAACCTTCCATACTTCCCCATTGAAGCCCTAACCTCCCACCCCACCCCATTAAGCTGGTATAAAAACTCCTACCCTGACTGTTCAGAGAGCTACTCCTTATAGAGTACTCCCATATGCATGCGAAATAAACCTTGTCTTTTCTCCTGTTAATCTGTCTATGATCAGTTTATTCACAGGCCCCTGAACCAGATGAGCCTAAGTTGGTAGAGGAAGTTTTCCTCCCAACAGAGTCAAGCACTGTAAGATGGTAGGCATGTATTTCTCATTTCCTTAATAAGATTCCTGAGAGGAAAGAGAATGTCCTCATCCATCCTTGTGCCCACAGATAGACCCCCATTCCCTGATCTTCCCTTCCTCTGAACATACAAGGTCACAACCAGCTCCCCTGCCATTGGGTCTTCTGACGGGACCTGTGTTTGCGTTTTCCCAAGTTGTGTCTCCCCATCAGGCCAGGCTTATTGCCAGGGACTGTCCGGTTCCTCTCTGTGTACCAGGTGCTCCAGTGGACACTGGGGTCCAATGAAAACAAATCCAGACTTCATAAGGAGGGATTTTATTCAAAAGGATTATTATTGCAAGGGGAAGGGGGCTGGGGGATGCTACAACAGTGAGAACACTTTGACTGTAAGATCTGCAAGGTCTCGAGGGCTGAACATAAAGAGTTTTCTGTTACAGAAAGCAGTAAGCAAAGCCAGAAAGAACCAGGTGTGGGATGTGGGTGACAGGGTGGCCTGATTACAGAGTCAATGGGAGGTTCTCCTACTCTGAGTCCAGCCTGTTCTCAGGATGGTCTGTGTGCTGGCTCAGGCTGAGGGGGGACCAAAGTGCAAGTGTGGGGGTCTGGGGGAGGAGAGAATCAAAGTTTGGCTAAGAGCCACTTTGTTCCCATTGATCACTGGGGACCAGGAGTTCTGCTAATCATTTGAGGCCAAGAATGAGAATTTGCAGGGTTTGAGTCTGAGAATTTGGAGACCCAGGGAGGCATCACTGAGTCTTATCTAAGTCACGTGGGGAAGGGTGGCTCTTGGCAGTAAGCTGTTTTTCAGAACAAAAGGGTGAGGGGATTTCTTTAACCTTGGAACACAGGGCTCATGTGAAATTCAGCATTGTCACACACACATATACACACACACATGCATGCACAAATATATAGAGACAACAAGAAAGGCTTGTTTTCAGAGCTTGCTGCAGTTGCTATTTGTGTGTGGGGGGGTTTTAAAAAAATCTACAGACACAAATTTGAATCTCCCAATGAGGGCAGATTGACCCCTTGTTTGGGGGGTTACTCTCTTAACGGGCCTCTTGGTTTTGCAAAGCCAGTACCCACTTCCAGCATTAAAATGAAGATAAGGAACCAGCAAGTTTGAGATGCAGAACAAGTGCTCCATGTCAATTAAAATCTCCTCGGAAATTATGATTTCTTTAAAGTAATAACAAAGTTTCCTCTCCCCAGGGCACATCAGAGGGTCGGGGGCCTGGGCTCAAGGAGGGAGACCTGCTTGAGACACTCGTAGGAAGGAGCTGTAAGGCTGAACCAAAGCCAAGGTTGGGGCCTGAGGTGACTAAAATCAGGAAGGAGTCCACGGACCCCAGGAGTAGGCAGGACACCTGTATTTTCTTTTCTGCATTGTCATTCCCTCTGCCTGCTCCAAGACCTCAGGAAGTCTATCGTAGTCCAGTCTGTAACAAAAGGGAGGTACCAGTGGTGTGCTGCCAAATATTCAACAACCAGCTCTCTGGAAGTTAGGAAGTGGGAGAGGGGAAGCTCTGGTTTGTAGCATCAGCCAATTTTAATGGTGTAAATACTCCCACTGTGGCAAATTTGAAGCTCCCAAGCTCACAAAATTCCTGAAATTTAACAGTCAGTACTTGTATGCCAGTATAAGCCAGCTGCAGTAACACATCAGTATGTCTGTGTCATACTTAGGGCAAGACTGCACAGGGAAGTAGAGGACAGCGGCCTGGGGGAGCTGGTCACAAGACAACAAAGGAGCAGAGCAGTGATCAAGCTCTGATAACCAGTTGTCATGGCCCAATTTGGAAACATATTCGCATTTCCCAGGGGTTCCCAGTAATCTCTGGAGTGGGGAACCTGTAACATGCTGGGCTTCCTGTGGACAAGTGGAGGCTGGGACTCTAGTGTTATCTGGGAGGTGTGGGCACCAAATGCTAGACCCCATGGGGTTACATTGGCTTGTTAGAAAGTGCCTTGCAGGATGCTGGCCCTTAGGTTTCCCTAATCCGTGTTCACTGCCTCCTGAGTCCTGGGAAGGCTGGGTGGAAACTGCCTGAGAACATGCATCTATGGGCACAAGGGGCAATGTGGGGCTGTCTCCCCCAGAACAGGCATCCTCTGGGCAGCTCAGGGTGACTGTCAGAGAGTGTGTCTGGGGGGGGGTGGGGGAAGCCCCTCCATGCCCATGTGTGTATCACTGCACATGGGTAAACACTTTTAACCAGGGCCAGGAACTGCCACTACTTTGGTCACTTCCCTTCACCATATCCATTAACTGGGCAAGGTGGAGACAGCTGAACCAAGAAGTTGGGAGAGCTGGGAGAGTAAAGCCATTTGTTTAATGAGGTAACCGTGTCCCCTCCTTCCAGTGCTGTGCAATGAATAAATTTGCAATCAGTGTCTCAAGGGTGCAAGAAATGGTGCATGACTTTATTTTCTTTAAGTCAAATTCAATCTGACTCCAAGCCCCATCCCATGGCACGAAACACAATCTTGTTCAATGTTGGGGCTCCCTCCCTGCCACCTCCCTCCCTCCCCAGGGTCATATGAAGGAGACAGCAATCCTTGCAAAGTAAAACTTTTGGGGAGCCTGCGGTCTATACTGGTTCCTTGAAGTCCAGCAGCTGTCCAGCATCTGTGCTAAGTTAAGGTTTGAGCTCTGCCGAGGCAGGGAGCCCCAGGGCCTGGCATCCCACTCCCCACAACCCCCACCCCCCGGGGCACCTCAAGGAAGCTAGCTGTAGAACAAGGGGAGGGAGCCCACGTCCTCGTTCCTATTTTGGGAGAATCTCTCTTCTTTGGCTATTCCTCGCTCCATCCCCGTATAGCCTTAGCCCTCTCTCTTCTCCCTCTGGGCCACCCAGCATGTGTGCTCCATGAGTTGGGAGCCAGGAGAAGAGGGGTGTTCAAAAGTGTCTGCTTTTGGCCCTGCACATGCCCCAAGACAAGCAAGCAGAAAGACTTTCCCTTGGATGGGGGAGTAGAAAAAACAAAGAACCAAACCATACAGGTCCAGGCAGTCTGATTCTCCCACTGCAAGGAAAACAACACACCAGTGAACATCACAATACATTATTCTGTCCTGTGCAACTGGGAAAAGAAATAGAGACATTAGAAGGTTGTGGAGAAGGGAGATGAAGCCCCATCCTCAGGACTGGGCAAGGGGGGGTGGCTGCTGCGGCGACCACAGGTGTGGCCTGCCCATGCCAGTGATGGCTGAGAAATGTCATTGGAGTTTGGAGAGGCAGTGAACAAAGGACCAGAGGCCCTGCCAGGAAGACTATTGTCTCATCTTCCTAGCCAAGATTTGCAGACTCGGCTTCCCAGAGGTTGATTCCCTCCTCAGGGCACCAAGCCTCATCCAAGGTTCATGGTCTGAACTGTCAGCGTCACCTGCAGACGTGACTGTCTTTCCTTTTCTCTCTCATCTTCCTCCTCCCTGTCATCTCTCCTGCCTCTTTCCACCCCTCCTATCCTCCCCTCCCAGCCCACCCCATGGCCTGCCCAGCTCCTGTTATGCCGGTCTCTCATGCATGTCGAACATCAAGACAGATTCACCAGAGATGTGAGAAAGGATGGAGTAGCTGTGGCTACCACCTCCCTGGTGTGACCAGTGTTACCGCCTGAGTCTAGCAGGACCGTCCTTCTGAAAACATTCATAGTTCCTGCTCGAGGCAGGGTGGCTGCCACGACCCACCGCACACTCGACCTACATCCTCCCAGCACCCGGGTAGCAGAAGTCGGGGGTCGGGATGGAATGTCTGGCTGCATCTTGAATCCCAAGGCCATTACTCAGGATGCCCCAGTCCTCCTCCCCAGCTAGAGAAATGCATGGCACACTAGACCTGCCCAGAGAGGTCCCCAAGGCCCCCATCTCTGCTCAGAAGACCCTGGCCACAAATGCAGAAAAACAATGGACCTTCCCCAGACACCCTCCTCAGGGTCCATACATGCCCTGGTCAGCTCATGGAGACAACGGAACTGAAACTCAGACTGAGGCAATATTAATAATAATCATCATCATCACTGCAATTAACTGTCTGCCATGTGCTCATCCGCTCTTCACAGCCACTCTAGGAACCGGACTGTCCCCATTTTACAGCTGAGGTTGAAGCCCAGAGAAATCACTTATCCAAGAATACATAGTTTCATGAGCCTTAAAGAAAGCCTCAGGTGTCAAATGCCCTTTTATGTTGCAACGTTGTCACAGGGCAGGAGGAGGGAAACATATTCCCCCAGTCCCCTGAGTAATTAGCCTGGATGCACTTACCAGATTGGGCCTGATCAGACAGGAGAGAGCAAATAGAGCCCTGAACAAATAAATTTCAAAGGCAGGAAAGCCAGTGAAAAGTGGGAGGGGGCTGGGAAGCTGGTGAATGGTGCCGGCCCAGGTGTTGTGCGGTACACAACCTGCACAGCCTGTACAGCCCACAGAGCCGTCGGGGCTGTCAGCTTTGCCACTCTATTCAGTGGGGCAGCTCTTCTTGTGTATGAATGTGCTACCAACACCCCGGGGAAGTTGTTAAAAGGCAGATTCTGGTCCAGCAGATCAGGGTGGGGATTGAACATCTGCATTTCCAGTAAGCAGGGGCCGCTGCTGTCCACGATCACAGAGTAGCAAGGTTTGGAGGTTGTTCCCATCTTACAGGGTTAACCTGCCACATCGAGCAGACCAGGGCACCTCCAGCTCCTCAAAGTCCCCTCCTGGGCTCTCAGAAGGGGCGGCAGATCCCTGAGGCCTGCGTGGCCTCTGGTGGGGACTCCAACCCCCCAACTGGGATGTCGCCTGCGATTGGACCTCATCACGTTTCCCGCTGCAACTGCTGTCGCCAGAGCAGCTTAGGAAACCAGAGGGACTGAGGAAAGTAATATCCTCACAGCCTGGGGGGTGTAAATAATGAAAGTCAGATCCATAAGTAATTACTTTTTAATTAATTAGGAATGATGAATAGCGAAGACCCAGTGACTCCCGGGGACAGTGGTGTTAACTGTAATAGTCTTGTTCCTTTTCCTGCCCAGATTGATTTGCTGGGGGAGGAGGAAGAGGGAAAGGATCACCCTCTGCCTCTGGGGCCTGGGAGACAGCAGGGCAAGGCAGGGAGGGAGGGACCGTCCCCCTCCAGGGCTGGGCCCCAGGAACCTCGGCCAAGGTCAGGGAATTCTCTCCACTCCATGGAGATGTCTGGTCCCTGGAGAAGGAGAGGCCGGGCTTCTCACTTTCACACTGTTTGTGGACTCACCTAATTAATCTTCATGCACCTCCTGGAGAGACAGCCCAGCCAGCGCTCCTTCCTCTTGCTCAGCAGGAGCAAAGCCACTGTCCAGGGAGGAACTTCTCTGTGCCACGTTCAGGTGGCTGCTCGGTGGGTCAGGGAAACCCTTCCCAAAGGCAGACCTGGTGAGCAGGCTGGGAGAAGGAGAGGGGCTGGGTGACCCCAGGAGGGTCAAGGGTCCATGCTGTCTTCCTCTCACCCAGTGCCCTAAGCATGGTAAAGCCAGATCCCGGCCCCTGCCCACAACCTACCGGTGAACTAAGCCTCAAAGCAGGATCTGCACCTCCCACTTCTGGCAGGAATTACATCATTCAAGGACGAGGAAGGCAGACCACTAAGCATTCCCAGGTCTCGATTCATAAGAGAGGCAACACTGGATCCTCAAAACATGAACACCGTTTAGCATCTACAAGGGGTCCTGACTCCCCCATCCCCTCCCCCAGCCTGAGGACAGTGTGGGGGCCTCCCAACCCCTGCAGTTCAGGGAGGCGGATAGGGAGGGGAGGGGGTAAAGATTTTCTTAAGGTTTGAAGAAAAGCTGAGACTAGGGAGGTACAAATGCGGTACTGGCCTCCCGTACACGATTTAAGGGGGCACCCGCAAAGCTTAGTGCACTTGCTCGCTCCCCAACAGATGCAATTGCCAAGGTCCTCGCCGTCGGACTCGTGGGGCATGTCTGCACGCGTGCGAAGCTGAAGGACAGCCATCCCAGAGGCAAGGGTGTCAACCAAGTTTTAAGCAGCCTTGAAGGGTTGGTCATGAGACAGGACAAGAGGGGAAGTTGAGAAAAGGAAAGGAAAGAAAACTAATGTTTACTCAACGCCTGCTCTGTCAGGCCAGGTTTTTCCTGCTTCTCCAAGGAAAATATTTTTGTCCCCATTTACAGGGCAAACTCAGTTTCCCCACCTGCACAGAATTAGGCCTTAGCAAAAAAATCCATGATGAACAAAATACCCAAATGTGAAATAAAGACCAAGGTCCAACCCTGCTGTTGGCCTAGAGTCCCTTACCCTAATCCCAGCCCTATGGGATTCTGTCTTTATTTGAAATTTGGATAATTTTTTCCATCATAAGTTTTTGGGGGGGTTGCATTAATTTTTATTTTCTAAAAAATTGCATTAAAATATTATCTATCCTGATTACCTAGTTTTTAACACTACACCCCTCCCCCCCACACATACACACGCAAATCTGGAGCCCAAGGGACGTGCCTTACGTACTTACGCTGCCTCAGTCCTGTTTGGAAGCCATATGGGGTAATGAACAAAGAGCACCGATTTCAGAATCAGACACAAAACCAAATCCAGCTTTGCCACCACACCCAGCTATGCCTCAATTTCCTCCCCCCTAAAAATGGGCTACTAGCACCTCTGCAGGGCAGGGGTGAGGAGGGTGACAAATGACCCTGGTGCAGCGTCTGGCACGTGGCAGAGGCTCCGCAAAGGCAGCTCCCTTCTCTACCCACCTCCTCCTCCGCCAGCTCCTGGACTGCAAAGGAGGCTGGCAGCCAGGGGCCCACCGAGCCCACCAAGGCTGGGCAGAGACTGCCAAGGTCTCAAAAATCCTTCCCGGGCCTGTCTGTGGCAAGGGGGGAAATGAACTACAGATTCAGTGTGAGGGGAGGCTGATCATTGCAGCAGTGTCAAACCAATTTGTTTGTGTTAATTGCAGCCAATTAAGCTTCCTTTTTTTTTTTTTTTTTTTAAGTTGCCCACCCCAGGTTCTGGCTATCTTAGGAAAGTTGATTCTGGCCTGATGATAAGAAATGCCTTTATCTACCTGCACCTGAGGCAGAGGGAGAAGAGCAAATCCCATAGGCGCTCAGGAGTGGCTGGGGAGCACAGGTCAGAGAGAAACGGGTGACTGGGACCCTCTGAGGAGCCTGGCCCTGTGTGAGGCACCGGAGCAGAGGGGAAAGGAGATCCAGGCCAGCCCGGGCTGGCTACTCAATGTGTGGTCCGTGCACAGCTGTGTGGCATCTCCCAGGGGCTTGTTAGAGACGCAGCATCACAGGCCCCGTCCTGACTGCTGAGCTGGAATCTGGATTTTAACCAGACCCTTGAGGGGATTTGTATACACCATACAGGTCTGAGAGGTGCCGGGCTGCACCACTCTGAGGCCCACCCATCCTGTGTATGTCTTCCCCAGGCACCAAAATGGAGGCTTCTCAGAGCATGGGAGTCTTTTCTGAATCCCCCCATCTGTTTCCAAAGCACCTGCCGTTCACCAAGGAAGGTCCTCTCAGTGATTCAGCAACTTGCCATGCAACTCATTCTGCTGCAGATCAATCCCCCTCCGCTGCCCTGTGGGGCTCCAGGAACTGTCCTCTGGCATCTGGTCGGATTCAGCCAACAGGCGGCCCCAGCTGGAGATGGGAAGTGGGAAGAGAGAAACGCCAGGGTGTGTACCCCTCCTCCCCCTTTCCCCATGGCTCTGCTGCTCTCCTCTGGCCACGTCTGTCGGGCACCCTGTCCAAGGCCAAGCTCTGCTGGGCTCCGCTAATGCCACCCCCTTCTCTTGCCCCTGCAGGCCTAAGGGGGGCAGCGGCTTCCCCTTCCTCCTCTGTCTCTCTTAGCCCTGCTGTTTGATTGGCTTTATTACTATTTAGGCATGATAAAGCCAACAGATCAGGAGAGGCCTGCTGTTGAAAAGACAGCCTATGATGCTCACAGGAGCAAAGACAGGGAGTGTGCCTTCCACCCGGGGCCACACAGGGAAGCCATGGGGTTGGTCATGAGGCAGGGGGAGGGAAGAACTGTGCCAAGAGCCTCTAACTGCGGTTTCCTTGGGAAGGAATGGGCAAGGCAGGGTCCGCAGGCGTAGGATTGGCTAGTGTGAACAATTTCAGTGGGCTCTGGGGCATGGGGGCTATCCCTAATTGTCTGGCATCTGGTTCTGGGGTGATTGGGGCAGGTAGATAGTGGCCCAGAGTGCAAGAGCCCAATAAGAGAGGTAGTTGGGGGTGTAGACTCTGAGTTGGTTGCTTTGTATTTGAAAAGCTCACACGCACCCCCTCCCAGGAGGATTTCCCCTTAGGAGGATGTGGGGGGCAGGCAGGGAACGAGGGAGGCAGGACACCAAGGCCAGCAGACTCAGGCATTATTGACTTGTCCCGAACTTGGTGTATCTGACCTATGCATGCAGGGCAAATATTAAAGCTTCAAGTCTGCAGAAGCTAGAACATGGTTAACACACCTATCTATACCTCTAAAATAGTCCTTTCAACTCTTCAGTTAACCCTTTGAATGGGCCAGCTGCTTCCTGCAGGGCCCTGGCTAAATTAAAAGGCAACCGATACTGAACTTTGTTCTCTCCTACCCACGAAGGTACCTGGATTTTCTTCACCTGGGCCCTTCAGTCATTAACTAAACCGGAAAGAGAACTGGACTCTCTAGAACACACCTTTAGACGTGGATACACATCTAATCGCCATTTTCATGGGTGATTCTCCGCCCCCCAACACATATACAAAGAGACCCCGGAAGCCGTGTCTACAGCTCTGCACGGGAAGGCAGGAGCAAGTTCTTCCTGGCAAAAGGCAAGAGGTACAGGGTGGGCAAATTAAGTCCTCTCCCGTGCCCTGTGAAAACAGACCAGTGCCCCTCCGCTCTGCCTGCCACCCATCACTGAGCTCAGTGGAGGAGGTCAGGCGCCAAGAATGTGCTGAGCACGCTCCTTGGAGCTTGGAGGCTAATGACAATCAGATCTAATAATTATTAGCAATCTGCACATTCTCTGCAGCAGATGAAATAATTGTATAGGAGAGCTGGTGGAAGGAAGAAAACCATAAATGACTTCTCCTCTCAGCATTAAAACAGCAATGCTGTAGAACTTGCTGCAATTAATTAGCCCTCTTATTAGCACCTTTATCTACTCATCCCCACGTGGTGCAGATTCCAGGGAGCATCAGGCGTCTCTGGCCCAGGGGCTGGGCAAGCTGGGGAGGAGGGGCCTTCCTGAGCCACCATCCTGGGGGTTGGGGGGAGAAAGAAGGTGCAGGTGGTTGACGGGGGTTGCCTAGAGATAGCTGCACCTCCACAGACCAGGAGACTGGCTCTCCTGGGCTCTGAGCCAGCCGTAGTCACCCAGGAAATCTTGCACATGCAAAGAAATGCCAACTGCCAACAAATAGCCAGGGAGAAAGGGTGATGTGCTCACATCTCCTGAAGCACAAGAGCTCCAAGACATGCCACCCAGGCTGACTTCATGAGCGTGTGACCAGTGTAGTCGCCCAAGGTCCTGCACCCAGAGGGGCCCCACACTTGGAGTTTGATCCTCTGAAATCACCTTCTTAAAATTCTTGATAATTTTATCTTTGAATTTGCGATTTGTGAGTGCAGTCTGATGCATAGTGGAGCATGTGCAGGGGAGCATGGGGGGGGTTGGGGTCCCCAGAGACCCTGACCTCAGTTTCCCCACCTCCCTGGGGTGATTCTCAGCTACCCACTCTCCCATGCCTCCCAGCAACGCTGCTGCCCTCCCATCTTCCAGGTGGGGTATGTGCACCCCATGAACTCAATTGTGAGACAGGGCCCCACACATCCATGAGGGTCTGCACTCACCCCACAAGCATCCCCATACCGAGGGAGGATGACTTACAGCAGATGAAAACATCACGACCGGTGGGTAAAGAAAGACTAGGAAAGGCAGGAAAAAGCTTTTTTTTCTTTCTTTTTGTTTTTTGAACAAGGATCCCTACATTTTAAACCGGGCTCCACAAATGATGTAGCTGGCCCTGCCCCAGCCCTCTGACC
The DNA here is from genome assembly GCA_023783475.1 of Daubentonia madagascariensis. Classification (NCBI taxonomy): domain Eukaryota; kingdom Metazoa; phylum Chordata; class Mammalia; order Primates; family Daubentoniidae; genus Daubentonia; species Daubentonia madagascariensis. The sequence continues at coordinate 7,314,757 of JAKFHU010000487.1, read as the reverse complement.
AGCTGAGACTACTACACGCAGCCCTTTGACAGACATATTGAGACCCTGCCATGTGCAAGGCTCTGGGTGAGGTCCCCTGGGAGGGGTGATGGAAGTCACAGCCACCTCAAAAAACTGTAACCCCAGGGTGCAATCACCACTTCCCTGCAACTGTGTGCCCACCTCACTGCCTGCAGAAATCCAATACTTACTTTTAAATAACAAATGGAGAGAAAGAGACCCTCATGCCAATTTGTGGATTTGTAAATTCCTGGCTGGAATTAACTTAGTTGGGTAGGTGGGAGAGAGGACTGAGCGTAAGGGTAAGTGGAGGCAATAGCAGTTCGGATCTAGCAGGATTAGCCTGTTCCTTAACTGCAGAGGAGCTCGGAGGTGCTGCCCTGCGGTGGTTAAATACAAAGGAGCCGGATCAGAGCTGGTTAAATTCCCGGTTCTGCTACTTACTAGGTAACTTTTATAAGTGCATTAAAGTCTCAGAGCCTCCCTTTTCTCAGCTGTAAAATGGGCGCCCTTGACTCAAACAAACAAAAAAATGTAGATTAAACAACATAGAATGCCCAGTGAGCAGGTGTGCAGAAGCGGGAAGGGTGAGACAGAATGAGCCAACAGGGAATGCATCAAAGAGCATCCCTGCCGTGGCAACCGGGACCCAGGTAGCATGAGCCTCGGAATTGTCCCTTGGAAGGACAGGAGGCTGGAACATTTACCCACCACCTCCCACCCCCCAGGGCATCAGCTCCCCTGTGCTTCTGGGCTGCTGTACTCTCCAGCTGGCAACCCCGGCAGCTCGAGGAAAAGTCCAGAATAGAAAGGAGAAGCATGTGACTCGCCCGAGGTGGGACACTGTCAATGTGCCTGGACACTTTCCACTGCAGCTGGAGCTGAAATTACAGGGGAGCTGGAGGATACAACACAAAGCACCAAAACCATCTGCTCCAAGGCCCAGCCGTGGCAGGAAGCTGGCCAGAGGGTCCTGGGCCTTCTCATGGCTGTGATGTGGAGAGGGACGGGGGCAAGAAGTTGTCACAGTGCAGGTGTGCCCCAGCGCTGACCAGTGGGGAGGGAGGAGCCCAATCCTGTCCCAGGTGAGGCCCACCTCTGACTCCAATACTGTCGTCTTTGGGTTTCCTGGGGTCTGGTGCTCAGGTCCCTCCTGGGAAAGCTTGTATGGACCAGGAAGTCGGCCCGGCCTAGCAAGGCAGCCCAGCAGGACCCCACTGACCAAGATGGAGATACCATCTTCCCTGCTGGGCCTAGTTTATTTTTACCCATCTTTCTGAGAGTAGATCTGTTCCCAAAGTGGCCTTCAGCTTGTGACTGCGTGGCAAATCACTATCCAGTGAAATGAGAAATGGTGTGCATGTGTGTGCACACACGTGCAGGGGAATATACATGACAGCTGAGGAACATGGGCTGAGTGTAGGACAGCGGGGTTCCAACCTCAGCTCTGCCCCCACCATGCTACATGATATCACATGAGCTTATGATAAGAGCTAACACTGACCAAGCACTCGCTATTTGCCAGGCACTATTCTGGGCTCTTTACAAGGGCTAATCCACTTAACCCTTACATCATCCCTATGAAGGGTATTGTCAATGCCCCCATTTTACAGATTAGGAAGCTGAGGAATAGAGAGGTTAAGTAATTTGCCCAAGGGGACACAGCTGGGTCCAGAAGCAGCCAACTGGGCCCTACAGCCCAGTCTGAACCAAAGGCACATTCTTCCCCCCTTTAAAATGGGCCCAGAGACCCCTGCTCTGGTACTGCACAGGGCCTTGGCTTTCAGTGAGACCAACAATTGTGGAAGTGATTGGAAAGGAGAAGACCGTGTGTGCTGATGTGGAGCGTCCCTTGAGCAGGGAGAGGATAGGGCTCGAGAAATGGAAGACAAACTTCAGTGGAATCCCAGGCACTGGGTCCCTGGCTCGCTCCTTCACTGCCAGCAGCTGTCACCCTCCTAAGTCTGGGAGCCCATCTCCTGCACCTCACCCCCAGGAAGGCAGAACCAGTGGGCGCAGCTGGTGGGCCAGGGCATTGGCTGTCAGCACAGCTCTCAATGATCAAGGCATTCCCTGGGAGTGACCCAGAAGCTGCATTCCCCAGACCGCCTGAACCAGGACACTGTAGAAATTAAAGTGTGTGGCATGTATGCTGATGATAGTGGCGGTACAATGACAACAGGCCTGCAGACGTCCACGGCTCTCCTTCCTGCCCAGCCCTGGACACTGGCCTCAGAGCTGGCTCATTCAGAGTGGACATGTCCCCCTAGAAGGAACACCCTCCTCCCTCCATCTCTCCCTACCTGGGGTTCAGGGATCGAAACCCTCCAGCAAGGATCGTTCCTGGGCTTGACTGCATCCAGCTCTAGCCAAACCCGGAGGCCGCCCAGGACCATTTTTTAATTCTTTTGCAATCAGCATTTTCCTTTCTTCATTTGCTGGTAGAATAATGCAGCCTGTAAGGAAAGGGCCCTCAGCACAATTCTGGTGCTCGTTTACAATGGAAATTGGGAAAACGGCGAAACGCATACTGCAAAATGCATTTAAAAGAAGATGATTCAATTGGATTTGGCAGCTCTGATATTCAGGACCAGAAGGAGAAAATCTGTCTATGATTTGAACATGTATAATTAAGATGAAAGCCTTAAGTACCGGGTGCATTTCTTAAGATGTCACTGGCTCTGTTGACTCCAGGCGTTTTGATCAGTGGTGCAGAGCATTTATTTCTGAAATCTGAATAGCTGTGAGTGAGATGCCTTTTTAAAACCCGCACTATGGAGCCAAGTCAAGCCTCGACACTGCACAGCTTGTTGAATTGGGGCGGAGGCATCGGGAGTGAGGAGAGAGAGCCCAGGGTCCTCGGGGCCAACTCCGATCTTCCCCCAAGGCACACCCCTAAATCTTGCAGACCGAGGTTCAGGCAAAATTGGATCCATTTGGTGTGTCCTATTTTGGTTCTTCTTTTGATGCCAACAGAAGTGCCAGGGCCCTGGGAACCGTTCCATCCTGAAAGCAGAGAGCCTGCTTTGAATGCTGGAATCGTGGACTTTTAAAGAGGCAACACGGTATTGTAGAAAAAGCCATGTAGTGGGAAGCAGAAAAACTAGGCTCAAAGCCCATCTCCATCCTTTGCTAATTGTGGGATCTTGGGCACATTACTTAGCTTCTCCAGCCTCAGCTTCCTCATCTGTAAAATGGGACTAAATAACAGAATCTCCCTGGTAAGAAAGTTAGGACAATTAAATGTGGTTATCCGTGTAAGTTCCAGTATCTGGGACATAAGCTGTGCTCACTGTATGTGACCTACTGTTCTCATTATCCTCAGCTTTGTCCCTCAAGCCACCCCAGATCATCTCTACTCAACTCACCTGGCTCCCTGGGCCCCCCAAGATTCTGATCTGTGTGGAAAGCAGGATGTCATGACAGACCTCACTTGCAGCGCGAGGTGTCTCAGTGATGAATCGCTGGCAGCCGACAGCCTTCTCCGTGGAGAGCTGGAGGCGTCACAGGGCTGACTCACAGGTGGCCCAGTGGGACAGAGCCTGATGTTGGGAGAGTCACATGACTGTGGCTGTCATGTGACTCGATGGCTCGTCACCCTAAGCAGAACTGGAATGTCCTGGGACTTCTAGGGTCTCCTTTCTTTTCCTTTTCAGATGGGAAAGGAAGGAGGAGGCCCCCAAACTGGCCTGAGCCCTGCCCATTCGACTTAGAGGCCTGGCCGCCTCCAGGTAGAGTGTGGCCAGACTGTGTTTGATAAAGCCACTCCCTCCCTCCACTCCCCGAGCCACCCCACTTTTCCTGGGGAGGTGGGGTGGGGTGGTGTGGGAAGGGGAGAGCTCAGGCAAGGAAAAGGAAAAAGCTTTAATGCAGGGGGTAGTTCTCCCTGGGGCTGTGGCTGGTGCCTTTCCACACATACAGGATGCAGCCCACCTTCCCCAAGGCCAACAGCGCTGCACGATGAGACCAAAGAGCCCAGCCACCTGGTTCGCAGTGGGAAACCACAGCCCCATGTATTCTGCCCACGTAGCAGGGAGGAACCTCTTCCCATTGAGAGTGGCAGCTGGAAAGATCAGGCCAGTTCTGCACAGGTGGGGAAACTGAGGCTGGCCGTGGCTCAGCACAGAGCTGAGGTGCAGTGACAATCCAACACTCTTGTGCCTAGTTGTGGTACAGACTATCAGGCCACACTACCCGCCTGGATTCCAGGGTGTCAGGGTTAATGTAGGTGGCTTCAAGTCCTCCAGCTCTGCCCTGTGTGTGACCTTTGGAAAGCTGCTTAGCCTCTCTTTGCCTCTGTTTCATCACCCATAAATGGGAGCAAAAGTGCTTTCCTCAGAGGTACACAAGAACCTGGCCTGGCAAAGCAGGTACTAAATTCGCTGTCTTTCCTTTCCTTTCCTTTCTGGACTTGCCCCTGGTCCCATCTGCTTCCCTCTCCTTCCTCAAAGCTTCCTAAAGCTCAGAAACACGCAAGCCTCTGAGATGGCTCATCCTTTAGCATCACATGTGCACAGTGACGCCCCCCGAATCTGACGGTGGGGACCTCAGCAATTGCATATGACAGGGAGGCAGAGCTGGAAATAGACGCGGAAACGCTCTCTGAATCTTAAGGAAAACCCCATGACTTCATTTCTAAGAGATGTGAGAAAAGACCTTCAGGCCCCCAGTCCAGAGTCTTCTGATGTAGTATAGTGTGGAAAATTAATGTTTCTGGTTTCACAAGCTTTGTTTCTTGCTTTTTACCTTCTAAATCAGGCATTTCTAAAAAGGAACCAAACCAATCCCAACAAGAGCAGGAAGAAACAAAGAAGGAGTGAAGAAAATACTAATTAGGAGAGCACAGAAGCTAGGGTCTTCGGGAGAAAGGACATGCTACAATAGTTTCTGAGGTGTGCTTGTCACGACACTAAGGAAAGATGCTCAGGGCTCCTAAGCTGATGAGAAGATGGGGTGCTAGCCTGGCTGGTGTGGGTCCCACCAGCCAGAGTTCAGAGTCAACCGTCAGGCTGACCAACAGGGAGAGCCTGCCACAGGTGTCAAATGCCAGAAGTAACACCCCAGGCATTGACAAGTGGGTGGTGACAGGAGGGTCCCAGAGGTATGGGAGGCATCACCCAGCCTTCAGCAAGGTCACCCTCCAGGTGGGCCAGAACCAGAAAATATAAGAGGAAATGCCGTCTGCGTGTTGAGGGAAGTCCCATGGGACTATATCCTCAGAAATGTTATTACCTGAGAGAAGAGAAAATAGGTATTTAGCCCTCAGTCCAGAGCTCCTGGTGTAGAACAGTGTGAAAATGTAATGTTTCTGGTTTCACAAGTTTGGGTTCTTGTTTTTGTCTTGTTTTGTTTGTTTTTAATCTTCCAGGTCAATGGAATGACGAGAGGGGGACAGAGCTGGGCTCCATCTAGAAGACCAGAGACTGATCAGAGAGAATCAGCACATAGGACACGTCATAGAAAGATTTCATTCAAAAGTGGTTAAATGAAAGGCAGGCTCCCACTGAAAGGAGAAAGCCCCTGATGTCGAAAATATTCCCCCATTCCCTGGTCATAGTAAATAAAGAAGATGTTAGTACTTTTCGGGGGGCTTCCGTGAGGTTGGGCTTCTTAGGAACATTGGTTTGTAAGAATGACGCTGAGGAAATCTTTTTTTAAATGTAAGCACGACACTCTCCCCCAGTGTCTTTTGGCCTCCAAGGGGTGAGGCTTTCTCTTCATCCTCTCCCCATTGCGTACAGGACTCTGCCGTTTGGCTCTGGGTTCAGAGAATGGGCTCTGGGGGCAAACACAGACCTCCACCCGGCCACTGCTTAGCTGCGTGGTCCCAGGCAAAGTACTGAAACTCTTTGTTTCACTGTTCTCGATGTGCCGCATGGCCACCCTCCCACCCTCTGCCTGCCCACCTGCTCGAGAGGCTAAAGCCACTGAGACACATGTCCCTACCCCCTCGCAGCTGGGAATGAACTTGTGGCCAGTCTGGTCAACCAGACCAAGGGAATCTGTGGGAGCCTCCAGAAAAGATTGTCCTGCCTGATGTAAAAGCAAGAGGGAGAGAGGAGGAGAGACAGAGGGGAGAAGGGTGAAGGGAGCCCTTGCTGTGCCTTGCTATCTGTGAACATGGGTGGGTAGAGCAGAGGCTTGGGGCTGCTGCCACCATCTTCTGATGCAAAAGGAAGGCCGAGAAAACTGTGAAGAGGCTGGCAGAGCCCTGGCTTTGCTGTCTGCTGAAGCCACCCCAGACACTCACCTCCAGACTCCTGTGTGAGGAAGTGGACGATGTAAGTCCCTTCTAGCTGGGTGTTGTTACTTGCAGCTGAACACACCGCTTTCCAGGCCCTGATGGGCACAGCTGTCGAGTCGAGAGAGGCACAGTACCAGAGTTCGAAGACTGCCATGAGACCGCACAGCGCGTGCACGGTGTGCAGCAGTGAGCGCACACAAGGACGTCCACCCCAGTGGTCCCCCTTCTTATTAGCCAAGCCTAGACCTCGGGCCTCTGAACCAACCACGTCTGTGTGGCCATCACACAAGAGCAGCTTCCTGGAGCCCAGCCCAGGTGCCCAGGCAGCCACCCCCACGGCTGCGATCTAGAAGGGTCCCCAGGGGCTCAGCAGAGACACAGTTTCTGCCTCCAGGCGCAGAATGCGGCCATCTGCCCAGCGGCCCGGGGAGGCCAGGAACAAACAGGAGCTCTGGGAACGGCAGAGAAAGGCAGAGAAAGTGAACCACAGGGGCCGGCCATGAACGTCTGACCCCTCCAGAAAGTGCTGCTGTGGAGACATGCCAGCCGAGCTTCATTTTCAGCCTCTGATTTCATTAATAAGATAATGATGAGTCATTTAACTTTGCATCTGAAGAGTGAAGCAAATTACCTGTGTCTATATTGCTTAATGACAGAGGCACTAACAAGACCTTTGCCGCCTGCCGGAACCGAAACTGACCTATTGCGGGAGGCAATTTTATGCCCTTGGGTTTGCCACTTGGCTGAAGCCATCCATCAGTGGGGGCTCACCGCCCGTCTTAGCGCACACTCCGTGCTAGCCCCGTGTCCCCCGCCGCACACCTCCCCCGTCCCAACGGACGCGGGCTGTTCTAACCCAACGATCCTGCTACTGTTCTTTATTTCCTGGACGTGAACAACTGGGCTCCCATTAGCCAGCGCTTAGGCATCCGGGTGTGAGTTTCCATCTGGCTATGTTTCCCTAGAGAAGTGTGCACCCGAGCCAAGCCGTGTCCTGGACTCCTTCTCCCCATCAGCAGGAAATGCCAACGCCGCTCGTGGCCTTCTGAGCCACCGACAACAAGAGAAGTCAGGACACAGCACCCACGCAAGTCTTCCAAAGGCCGGGGAGGCCCTTTTGTACTTTTCATTGTCTCAGATCCATAGATTTTTTTTCCATTTCTTTTAATTAAAGTATAATTTCCATATAGTAAAAATCACCCTTTCTAAGAGCAAATGGCTCTGAGCATTTTTACAAATGCACACAGCCATGTAGCCACTGCAACATGCCAGACACAGAACAGTTCCACCACCCCAAAAAGTTCCCTGTGGCCAACCTCTCCACTGGCCACTCCCAGCCCCTGGCCACCCTTGCTCTGTTTACTTTCCGTATAGTTTGGCTTTTTCCAGCATGTCAGAGACACTGGGAAGCCCTGTGATGCTGGTTTCTTTCACTTAGTCAGCTGCATTGAAGATGTGTGCAGGTGGTGCTGTGCATTAGCAGTTAGGTCCATCTGGGTGCTGAGTGGTATCTCACCATGTGGACAAGCCACAGGTTGTTGATAGGGTCCAAGGGTATTCCCTGAATGCCTACCTACCCTGGGGCCAGGCACTAGAATGTATATTACTTCAATCAATCCACAGAAAAACTCTGAGGGATGCACTATTTCATCTCCATTTTAGGGATAAGAACACAGGGTCACATAGCCAGGAGGAGAAAGGATGGGGCAGTGGACAGCCATGGGCACCACAGAGGGGCCACCATTCCATCGTCCATTCATTTGTTGGACAAGCAGCTCCTGCAGCGCCTTCTAGAGACCAGGCAGCATGCCGTGGCCGGGTGCAATGGAGACCCACACGAGGCCCTGCACCCAGGGGCTTAGGGTCGAGGGCCATCCTTCCACCTGCCTTGCAGGGGGAGTTCACTGGACTTTCTTGCACCTGATGCTGAAGACACCACATTGGGTGGGTGCGTGGCCCATGCAGAGTGATCCTCCTGGTAGGGAGGGAATAGACTCAGCCAGGTGTAAGACTCTGGGGAACCAACAGTGGGAAGTGCAAGGAAGGAGGTGTGTTTTCCCAGCACGTTTGTGCTCTTGAAACAATGAAATTACAGGTTTCACTAGACAGACATGCCAGGTGCTTCCTGCGAGTAAATATAGCTGTCCCTGAGGCTTGCTGCCCTCTGACGCCAAGTCTCTGTCATGTGCACTTGGTGGGTGGTAGGGAGGGGCGGCCATCCAGGCACCACTGCCTGGCCTTTTTCAGCCCCTGCTCCAGGCACACAGGCCTGAGGATGGCCGTCCTGTCGCGAAAATGACACCCACTTCTCAGCCGTCCATTATCAGCCATGAACACACCTGGAGAAGTCCTCCAAACGATACCATGTAAGCAACAACTGGCCAACAATTTGCTGGATTTACACATCTCCAGGTGGAAGAGACAACAGTGCCCCGTTGTCCTGAGGCTCTGCCTAGGGGTTTGGGCTCTGGGGATTGAGGTTTCTTGGCCTGGACCATAAGAGGGAATCCCTAAATAGAGGGCTCAGGGTGGGGATGGAGCCGCTGGATTATTTCCTCCCGGGAGGCCCCAGGTGGAACAGTCCACTGCGCTTCTGAAAGCTCCTCAGGAAAGCGCCCTATTCACACGTGTTCTCTCAGCCCCTAGCAAAGTGCCTGGTTTAATAAGAAACATTTGAGCAATATTTAATGAAAGAAAGGAGAAAGGGGAAGAGAGAGGGAGGGAGGAGAGGAAAGGGAAGGGGAGAAAGAGGAGTCGCTACAGGTTGTCCATTCTGAGCTTCTTATTAAACAGAGAAAATCTTAAGCTCACCCATGTGGTGAAGAGCAGGCATTTGAGGTTCAAACAATGAAGCCCCCATTCCATCACCTATTAGCTGTAAAAGTTACTTTACTTTTCTGAGACTCAGTTTCCTTGTCTGTGAAACAAGGAGCTGATACCTCTGTGTCAGGATTTGCGGGAGGATTCTACAGGATCATTTTAGACCTTAGCCTAATGCCTGGCACAGAATAACCACTAATCAGAAGTAACTATTGCTGCCGCTGTTCCAGCTTTAGCAAAAGAGCCCTTCTGAGTGGGCTTGCTGCAGTCATCCTAGAAGCAGGGAAGGCCATGCTGGATGCCATGGTGAGAACAGTCCCTCTTGGAGACTCTGATTTAGTTCCCGCCTGTGCCTCAGGACAGCTGTCCCTGCCAGCAGCTACACGGCGTGTGATTGCACCAGCCTTTGTGTTCCTGTATTAATTGGTTTCTCCACCTCCGCATCCCGGCCCCACCTGTGAGTAGGAGGCTGTGTGGTTGGGGATGTGCAGGGTTTGGTGGGGTCCCAGGTCCCCCTAGGCCTGAGCTCGAGGAGGGATGGAGAAGGACTTTATTAAGATGGATGTCAGTGCTCCGGTCAGCCCTCATCCTGCAGCTGATGCTAAATTATTAAACATCGGCAAGCATGACAAAGGCTTTGCCACTTGCTAACAGATGGCTTTCAACTGAATCTCTGTGCATCGTCTTGATGTAACATCAACAGGGGACTGAGCACAGCCTGGGGGCACAGCACTGGAGGAAGGAAACCTGTGGACCCCCACAGAGACTGTCCACCTGGTCCCTCCCAGCTCCTGCCCGCCTGCGTCAGAGTTCCACTTCTGTCCCGCTTCCGGGGGCTCTGTGAGTCCAGAGGGGCCACCAGACCTGACCAGAGCAGCAACTGTAATAATTAATGTTGCATGAGGGTCTACTTTGTGCTTAGCACTTTGCTCACATTTTTTTAATTTAATCTCCACGGTGATCCTGCGAGGGAGGTGTCGTTAATATCCTTTTATAAATGAGCACACGAGGCCCAGAGCGGTTCATTGCCCAGTGTGCACACTTGCTAAGTGACAGAACCAGGGCCAAGACCCATGTCCCTCTGACATCTACAGCCTGTCCTTAACCACGCCACCGTACTGCCTCCGGGGCCCCTGTCCACCGATGCTGGAGACCCTCTCCAGCGCCCCTTGGCCTGGACACAGGCCTGAAATTGTGTTAGCAGAGTGCACAGGGAGACTCGCCGCTGGGGACTTTGAATGCTAGTGACCTCCCTGGAGACCCAAAAGAAGAAGGAACAGGGGAAGATAGTGCTGGAAAGAACTCAGCCCTCCCGCCTGGACAGCCCCTGTGAGGGCAGGGCCCTGACAGTGAGAATGGGCTGTTTTCGGGGACCTGTTTGCCGGGGTGAGGCAGCTGTCGCAGCCCCAGCCCTCTGCCCCATGCCCAGGTCTCCTGAAGTGGTGTCCAGCCTGTCCCTGTCCCTGTTATTTACTGTAATTGCTGCGTTTTATTACGCACTTACTCTCTGCCAGGCGTTAGGGTAAGAAGTGATCTCATTTAAGTCCTTACTCGAAAGTTTGCCATAAGGAAGTTCAGGTCACTGAGGACATCTGATCAAGCGGCAGCAGCTGACTGACTCCCAACTCTCCCAAGGGCCCCAAGCACACATTTTAACTCGGGGATCACTGTAGCCCATGAGTCCCTGGCCTGAGGGCTCTGCAGAGAAGGCTTGTGCTGTGTTCTCCCGGATACTCACACACAGTCTGTCCTGAGCTCACCGCAGCCACAAAGGTCTCAGGAGGGTCCGCACGCTGACCCTGGCCCCTCACTCTGACCCAAGGCCCTGGGGGAAGGAGAAGGCCAGTGGGGGCCAGACCCGGTCTCCCCAGAGCCCCCTCTCCACCTCTTAAAGGTAGATCCTTTTCTCCATAGAACTTTCTGGCTCTAGAGAACCAGCTTAAAGCCTTCCTGGTCAAGAATTCTCACCAGCTCATCTTCTGGCCCCCTGGTCCTCCCTCCTCCGTGCCGGTCTTCTCACCCGGAACCCAGGTCCCACCTGAGCCAAACGCGCCCCGCCCGCCCGGCCTCCCGGCCGCCTCCTTCCCTCCTCTGGCGCCTGCCCACGGGCGTTTCCAGCTGGACTTTTATTTAACGAGTGTCCCCACTGCCCTTTCAAATCCTGAAGGGGGGGAAATCCTTAAGGCAGCTGTTTATTAACAGCACATGGTGACATTAGCAGCCGAGAACATGGTAAAATATAGATTAGAGAGGGGAAAAGCCGGGAATCACACGGCCATTTGTCCTATTCTGAATGTCATTTTGCGTTCCATCGCAGCGTATTACTGAGATGATTAGTGGCATCAAATGACTTCTGAAAAATGATTATGTGCCATTAAAAGCATTAGTCTGTCTGAAACCAGCACAAACATATGGCCGTGCAAGGATGAGTCATTAGCGGGGGAGGCTGGGTGATGTGCCCAAGGCCGCCTGTGCTGGGCAATTAGCACTGCCCATGGCGGGGGCCCCACAGAGCCCGGGCTGGGGGAACACTGGCTGGGGGAACCCTGGGGCCCTGAAGGAGAAAAGGGCCTGTGGGATTCAAACTACTCCTGGGGAAGCCCGGGGACTGAGGATTTGGGTCTGCATGGAGGGCCCTTCTCCCCCAGTGCTGAGGCTGACACTCCTGCAGGTTCCTGGAAACAAGATCTGGGGAAAAACAGAGGGGCAGGACCAGGACTCAGCTGCAGAGGTGTAGGGTGTGCAGGTAGAACTGCATGGCAGAGGGTCCTGCGGGGAATTTTTTTAATTGACTCCAGAAAAAAAAAAAAATTGGCTTGGGAGTCACAATGTAATTTACAATGACAAGAACATTTAGAGAAGCTATAATTCGGGAGATTAAAAAACATTTTTTGAACATATACCAACAAAATAGCTTTGATGTGACAGCAAAAGAAAAAAATAACAAGTAGAAAGGGTTGTCATTTTCAAGTTTTTAAAAGTAGCTGAGCTCCAACACCAGCCCCTGGGGTACGAACAGCATTCCAGATTATTCCAGGCTGAATTCCACTTCCAGGGGCACAGACTTGGTGTGAGGAGATGGAAGGAGGGAGGTCCCCTTGTCAGCCCTCCTCCTGCGTCTCCACGTGTTCAGGCCTGCTCTGTACGCTGGGCACGTTCTGCTGCTGGTCAGGTTCCAAAAGTAGTAAGCACCACCCCAGCTCTCTCTCTTTTCTTCCCTCCCTCCCTCCCTCTCTTCTTCCTTCTTTCCTTCCATCCATTCATACATTCAATAGTGTGTGTGAACAGCCTGCTCTGTGCCTGGCCAGATGTGCCAAGCTCGACCGAGCACTGACTCCTGCCCTCCGGGAGTGTGCAGTCCAACCTGGGGCCAATAACAGGACAGTAAACTTTATTTCCATGTGCCAGGCACTGCTCTCGTTTACCATCACCTGTGAGACAGGTACAATTATTATTTGTATTTCACAGATGAGTGAACAGGCTTAGAGAAGTCACACATGCTAGGGCTCGGTGCTGAGACCCCTGAGCTAGAGGAACCCAGGCTGGGACTTGCCTGGTCCCCTGGGGCCATTGCATAATCCTACAAGGACCTCCCTTCTCCAGAGCCCATCCAAAGTCCTGAGACTCAGGGGTCCTGTTCCAATGCAGGGCCAGGGGTCCCTGCAGACTCTGATAAACACCCCTTCATGGCTGTCGAGGGGCCCCAGTGTGACCCCAGTTACAGGGGTTCAAAGTGTCCTCTGCTGTTCCTGGTGGAGAGATCCTAGCAGCTCTGGTGAGGGACAGGCCAGGATGTTGTCATGTGCGGTTTTGTGTCCTGGTTTTGGATAGCTTTAGGGATCGTTGGGGGCCAAAGCCCAGCTGCATAGACTCCGGGCCAGTGGTTCTCAGCCCAATGTGTGAGGATGTCCTGGGAAGCTTTTTAAAAATAGCAATGCCTGGCACCCAGGCCCCAGCCCCACCAGGGTTGAGAACCACTGGTCTAGCCCACCCCTTGCCTGTTACAGATAAAGAAACTGAGGCTCACAGAGAGGCAGCTACCAGCCCAGGGTCAAACAACTGCTTAGGGCTGAACTAGATCAGGAAACAAATGCCTCCGAAAAGCAGCCTGTGGCCCTCCTGCCTTCCTCTCTCCCACTCCCACCGGCCACTCCGGGGCAACAAACTCCAGGCAGCTTGACTTGGAGGCTGTCGACGCTGATGGACACCTGTCACAACCCTGGCTGCTCAGAGCGCCTCAGAGGCCCAGCCCCACGACAGCCTTCATCTGCTGTTGCTGCTGCCTTTCCATTTCCGGAGCCAGAGCGTCCACCCTCCCAGACAGGTGGCCGATCCCAGGAAGCGCTTTCTCTCTGTCTTCCCCGGGGCCTCGCTGGGGACGACCAGCGCATTCCGGAGCAGCCCAGGCACCTGTTCTTCATCTTTATCGAGCTTGGCTTTGCGGGTCTTGCTGCTTTGAGTCGGGTCTGGCTGTGACAGCAGCTGGCAAGTGCTGGGCTGAAATTGTTTTTTCCCACTCCTTCCCTCGCTCTGTTAGAAAAACATGAAATCTCTTTCCTCCCCTTGTTTGTTTTATTTTTTTCCTTCTCCCTAAGACAGAGAGCAAAGTGATATTTGACGATGGCTCTGTTTGTGTCTCAGCTACAACAGGTCGTGAATGCTTGTGAGGTTAGTCTGCGCAAGTGCAAGTCCAGCTGCTACAAAAGATTAAAAGTAGCCATTTGTGGGACCCCTGCTTCCAGGGCTCACTGCCTTTATCTACCTCTTCCTGACACGCAAAAAAATTAGTAAGACTCTGAATCACCTGGACGTTCATCAAGATGTCTAACTTCAGTCCCTCCTGCTGCAGTTCAGTTTTTTTGGGTCAAACCAATTCCCATCCTCTCTGCAAAGACCAATGATGCACAAGAATATTATAAGTGGTCTCTCTTCCAGCAACGCTTAGTCACAAGCAGCCCCCTACTTAGTTTAGGACACTGATTTCAAGGCCTGCCATCTGGGAAATGCTGAGGCAGCATCTGGGGTGCCCAGCAGCTTAAAGCTCTCTGTAAACATGTTGACATTTTCTCCTTGTCTACAGAACTTTCCTCGGGAACAGTCCAAGGACATGTCTGGACACAGCTGGAGCAACAATTCCTGCACCTCTCTGTACAGAACCTCCAGTGATTCTCAAATGCCAGGGCACGTCAGAATCACCTGCCGGCTCAGTGGGTGTTATGAACTAAATGTTTGTGTCCCCTAGATCCATACGTGGAGCCCTAACCCTCAGCGTGCTGGCATTGGGGGTGGGGGGGCCTTTGGGAGCTAATTAGGGTCAGATAGTCATGAGGGTGGGGTCCTCATGGGATTAGTCCCTTATAAGAAGAGACACGAGAGCGCTCTCTCCCTCCACAACCCTGCAAGGACGCAATGAGAAGTCAGCCACCTACAAACCAGTGAGGAAGGGCCCCCACACCCCGACCATGCCGGCTCCCTGATCTTGGACTTTCAGCCCCCAGAACCATGAGAAAATAAATGTCTGTTGTTGAAGCCCCCAGCCTATGGTGTTTGGTTCCAGCAGCCCTAGCTGACCAAGACAGCAGGTCTGGGTGAGGCCTGGGGAGCTGTGTGTGCTGGTGAGACCCCAGGAGGTGGTGGTGCTGGTGGCCCATGGACCACACACAGATCTAGACTTTCCAAATAGGTGTCCCCTCGTCTTGGGTTGGCTCCCACGTGCCTGAGAAAGGAAGCCGAGGCGGGGAGCCTGTCACATGGAGTCTGAAGAACACACAGACCTTGGAGTGGGGCAGACCTGGTCCGATGCTACCCCGTGGCATCCGACTGAGTCACTTGCCATGCTGCCTTTCCCATCTGTTCAACGGAAATGAAAGCCTCTCCCTCCTCAGGCTGGCATCGGATGGGATATTGCCTTGCTCAGTGACAGCACTGTTTTATGGCAGGTTTGCTTGTCTGTTGTGGGGAGAGAAGGAGGAGGTGGTCTTCAGGAGCTCAGGATGGTATTGCCCAGGTGTCTCTATCACTTGCTTTCGTGATCCTCGAAGTCCCAAAGACCCCACGTGACATTGCTTATATCAGTTCTTAAATGGAGCTGTCCAGGTACACTGACAGCTGCCCCTTTTGCAATGTGTCCACTGATCTCCCAGCAATGGGGAGAGATGCACAAAGCACAGGGAAGAGGACACACACTGCAACTGGGCATGGGCCGGGGAGAGACCCTGCTGACCAAGGAGTTCAACCTCCCACCCCTGGCCAGGGGAGTAGCACAGAAAGGTGTCCTTAGCTGGCTGAGCATTCAGAAAGGCTGAGCAAGACGTCTGTCCCGGGTAAGAGGAGAAGGACGCAGAAAGATCTCTAGCAGGTCTCCCGAAGGATGCGCCCAGTACAGAGCCCACTGTAGCCTGGGTTCTCTGAAGACAGAGCCTGGGACCAAGGCTTTGGTACCTGAGATGTATTGGTTATCTACTGCTGCACAATGAGTTACCACACACTTAGTGCCTTAAATCAACACACAATTGTTATCTCACAGTTTCTGTGGGCCAGCAGTCCTGTCGTAGCTCAGCTGGGTCCTCTGTCTCAGGCTCTCTCACAAGGCTGCAGTCAAGGTACCAGCTGGGGCTGAGGTCTCATCTGAAGTCTCCACTGGGGAAGGAGCCATGTCTAAGCTCACATAGTTGTTTGCAGGATTCAGTTGCCTGAATCTGACTGTTGGACTGAGGGTCACAATTCCTAGCCATGAGGCATCTCTTCATCGTGGCCTCTTCATCGTGGCAGCCTGACTTGTCAGAGTCTGCAAGCCAAGAAGGCAATAGAAAGAGTCTGCTAACTAGACAGAAGTTATTCTGGAAGTTATCATGGAAGTGACACCCCATCCCTTCTGCCATTTCCTATTGGTTAGATGCCAGTGGCTGGGCCCACACTCAAGGGGCAGGGATTGCATGGTGGACATTGGGCATCATGGCACAATCTCCCTGCCTCAGGCTTATTTACAGACGTGCTCTCAGGGAGCACAGCATGAAACAGGTAAGGAGAAAAAGCCAACTCAGGGACGTGCTCTGTGTGGAGTCAACCACAGCTGCAAGCACCCAGTGCTCAGTCCTGCAAGACTAGGAGACTTTTTTGCTAGAACAAAAGGGGAATGCATTTATCCACTGATGGGCTCCTGACCCCTGTGGGTCAAGGGTGGCTCCATGGGTATTAACTCCCCCATGCTTCCAGGTTGAGTGTGCAGGATTCCAGAGCAGGTTTCCTGTGACTGCCCATACCATGCCATCAGAAAGCCCTGGAATAGGATGCAAGGGGTGCCCTGAATTGGACAGGTGCTGACCAAAGCAGTCACAGGCGCACTGAAGTGGTTGCTGCCTCAGTGGCTGAAGAACGAGGTACCTGGAGGATTGAAGTGACATAAGAGGTATGTCTGATACAAGTCCATCCCCCAGAGTGTGTGTGTCTGCACAGGCCTCTGCCTGAGAGACAGAAGTCACGGCATCACCAGGAAAGCTAACTCAATGGGGCCACATCCAAACTTAGTATTTTCTTCCACCTAAAGGCAGCCCCCCAGCTGACTTTTACTATTGATGGCACCACCATTCTCCTCGTCTCCTGCCTGCACCTCAAAGTGGGCCATCTCTGTGGATTCTCTCTTCTCCTTTGTAATCCATGCCTCACAGGCAGGACCAGTCACATCACGTGAGGACCCAGTGCAAAATGAAAACAAGGGGCCTCTTCCAAGCATGGGGCCCTGTGTGACTGCACAGGGCACACGGTCCTGAATCCAGCCCTGCCTGTCAGGGGCTTCTCCAGGGCCTCTGCCCTCACATGCTTGGGCTCTTAGCATCCTTTACTGTGCTTTTCTTCTTGGCCTCCCCAACTCCTGCCCAAAGAGTCTTTTACGCTTCTGTGCTCCTGAAAGAGTGAACTTCATTCAGGACCTTGAAGGTGATGCATCAATCCTGCTGCAAACACTGTTTGCCATGACCATCTGCCTAAAATGCCACCCTGATTCCTTCCGGTGGAGGGGAGCAAGTCTACAGATTTGGGGTGTGCAGTGTGCAGCCTGTGCAGCTGTACACAGCAGCCTTGAGTCAAAGGAAGGCTTGCCCAAGAACTAAAAATTGGGGAGCTCTTGCCTGGGTGGGGTCTGAATACCCCACCTTGTATGCCCAGTACTAGTAATAAGAACTGAACATCACATATCACTTACTATGTTCCTGGCCTTGTTTAAGTTCTTTGTACACATGAATTCACTGATTTCATTGTCACAATCATCCTGAGACAGTTACTCTTTTTATTCCCACTTTACAGAAGTACTGAGGCAGCAAGATGTTAAGAAACTTGCCCAGGGCCACGAGGTCGGTGGCAGAGCTGAGAATTGAGCCCGAGCAGCCTGGCTCTGAAGCCCGTTTCCTTAACCTGAAAGTGAGCGCCCTAGCCGGGGGTCGGGTGTGTGCACAGAGCCTTTGGAACCCTGCCTATGTTATGCATCGTCTGCGGTTTGGAGGGAAAGATGTGCATTTCATTTGTTTATTTCCTTTACCTTTTGTTGAAATTCCTTTGGAAAAGCGCAGCCTATATCAAGAAAGAGGGAAGAAAAAGGCAAAGGGAGAGAGCTGGATGGCTGGTTGAATGGATGGGTGGATGGGTGGGTGGAGAGAGATGCAGACACAGAGACAGATTGTCCAAAACCCAGGTGATAAAGAAAGGGAAGTGTCTGGGGAAAGAGTGGGCCCCTAAGCCAGGCTTGGTGGCAGCTGTGGAGAACAAAATGAAGGCAGAAGAAACCCACCCCCGAAATCAGTCAAAACGTGATTTCTAAGGCCCGGTAGAATTGTGTCCCTAGGGAACCCCATAAATCTGACATCAGATCTGTCAAAGAAGGGGAGGTGGGAGGCTGTGGGGCCTGCGGTGTTTGTTTCTTTCCAGACGAAGGGAATATCCATCCTCCCGAGAGGTCATCCTGACCAGCCCGGGGCAGCAGCACTGCTGGTAAAGTCCCACCTCCAGGAGCGGCAGCTGGTGGGTTGCCATGGGCTCAGGACTCCTCGCTCACACAGAGTGGTTGCCTTGGGGACGCTGGAAGAGGCAGCCTTCCTGGCTAAGCCAGGTGGGCAAAGGAAGAGCAGCAGGAGGAGGAGAAAGAGGGGAATCACCAGGTGCGTGGAGCAGCAGCAAAATCACTCACACCACTGCTTTGCTGTCGGTGAGAGATGTGCGCTGTCTCCACCAGCGCCCACCAGCTAAGTAGCAGGGAGCAGGGGGTGGGGAAGGTACATTATCACAGCCCCAAACATTAATCTCCATCCAATCCAGTCACTCGGAGCGTGTGTGGATGGATCAGGGAAAGGCGAACCTTGATATTCATGCCATGATGAGGTTGGGTGTGAACCGGGAAGGGGTGAGCCTGGCTGTGTCCTTGAGCCAGGAGAGACATACATCTGCCCCCTACCTCTTGTGGCCTCCATGGTCACGTGTCTTGCCTGACAAAGTCCCTGGGTGGTTTGCCTCGCCAACATTTGTCATTTGCACCTGCAGTAAGTCACAGTCTGGTTTCTCTGATTAGTCAAAATTCAAAATCTGCCTCCCCCTCCCCCTCGTCCCTGGCCCAGAGGGCTTGACCCCAGGCTCTCAGCAAGATCACCTGGCCACTCCCCTAACTGTCAGAGTGACTCCTCTCCCCTGTACCAAGCTTCCCAGCAATCCATCCACTTTTTCTAACAGGCACAAACTCAGACACCTTGGGGACAGGAGTGCTCAGTCCTCCTTCAGCCCAAGATGCTGAGCATAGGCGATCTGGTCACACCCCAACCTGTAGCTGAGCAAAAGCTCCTCCCACCCCTCAGCTCCCCCAGCCTCCTAGCAGGCTGGTCTCAAAGCCACCTCCCCACCTCCCACCCCCCAGGGCTCAGCCTGGGAATAGGAGGAGAAGCACCCCCTCCACCCTTCTCCCTC
The DNA here is from genome assembly GCA_023783475.1 of Daubentonia madagascariensis. NCBI lineage: Eukaryota > Metazoa > Chordata > Mammalia > Primates > Daubentoniidae > Daubentonia > Daubentonia madagascariensis. The sequence goes on along the minus strand of JAKFHU010000487.1, from coordinate 7,295,748 downwards.
CCTCCCTCCTGCACCGTTCCCCTCCAGGAGAGGGGCCTCTTCCTCCCGGCAGCTGCTCCCTCTTCTGCCACGGACAGGCAAGCCCTGGGTGGTGGGAGAGGACTGGAGAAACAAATCAAGGCCCGTCATGACCTATCAAATGGGAGCTAAAGAAACTTGGAAAATCTTTTCTTTTCTCCTACTGTTTTGCTAAGAAATGGAATCTTGAATATCAAAAGCTGAGCATTATTCCTTATTCTCTGCTCTCCTCTGTAGCCACCTTCATCCTTTACTCCAAGGCCACTGGATACCGGTTTAGGCTAAGAAACAAAGGAGAAAGTCTCATTAACACTTTTCAAACTATTGCTCTCTTTCTCAGGTCAAAGCCAGGGAGAGTGAACACTAGGAACAGAGTTGGAGATAAAATTAGCTGGACAATGCATCAGGTCTAGAAGGCTGTTTTAGCACTTGGTTGCTGTCTCAAAGCAGTTACATCCATCATTTGCCACCCTGCACACAGCATGGTCTTCCTCTGAGCAGACCCTGTTTTGTGGGTACACCAACGTTTCTCCGGGCTCAGGGAACAGATTCAAGCTAACCAAGTGGCCGCACGGCTGATGAATAGTCCAGGCACCAGCTAAGAGTTGCAGCATGGAGGATGCTGGACAGAGAACCAGATGTTCACATCTGCCTGGGGTGGAATGCCACCTCCCCTGGAAACAAGCTGACATGCCCATGTTTCTGCCTCTCTTCTCCTGGCATCTCCTTGATCATCCCCCTCCTTCGTCCTGGCAAGGGCAAACCAAGCTGTCTCCATGTCAACATACTCTCACCACACTGAAATTTCCAGGATTGTAGCTTTTTCCCACATTGATGGCACTTTGGGTTGGATGTGCCCAGTGACAGGTACAGATGCCCTGAGTGCACAGGTAGGCAACCCGCAGCTCAGCCCAGGAAGGTCTCCTGTCCTCTGTTCCCATCCACATTAGCCTTAGAGAGCGCATCCTGCCTGTCGTCCTCCCCGTATTTCAACACCTGTGATACCTCTATTGGCTGCTGTCAGCAATGACTAGAACTAAATATAACAGCAGCAGCACCCCATCACCAGCCCTGCAATGATGCCAGTTCCCTTTCATTAAGCATCTTCTCTGTGCCCAGGTGGAGGCCGGGAGCTTTACATACAATTCTTAGAAATACTCTGGCATTCTCTTGGTTATGCAATGTTAACTCCCATTTTATGGATAAGAAAACTGAGGCCTGGATAAGAAAAATAGCTGGATCAGGGTCTAAAAGATTGTACTGTGGTACCTAAGAGACTGTACTGTGATAGGAAAGCAAACTTTCCTATCTTCGGGAGTATTAAAGATAATTTTCCAAAAAAGGTAAGCTCATGGCTCTTGTACTTTAACATGTGTTAAAGATTTTATTTGGCCTAATATTAATGAAGAAACCAGGCAGATGTGATAACCAATCCAGAGGAGAAGTCTGAAAAGCATAAATTTACATGGAGTAGAGGAAAGTGGAAATGAATTTACAAATAGATCGAAACCAGGTTTTTCCTTAGCGGAGAGGGTGGTGAGTTGAGGGGCAGGACAGGATTTATCTGCATGTCTACAGACAAGAATCATTCTGCATTGCTGTCAGTTATGTACCACTTAAGAGGGTCATAAAATAGCTCCAAGACCCTGAAAAGCTAAAATCAGGTAACTCACAAGGGCGTGTCCAAACACCCAGTGATCTTTTTCACTTATTCCAAATTTCCTTACAGGGGCAAGTGCTTGGACCAGGATGATCCCAGCACCTCACTCTGCCTGATGGGAGTGGCGGGTACAGACGTGGCCGTCAGAATCCTTCCTGGTTACTGATTCGTGGACTTAGAAAAAATTTATCTCAGCTGACGTGTTCAGGCTGAGGCTACCAGTTGTGCAGAGGAAACGCTCATCTCCAACTTCACGGAGCATTCACCACGCATCGGGCTCTACTTCAAATGCTTTATATGTATTAATTCATTTAATCCTCACAGTAAGCCTATGAGAAAGGTTTTACTGCTGTTCCATCGCACAGACGAGGAAGAGAGGTTCAGGCAAGCTGAGAAACTTGCCCAAAGTCACAGTTCTGGGAAGTGGCAAAGCAGATGCACACACAGGCAGATTCCAGAGTTCCCGCTAAGCTCTGTGCTCTCCTGCCTTATAGGACAACCTGGAAAGAAAAGCAGAGGCAAATGATGATAAGCAATGACAGAGCAAGATTGCAGACGGGGCTGAGGGCACATTCTAGCCCCTACAGCTCTGGAGCCTTTAGGAGGTTTTAGAAGGTTCTACAAGGCTCTAGTGCCCTTCCTCCCTTGGATGCCTCAAGCAATCCCAGCATCTGCTCCAGCCGAAGACAATACCCCTGCACCCTTTCTTTGTTTAAGCTCCTTTGAGTTGGACTTTTTTCTGAAAGACTAGTGACAGACTGATTGTCAAACCCTCATCTGCCTAAAATGCACAGCTGCGTTTCTCAGTTTCCTCACCTGCGAATGGGGCTATTCTAGGCCCTACCCTGCTGGGTTGTGAGGATTAGGTACATTGATCCGTGTAAAGTTCTGAAAAGAATGCCTGGCGCATAGAGGTCCTCAGTACAAGTTAGTGTTATCAGAATATCAGCTCCATTTTGCAGATGGGTACACTGGGACAAAAGATGTTATGAACTTTGCCCAAGGTCACTCACCTGCCACCATTTATTAGCAAGTGACAGAGGCAGCAATTGAACCCAGGCAGTGATCAGAGCCTATTGTCTTCACCTCGACCCTGGGAAGGCCCCTCCCTCTGTCCAGGGCTGAGCAAGTGTCCGTCCTCGGAGCCTGGGTCAGGGGTCAGGGCAGGAGGGCTCCCAGGGTCAAAGCTGCTTCCTTCCCCAGCTTGCCTGGAGCCGAAAGAACCGCAGGCAGGTGGGGCCCTCTAGCACCGAGGAGCAGCGGCCAGGCGAGCACACTACTCCGGCATCAGCTGCCATTTAGCCGGGGCCTTGTGCAGATGGATCTGCTCCATCAGCCTCCCCAGCCGCCCGGTGAAGCACCACCACACCTGGCCTGCTGCTGCTGCTGCTGCTGCTGCTGCCTCTTCTTCCCCGCCGTCTCCACTGTATGGAAACATAAATCCAGTTAATGTGTCCAAAAAAGAAAAATCAAAATGTCAGATCTGCAGAGATGGTTCAATCGAAGGAATATTGATTGTCACAGAGAATATTCTCACTTTATTCACCTACTTAGTCTGCTCCCCTAGGCGCATATGAATTCATCAAATATTGTCACAGCACATAATAACGCTCATTCCTGGTGTTGTTGTGACTACTTGGGCTTCGGTCCTGCTCACCGTGCCTGTCCCAGTTGGGACAATGGCAGGGGGTGTGGGGAGGGATGGGAGGGGTCACCGAGTCATCACATCGGGGCATTTTACCCAGGACAAGGCATTTTCCCATATAACACCTGAACTGATCTTCAACACAACCATGGGAGGGAGTAAGGGAGGATATAGTTATTCCCATTTTTCCAGATGGGGTCAGCAAGGTTAATTAACTCATCCAAGGTCACACTGCTGATGAGCTAGAATTTGAACCTTGGTTTTCCGACTCCAAATTCAGGACTCCCTTCCCTAGCATGCCTTTTGCTGCAGATGGTGGCTCTAATACAGCCAGAGCAGGAGATGGGTGGAGTCCTTTGGGCTTCTGCGCCACTGAGTCAGCACCATGGATTATGCACCCACTTTGCCCAGGCCTGGACATAGACTCTAGGAGATGATGTGTAACTCTCAATGCACATATCAACATGGAGAAGCAGAAGACACAATTTTTAGAGACCAACAGTTGGAATTATTAGAATGCTACTGGGGAGACTTGACCCCTGACCCTCCAAAGCTTTTTATTGAGTTGACACTGGCACAAGGTAAAGGCTAGGTTCTCTAGAACCCTGAGAAAGTAGCACAAAACATCATGAGGGCGTCTTAGCCCACTGTGACCCACATTTCTGAAAAACTGACCAAGAAGAAGGGCCAAGCCCTGGAATGTGCTTGCACAGTAAGTTACAGGGTCTCTCCAGACACCTTCCAGGGAAACATAACCCTAGAGCATTTAGACCAGTGTTTCCTAAAGCATGTCCCAAGGGATTGGACTTCTGCAGGTGTGGAAAGTTTTCTGTGGTCAAATACATTTTGGGCACCTTGGGTTAATTAAAATTAAACATATTATTTCAATCCAGGGCCTCTGGGAGCCTTTATCATGTTGAAATAATAATAATAGGCCGTGTTGGCTGTAGCCCAGTGTGCCTGGCACTGTTCCTGCATTAGCCCGGTTCAGCCTTACTACTCTGTGAAGTAGGTGCTGTTGTCATCCCCATTTTACAGCTGAGTAAACCAAGACACGCAGAGAGGAAGTGACCTGCCCAAGGTCAAGAATTCCTGAATGATGGGACAAGATGAGAACGCTGGAGTCCACGACAACTCTCACAGGCAGGTGTAGAATGCAACACCCCCAAACTTCCTCGACTCGGAATCTCGCCCATCCTTTGTTTCATCCCAGAGCATCTCTGGGACTCAGGTTCTATGGAACATTTGAGAAGTCTGGTTTAAACAACTTACTTGACTGGCTAGCTCAGGTAGCTCTCAAGGCCCCATTCAACTGCACACATAGAAGCAAATGCAAGTTGATATGGTGACTGCGTAGTGACTTTCTCTTGTTCCCCAGGGAAGCTCCTGGGCTGTGGCTGGCCTGAATCCAAAGGTAGGAGTCCCTGGGGCAAATCCAGACATGTTGGCTGGACTCTTCCCGGGGCCACCTTGAAGCGGATAGCTAAGAAAAGCAGGATGACTCCAGTGCCTTCCTCCTCACCAGTGCCCCTGGCTGAACACCAGTTCTGGAACCTCCCCGCCAGAGACAGAAAGGACCTTTCGGGAGTTAGGCTCAGCCCAGAGGAGTAAAGATGCTAATCACTTTGGACAGCTGCCCCTCTCTCCCCACCTGTGGCTCAGCCACACCCACCCATAATTTCCCACTTCATTTGATGCTTTGGCTGGAGGCCTCAACAGATGCACGAGGCACGGGATTTAATTCCCAGGAGCCTTTGGCAAGGGCTCATTCCCTCAGAGGGAGAGGGAGAATGTGGCCTCAGTAGGAGAATATCAATAGGAAACCATGGTGGGAAGACATAGTTGGCTAGAGCTGGGGATGGAGTAATTAATTCTACTTAAGTAAAATGTTACTAATAATTAAATGTACTAATTAAGAAAAATTGGATCAGCTGTTGTCAGTGTAGCACAGAAGCACGAGCTCCACCGACACATTTCTTGGGCAGCTTCCTGCTGGGAGCGATGGGATTAAATAAATGCAGCCCCCACAGTCACTTTGGGGCCCAGGAGAAACCAGAGAAGCCATGAGCTGGGGAGGCCCCCGTGGGAGGAAGCCACAGGCGTGGGGGTGTGTGGTAAGGTGACAGGTCCTGGAGGCTGGGAAAGACTCCAGGAGGCCATGATGTAGCCAGAAGGACCCAGAGTCTGGACCCAATATGCCCACCTGTACAAAGCCCAGGGAGGCTGTGCCAGCTGGGGCAGCACAGAGCAACTCAGGGGGTGGTGGCAAGATGCTTATGTGAGACAGACCCTGATGGCAAGTTCAGGCATCAGGACTCAGGCCCAAGGCAAGCGGGTCTTCACTGGTCAGAGCTCAGTTCAGGCGCACAGGCGGCACAGCGTCATAGGAGGAGCCAGAACTGGAGGACAGGTGCAGTAGCCTCAGCACTATTGCTATTTGGAGTCAGACACGTCTTGGTTGTGGGGGCTGTCCTGGGTGTTGTAAAACGTTTAGCGACATCCCTGTCCTCTACCCACTAGATGCCAGAAACATTCCCCAATGATAACAACCAAAAATGTCTCCGGACATTGCTAAATGTCCCCTGGGGTGGGGGGCGGCAAAATCATCCCTGGCTGAAAACCACAGAGCTGATTAAAAAAAAAAACAAAATCAGCAGGTGAACATCAAAGGTTTATTGCTCACTCCTCCGAGGAGGCACACTCTTAGGTGGGCTTCACCCCAGCACAGTCATTAGGCCCCAGGCTGCTTCCAGACCCGTGGCCCACTGACCTCCTATCCTCAGGCCCCTCTGCCGGATCAGTCACATGCAGCTGGACAATGAGTGTGGAAATATTTAGGGGCCAGGCCTAGAAATGACTGACATTACTTCTGTCCACAGGCTCACTTAACTGGAAGTGGCCCAGCAGTGTGCAAGTAGGGAACCCCAATAGTAGACAGCCACCCCCCATGCCACATCAGCTCCCAGTCCTAGCCCTATCCATGCACAGCTCCTCCAACCTGAGCCAGTCCCTCTTCCAGGCCTCCGTGGCCCCTTCCATAGATGAAGGGTGGTCTGTCCACCCAGTGGAATATTACTCAACTATGAAAAAGAACGAAGCACAGACATAGGCTACAATATGGATGAACCTCAAAAACATGCTGAGTGAAAGAAGCCAGACACAAAAATATCGTAGGATTTCATTTATACGAGATGTCCAGAATAGGCAAATCCATAGAGACAGAAAGTACACTAGTGGCTGCCAGGGCCTGGGGGGAGAGGGGAGTGGGGAGTGATGGCTTAATAAGTCCGAGGTTTCCTTTGGGATGCTGAAAAATATTTTGGAACTAGATAGATCATGGTCATGGATATACCAAAGGCTACTGAATGGTACACTTTTAAATGGTTAATTTTATGTCATGAGAATTTTACCCCAATCTAAAAAATTTTTTTAAATGTCCTTCTAGCCCTAACCTTCAGTGATTGCTTAAGATCCAGAGCAGGAACCAGGATGGGGCACCCAAAAGTAGGAAAATGGGGTTCTGTTCTCCCTAGAGACACACTCCAAATAAGAAAATAAAAGACCCTGGTCCCTGCTTTGCCTATTAACTGAGTACAATGCAAGTGAGCTTTGTGAACTATAAAGCTCACTATAAATATAATTATTACCAAGGCACTAGGTCTGATGTTCTTGATATTCTGAATGCAGCTGGGGCAGGGCTTGGCATGGTGTGAGTGAGCTGCATACATGCCTGTGCGTTAGGGCAAGCCAGCACAGGAGTCCTAAACACAGCAGCCCAGAACAGCCATTATTATTTAGGATGATGTAAATCAATAATGAAGCTGCTATTCCTTGCTTCCTGGGTGCCCAACACTGTACAACACACGTTACATTTACATGCATCTAGTCAGTTAATCCTCCCTGCAACCCTGAAAAGTAGGAGGACTAGAACTGTTTTACAGATGAGAATGGAAAACTGAAAGGGTAAATAATTTGCTATGTGAGTTTTCTATCGCTGGGTAACAAATCATCCCAAAACATAGTGGCTTAAAACACAGGTATTATGGCGCACTTTCTATGGGTCAGGAAGCCGGGGATGGCTAGGCTGGGTCCTATGTCTCAGGGTCTCTCACAGGCTGCAGTTGAGGGGCTGGGGTCTCATCTGAAGGCTCAGCTGGGGAGAGATCCACATCCCAGCTCGAGTGGTTGTTGGCAGGATTCAGTTCCTTGAGGTCTGTGGGCCTGAGCATCTCAGCTCCTAGCAGTCTGGTAGCTGAAGGCCACCCTCAGCTCCTTGCTACGTGGGCCTCTCCAAGACGGCTGCTCGCTTCATCAGAGCATGCAAGCAAAAGAGGCACCAGAATCTGCTAACAAGACAGAGATTGCCATCGGATGTAGCCTAGTCACAGAGGTGGCATCTCCTCACCTTTACTGCATTTTATTGGCTAGAAGCAATTCACTAGGTGCAGCCCATACTCAAGGGGATGAGATCAGAAGGGCAGAAGACCAGGAGGCAGGGGTCATGAGGGGTCATGGAGGCCATCTCAGGATCTTCATACCATGCTTGCCAAAGCCCATGGGGAGTGAAGAGCCGAGTTACTTACGCCCTGGCTTTATTAAAGAGGCCCCAGCTCATGTCATTGCACTGCATTTTCTCCATGTTCTTCAAGGGTGGGCAGGGGCTGGTGGGGGGGAACAGCAAGGGAGGGGGGAGAGACAGACAGAGAAAGAGATATCGATCTTGCTATAGGAAAAAAAAGATGTTCTGAGCTCTTCCCGGCCAGGCCATGCTGGTGAGGCTGGCCCTGCAGAACGCAGCCCAGAGCTAGGGCTGCCCCCGATATGAATGGTGTCCTCATGAGAGGCATGTGCAGGGCTGCATTTTAATTGCCTGGCAGAGCCCTGAGCACCTGAAGAGCAGGCTTTCCACATCCTCCTCATCATGACTATTCATAGGCTGGGAACATTCAGGGCTCCTCGAACCCGAGCTTGATACCCACCCCCCGAGCACTTAGGCAGCCCAAGTCCTTCCTGTGTCTTTGTTACATCAGCCCCATAGCCCTGCTGTGACCAAGGGCAGCACCTGGCCTTTCCCCAAGGCTGACACAGTGTGTGCTGGATCTCCTGAGAATCCAGGAGGCAGGAATGAAAGACCCAACCTGTCACCACCAGACCTGCTCTAGGGAAGGGCCCCATCTCCTATCCCTGGAACCGGCACGGTGCCTGGCAGGTGCCTCAGTGGATGTGAGACGAACCAGCAGCTGCCAACAGGGGCCGTCTGTGCAGATGTGGTGGGACACCCATGAGGCCAGGTTTAAGCAGGGAAAATTGGTCTCCACCAACTTCTTCAGATTTCCCATCAATCTCTGAGTGAGTGGGATGTTTTCAGAGACCCTCTCAGGGGCAGAAGACCGGGGAAGAGGTGAGGACCCTCAAGATAAGCAGGCCTTGTGCTTTTGTAAGTATTTTCCTTCTTGGTGCCCCAGAGACGTAACCACACAGAATGTGACTCCCCCAGCGCCCCTCCCCCAATTCAGACCAAGGAGGACTGCTTCAGTGCGCCCGCGGGGCTGGAACTGAGCACCTGCCCTCGTGCCTCCCTACTCCTTCTCCGGGGATTGCCAGATTTTGAAACACAAGAGCCTCTATGCGTCCCCCTTCCAGCCATCAAGTGGAGCCATTTGCTCTTTAGCCTCTTGGCTAAGTAAAACACCTGGATGGTCCCAGTGGGCATGGCTTTCACCTTGCCATTCTTAGGGGTGCCTACCATCAGCAAGTCCAAAGTGAGTTCTCTGACTTTTTTCTCACTAAAACAGAGACAAAAACAAAATTAGTATCAGGCAGGGCACCCCCACTACATACATATTCATGACAGTCACCACCTATGGACCTGTGTAAGCAACAGAGTAACACTGTGCATATATAGGCAGACTGACAGTTTGTACCAAATGAGTGGTCTAGAGAGCCACCTTCCCTTCCACGGCCTCCCTAGGTTGAGCAGGCTGGTAACTGTACCTTTCTTATTTGCAAGACTGGACTAGATCTTGGGGGGGGGTGTTATCCAAAGGCCACGGAGACCTCTTGGCTCCTCCAACAGGAAAATGGGCAGCTCCTCCCCCGAGAAGTCTGGGCCAAGCAGTGCCAGACCCCTCCTGCCTGCAGTCCCCTACCCCCCAACCCCCACCCCTGTCTCGGGACTCCTCTCCTCCCCCAGCCCCCAGCCCGCCACCTCCTGCCTCCCTAGGCCCGACTTTGCTGTGCTGGGAGCAAAGAAAGCTTTATTGAATTTTTGCAAGTACTTTGCATGGCGTCTGATTTACAATTCATAACCTGGATTATGCTGCAAGTTCAGCCTTCCGGGGTCGGTGTAATTTAGATCTCGGAAATATTTGCCGTGCTTTCAATTCCCCTGACATCTGAGGGATTGGAAATGGATTCCAACCCTGGGGGTTCACTGTTTGGAGGGGGTGATGGAAGGGGACATGGGGCCGACGCCGTCTCACAAAGGGGTGGGGGGGAGGCAGTGAGGCATGACGACCGAGGGGGGAAAGAACAAGCTAAACACCAGCAGGAGGGAATGATGCTGTGGACGACAGGATGGCAGGCAAAGCTGGTGACCAGGGCTGCCCAGCACCTGCACGCATCGCTTCCTGAATGTGCCGTGATGGCCCAGGGGACACGGTGCCTGGATGCCACTGGTGGGTGGAGGGAGGTGCTGTCCAGGAGAAGTGGCTGGGCAGTGTGGAACAACCTAGGGCTGAGTACTAGAACGTTCCATCTTCTGGTCCTACCTCTTCCCCTGCCTTGCTAGAACAGAGACAAACCCCCCACCACTTTTTAAAAAAAAAGTTTTATTGAGATATAATTCACATACCACACAACTCACCCATTTAAAGTGTGCAACTCAGTGGCTTTAGTATATTCACAGAGTTGTGCACTACACTATGTAACACTACAATCATTTTTGAACATTTTCATTACCTGCACCCCTTAGCTGTCACCCCTGTATTAGTTTCCCGGGGCTGCTGTAACAAATTACCACAAGCTTCGTGCCTTAAAATAACAGAAATTGACTCTCTCACAGTTCTGGAGGCCAGAGTCTGAAATTAAGGTATCGGCAGGGCCACGCTCCCTCCTGAGGCTCTAGGGGAAGGAATTTCCCTTGGCTCTTCTAGCTCCCAGTGGCTCCCGGTGCTCTGTGGCCAGGGCTGCATCACTCCTGCCTCTACCTCTGCCTTCTTCTCTGGGCCTCTGAGTCTCAAATCTCTCCCAGCCTTTCTCTGACACGTGTCATTGGATTTAGGGCCCACCCTAAATCTAGGATGACCTCATCTTGAGATCCTTAACTTTATTACATCTGCAATGACCTCTTTTTAAAATAAAGTCATATTCATGGGCTCTAGGGGTTAGAACATGGACATAGCTTTTGGGAGTCACCACTCAACCCACTATGTATCCCTGTTGGCTACCATTTTCCCCAGCCCCCGGCAACCACTAATTTGCCTATTCTGGACATTTCATATGCATGGACCCATACAATATGTGGTCCTCTGGGATTGCCTCATTTCACTTGACATAATGTTTTCAAGGTTTATGCACATTGTAGTATGTATCAGTACTTCATCTCTTTTGATTGTGGAATAAATTCCATTGAATGGATATACTACATCTCTTTTATCCATTCATCAATGGATGGACACATGGGTTGTTTCTATTTTTGGGGTTTTCTGAATAATGCTGCTATAAAAATTCATGTATAACCCCTAACCACTTTTACCATCAGCAAAACAGTGAGAACTTCACATTTGCCTTCCCCAAATCCCAGGGTCATGGTGAGCACGGGAGGCAGCTTCCAGAATGGCTGCCAGTGATCCCTCATCTCCTGGTATTCACGCCCAGTGTATTCCCCTTGCCTTGAGTGTGGGCTAGACCTAGTGACTAATTTCTAATGAACAGAATACCGCCAAAGTGATAGGATCTCACTTCCAAGATTAAGCCATAAAACACGGTGGCTTCTGACTTGCTCTAACTCTCCTGCCTGCTCACTTGCTTGCACTAATGAATCAAGCTCCCATGTTGTGATCTGCCCTATGGAGAAGCCCATGTGGCCAAGAACTGAGGAGAGGCTCTGACCAACAGCCCTCTAGGGACATAAGTGAGCTTGGAAGTCAATCCTTACCCCAACCAAGACTTCAGATGAGACTGCAGCCCCGGCCGATAGCTTGACTGCAGCCTGGTGAGACACCCTGAGCCAGAGACCCAACTAAGCTCACCAGGGTACCTGACCCATAGCCTGTGAGAGAATAATATATGTGCATTGGTTTAAGCCATGCAGTTTTAGGGCAATATTTTTATGCAATAATACATAAAGTGAGAATAGAAGAAAAGATACACTTAGGAAACCTTGAGCTGCTGGGATGCTGGGCCAGGGATGAGGCTCTTGGGAATGCGTACTTGACCCAGATGAGCCAGTGTTTGCAGGGTTTTGGCTGTGGACATCCCAACCGCAAATCCCATAAAATAATTTGATTTTCTTCGTTGGGGTGGAAGAGAGGTGCTCAGATAATTAATGACTGTTATTGTTTCATACCACTAAGTTTGAGGTGGTTTGTTACACACCTATAGATAACCTGAACCAAGCACAGATGCTGTAATCATAAAGATGATAGGTTGATGATAGATAGGTAGGTAGATGGATAGATAGACTGGTAGATGGATTGATGGATTGATGGATGGATGAACAGATGGATGGATGGATGGATGGGTGGACAGATACAGTAACAGACAGACATCAAATGAGCATTTACTATGTGCCAGACACTAGACCAAGTGATTTATTGCCATTTTCTCCTTTTTAATTCTTAAAATGATCTTATGAGGTTGGTATTTTATTCCTATTTACAGATACAGAAACTTAGATTCAGAGAGTTTCAACAATGTACCTGAGGTTACAGAGCTAGCATGCAGCAGGTTCTCCTGACTCCAAAGTCCAAGCTCATAATGTGCAGGGTGTGCAGCATAGGTGAGGTAGAGAGGATGGGAAACTGAGGATGAGCAGTGATAGAAATTCTAGGCCTTATTAACTCAAGCAGACCTTAACCACTCACACTACCAGCCTGACCTCTTTTCTGGGTGCCCCACTTCAGGATTCTGCTGGAGCATATTGTGGCCTTTACTCTCTTCCTGGAGGCTGGGGGAGAACCTATGTCTTGACCTAAGGACAAAGAATCTGAGAGAGAAGGCTGCTAAGGACCCAGCTGTGCAGTCTTCTGTCCTGAAGGGTGATGACCAAAATGGAAGAGCTGTTTTGCTGTTGTTATTGTTGTGATGGTGGAGGGGAGGTGGAGGTGGTGATAGTGGTGGTAGTAGTTAAAATCCACAAGCCCTCTCTGCAGAAAGGGGAGACCTCTAGCCAGAGCCGTTCCAGGGCCTCTCTTCTAAAGCTAAGTCCAACAAAAGGAGACAAGTGTGGCATGTGGTACCTTTAGAATACAGTTGGTTGTATGAGGCTGTCCCACACTCCTCTGGCAACCAAGAACCCTAGGGCCCTTGACACTTGCCTTCTCTCCTATGTGACTATTCTAAACCCGTTCACTATGGCTCAGGGGCTGTTTCTGATTCTAATTAAATGATCCAAGGCAAAAGGAGGGTCCTTGTGAGTTTAACACACCAGGCCCCAAGGCTCAGCACAGGGCCTGACCTATAATAGGCCCTTGATACACATTTATGAATAAACAAACCCTTCAGCAAGTCTTACCGGGGACCAGAAATATCCATCATTGGATTCTCCCAAGTCCTCATGGAAGCTCTCGGGGAGGAGTGTCTTAGTCTAGGAGTTCGAAATCCTGGGTGTCCCTAAGACAGAGATGACTACAAGGTCCTCCTAACCACAGAAGAAACTGTGTCATAATCACATTATTCAAAGATGCAGGGACTGGCTGCTGAGTAAGCCTTTCATGTGGCCTGGAAGAAAACAGATTTTGTGAAAACATACTACAATAAAAAGTAATAGCAATGTTTCTAACAGCTTATGATGTGCCATTTTAAAACTCTACACAAATTTACTTACTTGAGCCCACAACAACCCTACAACATATGTACTATCACCCTCATCATCATTTTACAGAAGCAAAACTGAAGACACGGGGAGAGGAAGCAAGTTGCCCACAGTGCCACAGCCAGTTAAGTAAGAGTAGTCCAGGCACCTAACGACTGTGCCACATAGCCCCACACTCCCTGTGAGCACGGCCATGAGTTCTGTGCCTTTCCATAAGGTGTCACATTCAATGATGGCTTCAGTCCTCTGCAGTGGGTGAACTGTCAGGAGCAATAGGGGACAGTACTAACGAAGGCACCGTTGACAATGGCGAAGCAGGCTAAGGGGATCTGAGCAATGGGGGGACGTGCCCAGGGCCCAGCCAGAGAGGGAAGGCATCATGACACAGGGCTGAGGGGGAGAAGGGAGGGCTTGGAGACAGCGGTGATCCCAGGAGAAGGCCACTCTGCCACTGCCAAGCCACTCCCTGGCAGGGAGGGAGCCAGGATCACCTGCCCTCACCTCTCTCGTCCTACCCTCTGAGCTCCCAGTGGTGCCAGAGCCAAGGCCCTCAGATGCAGTGCTCAGAGGTGGCCTCCCAGACAAAACAGTGGAGAAAGGGGAGGCTGCTCTGAAGAGTGGACGAACACCTTCCAGCACAGCAGAGTTTCAGAAGCTGAGACTAAGAAAGGTTAAGCAACTTGCCCAAGGTCACCAGCTCTAAGGTGAGGGGCCAGGTTGACTTAACTCCAAAATTCTTTCCACGGCTGCCCCTGTGGCCCGAGTAGCAGGGAGGAAGGCTTCAGTGTGTGCACATTGGTGCAAGTGATCATCAGCAGGACTGCCAGCAGTGTCTTTATAATGGGATTTTAATTCACTCCCCCCATCACCCTGCTGAGCTGAAAAGCACTCCTGTTTGTTTATTTCTTGTTAAGCTGCTGCTTAAAGCTAGAAACAGGAGGCAGCCCCTCCAATCCACTTTCCTCTGGGGGACCACTCACACTCTGGGCCAAACCCCTTCCTCAGATGCCCCAGCAGTTTCTGCAAACGCTGCCCTCCCACTGTGGCCAGAGAGTCCAAGGTAACCAAATGCACTTTTGGAAGGGGGAGGAGCTTGCCCCAGCCTCGGGACACTACCCAGCAGCCTGGCAAGCCCAGGAAGTGGCCGTCTGTCCTGAGCATGGGCTCTGACCCCAACGGAGCCTGGTTCCCAGCACCACCCCAATCTTTCCCATACTGGGAAGCACCCCCACCGTCACCCCATTGCTCAGTCCAGAAGCCCCTGTGTTCACTTATGAGTCTTCTTTCCCTGCCCCCACATCCCACCATCACATCACAAGTCCTTCCCAAAGGACCAGTCCCCCCAATCTGTGTCCAGCCTTACGACAGGCCAGGCATGGTTTCTGCTTCTTTGGACAGTCAATCCTAAGTGGAATTCCCTTTACACAATGGGTGTGCTCCTGCAAATTTGTGCTTAAACTGCATTTTTTGTAAATGGAATCCCAGCACCCCATTGGCTTAACGAAACTCTCTCTGAGATTGGCTCCCCAGTGAATCCTAACATTTTAACCCTGTCTCTGCCACTGGAAAAGAGTCTGGAATTTTCCAAAAGGCATTTTGTACTGATCCATTTGGCTTCTGCTCATAGGTTGTTCTGTGAGTTTCTGTTATCCACAGTTCTACATATTGAGCTCCTAGAAGCAGGTCCTGGGGTGCCTCAGGTGGCATCCCTTGGTGTTGAGGGGACGCTGGTTCCAATCTTGATGACTGTGTTGGCCACTCTCCATTTGACACCCCTCCCCACCCCCCCACAGCCATTCTTTCTTCTCCCCTGTGCTCTGCGCCTTGGGAGGGTGACCTCTACAGGCTGTATCTGCTTGGCCCTTTTGTCCCCTGCCTTCCAGTTGAGTTTGGCCAACCCAAGGCACTGGCAAGAGACTGACAGCGGGAGGAGGAAGAGGTGCAGGAATTTATTCCACCCACTCCCTCCCTGCCTGCTGCTGTCCCAGGACTGGCTGTGTCCACAAGGGCTGTGGTTCCTGTTGGGTGGCCCTGGCTCCAGGCTCTGGTCACACCATTCCTTCCCCTTACCCCTTTGAACCTAAAGTTGGCAAAGGCTGCCCACTCTTCCTGGTCCCTGGATCCTACACCATCCAGAGTTGGTTCCCTTAACTCTGCTCACAAGTCTATAAATGGTCGCTTCATTAAACTGCCTTTGCTGGAACCCTTTGAGGGTGCCACCTGCTTCCTGCCGAGACCCTGCCTGGTACAATGATAGTCATGGTGATGATGCTGCCATGCTCTGAAACTCAAAACCCTGACTCCCAGCCCCCTTCCTAGCCACCCCCCAGGGCCCTGGGTAACTCAGTTCTAACCCACAGGTGGGTTGGGAGGAAACTACATGACCTCGGGTGGGAAGAAGGACACAAGGCGGGGTAGTCACCCCTAGGGCAGGGCTTCTAAGCCTCAGCACTGCTGACAGTTGGGGCTGGATCATCCTTTGTTGCTGGGGCTGGGCAGCTGTCCTGTACATTGCAGGACATTTAGCAGCATCTGTGGCTTCTACTCACTAGATGCCAAGAGCATCCCCCTTGCCAGTCATGGTAATCTCCAGACATTGCCAAATATCTTCTGGGGAGGCGAAGTCACCCCTGGTTGAGAGCCCCCACCTTCCAGGAGGGTGTGGCATGAGCCGAGGGCTAACTGGGCTGGTTTGCTTCTTAGGAGAAGGGAAACACAGAGCAGGCCTCCAGGTGGGGGCACCTCCATGTGCTGTTCTAGCCCCCGACAACTGGGCAGGACCCAGGCTTTGCAAAACCCACTCTTCACCCTCAGCTGCAAGCCCTGCCTGGCCCTGGTGTCTGAACACAGAGCCCCAAAACCACTGGCACCTCCCAGCTCCCTCCGGCCCTCGCACCCCCTCCCATGCCCCCCTCCTTCTCTCCCCTTACCCGCCTTGAAATGATTTTGGGAGGCAGCTGGCAGCAGGGGAGTACAGCTGCCGCTAAGTTAGCCAAACGATTTATCTTAAGATTCATGCAGAATTCATTGTGTGGGGACTGGGGTGGGTTGCGCTTTAATATTCATGCAGATTTGGAAGAAATGTTAATCACGGGTTTGGGTAATTTGCACTTTTGCTTAATTCTCCTCCTCCCAGGCTCGGCTGGCCCCCTCGCCCCCTCTCTGCTCCCCTCTGTGTCCTGGATTTCCTCCAGCCACTGTGCAGCTGGAGGGACGCAAAGGTCAGGGGAGGCGCTGACCTGCTGTCTCCCCCAGCCAGCAGCCCCACAGCACCTCAGGCCGGAGGGGCAGACGGGTGGGCAACGGTGGGGAAGAGCTGCAGGAGCTCCTGGGACATCTTGACGGGAAATAGATAACCTGCTATGGCAACCAGATATGTGCAAATTAGCATTGATTATTCTCAAATTAACAGCTTGGGCACTTCAAACCCCAAACAAGGGCTCAGCTCTGCTCTGATCGCTCCCTCCCCTTCCTCTCAACGCCCCGCCCCAGCCTGCTCCCCCTCCCCACATGACAACTGTCTGGGCCTGATCAGGGGCAGAGGCGGGCTTCCCAAGGGAGGGGACCTGGGAGGCTCCACCAGATCTCATCCTGGCCTTCTGGCCCTGCTCGCCTTTCCCACCATCACGGAGAGAGTCTTCTGGGAACTGTCCGTGGTCCTGACTGCACAGTGTAGCCAACCCCACCTCCCCGGGCCTGGTTTGAACCCCACATATATGGTGAAAGGAGCTTTAGAACTGGAGGCCATGTCCTGTTGTGTCTCCCCCTCCCTCCCAGGTGAGGTGGAGACAGCTGGAGAGGGCCCCAGGAGGTGCAGTGGAACCCCAGAAGAGCTCTAGAAAAGCCCCGAATCCCCCGGGAGGAGGGTCCAGCATCCAGAAGGGGCTGCTCTTTATACTCCCCTCTCCATTTTACAGACAGAAAAAATACAGTCCAGAGAGGGAAAGCCACTAGCCCAAGGTCACACAGCTTGCTGCTGGCAGAGGCAGGTCTGAGTCCAAGTTTGCCTGAGGCCCAATCAGATGGCTGCAGCATCAGGGTCGAAGCAGGAAACAGACGCCACTTTTTGAGTGTCAAAAAGGGAGGGGTTTGCACAGAGACTTGGTCGCACAGGTGAAGAAACAATAGGATGGGGAGGCAACTCAGGAATTGGCAGCTGCAGGAAGCTGCTGCATCCCAGATTGCAGGGACAAACGAAGGAGAAGGACCCAAAGCCCTCATGCAAGCTGGGGGAATCTATCTAAAAAGAGCAGGAGCAACAAAGAAACACAGCAGAGCTGGTAAGAAACACCCCAGCTCCTCCCTCTGCTAGTCCTCCCATCTCCTGTCAGGCCCCCATGGCCAAAACCAGCCAGGAACCAGCTGCCACAACCACCCCCAAGATGCTAGGCAGAGCAGGAAGGGCACGAAAAATGGGTCTGAGGACCGGCAGGCAGCGACCAGCACAAGGGCTTTTAGCCCAAATATTGTCCCCCTCCCTCCCTCGGGCCTTGCTGCCAGGTGGCTTGGCAAGAAGGGGCTGGAAGGCCCAGGAAGAGGGGTGTCCAGAGGCCATCCTATGCACCAGAGTCGATGGGGACAGAAAGAGGGGAGCTGGGGCTGGGGGTGGTGGGCACTGCCACCTTCCTGGTTGGCTCTCTCTCCTCCAGCCTGGTCCTCCCTCCCCTGCTGAGATCTGGTCGGCTTCCAACCCTAGCAGCCACTGATACCTGCCACGGCCTGTCAGCTCCCCCACCGCCACCACCACCACGCAGCTGCCTCTGTCTGGGCCCAGAATAACAATCAGGAAGCTACAGACACAGCAGAAACACGACAGCAGCCCAGATGGCCACCCCTTCCCCTACCACTTCCTTGTTGTGAAGACTGGGTGCCCAAACCCCCAACACTCCCCCCCGCCCACACACACATACACGCACACAGTGTCCTGGAACTAAATATCCCTGGGAAGGCTCTCCAGCCAGACCATGTCACAGTGCAGCAGAATGTCTGTTACAGCAGAGAGTGAGTGAGGTGCCCATTGAGGAGCACTTAAAAATGAGCCCAGTCTCTACCACATCTAGTGAAGGAGAGAGACCTCACAGTGCCCAGAGCAGGTCTTTGTCCAAGAGGGAGCCCCTTGTAAACTGAGAGTGTGCCACAAGGATGCCACCATCTGTTGCAGGTAAAAAGTGTAAATTGTGACATTCCCTGGGAGCCCTGGGATGCAGAGGTCACCTGGAATAGGTGGTCCAAGTGTCACCCAGGATAGATGTTCCAAGACAGTGCCTTAGCACAGTGCCTGGCACATGGTGGGCATTTAGGAAAGCACTTTTATCTGCCTAACATGCCAGTGCTTCCTTGGGCTTTTTGGGGAGACCTTGTATGCACTACATGTCATTCTAGAAGGCTTCAAACACAGTGGTCTGAGAGGTCTCTCCTCCTGGTGACAGCTGTGATCGTGTGACATCACACGTGTGATCACGTGATTGAACTGTCACAGTGCTGCATTTGCCTGGTCAGAGTGATTGGTTCAGAGACAAGCATGTGGTTCAAGCCTGCCGATCAGAGTCTTGCCTGGGACAGATCTATTGACTCTTGGAAAAAATGACACCTTGGTAGGTTCACAGATTGTAATAAATGTACCACTAGGCACAGAAAGTAGACAGTGGGGGAGGCTCTGAGTGTGTAGGGGCTGGGGGCATATGGGAACTCTCTGTATCTTCCACTCAATTTTGCTCTAAATCTAAAAGTCTCTAAAAAATACTCTATTAAAAAAGGTTAAGGCCTTTAAAAATCAGGGGGAAAAAACCCCAGAAAGATAGATGAGAATATTGAAAAGGAAGAAACACAATATAAGTTAATATTAAAATATTTCTGTATGTGAGACAGAGGGGCCAGGAATTCCACTTTACAAATTAAGAGCTATTCCTATGAAATTATATTAATATATTTTGGAGGTGAGGGGTACTCATTTAGAGTACAGAAATTACTTAAATAGCTCAGCTTCTATTGAATTTCTTTTGTGTATGGGGTATGAGATGGTATGACAGCCCATTTGTAACTATCTTTTTAAAAATCATCTTTATTGAGTCTGAATAAAATACACACATTTGTAAAAATAATAATAATACTTGGCATTGTGGCTGCCAGCGCCGGGAGAGTGTGTGCCTACAGAGCCAGTGATCACCACCACATGGTGCCGCTGTTGGAGACTGGTCCTGTGCAGCTCAATGAATCACAGTTAACAACGGCAGGCGCTCTGTGGTCTCAGTCCCAGCCCAGGCTGCAGCAGTGTCTTCCAAGGGTGTCAAGGTCACAGCTCCCTTTAGTTCAGATTTCCATGATCAGCCAACAACTCCCAACGTGCAAATAATGTGATAGCCTGTGCTGTGGAGGAGGAGAGAGACAGAGAGTCCTGACAATGTTGTGTGGACCCCTGGAAATATCCATGTATAAACTCAGTACAATTCTTGGACTTTTCAGATACATGGGCCAATGAATTCCCTGACTCAAGTTGGATTTCTGTTGCTTGTGACAAAAAAGAATCCTAATAAAACAAACAAATGGATGAATGAGCATGCAAGACCAAGCCTTGAAAGAGAAAGGAATGAACTTCAACTCCTGTTCTTGACATTCAGTTACAGACCTATGTGTGGAGCAAGGTAGACCAGCATGGCCTTACACAAAGCTGAGAAAAACAACAAATACCCTTTGTTTTATAAAACTATCTTGTGAAAGGAGGAGTCTAGGCTGCTGACCCAGCTCAATGCCATGGCTTAAAGGTTTGCACAAAAGAATACATTTTACTAGAAGGTGAGGCTGATGTTGGAAGCTCCCCAGATCAAATCATCCTAGCACATTATTTGCACATTGGGAGTTGTTGGCTGAGCATGGAAATCTGAACTAAAGGGAGCTGTGACCTTGACACCCTTGGAAGGCACTGCTGCAGCCTGGGCTGGGACTGAGACCATGAAGTGCCTGCCATTGTTAACTGTGATTCATTGAGCTGCACAGGACCAGTCTCCAACAGCGGCACCATGTGGTGGTGGGAAGTAATGCAGCAATGGACAGATGAGACAGTCCTGTCAAGTCCCAGCTGATGGACTAGAGCTGTGCCCTTAGTGCAGTGTAAGTCCCTGGGGCTCTTGGACAAATCAGGTGTGAGGGAGGCCACAGGAGGGAGATCTGGAGCATTTTGAGTGTTCTAGAAAATAACTGGGGAAAAAATAAGAGCTGTAATCTGGATCCCAAGCTGGAAGATCAGGTCATATATTTCCCCAAAATGTCCAAGCCAGAAGGTCAAGAGCCTAAAACTCTGATTCCAGCCTGTTGCTTATCCAATGTGTGACCTTGGGTGAGGCGTGTTCACTTTCATTTCTTGATGAACACTCATCCCGCACCTGCTAGAGAAAGAGAATGAGAAGGTCCAGGGACTCCCCTTCCAGTGCCCAGACTATCTGGCCAAAGCTCTCCGAAGGCCTCACCTGTAGCAGGTGGCAGTGGCTCCAGTCAAGGGTCTCCCCGACCACAACACCCTGGGGCTAGAGGAAGCCGCCCAGTACAGCAGACACAGGAGAAAGGAGCAGGATGCACAAAGCACGGTGCTGTGTCTGGGGGCAGCCCTAGCACCACCTGTTCAGGACAACCTCCTGTCAAGCAGCTGTCACCACCCCCACTCCAGCCCCAGAGACCAGGACACAGACCCGACACCCACCTTAGGGCCCTGCACCTCTCCCCCTACACCCACCTTTCTCTAAAGAAAAACAAGTAGGGCAGGAGCACCCCTGGGTGCTGGACCACAGGGTGCCTGTCTGACACCAGGCAGGAGAAGAATCCTCAGTCAGGGTCAGAGGGTCTGAGCCAGAGGGGACCTCAGGAATGTTCTCTAAGTACTTCAGTTTACGAATAAGGAAACTAAGGCCCAGCAGGGGAATTGAGTCAAGCAAGCCTCCCGAGGGAATCACCTGTCTTAACCCAACATTCTCTCCCTTGCATCACCCTTCTCCAGGTGCCATCTGGGGGGGTGGTCTAGGCCCCTCGGCACAGCATGGCCGGCTGATGGCTGCAGGGGGTGGGTAGCAGCAGACCCCAAAGCCCATCCCCCACTGCCCTTCTGCCCAGGGCGGGGAGGTTCTGAGCCTACTGTAATCCTCTGAGCTTCCAAACGTGGAGGGCCGAGGAGCCGCAGAAGCTCTGTCCTCAAGAGTGCAGACTTACGGGGGATTTGGGTTGAGCAGGGAGAAAGGGAGGGGAGGGGGCTGAGGCGCAGAGGTGTGCTCCGATGGTATGGTTGGGGATGCAGAGAGCACCACGTGTCAAAGCTACACCGGGGCTCAGACGTAAACCCCTTCCCCTCGTCAGGGGGAGAATATACAATCGGCTTTCAGTGAAGGCTTTAAATGGAACGTGTCCAGGCGTTTCAATGTTCTCTTCTCAGAACAGGCCCCTCAGTCCCATATTCTCTGAGCTGGCAGCTAAGAAAGGGCGTCTCTAACTTTGCCTGAAATTAGAAGTCTGGCCCTTGCAGTTTGTGCTGTGAGAGACAGTGCATTCAGTGGACAGGTGGGGAGGCTAGCTTAGGTTCTGGATTCAGACTGCCTCAAACTGTGGCTTTGCCACTTACTGTCCGGGTAAGCGTGGGAAATGATGTCTCTGAGCTCGAATTTCATCATCGATAAAATGGCAAAATAGCATTACCATTGGCAAATGTATTAGGTTTCTATTGCTGCTGTAACAAATTATCCCAAATTTAGCGGCTTGAAACAATACAAATTTATTATCTTACAGTTCCATAGGTTAGAAGTTTAACATGTGTCTCACGGAGCTAAAATCAAGGTGTCAGCAGGGCTGCACTCCTGCTGGAGGCTCCAAGAAATAATCCTTTTCCTTGCTTTTTCCAGCTTCTAGAGGCCACTCACAGTCCTTGGCTCGTGTTGCTTCCATCTGTTTTTAAAGCCAGCAATGTAGCATCTCCCTGACCTTTCTTCTGTTGTTACATTTCTCTCTCTGACCCCCCCTTCCACTTTTAAGGACCCTTGTGATTACATTGGGCCCACCCCAGTAATAATAGTAATATGTAATAAGCCCCCATCCCAACCCTTAACTCAATTGCATCTTCAAGGTCACTTTTGCCATGAAAGTTTCCAGGGATTAAGATGTGGACATCCCTTCTGGGGAGGGGGCATTATCCTGCCTAGCACACCTACCCCTTAGTGCTGCTGAGTAGGTTTAATGAGATAAAATGCCTGGTACAATGATACGATGCCTGGTACATAGTAACCACTCAATAAAGGGCAGCTATTTTTACCAACATGGGCTCATCTTGTGATTTCTTAAAAGGGCAGCCCCACTTGCTTGGTGACACACTGGGCCCCACTACACGCATGCTGGCATGCATGCAGTGACCAGGGCATGTATGACAGGCCTTCCACCTGCTCTCCCTCTGCACGAAGCCTGCTGCTGGCACAGGCTTCAGGTGCTGCTGTGCATTTTGTTTACACCCGTGCATTTGCATCCTCTTGCAGTGCCACAGATGTTTGCACAGATGTTCACATGCTGACAGACACATGTGCACATACATGATCTGCTGCTCAGGCCCAGAAAAGTGCACACACACACAGACACATTCACCTCACCAGACAGAGCCCCCTCTAAGACAGGGCACTGCCTGCTTCCCTGCCCCTGAGTGGATGGAGCTGCCTCCATGCCCCAGGGCAGCAGTCAGGTGGTGCCAGGAGCCCCCCAGCCTGTACACAGCAGCCCCCTCCCTGTCCTGTCCGGGGTGTCACCACCTCCCACTCCTGCTCCGAGCCCTGGCTGCATTGATTGGCCTTGCAGCTCAGCAGCCGGAGATGTGCCCCAGCTGGAGGAAAACACTTGTAATTTATGGAGTGTCTGATTTTTAATCAGTTTTTTGTTCCTGTGCTGTAATTGTCCTAATTAGATATACATATTTTGATGAAGGTTTTTCCAAAATAAAAATTGTAATCGAATCTTGCTTGACATTCTTTACACCCACTCGCTCGGATCCAAACTTCCACAGCAGCCTAGAAATCGTGCCTATGGCTGGAGCATCTCCACACGCCTCCTCGGGGCCTCCCTGGGAGGGCTCAGGGTTGTCGGGCGCTGACATGCCCTCTCTCAGCCCTCGCTGCTGCTCCCTGGAACCCCTGCACGCCCACAGAGAAATGGGACCACCCCACAGGCCTCAAAGGCAAAGGCCACCCCCCTATTCTTATAAATAATCACAATTCCTGCCATTTGTCGAGTGTCCACCGTGTGCCAAGCATTGTGTTTATATACATTAGTCCTAATCTGCATGACAACCCTCTGAGGGAATTTTACAGAGGAAGACATCAAGACAGAGAAGGTAATTCATGCTCAAGGTCACACAGCCATAAGTGGAGGTCTTGCGGTCCTCTCAGCCAAGACTCAGAGGGGCAATGGCTGCCCTCCTGGGAGGGTCCGGGGGAGATGCTGCTTCCTGCACCCCCTCCAGGTGGGAGACCCACACTGCTGATCTCACCCCAGGGCCCCAGAATCAATCTGCTCCTGACCTTGAATGGCTTATGGTGCAAAATTCCTCCAGCACAGTCTGTAGTACAGACCACACGTGGGATGCCTGGTATCTGTCTTCCTGAGTCTCTCTGGGACCTAGAAACCCAGGTTCAACCCTTGTGTTGCCAAGGGGTCAGAGCTAAGACTGGCTGGGAGGCTGTGGACAACAGCTAGTTCCTAGGGTCTTAGACTCCCAGGAGGGCCCCCTCAGCAAACCGACCAGACCAGGAGATCCAAGCTAAGAACCATTTGTACTGGTTCTTAGGCCACTCACCTTCAGCTCCAAAACGGCCCTGTCAAACTCTGCTCTGGGATGCTGGGCCTGGGGCTTTGCAAACCACAGTTTTGCTAGCTCTGCCCAGTTAGCCCTCCCTGTGGGTCATTCAGGAACCTGGAAGGCAAGAGGAGGGAAAAGGACTTGTTTCTTCCCTTTTGCTTCCTGTCCTCTCAGGGTCACCATGGCAGTGGGTCTTCCCCTTGGCAGTGGAGCTGGTTCCATTACCAGTAGTTGGTTTGGGTTTGCAGTTTTCCTTTTCTACACTACCAGAAGCAGCCCCGTTATATCTTCTCAAAGATCCCAGTAGCAACTGGTGCCTGCCTCCTTCCTGCAGAGCTCTGAGCCCCCTCCATGGGACCTTTCCTCCAACCTTCTAAATTCTAATAAGCCTACCTCTCCCCTGGTTCCTCCAGCCCAAGGGGTGGTGGCTGCTTCTTGCTGTTGCTACCACTGTGATTGCTCACCAAGTATCACAGAAATTTTGCAGTTCTGTAATACTTGTTTAGCCAAGTCCTTCTATTAAATTCTCTCTGTTAAAATAACTGGTATAGTTTCTGATGTTTTACCGCACCACTCCCTACGTGGTGTCTAACTTTGAACTTGAAAAAGTATGTTGAGAGGTGCAGCAGCCACACCTGCACTGGAGGAGAGGGGGACCCACTGACCCACAGAACTGGGCAAGAAAACCCAACAGAGAAGGGTGCCAGCCCTACCTGCTCAGCCAGCACATCCTGGCTGAAAGAATAAAGGAACAGATAAATGAATGGGCAGAAGAACTGATGGGTAAAAGAAGATGGTCAGCCATGGGGCAGCCCTTTCCACACCCAGCCATGGCACCCCCTCCCCTTCTTACAGAGCCCAGCAGAGTGCGGCCAGGCTAAAACCACCAGGCCAATCTGGTTTGGTAATGGTTGTTATGAGAAGCCCAATTACCCTCTGGAGTAATTTGACACAGAAAGGGGGACTGGGAGCAGCACTGAACACCAACTGAGCCTGCTGCACATAGTAATCAGGATAATTAATGCTAGCAAACAGCCCAAAAGTCTCAGTGGTTTAGTACAACCACTCAGTAATTTATTACTCACTCAAATGAAGTTGGATGTAGATGTTGCTGATCAATCAGTTCTTCTGGGAGACTCTCCCCTAAGTGGTGACTCAAGAACCCAGGTTCCTTTCATCTTGAGGCTCTGCTGTCCCTAAGAGATCCTGGAAATCTTCTATTGGATTCCCTGCATCCAGCTGAAAGATGAGGAAAAAAAAAAAAAGAAAACATAGAGAATCTCCCACCCAAGGCTCAACCACCTTGGCCGGGAAGTAACATACACCATTTTCATTCATATCCCATTGGTGAGAACTAGTCATGTGGTCCCACCTAGACACAAGAGGGGCTGGGATGTATAGTCCATGAACAGGGAGCTATTTCCTGTGCCACCCCAGGGAAGGGAACACATCTCTGTGGGTCAGCTCACCACTTCTGTCACCCTGGGACATGGTATTGACTTGATGCTATGATATCAGAAATTTGCTAGACCTTGTCTTAGTCCATTTTGTGTTGCTATTATCTCAGCGTGAGTAATTTATAAACAACAGAAATGTATTTGGCTCATGGTTCTGGAGGTTGGGAAGTCTAAGAGCAGGGTGCTCTCATCTGGTGAGGGCTTTCTTGCTGTGCCATCCTGTGGTGGAAGACAGAAAAGCAAGAGAGCGCATGCAAGCAAGAGCAAAAGCAAGAGAGATGGAGGGCTGAACTTTTTATCAGGTACCCACTCCTGCATTAACACCATTAATCTATTCATGAAGGCAGAGCCTTCACAACCTAATCACCTCTTAAAGGTCCCACCTCTCACCATTGTTGCATTAGGGATTAAGTTTCCAACACATGAACTTTGGGAGACACATTCAAACATAGCAGACCTTGCTTGTGTGGGACTACAAACTAAAGAACATAGATATATATAAAGCTGTGTCCATTAAAGGGTGAAATACAGTGTGTGCATTATACCTCATTAATGGGCAACTAGCAACATACTGGATGCTGTGTATGAGAAGAAGCATAAAAGCTGTACATCTTGTGATTCCAGGCATCAAGTTGCTTTTGTTCTGACTGACAAGACAAGATTCATGCCAGTGGAACAAGTAGCAACCAGTTTGAGACAGATGTGATCCACCAATCTCTGCAGGCATAAATCAAGTTTCATAAATGCCTGGGCCTAGTGTGTGTTGCTGCCCCAATATCCCTGCCTATCTCCATCCCAGTAGCATCATCCTAATCGGGTGAGCTTAAGGTCTTTAAAAGATCCCATTATTACTAGCAGAACGGCACCTCAATCCAAAAGTTGCAATAAAGCTTTCTTTTCCTGAGAAAAATCAAGCCAGCCCTTTGTGTAGGTTGGCTAGAGTGAGCACATGCCCAAAATCCCTTCCCTGATGGTTTGCTCTCCCTCTCCCAACATCCTGAGCTTTCTCCAACCTAGGAAAGGGGTAAGTCGATGACCCAATCATAATG
The DNA here is from genome assembly GCA_023783475.1 of Daubentonia madagascariensis. NCBI lineage: Eukaryota > Metazoa > Chordata > Mammalia > Primates > Daubentoniidae > Daubentonia > Daubentonia madagascariensis. The sequence goes on along the minus strand of JAKFHU010000487.1, from coordinate 7,269,070 downwards.
TCCCATCTCCATGGCATAGTGATCAGTCAAAAGGAGACTCAAGTTGGACCAATAAAAACTCTTCACTAGAATTAAAGACACCAAAATAAAAAATACCATTTCCATTGAGGTAAATAAGCTGGTAGAATGTGAATTTGGGCTCCTTGTGGCCCTATTCCTCACTGCACACAGAGATCCTTTTCCAGAATGAAGCTAAGCAGAAGCTGAGAGGCAGAGGAGCAGGAGCTTGGAGTCCTCAGTCCAGTTCCCAAAGGCCAGGTTCCTACTGCTCTCCCAGAATCCCCCAGAGCTCCTGGACCAACACATTCTCCATTTGCATAAGCTGGTTAAGTCAGGTTTCTATCACTTACAAACAATTCAGTCCTGACTAGCATGTTGGCTTCCCAGTGCAATGCCCAGTCCATCTTATCTACACATCTCTATTTCCCTGCAGAAAAATGGCTGGTGGATGGAGTGGTCTATAGAGTTCTTCTTCAAAGTACACATTCCTCGGCTCAGCCCCAGACTTACTGATTCAGAATCTCTGGGGATGGGGCCCAGATATCTGTGTGATGCTGCTGGTGATTCTGATGCACACACGGTGCCAAGTTTGCAGTGTGGGATCACCATGTCCCATCAGCTGGTTACTGCTGTCAAAGCCCTCTGGAGAATTTCTCTCTGGCTGAGTGTCACACTTTCAGATGAATATTGGAGCATGCTATGGTTTGCATGCGTCTCCCAAAGTTCAAGTGTTGGAAACTTAATCCCCAATGCAAGTGTGTTGGGAGGTGGGGTCTAACGAGAGGTGATTAGGTCCCGATGGCTCTGCCCTCGTGAATGGATTAATGTCATCACTGCAGGAGTGGGTTAGTTATCCCAAGAATGGACTTGTTATGAAAGTGAGTACAGCCCCCTCTTCCCCTCACTCTCTCAGACTCTCTTGCCCTTCTGCCTTCCGCCATAGTGTGACGCAGCATGAAGGCCCTCACCAGATGTAGGCCCCTTGACCTTGAACTTCCTGGCCCCCAGAACTGCAAGAAATAAATTTCTTTTCTTTATGAATTACCCAATCTGTGGTATTCTGTCACAGCACCACAAAACAGACTAAGACAGAGGGCACAAACAGGAGAAAACCAGGTCAGCAAGGGCACTCGGGCTGTTCTTCCTTTGATGTGTTTTTCAGAAATCAGGGTGTTTAACCAGGGAAAGAGCCAATCCACGAGGGACACCCTGTCTTCAACAGTGTGAAAACTGTCATGTGGAAGAGGAACAGATTGACTTTGTGGTGTTTCAGAGGGCAGGCCTTCAACCAAGGGCATCCTGGTGCCAGATTTCAGCTAAACAAAGGGAAGGGCTTTCCGACAATTAGAGCTGCCCCGTAGTGGCAGGGCTGCCCCAGAAGGTAGTGAGCTGCCCGGCTCAGCAGTGTGCATACATCAGTAGCTCACCATCTGTCAACTGCACTGGACAGAAGGTTGGACGAGCTGCCCTTTCCTTGCCAAGATTCTACAATTCTAGAACGTGGTCTGGGGACAAAAGAGGCCACGCATACCAGAGGGGCCGAGTGGCCAGAAGGGGAGAGATGAGCAGGGGTTTGCTGGGAAGGAGTCACGTCAGGAACAAAACTCACGCTAGACCTTGAAGGGTAAGTAGGTAACTGATTAATTACACACGGGCTATCACTGAAGTTAGGGAATTCTCCATTTTATGTAACTTGGTTTTATTTTACTTTGAATTATCTGTGAATTACTTTCATAAAGAGGAAAAAATCCCAGATATTTCCATTTCGGAAAAAAAAAGGGAACTGTTAATACCTCATAATGAATATTCATATCCCTTAGGTATAAACAAGGGAGCGAGAGGGAACACCGTGGCTTAGAGAGCTTTCACGTCAGGAAAAGTAGAGCCCTGTGGTCCTGGAGGCCACGCTCCTGTCTCTCTTTGTCCTGCCCCCTTGTCCCTAAATGTCAGAGTGCCCAGGAGACCTGAGCTATGTCTTCATTCAGGACTGCTCAACCTTTTGCATGCCAGCATCTAGAAGCTTCTCTAAATATGCTGCCCTGTTTCTGCAGCAGGGAGACATGCGGAGCCCATGTACCACATCAGCAGCCAAGCAGGGGAGGGGAGAAGGAGAGACATTTGCCTCTCTATAATTTGCAAGTGACAGAAATTGAACTCAATTAGCTTAAGCAAAAGGGGAATTTATGGGCTCTCGTGGCAGGGAGGATCCTGGGATAGCTCACAGAGTTAAAGCAGAGAGTGGGGACCAGGACTCTGGGACCAATATTCTTTCTACGTCTATGACTACATCTGTGTCCTCTCCCACATGCCCCACCCAGTTTTCATCTTTGCTTGTCTCTGGTCGCAGAGGGGCTCTCTCCCCCATGCTGATGAAGATGCACCAGACACCTCTTGTTCACGCCTTCCCAGGCCTGCATCCCAGTGAGAAAAGATCCCTTCTGGCAGGATCTGGGACCGACCTCAAAGGAAGGACTCTGATTGGCCCCACTGTCATACCCCACCCACCCCTTGGGTCAATTACTTTTGCCCAGGGGACAGCCCGTGATTGGTCAGGCATAGGTCACATGCCTGGCCCCAAGGGCCCGGGAAGAGTCTGTGGCCTTAATAGCAACTTCTGTAGGATCTGGGTTCAGCTCTTGGACGGATTAGGGTTCGGCTCTGGGACTGGGCAGGTGGCAGAGGAAGAGCTTGGGGCAGAGGAGGGGGGCCTGTCCCTCTGGGGAGGTCCTCTCGGGCTGCTGGTCGGTGTGGGACTCCCTCCAGAAACGCCTGCAAACCTGCTGCTCAGGCGACCCCGGGAGGGTCAGTCTGGACTGGCTGAGGGCAGCTTCCCTGACCCTGACAGGATGAAGCTCCGTGAGGGTCAGCCCCCTGTACACACATACACGCACACTCCTACACACTCACACAGACATCCACACAGGCACACTCACACTCATACACAGACACACACTCACACTGACACACAGACACACTCACGTACTCTCATACTCACACAGACACACACTCACACTGACACTAACACACTCTCGTACACAGGTGCACACTTACACACTCACCGTTCACATAGACACACACTCACACAAGACACTCTTACACACTTTCACAACTCACCCACACATGCACTCAAAGACACACACACTCCACACTCACACCCCTCTGTTCCATCGAAGTTCCTTCGAAGGCCCAGATCATAAACACCCAACTGCCTCCCACACGGGCCTTACTGAGCACATCGGGGACTCTGCTCCCCCAGCCTCCACGGGGGACACAGGCCCACCTGGCCACAGCTCCCTCCGGCTGGGAAGGTCTCAGACTGTCCACTCACTCTCTCCAGGATCACCTTAACCTGACCCCCCCAGGGGGTGAGGTTCTGCCCTCTTTCTAAGCCTTCCAGAAGAACTGCTTGTTCCCAGGGAGGGAAAGAAGAGACAGAAGTAGGTTCACCTCTAGCCCTCACTGCAGCCAGGAGTTTGGATGACAGCTGTGCATGTCCCACTAACCTGCCTTCGAATCCCCAGACTGCAGCCAGAGCTGGGCACCTGCAGGCCATCTCCACACCCTCTCTGAGTCTGTCTCCTCATCTGCATGGAGATCAGCACGCCTGCCTCACAAGGCCACCTGGAGGATGCCACGAGAGATCGAGTAGCACCCAGCACAGAGCTGCCCACTCAGGGGTGCGTCCTCAGGGCCAGCTCCCTCCCCTCCTGCAGAGGTTCCAGACCGCTCACAGCTGGGACATGGCCTACTCCGCCTCGAACTCAAGGACAACCATTGTGATTGTGGGGCAGGGTCTGTTCTGCCAGCTGCGGGATTTGTCCTGGCTGAGGCACGGAACCTCGGATCCACGCCACCCCCAAAGCTCACTCCCCACAGAGTCCTACAAGGAAAATTGCTGTGACTCCCCTACATGGTTTGGAAAACCCAGACATCAAATGCCCTCATCACCCTGGGCGGGAGCATTTCCTACCTGCTCCCTCAGGCCACTTCCTCATCCCCCCCACCACCCCACCCCCGTCCCCTCCCCGGCAGCCTCCTTGCCCTTCTCGGCGCCCTTGTGCCTTTGCTCACACCATACCCCCTCCCGGAACGTGCTCCTTTTCCTCAGCTGAGTCAACAAGACCTTTTCAAAAGCCACCTCCTCCATGGAGTCCCCACAAACCACAGCTCTTCCACCCCAATCCCTAATCACACGCCCTCTGCCCCTCCCACCTGCCTCATTGTATCCTGGCCCAATTTTAGGTGACTGTCGGCTCAGCTAGACCCAGATCCTTAAGGGTACAGGCGGTGCAAGGTGGGTGCACTGCTACAGCCAGGACGGACTTGGTGTCCTCACACAGCAGGGGTCCAGAGCCCCTTTGGATTGCACGGTGGAGGCCAGTCACTGGAACTCTTCCCTCATCCCCCCAGAAGATGTCAGCTCTCGGTCCCCCTCCAAAACACCCACTTCTCCTTTCAGAGGCCACCCCTTTTCCATTAGTTGATATTTATGGGTAATAAGCCAAGCACGTCAAAACCCGAGGTGAAATGCCTCTTAAAATAAATATTCTCCCCAACAAGTCAATCCATCCCGGCAGGAAGGGCTTTGCTGGCAGCCAGGGAAGTGCTGGCGGGAGCTGCGGGAGGAAGAAGGGGCTTCCCTAGTTGGTGAGGGATGGGATGGAGGCGAGGGGTGGGTGCGTCGCCCCGTTTGGCACTGTCATAAAAAGTGGAAATGGAGGGCATCGCTTCTCAACCTCTCAGACTCCGATTGCAGCAGAGATGAAGCAGGTCATTTTAAAGGCTGGCTCTGGAGTGGCAAAGACAGACCACAGCACAGAAGCCTCTCCACCCAAGTGGGGAGTGTGAGGAGTCAAGGTCACTGAAAGTCAGCGACGCCTCCTCTGAGTGTGCTCTGGCTGGAACATGCCGGCTGCCGAGGCCCAGGGCACCGATGGAGCCGTCTAGGAGAGCAGGGGCTCATCGGAGGTCATGAGGCTCAGCCCCCACCTCTTAGCAGGACCACTGCACTAAGCCCACGCTCAGTCTGCAGCCCCTCCTGACGTCAGTTTCTCCTTGGGGAAATGGTCACTTGGTCATTCAATTGGGGTGGGGGGCAGGGCAATGCTAAGGGATGGAAAAATAGCTCTGGCTTCAAAATCTGTCCCCTCCCATGAGGGCTGTAGCCTATTTCTACTTCTGGAGTTGACCTCTCCTCTGTTACAGACCCACATGCACCTGTCCATGCAGAGAGCTCCACGACTACACACATTCTAGGGCACAGCAGATGTACAGACATTCCAGAACACACACACATATGCACGAACACACATACACATGCACACATGTATGCACACATACACACGTGCATACACACACTCAAACTACTCACATAGACCCAAAGCTCCACTTGCACAGCCACACAGGAAACCAAACTACCCCACACTTAGTTTCTACTCTTAGCTGCCAGAGAAGGCTGGGAGTACCTTTCCAGATGTTGGGAACAAAACCGGGAAGGCAGGCCAGGGTTCTTCCTCATATCCATAAACTCCCTCGGACCATTTCTCAAGGACCCACACGCCCAGTCTTTTCACGTCCTTGCCCTTCACTCTTGCAGGGGACACTGCTGGGCCTAAGTTCCAGGGAGCCTGAGGCTGCCAACTTCCTCCCCAAAGCCCACCGACAGAACACTGAAGGAAGGGCCTCAGGCAAGGGGGTTGGCCACTTCTCCCTTTGCATTTCCCAGCTTCAAAGGGGCAGTCCAGAGTCCCCTGGACCTGCCTGGCAGAGGTGGGGGGAAGAAGGGGTGAGAAGTCAGGCAGGCAGGTGGCATCCAGCTTCCTCTGCAGCATGAGCAGCAGGTCATGAAATGCAGTTAGAGCTGCTTGCGCCTAATCCCCCTTCCTTTGCAGCTCCCTGGGACTTGGCAGGCTCTTTGGAGGATGCTCCAAGCTCCATTAGTTTAGCATCCTTTGACCTTGAGTGTCTGCTGTTGTGCACACATCCAGCTGGCTGCCTTCCATCTGGGCAGGGGCAAGTGGGAACTGGGATCCGGGGCTTTATCACTTTTCTGAAGACCAGGTTCTTGGCTGAACTAGTAGCCCAAGGACCCCTGCCTCCAGGCTGCAAGCATTTCTTGTGTGTTGAGCTGGTGAGACCTCCTCAGCCCCAAGCTCTGTGGCACCAGGGTGGCCTGGAAGCCACTCCTCCTCTTCTCCCCAAAAGCCCCACGCTGACTTCGGCTTCCCTAGAACTGCCTCCCAGGACAGCTGCCCATCCTTCAGAACTCTCTCCCTGCTACCAACCTCCCCCCCGTAGGTTAACCTGGGAAAAGGAGTAGTCAGTAATTCACACTAGAGTGTGACTTACTCAACAAAAACTTGATGCTTTCACCCCAGGAGTGTCTTCCCGTGAGAGGGGCTGATGTTTTCAACCCTGGGAAGGCAAATGGTTTCCATCTCCTCCTATGCCCAGTCTGGCCAGCCCTGGACACCTAGAACACCTGAGAAAAGTCTTCTGAAGCCACCTCTGGGCTCAATGAGAAGGAGTTCTCTGATCGATTGGCGATGTCTGCCATGAGCACAGGATTGGAAAGTGATAGCAGGTTTGCTCGGTATTTGATGTTCTGGATTTCATTCAAGAGGACTTAAGTAGCGGGATTTCAGACCTGTGGGAAGTTGGCCCTGTTGGCCCCACTGTAATGAGGCCAGTCCTGGCTGCTTTTCCCACTCCTCACCCCTACAGCCTACTAAACTGAAACCAGAGAGGCGGGTTCCCCACTGCAGTCACCCGGCTCCCAAAGACCATGGAAGGCACTCTGGAAAGAGGGCGACCATGGGTCAGGCAAGGCTGCGCTCTCCCTGGGCCAGAAAACAGCCATGGAGGAACCAAGAACAAGTCTTCCCCTCTCCGTTCAAGGTCAGGGCTGGGTGAGACATGTTTCTGATTTGATTCCTCCTGCTGGAACAGTGGTCCTCCAACATAGCTGCACATGGAATCACATGGGGAGCTTTTAAAAAACATAGATGCCTGGGCCCCACCCCCAGAGATGCTGGCTTAATTGGTCTGGGGTGCAGCCTGGAAGCGATTTTTTGAAAGCTCCCCACGTGATTCTAATGTACAGCCAAGGTTGAGGCCACTGGGCCAAAAGGAGTTTTGAGAAATCATTTAAGCCAGTGTTTCTCAAACTGTAATATACATTAAAATCACCTGGGAACCATGTTAAAATGAAAATTTTTATTGGAGATGGGGTGGGGCCCAAGAGTCTTCATCTCTAGCAAGCTCCCAAGTGATGCTAATGCTGCTGGTCCCAGGACCACAATTTCAGGAAGAAGGATTTAGGCCAGTGGTTCCCAAAGTGTGTTCCCCGGGACCTGTGGCAGCGTCGATACTACCTGGGAACTTGTTAGAAAGGCAATTTCTTGTGTTCTGCCCCAGACCTACTGAATCAGAAACTCCGGAGCCGTGCTCAAGTGTGGGGCCCAGCGATGACTCGTAGAGACCAGTCCCCTGCCTCCAGGACATGCCTCCTCCCCCTGTCTGCAGGGTCCATGCAGAAGAGCCCTCTTGGATGCAGCTTCCTTCCTGGTCCAGCCAGGTGAGTGTCTGGGAGTAAGAACAAGTGTGGAGGAATTAATGAGTCCATATGTCAATTTCTGGCCGGGAATAAATGCACACAGTAAATGCACAAATGTCTGGTTTCAGGCCCCAAGGGAGAAGGAAAAAATACCTGAAACACACTAGCAATGGAGAGATGAAATTCAATTCCAAACTAAAAATACACATAATTTATCATTATCTAGAAGGAGATTGGGAGAAGGCCATTACCGAGTATTTGCTGCCTGTGCTGTTCTCAACAGCACGAGCGGCGAGCCAGAGGGTTGTTGTCCTACATTTCTTTGTTGCAGTTACATGGCAACAACCCCAGTGCGCAGAAGGCCCCGCACCGATTTCTCCCACCAGAAATGATATCCCATGATCTGGTGACCAGTGGGGAGGGCATCAGGTATCTGGAGGTGACAGCTTCCTAAGGGACAAGGCCACCTCCATTTCTCAAAAAAAGCACTTAAACCCAGGGGGCCGTTGCAGACAGACGTCCCCGGGGCGGGGGTCCACAGGTGGCGGGGGAACACTCTTGGTACTTTTCCAAAGCAGCCTGGCATCCTGGGTGTGCCCAGTCCACTCTAGGGGCTTGCGCTTGGCAGGAGCCTCCAGGGTGACGGTGGCTGTCCCTGCTTGCCCCTCCCTGGGATGCAAGGAGGCAGAAGAATGTGGGCAAGTTGCCCTGGAGCCCACATGGCCAGGTAGATCTGAACCTGAATGACCCTTGGACAGCCAGGGTCGGGCCCAGGAGAGGAGGTGGCCAGTTTCATGTGCAGAAGAACAAGGCTGAGCCACGAGAGGGCAAGGCTGAGGAGGGAGGGGGAGGGAGCGGGCCAGACAAGAGGGGTGCTCAGAAGTCAACAGGGGCTGCTTCTGCCCACAAAGAAACAGGTGTTAGCTGCTACCAGGGGGACAGTCCACTGGGGGAGAGAGAGGGTGTGTGTTTCCCTGCAGAATCGTATGTGGGATACCAGTGGTTGAAATCTCCCCCTCTCCTGTCCCTGACCATGCAGAAGGTCAGAAGGAATGGCTTGTCTCCTTACCAGAGAATAAAATAGCCGGTTTTGAGCAGGAAGTTTGGGTCAAACATGGGTTCAAAACCAACTCCCCCACCTGACAGCTGTGTGACTTTGGCAAGTCACGTAGCCACTCTGTGTCTCATTTTCCTATCTGTAAAATGGGGGAAATAACAGAACCTCCCACATAGGGTTTGTGGGGTACTTAGTGGGGTGCCTGGCACAAGTCAGAGAGTGGTAACTGAGTGTGCACGAGCCCCTCCCACCCACGGCCACTCCCCTCAGCTCTGGAGCCTTCCTTGCGTCCTCCAGGGGCGCCCCTGCCTTCCTTTCTGTGCCATTGTAAAGGGAGAAGGAAAACGGTGAAGGGAGGGGAGAATCGGGGTAGGAGGAAGGAGACTCAATGCACAGGGCAGAGAGAAGGTCCTGGAAAAGGCTGGGAACAGCCCCCGGGGACCACGTCCCGGGGCAAGATCTCCGTCCCCACCTTTCCTCCCTCCCTCCCCATAAAAGAGCAAATGAGAAAACTCACTCCCAGGGCCTGGCACAGACCCCTTTGCCAAAGGGGATGTCCCACCCTGGCAGGGCTTGTGCCAATTTACCGGGCAGGAAGGTCACCCAGCGTGAGAGAGCGCTAAGCCCTGAGCCAGGACACCAGGCTCCAGGCGGGCCCCCGCCGACAGCCGTGCCAACCGCTGCCCTCACTCCTTCACCACCATCCTTACACACCCTCTGTGTGCGGGGCGCCGGGCACGGTGGCAAATGAGACAGAGCTCCTGCCCTTGTGTCACGCACAACCCGACAGCCGTGTTGTTGCACTGCCGTAGATGTGCGTGTTCACTCTTCAGCGGGGACCAGGACGCATCCTCGCCACGGGTGGCGAGGACACCGGCTCCCGGAGCTGCCATGTCTGCAACGACCTTCCTCCCAGGCTCTGTGATGCCGGCTGCTTTTCTCCTGCTATTCTCCTGTGACGTCTGGCAGCCCGCCTGCTCCTGGCCCCCGGGAGGTTTCTGCCTTCGAATCGCCTTGTCCATCCATGAAGCCCGTTACATGAAGTAGCCGTGTGAGCCTCGGAGCCCAACAACCTGAAGAACCTCCTATGGGCTGTAGGTCAATTCCTTAGCACGCCGTTATGAGGAGAAAATGAAAACCAGTTGACGAAAACTGAAGAGTTGAAGGCAGCAAGTAAATTCCGCACATGGACCATTTGGAGGGCTGACCTTGGGGTGAATGGGACTTCAGGGAAGTGACCTTTGGGGAGTCAGGGTCTCTCCCCCCAGGCCCCGCCAGAGCCCTGGGTGGCCCTGGCCTGGGGCAGGCTGCAGGGATGCCATGGACAAAGCTGGAGCCTTTCCCACCAGCCTTCTGGAAGCCACGCCCCTGCTCCCTCCAGCTTCCCAGCAACTTCCTCATGCCAGCTGCAGGTCACCCCCACCCTTAAGACTCTGAGAAGACTCTGGAGCTTTCCAGAATGGAGAGGAGAAGGAAGAGACGGCTGAGAACAGAGGCTGCGAATAACATCCCCCCAGCAGCTGCTTAAGCTGCGCGGTGGCACCTCCCCTCCCCAGCAGTGGGCCCCTGAGAAAGCACCTGCGGTCCCCAGCGCCTCCCTTCCTGCCTGGGACTGTAAGGCTGTCAAGGGCGTTGGTGGCAGGTGAGGGAAGCAAGCCAGGGTGCACCTCTGCCCCACCAGCAAGCCATCCCTCTTTCTGTGCGAGGACAATCCTTGTTCTACGAGTGATGTTGGTTTTCTACAATGGCACTTTGGCACTGAGTACTGCACTTCACTATGAGTCCTGAGGGTCCCCAAACTCCAGTCGGCGGATATCCTTAATCATGGGTGAATTATTGAACACCAGTAATTCGCTTCTGCTTTCCTGAGCGCCGTCTGCGAGGGCAGGAGGCTGCAAAGGTCCAGGAATGCCCTAAGAATCCTGAAGATCCCATCCCCCACCAATCTCCATGATGGAAGCCCTGTGCCCACTCCTCACTGGAACTGGAGCAAGGGCCGAGGCAGCCGCCTGTCGCCGAGTGGAGCAGAACCTTCCCAGCCTTCGACCTAAGAGAAGCAGACACCCCAGCTCTCTCTGTCTCCTCTCTCCCACTCCTCGGCCTGCTTTGTGCTCCTGTTTTTACCCCTCTGGCTGCTCCTTCCTAGTTGCCTTTTAAAAAAAATTATTGAGGTATAATCTAAATATCATAAAATTCACCGCTTCTGTACAATTCAACAAATTTTAATAAATTTGTCATCTAAATCGCTGTGATTTTGAGGCTCTTCTTTCCCTATTTTTTGGTTAAGTGCTGGTCTCCCACACCGCCCCTTCTGTGCTCACGAAAACACGTCTGCCCAGACCTTCCGGCTCAGTTCCAGGGACCTCAAACGCAGGATGCCGCGAACTCCACGCTTCAAATTGCTTCCTCCTCTTCATTTCCTGCCATAGTGAATGCCACCATCGCCCACCCGGGGCCCAAGCCAGGCACCAGCCGCCCTTCATGGGCCTAAGAACTCAGGCTCAGCTTTCCAGTGACACTTGCCAAGGCCACCGTCATCACTCTGGGCTGGATTCCTGTAGCGCTGCCACTTGATCTTGGCCACCCACCTCCCACCTCTAGTTGCCACACATCTGATTGCACCATGCCCTGCTTAAAATCTTTCAGAGGACCCACCGATTTGGGATAGCATCCAATCCCCTTGCTGAGGTTTCATAAGGCTCTATTCCCAGGTGTTTTGCTGAGCTCACTCATTTCTTTTTGAAATACAGTGGTTGTAGGTGGCTCCAGCCTCTGTCCAAGAATATCAGCCCAGACCCTTGGTCAGAAGAGCAAAGACTCAGAAAGGATTCAGAGGAGCTGCCAGTTCTCCTGTCTGCTTCACAGTGTCCTGCTTGGTCTCTGGAGTCTAATTCTGAGCTAGATGAACTGATCCCTGCTTTGGGCATGGATGGGTCTAAGCTTCAGAGCAAATAGCACAGGCCTCTGGGACCTACACCTTGCTGTGCCTCCCCTCCCTCGTCCCCTCACTGGGACAAACAGGCAGCTTATCCTTCCCATCTTGTCATTTGAAAGAGAGACAGAGACAGCAGCTGGCTTTGTATCTCCAATGGGTTAAAAAGAAAAAAAAGCAATTCCATCAACTTACAAAATAGGATTACAGTTTTGCAGAATCCTGCTGGGGCCTGGGGGGAAACTTTGAAAACACATTCATTTTGTTTCATCCTTATCAGAGGCACCTGCTCTCCTGTCCCCCCACCCAGCCATCACGACTACTCAGAGGCCAGTGGGTGGGCAGGAGATGTCCGTTCCCCAACCCTTGGAAGGTGTTGCTGGTGCTCCTCGGCCACGTAGCCTCCTGGCCTGGGGCTTGCATCCTTGGTCATAAAAAGCATCCTCTGGAGAGAGAGAGGCGCCCACGGGTTTCCCAAAGGGAGGAGGCCTGCCAGCAAAGGGGACCCCTCCCTGAGACCTCAGCAGAGCCCCGAACCTACAACCGCAGAAGAATCGCTCTTCCTCCGAGACCCTGTCTATCTATAGGAAAAAAGAAACAAGCTACAAAAAAAAAAAACAAGGGCCAGGGAATCCAGTTATTGTGAATGGTGCTCCGGCTCCCGAAATAATAAACACGTTGGGCAAATTGCAGTCTCACTGTGGAATGACTAATCTCAATGCAAAGCCTTTCTTCCCTGCACCAAAGGGGGAAAAAACCATAGTAAACAGGAGGAGGGGAAATCAATTCCTAATGCACTCTGTTCATTGAATAAGAGAATCTCAACCGAAGTCTGTCCTTTCCTGTCTTCTATTAACTTTGTCAATTTCCCACCTCCTGGGTTGCTGGCTTTGCATGATGCCATAGGGTCAAAGTTTGGGGAGGTGGCCAGAGGAGGCAGACAGCCCCTTGGGCTGGGCCATGGCCTTTTAACTCTATTATGTTGGGATGGGGGTGTCTCCAGATTGGCTGAAAGAAATCACAGAATGTGAGGGACTTTGGAGAGCATCTCTTTCAACCACCTTATTTTACAGATTAGGAAACTAAATCCGAGGGAGGTTAAGGTCTTGCCCGAGGTTGTGTAGCCATGAGCGGCAGAGCAGCCCACAGAGGAGCTAAAGGAATGGGGGGGCCAGTGGGCACTGGCCGGGAGCAGAGGGAAGCACTTCTGCAGCTCTTTGGATTTTGTTGCCTGAGGTCGAATGAAGAACCTGTTACAGGGATGATGGCTCCGTAACTCAGGCGCTAAAGTAATGGAAGTGAGAGGGAAGATCCTGTCCTGACTCTAAATCTCTGGGAACCAATGGTGCTGGGAAGCGGGGAGAAGTAACGGGGGCCTCCCATGTCCCTGAGCAAACCCAGAGCGCTTGTGAGAAAAGTGCTTAGGAACTAATCACACCTATGGGGGGGTGCCCTTCAGATGGTAAATCTCTCATTACCAAGGACAAGGACGGTGCCTTGACTGTCAGTTCACAGCCTCTTCCCGGCTGCATCCAAGACGCTTGGCATCTCCCTCCCTTCCGGCCAGAAGGCAGGCTGGTCCTGGGTTCTGTGGAGGGGACCTGGGAGGGGCTGCAGCCGCCCCCACCTCAGGAAGTCACCAACCTATAGGGTTGCCAGGGTCAGCAAGTAAAAATACAGGATGGCCAGGTACATTTGAAAAATAGCTCTAACTGCCACACTTCTGTAACAATGTTTTTTGGGTAAAAAAGCTGAATATAGGACATTTAGGGTGTTCTGACATGGTCAATTCAGGGCAAGGGACAAAATCTGTTAGCACAGAACAGGTCATGTATACACAGGGCTCCTGGTCACCCTCCCAAGCAAGTGTGGGGGAACGTCTCCTGCCCCCAGCAGTGCAGTCTATCTGCCTCTCCCAGGGGTGGGCTCCACGTTGGCATCAACCTGGCAGTCTGAGTGTGCCTCCTCAGTGCCCGCCAGTTCCTCCCCACTGGGCTGGGGGACCAGAAGTGTAGGGCTCTCAAGAATGGGCAGATAACCCCCTTGGATTCTTCCTCCTTTCATCCCAGGAGGACTTCCTGGTGGAAGCAGCCTTTGAGGAAGGAGGAAGGAAGGAAATTTACATACACCACAGAGCTCCAGCATCTCCTACATTTAAAAGCCTGGGACACTCTCAAAGAGTCGAATAACTAGCATTGGAATGAAAGTAACAAACAGCTCATTAGACGGGACAGCAGAGCCGTGGGTTGGACCCCGCGGCCAGCCTGCTCTGCAAGCTCCAGCAAGTCACTTGGCCTTTCTGAAACTGGCTTTTTCTTTTTTTTTTTTTTAGAGACGAGGTCTCACTATGTTGCCCAGGCTGGTCTCCAACTCCTGGGCTCCAGTGATCCTCCTGCCTCGGTCTCCCGAGTAGCTGGGACTATAGGTGTGCGCCACCGCGCCCGGCTTGACACTAGCTTTCTTATTTGTGAAATGGGAATTTGTAACAGGCCTGCCCAGCCCACGGGTTGTTTTAAGGATCATGTGGGATGGTGGAAATATAAACACTTTTAAATAGCAAACTACTACTGACTGGAATATAAGCTACTAATAAAATCAGACATGAACTCGCTAAACGTTTTATGTGCTTTATCTGAACGCCTCTCGGTTAATCTCAGTCGCAAGCCTGGGGGGCAAGTCTATTACTTCACCAGTTCACAGCTGACGGAGCTCAGAGGTCCTGTGCTGCCTGGCCCCGAAGCTGATAAATGAAAGACAGACAGACACTGCTGCCGAGCCCATTGTTCATTCACCCCTTGTCTCAACAACTACCAGGGAGGAAGCCGAGGGTGGGAGATGCCCACTTCTTGCTCTCATAGAATTCACAATCCACTGGAATCCTAACCACAGGAGAAATTACCATCTACAGAGCATTTACGAGGCACCAGGCAGTGTACCAGGTGCTTTACATGGTGTAGGAACTAATATTATAACCATTTTCTCAATGAAGAAAGCTAAAGTTCAGAGAGCTTAAGTGACAAGCTCAGGGCCACACAGCTAATATATGGTGGAGCCTGGATTGAAACCCAAGTCATGGGCCCTGGAGGCCTAGCTCTTCCTCACTACTAAGCTACTGAAACAAAAGGCTTTTATTATGATGATGATTATTTAAAGCTTAACCTGAACTCTAATGATAGGGGCCCAATAAATGACCACGTCAGGTTTTCTGAGTCAAGTTTGTGAAATTACAAGAGATTCACTGGGTGCAAACTCCAGACAATGCTTTGGAGGAAGGACCTAACATTTTCCTTTCAGGGCGAGGGTGGCAGTGCAAATCTGAGGCTGCAGCTCAAAGACAAAGGGGGAGAGGTGGGGCTCCATGTCATGATCTGTAACATTTCCACGTCTGCGCTACGGAGCCGTGGCTCCCAGGTCCCCTCTGAAGAATGAGTCCTCTCGGTCAGCGCGAGCTTGCACACTCTGCCAGCCAGACCCCCGCGCTTCGGGCTCAGCGCTCCCGAGTTCAGGAGAGAAGAGCAGCCACCTCCTGGCCCCCAACCACCCCAAACACACACCCGCCCATGCCACGACTGCACAGGAGGAAGGAAGAAACAGCAATGCCTGTACGTTAAGAAGCCTGTAATTATGCATAACAAAAAGATGCCAGCCCTTGTGCATGTAAACAGGGCTTTGACTGAGCACCCTTTCCCAAACAGCACTTCCGGCTCACAACGCAGCAACCAGGCCTCCTAAACACATGGTCGCCCTGCAGGCCTCCAGGAGGATCTGGACTTGGGGTGGGGGGCAGCACGGGGGCAAGCAGGAGATGGCTGCTTGCTTGGGGAGGGGGTGCTATGCTGAGAGTTGGGGGGCCAGGGGTGAGGACATTTATAATCAGGACATAATCTGGACAGGGATCAAGGCTCCCCGGCCCCCACATCCCCAGGGTACCCTGTCATTCTCTCTGCTCCTCCACCCCCAGGCTCCACTGCCCCAAAGACAATAGGCAATTCTGCCACGATTCTCCAGGGAGGGGGAGAAGGGAGCTGCTGAGCAGCTGAGACTATTCACCAGGAATGTTTCCTGGCTTTGATTTTGGGGGTCCTCCCATTTCTAGCTACACTGATTTCAGCACCTGTCACCTACAAAGTGCTGCACTAGGCTGAGTAGGAAATGCCCAGGTGGGTAAGCCAAGAGTGCTCACGACAGTGTTGTCAGTCCAGCCAGTGAGCGAGCCCCTCCCACCTGGGCCAAGCCCCCAGCCTTGGGGTCTCCAGCCTTGGGCTTCGCCCAGGCTGCTGAGTGGGATGTGCTCTTGCCTCCAGCTGCTCCTGACCAAAGCGGTGACTCCCAAGCTGGGTGCCCTGCCCCACCCCCCACCCTCCCGGCCAGCTCGTTTGTGCAGCTCATCCCCACCCTCAGGCCCCTGGTGTTCCCAAGCTGCTCTTCTCAGCGGTAGGCTCTGTTCCTGGCCTTCCTACCACCAACCCCACCTCCCCCAAACAACCCACCGCTTCTCTGCAAAGCCCAGCAGTGGTGAGAAGCTGGCTCCGGACAGGGAGGTGGCAAGCCAGGCAGAGCTGGCCTCCTGCTCTGTCCTCAGCAGTCCTCACTAGCAGGCCTGTCTCGAGCAGGCGTGTGGCCTGGCTGAGCCGTGTGCTCTGTGCACTTGGGGTTGGGGCAGGATGAGGATGAAACGGGGGCTGGAGGGCCAGTGTTTGGTAGAGGTAGAGTCCTCGTGCTCTGCATGCCAGATGAGCTGCAGGTGTTGGCCTCCATTTGGGTTCCCCTGAAAACAGAGCCTGAGATGAGGATTGGGGTGCAGGGAGTTTCTTGGAGAGGTGGCCCCAAGAAGCAGGAGTGAGGCTGCAGGGAGCGTGAGACTGGAGTGTGTTACCACCTGTTGTGGGCACGGGGACTCAATCCCACTGGGCGCTGGGATTGCACAGTCTACCTCTGCAGAGCCGGGTACACTGCCTTGTAACCGGGCTGCTGAAAGACCCCGGACTGAGGCGTCCTCCCACCCTTCCCACGGCTGGGGTTTGATTCTCCCGCTTTTCCAGCTGCGCCAGCAGGGACGCCCCCTTGTACTTCGGAGACATCCTCAGGCACGGACTCAGGGTGCACTTGCGGTGTGGGGTGCGGCATGCCCGGAACTGTCTCCCACGGCTACAGACAAGTCAGAAGTGGCTGAGGGGTGGAGACTCAGAGCACCAGGGACGAAGGAGTGAGAAGAGTAACTTTGAGAAGGTTCCAGAGCATGGTACCTCTCTGCTGAGGGTCACCTCCCTGTGGGCCTCGGCTCTGTCTCTGGAGGGGGCGACACAAAGCCCCAGCAGAGCATCCAGGCACACCAGTGCCGAGGGCCGAGCCCTGTCACTGCCGCTGTCCCCGAGGGTGGGGCTTGGACCCGCAGGAGGGCCACAGAACATCCAGCCACGGGGCAGGGACTGCAGCTCCCTCCCAGCAGCCAATCACGGCATCCGGGGACACCCTCCTGTGAGCAAAGCCAGGAATGCACACTCTGTGGCTTGGGGGAGGCAGACCACAGGTCACAGGCAACCCTGCCAAGGGGGGTAACGCCCACGTCCCCATCTGTCCCATCCACCCACCCGCCCCCACCAGTGCAGACACGCCTCATGCTGTGACAGTGAGACTGAGAAGTGGATCCCTGGAAGTCAACGAAGGTCTCTAAAGAGAGGATGGAAATAGTCAGCTCTTCTTTTAGAAAAATCAGCGTTAACAAGAGAGTGTCTGGGAGGAGGGAGGAGAGTCAGTGTTTCTCGGCTAGGATGACACTATACCCCCCAGGGCACCAGAAATGTGGTGGGCATGATTTCTTTTTGCCATGTCTGGGGAGGGCACCCCTGCATGGAGTGGGCAGGAGCAAAGCATCCTACAATGCACAAGGCAGCCCCCCAGCAACAAAGAGCTGCCCCACCCAAATGCCATGGCACCCCCATCGAGAAACCCTGAAAGCAGCCCTAGGAACAGCCCAGGTGAATGACACCAAGGGCTTGAAGGACTTCTTGTTCGGCCAGAAAGAAGAGAGCGAGGCAGGTAACAGAGGAAGAAGATGGCTGAGAAGTTTCTCGGCTGCGTGCCCAGCCAGCTGAACGTACAGGGATGTGAAAGAAGACGCCAGTTAAGGTACCTGAAATAGGTCTGGAGACAGACAGTCTTGATGTGCGGTTGTCACGGGAAACCGAGGAGGAGCTGGCCAGCGTGAGTGCCGCTGAGCTGGGCCCGTCTCTGCAGACGCAGAAAGCGGAAATGGGCGAGCAGAACCCACGGCTCCCCTGGGCCCTCTGCAGCACGGCCCCTCACCCCGGCAGCTCGGGCGCCGCTGGGCAGGTGGGCAGGTGGGTGGCACAGAACGAGGGGGCTGGGAGACAAGGGAGAGACAATTCTGACATCTCCCTTCAGCTCCCCATGGCAGAGAGACGTTTTCCACGTAGCCAGTAGCCAGAGGGGGATTGGAGATGCTAATTTCATTTCATTAGATCCCAGCAGCCTTCGATTACAGCAGGCAGGAGGGAGGAAGCGGAGCTGATGTGTTTTAAAAAGCCACAGTTTTGCGCTGTTTTTAATTTAATGCTGCCGGTAAAAGATGCCGCCTTGGAGTCGCTAATGATTCTCGTGAATTATTTTGGTTGATTTACACACCCCTCCGACTTTAAATAACGAGGGAGGAAGGAGAGCCGGGTCCCCCCTGGAGCTGCGAACCTGCAGCTGGAAGAAGATACTGCACACTGCTGAAATGAGAGAGGGTTTCTTTCAATTGTTTCCTCCAGGCAGGGCCCCTCGGGGGTCCCACCTCCACCT
The DNA here is from genome assembly GCA_023783475.1 of Daubentonia madagascariensis. Lineage (NCBI taxonomy): Eukaryota > Metazoa > Chordata > Mammalia > Primates > Daubentoniidae > Daubentonia > Daubentonia madagascariensis. Next base: position 7,250,722 of record JAKFHU010000487.1, on the reverse strand, counting down.
CCCCCAGTCCCTGCGCATTTATAAACAGGGCAGAGACTCGGGACACCATTCCCCTCAGACACCCGCCTCTTCCAAGCCGCGTCTCACCTACATCCCTTGACAAATAATGATAGCGGTTAGTGCATTTGGAGTCTTTACAGTGTGCCAGATTTAGGACGAAGCACTTTATCTGCACAAACTGTGATGCTCACATTTATGCTGAGAATCAGTGTGACTTTCCCTGTGTCCCTGGAGAGGAAAACAAAGCTCTGAGAGGTTAAGGAGCTTGCTCAAGGTCACCTCCCTAGAAGACAGAGACAGCATTCAAACTCACTCGGTCAAAGCAGGACCCTTCTGGTTTGCCTCGGCATTGTGCCTGCAAGGCTACAGAAAATGAAGGAGAAAACCCAGATTAGTCTGAACTCAGAGTCAAGGTCCCTCCCGTTTTCCCCAAGGTCCAGTGGTCTCCGAAGGGACTGTGCTGGCCAGAAAGGCCAAGACCAAAAGCAGAGGGAGTAGAGACCCTCCCTTCCAGACCCCCAGCATCCCATGGGTGTCCAACCAGCAGCTACACCTGCTTCCGCAACGTGCCCCGGGCCCACAGGCGGGGGTTTGGTCACATGCCTGTCTGCCAGGAAAACAGAGTTTGATGGTTGGAACAAGCATCCGAAAGGAGCCTCCATTTATCCTGATTCCTGGCTCGTCTCCATCAGGGGACTGTCTCCAGCCTGACGGTGCCCCTCTCCTTCTTCCCCTCAAAATAGAATCAGGGGCAGCCGGTAAGAGCATTAAGCCCCTTCCAAATTACCTTTTCTCATCTGTCATGCCCAGGCCTAAGCTTCAAGGCTGCAGCCGGGGAGTAAGGGTCTCTCTGCTGAGAGCAGCAGGTGGCAGACTCGGGGCTGGGACGGAGGGGAGGAGCCCCGTGCGGGAGACCAGGGGAGGCCTGGCCTCTCCACCACCAGGAGGTCAGGGCAGCGGCATCCGTGATTCAGGCCAGGAGGCTGTGAGCCAGGCTGGGCCAAGATGATCAGAAAAACAACCAGAATCATGAGAGAGACAGAGGTCCCCAGAAGCCTCGTGATTTTCCTATCAAGGGAGATGCAATCAGTGTATCTGCAAAGCGCTGCAGGCTTCCATCCAGGCACATCATCCAGGCAACTTGGACTGGAAGGAACATGGGCTCCGGAGGTGGCAGAACTGGGGTCAGATCCCAGCTCTGCCTCTTACTAGTTCTGTGGCCTCAGGCAAGTTATTGAGCTTCTTTCAAACTCCATTTGCTTGATATAAAGTGGACAGGGCAGGAAGCAGACAGTGCCCTCCAACAGTGTGACTAGGAGGGCTTAGCAAAGGGACTGGGACCTGGAGCAGAGTGAAAATGTGGGCCCCTTGTTCAAAAAGTATTAAGGAGTTCAAGACAACCACCACAGAGCATTACACTGTGTGGGCCCTTCCCAGCATGGGGCCCAGGAGAACTTCTTGGGGTATATGCCCACCAAGCTGGCCCTGGAAGGGGCCTTTTAGCAAGATGTGGGCGGGGTACAGGGAAATCACCCCTTGTGCAACAGGCGTGAGGCCTGGAGAGAGCCATAGCAGTCCCCTCACTGTAGGAGAGGCCTCGGGAACAGAGCTTTGGGGAGGACACACCTGTGAGCTGGGGGTCGGGGGAGCTGGGGAGGCCCCTCACCCTCTCTCTGCAGCCTGAGTCGGGGAGCCTGGTTGATGGGGTGCAGAGGGGTCTGCCTCCTGGCACAGAGCAGGTGGGGGAGGCTGAGAGTGGGTCTGAGGCGAGCAGCGCCCCGCCCTGTCGGGAGAACCTCGTGAACTCATGTGCAGGGAAGCAGCCCTTATAAGAGTTATTCTGCTTCCTCCTGCAGCACTGACGCCTTTCCCCACTCTGTTCTTGTTCTTGTCACTCTGTTACTTCCTCGCTTGTGGGTGGGGCCAACTGGGAGGCAGCTTTATACTCCCCGTGAGGTCTCCCAGTTGAGAACACGTTGGGAGCTTAGGCAACATCCGGTCATTGAATGGATCTGGTTATGAGTGGGAGGCACAAGCTCAGACTCTTTTACAGTAAATCTGGTGCTGCCCCGAAATCTACCTTCTCTGTGGAAGGAGGACGGGGAGGGAGGTGCCAAGCAGGCCAGTCCCCACCAGGTTCTGGGTCCCTCCAGCCAGGTGGAGGCTACAGCCCCTTGGGACACAGCAGCTGTAGGATCAAAGCAGGAGGATTTAAGGCCAGAGCTGAAGGGGCTCCAGGAGGGGGGTGACACTGATGGAAACGAGGGATGCTCCAGGAGCCAGACACAGTCAGGCCTCCTCCTGCGACCCCCTGGGGGAAGCCGTTGCAAGGGGTGCAAACGCGCTCAGCACTCGGCAACTGTGTGGTCACACCCGCCAACACGTTAGCAAAGTGCCATCTGCCTGGGGAAACCACCCTTCTGTGTAGAAAGCTTTCTGTGCCTCCCCAGCAGTGCCAGTTGCAGGTTGCATGCAGGGGAAGCTGGCACCCTAGGACCTGCTCTCCCCTTCCAAGGAAGAAAGAGACCCCAACTAGGTCAAAGCGTTGGGCCAAGGGCAGGGCTCCTGATCAGAGGCCACGTGCTCTGCCTGGCATGACTCAGCAATGCCTGAGAACTGGGGCCAGCTTCAGAAGGCCCACTGTCCTCTTTGCTGGACAGATGAGGTCACACTGCCCCAGGATGCCCTCTGTGCAATGCTGAGCCCTGGGCCTCCATCTATCCAAATTCTGCCTCTCCTTAGCCCTGAGAGAATGATTTGAGCATAAGTCATTTATTTGAAAGGCACAGGGTGGGAGTGGGGCTCAGGCAGGGGAGTGGGGAAGTGATCCAGAGAGGGGAAGGCAGCCAGGAAAGGGTGCTAACAAGCCCACTACCAAAGTGGGCAATGAGGGCTCACTCCTATGGGGATTCTGAGAAGATGGGGCTGGAAGTTGGAAGTTACCCAGAATGTGGGAAAAGGGTACAGTTGGAGCTGTCTGCTTCACCAGTGGGCGTTTGTGCATTTATTAAGTGTGTACAGTTTATCCCAGGTTCAGAAGTAGATCCAGAGAAGACTAAATTATCTCAGAACCCAGGGGGGCTGGGTGCAAAGCAGAGCCATTGGAGTACAACGTCACAGCACAGCCATGCTGACAACCATGGAGCACACGACAGGGAGTTGGGAAGTTGGAAAAGCTTCCACAAAAAGAGTCATCTTTGCTCTGGGTGGCTTTTAATATCATCTATACGTCGATAACTCCCAACTTTATATCCCAGCCTGAACCACTCCCCTGAATTTCAGACCTGTAGGTCCAACTGCCTACTTGACGTTTCATACGGATCTGCATTCGCTCTCTATTGCTATCTAACAAACGAACCCAAAACTTAGCAACTTAAAGCAACCGGCACTTATGATATCACACAGTTTCCGAGGGCCGGGAATCCAGGAAAGGCTTAGCTAGGTGGCTCTGGTTCGGGGTCTCTCATGAGGGTGCCGTCAAGACGTCAGCCAGGACTGCAGTCATCTGAAGGCTGGACTGGGGCCGGAGGATCTGCTTCCAAGATGGCGCACTCACATGGCTGCTGGCCGGAGGCTTCAGTTTCTTCCCACATGACCCTCTCCGTAGGGCTGCTTGTGATATGACAGCTGGCTTTCCCCAGAGCAAGTAACCCAAGAGAGAAAGAGAATGACATAGGCAGGAGGTACAGTCTTTCACAACCTAATCTCCATACCGGCATACCGTCACTTCTGTCATATTTTATTGGTCACATGGCTCAAGTCTGGTGCAGCGTGGGAGAGGACTACACGCTGGGTGTGAATACCAAGAGGTGGGGTTACTGGGGCCATCTTGGAAGATCCTGTGGCCCTGGTGACCCCAGGGTCTCCAGCTAGACTTGCCCTACGCAGAACTTCTGGAATCTCTCCCTTTGTGCACAAAACCAACTTCCTTCACTGTCTTCCCCAGCTCTGTGAATGCAAATCCATCTTTCCAGTCACTCAGGCCAACTCTTGGAGACATCCTTGACTGTTCTCTTTCCATCCCACATACATCTGATCCTGCAGCAAATCCTGGTAGCTCTGCCTTCAAAATAGATTGGGATTCTGACCACTTTTCACCACCACCATTGTGACTATCCTGGTTTAAGGCACCTGGTTCATCATCCCTCACCTGGATTATTGCAGTGGTCTCCTGAGTGGTCTCTCTGCTTCCCTCTTTGAGCCCCCTGTGGTCATAGCATTTGAATGACCAGAAGGAGGGAACATCAAGTAAGGTATTTCAGTTATCTATCACTTCATAACAAACCACCTTAAACCAAGAGGCTGAAAGCAACAACAATCATTGGCTCCTGAATCTGCAATTTGGGCAGGGCTTGGGAGAACAGGTCATCTCTGCTCCCATAGCATAGGCTGGGGTGGCTCAAAGGGAGGGGCAACCTGACAGCTGGGGGTTGGAGTCATCTCAAAGCCCACCCATATCTATCCAGTGCTTGTTACTGGCTGTCATCCATGACCTCACCGGGGGCCATTAGCCAGAATGCCTACACTGGCCTCTGCATGTGGCTCTTTGCTTCCTCACGATACAGTGGCTGTCCTAAGAGCAACTGCCCCAAGAGTAGGCACGTAAAGCTACCCATTTCTTTTTTGTGTTTGTTTGTTTTTAGCTTCCTCAGGTTGAAAAATCTACCCATTTCTTAAGGCCCAGGCCTGGAAACAGATGCAGTGTCATTTCTGCCATATTCTATTGTCAAGAGGTCACAGAGCCCAGATTCCAGGGGAGGAGACATAGACCCCACCTTTTGATGGGAGAAGTGGCAAAGAATTACAAGGCCATATTTTAAGATCACCACAGAAAGGAAAAGGAAGATGACATTCTTTCTGCCGGGCTCAACGTAGGATGTTTACTTTCATCAATGCATGGGGAAGGGCTTTCCCACATGCTGCATTGTAGGAAAGTGGCACACATCTGGTATGTGTCCATCCCAGCACATGAACCCAGGGCTTGCTATGAACCCTTGGGTCTTTCCTCTAAATCACATCACCTTTCAGAGGGCATCTAGCTTTCCCACTCTAAGATTCCAGGATGCTAAAGCACTATTCCCCAGAGAAGGAGATTCAGTACAAGGTCAGGGTCTGTTGGGACTTTTCTGAGAGGGCTTTGTTACAGATGGACCAAAATGACTTGGTTTTAAGGCAGTGCCATGTCTCCAGCCCAAGGAAAAGGTTGGAACAGGATTTCTCAACTGGGGCTCTATCGACATTTTGGGTCAGACCATGCTTTGTTTAGGAACCGTCCTGCACGTTGTAGGATGCTTAGCGGCACCTCCAGCCTCCACTCCCTAGATGCCAGTAGCAAGCCTCTGACCTCCTGCAGCTGTGACAACCAAAACATCTCCAGACATTGCCAACCTTCCTCTTGGGGGCAAAATCACCCCCAGATGAGAACCACTGGGTTAGAGTGATGCATGCTGTGTAACTGGCAGTGTTTTCTCAGTTCTGGCTCAGTTATAACTCCTGGTCCCTTTCATCTTCTGGACATCATGAACCATGTACTTGACCATGTGGCCCGTTTCACTCTGCTCATTGGAAAGACACAGCTGTTTCAGTGTCTATCCCACCAGGACATGCATTTTTGGTCTTAATTCTGCTCCATTTTACATTCTTTCCTTTTTCTCCAAACTTTGCATTTATGTCAGTCTCATATTTTATGCATTCTTTTTGTATGCCTTAAATCTTGTCCAGAAAAAGGGAGGCTACAGAGAGCTAAATAAATAACTGCTGTCTGGGTAAATATCCACCGGGATGACATCACAGAGAAAGCAGACACCTGCCTGAAGGGAAATAAAACAAACCAACTACAGGGGCCTGGCGAGAATGCAAAACCAGGCGAATACAAGCCAGGTGGCGTGTGGGGCAGAGTGTGGGCCACCCACCAGGCTCACCCTCGAGAGAGGCAAGTCAGAGAGGAGGGTGGATAGAGGCAGGGATGGTCGAAACCCCTCCCCAGGAAAGGGCCATGTTTTGCTTATTTTCTGTCCACAGGAAGGTAAGTTTTAATTGATGGTGGTTGCCAATGGCCCAAGCCAACTTTCCAGGCACCTGAATGAGTGGTCTCAGCCTCCCGAAAAGACACTGCACGGAGCAGAAATGGACTGCCCACACCACACCCTGCCTGAATTGCAGATTCTTGAGCAAAATAAATGCTTGTTGTTTTTAGACACAAAGTTTTGGACTGGTTCATTAGGCAGCAATAGATAACTGGAACATCTTTAGAAAACTGTCGCTCAACCCCTCCAGGACTCAGTTTCCTTATCTAAATCATGAGCTATAAAGAGCCCATGAAGCGCTGGGTGTAGGGAAGGGCCTGTGCTGCCAGCAGGTGTTACTTGTCTTGCTGCGAAGGAGGGCAGGTGCAAAGGCAAAACACAGCCACGCCTCCAGCACAGTAGAAGGACAAAACAGACATGAGACCGTAGAGGTTGATGGAATGGACACGCACTCATTCAGAAATTATTTCTGGAGCTCCTACTGTGTGCCCAAAGAAGGACTAGAAGGAGGCACAGAACTGCGGGAAGCAGATAGAGGGGAATTCTGAGTGCTCAGTCCTGGCTTCTTCCTTCCCACTCTTCTTCCTCCCTGGGGCTCTCAGCTCTGCCACCCAGTCTCTCCCATGATCCCCCACTGCACACCCAACCTCACCTCCCGGGTGCTGAAGACCCTCACCCTCAACACGTCCAGATCCAACTTCATGCCCACTCCCACGCTCCACCATCAGTTTCACCTCCTTCTATTCGCCCCAGCTCAGTGAGTGGCTTTGTCCACGGCCATGAGCCATGAACTGGCCACCTTGCCTCCCCCTCCAGCCCCCCACATCCTAAATGTCACTGAGTCCCAGTGGCTTTGCTTCCTAAATACCATTCAACCAGCCCACTGCTCTCCATCCCCACCACCGTCCCCTACAGTCATCTCCTGCATGGGCTCACTTGATGGCCCCTTAATGGCTCTCCCACCCCTGCCTGTCCCCTCTCGCCTATTCACACAGCAAGAGCCAGCTTTTCAAAATACAAATCAAATCTTGTCACCTCTCTGCTGAAAACTTTCTGCTGGTCTCCTAGTGCTCTTAGGACAAAGGCCACGTCCTGCCACTGCCTGTGATGGACCCAGCTAGGTCTGGCCCCTGCACAACCCACCCACTCTACCTCCCCACCCCCTGCCCTGCTTTCTGAGTTTCAGCCACACTGGCTTCTTTCAGTTCGCCAAACTCTCCACATTCCCTTCTGCCACAGGGCCTTTGCACATGCTGTTTCCTCAGCCTGAGATGCTCTCCTACTTACCTCCTTCCAACCCACACTTTTAAGAAGACTTCTCTGCTCTCTCTGACTAGACCAACCACCATCTACCCAGCCCCACTGATACCAAGTGGTATCTCTCCTTCACAGCACTAATCTCCATTTAATTTTACATTCCTTTGTGTGACTCTTTGATGAATGTCTTCCTTCCACACTAAACTTTAAGCTCTTGAAGATTATGACTGGCTTTTGATACCATTAGAACCCAAAAAGCTAGTCCAGTGCCCTGGTACATAAGAAGCACTCAATAAATATTTGTTGAATGGACAACAAAAGTTGTGGGGAGGGCAATGTTGAGAGGCAAGATAGTTAATAGTCGCTAGAAATGTTTGGCAGCATTTTAAGGAGTAGGTGGGGCTTGAGCTGACCCTAAAGGAGGAATAGATTTTATGTTGGTGGAGACAGTTGGAAGAGCATTCTGGGTGTGTGGAACACAATAAACGAAGAGGTAGGTACAACAAATGTGTGTGTGTGTGTGCGCGTTTGTGTTGGGAGGCCAGGGAAGGAGATGGGCCAGGCTAGTGGTGGTGCAAGTTGGGAAAAGGCGGGACACCAGGTCAGCCAGCAGGTAGATTCCCGAGGGTCTTGAAGGCAGCTGAGGTGTCAGCACATGAAACGAATGGAAGATTTCCGGCCAGAGCGTGGATCCCGGGCAGGCACTCAGCGGAATGGCCAGGAGCAGAGTCTCGCAGCAGAGCAAATGGGACACAGCGGTGGCAATGGATGGAGCGACTGGTCGGTGTCCAGGAGCGAGCTGATGGGGAGCTGGTGGTGGAGGCTGTGGGGATGGAGAGGACCAGGCGGATAAGAAAGCCATGCACCAGCCTGGGGGCCGCTGTCTGCGGAGGACCACACAGGAAGGGTCTACCACGCCCAAGTGTAAGAAGGAGCCGGTTGTCAGGCAGAAGGCAAGAGGCACCGGTGCCGTCTCCCCAACTATTTGCCCCCTTCTGGGTGAGTGGATCAAGACCAGCCATCAGGGCTGATGCCAGGGACAGAGGACAAGGTTAGCTGTCTTCAGGGAACACAGAAAACCCAGGGCAGGGATGCCTGGGTGACTTATTGCTTATTAATAATAAAAACATGTAAATGTTACAAAGGCCATATTGATCCCAACATATGAACCATCCATCATGAGGGTGAGGAAGAAATGGGGTGTTATAAATATCGAATAATGAGACTGTAGCCCAGGACTTATCAATATAGGTGGGCAAAGGCTGGGACAGGTCCCAAGGCAATTTTATAATGAGAGCAACTCTCACCAACCCCTCCCTGTGTGTGGGGTTTGTGAGAGGGAGGCAAAGACAGAGGGTCCCTCAATGGAAGGGAGATACTCACATACAGGGGTCCTAGAGAAGGGTCCCTTTTCTCCTTCTCCATGGAAAGCTGTCAGCAGAGCTCCCAAAATCTCTTAGTCAGGGATCTACCAGCGTGGAAAAATGCCCACCCCAGGGTAGGGAGGGTCCTCACCTCCACTTATCCCAAGGCAACATAGCTTAAAGAGTAGGCATGTGGGCTTGGAGTCAGGCAGACCTGGGTGCAGATCCTGCCCCCATTGTGTACTAGCTCTGCAAACTGTACAGGTTTAACTGCTCTGAGCATCAGTTTACTCATCTTTAAAATGGGACTATTGCTACCAACCTGCAAGGCTGTGAACATTAATTGGGACAATGTCTATAGTGGATATCCATGGTAGTTATTACTATAATGGCAGAGTGGCCAGGGGCTGCTGGGGCCATTAGACCCCTCCCTACTTGGAGGCATAATACTGAACAGCTCCAATCCTGAGTACACCCAGTGAGGTAGCAGCATAGTTGAGGAAGGAGCTGCCCAACCCCGGCCACACCGCTCCTTCCCCAGCTAGGTTTCCCTGGTAGATTCCAGTTTGAATGGATACACGTCTCCTGGACGCAGGGGGCATGGGGCTGGGAAATCAGCCTGCCGATGCTTACAGGTCTCTGCCTCCAGGAGCTTCAGGCTGGAGTGGGGTAGGGGCCAATGAGCACCTAAAGCCTGAGGCTGAGCAGGTGCCGGCAGAGGGGTGCTCAGTGCCCAGGAGCTCAAAGAGCAAGGCCATGTCCAGCTGAGGGGTGTGGCGAGGGGCTTCCTGGGGATGAGCCTAGAATGGCCCTCAAGGGGAGGGAGTGGATATCAGCTCTTAACGGGCCCTGTGCACAGTGGGAATGGGTGGAAAGTTCCTGTCCCCAGCAATCCCCGAGGGAACCCAGGCCTGCGGCAGTGAGGGAACATCACGTCCAAGCCACGTGGGTATTTATTCCTTATGGATTTTTTGCATTAATTTTGGCTTTTTATAACTTTTTAATATTGCCTTAAAATATCATTTGTCTTGATTACTGAGATTTTGGTGTTCCTTACATTTTGTGCCCAACGTGACACCTCCGCCACCTGCACCTAACCCCGGCTCACCAGTGACTGTGTTTTCTGGGATTATTCCTGTCCTCACCAGCCCTGGGCTTCCAGTTACCCAACCCGCTTTCAGCCGGCTCCCACTCCACTCTGCTGCCCTCCCAGCTTTCCAGAGTCTGATTCCATCTCCCCACCCCACCCCTGGCAGACCTACCTCAGTCGTAGGTTGTGTAGGGAGTACAGGGTGGACAGGTCCTCCCTCTGCACCTTGGCACGGCGGCCCCAGGCTGGGTGCTCTCCCAGCATCATCCGATTTACCTTCATGGGATCCTGAGAGAGGGGCATCACCAACCTCCTTTGTTAGGTGGGGAACCTGAGGCCCAGAGAAGTTATGGGATTCACCCAAAGTCACACAGCTGGTCAGTCAGTGGTGGATCTGGGATGTGATTCAAGCAAAATGCTCTTTTCACCAGAACCCAGCATTTGCCAAAGTGTTGTCCTTGGAACCCACATTCCATGGGCTGTGAGTTTATGAGGCTTGAAAGAATTGGCTTCATGGTCAGAGAAGTTTAACTTGCTGGTGTGCATGGAGACCCACCAAGAGGAAGCAGGTCAAAGGCTCGAGGTAGTCCTACAGTTAAAAAACAAACTATTTGATTTCATTTAACTTGACCTTTTCCGAACTTATTGTCCGCAAAACTCTTTCTTTCACGGAGCATCTCCCTGGGCCAGTGTTCCATCTTATACTGTCAGGAAGCACTGAGCCGTTTTTTAGCTAGAGGGTTTTCCAGCCAGGTCCAAATGAGTCCTGCCGGGATCCATTCCTCACCCTTGACCTTGTAGGGGAGGCAAGGTTTCTTTCCTCACCCCTAGGTTTATGGTGGAGGCACCTATAACAAAAGGCAGATTAACAAGAGAAGGGCACACAAATGTATTTAATGTAAGTTTTATGTGACATGGGAGCTTCCAGAAGTGAAGATCCAAAGAAGCAGAAAAAGCTGTGTACTTGCATGCTCAGGTTTGATGAGAAAGTGGACAGTCATGCAGAAGCGTGGTTGGACAAAGAGGGTATGATCTGATGGTGATAAACCGGGGGGAACAGAGCAAGGCCTGTTTGTTCAGATTCTTCTCTGTGTCCCTGCGTCTTCAGAGACAGTTTCCACCTCCCACTAAAGCCTGCCGGGGAGAAGAGGCTCCCATGTGCCGCCTGCACCTGCCTCACCGGGTTCCCACCCAGCCCCGCAGGCCGTGCCCCAGCCCTCCCGGGAATCACGCGCTCACCAAAAGCCACGTCCCCATCCGACGCTTCGCCTCTGCCTGTGTCTCAGCCACGCGGGTCTGCACAATTTGCAGCCTCTGTGTTCAACTGCCCTCTCTCCCCAGCCACGCCAGGCGGGGTGGAGGGACCCCTAGGTCAGGAGCCCCTCGTGAGCACCCCCGCCCGGGCCTGGGTAATGGGCCCTCTTCACGCCGGTTTGATTTTATTATTATGCCGACACACTTGCTTAATTCTCTGCTGTCTTTCTTCTGCACTGTTGATTTACACTGTTAGTGTTTTAATTATACAATTCAGCACTCCTTAAAACATGAAAAACTGCTCAACTTGTCAAGCAATTAAAAGGCAGCAGAGTATATCAGCAGATCTGAGACGAGATAAGTAAATCAAGCAATTAAAAAACTCATTTGGTGAAAATGTAGCAACCCACCCAAAATGAGCAAGGTTGGAGGGCCCTCCCGACAAGAACGCTGGACAGCGGCGCCTGCTCCCTCTCACCTTCCTCCCTGGCAGCTGAGAGGACCTGCCTGGGGACAGCCCAGCACTGGGGTGCCCAAAGACTTGGGTTCCAGGCTGGCCACCGGGCCGCTGGTGAACTTGGCCATATCATTCCCCTCTCGCGGCCTCAATGTCCCGTCTGCAAACAGGACTGCACCACCATGTTTTGGGGGACGTGTGTGGTAAAATATGCATAACAAAACTTACCACTGTAAGGGAGAAAAAATATCTTCAGCTCATGGCTGAAGCCCCTATGACAAGACAGATGAACAAGAGAAAAGCATGCACATTTATTTAATGTAAGTTTTACACGACACAGGAGACTTCATAAGGCAATGAAGATTCGAAGAAACAAAAAAGCCCGTGTGTTTTTTATACCAGCTTTGATGAGGACTATGATCTCATGGTGATATCCGGAGGACTTAGCGAGACAGATTCCTCTCTGTGTCTCTGTGTCTTCAGAGATAAGGATGCTCCTCCAGGTACAGGGAGGCACCTCTCACACGAGGGTCTCATGACTCACTTCAGGAGCAGTCGGGGAGGAAGGCAAGAGCGACCTTCCTGCTTCTGCTGTTTCCTCAAATGCCAAAGTGCCACACTTGGGGGTAGCATGTCCTGAACCCCATCACCGTCTCAACCATTTTTAAGTGTGCAGCCCAGTGGTAGTACACTGTTCATTCACATGCACACTGTTGTGCGACCATCACCACCACCCACCTCCAGAACTCTTCATCTTGCGAACCTGAAACTGTGCACCCACTGAACATGAGCTCCCCATTCCCCCGTCCTGCACCGCTGGTGTTTAAGTAGGTCTCTGCAGAGCACCAGAGGTTCATCTCTCCCCTACAGGGCCGCTGGGAAGGGAACAGGCAGAGGAGAGGTTAAGTAAGCAGAGCTCCATGTTAATCTCTGTAAGCTATTAGGCCTCTGGGTTTTATTTCATTTGAGCAAAAGACACTGAAGATTATTTTTTGAAGTCAGAAAATGACTGGATGTGATGAATCTTGAAGGCACCAGCCTTCAATCTGGACTGGAAGGAACAGGCTAGGGGCGGACGGGGTGAAGGCACCAGCAGCGAGGAGGACTGGGGGCCTGCTCCTCTGGGTCCAGGGCAGGACAGACTAAGGTCCCCCAGAGTGAGCTGGGTGCGCCCCAGAGAGCCAGCTCCTCCCAGGCCTTGGCCACTCCCCTCTGCCACGCACCGCACTGTACACACTTGGCACCGTGACTCTGGGCCCAGGGCACCCGGAGAACCAGGGACTTTCTGCTGCACTGTGAAAGTGAGGGTGGGGACGAGCGGGAGCAGGGACAGGAGATGCGCTGCCCACTCATCCATCACACTGGGAGCCGGAAAGGCCAGAGGTGCCACCGGCACCCGCTCGCCGAGACCCGGCTGTCTGGGAGAAGGATATTGAGGAAGGTGAGGAGGGAGGGAGGTGGGGGGTGCTCTGCGGCAGGCACTGGAGGAGATGGGGGCCAGGAGGCATCTGGTTCAGAACAAAACCCCCCCAAGTGGATACTCCCCCAGCCTTCATCCCCGCTGACAGGATTATAAATGCCGAGGGGCAGCACCCAGAATCTCAACCATGTTGGTCTCAGCAGGAAGAGGCAAGGCCGGTGCCCCAAGCACTTGGCCCCAGGACCCGGGTTCAGGTTTCCTACAAGAGAACAGCACCCTCTCCCTGTTCGGGGGAAGAGATTCCACTCATCCTGGCTTTCCCTCCTTCAAGGAAAGAGAGGGCTGCTCTGACACTTTCTTTTCACCCTATGTCCCTTCTTTTTAACAACACCCAAGGGACCAGCAGATCAGGATCTGAAAACGGTGTTCTTTCAAGACATGGCTATTAGCTGGTGATGTCTCTCTCTGCTGGGTCTTGTTCCACAGAACAGCATCCCCCAGCCACCAACTACAGCGGGAAGTAGTCATGGGTCACAAACCCTATACAGATGAGGGGGCGACAGGGACACACACAGGTCCGGTTTTTATACCTTCCAGCCCCCGGCTCCAACCCTGTCCACATACACTGAGCCAGAGTTCCCTGGGGTCACCTGCTGGGCATAGCCCACCCTTGTTCCAGGTCACGTATGTGTCTGCCCGTGGACACTCAAGCCCCTGCCCTGCTCTCCCCCTGGGCTCTGTTCACAAAATCTCCCCCACCTGTCCAACAGTCCCTTCAAGGTTACTCCCCGGGAGCAATTTCTGTTCCAAACAGTTTCTACTGGTTGCTCTTTGTAATTCCAGAACCTCCATTAATCATTCTTAAGCTCTCTGAATGCAATATTTTCTCTAAGAACCGAAATTTCTTCACAACTCTGCACCCTCCTGCCATCTCCAATTACCCGCTCTCATCAGTCATTAACATAACGCATTAGCATATCTATAACTTCTGTATGCCTTGATTAATCTGGCTGGGATTTTTCTCCCAATTGCACTAATTGGCTGAGGCCTGACCAGGATGGGAGGAGGCGTGCACCTCACTGGGCCCCTGGCGTTAAAATGATGGAGCAGAAATAGAGCGCCAATGTTATTAAATCCAACTCTTTCTTTTTGCAGATGAGGAAACTGAGGCCTGAAGACGTGAAGTAGTATCCTCCTCCTCCCACAACCACCCCAGGCAGCACCACCCCAAGTGTGCTTCCTGCAAACTAGTTGGCAGAAATGGTCTGCACAAAAGGAAATAGTGAGGCTGGAGGGGATGGTGTGTGTAGAAGCCAGGGCGCCTGTGGTCAGCAAATTCTGGAAGGCGTGGATGCCATGCCCCTCTGCTGATATTCACAATACACAGCAGCACGGTAAAGGCTTTTGAAAGGTCTCACAGTAAAGGAACCTGTTATCTTTATTTAATCCAAAATTTATTTAAGCATTATCTCCTTTTTTCTCTAGACCACCTATATTAGCTATACATTGCTGTGTAAAAAAAAAATTACCCAAAATTATGTAGCTTAAAACAACAAACAGGCCAGGCACAGTGGCTCATGCCTGTAATCCCAGTGCTTTGGGAGGCCGAGGTGAGAGGATCACTTGAGGCCAGGAATTTAAGACCAGCCTGGACAACACAGTGAGATACCATCTCTACAAAAAAATTTTTTTAAAAATTAGCCAGGCGTGGTGGTGCACCCTGTAGTCTCAGCTACTCAGGAGGCTAAGATGGGAGGATCACTTGAGCCCAGGAGTTTGAGGCTGCAGTGAACTGTGATTGTGCTACTGCACTCCAGCCTGGGTGACAGACCAAGACCCATCTCAAAGACAAAAACAACAACAAACATTTATTATCTCACATAGTTTCTGAGGGTCAGGGAATCTGTAAGTGGTTTAGCTGGGTGGTTCTGACTCAGGGCTTCCCATGAGGTTGCAGTCAAAAATGTCAGTGGGGGCTGCCATCATCTGAAGTCTGGACTGGGGCTGGGGGCTCCACTTCCAGGAGAACTTGCTCACATGGAGCAGATTGTAGGCAGACGGCCTCAATTCCTTGCCACATGGGCCTCTCCATAAGGCCGGTGGAGTAAACTCATGACAGGGCAGCTGGCACCTCCAAGATTGAGTCATCTGAGAGGGAGGGAAAGAGAGAGAGAGAGAGGAGCTTCAGTGTCTTTGTGCCATGTTTGGAAGTCACACACCATCTCCTTGATATCCTGTTGGTCACACAGGTCAGCTGTATTTGGCATGGGAGAGCCTACACAAGGATGTGAATACCAGAGGGTGGGAATTGTTGGCTGCCATTTGGGAGGACAGCTGCCACACCGCCTATTAACTCTACACATCTGGAGAACCACTAACCAGAACCTATTCTATGAGGATTAAAATACAACCAAGAAAGGAGTGAACATCCCAGATCTTCCACCTGATACAGCTAAGATCAGATGCTACAGGTGTCCTTGCCTGGCTCCACTTTCTAAGGACCAGACCTCAGCGCTTTTCTTCATCCCTTGGTTTTGCTTGGTTCCATCCTTCCACGAGGCTGTGTTTTTCCTCCCTGCTGGTCTAGGTAGACACCAGGGCCTGGTATCTCTAGTGAGCCAGTGGCCTCTGGCCTCCAAGGCAAGGCCCAGACACCAACATTCTCTCTCCCTCAAGTCAGCTCCCAGCCTCAGCTAAGGCAAGACAGACTTCTTCCTGATGTGGTTCTTCTATAAGGGAATGTTCTTGAATCATCAGATTTTAAAAAACCAAAATGCCTTCACAAATGATATTTGCCTCTACCAACAACAACAAGAGGGTTGTTTCCTCACCTACTCCCTTAAAACAGGTTGTGAAAGATGAAGTTTTTGAAAGATAGCTAATTGTTTAAAGTAAAAATATTAGCATTATGTGTTGGTACGCATTATATATGTAGTTGTAAAATATATAATAACGGCACAAAGGAATAAATAGAATTTTTCTGTTGTAAAATTCTTATATTTCATGTTAAGTCTTACAATATTAATTCTAAGTATACTGTGATAAGTTAACGATGCATAGAACAACCACTAAAAAAAAATACAAAGACATGTAGATTAAAAAGCCAATTGAGGTCTTAAAATTGAATATTTTTAAAAATCTAGAAAGCAGGAAAAGAAGAAGAAAAGAACAAAAAAACAAGTGAGACAGGACAACTAGAAAACAAATAATAGGTACGGCTGATAAACTTTAAGATGGCCCCTAATAATCCTCACCTTCTGGCATGCACATTCTGTGTGAGATGCTCCCTGGAGTGTAGGCAGAACCTGTGACCTTCCTGTAACCAATAGAGTATAGAAAGATGATAGGATGTCTCTCCCATGATCATGTGACATAAGATTGTAACATCCACCTCGTTAGAAGACTCTTTGCTGACTTTGCTGATACATACTGCTATGTTGGGAGCTACATGGCAAGGAACTGAGGGCAATCTCTAGCCAACAGCCAGCAAGAAACTGAGGTTCTTATTCCAAGAGCCTGCAAGGAACTGAATCCTACCAGCAACCTTGTGATGTTGGGAGCAAATCCTTCCCCAGCCAAGCTTACAGATGACACTTTAGCCCTGGATCCCTGGATAACGCCTTGATTGTGGCCATGTGAAAGGTCCTGAAGCAGCTAAGCCATGGTCAGATTCCTGACCAACAAAAGCTGTGAGATAATTAATGTGCATTGTTTAAGTGGCTACATTTATCATATTCTGCTATGCAATAATAGATAATTATTGCAACAGGACAGTACACCTACATCAAACCATTTCAATAATGACATTAGGTATAAATGGACTAAAAACTCAAAATAAGAGAGAAATGTTGTCAGATTGGATTACTTATTATTTAAAATAAAAGAGGTGTATTTTTTAAATACAAACCATGGCTAGGTTGAAAGTCAAAGTATGAAAAAAGATGTATCCTACAAAAAATAAACATCAGAAAGATGGTGTGCCTATGTTAACATGAGACAAAGCAAACTTCAAGCTGAATAATATTACCAGAAATAAAGAGGAACATTTCATAATAATAAAAAGATAAATTCATCAGGAAAATATAATAATTCCAAAATTTATGCACCTAATAACAGAATTTCAAAACATATGGAAAAAACTAAGAAAACTATATAAAGAAATAGACAATTTGACAATTCATAGTTGGAGGTTTTAACACCTCTCCCTTAATAGTTGGTCAATCAACTAGGAAAAAAATCAGCAAAGATATAAAAGATCCGAATAACACTAATCAATTTGACCTAATTGATGTTTATACAACACTTTATCCAACAACTGTAGAGTACACATTCTTTTCAAATTCTCATGGAATATTCACCAAGATAGATCATATTCTGCAACATAAGTCTTGAGAAATTTCAAACATTGGAGAATTATGGAGTATGTTCTCTGACCACAATTGAATTAAATTAGAAATCAGTGCCAATAAGATATCTAGATACCCCCCAAATATTTGTAAATTAAACAGTACACTTCTCCATAGCAGGGAAATAAGAAAACATGTTGAATTGAGTAATGATGAACATAAATCAAAACCTGTGGGATAGACTCTGTTTCCACTCATGGAAAGTTAACTGCTACAAGAACTGCCCTCCTATTGTAATCAACTGGAAAACTGGACAAAATATATGAAACAGCTGTTTTCAGACATTGGACAACAGACAGGACATAACAGTGATCCCTGATATAAAGGAACACACAAGGTAAGCCCCCAGCTTATTGCCAAGAAGATTGCCAAGCCTCAGCAAAGAGAGGGGCAACTCAAACAGAGCAAAGTGTCTGGCTAAGATAAAAGACAAATTGGAGTTTGTGGAGGCTGAGGGATTAAAATGAGGGGCGTAACACTGGGCAGAAAGGAGAAACAAAGAAAGAGCATGCAAAAGATCTGCAAAAGGGTCACCTCAAATCTTTAGCTAAACATTTATCTGCATGTGGGAGGGCAAAATTCTATGAGACAGGGAAAAGAACCACTTGAAAGCAGTAGGTTGGACAATTCCTGAAGCTTACACAGGTCTGGGAATGTTCACCAAGCTTGTTCTCCCATGAACCAGAGTAGCACGACTTCATAATACACAGGATATCAAAGTCCTCAGGAAGGTATTGATTTAATAGTGGGGCTAAATTTGCTCTAGGCTAAACAGTGCTCTGGAAAAGCCTTAGCAAAGATTAAAAGCAATCCTCAAAGGGATCAAACTAATCCAAGTAACTTAATTTTATCCTAGAATGAAATCCAAAACTCTTTAAAGAAAGAAACAAAATCAAGCACAAATTCACAATGTTCAGCATTCAATCAAAAATAACAAGTCATGAAAGGATGCAGGAAAATATGACCCATAACAAAGAGAAAGCAGACCAAGAAACTACAGAAATGATGAAATTAACAAACAAGAGTGTTTAAAAAAATGATTACAAACACTTTAGTAGGCTAGAGAGTATAAAAGAAAATATGAACATGATAAGGAGAGAAATGAAATATATATATGTATGTATGTGTGTGTGTGTATATATTTTATTTATATAGATATGTTTATACATATATATATAAAAACATCCCAAGAATATCTTCTAGATACACAAAAAATGTAATATCCAAAAGAAAAAGTAAAAATACACTTGAGAGGGCTAACATAGATTAGATACTGCAGAAGATCTGTGACCTTGAAGGCATAGCAATGGACCCTATCTAAAATGGAGCACAGATAGAAAAAGACTGGGGAAAAAACCCAGAAAATCAGTGACCTGTGGGACAGTATTAATGTTCTAACCTATGTGTAATTGAAATTCAAAAAATAATTTTAAAAAACAGAGTGGGAGAAAACATATTTGAAGAAATAATGGCCCAATTTTTTTCAAATTTGATGAAAACTATAAACTCACAGATCCAAAAAACTCAGTGAACCCCAAACAGAACAGACATCAAAACACACACACACATACACACCTCATAATCAAATTGCTTAAAATTTGTGCTAACAAGCCAGAGGGGGATAAGACACATTTTGTAGAGGAGTAAAAATAAGAATGACAGCAGACTCTTCTTCAACAATTATGCAAACCAGAAGACAGTGGAATGACATCTTTAAAGTATGAAAAGAAAGTAACTGTCAACCTAGAAATCCATAAGTAGTGAAAATATTGTTCAAAAATGAAGTTAAATAAAGACTTTTCCAGACATACAAAAGCTAGGAGAATTCCTCACCAGCGGATCTGAGCTTTAAGAACTCTAATACAAAGATTTTCAGGCAGAAGGTGAGTGGTGCCAGGTAGAAATCTGAATCTACACAAAGGAAGGAAAGATATCAGAAGTGGTTAAGATATGAGTATATATAAAATACATTTTTCTCATTTCTCCTTAAAAGAGATAATTGCTTAAAGACAAATAATTGTTCCACGTCAATCCAAAATGGAGTAACAGAAAACAGATTTACCCTAGAATGCAAAATGGTACAGCCACTTTGGAAAGTTTCTTGCAAAGTTTAACATACATTTAACATATGACCCATCAATTATGATGTATGTCTGTAAGAGAAATGAAAAGAGATGTCCACACAAAGGCTCGTACATGAATGTCTATAGCAGCTTTATTTATAACCCAAAACTAGAAACAACTCAAATGACCATCAACAGGAAAATGGATAAACAAATTGCAGTACAATGGAATTTTGCACAGCAATAAAAAGAACAAACTACTGACACATTCAATAACATAAATAAATCTCAAAAGAATTATGCTAAGTGAAAGAACCCAGACAGAAAAGACTATATACTGTATAATTTTATTTATATAAAATCCTAGAAAATGCAAAACTATAGTGATAGAAAACAAATCACTGGTTGACACGGCAGTGGGGAGAGAATGGACTAAAACAGGCACAAGGGAATTTTTTGAGGTGACAAGAATATTCTATATTTTGGATGCAATGGTGTTCCCATGGATAATTACATTAGTCAAAACTCAGTGAATCACACACTTAAAATGGGTGAATTTTATTGTATGCAATTTATACTTCAATAAAATCATTTTTAAAAATATGTGGGATGTCAATAAAGCAGTGATTGTAGGGAGATTTATACCTTTAAAGCCTTTATTAGAAAAAAAGAAAGGTTTAAAATCAAATATCTAAGTTTCTACCTTAGGAAGCTAGAAAAAGAAGAGGAAATTGACAGCACAGTAACAGGAGAAAGGAAATTAAAAAGATAAGAGCAGGGATCAATGAAACAGAAAGCAGATAAACCATAAAGAAATTTTTAAAAGCTGAAAATTTACTTCTTTAAAAAGACTAATATAATTGATAAACTCTTACCAAGATTAAGAAAATAAGAGAAAACAAAATTTAACAGTATAATGAGTGAAAGAAAGGACATCACTACAAATCCCACAAAAACCTAAAGGATAATAAAATAATATTATAACCAACATTGTGCCAAAATATTTATCAATTTATGTGAAAAGAACAAATTCTTTGAAAAACACAAATTACCAAAACTGAGTCAAGAAGAAATGGAAAATGAGAATAGCTTATATACTTATGTAAGAAATTGAAATCCTAATTAAAAAAAAAAAACTTCCAACAAAGAAAATGCTAGGCCTAGATAGCTTTACTGGTCATGGTATCAAACACTTAAAAAGAAACAGTGCATAAAACTCTTTCAGAAAATAGAGGATAAGGGAACAATTCCTACTCATTTTATGAGATGAACATAACCCTGCACCCAAAACCAGTAAAAGTTAATATAAGAAAGAATATTAGAGAACAATATCCCTTATGAGCATAGTTTAAAAGAAAACTCAAGAAATTTTAGCCAATCAAATCCAGCCATATATAAAATGCATAACACATTTTGTGTATATAAATGTATAAACTCAATGAAATTTATCCCAGGAATGCAAGATTGGTTCAACGTTCCAGTTTCAAATAATATAATTTAGTATATTAATGATAAAGGAATAAGCTCTCAAAAGATTCAGAAAAAATACTTAAAATTCAACACCCATTCATACTTTAAAACCATCAGCAAACTAAGAATTGAAGGATAAATTCTTCAATCAGATAAGGGGAATATACAACAAAGCAACAGTTAATATCATACTTAATGTGAAAGACTGAATGCTTTTCTCCTAAGATTGGGGAAAATGCACAGATTTCTGCTCTCACCACTTTTACTTAAAATTGTACTGGAGGTTCTAGCCAGAGCAATAAGGCAAGAAAAACAAGTAAAAATTATACTTATTGGAAGAAAATAAGTGAACTCTCTTTTTCACACATGATATGACTGGTTACTTAAAAAAACAACAAAACTAAGGAATCTACCTAAGAATAAGATCTCTAGAACTAAGAAGTTAATTTAACAAAACTGAAAGACACAGGACAATATGCATCAATAATCAGTTGTTTTTCTATATGTTATCAGCAAACAATTAGAAAGTAAAATAACAACAAATCCTATCAATAATGGCATCCAAAAATGTAAAATTCTTAGTAATGAATCTAGCAAAAGATTTGCAAGACCTCTACACTGATAATTACAAACACAACTGAAAAACATTAAAGAATACCTAAATAAACAAAGCAATATACCTTGTTCATGGATTGGAACACTCTATATTTTAAGAGGTAATTTCTCCTCAAAGTGACCCATAGACTCAAGACAATCCCCACCAAAATCCCAGCAGGCTTTTATAGACAATAACAATGTGATTCTAAAATTTATCAGTTGGCCTGTAATGCGAGTCTTAACTCAAACTAGAATTTAAAGTCTCTGTGTCAGCACAGTGTAGTCTCTATTGCTCCTTCTCCCTCTCCCTTTTTGTTTTCTATTTTAATCAGGTCATGGTTTAAATAAGGAACAATCAACATATCAGATTCTTTCCTCTTCTCCACACAAAACAGACTTAGAGTTAAGGAGCCCTTCACTATGAGAGTGGAAAGCCTCTCGAACTGCACCGATGAGGAAGATGACCGTGTGGACTAATAGGAAACCTCATAGCATCCACTGGGCAAGCTTTGGGCAGAGCTGCTGGTAAGGCATATTCTTCCCTTGTTGGTGCTGATAATAAACAGGGAATGTGCAGCATACCCTTTTTAAAAATAAAATAAAATCTATACGAAAATGCAAAGGACTTAGAATAGCCAAAACAATTTTGTAAAAAGGAAGGAAGTTGGTAGACTTATTCTACCTGACTTTAAGACTTGCTATAAAGCTACAAGATGGTATGTTATTGGTATAAGGATAGACAAATAAATCAATGAAATAGAATAGTGAGTCCAGAGCAGACTTAGACATGTCAACTGATTTTTTTAAAGGCACCAAGGCGATTCAGGGGAAAAACATTTTCAACAAACAGTGCTAGAATAACTACGTATCCATATAGGAAAAAACAAACCTTGACTCCTATCTTACACCATAAACAAAATTAGTTTAAGAAGAATCATAGATTCTTAAAGAATCATAAAATTATAAAGCTTCTGGAAAAAAAATACATAGGAGAATAGCTTTGTGAACTTGGAATAGGCAAAGATCTCTCAGAGAGGACACAGAAAGCACTAACCATTTTTTAAAATGATAAATTAACTTTAACAAAACAAAAAACCTTGCTCAGCAAAAGACACCAGTAAGAAAATAAAAAGACAGAATGCAGACTGAGAGAAAATATTTGCATTACATATATCTAACAAAAGACCTCCATCCATGATACACAAAGAACAATATAATCAATAAAAGAAAGAAAAAATAAAATACAAACAAAAGATTTGAACAGACACTTCACAAAAAGAAGGTATAAAAATGAAAAATAAGCTAAGGAAAGATTCTCAACATCATGAGTCATCAGAGACGCAAATTAAAATCACAGTGTGGTGTTACCACACATTCACCAGCATGACTAACATCAAAAGCACTAATAACAAGTGTCGACAAGAACAAGGAGCAATCAGAACTCTCATACTTTGCGGGTGGAGAATAAAGTGGTACGACCACTTTGGAAAACTATTAAACTTTTACCTATATGACGGCCCAGTGATTTTACTCCTAGGTATTGCCTTAGTCCATTTGGGCTGCTGTAACAAAATACCATAAGTTGGGTAGCTTATAAACAACATAAATTTATTTCTCACAATTCTGGAGGCTAGGGAGTCCAAGGTCAAGGTGCTGGCAGATTCTGTCTGGTGAGAGCCAGCTTCCTGCTTCACAGGTGGCACCTTTTTGCTGTGTCCTCACATGAGTCTCTCTTTTATAAGGGGAAAGGGGGCATGAGAGCATCCTAACAACCTAACTGTCTCCCAAAGGCCCCTAATACCATAATGGGGGTTTGGATTTCAGTAGACTTTTGGGAGCACACAAACATTCAGACCATCACAGTATTTACTTAAGAAAAATGAAAACATGTCCACAAAAGAAGAAACAAGAAAATTCATAGCAACAATATCTACAATAGTCATAAACTGGAAACAACTCAAATGCCTATCAACAGGAGAAGGTACAGTATATTAGTATATAGTAATGTAGAGAGAGTATATGTTAATATATATTAATTATATGTATATATGTATGTATGTATATTAATTATGTATATTAATATGACGGAATACTACCCAGCAACAAAAAGGATCAAACCACTGATAGATACAAACCTGCCTGAGTCTCACAAATACTGTGTTGAACAGAAGAAGACACAAAGGAGTACTTACTGTACAATTCCATTTACAAGAGGTTCAAGAACAGGCAAAAGTAACCAATGGTAATAGAAATCAGAGCTGCGATTGCCTTTGGAGAGGGTCGGATTGATTGGAAAAGGGCACAAGGGAATTTTCATACTTTGATTGGTGAGGGGTTCGGTTACATAGGTGTTTCCATTTGTCAAAACTCATCAAATTGTCCCTTTAAGATCTGTGCACTTCCCTTTATATAAATTGTACCTTAAAAATGCTACAAAATCACAAGTTAAAAACAACCCAACAACAGGAAACCATAATCTTCATTGTCTGGCTTGCCTGATCTCACAAGATCTGGCCCTAACTAGACAGGGACCCCATCAGGCAGAGCTCACTCCTTGCCTCGCCTTGCTTTCCCTGACTGGCTCTCCGAAAGCACCAAGCTCACACACCCTTGGAACCTTGGTATTTGCGCTTCCCCCCATTTCCAGAGTTCTCTCCTGCATCCTTGCACGACTGTGTTCCTAAGAGAGGCTCCATCGATCAGGTTCCCTGCAGAAAAGAGATGGCACCGTCAAAACAGGGCAAACGGAGGTGAGTTAACAAAGGGGCCATTTCCAAAGCAGTGGCCAGGATGTCGGGCCACTACCAGATAGAACACAATGCCTGGAGCTAGTGCCCCTGGGCCCAAGGGGGGCAGGGGAGGAGGGGGAGAAGCTGGTTCCAGAATGTATTGATCTGTCAGGGTGGGAGCCAGGAAATAAAACCCAGCTTCACTCTTCTCCCTGCCTCCCGTCCCCCCGGTGGTCCCCGCTGACACACCCAGTCGGGACTCAGAGGGCAAGGGAGCCCTTTGCTGCAGGTCAGGCCCCTGCGTACATAGTGGAGAAGGATGGAGAAGAAATCTGGGAGCAAACATAATGTCCAGCGCAGACACTGCTCCTGGCTTCCCACCCACATAGCCCTTCCACCCCATTCCCTTCTTAATTTCTTCACGGAACTTACTAACATCTGAACTCATCTTGTTTTCTCATTTGCTTGCTTGCTGGTTACCAAAACCCCCTCCTCTAGAACATAAACTCCAGGAACTCAGGGACTGTGTCTCATTTGTTACAGTATCCCTAGTGCCTAGAACAAGGCCGCGTACTTCACACAGATGCAGAGTGTGCCCATAAATCCCAGAGAGAAGACGACAGCGTCACTGCCGCCCCCAGCAGGCTGCGAGACTCTTGCAAGCTCACACGTTCTCACCATCTTTTTTTTTGTAATTAACAGACTTTTTTTTGGAGCAGTTTTAGGTTTGCAAAAAAATTGGTTGGAAGGTACAGAGAGTTCCCAAATACTTTCTATTTGTTCCCATAGTTTCCTCTATTGTTTATATCTCATATTAATGGGGAACACTTGTGACAATCCATGAAGCAACACTGATACACTGTTATTAACTAACGGCTGGGTTTTGACAAACGTGTAATGAGTGGCATGTGTCCGTCACTGCTCCACCACGCAGAAAAGTTTCACTGCCCTCCGCCTTCCCCAGGAACCCCTGGCAGCCGCTGATCTTTCTACTGTCTCTGTTGCTTCGCCTTGTGCAGAATGTCATATCGTTGGAATCACACAGTATCTCCGTCATTTTGACCCCTGTGGCTTGGCTCTCTTAGACGTTCTGCAAATATTTTCCAAATCCACAACTGAATGGATGAAAGGACTTAGAGACGCCCACCTTCTATGGGGCTTTGAGCATCCCAAGAAGGAGTAAGCCCAAGCCCCTTCCCCTATTTGGGGTCAGAAATCTTCATTCCATGCCCTTTTTTGCCCTTTTTTGACCTCCCGTCCCCCAGCCTCCCTCTCCTTCCTCACCTCCTTTAAATTATACAAAGATTTCCGCGTATGAAAGCTAATTTAGGCGCCGTAACAGAAACTATATTTAATGTAAATGGAAGAAGCAGAAGGATTTATGGTAATAATAACCCGCTTGTAATAACACAGAGTGGGTCACCTGCTTAAGAAACAGTGGATTAAAGAGAAGGAAATTTACCTCCCAAAAGAACGAATATCACCGGAAAACTGCTATAGCGCCAAGTCTTGGATGATCTTATTAAATCCCATAGATCTTATGCTTTTCTACCAGGAGAGGGCTACCTCTTTCCCCAGTGTGTGAGAGTGGCCGAAGGGAGGCCGGAAGCAGAGACGGGAAGTGCAGGAGAAGGGCCCTTCCCAAAAAGGCCCGGAGTCAGAGCCTACGGGACAGGAGCCACGGGCACTGGGTGCCACACGGAGTCCTGGGGGTGGTCAGGGCATTCCTGACGCACGGAGAATGGGGAGTAGAGAAAGATCCAGGAAGCGGGAAGCTGTGCATTCGCGAGGGATGGCTCTGACATCACCGACCCCACCCAGTGCAGGCGGGGATAACAGGGAAGGCCCCGGCAATGCCTCAGACAGCTGGGGTGCGATGAAGGCCATGCACCCCAGACGGTGCTTACAAGTGGCAGGAGGCTTTGGTTAAACAGGTGAGAGCAGCATTTCAGGAGACCTGGGTTCAAACCCCAGCCCTGCTACTCGCTGCCTCTGTGACCTTGAGCACATTATGAAGCTGACTCCATCCATTTCGAGCCCTGAGTTGATTCTCACTCTGTCCATTCCCCTTAGGAAAGTGGCCTCGGGATCAGAGTGGCCAGTGGGAGCGACGCCTCCGGCTGCATGCCAGAGTCGGAGCCTGGATGGTAGCAGCGGTGGCTGTAGGAGCAGGAGAACCCCTCCTCCAGCTCATCAAGGACCCTGTTCCCAGGAGAGACGCCAGGCCCCCAGCCTCACCTTCACCCCCACCATGGAGGAGCAGGGAGGACACAGCACCCTGTCTGCTGTGCACTTGGCCTCCACGGCTGGTGCCCCCCTCGTTGGCACCCGCCCCACCTCCCCACCTTCTTTCTGTGTAACGGTTTGGTGGGAAGTGGGTAAGCTGGAGAGAGTGGTTCAGGCTGAGAACAGAGACATCACACAAAAGGATTATGGCAGCTTCCCTAGTGCACTGGGGCTTTTAGAATGTGTTTCCGTGAAATCACCCACTATAGATGTCCTCATGGGGAAGACGGAGGGGAGGGCGCCATGCCAGGGAACCAAGGCAAAGCCACCTGGGCTGGGAAGAGCGAGTGGCTTCCAAGAATCCCCCAGAACCCAGTCTGGGACTCCTTAGAGAACTCCTTCTGAAGTCTCAAACCAAGGTGGACAGGACGCCAACTCACCTCCCTGCAGGGCACCTGCACCTGAGCTCCTCTCATAGCAGGGCCTGAGTGGGGAGAGCCTGGGGGCAGAGAAACATGAAGCACCATCGCCCTGGCACAAGTGAGGGATGGGCCAGCCCCAGGGCTTGCACAGGAAGCCATGGCGCTCCTCCTCCCAGGCTTTGCTCGGGTCTCACCTTCCCAGTTGAGTCGTCCTCGACCACGTCATGAGTCCTGCAACTTCCTCCCCACCCCATCGCCACCCAATCATCCCTTTCCTCTGACTCTCTGCTCTAATTGTTTTTTTTCAATAGCACTATGGCCTTCTAACATGCCACACAATTTACTAAGGTATGGCCATTGCTGGGCTCAGCTCCCCACTGGAATGGACGCCCCAGGCGGGCAGCAACTGTTGTCTGTTGTGTTCACTGAAACATCCCAAATGGCTAGAATTGTTTCTGCAGTGTAGCAGATGCACAATGAATGCTTCTTGAGTGAAAGTATAAATCAAGCCCTTAAGACAAGAATTGGGCTGTGGTCCTACCTCATTTATTCCCATGGTGAGTGCTGTTCCCAGGTCTTTCTGGGAATTTCTGTCAAGGGGTAGAGTAGCCCAAACCTAAGCCATATCCCCTAGCACAAACAGCTGAGGCCCTTCCTGAAGTGATGGGAAACCTTTGGGCAAACCCAGCATTGTGCCTACAGGGCAGCTGGGGGTCTCCCCCACGCTCAGAGGCCCTCTCAGCGGTCTTCTGGGGTGAAATGACCCCACTGGTGTCCGGGCAGCCCAGCTCTGGCTCCCCTGCTGTGCTCGTGAAGTT
The DNA here is from genome assembly GCA_023783475.1 of Daubentonia madagascariensis. Lineage (NCBI taxonomy): Eukaryota > Metazoa > Chordata > Mammalia > Primates > Daubentoniidae > Daubentonia > Daubentonia madagascariensis. The sequence continues at coordinate 7,223,123 of JAKFHU010000487.1, read as the reverse complement.
CTCAGCGCCCCTCCTGCTGTCTCATCAGCCCAGAAATGTTTGCACTTGCAGGTTGCAATTAACATTAGCCTTGGAAGATCTCCGTTTCACTGGAGCCTTTTAATGAAGCCATTGTTCTCAGCACCCCCCCCAGCACCCACACACACCAGCACCCACACACACACACACACACACACACACACACACACTCTGCCACGGGAACTGGCTCCCATTTGGACTGTCGGGCTATGGTGGCTCCAGAGCTAATCAGGAATTGAGGTGGCCTCCCCGGGTCTGTACTGGCTTCTTCAGATCCAGAAGGTGCTCTGCCCCTTAATGTGGACCCCATCACCCTGGGGTGCTTCAGAGACTGTGAGACTGAGAGCAAAGAAGAAATAATCGAAAAGAGAAAGTCCCTTTTCTCTGCCCCTACACCCTCCCCAGGCAAGGGTCCCCCGTGAAGGCCAGGCAGGGGCAGTGGCAATGGATGGATGGGGGCAGAGCCGGGGTGGGAGCTCCTGAGACTGAGAAATACAGCAGCACTTCCAAGCAGCAGGCATCCCAATAAAATTACTCCTTTTAATCTAAATTTGATGAGGCTGGGGCTGCCTTTCAGCTAGGAGAGAGGGAGGGTGCTACAGAGTTCCCTGGCCTGAGTCTTCCCTGCCACCTTCCCTGGGGAACCTGTCTTAGCTTCTTAGGCGGCTTTCTTCTCTTCCATGCCACTGGGAGAGCCCCAGGCGCTGAACACACATTCCTCCACAACCAGGATGTAATTTTTATCGACCAGATGCTTTCCCTGTCACTGCCTAGCCACAGCCCCCTGAGTTCTCCAAGGAGGACGACCAAAAGGACTGGTTTGCCCAGGACTGGGGGGGCTTCCTGGGATGCAGATCTTTCAGTGCTAAAACCTGGAAAATCCCAGGCAAACCAGGATGGTTGGTCACCCTATTTCTAAGAAAGTTTAGAAGGGCTTGTGGGATACCCTTCTCAGAACAGCTGGGGGCCATCCCTAAAGGCAGGAGCACCTGTTGTTACCTGAGGGATCTACCTGCCCGGGGAGGAAACTGGGTCTTATGACTTGTCGTTAAACCCCTGTCCCCTCCTCTCAACGTTCGGCACCACCCTCAACCAACTGATCAGACATATCCTGAAAGCAGGGCACCTGGCTCCTCCTCCTCGCTGCTGCCCCCAGATTCATGCTCTGCCCACTCCAGTCACCCGCCTCTCTCCTCTGCACCCTCCTCTCTGTCCACATGCACTGCCACCATCTTCACAGCTGGGCTAGGTAGACCAGGGCTAACAGATGGGGGCAGACCCGCCCAGCCCAGGTGCCAGGGCAGAAGGAACACACTGCATTATATCCCCCAAAAAGATATGCTGGACTCCTAAGCCCCAGTACCCATGACCTTATTTGGAAATAGGGTCTTTGCAGATGTGATCAAGTTAAGACGAGGTCATTAGGGTGGGCCCTAAGCCACTATGACTGATGTCCGTATACAAAGAAATTTGGACACAGACACACACACTGGGAGAGGACAGCCATGTGACAATGGAGGCAGAGATTGGAATGACACCTCTATAAGCCAAAAAATGCTGAAGATTCAGGAAAAGACCAGAAAATAGAAGAGGCAAGGAAGGATCCTGCCCTACAGGTCTGAGAGGAAGCGTGACCCTGCTTCAACACACTTCTGTGTTTTAAGCCACCCAGTTTGTGGTTCTTTGTTACAGCAGCCATAGGAGACTCATAAGGACTAAGTAGCAGATCAGATGGAGAAAACGCAAGGAACATGGAAGCCAGAAGAGGAAACGGAAGCAGGTGGATCATCCTGGCTCTGGGGCTGGATGGGGTCCCCACTGGAGCTGGAGAAGATGACACAGAGCCCCAGTGACGGGGCCACGTGGGCAGGACTTCAGCATGTCCCAGGCCAGGCTTTCCCAGGCCAGAGTGTGCCTCACTCCACCGCCTGCCCCGTCCAGCTTCACAGTGTCCAGGTCAGGAGCTCAGGTCACTGCCATGTCCTCTCTGCCTCCTCCCTCCCAAAATAGAAGAGACAGGTAAAAGCACGCTGCAGGCTTTTCCTCCCCTACTAGCCCCCAGGAGTGCCCCAACCAGGACTGAGAACTGACCTGGTACCTCAAAACTGTAGCTCCCCTTTATTTCCATATTCCCCTTGGAGACCCTCTGAAGTGTAGGAGTCCTAGCTGGGGCTGTCCCCCAGGGAGAGCCTGATGAGGGCACATGGAGGGTGGTTATTGGGAGGTGACCCCAGGGAGCGGGAACAAAGGAACAAGAAGGTAACACAGGGGCAGAAGAAAGCTAATGCACGTGCGCTGTTGAGGCCACCACTGTTAGCAACGGGGCGTCACTTCCTCCAGGACCTCCGACAAAGAGTACAGAGTATCTCCCAGGAGTGTCCCTGGCAGGACTAGAGGCGGGGGCATCTACTTGTTGCCCCTGCACTTCTCAGCCACACCCACTCATGGACCAAACAAGTGCCCTGCCGAGCTCTTACTGGCATCCTCCACATTGGAGGAGCCCCAGGGCAGAAATGGGGATGTGTGCCCTTGCTAGGGGCAAGGTAGCACCAGTGTGAGCGCGGTGGAAGCCTTCAGGCAGCTGTCTCCTGGCTGGCCTGGATCGGAGGTGAGGCCGAGCAGACATGGGCCAGGCACCAGACTGCCTGCCCGGTAGATAATTCTTTCTGCAGACCTTGGAGGAATGACTCATCATTTATACCCAGGTGGGGAATTGGTCTTCCCCTTGCAAGTCTAGGTTATGAAAAAAAGAGAGAGGTGGTACACAATGTGAGAGCCTTTGATGTCGTATCTGCCTGTGTTGCAGGTCCAAGAAACCCTACAGTGACTGGGGGCTGAGGAGCAGAGCACAGAGCAGTCAGGAACCATGTCAGCCTCAGAGGTGGCCTGGGGCAGAGAACCCAGCAGCAGGGGTGGCTGGGGGGAGAGAAGCCAGCCAGACATCCTCTCTCACCCTGCCTGCGGGTCTTTCTGAGCTCAGAAGCCAGCACAGGCTGTCCGCAGCCTGGTAATAGGCCGGGTTCCAAAAGAGCTTTGAAAAATCTGCTGTTTGGAGCTGGAAAGCATCTTCCCATTGAAACGAGACTGTGCATGGCTCCTCCAGCCCCAGCCCAGCGCGCAGGAAACCCACCGAGCACGGGCCGCCAAAACACAGCACTATCCACGGGGTCAGCGTGGAATAGGGTGTCTGCGGAAAGTACAATCGGGATTACGACTCAGGGAGCCAGGGCCACATGGTCCCCTTGGCGGCGAGGTCAGGGGATCCTCCTCATCCCCTCCTCCCAACCACTGGGCAACGGCAGCAGGCAGTTTCCAAGCCCCAAACTTCTGATGGCAATTCCTGTAGTCAGAGCAAGGACCCCAGCAAATGGGGGCCAGGAGGAAATTGGTGGAGGTTGAGGGGCTTCTGAAGTTCCGATTAATCTCCAGGAGCCAAGGAGGCACAGGAAATGGGGAGGGGAAGGGGACACTGGCCCTCCTCCTGGCAGTATCCTAGGCGCTGCCCAAGGACTAGATAGAGGTCACCACAATGCCTGGCTCCTGGTGGCTAAGGCCGATTCTCCCCCTGCTTGCCCAGACCACAGCTCCTGCCAGCTCCTCCTTCAAGGTCTGTGTGCTCCCCTGGGACTCCCATTTTCCAGATAGGAAAACTGAGACCCAGAATTACCCAGCAAGTTGGTGGCAGAATCCAGACCAGGACACAGAACCCCTAGCCCCCAGCTAGCCCACCTACTCGCCACGAAGGACAAGAAAAGCTCCTATTTACTGGGTAGTGAAGGCTGCTCAGCCTCTGCCTCGGGGCGGTAGCCTGGAGTGCATCTTTTGGGAAATTACAGGTATCACTTTATCTTCCAGGGGAAAAATAACCATGAAAAGCATCTGCAATTACAGCTCATCACTGCTGACTGCGGAACTGCAGTCTAAGTGCCTGGTAATCAGACGACCCAAGACAATGAGATTTTGGTTTTATTTAGCACCTTTCCACTCCCTACCTCAAACCCTCTCACGTGCCGTGACAGGGGCAGCCAGGTTCACAGGCACCTGCTGTGGCCTTTCCACAACCTTTCCGTGCAAAGATCAGGCCACTGGCCCTTGGCAGTCCACGAAAATTCTGAGATCCTTGCCCTCCCCAGAGGTCGGGGTGAGTGTCACTGGGCCTCCTGGCCCTTCTCAGCCCCCCTCTCTTGTCCATGTCATCTTCCATCCAACGGCATGTGTCGAGCGCCACCTTTATAGCAGTCGCGCAGAGAGAAGCGAGTGCACAGCAGTGAACAAGCCAGGCAAGGCCCTGTCCTCGTAGAGATCACAGTCCAGTCTGGGTGACAGAGAGCACACAGGCCAATGTGGGAATAAAAGAATTACCACGTGTCACAAGAGCTATGAAGACACTTAAAGGGTGATGGGACTGACAGTGACACTGGGAGGACACATTAGGGAGGTCAATGAAGGCATCTCTGAAGAAGTGACATGTCATCTGAGACCTAAGGATAAGAATGAGCTGGTTAGTTACGATCAGAGGTGAAGGGGCAGCAGGTGCAAAGGCCCTGAGGCAAGAAAGGTTCCAAAGGGCTCTAAGCACCGTGGAAAAGCCAGTGAATGCCCGGAACACAGTGAGAGAGGAAGAGAGTCGTACAAGGTGAGCTTGAAAAGGCAGCGGAAGAGACGCCACGTGGGGCAAAGGTGTTTGTATTTGAAGGCCATGGATGGGTTTTAACCAAAGGAATGAAATAATCTGATTCATGTTGGGAAAATATCATTCTGGCCACTGGGCGGAGAATGGATCAAATGGCAAAGGGCAACGTGGAGGCAGGTGACCTCCGGCTGCCACAGGGACCTGGGTGATGGCAGAGGAGGTGGCGGGAAGGATATTTACCCAAGTGTGCTTGGGAGGTAGAGCCCACAAGCTGGGTTGCTGATGAAGTGGATGTGGGGTGTGGGGAGGACGGAGCAGGACACCGCGGCCCTGGCTGAGCAGCTGGGGGATGGGGAGCCATCTGCCAAGGCGGGCAGGGGGCCAAAGGCACGCGCACACGCGCGCAAGTAAAAAATGCCGCCCTGCAGTCCAGTCCGTTTGTCCTCAAACCCGTTCCTCACCCTGCCGGGCCCTTCTCTGTGTCACAGGGGGGCTGGCCCCCACACTTCCCAGGCTCCTGTGTCATCTGGGCTCGGCCAACAGGAGATGCTGGCAGAGGCCTGAAGGGCAGGGGGAGGAGAGGAGCTGGGGTCTCTCTCCCTCCCTCCTGCCCCGAGCAGAGCCCAGGAAGCAGCCGCGGCTCCTCTGAGGGTCGGGCCCTGGCAGGCAGCCCCAGGGCTGCAGTGCCCATGGCCCCTGGGGTTAAGGAACACCACATCTCTTCCTTGTCCCTCCACCCACAAATAGTCACAGCTTCCTGCTTTTGCTAATCTCGGTTCTGCCATCACCTGTGTAACCAAATTCCTATTAAAAATTCCCTCTGCTTTAAGGACTTGGAGTGGCTTATGTATTCCTGCCTGCAACTTAGCTGGTACATGAAATGTCTGGCTGAGGTGGGAGGTGCAGAGTTGGTCCACGTGGAGCTTAAAATTTTATTCTTATATTGATCTTATCTCCTAGAATTCTGAGTAGCAGCCTCCAACAAGCAGAGTGAACCACAACTCCCTGTGGAATATAAAACCACAGGGTCTAGAAGCTGAAAGAGACCTTAAGACGTCCTACTCCTAACACCTACCCATGCTGGAACACCCTTTGTAATGTTCTACCAGGTGATCTTAAGCCTAGCTGATTACCTGCAGTGACGGTGTGTTAGTTAGCTATTGCAAGGATGAAGCTGTGTAACAAACCACCCCAAAACTCAGTGGCTCAAAACAACAAGCAGTTCTTCTTGCTTATAGATCTGCAGGTGGCTTGAGTGGCTCTGCTTTGGGCTGAGGGTGGGTGGAGCTTGGCCCCAGTGGGGTTCGAGTCCTCTCTACGTGTCTGTACATTCTCCTTGGACCAGAATCGTCTGAGCATTCTTCTGACTGATGACAGGAGCTCAGAAGAGCAAGACAAATCACACAAACGTATTGAAGGCCTCTGCTAACACCGTGTCTGCCAAAATTCCATTGCAAGGCACATGGCCAAGAGCAACGTCAATGGGGTAGGAAAACATACTCCACAAGATCACGTGGCAAAAGGAGGGCATGGAGACACAAGGATGGTAACACGACCAGTGGCAAGTTTGCTCTGTCCTGATTTTGAGCTAAAATCTGCCTGTCTATGTTCAGCCCCATTTTGCATATCTCCTTCTACATATGATAGATGGTGTCTGAAGCTAACTAGTTGCCCAGTTCGAATCTTCTTCCCCATGAACCTCTCTGATTCCTTCAAAGGCCAGATTTTCAGCCCCTTCACCCCGGTTGCTCCCCTCCTAACGTGGTCCCACTTTATTTTTACTACACCTCATGGACAGTGTCCATAACTGCCTACACTTGGTATTTTCTGACCATGGCGAAGTAGACTCCTTTTCCCTGTGGCAGGGGCTCCATCAGCAGTGGAAGCTGAGCCCACATAAGCAAGAGAAAGCAGCTCCTGCGGCATTGCCTCCGAAGGCCGTCTTGGTTTGTGCCACTCACCCAAACGATCTCTTCTCTTACCCGGAACCCCGCAGCCCTCACACACCCTCGAGGTCTGCGCTGTTGACAAGCAGCTCCTGGTCTCCAGCCTTTGGTCCATGGATGGGTGTCATATCTCTGTTGGGCCATGAGGACACAGGGTGTCTGTCATCTCTCCTCTTTTTGTCTTTCTTGGGACCACAGTACCTGGTACCAGGCTCTGGGGGCCCCCAGTCCATGTCTGCTGACTGGCCAACTGGTTGTGAGCAAAGCTCATGCAGATTTGCCCACAGGCCCTCAACTCCTCTGTAAGGGGTGAGGTCTGAGCTCTTCCTACGGCAGCCTCCACCAGAACACAAAGCTGCATGAGGGATCGCAGCACCAAGCCTAGACTGTGGAAGATGTTTACAGGGCTGTCTGCACTGATTTGCGCTAGGTGGCTGGAGGAAGTCACACACACACACAGCTAAGAACTCAGAAGGACTTCAAGGTCCTCGGCAAGGCTGATAGCTGGTCTATAGCCACCTCCAACTGGGCCTGGAAAATCTCCTATCCAGTGAGGGAAGAGGCAGCTGTCACTGGGGAGCAGAACAGGAAGCATTTAATCAGGAGAAGGATGGAATAGCAGCCGCTAGAATTAAAGGGAGACTTTTCTCCATGAAAAGTGGAACCTTCGGCCAGACAATTTCTCCAGTGTATTAGTCAGGATAGAATAGAACAGGCTACAGTGACAAATATCCCCAGTATCCTAGCCACTTAGCACCAACAAGAGTTTATCTCTCACACTGCATGGGCAACGCAGATTGGCCAGGGGCTCTCAGGAATCCAAGTTGATGCTGGCTTTATCTCAGCCTGTGTCCCCCCAGCCCACAGCAGTGGGAAAGACATGGAGCAAACCATGTACTGGCTCCTAAAGTTGCTGCCCAGAAGTGCAACATGTCTGCTCATATTTTATTGTTTAGAGTGAGTTGCATAGCCACTCCCAACTTGAAACGAGGTAAGCAAGTGCAGCCCTCCACGTGTGCAGAAGGCGAACGGCACAGGAGACTACTGTGCCTGATGTCACGGAGGGACCTGGCCTCCGTGGGGAAGAGCCGCCCGGACCCAGATCTCTGCTCTCTCTTGCTCACGCGCTCCCCTCCTCCCTGTCGCTGTAGTTTTCCATTCATGTATTCATTCACTTAACAAATACTGGTTGAGACCCTACTATACCCCAGGACTTGGGGCTACCCAGTGCACCCGGCTGACCCAGCCCTGACTCTGAGCTCTCGCGGATCACCAGGTGTGAGCTCTCAGTCCACCCGAGGGCACCAGCAACCCAGCACACCCCACGACCCCCCCAGTTTCTCAAGCCCAAACCCCACATCTTCCTCGGTCTCTCTCTTTCTCCCTCCTCATCTACACCACGAGCCCGTCCTGTCAACTCCACTCCAAAGCCAGCGGGAGTCTGGCCCCTCCCTCCAGCACTGGCGACGCCAGTGCCGTCACCTGGACTCCTACGAAGCCCCTGGCTGGCCTCCCCGTCCCACCTGAAGTCTGTTCTCCCCGCGGCAGCCCAAGCAATCTTCTTAAAAAGACAATGTGAGTAAGAAAGTCAAATTAAAAATAAGTGAACAAACAGAAAAAACCCAAATCATGTTAGGTGTCATGTGGGAAATGAACGCGGTGCTGAGACAGGGAACAATCTTGGGCACCACCTGGAGACAGGCGGTCAGGGAAGGTGTTTCCAGCCCCTGCCACACACCACCTTGGTTCCACATCCCACTCCATCACCTGCTGCAGCAGCCAGCCCCGCACAGACCAGCCCCTCGCCGGTGCCACACAGTGACCCCCTGCTTCCGGCACCGAAGCTCCTCTGTCACTGCGGAGCAGAACACCCGCGGGTCTCCCTCCACACGATCCCAGAGAGTAGATGACTCCACATCCTTGCAGGCAGCCTCGACCACTGGACCAGCGCGGACAGGGCCACTGGATGAACGCTCTCCCCTTCCACCCACGGGGACAGGTCCGGGCTACACGTCACACAACCCCGTGGGATCCAGCCCAGCGCCTGTGGCTGTGGCTTGCTGGGACCCCCCCCCACCGGTTTCACTCCTTCTCTTCCTCCCTCCCACGCCCAAGCATCATGTTCTTAACCAAACAACCTGCGGCAAGCGCCTGCCCCAGGATCTGCCGTCCGGAGAACCCAGGCTGAGGCAGGGGACGCTGAAGCAAGCCATGGAGGCTTAGAGGAGAGGGAGGAAGAACACTCCAGGCACCGGGCGCGGTGAGCAGGAGCAGAGGTCCAGGGCATCGGGGCGGCTCGGGGTGTCTGAGGACTCTAAGGGCAGCAAGGCTGGAGTCTCTCATGAGCAGGGGAGTAGCTCGGGGGTAGGGAGGCAGCGGGGACCGATCTATGCAGGACCTTCGGGGCCAGGACAGAAAGTTGGGACCCCGCCCGACCCCCAGGGCAGTGGGAAGCCATCAAAGGGTTGAATCAAGAGAATCCACACGACCAAATTTGCCTTTGAGGAAGGGAGCTGCTTGTGTCCTTTCCGTTTAGTCTCTGCGTGTCTTGCGTCCTTCCTCTTCCCCTTCCCTAACCTGTCCTGCACCTTTCACCGTCTCTCTACCTTCTGTGCCCGCCGGACCCTCCTCGCTGCTTGCGCCCACGCCCCTCTCCCCCCGACCCCACCTCCACAGCCTTCACTCTCCGTCCGCGAGACAGTGAAGAGCTGGGCGGTAATGCCAGACAGCACAGTGCTGGGGACCAGATCTTCTGAGCCCGTTCAGGGCAGAGGGCCGAGAAATCCAAACGCACCTGCAGGGGTGATGGGGCGATGTTTGAAACTGGGGCTGTTGTGAGAGTTCTGAGACGTGTGCTTGCGATGACCGTGTAGTAAGTCCAAATTGCAGGGGTCAGACAAAGAGGAAATCACTGTCCCCAGGATATGTGGGAAGGATTCGAGGATGTGCTGGGGGCAGGAGGGGCGTTGGGCTTTGCAGCCAACACAGCTGGCTTCTCTCCGAGATCCACGGCCACTAGCTCAACGACCTCTCCAAAACACAGCTCCGTCATTCAGAAAAATGGGACAATAGCACAGGGTTCATTGGGACTCTGGGTCACAAGTAATGGAAACACACACAAACCAGCTTAAGACAAAGAGGGGAATTTGTTCTTGGAACACAAAGAACAGGACAGGGGCTCGTTTTTCTTCGTCTCTTTGTCTCTCCAGACCAGCATCTTCTACCTCCCAGCCAGGCTGGGGAAAGCCTGGGTTTGTATGTTAAGATTTGGCTTCCTGGACAGAGGCTGACACCTCTCTCCCTTCTGTCCCACTTGTGTCCAAATTCCCACAAGATATCTGGTCCAGTGAGTGGGTCAGGTGACACGCGAGGGCCAGTCAGCCGTGGTTACAGCATTTTAATCTGAGGAAGGAAGACTGAGGGACTCAGCTCAACTCAGATTAGCCTGGACCCGGCAACTCCAGTCGTGAGTGCGGTTGTGATGTGCTGACTCGACGGTAAGAGCCCCACCCTGGAAGTGTGTGTGGCGGGGCGGGGAGGAGGGACATCCTTCCCAGAAAAAGGGGGCAAGGTGTGGCTAGGCAGTTAACAAACAGGAAGCGCCACAAAAATCTAGTCGCTGAAATGGGCTCATGTCTGGGAAGTGCCCACCACCGCAGCATGCAATAAACAGCTGCCACTGTTGTACCTGACACCTGCAATACTACTCACCTCCTCTCGTTGTCCAGCGAAACTTCACTAGAGCTGTCCAGAGTCACTTTGTCCACTTCCTCACCTCTCGCTCCCTGCTTCCTGCCCCACATGGGCTAAAACCACACCTCTGAGATTGTGCCGGTCAAAGTTCCCGTGTTTCTCCACATCACCAAAGCCAGAGGTAACTTTTCCATTCTTATCCTGAGTTATTTCTCAACAGCATTCAACGTACTTGCCCACTTTGCCCTTTTAGAAATACTTTCTTCTCTTGGTCCTTGTCATCCTACCTTCTCTTGGTTTTCCTCCAGCTTCACCGGCCTGCGTTTCTCCGTCTCCTTCACTGGCTCTCCTTGACCCATCAGTACTGGCATTCCCCAGGCTGTCCTTGCCCCGGCTCAGTTCTTGCTTGCTCTTTTCTAGCTACTCACTCTCCAAGGGCCTCATCCACTCTCGTGGCCTTACATGTCATCTCCAGGCCACTGATCCTCAAATCTGCATTCCAGCCCTAACCTCTCCCCGGGTCTCCAGACTGCTATATCCAACTGCCCACGTAACATGGCACCTGCACGTGGATGCCATAAAGTCAACATAGTGAGTCCCCTCCACCCTGACTTTCCCATGCCATTAAAATAGCACTCAATGGCATAACCTTGCACTCGAGCCAAAACACCTAAACAGTTATCCTAGATTCCTTTCTTTCCCGAATCCCCCACAGCCAATCCATCAGCGAGTCCTGCAGACTCTGCTCACCAATCTCAGGCCGAATTCACGGCCTTCTCTCCATCCCTCTCCGCCACTACCCTGCCATCACCCTTTGCCTGCCCTACCCAACAGTCTCCCGACTGGCTTCCTCACTTTCTCTACTGCTCCACAAAGTCCACCCTCCAGTCAGCAGCCAGAATGATGAGTTCAGATTTATAAACCAGACCAAGTCACGTCCCCGCTGAAATGGCTTTCTTTAACACTCAGAATACGTGTAAACTCCTTACACTGACCTGCAAGATCCTAGAGGACCTGACCACTGCCCACCTCTCCAGAGCTACTGCACACCATCCTCCTCTCCCCCACTTTGCTCCAGGTGTACTGGCCTTCCCCTGTTTCTCTAATACACCAAGCTTATTCCTGCCTTGGCACCAACTGTTTCCTCTGCCTAGATCGCCCTCCTCCCTCTACACCCTCCGGCCCCGTCTTCACGTGACCAACTCCTCATGTCTTCCAGCTCTTGGCTGAAAAGCCACCTCCTCCAGCAGCCCTCCCTGACTACCCTATCTAAAGAAGCTGCTCCGTTGCTCCAGACCCATCACCTACTCATTTCTCTACATAGAACTTAGCACCAGCTCTACTTTTCAAATTTACTTATTTGTTTATAGTCTATCGCTCACCAAAGTATAATGTCCCTGAGAGTGAGGACCTCATCTCTTGTATTTCTTCATGTGTCCCCTATGTCTAAAACAGTGCCTGTCACATAGTTAGCACTTAACAAACACAAGAAAAATAATAAATAATAAAGGAGCAAAAAGGGTAATAAACCAATCATTGCAGAAAGAAAGAAAGGTTATTGGCAGATGAGAGAATGCAACCCAGAAGGTGGGAGGCGGTGGGCGTGGGAGGCGGTGGACGTGGGAGGCGGTGGACGGACGTGGGAGGCGGGAGGCTGTGGACATGTGCTGACGAGGGAGGCCGAGTGGAGGAAGCTGCATCCAGGATATGCCCAGGTGGGGCGAAGTTGAGTCATCTGAATCTACCAGATGAACACTAGAAAGATCGGGGCTTGCAGTTGTCAAATACAACCTGTGGTGGGAGAGAAACCAGGGAGGTGGTGCTAAAAACACAGAGGTTAATTGAAAGTCTACAGAACGAATTTGTCATTCACCACCCTCCAACCCACTGCCACCTGACAGAGCAACAGGCAGCGCAGCTGGAGGAATCCTAGCTAAATCAATGAAGCTGCCAGTGGAGGATGGGGCTGCTGGCGTGGCTGTTGGTGTTCTGGAGTAAAGCTCCTGTCATTCTGCCATTTGTGCCCCCACAACCTAGCTTCATAGCCATCTCCCTGGCCAGTCCTCGTAAAGCAAAGCCAGACAGTAAGCAAGCCCTGCACGTGAACCCAGAGCTCCTAGGCAGCATTCCATACAGGGAAGGTATTCAGTGGAAAAATAAAACAGCTTATAAACACACAGGAAACCCATGCCAGCCTCCTAGAATAATTACCCCCTGCCTTCATTCTTAAATAGAAACAGACAAATGAGATTCACTAGACATATGACAAATGAAAGAGAAATTCTAAGATTAAAAAAGAAAATGAACATCAGTCCAACTGTATCATCAGAGAAATGTGGAAGGCAATTGCATCCAAAAAAAAGAGAACAGATTGCAATGAAAAAGGACTCACCAGAGACCAAGAAAAAGTTCTTTGGATTTAAATTATACGAATGTTACAATAAAGGGCACACGTGACAAGCCCACAGCAACATCATACTCAATGGTGAAATGTCGAAAATTTTTCCTCTAATTTTGTCTCTGGGACAAGACAAGGATGTCCACTTCTATTCAACATAGTCCTGGGAGTCCCAGCCAGAGCAATTAGTCAAGAAAACAAAATAAAAGCCATCCAAATAGGAAAGGAAGAAGTAAAATTGTCTCTGTTTGCTGATGACATGGTCTTCTACGTAGAAAATCCTAAAGACAACATCAAAAAACTGCTAGAACTGATAAAAGAAGTCAGCAAAGTTGCAGGATACAAAATCAACTTACGAAAATCAGTGGCATTTCTATACACTAACAACAAACTATCTGAAAAATAAATTAAAACAATCCCATTTATGATAGGCTCAAAAAGATAAAATACTTAGGAATAAATTAAAACAAGGAAGTGAAAGATCTGTATGTTAAAAACTATAAGACGTTGTTGAAAGGAATTAAAGATAACACAAATGGAAAGATATCCCACGTTCATGGGTTGGAAGAATTAATATCATTAAAATGTCCATAGTATGCAAAGTAATCTACAAATTCAATGCAATCGCTATCAAAGTTCCAATGTCATTCTTCACAGAAATAGTAAAAACAATCTTAAAATTTGTATGGAACCACAAAAGACCCCAAATAGCCAAAGCCATCTTGAGCAAAAAGAACAAAACTGGAGGCATCACACTACCAGAATTCAAAGCTATAGTAATCAAAATAGCATTACTGGCATAAAAACAGACACATCAAGCAGTGAAATAGGACATAGAGCCCAAAAAACAAATCCACACATTTATGGTCAATTGATTTTCAGCAAAAGTCAAGAACACACAATGAGGAGCTGGATGCTGTGGCACGTATCCATAATCCCAGCTACTCAGGAGGTTAAAGCAGGAGGATTGAGCCCTCCTCTTGAGCCCAAGAGTTCAAGACCAGCCTGGGCAACATAGCAAGACCCTGTCTCAAAAATAAATAAATAAAATAACACACAATGAGGAAAGGACAGTGTCTTCAATAAATGGTTTTGGGGAAACTGGATATCCACATGCAGAAGAATGAAAACAGACCCTTATCTCACCTCTTATGTAAGAATCAACTAAAAATGAATTAAAGACCTGAAACTATAAAACTACTACAAGAAAACATAGAGGAAAAACTCTGCGATATTGACCTGAGCAGTGATTTCTTGGACATGACCCCGAAAGCACAGGCAACAAAAGCAAAAATAGGCAAATGGGATTACATCAAAAAGCTTCTGCACAGCCTAGGAAACAACTAATGGACTGAAGAGACAACTTATGGAATGAGAGAAAACATTTGCAAACCATGTATCTGATTAGGGGTTAATATCCAAAATGTACAAAAAACCTCAAACTACTCAATAACAAGAAAACAAATAACCCTATTAAAAAATGGGCAAAGGATCTGAATAGACATTTCTCAAAAGAAGACACACAAATGGCCAAAAATGCTCAATATCTCTAATCATCAGAGAAATGGAAATTAAAACCACAATGCGATATCACCTCACACCTGTTAGACTGGCTATTATCAAAAAGATGAAAGATAACAAGTGTTGGGGAGGATGTGGAGAAAGGGGAACCCTTGTACACTGTTGGTGGGAATGTAAATTAGTACAGCCATTATGGAAAATAGTATAGGGGTTCCTCAAAAATCTAAACATAGAATTATTATCACAATCCAGCAATCCCAATTCCTGGTATATATCCAAAGGAATTGAAATCAGCATGTCAAAGAGATGTCTGCACTACCATGTTCATTGCAGCATTATTCACAACAGCCAAGATATGAAAACAACCGAAGTGCCCATCAACAGATGAATAGATTGAAAGCATGTGGTGTATATACACAATAGAACGCTATTCAGCCTTTAAAAAGCAGGAAATTCTGTCATTTGTGACAACGTGGATGAACCTAGAGGATATTATACTAAATAAAATAAGTCAGACACAAAAAGACAACTACCATGTGATCTAACTTAATATGGGGAATCTAAAAAAGTTGAATTCATAGAAGTAGAGAATAGATGGTGGTTACCAGAGGCTGGGGTCAGGGGACAGATGGGGAAAGGAGAGACATTGGTCAAAGGTTACAAAGTGTCAACTAGACAAGAGAAATAAGTTCTGATCTACTGCATAGCATGGGAACCATACTTAATAATAGTGTATTGTATATTTCAAAGTAGCTAAAAGAGAATATTTTAAATGTTCCCACCACAAAGAAATGAGAAATTTGAGGTGATGGATATGTTAATTCCACAATGCAGACATGCATTAAAACATCACATTTTACCCCATAAATATATACAATTATTATTTGTCAACTAAAAATAAAATAAAACTTTCTCTAAAAGATAAATAAGCTCTGAAGATCTACTACAGCTAACAATACTATATTGCACACTTAAAATTTGCTAAGAGGGTAGGTATTACATTAAGTGCCCTTACCACAAAAAAATAAATAAATAAAGGCAGTGGGAGGAAACTTTGGGAGGTGATGGATATATCTATGGCCTTGATGGTGGTGATGATCTCACTAGTGTATACTTATCCCCAAACCAATCGAGGTGTACACGTTAAATATGTATAGCTTTTTATATGTCACTCATACCTCAACAAAGTGGTTTTAAAAGGAAGAATAATAAATAAGTAATATGGTTGCTGAAATATAAATGCAATAGAAGGGTTAGAATGTAAAGTTGAGGAAATTTCCAAAATGTGAAGTAAAAAAGAGAAAACTGAAAGTAAAAAAAATGAAAGAAAAGATAAGAGACATAGCAGAGCAATCCAGGAGGTCCAACATCTGTTTAATAGGCACCATAGGGAGAGAAAAGAGAGAAAACTGAAAAAAGTAAACTATTAAATAAAAGTAGAAAAAAAGTTTTGCAGAATTTAAGGCAGGAAGAAGCTTTCAACTAAAAGGAACTTATGAGTAAAATGAATTTAAAAATACTCACAAGTAGAACTCATTATTGGGAAACATTAGCCCATCAAGGATAAAATGAAGATCCTCAAAGTCTCCAGAGAGAGGGGAAAGGTTACCTACAAAGAATGAGACATCCTATGGTTTCTCATCAGCAGTACTAAACCCAGAAGACAATAGAATAATGCCTTCAATATTCCAAGGGATAACTATTTCAAAACTAGAAATCTATGCCCAGCCAAACTATCAATGAAAAAACAATAAAGTCTCAGACATTAAAAAACTCAGAAAATTTGCCTTCTGTGCACCCTTTCCTAAAAAATTACTAGAGGAGGTCTTCTAACAAAGTGAACAAGATACTGAAAGAGAAACTTGGATTCAAGCAACAGCAGAACTCCCAGTGAAAAGGAAACCCCAGGAAGATGGCTGGTGAGAACAGGAAGACAGTGGACTCCAAAGACAAGGTCTTTACGACGAGCACAATGGACTCAGAACAACAGATAGACTTAGTGAGATATTGGAAGATATTTGTGAAATGATGAGGAAGATAATTTTTCTTCTACCAAAAAGAATAAAAATATGCACTTAAAAACACCAAGAAAAAAAAACTTGCACCAAACAATCATGATCTAGGCATGAAGCAAACTAAAAGGTGCCATCATTTTGAACAAATGATGGAAAATACAAAAAGATAATCTATGTGATTTTATACAATGGTTGTGATGTAAGATTAAGAGAAGGGAAGACGTAATCCCTCTATACTACTGTTCTCTGCAGAAAACAATACTTACATCTTCATCAAAACGTAAAGGCTGTTGAGTGGATTTCAACGTTTCAAATCGCTCTGTAGATAAAACGTGGATGACACAAATGTGGTTAAAGGACAAAATATAAATGTCACCAACTTTGGCAATGTTAAGGATGAGGTTGGCAGAACTTGGAAGTTTAAAAAGGTGGGGAGAAGACGTGAAAGAGAGGACCGGAGATCTAATAATGTCCTCATCTTACAGAGTGAGCTCACAGAATTGCTGTCTCATATTACGTGAATAAGAATTGGATATTTTAATTATATTAATTAAAATTGATAAGGTAGCCAGTAGAAGAAATAATCACCAAAAATAGAAGGATGTGGATGGAGCAAGTAAGCTACGTCTTCATATTTCACAGCAGGGAATCAATCTGGGTCTAAAGTTAACAAATCAAGAAATGGACGTATAACAATATTAGAGACTAACAATGACCACAAGAACAAAAGCCACATCATGGTTGCATTTGAAGGACAGAACTACACCTATGGATTCCTGGGGATTTCTTTATAATCAGTAGACTGAAAAAGGAAATAAACCAGATCTAGTTTACAGATGGTTCTGCATGATGTGTTGGCACCAGCCAGAAGTAGACTGCTATGTTACCACCCCAATCAAGAGTATCTCTAAAAGGCAGTGGTTGAGGGAAATCATCCCAATGAACAGAAGTTCAAGCAGGATCTTTGGTTGTCCGCTTTGGATGAACTGGGAGATGGCCAAAAGTATGGATCTTCATTAACTTGTGAGCTGTGGTTAACAGCTGGGCTGGATGCTCAGGGACTCGGTAAAAAACAGGATTGGAAGACGGAGCCAAGGAGATCTGGGGAGGAGCTATGTGGATGGACCTCTTGGAGTGGGCACAGAGTACAAATACTTTTGTGTGTCATCTGAATACTCACCAAAGGGTAGTCACTGTAGGGGAGGTTTTCAATAATCATACAGACAAGGTGGCACATTTTGTGGACATCCATTTGCTTTTTTCCCCAGCCATCCTGGCAGTTGTTCAACATGACTATGTACAAAATGGCCATGGTGGCAAAGATGGAGTCCATGTGTGGACTTAACAATATGAACCTCCTCTCACAGAATATACTAGCTACAACCTCTGCTGAGTGCCTGACCCGACAGCAGCAGAGACTACTGCTGAGCCCTCAGTATAGCACCATTCCTTGGGGGATCAGCTGGACACCTGATGGCAGGTTGATTATATTGAAAGGGGCAGCAATTTGCCCTTCCTAGAATGATATGTGTTCAGGATATACATTTGCCTTCCCTGCCTGCAAAGCTTCTGCTAGCACCAACATCCATGAACTCACAGAGTATCTTGTTTACTATCATGATATTCCACACAACGTCTCTGACTAAGGAACTCATTTTGCAGAAGTAAAGTAATGGGCTGGTCCCCATGGAAATTAGTGATCTTCCCACTTACCACATCACCCAGAAGCAGCTGGTCTGACGGCACAGGGAAACAGCCTACTGAAAACTTAATTATGATGCCAGTTGGACAATAACATCCCAAAAGATTGGTTTCTGTTTTACAGGACGCAGTGTATGCTGTGAACCTATGACCAATCTGTGGTGATGTTCTTCCCAGACCCAAATACATAGGCCAGGGAAACACAGGGTGGAAGTGGGGGTGACTCCTCTCACTGTTATATCTAACAAACTCTCATGGAATGTTTGCTTCCCATGCCCTCTCTAACTTTAAACTCTGCTGGTTTGGAGGGTTTAGGAACCAAGGGAGGAATGGTTCCACCAGAGACTCAATTATGGTTCCACCGAACTGGACACCGAGGCTGACACCTGGACATTTTAGGATCTTTATGCCACTGAAGAAATAGGCAAAGAAGAGAATTACTGCCCTAATTATCAAGGAGAAACTAGGTTACTGCTACAGGAGGGGGATGAGGGACCCAGGAAATTCTCTGGTGAACCACTTAGTACTTCCATGTCCAAGGGAAGAACAATGGATGCAGTATGGGCAGCGGGAGAAGGGAAGAAAGTTAGCATCAGCCGTGGCCTCATAAAAACAAGAGCATAGAAACCAGGAATATTTTCTTTCTTGCTTGTTATGTATGTATTTATGTTTATACTTATATATATTAACTAATTTCTTTTCTCTTCTCCTTCCTTACCCCTTTTTATTTTATATAAAGATTATTAGCAATGGTTAGCCTCATAATTTGGTCTTTAAGTTACAGGACATCCAGATGAGACTGTGACTAAATTTGAGGTGTAACCAACATCACCCAGAAATGGATACCATGACTGTCACTTAGAGGTGGATATGATGGCTGTTGGGATTTTATGTCTCCTCTTCTTGAGAGCAAGGTGTCTTTGTACAAAAGATCATTGCACCTTATAAAGTAAAAGCATGCATTTGTTGCTACCATTAGGTGAAATTCAAATATGTGTAAATGGATGCTGAGCAGCCAAAGGGGTGGACAGTGTCAGGCATTAAGCTAGTAACTCTAAACTCCAAGTCCACCTGCTACATTCTCTCTTGTGATGCTGTGGTTGGGATTCTGCACATCACATCTCTCCTTTGCCGGCTGCCTGCCTGTTAGGTTTTGCCAGTAAGAGGACCAGAGAGAAACCAGGAGGCTGGAGGAGAGAGAAGAAATATGCTCTTCTTGCTGTCCCTGTCACTCCAGCAACAGATCTCCACCCCAGCAGGAGCAGTTCACTCCAGTAGCCTGTTATTTACAGCACAACCTCACCATGCTCCTTCAGAGATACCAGCACCAGTCAGCCTTGCCGCAGCACCCGAGGCCTAAACCCAGCTTGCGGGGGGCGGGGGGTCTCCTTCAAGCTTCCCGAGTCAGATAACCATAACCTCTCCCCTTTGTTCTGCCAGCCCTGGAGCGATGCCTTCTCTCTACAGTTCTTCTATCCATGCTACTTCAGTGTTCCTTTTTATCCTTTTCAGTCCTTCAATATATGTTTAGCTAATTCTCTATATTAAATTCTCTCTGTTAAAATAACTGGTGTGGTTTCTACTTTCCTGACTGAACCCTGATACAGACAGGCAACTGTAACTTTTTATCATAAGCCTCCTATGCAATTGGAACTCTTTAAAAACTCTGCACGTGTACTACTTGTTATTACTCTTTTCTAATTCTGTGATGTAACTGTGAAAAGAGCGCGGTTACGGAGTGCTGCGGGGACTTCTAGAGGAAGAACCTCCTCTACATTGAGTTGGTCATGGAAGACTTCCTGGAGGAAGTGACATCTAAACAAAATCTGAATAACTCATTGGAATTAACCAGGCAAAGAGTGTGGGATAGTGAGCCAGGCAGAGGGAATAAATAGCAGGTGCAAGGGAAGGAACCAGTAAGGCCTCGTTAAGTTCAAGGAAGAGTCAGGCTGAAGCATCAACAGTGTCAAGACGTGAGTCCAGGAAGGCAAAAGGGGACCAGATCAGAACAGACCTTTCTAACCTTGGTGGGGAGTTGGAACATTTTCCCAAGGACTATGGAGATCGTTAAAGAGTTTCAGCAGGGGAGAGGCATGCCCACGTTTGCTGCAGCAGGCACCCAATGTCCTTATGCTGACCTTGAGCACACTGGCCCTCGCTCTCAGCCGCGTCACATCTTCCTCAGCATTTGCCCAAACTCCAAATCTCCCATCTCCCCAGACGCCTCCTCAAAACATGTCTGTGCTGTGTCTCTCCCCTTCAGAAGCTTTGCCGTGGCACTAGTTAGTGTGATAAACTAATTCACAGTGAAGTATTAGCAAAGGAAAGTGGTTTAGCCCTCCTCAGGGTATTTTCATTTTAAGGAGACTCGTTGACAAATATTTACTGAATGGTCTATTATATGCAAGAAACTATGTAAAACTCCTAGGGGGAGCCATGCTTGACCTAAATAAATCAGTCTCTAATGATAGCATTTTAGGCTCATTGCAGGCAGCAGATAGCCTTTCTTACCTCTGGTTAAACCACAGAAGCAGCCCTCCTGGTCTGTCCCCCACCCAAACCCCATCCTCTCCCCTCTAATGGAGGCAAGGTGAGGAGAGGCTGTGGCCCCCGACTGTTTAACTGTCACTGCCCTGAGAGGTGTTGTCATTGCTGGGACTGCATTTGGGGACTCAAGAGCCAAGCCCTGCCTCGTGTCTTGGCATCCCTAGGTCTGTACGGGGAGCTCCATCTCCCATTTGTGGCCACCCTCTGGCCCCTGCTCTGCCTCAGTCTCCCGACCTCCACGCAGACACACTTACCGAGAGCCTCCTGGGCACCCGGCACTGTGCCAGGGATGAAGGACAGAGAGCCGGGGGCGTGGAAGGTGAACTCCAGAGGAATCCCACGCAGCCTGCGCTTCAATTCAGCGTGGGATGGATTCTCCTTTGAAAAGCGGAGCTTCTTCAGCCTGGCTGGCACTGTTCTCCTCTCTCCCCCCACCTCTTGGATGCCAGACCAAAACAGAGAGGACGGAGGCAGGAAGGAAAGGAGGAACACAGGGAAGGGACAGACAGGGCTTTTCCAGCTGCAGGTCCCCCAAGTCTTCCCTCTCACCCCCTCTCCCACACTCGATTCAGCAGTGCCACCCTTGCCCCCTCGGGCCCCTGCCCACTCACTGCTCTGCAACTCCCTTCCTGGGCAGCACAGGAGAGACATCCTGGAAAAAGAGGCTGAAGGAGGAAGCTGGGAGCCAGGACCCAGGGACTTTCACCTGACTCACTGCGTATTACCCGGGGAAATCCTTACCTGTGCCTTACCTATGTGCCTGGAACTCAGTGTTCCCATCTGTAAGGTGGAACAACCCAGGCACTGTTATCCTCCCAAGACCATCCAGAACTTCCCTCTCCATCAGCCCCTCCCAGCTGTCCCTGTCCATCCGTTAAGAAACACCGGCATCTAGCGGTTGCGTGAGGAACCTGCAGCGCAGACTCCAGCTTCGAATGACAGGGGCCTCAGATGCAAAAGCTCTCAGACAGAAGCCAGCCGAACGTCCCCTATCCCAGGCTCCCCTCTGCAATTCCCCTCCCTCTCCCCATGAAGCGCCCCCCCAGACCATTAAACAGTTTGGAAATCAAGAACCGGCGTTGAAATGGCCATGTTGCCTGGTCCTTGCTAAATATGGCCCAGAGGCATCCTGGTGATGAAGAGAGAGAAACCGTGGATGAAATATACCATGGATAATCCACAAAGTGAGTCATTAGGAGCTGAGGTCAAGCGAGAATTCCAGAGACAGGCAGGAGCCCCAGTGCAGGGAGGGGCAGACAGTGAGATTAATGGCGCAGCTCTCTGCCACAGTGGCTGCCAATCACGCACCTGCCAGCCACTCCATCATGTGCCCACAGATGCTTACTCAGCACTCCCAGGTGCCCAGCATCACACCAGGCGGTTGACGGTGTGCACGCGTGTGCATGTGCTGGGGGGCTGTGCAAAAGACAGAGGATGCACACAGCATGAGTCACAGGCAGACATACGCAAGTGAACCATAAAATAATCTAAATTCATTTATTCCACAAACACTTCCCAAGCACCTGCTGTGCACCAAACAGGGAACTGCCTCCCAAGCTGCCCAGGGCTCACCCCCACCCTTCCACCTGACAGCTACCTGAAAATAGTCTACCCCACACTCCAGTTGACCTACTTTACATATATTAAAGACAATTTCACCATCATCTTGCATCTCTGCATCCTCAGTACCTAGCACACAGGAGGGGCCTAATATGTGCTTATTGAAGTCATTAATCTAGTCCAGCACCTGCCCGAAGTGGGAATCCCTTCCAATAACGTCACTGATGGTTGCTCACCCAGCCCCTCCTCTAATACTGCCACCGAGGGCCACTCATCATCCCACATGCTGTTGCATCAGTCAGGGCTCTGCAGCAAGGGACAGACCTCAATCAAACCCACAGGGCAGAGAAGGGGGCCAGTGGCCCCCACAACTGTGCAGGGAGAGAGTTGGAGGTGGGACTGGACTCTGTATGACAGCGTCAGGCTCTCCCCATCCTCTCATCCTGTCTTCGTTGGTCCCTGTCTCCCCGCACATCCCCATCTCCAGGCTCTGCTTCTGTTGTCGCTGCCCTTGCCCTGTCCTTCCGCATTCCCGCTGCCTACACGCAGCAGGAGGAAGGGACACGGCCAAGGGTTCTCCAGGCTTGCACGATCCCAGCCCAGGATCCCAGAAGGCTCTCTCTCCCTCTCCTGCTGAGGTGGGCCCCATATCCTCTAAGCAGGTCTTTTGAAGAGACAGAAAAGGAAACACAGCCGAGGGAAGGAGGCCACGTGAGGATGGAGGCAAAGACTCGAGTGCCGTAGCCATGCCAGGAGCTGGAAGAGGCAGGGAAGGATTCTCCCTTAGAGCTTCAGGAAGGAGCACAGCCCTGCCAATGCCCGCATTTTGGACTTCTGGCCTCAAGAATTATGAGATAATCAATTTCTGTTGTTTTAGGCCAACAAGTTTGTGATCGTTTGTTATGGCAACCCTAGGAAATGAACACAGGAGGAGAGGCCAACAGATGTCCACTGTGCCATCAGCTGGGGTGGTGGACGGGGCTGGGGGCTGGAAAGTGCCTGACGGGGACCCGAGTGCACGTCCCAAAGCTACACCCGCTGGCTGGGGTTCCGCTGCGGCGCAGCTCAGGCTCCTCCCTCGGTGGTCTGTCCAGGGCTCGCACCTGTGTGCAAAGTGGCAGAGGCTAAAGGGTCCTAGAGATGTAGGAGCCCCCCACCACCAAGCACTTATGCGCAGCCGGAGGCCAACAGCCTGCGCCATTCAGATAGCTTGAAGGATTTGTGATCAAAGAAAGAGACCCTCAGTAAACTTGATACATGGCCTATCTCTTCTTTTCTTTTTTATTTAAATCTGATTAATTGGTGAAAAGTGGAGTGTTTGGTGGCCACTGCTGAGAATGCCGGAATGGTCAGGAAGCTGAGTGCTTCTGGGCGGGGTGAAGCGCTGGAGACGATACGGCCATTTATTGGCCTAAAATTTTGACAGGGTCAAGAGGATGTTAAACCCTTCTCTGGGTCTTCACTTTCCTGGTCTAACAAAATTGCTTGGAAGTTAGAAAGTGCAGCCACCCTCTAGGCTTCTGAAGTTTCCATTCCTGGAAATATCCTTTCCTTGATATGGTTTGCAGGACCTCCACCACGCTGGGAGCAATCTGGGCAAACCCTCACCTCAGCCTGGCTGCCCGGGCTCTGTCCCTGCCGGCAGACAGGGCCAGGGGCAGGACAGCACCCGGAGGCACAGGGGAGCAGTTGTGCGGAGGTCAGGCCCCTCCTGCACCTTGTCCACCAGCCCCCAGCCCCAGGAGTGGACGCAGAACATGGCAAGCCCAGCGCCTGCCTCCTCTGTTCTGGCAAGATTGCAGCCCTCTCAGCCCCTCCTAATAGGAATCCGGAGCCCTGGCCCCAAGCAGCTGCTCCAGGCCACAGGTGGTACCAGAGCCTGATCCGGGACCTCTGGTCTGCTCCGAGTCCCCAGCTCCTGGCGCTTTGATTTACTGACTCCCAGTTCCCACCTGGGGAAGTTCCACAGAGCTGTCACCTCTCTCCCAACTCATGGAGTTGACAGAGTCCAGGCTGCTTTTTCAGGTGATTTGGGGACCTTCCTGGGAGACACTTTGAAGCCTCTTCAAAGCTAGTGGCATTGTGAGCAGCCACCACGCAGCAGAAAGGCCCCTGCAGCCCTAGGCAACCTCCCACATTGCCAAGCCCCACAGACAGCCAGGGGCTCACCCCACTGCGACCTCAGCGGTGACACAGCAGGCCTGGTCAGGACGACGCCAGGGCTGAGAGGCCACAGTTTGAGGAAAGCACCTCAGTGGGCTGGCCCCTACTCTGCAGCCAACAGGAAGCTCCCACTGTCACCCACTCCAGCCATTACACGGCCTCCAGAGCAGGAAGGAGGGAGGCGACCCTGAAAGGAACTTCTTCAGAAGGAAGAACACTGAGCTGCACAACGAACTGCTCTGGAGGAGCTCCCATCCAGAACCACACTGGGGCTTGGGGCCCAGGACACGGATGCTGTCGATCAGATATTTGTTAGGACCAGGGTGATCACGCGCTGCCTCACGTTCAGCTAGGCTCTTGAAGTGCACAGAAGCTGAGTAAAGGCACCACTTTGTCCCTCTAGCTTCTCTCCTCTGCACTCGGGGCTCCCCCAGTCTGGGGAAGGGGCTCAGCTCATTGATGCTGCAGGTTCTGTGCCCGCCCCTCCCACCTCCGCCTCATCCCCCTGGCTCCTTAGTTAAGAAGATGCCAACACTGTTCCTCCATTAGCAGGATCATTTAGGCAGATGCCCACAGGGTGATGGCCCAAAGTCCCCACCTCCCATGCCCTGCAGCTTGTCCTCCACCCTCCACCCCAGGCAGGTATGAGGCTGCTGGGTCAGCTGGGGGAAACCGAGGCAGCCAAAGACCCAGGGCTCTGCCTCGATGGCCTGCCCCCTAAGAACCCCAGCCCCATCCCCACCTTGGGCCTTTGGCTTCAGAGCATGGGGCTGAATCTCATCAACAAGAAATTTGAAGCCATTAAAATACAATAAAAGAGAAATTAAATATAATCGCTCTGTAAATTATAACTAATTGAAACATCAATTGTAATTTTCATGATCTGCATTCGGAGTGAGTGATAGCAGAGCCGGGAAATGAAAGTTAAATGACGGTGGAGATGTCCCTGCATACCCCTGCCCCAGCCTCTGCCCCTTCTCCTGCTGGCTCCTCCCCTTCCCTTCCAGACCCTGCCGGAAAGTGCTCTCTTCCAGAAGCTTCCCGCACCCCGCCACATGTAACCTGACGCCTCAGCTTGCTTGTGTTTGGGGGAACTCCCAGGTGGAGCCTCGGCTCTCGTGTCCCCTGCAACCCTGAGGAGGGGCTGGGTGGCTTTCCTGGTTTCGCTGCTCATTTGGATCACGACCCCATGTCCCACCCACCATGACTGGCCACACTCCAGGCTTGGGACTGTCAGGAAAGAGCACCTGAAAGCCTCCCAGAACTTTCCTCTTTTCAGCCACGTGGCAGTAGTCCTGAGCCTGGAAGGATGCAGGTCATCTGAGCCATGCCCCTGCCTCCATCCCAGCTCAAGCAGGGCGCTCCGGGGCCCTGGGTCAGTCGTTCGGCACCAGCTTCCCTCCCCTTGTCTTGTGGCAGGGCTGTGATAGGGGAAACGTGAGTGGCCCTTCCCAGGTGTGGGGCAGCTCCTCCTCCCTCATTTGCCAGCTCTCCACTCTGTGTGCAGCACTGGGGACAGCACGATGTGACAGCTTCAGAGGTAAGCAGACCCACATCAAGGCTCCACCAGGGGGGTGTTGTCACTTGGCCTCTCTCGAAGACTCAGCCTCCCCAGCAGTGACTTAGAGACAATAATAACATTCGCTGGCGAGGTCTGGGGGTATTTAGCAAAGGCATTTGTGAAGCTCTTAGCACAGCGCCAAGCACAGAGTGAGTGCCCATTAAATCTAGTGATAATCGTTGTTATGATTGTCATTGTTTACCCCCACAATCACAGGCCTGTTTTTCTTTTGACCCCAGACCAGCGGGTCCCTGGGACCTGGTCCCTTCCCCCCCCACACCCTCTCCCAGGATATTAGCTGTTCTGGTGCTGCGGGGGCTGCCCCCACCTTCTCACGGCTGCAGGATCCTCTAGATCCCCCCAGGACAGGGAAAGGAGCCCCTGGTCTCCATGCCTGCTGGCAGGGGCAGGCCAGGTCCTGGCCGCCTGGACCCCAGCAGGCTGGCCTTAGTGTGTCGGTGGCGTGGCCAGCTCCCAGCTGCAGTGGAAGGAGAAAGGAGGTGAGGAAGGCCAGTCCACTCCCACCTCCTCCCAGAAAAAGTCTTTTCTTATAGAAGTTTTATGCTAGAGGTGTGGACTTCTAGAATTGTCATGACATCCCCAGGGCCGTTTCTCATGAGGTGACCTCTGTCCAGAACTGCCCCATCACAGACAATAACTGAAAGTGTTGATCACGCTGGCTGGGAGTAGGGGCCTGGACCCTGGGCCACCTGCCGCTTTCACGGCTGGAATGTGTCTACATCGCTCCTCACCGTACTCAGCTTCCTCATTGGAAAGCTGAACTAATTCACTGCTCCTCCTGCTACCTGAGCTGCAGGACCAGTGGGTTTTTTTGTTTTTTTTTTTTAATTTCTAATCTGGAAATGTAAATTAACATATCAATACCTTAAAATTTTCTTTATTAGGATATAATTCACATACCATAGTGTTCATCTTTTTAAGATATGCAATTCAGTATGTTTGGAAGGTTGTGCAACCATCACCACTTCTAATTTCAGAACATTTTCCTCAGCCCAGAGAGAAACTCCATACACATTGGCAACTGCTCTCTGTTTCCTCCCCCTGGCCCTGGCAACCACGGATCTACTTTCTGTGTCTATGGATTTATCTATTCTGGACATTTCACATAAATGAATCATACAATATGTGGCTGCTTTCGCTGAGCATCATGTTTTCAAGGTTCATCCATGTTGTAGCATGTGTCAGAACTTCATTCCTTTTTGCGGTGGAATAATATTCCACCCAGTAGATAGACCGCATTGTGTTTATCCATTCATCAGTCGATGTGAATTTGGGTTGTTTCTATTTTTTTGGCTGTTCTAAATAATGTTGTAATGAAAATTCATGTGCAAGTTTTTGTGTGGCTTTATGTTTTCAATTCTCTTGGGTATACACCTAGGAGTAGAATTGCTGGTGCATATGGTAACTCTATATTTAACTTTTTTGGGAACTGCCAAACTGTTTTCCAAAGTGGCTTTACCATCACTGCTTTTGTAAAAAATAAGATAAAAATGAATTATTAGAAAAATGAAATTTGAAATAACATACCAAACACAAGCCTAATTTTTATTATTAAATCAACAGGCATAAAATTACTTTGTCAAATTGCTATGAACGTTTCTAAACACCTCTTAATTTCTGTGCTTCCTTGGTCAATGATGGGTAACACACAGTTCTTGGACTGGCACCAGCCCCCAGACCCCACTCAGAGCAGCCTGAACCGTTTGTACCCTTTGTATCCCCTCAGTTACCTCCATGATACAGCACAGCCCTTCGTGTGGGCAGCAAGCCCCACGCCCACCCTGCCTCTCCAGCCTCACCTCCCACTAGCCACACCACATGTCCATGCTGGCCCCAAATGTCCTCATGGTACCCCCACCCCCTTTGACTGATTAATTCCCCTTATTTCAAGTCTGCGTCCAAACCACCTCCTCCAGGAAGCCTTCTTACACCCTGGATCTGGGTCAGGTGCCCCGTCTCGGGACTCCAAGTTACAAAGCTCAGTTTTACTCCCCTGCTTGCTTTGTAATGATCTGACTGTACATCTCTCTCCTCCACTATTAGAGCCTCCTTTAGGGCGGGGGCTCTTCCTAGGAAAAGATGCGTCCCAGATATATAGGGTGATCGTGTAATTTAAAGTCCAAGGCAGGACATTTTTTAGACTGAAAGGGGAGCCACTAATTATTATGCTAAGACACCAGGCATAAACCAGAACTGTCCTGGGCACACGAGGATGTACAGTCACTCTGTCAAGAACCTGAAGTCACAGGGAGGAGTCTATGGTAAGGAAGAGACAAGGAAGTGGCCAGCACTGGAGAGGCCAAGCAATGGGTCCCCTCACTCAGGACCCAAGTGCCCCTCGGCAGCTCCTTGGTCCAGCCATCCTCCTTGGACACCAGTGCCCTTGCCACTGTCTCTAGCGTGAGTGGGCCACCCACTGAGCAATCTCAACAACCCCTACCTCCTGGGAAGATGACCGCGTGTCTCGTCTACACAGTTGCTTTTGGCTTTGATGTTGATCCTGGGATCCAATAGCCATGGCCAAGTTTTCAGGGTTGTGAAAAGCACAATATGAGAGAAGCAGCAGTCCCCTTGGCCCCCCAATCCAGCTTCAGATGGGGACATGAGTGGATGAGGTACTTTGGAGTCTGGCAGACTATCTACTAGAACTGAGTTTTTCGTCTTTGTTCCCCCAGCCCCCAACCTAGGGAGTACTCCATAAGTGTTGGTTAAACGAATGAATGTCCCTGCAACAGCCAGCTGGATTTCCTAGAAACTAAAGATTCTTGGGTTTGTCACAGGCCAGAGGCAGTCAGCCAAGGAGTCGTCTTTTCCTGCTAAAAACTGGAGAAAATGGTGATGAGAAGAAAAACAGTGCAAGGCTCCCCTCATTCCTGGGTTACTAAGTGGCAGGGTCTCCCTGGGGCTGAGATTTGTAGTTCCTGGTTAAATGCCAGGGTTTAATGGGCATGCTAGGGAAAAATGTTTTTTAGTGAGTGGTAAATGTCTCCCTGGTGCCTGCAGCGGTAATTACTTCAATGGGACAATCTCTCTTTAACATGCTCCTGGCCAGTGGGTGGGGAGGTGCTCTGGACAGAGCGTCTAGGTCAGGAAGCTGTGGCCAAGGGCATCTCTTAGAGGAAGATGAGGGAGGAAGGCGGGAGAGACACAGGTCAGCTCACACCCGAACCAAGTTGAGATGACAGCAGCCTGAGGAAGCAGGGTGCTGGGCAGCCAGGGCAGGGGTATGTTCAGTGTGTCAATGCTTCAAGTTTGATTATTGGGTCGCTCAACAAACTCTACCTAAGCACCTAGTAATAACACAGGTCGAGCTCTTAATGCTAGGCACTGTGTTAAATAACCACTTTACATCCATTATCTAATTAATTATATCTAATTACAAAAATATTTTAAACCATATGAGGCACATATTATTATTGTCCCCTTACAAATGAAGGAACTGTGGCTCAGAGAGGGTAAAGAACTCCAGATTATAGATAATCTGACACTGAGGACACAGAGATGCATAAGTCTTTACCTGGATGAGGTTACAATGAAGAGCAAATAGTCCAGACCAAACAAAAACCAGGCAATTTTTAAAGTAAACTTTTAATTAAATTATAAAATACATACATAAAATGCACAGCTCACAGTGTTTAGTGTGGCAAATTTTTGCAAAGTGAACCATAGGGTAAACCAGCTCCCAGAGCAAGAAAAAAAACACAACAGCCTCCCAGAAGCCCAAAAGTCCTCTCCAATCACTACCCTCCCCAAAGGCAACCATTGTCCTGACCTTTGTCATCAGGTATTAGTTTTGCCTGAAAACTAAGAGATAATTTTATTAGGGGATGATAAATGCTAAAGAAACCAAATGCACGTGTGACTCTAGGAGCACAGAGGAGGTGACACCACACAACCCACGGCACAGAGAAGACTCCAGGAGGAGGTGATGTCTGAACCAAGTCTTGAAGGATGAACACACATGAAGGCAGAGGTGGAGGAAGGGGCATGTGTGAGCATGTACGTGCACCTGTGTGTGCATGCGTGTCATCATCCAAATCTCCCACCTCTGGCTATTAATCTCCTTTCTGTTCTACAAAAAGAAATGCGTTTAAGGTTAGCTCAGGGTTTCTCAACCTCCACACTATTTATTGACATTTGGAGCCTGATGGTTCTTTATTGTGGGGGCCATCCTGTGCATTGTAGGATGTTTAGCAGAGTCCCTGGCCTCTACCCGCTAGACACCAGCAGAAACCCTCCTCCCAAGTTACAGCAACCAAAAATGTCCCCCAATGTTCCTGAGAGAGGAGGACAAAATTGCCCTTTCCTGTCTTAGTGTCTGAGAATCACTGACACTATTGAGAACGGCCAGTGGCCAAAAACAGTGGTAAGTAAAGGATTTGGGTGAGCTCTCGGAGGACCCTGGCAGGGTGGCCGAGCCTGTGTCTGGAGGTTGTGTTCAGGAAGGCCTGCCTGACCCAGCTCCAGCACTGGTCAGCATCCCCCAGCAGCCAGCATGGACCTCGGAATTTGGAGGGGGTTGGCCCCAAGAAGCAAATGTCCCTGAACGGTCCCAAGCCAGGAGCAGGATTTGCTCCCTGCTCCTGGGAGATGAGGGGAAGAATACTATTTGGTGGAGCCTTCCTGCTGCTGAGATCAGATTTCAATTAAAATGATTAGCTCTGTTTATTTAGACGCCACAGCTGCATACCATCTATTGCGAGTTATTGTGAGTTTAAAGAAATAAAGGAGGGGCATGGGGGGAGGGGAGGCAATTCAGCCCAAATTGAAAAAGTCCTCCTGTAATTACGAGATTGGAAAATATCCGCTGAGGGGATCAATAATGGGAAATCTAAGTGCCACTGTGTGCCGAGATTACAGTTTCGAATCACTCCATCTTGGATTTTAATTTTCTCTCTCACTGTCACATCACCATGAGCGGTGACCCCAGCCCCACCTCCCAGCTTTCGAGAGGCAGGCAGTAGGGCCAGACCAATGCGGGGAAGTCAGGGCATATCTGACCTTCTTATGAAGTTTTTATTGCTGTGAAACAAATTACCACACACTTAGTGGCTTAAAACAACACACGTTTATTGTTTCACGGTGTCCGAGGGTCAGGAGTCTCATGATGGTTCAGATGGGTCCTCTGCTCGGGGTCTCAAAAGCTGCGCTCAATGTGTCAGCTGGGGCTGGGTCTCATGGGACGCTCAAGGTCTTCTTTGCAGCACACGCAGAATTCATTTCCTGAAAGCCACAGAACTCAAGGCAGCTTGCTTCTCCAAGGCCAGCAGGAGACAGAGTCTGATTTCCAGGTCCTCTTTTAGAGAGCTCACCTGATTAGGCCAGGCCCACCCAGGGGAGTCTCCCTTTTGATTAATTTAAGGTTGACTGTTTGGGAACCTTAATGACATCTGAAAAACCCTTTCATCTTTGCCACATTCTATAAACTAGAAGCAAGTTACATGCCCCACCCACCCACAAGGGGAAAGGATTACACAAGGGTGTGGGTCCTTGGAGGTCACCTTAGAATTCTGCCTACTACACCCTCCATCAGAGCTCTCCCCCCAAGCACTCCTCCCCAAATTTCCAGAGCCAGGCCATGGAAGATGTTCCTTCCAGAGCTACCCTCACCTGCACCAGCCTCTCCAACCCCAGCCTGCTGGACTGACGCCAATAAACCAGCAGCCAGCCTTGACTGATTGAGAGCCTCCCCAAAGAGAAGAAGATTGGAGAAAACAACCAAGGATATGATATAATCGTCTTTTTGTCCACTGCTCTTTCCTGCAGACCAGGTTTGCTCTCACTGGTCTATGGTCTCCTCTATGTCCTGAGCACCAGCCCAGGATTCCTGACTGCCCTGACCCAGCAGCCTTGACTTGCTACTTTCCTCCGTATCAAGATGCTGAGCAAAGGTTGCCATGCAAACACCGTGGGCCCTGACCCACCTGGGACTGTGTGCAAGGTTTCCAAGGGAAGGTGATGTCCCATCTGAATCTTGGAAAAACAAACTAGCTGGAAGCAAATGGAGAAGGACATTCCAGGCTACAGGAACATAGAAGAACAAAGCTGTGCCCTGTCCGTGGTGCTGATGCACAAGCACTCTTGATCAGACCAGTTCTGAGGTGAGGTGAAACCAGTCCCTGTTCCCTGCTGCGCCCTGGGCTGGCGCACAGGGCGGGCAGGTGGGATGGAAGTGAGGTGGCATCTAGCTACACATTTCACTTCCATAACAACCTTCCTGTTTCCCCTCTCAGTCTCACTTGTCAGTTTGTGACCATTAAATTCCTCATTAGCAAACGAGATCTGGATGAGCTCATTACGATGAGGGATGGCCCCACAGTGCAGCTGGCTGGGGGTGAGCTAGAACTTGTCTTCTCCCTCTTTATTAGAAGATAAGGCACCTCGCATTCTGTGCGCCCCTCTCCAGGTCTACTCCCAGGTCCAAACACACCCTCTGGAGTTATTCAGGGGACCAGCTTAAGGGGTGGTCAAGGCACAATAGGAAAACAAACAGCGGTACAGTTGCTGACTCACACATATACCCAAAGTCGCCCAATCAGGGACTGGGCTTTTGCCACTTCACACTAAAGCTCAGACTCCCAAATGTGACATTCAACCCTTCCCAATCGTCTCTCAGTCCACCTCTCCAGCCTCTTCTCCTGTCCTCCCCACACGCCCCCTGCATTTGGGCAGTGACAGATGACCTGAGGCTGTGGCATGCTGGAACTGGCTCATACCACTCCCAGCTCATGAGAGCTGCTTGTCACATACTCACAAGTTTTGCAAGACACTTGACATCACATTGACAGCTTGAAATCGGCCATGGTGGGAATATTTACACCACAGGAATTGGCAAATGCCACAGATTAAGGGTTTTTGGGTTGTTTTTTTTTTTTTTTTTTTTGGCAGACAGCTAGATTTTAAACATTTGCCAGCACGCCCCTGTCTGCAGGTCCCTGAGCACGTCATGCAGTTGCATATCTCCCATCTTTGCCACCCTTCTCCCTGCCAGGCTCCCCTCCCATGCCCTGGAACACCTCCCCAGCCCCTCTTCTGTGCTTGGTGAAAACCCAGTCATTTGTTGAGGCCCCAAGAAACAGTCCAGCTCCCCCTTCCATGCTCCTGCAGTGAAGGGATCTTACTCCCCAACCGGGACTTTTCATCTTGCTCTTCTACCTTAAGGATCATTTAGTTTGCATTTTTGGAAACTAATCCAAACCAGCTAATAGGAGAGGCAGAAATATGTGGAAAGGGAAGTGGGGGAGGGGCAGAAAGTACAGCCGGTCTCACAGGGACCAGGAAGTCATCCAACAGCTGCTCTTTCTCTCTCTGGGGCCACCTAGTCTCTGACATCTGCCTACACACACCTATTGTGGCTTCCCCCAAATAAGTGCCCTTTGTCCCTAGTCTGCAGGAAATCCCAGGCCAATCGGCCACAAACCAGAGAGTTTCTGAGTTCCAGCTCCAAACCCAGGAGCATGCCAGGTTAGTGTGTCAGGTGGGGTCACACAGCTACTGCCTCCAGCAGGGGTTGTGGGGTGTGGCTGAGAAGTTCCCTGGGCAGAGCTGGGAAACTGGCCCCTCTCTCAGGCTGGAAGGCAAGCTCCAGGAGGACAGAGAATGTGTGTATTCATCTCTAGATCCCCAGTCCTAGCACAGAGGAGCCTAATAGATATTTGCAGAATAAATGAATCACTTCACAGTTTGGGTCCTTCTTTCAGGAACATGTAACCCAGCTGGTCCCTGGAGAAGGAGGCAAAAGGCTTTGAGGAATTCAACGAGGTACCACTTCACACTCAAGTGATGAGGCTTCCTTGCCCTCCAGTTACTAGCTGTGTGACCTTGGGCAAGTCACTTAACCTTTCTGTGCTTCAGGGGCCTCATCTATAAAATGGGGGTTGTGATCTTGCCTCACTTAGGGCTGTGGTAAGGATTACAGATGATCTTCATGGAACAGTTGGGGTGGTGCCTGACACATAGTAGGCACTCAACACAGCAGTAGCTTTTGTCCGTTGTTCTATGCTGAAACCACAGGACAGGGTCCCAGCGGACTTTCTCCCCAGGTCTGATGTGTCTCCAGTCAGTCCCACACATTGACCCTCTTCTAACCTCAGCCAGGCCCCTGTTCTCAGGGGACTAAATCCAAGGGTAAGGCCATGTTGACAAGGAACTGCAGCCACTCCCCTCCTGCGCGCCCCAGGAGCCTGGGCTGAAGACTTCATCTGCTGTAATTAACAAGCCAACTGCACCTGTCTTGCTCCATTAGTAGCAGATCAGCCTGCCAGGCAAGGGCTGAGAGGGGGATTCTGAACCGGAAGGTAAGAGAGGACGGGGCAGGAACAGGGGCGTGATCCAGCCAGCAACCAGCATACCCCTCCACCTCCACCCCACCTCTTGTCCCGTCGCCCCCCCCAACTCCTGGGGCTGACGGTCCAGAGGCCACAAGCTACCTGGAAGGAGGATGATTGAGTGCAAGGAACAGCCTCAGCCCGCCCCCGCAGGTGCTCCCAACAGCAGGTATGGTGGGGCAGGTGGGGACAGAGCCATAGCTCAGAGGCCCGGAGAGTGGGGAGTAGCTGCGCCCCCTGCAGAAACCCCTCTCCCCAAGATTCAGCCAGGCAGGAGGCTGGTTAGGGCCATTCTGCCTCCATCCTTCCTTCTCCAAAGATTTTGCAATTCCTGCGACATGGGAGCACGTGGCTGCTGGTGAGCTTCGGGGAGGAGGCAGCGGCCAAGGCATCTTACACGGAGACCCGTGGCAGTTTGCTTCCTCCTCCCTGTCCCCCAGGATGGAGTCTAGATTCACAATTCAAGTTGTTTTTTCCTGCTTGCACACACCAGAGAAAACAGCAAGGACTGAGAAGGATGTGAGAATAGTGAGCCAGGCCCCACCAAACCGCGCTGGCCTCCCTGGCTGCGTTCCCAGTGCATCTCCTTCCCCCACTCTGGTTTCCCCCTCTGGACTCTCCTAAGTGTGCACGTGCTCGCCGGCAGGTACTTGCACGCATGCATGTGGTGCCTCTGATTCGTGCAGCCCACAGACCCCTCGAGTCCCTGCTTCTAGCCGTAAGCAAGAGTCTCTTTAATCTCCTCACCTTGGGAGGCATTGCAGCACGCTGGTAATTACTTTTGGAAACTCGGTCACTGGTTTAATTGGTAGAACTTGTCCTGGGCAATGTAACACCATGAAGCAACCTCGGGCCTGTTTCTCTGGGTACCTGGGTGGGCGTGTGGCTGTGCATG
Source organism: Daubentonia madagascariensis (assembly GCA_023783475.1). Taxonomy (NCBI): domain Eukaryota; kingdom Metazoa; phylum Chordata; class Mammalia; order Primates; family Daubentoniidae; genus Daubentonia; species Daubentonia madagascariensis. The sequence continues at coordinate 7,188,124 of JAKFHU010000487.1, read as the reverse complement.
CATGTGGGCTCACCTGTGTGTGGGAGGTGAGCATGCAGGGTCACCTGGGTGTAGGAGATGTGCATGTGGGCTCACCTGTGTGGGGGAGGTGTGCGTGCAGGCTCACCTGGGCATTGGACGTGCCAGCCAGAGTGTGTCTCCACCTGTTGACTGGCAGATGAACTAAAGGCATAGCTTGGTTGGGAGCAAAGGGCTCCCGAGGGCTGGCGGGACAGGACAGAGAGAGCCAGCCTGAGCCCTCATGGACAGCTCTGCCTTGGCACCAAGAAGGGGAGGGGTAATCCTTCACAAGGCCATCCAGATGGCCACCTTTGGTGGGCTCCCTGCCCTGTGTGGGGGAGTGGGAGGGCGGGATATCTTCCACGGACGCCTCCAAGTCTGCAGCTCCTCCCTGCTCTGTGTCCAAGGAAGACTGCCTCAAACCTGCTGGGTTTGGCCAGTGGGTGCCCTGGCAGGAGATGGGGGAGGAGGGAGAGAGAGTGAGCTCCAGGGATCCACTCCCCTGAGGGGCTGAGCGAGTCCCTCGGCTGAAGGTCACAGCCCAGGCTGTCTCTCATCTGGTGACACCCCCTGAGCCCTCAGCCAGTGGTGGCAGCAGAGTCCCTGCTGACACTCACGGTGGTAGGAGCGGGGTCTCTGCACCCTCCCTCCTGGTTTCCTGCACCTGCCCACACCTCCCCTTTATTAAAACTAGGCTCTTGCTGTGCCCTGTTTCCTGTCAGGACCTCAAAGGATCCCTCAGTGGGTGGGGGACGGTGTTTGGGGAAACAGACCCTCCCACTGTGTGAGACTTGCTCTGGTTTCCTTCTCTGTTGGCCCCCCATCAACAGACAAGCCCCGGGGCGGGGGCGGGGGCAGGGAAGATAACCCATGATTCCCCCCCAGAACACATCCCTCCTGAGTCTCTGTACTGCTTCCCCACACCCTAAGCCAGGGCTGGCCAGTGTGGGGAGGACACAGAGGGGCCCCACGACCACTCAGACCTCCCACGAGGGTCACCGGCCAACAGTTGGAAGGAGGGGCAAAGCACCCCCGGGGGCCTCCCCTGAACACTGCTCACTGCCAGGGAGGCAGGGGCAGGCGCCCAGCAAGCAGGACACAGACTCACGGACAGGGAGCGTGAGAGGAACAGACAGACAGACAGAGGTGGGTGGGTGGGGCAGCTGAGTGGAGGCTGGTGGGCTGGCTTTTGGGGCCGAGAGGCTGGGTCAGGGATGTGGCTCCAGCCTTCCAAGGCCAGAGCTTCCTGGGAGCCGCAGGGAGCAAAGTGCTGCCCCCATGGAGGTCCTACAACCCACCGGCCTGCCCTGACCCAGAGGACCCCCTTTGGAGGGGGTTAGGAGGTTTGTTCATTTCATCCTGCTCCCCCCACCCCAGTCTAGCCCGAAACCACCCCCATCCTAGCACTAACACCAGCAAGGCAAGAGGCCTGACCACACCCTCCCCTGGGGGGTCCCACCCTGGGGGAGAGCCACCCGGTCACCAGCCTCCCCCTGTGCCTCCCACCTGGCAGAGGAACCCACAACCCACCCAACACCACTGCTGACACCAAAGGTCTCCTGTCATTCACGCCCAAGACACTCTCTGAGCCTTTTGATTTATGGACTTTAATTTCCCCAGATCCTCAGCCGTGCGCTCCTCTCCCTCTGGTCTGTCAGGGTGTTCGTCTCCCAGCCCCCTTCAGCCCCCTCCCCCTCCCTGTTTTTTAATTTGAAGCATCCGTCTGGAGCATCCTGAGTGGGGACATCTGCAATACTGAATGCATTAAACTGCTGACAGCTCTATTGATTTTCTCTCTCCCACTGCATAATGCAAGATATATACAAGCTGATAGGCCAGCCCTCTTTGAAGGGACTGTGCCCTTTTTTCCTCACTCTGATGTCCCCTCACCCTGGCACATGTTGATATATAGGAGGGGTGCTTGTCCCTCACGCTCAAGATGGATACTCCTCTGCCCCAATATTATTTTCCTCACCGTTGGTGGACATGGCGCAATCTGTCCTTGTTACACTAGCAGATTGGATGCTGTGAAAGCAGCTCTTGGAGTGAAAGGGGCCAGTGGGGGGGAAGCAGAGGAGTTGAGGAGGTGGCATCTGTCAAACCGGCTCTGCCCCCATGGAGGAGATGGTGTGGGGCTTTCAGAGCAGCCCCTGCGGGCCTCGCCTAGGTCTGGGCAAGGGAGGATGCTCGCTGCTCTGGCCCCCCCATCCCCCTGCTTCCTCCAGTTGTGGTTCTTCTCCTCCAACTCCTTTGGCAACTCTTGCCTGGGACTCACATTCAATTAACAGTTGCAGAGCCAGCTGCTGGTCTAAGCACTTTTCTGTTCTTTGTGCCTTCTGGTTTCTCATAAGCAGGGCAGCCGCAGACAGTTGTGCAGGCTGCACACAATTGGCTGCAGTGGCCTGGCTCATAGCAGGAGTGAATACTCCTCCTCAACAGCGACCAAGGCTCAGAGATCTCCCAGTCAGACACTGGATTTGAACCGTTTTCCTCCCACCCTATCACACTGCCTCCTCCAGGAAGACCACCTCAATGGATGTCACCCCATCTGATTGTTCCTTTGTTCTTGTCCCCCTGGAGCTTATTTGCTATGAGGGCTTGCACGTTCTGGCTGGTTGCTCTGAATGTGTTGGGTGGGTTCTCGGGACAAAGCAATGTCCCACTCATCTTTGTGAATCAGCCCCCATGTTACTTACTCCTGGAGGGTTTCCCAGGTTCTCCCCATCCCCAGCATGGACCAGACAGACCCCGAAGGCCCCCATCTGGTCCCACGGTGACAACCACTTCCTACACGTATGACCCTTTCTGGTCATTGCCTCCTCTACTAGTCTGTGAGTTCCCTGAGACAGGGACAGAGTTGGGGACAGGATCTTATTGCTACATCTTCACCACCTGCCCAGAGCCTGGCACGGAGCTGGGGCGACACAAAGGTGTGCTGAATGGACGCTGTTATGACAGTCAAAGCACCTAGCACGGTACCTGGCCAACAGAGGAGCTCTCCAAAAATGGGCCAAATCCATCTCATCAGTCAGTAAGCTGGGCAGTGGGTGGGTTTGCTCCCTCACAGGCACCTTAAAGGTGGGCCCAGTGCCTCTTCTGCCCCCTCCCACTCCACCCTAACCCAGCCCCCCACCTCAGTACAAGGTTTTCCAACCACACTCTGGGCCAACATCAGCTACCACACCTTCCCGGAGTAGGGACGAGGCTCCTGGCTAATGGGGCTGCCACAGTGCTTCCTGGTGACCGGAGCTGACCACACTCCACCTTGCCAACCCCCAGACGCCCACACAGGGCCAGCACCCAGGACAGTACTCCTTTGAGCATCCCAGAGAAAGGCTTGGAAACCCTAGGCGAGGCACAAACGTGAGGAGGTGTTGGGTGCAAAGACAGTAGGGTGGGCCCGGAAGTAACCCAGTCGGAGGCACAGAACAGAGACACCCGTTACAATAAAGAATATTCTCATGGTTTTGTGTTTCTAGTCAAGCGTCTCTCAATCAGAAGCAATTTTGCCCCCCAGGGGACTTTGGCAATGTCTAGAGTCATTTTTGTTTCTTGCAGTGGTAAGGGTCTGGCATCAACTGGGTAGAGGCCCCAGACACTGCTACACACCCTCCAAAGTTCACAGCAGCCCACCCCCAAATGGAGAGTGACCTGATCCGAAAAGGTCAATAGTGCCCAGTGTGAGGAACCCTGTTCCAGCCCAGCCAGCCATGCATTGTGGCTTTTGGCTCAGCAGCTGGGAGAATGCTGGACCCATCTGTCCCTTGGGGGCACCTCAGGGTCTCACGGACTCTTTGGGGGCTGGCGTGGGGGGGGTAACAAGCATCACTTTAGTCGCACAATCTTGGGTTGCCAAAACAGCACCAGCCCTCTGCCCACACCCTGCCTCCTTCCTTCCTCCCACCCTGGCCCCAGGTAACCAAGTTTGGTGAGAGGGGCTGTGGGCTCTCCCCTGCTGAACCTTTAAGGTTTAATAAACAAGTCCCTCCCAAGAGGGTTTAAAGGACAGCCCTGCTGGCAGCCAAGGACATGGGCCTCCTGGGGGCCTCGTGGACATTAAACGGGATATTAGACGGAAAGCACTCCGCCAGGCGCGAAGCAGCACGCGGCTGTTACTTAGAATTTACCTGTCGTCCTCGCAGCCTGAGGTCACAGGACTCAAGGCAGAGAGGGGCTGGCTCCTGCAGGTTCCATTCCCAGCCACGGCCTCCGCGCCCCTGGGTGGCGACTGGCGGACACTACACCCCGGGCCGCCAGGGAGGAAGCCCGGGCCAGGGAGCTCTGCTGCAGCCCTTGGAATGACATTCATGAGGGAACTCCTGAGGGCCTCAGACTGCAGCCCATTGCCCTCCAGCCTCTTCTCCCCCACCCGCTACCCCAGACCCCACACGCTTCCACTGCAGCCGCACTGAACTTCCAGCCACACTGAACTTCCCACTGTTCCCAGAAACACCGTGTGTTCTGCCCCTGGGCAAACATCAGCTCCCTTCCTCCTTCTGCATGGAAGCCCTTCTCCTGGCAAACTCCGACGCACCCCTCTCGGAGGCTGAACTCTGTGTCACCTCCTCCATGAAGCCTCCCATGACTCGCTCAGGAGGAATTAGACCCTCTGGCCTCTGGGCACCATCCACACCTTGTTATGGGATCCCCGCAGCCTGCGAGTGTCCAGAGCAGGAGCCGCACTCTGGTTATTCCCGGGGCCCAGCCCAGTTCCCGCACAGAGTAGGAGCTCAATAAATGCTCACCAAGTAAACAGAAGGGGTTGAATGAGAGGAAAGCCTACAGGTTGGGAGGTCTTGCCCACCACATACCATGTCATCCCTCTGCCCACCTGCGAGGCGGGGTGCTAGGGTTTTTGACCAATCCTGGTCCTATATCCAACGTGTCCCTGAAAACTGAAGAGAGAAATCTAAACCATTTGGCCTTCAGGGTGGCCAGTATGAGGCCTGCTGGAGGGAGGGGAAGAGGCCATGTGCATTCCACATCCCTCTCTCCCCTGCTGCAGACCCCCCAGGGCCAGCTCTGAGCCTGCAGAGTGATGGAAAGGAAGGAGGGGAGAGGGTGGGCATGCACCCTGCAGCTCTAAACAGACCCTCTGTGCACCTCCAGCCTGTGCCTGTGCCGCCTCCACCCTGCTTGAGACCCCTTGGACAATGGCAGTAGCCCTCGCCATTCCTACAGCCTCCAGTCTTGGACGTTCCAGCCCACCCTCCACGCAGCATGGCCAGAGTGACCATAACAGGCAGCCTGGCCCCTGCTATGGCCCTGCCCTCGGCTTTCCTCTCCTGCCGGATCCACCATGGGCCCCTTTGGAGCGTCACATCTCACATGTGTATGGGAATCACCAGGGAAGCATACATCCAAGGCAGTATGCCGTGCTCCACCCTCAGGGGTACAGGCTGTTGCACTCAAGGCCAGGCTTCAGCACCCTTGGTTTCCAACTGTCCCGGTCACACCAGGACATTTGGGGCTCATCTTCCCATGGGGCACGGGGAGTGTTCCCTCCAGACACCTTGCTTCACCTTTCAGTGGCCGTGGTTTATTTTGCTATTTGTCCCCCTTGGGGAGCTGGAGAAGGCCTTTGGTACTTGAACAAATTTGCGTTTGTGTTCTGTTACTACAAATCTATGTTCCCTTAAATTATACAATTCAAGAGGGCGAACATCTGTCTCTCTGGGATCGTTGCCAAAAGGGAGGTGCAGCCCCTCCTTCTGTCCCTGTCCTTGCCCTGTCAGTCCTGCAGTGGGGATGAGAAGCAACAGCCATTCATTCAGCAAATATTTGTTGATCACCTACTACATGCCAAGCACTGCTTTGGGTGCGTTAATTCCTCCCTCCATCCCTCCATCTCTCCCTCCCTTCATGTCTCCGTCCATCCCTCACCCCCTCCATCAGCCCCTTCATATAGTGAGTGATCTCAGATGTCACATCCAGCTTAAACTGCGTTGAGCACGTACTATATACATGAGTACTGCATCCTGAGAGCTATCCAACCCTGTCCTTGCCTTCAAAGAAAGGTAGTACAAATGTATGAAAAGTTTAACACGGCCACACAGCCTATGGAGAGGTGATTTCGAGGACCCACTGAATGAGTGACAAGCAACAGGTGTCAGGAGTGAAAGGTCCTGCCCAGCTTTGAAGGACAAGTAGGACTTAGTATCAGAGCAGCAAATGCCTGGAGGTCAGAAAGACCCACGGGCTTGCCTGGGTCCTTGTCCAGCAGCAGTGGGGCAGAAGAGACCAGAAGGCATCTGACTGGGATGGAGGAAGGCCAGGCCGAGGAATGTGGGAAAGTCCTCAGGGCAGGGCCAAAGCACCGCTGATTCTCAGACTGGCTCTCGAGCTTCAGACATACAAAATTAAGCTTCTGCCAATTAATTTCTTCCACTGCTAAGACCCAGACACATTTATAGTTGCAGAAACATAGTGTGGCTTCCTTAAAAGACTCTCCAGTACTATGAAGACTGTTTTGTCCATACTTCCCTGTATCACCAGCACCCCTGGGAAGGGGTCAACCTGGGCTTGTCAATGACAGTGGAAGGACAGGAGGGCAGGAGGGAGGCAGGGAGAGAGGAGAGCGAGCTGGAAGCTCATGGCTAAGTGCTCTTTCTCTTCAGGAGGGCCGCTCTGTAATAATAAGCACAAGGCAATTACATTCTGCTGTGTGGTTATTAAATTTGGGGGCAACAAATATAATAAAATGTAGACATTTGTAGAGAGGTTGAAAATAAAATAAAAGTGGAGGATAAAAATAAAATCAATAACCACAGGTTTCCCGGCGCCTACCTTAAAAGACGGCATAGAAGAGCCCAGTGGTAAATGTGCGCCAGGGTGGCATGGAGGCTGCGGGCCCGGGCGCGCAGGGAGCGCTGCCTGCCCCGAAGCTGCCCGAGCCCCGCCGAGGGCTGCGGGACTGCACGGGTTCCAGTCCCGGCGGGGCTCGGGCCAGGTGCTCCCCAAGCCCTCGTGCTCCGCGGGTAAGAGGGGCGAGAGCAGGAGCCGCCTGCGGCCACCTCCCGGGGAGCGCTCAGCGCAGGGGGGCTGCGACCTTGCTCCTAGCGCACAGCAATTCGGAAAGGAATTCGAAGCAGCTAGTGGGAAAGGCCCCTTCGATGGAAAGAGGAGGTCCCTGGCCATGACAGATTCGGTGTCCCTCAAAAAAGGGTGCAGGAAGGAAAGGTGAGGCGCCCCCAGCAAGGTCTACCAGGTACACACGAGGGTCCCTTCCGTTAAATGAAGAATTCCCTGGGTAGACGCCCAGTGCACGAACCTGCAATAAAACCTAGTGAAGCCAAGCTGGAGTTTGGGGGTTGCGGGGGAGGAAAGGATGGGGGGCATGGGGGAGGGGAGGGGTGGGGTGGGATGGGCGGAGGGAGGCGGGGGAGCGGGCGGCGGGCTGGCCGTCACGGCCGTGGAGCTGCACTGTTAGCCCAGACCAGAAGGGGGCAGGGCTGCGCAAATTGGAAGGGCGAACGCCTCTATGCTTCTTGATCCTTTGCAGACACCGTTCCCAGTTTCCTCCGTTGGGCGGGCTTAACTGCCCGGAAACGGAAATCTTGCTCTTTTCCTTCCTTCTCCCTTCTTGCTGATTGCTGTGAGTGTCTCTCCTGTGGTACGCGGGGGTGCGGGATAATCCGGAGCAATCCACGGCCTGGTGGAATTTAGGGTTCCCGGGCGTGCATCGAGGGTGTGGAGGAGGAGGAGGGAGTGCGATCGGGCAGGTATTTCGGGGGAGGGAGGGGAAGCGGGGTTCTCTGCCCGTCTCCGCGCCCTGCTAAGGCCGAGGACTTTTTCCCCGCAGGCGTGGGTCCGCGCCCTGTCTCTGCGCTCCTCGTCGCCATGGTGAGTACGGCCCCTGCTGGGCACCTTCCCCGGGGAGGCACTTGGGACCCAGGGGCGAGGGCGGGAGCGCCTTTCCCGGGGTCTCCGGAGGCCGCGAGGGGCTGGTGGATTTGGCCGTCTCCAAGAGGTCTGCAGCTTTTTACCGTTTCCTTTTGCAGCCTCGGAAAATTGAGGAAATCAAGGACTTTCTGCTCACAGCCAGGCGAAAGGATGCCAAGTGTAAGTGGTCGCTCTGGAGGTTAAGATGAGTAAATGGTAACGATCGCGTTTGCGCGGGGTGGTGCCGCGCGGGTCCTGCTCCTGCTCCTGCTCCGGGAGCGTCTTCCCGCAACGCCGGGCGGGGCACGGGCCGGGCCGTGTGGGAGCAGTGCTTCCGTCGTGGCCCCCGGAAGAAAGACCCGTTTGCGCAACGTGAGGTGGTGGAAAGAGTTCTTAGGTCCGTCTTCCTTAGCTAGTTGTGAGCATTTTAAAGACCGTTCTGAGTTCATTTTTCTTTTGTTGTATATACAGTAGATTCACTGAATCTTTACTGCATGAAAGTCTCGAAACACGCGTCCCATTAATAACTGAGTTTAGTGCTGCATATTCAGTTCTGGGCATGGTGTGGACTGAGTATGGTCTTAGCTCGCAGTGAATTTCACTACTAAGTAATTTAATATCTATCGAATATTAAAGTGTAGCCTGAACTTTCTTAAACTTGCTTAGAACACTTTTGTTAGCCTACAGTTGGGCAAAATCATTTTAACGCAAGCCTGTTTTATAAAGTGTTGAATTTCTCATGTAATTTATTGAATACAGCACAACCGTAGGTGGTTTACCCTCGTGGCTGTCTGGGGGCTGCAGCTCACTGCTGCTGCCCAGCATCGGGAGAGGGTGTCATACCCTAGCCTGGTTTCTGCTGAATGTGTATCACTTCTAACACCATCCTAAAGTTGGAGAATTTTAGGTTGAACCATCATGAGTTGGGGATGGTCGTTTTTCACTTCGCAGCTTGTAAATAAAGGGGAAAGGAGATGAGGAGTCAAAACCATAAAACAGCAAGTTTTCAATTGGTATGTGCCAGCCTCTGCTGCCCACATATTATCATTTTTTATACCAAACGTTAGAGGTAGAGGTAGTTCTGTTTTCCCTTTGTTAATAGTTCAAGGAGATTTAGGGGCTTGTGTTTGATACAAGATAGATCTTAATTTATGTTACGTTACTTTAACCCGTAGTCATATTTTTTCTGCTGCAGGAAAGAGAATTGGATAATTTGTGAAAGTAGGACAGTGTTGGGCAGATGTATTAAGGCTAAGACCAACCGTCTCTAATGCTCTATGCCAGTGATAGCACCAGATGGTGGTGTTCGGGGAGAGCCTTTAATGAGTTGGGGGTGGGTGGGCAGGAGCAGAGAGGGTCATATTTGTGTGTCCTGATTATCCAAAACAGCGTGTTGCCTTTGATCCTCTGGTGTTGTATGAACTGGTAAACCACCTGTGGAAACAAATAGCATGTGGTGGGAGTGATGTCTGTGTGCTTGTGTTTTGTGTACTGTCACACTATAAAGAGGAGATTATTGGGTCAGTTTTAAGTTCAGAACAACTCCCAGCTCTACCAACAGCTAACTGTTCTCAGCAAGTTAAACATGACACCACCCTTTCCTTGTGTTTAAAAGGGGTGGTAACAGTATCTGTCTCACAGATTGGTGCAAGGATTGAATCAGGTGATCCATTAAAGCCCTTCACATGTTGAAAAAGTGAAGTGATGCCAAATCCGTCAGATTGGTTTGCGTTTTAATTCTGTTTGGGAACCTGGTTTTAGATGATGCGGCTTATGAGGGTAGATGTCATGGACCCCTGGGCATAATAAGGTGTTCAGTAGGTGTTTGCGAAATAAAATTTAAGTTTCATTTTATTTTCAAATGTGAAAAGGGCATAGTATAAAATTTACCACCTTAACCATTTTTAAGTGTGTACAGTTCAGTGGCATTAAGTACGTTCATATTGTTGTGCAACAGCCACCACCACCTATCTCCTGAACTTTTTCATCTTCCCAAACTGAAATTGTCCCCATTAAACAACTCCCCAGCCCCTAGCAACCACCATGCTACTTTTCTGTATGAATTTGACTATTTTAGGTACCTCTTATAAGTGGAATATACAGCATTTGATCTTTGTGACTGGCTTCTTTCACTTCAAATAATGTCGGCAAGGTTCATCCATGTACCATGTGTCAGAATTTCCTTAAGTCTGAATGAATAGCCCATTGTATGGATAGACCACTGGTTTTTTTAATCCATTGTCTATTGATGGACATTGGATTGCTTCCACGTTTTGTGAATTTTGGCTATTGTAAATAATGCCTCTGTGAACATGGGTATGCAAATATTCTGTCACTGCTTTCAGTTCTTTTGGGTGTATACCTAGAAATGGAATTGCTGCACATATGGTAATGTCGAATAACATTTTTTAAGAGATCCGTAAATCTTTACAAGTGGTATTCAGCTTAGTTTCTGGGAGTGGGACAGCTGCTAGGGGCAATGTTAGGATACTGAAAGAGGTTGGTTTGGATGAATACCTAGGTGTCTGGATTTATTAAGAACATGAGCCAAGGCAGCCAGTGCCTTGGGCCAACTCCAAGCCACAGTGCTTCTGCTTCCAGTAACACACCCCTGTCCTCTAGCAATTATTGGTAGAAAGGGAGTTGTGGGCTTGTGAGTACAAGTTAATCTTGTGCTGCTGCTTTGAGGTTAAGTGCTATGCTTGTGCGTCTCATTAGGTACTTGGGTTCGAGCACTAGAGCCCATGTTCAGTCCTCAGCTGCCTGGTTCTCAACTGGCACTTCACTCCTTTTAAAACAGTGAGTACTTGGGAGTGTCTGTGAGCAGTTTTTTAAAGAAATTGGAACAAGGTGTTTGACAGGTACATGAGGTGGCTAACCTACTCCTGGGAAGCGGATGTCTTCCAGCAGCCAGATGGAAATGCATTGACATTTACATATAACCAGACTATGTTTGCAAAATTTCATGCCCTGCGCAGTTGAATTTGAGGTACACTTAGAGGTCTTTCTTGTCTGAGCTGTGATCCTGAGAAAGAACTTGGCAGTAGAAAAGATCCCAGAAAACCAGTTACACATAAATTTTAGGAAAAGCTTTGGTGCATGCTGTGTCGGGGGCGGGAGTGAAGGAGTACTGAAGGAAGAGCTCTCTACTATTGCCCGGAACATCATCTCCTGTGCAGAGAATTGATTTCCAGGAGTGGGGTGCTAAAAAGTTCTTGATCCATCTCCTTACTTTAGGAACTGCTTCCATCCCTTGGGAAAAATAAGGTTGATATAGGATGTTCTACAATGTTGTGTTCAAGGTACCAAATGCCTATGTTTTAAATATAAACAGACCAGTTAAAATTGAATAAACCCCAGGCTCTTGAGTATTAATAAAAGGGAAATGTAGATCTCTGACACCATTTTTTTTTTTTTTTTTTTTTTTTTTAATTTTGAGGTCATAGAGGGACAGGTAGTCTTGTTTTCTGTTTCAGCAGAGGGACAGTACAGGGAGGTGGGGCACATCTCTGGCAGTAGGTGCTGAATGACTGCGGTCACTTAAGTGCCACTTGCTGAGTGAGTGTAAAGTACATGAGCTGTGTAACACCTGTTTTCTGTGATACAATTTAATTACTAATTCTGGTCTCTGGTAGCTGTCAAGATCAAGAAAAATAAGGATAATGTGAAGTTTAAAGTTCGATGCAGCAGATACCTTTATACCTTGGTCATCACAGACAAAGAGAAGGCAGAGAAACTGAAGCAGTCTCTGCCCCCTGGTGAGTGAACCTGAAATCCTGGGGAGGGGGGCGGGGGGGGGGTGACAGACTGACCCCAAACAGGGAAGACTGCTGTATTGCCATCTTGTTTCAAATCCTCCCCAGGTTTAGGAAAGCCCATTTTGTGGTATTTCTAAGTGTCTGCTCTTGCTGTTGGTTGTGCAAGGAGTGGTTGTGATTCCCAGGTTATATCCAATACCAGAAATAGTTCTTTGGCCAGAGGAAGGTTTATGGCTCATTTAGTCCTCACCCCAACCTTGCAAGGTAGTTGCCAGTACTGATGGTGCCCATTTTTACAGGTAAGGGAGCTGATTGACTATCATAGGCCAAACACTAACTTAAATGTTTTAACCAGAACCTCCCTTGTGGGCTTAATTTCTGAGCCTTGTGAGCTCTCTGTAGCTTAAGTACAAAATCAAGACAAGCAGCAGCAACTTAGTCTATCTTCTGGATCACTCACTTCTTTATCTCTTTCCCTCTAGGTTTGGCAGTGAAGGAGCTGAAATGAACCAGACACGCTAATTTGAATTGTATTAAATTTTTTAAAATTTTAAGTGTCCTTTATCTCTGAGCATGGGAAGGGTCATGCTGCTTGGTAATGGCTTCTGGTGGGAATGGGACAGGGGTCCTGGTTGCTAATCCCTAAGCTTGGATGTGATCTTAGTGGGCAAATGAGATCATCTTTTTTTCAGCCTGGGTTTGAAAATAGACATAGGGGGGCTGTAATAGAAATAGGCAGCAGGATGGAGATTGAATTCAAACAGGTCCACAAAGGCCCAACTCCCACATGGGTGTAGCAAGGACCAGCCAGGCCTGTCTTCAGAGTAATTAGATACTGGTTCTGCCACTTGCTAACCTGCAGGATTTTGAGAAATGACCTCACCTCTGCCCCTGTTTCCTCAGTTGGGTAATAGCCATATTCTTTTTCATAAGGGTTGAATGAGCTAGAACTGCTCCTGCTACTTAATACTAGCAAGTTTCAGTGTGATGTGGATATGGGGTCATGTGGGGACAGACCACGAGGTGGCACCATGCTACAACGGTCCCCAGTAAATGTCTAGAAATGGTTCACATGATATCAGATACACTCTCAAGTGTCTTGAGTGCCAGAGATAGTTGGGTTTTTTCATCTCTACTTTTAAAAAGTGCTAGACAGTGTGCTTGGTATTGTGTTAAGTATTTAAACATAAGCAGATTGTGATGGGCAAGCACCAGTCTGAATCTTTCTGTAAGAATTGTAAGGGTGAGAGGTTTTTTTTTTTTAATCTGGCTGTGAGTTTATTGGAAGGTATAGGTTTTGTTTCCTCCAGCAGAGGGTGTGCACACAGGGGCACCCAGTGATTGTTGACAGACCCAGCTGTGGCACTATCGGCTTTCAGTCTTCCCCTTTCTTTAAGCATTTAAGATTCCCAAGGAAGAGGGAGAGTTTACCATTTAGGCTTTCTTTGTCCCCGGCACATTGTCTAGAGACTCATCCCATCTCCTAGGAGACAGACCCTGCAGGGATTTGTCTGGCTGCATTTTCCAGAGAAGGCATCCTTTCATGCAGTGCTCCCCAGCGCTGGCTTATGCCTTAGAGTCATTTGGGGCACTTAAAAACAATTTACTATGGTGGCCAGGGCTGACTACAGAGATTCTGATGATGTTGGTTTGGAGCATAGGTTTGTTTTTTAATCCTCAGGTGGCAGAGCTAAGGCCTGCACACTAGGTGGATGATGAGGTTTGTGCATCAGTTGCTGGTTTGGACTGGTCAGGGGACTCTCAGGAGTGCTGTTCTGGAGTCCTTGGGAGGTCCACTACTGTTCTCCCCCACTGACTCACCTCTCTAGGTCAGCAGGCTCTTCTGGGAAGCTGCTAGAATGGTTACTGGTGCAGACCATCTTTGCAGGTTTGGGTATTCCAAGCTGCACCCATGTAGCTCTGAGGGAGAGCTTTTGCAGTTAGCAGCTTTAAGTGTCACATGCAGGCCTTGCCCCCTTCCTCCACCCCTCCCTCTCTGGTGCCCAACACCAGCTGCTGGGGCTCCCCTGCACTAGGTCAAAGTCAATCCTAAGGTGATCATCTACTGCCCAGGAGGCAGACATCTCCCACTAAGGGGTCTCCTGTTGTCCTCCTTCCTATCCTAAGGCACTATGCAGTTCACAGTTGTGACTAGTCTCTTCCTAGAGGAATGACATTTATAACTTTTGAGTCAATTGAACATCTGGTGGTGGTTGGGAGGTGCTGTGGCAAGGATGAGCACCTTTAGCTTTATGTGCCATTGACCTGGAGAAGGAGGCAGGGACCTGTGCAGGGCACCAGGCAGTGCCTATCCCGAAGGTTCCGGGGGAGAGGGTGGGTTGTGCTGCATCCTCAGGCCTGTTCTCAGTCCCCCTTGAGGGCGTGGGCTGTAAAGGGACCCCTATGAGATCCATTTCAGGCCCATTTCCTCAAGAACCTACAGTGGCTGGGTCTAAGACTAGGATCTGGTTCTGCCTACTTCTATCTTGTCTTCCCCCCCACCCCTTAAATAAAGGCACTTATTTTAATGTGAGGCTTGTGGGATTTTTTTTGGGGGGGGGGCGGGTCTTGTGTTGCTCTGGCTGGTCTCGAACTCCTGGGCTCAAGTGATCCTCCTGCCTCAGCGTCTGAAAGTACTGGGATTACAGGTGTGAGCCACTGCCCCCGGCTTAAAGTGAGGTTTTTTGAGATATAATTTACATACAGTGAAATTCACCCTTTTTGGGGTGCAGATCTGTGAACTTTGACAAACGTTTACAGTTGTGTAACCACCACTGCAATGGAGAGAACATTTCCGTCACCCCGAAAAGCTCCTTTCCCACGGCGGGCAGCAGCTGCTGGGCTGATGTGCACCTGCCCCAGCGGTTCTCCAGGCTCCTGGACCCCCTCCCTCGCTCTCGAGCTGCTTCGATTTCCTTTCTTCCCCCACCCCGACCCAGATTTCACCCGGGTCCTGTTTCCTCTGCTCAGAATCCTCCCCCAGGACACCCCCAGTTCACTCCCGATCATCCTTCAGCTCTTGCCTCGCTGTCCTTGGGGAAGCACCCCCGACCCCAGACCCCGTCCGCCTCTGCATACCCACGCAGGACTCTCCAAAGCGCCGAACGAGGTTTGTAGTTAATCACTGTGTTTGCAGGATGAAAGTCGGCCTCGCCTGGCCTGCTAGGCTCTAGGTACCGTGCAGACAGGAACAGGAACATGTGCGCCTCATTCATCACTGTATCCCCTAGGGCAGAGAAGAAGCTCAATAACATTTGTTGAATTAGGGAAAGAAACCCCTTTGAGAGAAGGACGAGCGTCCCGGGCCTCCTGCACCCAGTGCGGGCCTCGGCCTTGGGCATGCGCAGATAAGATGGCAGCCGTCCGGCTCCGGGAACCCTACGGGATCGCGACCACCAGGAGAGGCCCCAACGGCAGGGCAGGCCTAGACTCCCTCTTCCAGCCCCAGGGTCATTGACTGAGCATGGGGCGTCGGTGGCCCGACCCCTCTAACAGCCACGCGTGTTTGCAGGGCCCCGCATTCGCCCCGTCCCCAAGCCGCAACCCTAGGAGCCCCTCCCCTGCCCGCCCGGGCCTCCTTTCTCACCGACGTCTCTGCCCGGGTCGCTACGCACCCCGCAGGCTGGCTCCCCACGCCGCCTGCAACCACGCCCGAGCCTGTCGCGACCCCTTCACTCCACACCCTGCCGCCAGGCTGAGCTCCTTCCTCCCTGGCCCCGGTCACACCTGGCTGTTTGCGGCTGCAGGACCGGTGGGGGCCTCCACACGTGTGCACGGCACTGAGGGCCCAAGGGGCGCGAGGCTCCCCAGGTGGGCGGCTGCCCCTGGCGCCGCCCTGTCCCTGCCGGGCTTTGCTTTTCTCCAGCTCACCCTCCGACTAGCGCGTGTCGCACGTCTCTGCGTGTGGACTGTCGTCACCGCACACGGAAGTGCCATGCGCTCTGGGGCAAGGGCTTTCGTCTGCTTTTGTTCACTGATGTAACAGTGCCCGGCACTCGTCCCTACTGGGCGCTCCCATTGCTCTCCTCCCCTCCCCTCTACACAGGTCAAAGTTCCCTTCCTCCAGGAAGCCCGCCCTGTCCCTCCTGCCAGGAAGAATCAAGCAACTTTTGTCAGTACCCAAGACACCTCGTCCTCACTCCGGGAGCCTTGCTGGCGGCATCAGTCAATTATTGGGGCAGGTGGGCTGGGAGCTCCCAAGGGCAGGGACCACATCTTGTGGGGGGTTTTTTTATTTGTTTGTTTTTGTTTTGTTTTGTTTTTTGAGACAGAGTTTCGCTCTGTTGCCCTAGCGTCAGCCTAGCTCACAACAACCTCAAACTCCTGGGCTCAAGCGATCCTCCTGCCTCAGCCTCCAGAGTAGCTGGGACTACAGGCACACCACCACGCCTGGCTAATTTTTTCTATTTTTAGTAGAGACGGGGTCTCGCTCTTGCTCAGGCTGGTCTCAAACTCCTGAGCTCAAGGGATCCTCCCGCCTCGGCCTCCCAGAGTGCGAGGATTACAGGCGTGAGCCACCGCGCCCGGCCGGGGACCACATCCTCTCTGAGTCCACATGGTTTACATAATAGATGCTCAGTAAATGACGGAGAGTGAATTTAGGATGAATGACCGAGTGGCTGAATATTGCTTCCTTCCCTCCCCAATCTGTCGGTTTGCTCACCCTGTAACGAGCCCTTGGAACGGCCAGCGTTGCTGGCTGCACTCATTGACACTTTATAGCCTTGATTTGATACGTAATTAATAAGACGCCCGGGGCCTTAGAGACTGAAAGTTTAGAAGAGTTCTGGAAGCTTTTTCACTTCTACTTCCCTCTCTCGCCCGTCAGGCCAGGATAAATCCCAGCCCAGAAAGGGGCTGCTAGCTCTTGGGGTTGCGCGCCCAGGACCCGGACCTCGCCGGGAGAAGGGCGGGCCGGGCGAGCGCCCATGGAGAGGCGGGGCCTAGGACGGGGGCGGGGGCCTAGGACAGGGCGGGACCTTGGGCGGGCGGGGCTTAGGACGGGGCGGGGCGGGCTCGCGGCCCGGGCCGAGTGGAGGCTGCGGCTGCGGCGGCAGCGGGCGGGTGTCGCTCTGGCCGAGCCATGCCGGCGGCGCGCGTGGAGTACATTGCGCCCTGGTGGGTCGTGTGGCTGCACAGCGTCCCGCGCCTCGGCCTGCGCCTGCAGCCCGTGGACAGCACCTTCAGCCCCAGCGACGAGAGTTACCAGGAGGTGAGTCTGCGCCGCCCCAGACCCGGACCACGCGCGCCCCAAGTCCCCGCACCACCTCTTCTCCCCTCAGCAGCCCTCACTCTCCCACACGCCGCTCAGACCCCTTCTCTCCCCCCGCCGCCCCTCCCCCTCGTCCCTTCCTGCCTCCACCCCCCAGGCCCTTGGCCCGAGGCCCCTCCCGTCTGGGAACCTCGCGGGCCAAGAAAACTGGAAAGATCGGAGTTAAGCCGGCGTTGGGCTGGGGAGGAAGGGCTCGGAGACTCCTGCGGGAGGAGCGCGCTGAGCCCGAGGGGGCAGGGCAGCGCGGCGTGCGAGGATGCCGAGGGGTGCCCCGACGTTGTCCGCCTTCTGACCTTCCAAGACCGGGCGCTCTCTTTCCGGGGCTGCCTGGCCTGGGAGAAGTTTTGGCAGAAACTGACTTGAGTCTCCTGAGTCCTTCTCCTCAGCACCCCTCCTCCCCAGCCTTGCCTCCTCCCCAGCCTTGCCTGCAGGGTGGGAGCTGCTGCCACGACCTCTGCCTGGGCCCCTTCTGCAAGGCTGAAGGGCTGGGGGAGGCGGCGTGGGTGACTTCCCTCTAGCAGGCAGAGAACCCGCAGCTGCCTGTGTTTGTTTCAGGGAAGGAAGGTGGCCTGGGATCAGCCCGATCTCACACTATCGTCCTGAGACCCCCTTGTGTAGTCAGTCAGTCTCTTCCCTTTGTCCTCTGCTTGGTCCTGGGCTGCCCCATTCCTGTTCCCCCGCCCCACCCCTTCTAGGCCCTGAATTTCTGGGGGCTGCTTGGCCAGCCACTCCCCTCATCCTTGCACTGCTGACCTTTCCCTGCCCTGCTGGCCAGGGAACTCTGTGGGTTTCTGCACCCCATAGCCATGGCCAGGGCTGCCCAGACCCCTCTGCCCAGACAAAGCTGCAGAATCTCCCAGCCTGTCTCAGGTCTGGTCACACCTGCTGTGGTCCCTGTGGTCCCGCTGAGTCAGTTCCCCAGTTGGGTCAAAGATTCAGGGGCTGGGCGGCCCAGGATAGGGTACATTTGTTCAGAGCTGTGCACCCATCTCAGGACTTTGACCCCCAGGCGGCCTCTGCCTGCAGTGTCAAGTTCTCCGGGTATGGGGCAGGTCAGGCAAAGCAGGGCCTCTCTGGAGGCCTTCCTCCTGCAGGGCCAGGGGATCCTGATCCCGTAGGGTGTGCACTGCCCAAGTGCCGGTGACAGTGACAGGGAGTCTAATAATAACCCCTGGTATCCCTGCTGCCATCAGGCCCTGGCAGATGGTGCCTGCCCTTCCAGAAGGAGGGGAGAATCAGGACCCCTTCCTGCTGTTAGGCGGGCACACAGGAGTAGGGCAGCAGTGCAGTTGTACACGCACCTGGCTCCCTCCTAATCTGTCTGCCCCTCCCTCTCCCATAGCCCTGCCCATGGAAGTCTGAGTTCCCTGAGAATGTGGCTGCCTGGGGATAGCTCCAGGGAATCTTCCGCTCCCAAAGAATGCATGAAAAGAGGCGGATGTGATTTCAGAAACAGCTGTGTTGTTGGGGGGGGGAGGTGTGTGTGTGTCCATCCCCCAAATCCTGTGCCCCAGATCCCACACCCAGAGGGTCCAACCATAGTTTTCTTCTCTCCACTGGAGGAAATCAAGAAGACCCCTAAGTGAGTGCAGGGATGGTAAGGGCACTTCCCCACCCCACTGACCCCAGAGGCAGCTCCTGTCTGTCCAGCAGCTGTGGCTGGTGCAGCCTTAGCCTGCCTTACCACCACCACCCCAGTCCCACGGACAGGTGGCAGCTGAGCCAGAGGGACCCACTCACATTCTCTGCCCATCTCCTCCCAGGGTTCTGACTCTGGCACACTTTGTGCTGGGCATCAAATGGCTCCAGAGGGTACCCCCTTCCCATCGGCCACTGCTCCTGGGCAGCCAACACCTGGCCCTGCCCACCCACCCCTGGTCTTGCTCACCCTACCCCACTCCACCCCATCACTGAGCAGGAGATGAGTGTGGTGGGCCAGGACAGGAAGCCTGGCTCTGGGTATTATTTAAGGCTGCTCCTGTTTTGGAGTTCCCCTGTTATCTGCCCTGAATGTACCCTTTCCTCCTGAGTGCCACTCCCTGCCAGAGTCAGACGATGGGTCAGTCATCCCAGTCCTCAGCAAACTTGATTGGGGTCAAACACCATGCCAGGCCTGTGGTGACTGTGATAACCAAGGCAGTGGGGCCTTCGGGAGCAGCTGTTGAGAAGTCTCTGGGGCCAGCCCCTGGCAGTGGGTTGGGGTGGGGGCTCTGCCGTCCAGATGGTGGGTTGGATTCCTAGTTCTGTCGCTGTGTGACCATGGGCAGATGTCAACCCCTCTGAGCCTCGCTTCCTTCATCTGCGGTATGAAATGAGACATTCCACGTAACATGCTCAGTACAGAGTCTAGTGGCACATGATAGGACCCAGTGATACAGGTCATTAGATGGATTGGCCTTGAGGTTCAACAGCGTGTCTCAGTGCAGCACCCTGTAGAGATGGAGAGGGAGGAGACCTCTTCCACAGACACTGGTCAGGGGGGATGGAACAAAACACACGCAGAAAGGGCTTCAGCTCATGCCCCATATGTCCAAATGAGCAGTGTGGGCTCATGGTACATTGCTCATGGTACAGTGTGTGTGCATATGTGTGCGTGTGTGCATGTGTGTGTGCATGCATCAAAGACTAAGTGAAGATGGAAACAGGAAGGTGCAGGCCCGGGGGAGTAGCTGAGAGGTGTGTGGGCTCTCGAAAGCAAAGGAGGTCTTGGAAGTGCAGAGATGGTTGAAGAACAGGCCACCTGGTGAGCTGAGACAGCCTGAGCAAATTCAGTGTTCCAGAACCTGAGGAAGTAGGGGCTCCCACTCACTTTCTGGGGTCTTTAGGAGCAGTGGAAGCTCCCAGTCCCCTGATGGGGCTCTGCCACCTCCCCCAGCAGACTTGAGCCTTTGTCTACCAGCCTCAGGGGAGGCCTGCGAGGTGAGCACCAAGGCAGGGCCCCTTGCCCTGGTGGGCACCCAGCTCCAGGCCATCAGGCGTGGCTGTGTGTCTGCAGCGGAAGCAGCCTGAACCTGCAGCCTGAGTCTTCCCACCTTTGGCAGGTGAGGAGGATTGGATATGGAGAGATTCCCACTTCAAAGAGATAGTACAAGGACCAATGAGTTAGCCAATGCAAAGTGTGTGGCCAGTGCCTGGCACACAGTAAATTGTCACAATCACTGCTTGGGAAGGAGGAGACCGCCACTGGCCAGGTGTCCATGAGCAGTACTGGGGACAACAGAAAGAGCACCTGGCACTAAATCCAGCTGTGTCTCTGAACAAGTGAACAAGCCACTTCAGTTTCCTCCTTGCCCAGCGTTGGTGCCACCATCACCATCCACCCAGCCCCCTCACAGGAGCCCAGACACTGCTGAGCTAATGTACTTGAAATGTCTTAGTAAGCTCCCGGACACTGTGCACATGTTAGTTGTTGCTACTGTCAACACGTAGGAACCACATGTGTGCTGCTGGTTCCCGTTTCCTTGCCCTGGATCTGTAGACCACATTCTTTTGGACATGTGTTGGGGGTAGAGGAGATGTTTTTAATATTTTATATTTAGGCATGTATTTTCATGTGTTCCCTTTGGGTAGTTCAGGTCATTCTCCCCAAAGAGTCCCCAGTGTGTGTCCTCAGAGGGGACAGAGTGGGGGCTGGACCAAGAACTACAGGACTCCCTGCTTCTGACTCAGGGTAAGTCTGAGGAGGGAAGACCAGGCAGTGAGCCGAGGTCGGGATGAGGAAGCCCCATCCATCCAGCCTGAACATTGAGTCACGGTCATCAGACAGTCACACTGAGCCTCGGGAGGGAGCCTGAACCCTTCACAACCACCCTGGGGGCCCCTCCCTCTGGGTGCTCCTGGCTCCCCTACCCCGCCTCCCCTGAAGCCAGCTCACCTTCCTATGTCTCCTCAGGGCAGGGGGCTATTGCCCTCTCCCTGCCCAGTGCAGATGCCCCATGGGCCCAGCTGCAGCAGTCACTGCTGCCCCCAGCTTGGGTCCTGCGTTGGTGCTCCCTGCTCGGGGTTTTTCATTACACAGTGACAAACCAGAGATAATTAAGTCACTTTGATGAGGGCAGAAGCAGAGTCTGAGCACTGATGTGGGAGCTGTGGGCATGGTACTGGGGTAGGCTGGGCAGTGGGAGTGACAGCAGGGCACAGCAGCTGACGTGGAAAGTTGTCCTTGCTGAGCTCTGTGCATCAGAGCAGGAGGCCTGTGAGCAGGACTCGGCTCCCTCTTCCACCCCTACCCCCATGCACGTGGGGACTTGCAGTGTTAATTAGAACCAGGAAAATAATTGCCCATCAGAGAGCAGCAGGTGATGCCAGGCTGGCCATGGGAGAAGGTTCTGCTCTTTAGGCCTCCACTTGCCTCCTCTTGCCTCCTCCCCTTCCTCTCCTCCCAACCTTCCTCCCTTCTCCCTTCCTCCTCCCTTCCCCCTCCCCCTATGCCCCTGCCCCACCCACCACCCCCACTGTCCTCCCAGCACCCCAGAGAGGGTTCGGGAAGTGTCCTGCTAACAAAAGCCGAGTTTGGGTTTCCCAAGCGTTGCTTTTGCTGGGGCTGGACTGCATTATCAGTGACCTAATTGAGGCCAGCTGCCCAGCTTGGAGAGGCCCCAGGCCACAGAGTCCCAGGGCCTGTTGAGAGGCCAGGGCTTGCAGGAGATCAGAAGGCCGGAGCAGGCTCCAGAGAGTGTGAAACAGGCCGCACCACCTGCAGACTGACCACTTCCTGGAGGAGCCTTCTTTGCCGGGTGGGGACACATAGCATATTCAGGGGGTTTTCCCATTTGGGGATAGAAAGAGGGTGGGACTGTCCAGAAGACAAAGTAGAAGTAGAGGGTAGTGGGGGGAGGGCTGGATGTTGGCCATCTCCAGTCCACACAGGGGGTTTGTCTGGGATTCAGTTACAGGTTTTTTCATTAGGACTGACTTACAGGAAAGTGCACAATCTTAAGTGTACAGCTCAGTGAATTTGGGGGTGGGGCATCGTCCCAAGCAAGTAGTACTCCAGACCCCCCAGGATCCCCTTCATGCTCCCTCACAAAGGTAGCTACTATTCACACCTCCATCTCTACAGATGAGTTTCTCTGACTTTGAACTTCATGTAAATTAAACCATATAGTCTCTGCCACTTTGTGTCTGGCTCGTTTCCCTGGACATTACATCTGTGAGATTCATCCCTATTGTGTGTAGCTGCAGTTTCCTTTTCATGGCTGCATTGTATTCCATTTATGACTATAACACATTTTATATATCCATTCTCTTGTTGGTAGACGTTTGGGTCATTTTGAGTGTTTGGCTATTACTGCTGTAAGCTGCTGTGAACGTTTGCATGTGTGTCTTTTGGGGGGACATGAGCCCTCCTTTCTGCTGGGTCATGGTATGCATGTTGCACAGTGGTTTACAAATTGTTAAGGTATCCCTGGGTTTTAGCAGAAGGGCCTCAGGGGCAGGGGTAGCCAGGACAAAGTGTGGCATTTCCATGCACTCCGCAATCAGATGCAGCTCTGTATTGGGCTCTGCCAAGTGAGTCAGTTTGAAGAAAAAGCTAAACTACTAGAAAATTTGAGAACTTCTGTTGACACTAATCCAGTGCTTCCCAGACTTCGATGGGATACACGTTGCCTGAGAGCATCTCTAGGTGCAGATCTGATTCACTAGGTCTAGGGTGGGGCTTGAGATTCTGCATCTCTGACAAGCTCCCAGAACCTGTCAGTGCTGCGGGTTGCAGGGTGAAGAACTTCACTTGAGGAGTGATGCTCTGCAGCCCATCTGTCTTGGCCTCATTCACCTTGGCCTGGGGCTGCAGGGCCCTTCGGTGAGGGAGCACAGACTGCGGCTGAAAAGGGGGGGAGCGACTTTTCACTGTCTCACCGGGCAGGGGTCACCTGGGGTCAGTCTGGGGGACAGGCCATGCTAATGAGCGGTCTAGGCAGGGGGAGCCCCAGCCCTGCCATGCCATGAGGACTTCAGGGTGGTCAAGTGCCCAGATCCACCAGGCCCAGCCTTCCCAGCTGCCTTGGGGGCGGGGGGTTACAGTGCACGGGGCTGAAGGGACCAGGGAGGCTGTGACTGTGACATGTTTATCCCAGGTGGAGATAAAATCCACATTTTACATGAAATCCATCTGCCCCCCTCCCACATGAGCCATCTCTCTTGCCCTTTTCTGGGCTGTCCCCACAACTGCAGGAGAGAAGCCTGTAGGTCCAACGTGACCAACAGAGCAGCCCAAGTCAGGGGTCCAAAGGCCTATCCACATATCACAGGGCTGGGCAGCGTGGACTGCAGCAGGTGTCCACACCCACTGTGCTCTGTCCCCCTGGAAGATGACTGCAAGGCCTCCGGCTGCAGATTCCGGCCTCGGCTAGTCAGGGCTGTCTCCATGTGCCTGTCCCTGCACAAGTCTTTTCTCCCCTTTAGACCATAAGGTCCTGGAGTCTCCCCAACCCCTGGTTGCTACCACTGGCGTACAGGCTCCATGAAACAGGCTCCCCCCGACTGCCCATACTGGGACACTGGGATTCTGGACCCACAACCCCTCAGGGGCTTGAGGGAAGCAGGGGACGGCTGTCAGCTCAGGAGTCTGACTTAGAGCCAGGTCCAGCCCTGGCTGGCGGCCACCAATCCCAGTGCCATCTGGTGTCCATCTGGCGGAATCAAGAGATTGGAGGGCAGAGGGGGGCACCCAGGCCTCCTGACAGACAGCAGCTCCCTTTGCATGGCCCTGAAGTGCTAGGCCAGCCAGAGAAGGCACCTCCCGCCCCCCCTCAGAATTCTGGTTTGGCTGCTACCCCTGGCAGCTGGGGTTAGCTGTCCCTGACAGGACACAGGGGAAGGAACTCCACGGATTGCATATCCTGGCACTCCCCAGCCCTGCCCCCAGCACAGAGCTGGCCTCTTCTTTCTCTGGATGGGCCCCCACACCTAGAACATGCTCTTTATATTCTGGGTAAAGAATGATGACTATAACACATTTTATATATCTATTCTCTTGTTGGTAGACATTTGGGTCATTTTGTGCTGACAGGACCCTTTCCACAGAGGAGGCACAGACGTGTCTGGCCAGGTCTCAGGTTCTGCTCAGTGTCCTGCCCAAGGCCACCGGATGCCCTGGTCCTCGTGGGTGTCCCTCTCCTTGTATGTCACCTTCAGCCGTGGAGCTCACAGCCCACAGCCCACAGCCCTCACTGTGACAGTTGTTGACAATTCCTGCCTTGTCCCTTGAGTGGCCCAGCACTCTTCATCAGCAGAGCCTGGTCCATATCTTCATCCAGGTGTATGGGCCAGAAACTGGGGACCCGCCTTGGCTGACTACCAAGCCCATCACTTGTCCTCGTGCCCTCTAAGCTCTGTCACCTCCACCCTGGTGCCTAAGTGCCAGAGTAGGAGGAGAGAAGGAGGCACAGACAGAAAGGGTGGATGACAGACACACAGCTCAGCCCCTG
Organism: Daubentonia madagascariensis; assembly: GCA_023783475.1. Classification (NCBI taxonomy): domain Eukaryota; kingdom Metazoa; phylum Chordata; class Mammalia; order Primates; family Daubentoniidae; genus Daubentonia; species Daubentonia madagascariensis. The sequence continues at coordinate 7,163,783 of JAKFHU010000487.1, read as the reverse complement.
TTCCTATGCCCGTAGCCCGGCAGCAGAGCACTCAGGGCCCAAGGGCAGGGCGCTTCCCAAACCCCCCATTGATGGGCCACAGAGCTGACAACAGGCCTCTCCTCTCTTCTAGTCATTGCTGTTCCTGGGGCTGGTGGCTGCCGTCTGCCTGGGCCTGAACCTCCTCTTCCTCGCGGCTTACCTGGTCTGTGTGTGCTGCTGCAGGCAGGATGATGCGGTGCAGACCAAGCAGCGCCACTCCTGCTGTGTCACCTGGACGGCGGTGGTGGCCGGGCTCATCTGCTGGTGAGTGTCCCTCTGCACTGAGCCCGCGTGTGGCCCAGTCTGCAAGGGAGCAGGGCCAAGGTAGCCTCAGCAGCACAGCAAGGTGAAGAGCCCACTTGCTCAGGTCTGAGCCACCTGTGTCTTGCCAGTGGTTAGCCCTTGACTGTGACGCCCCCATCTCTCCCCTCAAAAAGCCCTAAGTGGCTCATCGGCTGTCTGGCCGTGTTCTCCCGACTGAGCTCTGGCGATCCTGATGGAAAAGATGTCCCCAAAATGAATGCTGTCCAGCATCAGGAATCAGAGGCCTGGGGTGGTGATGGGGGGGGTCTCCAGAAGGACCCCGTGGCCCCCAACACCTGCCTCGATGTGGGTTTGTCCATCGCTGTTGTGCCATGCTGGCTGCTTCCTGAGTTTACCCGGCAGCGTTCCCAGACAGTGGACACCTCCACTCCCTGCATCCCTGTCCCCTCCCAGCTGCCACCTCAGCTCTGTAAGGTCAGAAGAAAATCTGACTCCAGCCCAGATCAATTCCATCTTCTTGTGAGATCGATAGCTTTTAGTGCCACTAGGCAGTTCTTCTTCTGTGCTTTGGGTGAGGAAGTGAAGATTCCTAACTCCCGTGTAGGGGTCAGCACTGCCCAGCCCACTCCACCCTGGGCAGTGTCCGCATGTATACTAGCTGTTTTTAGAAGTTGTATTTTTTTTTTTTTGTTAGTTTTATGTATCTTTTGTAGAGACAGGGTCTCCCTATGTTACCCAGTCTGGTCTTGAACTCCTGGCCTCAAGCGATCCTCCCACCTCAGCCTCCCAAGTGCTGGGATTACAAGTATGAGCCGCCTCGCCTGGCCTTCTTCTTGTTTTTGTGTCTATAGAGGCCTTTCCAAGAGCCTAGTGGGGTGTGGTCACCCCCTGGGGTAGAATCCCCCACTACTTGGCAGCAGGACGGGAGCCAGACAGGGCCCAGTGCACCTGGGCTCTCACCCCAAGCAGCTTACCTCACTACTGTGCTTTTCTTCTCCATTGGAACATGTTCTAGGTCCCATCCTGCCTGTAGCATGAGGCTCACCTAAGCCAAAAGGTAGGCAAGACCCTAAAGTGGACTTGCAGGGGCAACAAAGCTCTGAGCCCTCAAAGGACAGAGTTCTAGCCCAGGTCAGGAGTTCAAAGACAAGTTTGATTCCATGTAGGGAGGAAGAGCTCCTGAGAAGTAACCATGGCATTAAAAATCCTCCTGCCCATGTGTGGCAGCACAGGGTGTGCAGGGGTAGGCAGGACCCTGGGGCCCACCAAAGAAGCCAGCAGTGTTTGCTGCACAGGGACCCCTGGTTCACGTGAACGCAAGCGTTTTTTTAAAAAAAAAAACAAAAAAAAACGACATATTTGTTTTTGAAGAACACTTTGAAACAGTGAGAATGGCTTTGGGGGGCCAATTCTAATAGGTAATAATTACTCGCAGTTTAAGGAAAACTCAAGGCAGGAGTGTGTGGGGCAGGATTTGTTCCACAGCATTCTATATGTTGTTTGTGCCAGGCAAGAGGGGGCCAGCGGTAAGAAAACAGGCACCAGCTCTGCCTTCCTTGTCTTGTAGCTCTGGGTCTACTAGGAGAGGCAGGGAATTGCACACTTGTTTGATTTGAATAATTACAAACTAAGGAGAGTGCTCTGGAGGGAAGGAACAGGCATAAGAGTGGGTGACCCATCTGAGTTGGGCGTCCCTGGGTGCAAGGGCACCAAGACCCATGGGATGAGAAGCATTAACTAGGCAAAGGTAGGAACAAGGAAGGAGGAGAGACTTCCAGGCAGAGGGAAGAGGACACATGCAAAGGCCCTGTGGTGGGAGGGAGCATGGAGCAGAAGGAGACCGATGTGGCTGCAGCAGGGAGAGCAGGTTTGGGTGGGGGTGCTGCTGGGGGGAGGGAGCAGCAGTAGAAGGCAGTGCGATTGTGTGATAGCGTGAGAAGACACAGAGGGACAGATTGGACCCAAACAGGACCCATGCAGGAGCTTATAGGCTGCATTAGGAACTGGGGTCTTTATTTTAGGAGCAAAGGGAGCCACTGTAAGCATGGGGTGGGCAAGGAGGTGGGTGACCAGATAAGTCAGGTTTAACCAGAAGCCAGACCCACTGGAGTATTTAGCACAAGGGTCTTGCATGTGAAGAACAGGTCGCCAGGTGATAGAAGAGCTCAGAGGCCTAATGGGGGCAGTGAGCGACCCCGAAATTAGCAACAGCACCAGCCACGGCCACCTGTGGGCCAGGGGAACAGAGGGAGCAGCCACGTCACCAGAGAAGCTGGAACTGCAGTGGGGCTGAAGCCACACAGCAAACTCAGGAGTGGCTGCAGAGAGAGGGTGACAGGACCGCGCCTTCCCTTCCTCCCACCTCTGTCTCCTGCCAGCGCCCCCGTTGGCAGAAGCCACCAGAAGCCAGTAGGCCCGGGAGCCTGAGAAGTTCAGTGCGAGGGGTCAGGCCCTATGATGGAGAGCAGAAGAGGGGACAGAGAGGGACAGACTGAAGGGTACCCAGGCCCAGGACCGGTCCAGGGATTGTCAAAGTGACCACAGGGCAGAGGGTATTGAAGGGGCGAGAGCAAGAGGCAGGCTGTCAGGGTGGTCCCGGGGAGGGCGGTGGGCTCACTTCTGGGCTCAGGCAGGGACCAAGAGTTGGCTGGGGCGGTGTGGGAGGAGGCGCTGCTGAAGGTGGTCCCCAGGTTTCTGGCTTCCTGGATGGGGGATGTGATGCCATCCACAGAGGCGCGGGATGCTGGCAGGGAACCAGAAGACAGGCAGATGGCCACAGCTTGGTTTTACACAGATTGAGCTTGTTTAAGGTGCCTTTGAAACATCCAAGTGGAGATTCAGCGTTGGAATTATAAACCCAGGGGGTCATGTAGCCAGCGTGGCAGCCGCACACACAGGGGACCTGCCACCGGAAGAGCAGAGAGTGAGCAGGGGGCAGGGCCACACCAGGGAAGGAGACCAGGACGGAGCGGCCGGGAAGGGGGAGGAAAGCCATGAGGGCACAGGGCCGCGGGGCAGCGTGCGTCGGGAGGGGGAAGCCACACTGTCCACTGCACGTGGGGGTGGGGTGGGAAATGCCCTTAGGTGTAGTGGCAGGGAGGCCATTGGTCACCTTTGCTGGAGCTGTGTCCCTCAGGACTCGTGTGAGTCGTGGGAGAGAAGGTAAGGAGGAGAGGCCGGGAAGGGGAGGAGACACAGCAGGAGGAGGAGGGTGGCAGGCAGAGGTTTGGGAGTTGAGATAGGAGAGGACGTGTTGAGCCCCACTGACAAGGCTTCATGGAAAAGGGGAGATGAATTGTGTAGAAGAAAGACCAACACAAGGTTCCTGAAAAGGCAGAAGGGGTAAAAGGAGAGAGATCCTTGTGCTCCTCTACCCTCGGGGCAAAGGCAATGATTTTATTATATATTTGGGAAAGATTGTGGTGCTGACATGCCAAAGAGAAGGTGGTGCCATCAACTCATTTATTCTGATTTTCCCTCAAGCAGACGGTCCTCCACGTGGCCCAGGCAGGACCGATGACCCTAGGAGGGACTGAGAGACCCTCACTAAACAGCCAAGGTGATTTCTGGTCCCAGAAGACCACGTGCAACTCACAGTGCCTCCTGGGCCAGCTCTGATAAATCCTCAGACTAGGAGAAGGATGCGAAACTAGAATGCTCCCATTTTCAAAAACAGGGAAAGAGACAATTAAAAGGAGGGGGAAGCATTGGCTTGATGTTGAAGCCCTAGAAAATACCAGATGGTGACCCAGACAGCTAGAAAAGTATAAACACAAGGAGCAAACAAAAGGTATTTTTCAGAGCAAAATAAAATCGTTTTGCTTTCTTTCACATAAAGTTACTAACTGGAGAATGTGGAAATATTGATTCATTTAATGTAGGAATAGTTCAGCTGAGCACATGATAAAGCCCCTCAGTATCTCTATGGTGCTGTGGAGTGACATGCGCCAAGTGGACTCAAAGCTGGTTACACAACACTGATTGAATCCAAAGAATACTCATTTACACAGTGGGTTGCCAAACTGTAGCGTGTGTGTGTGAGACACACATGAAGCATGTGGGAACCTCACTTTACAATGCACATTCCCAGGCCACACTGATCCAGTGGGCCCAGGGTGAGGGCCCTTTGTCTGCACTTTAACAGGCCCTCCAGGTGATTCTGTTCCTGTGGTCCAAAGCCCACATCCTGAAAAGCATTGAATGAGGGCTGAGGGCACCCTGGAAGGAGGTTTCTGTAGCAGTCTTGTGGGAGAGTCCATCCTAGATCCTGTCTTCTTGTTTAGAGAAAAAAAGAACATGGCCAGGCATGGTGGCTCACACCTGTGATCCCAACACTTTGGGAGGCCACGGCAGGAGGATCGATTGAGGCCAGGAGTTTGAGACCAACCTGGGCATCATAGCAAGACCCCGCCTCTACAAAAAATTTTAAAAATAGCTAGGCGTGGTGGCTCGAGGCTCTATTCCTAGCTACTTGGGAGGCTGAAGCGGGAGGCTCGCTTAAGCCCGGGAGTTCGAGGCTGCTATGATTGCACCACTGCGCTCCAGCCTGGGAGACAGAGCAAGACCTGTCTCTAATTTTAAAAAAGGCAAAAGGAAAAAGAACACATGGGAGTGTAGGCTTGTGTGCATGCTTCTCCCCCCACCCCACCCCAAATTGGCTTTTGTGATGAAAACTCAGGAGGCTGCTTATTCAGTCTTTAGATGATCCCCAGTGGTGTGGGTCAGATAGAATGTGATGGACGAAGGAGTCAAGATTTGAAATGGCCAGCACTCTGGGAGGCCGAGGTGGGAGGATCGCTTAAGCTCAGGAGTTCGAGACCAGCCTGAGCAAGAGCGAGACCCCGTCTCTACGAAAACTAGAAAAAATTAGCCGGGCGTGGTGGCGGCACGTGCCTGTAGTCCCAGCTACTCGGGAGGCTGAGGCAGGAGGATGGCTTGAGCCCAGGAGTGTGAGGTTGCAGTGAGCTATGATGACGCCACTGTACTCTACCTGGGGTGACAGAGCGAGACTCAAAGATTTGAAATGATTAGTTCAGGCTAGAATGTTGGACTAAAACCAACTAGATGAGATTTCACAGGGATAGGTTTAAAATTCTGCTTTTGGTTAAAACAAAAATCAATACAACAGTACAGTAAGGAGGAGAGACTGGGCTTAATGGCAATTCCTGGGAAGAAATTTGGGGCTGCTTGTGGACCACAGGCCTGTGGGGGACGGGGAGGGGCACCGGGACACAGGGTCAGGTCGGTGGGGGGAGGGGGATCTAGGGCACGAGCCCCCCTGCACTCAGAGCTGGTGGAAAACCTGGACTTGAATGGCTCACTCCGAGGCCACGTTTAAGAGTGTCATTGACCAGTTAGTCAGAGTTGACTCCAGAGGACGGTGATGACATGGATAAGGGCCTGAAGACCTTAGCCCAGAGAAGGACACATGTCCAATGTGGAGAGCAGGAGGTGACAGGGTGATATAGAAGCCACGTTCCGGTGTCTGACAGGGTGTTACGCAGAACTGGAGGCATATTCCGGGCTGCTCCAGAAGGCAAACCAGGATCTAGCAGGTGTGAGGTTTAAGGAGGCAGGTTTCCACTCAATATAAGAAGGAAAATTCTACAAGCTGGGACTTTGCAGTGGAAGAACAGGCTGCCTCATGGGTGGCCTGGGGATGTTGGGGGGGAAGTTGGAGAATGGTGATGGAGTCCCCAGTTCCTGGAGGTGTCAGGTGAGACCCAGGGTCGGCACTGGGTGTGTAGGCTCACCAGACCTCAGTGGTTCCCAAGCCCAGCTGTGTCAGGTTCACCTGGGAGCTGGGAAAGTGCAGGTGCCTGGGCCCCACCCAGACCTACTGAATCAGGGCCCTGGGGCTGGCCCACAATCTCCCCTCTTTCAGAGTCACAGGACTAGAGGACAGTATTTTCCTATTGCCTAAATGAAATGTGCTGTAGAGCCAGCCAGGCAGGGACAAGCTGGCTCCTGCTCTGTGACTTTGTTTGACCCTTAACCTTCACCTCCCTACCCCCACCTGGCAGAACTTAAGATAGCATTGCCCCCCACCCACCCACCTCATCCCCCAGGAAAGAGTTTCTCAGCTAAAGTCAAAAATCTCTCCATGGGTGTTTACAGCAGCATTATTCATAATTGCCAAAACTTGGAAGCAACCAAGATGTCTTTTAATAGGTGAATGGATAAATAAACTCTGGTACATCCAGACAATGGGATATTATTCAGTGCTAAAAACAAATGAACTATCAAGCCATGTGAAGTAATGGAGGAGACTTAAATGCATATTACTGAGTGAAAGAAGCCAATGAAATGGCTACATACTGTATCATTTCAACTGTACATTCGGGAAAAGGCAAAATTATGGAGACATTAAAAAGATCAGAGGTTGGAGAGGAGGGAGGGATGAATAGGTGGAGCACAGGGGATGTTGGGGGTACTCTACATCATACCATAATGGTAGATGTGTGTCACTGTCCATTTGTCCAAACCCACAGAATGTGCAGCACCGAGAGTGAACCCTAATGGAAACTACGGACTTTGGGTGACAGTGATGTATCCATCTAGGATGCACCACTGTGGTGCTGGATTTTGATAATGGAAGGGACTATGCGTGTGTGGGGGCAGGGGCATGTGGAAACTCTGTACTTTCCACTCAGTTTTACTGTGAACCTAAAACTGCTGTAAAAAATAAAGTTTATTTTTTAAAATAAACACAAACATTCTCCTCTGGGTGTCACCTCTAACCTTTGTTTGGGGTCTTGCTTGCAGTGCTGCGGTGGGTGTTGGTTTCTATGGAAACAGCGAGACCAACGATGGGGTGTACCAGCTCATCTACTCCTTGGACGATGCAAACCACACCTTCTCTGGGGTCGATGCTCTGGTAAGGCCCCTAGGCAGCTGGCCAGACACAGACACAGCCCACCGGTCAGTGTGGTCATTTCCCAGACAGATCCCAGGCAGCTCAGCTGCACACCAAGGGGCTGTGTGATGCTGGAGGGCTGGACCCCCCTTCTGGGCTGCAGTTTCCCATGTTGTCAAAGGAGACCTTGAACGTGGAAAAGCAGCCCCACTGCATTTTTAACGTGCATTTTCAGTGCTGCATACAGAGTATTGTGGGGTCCTGGAGATGTGAAGAGGAAAAAACTCTTTTTCAAAACAAGTGAAGAGCCCTGTGGGGTGGTAAGATTTTGCCAGAAACCAGGGGATGTGTCCTTGGGGCTCTGGCTTCTGGGCCAGGGCTCCAGCTGGGGACCAAGAGTGAAGGATTGTGCTGGGCTGGCCAGAGGGGATGTTGGACTTCTAGGGGAAGGAAAAAGCTGTTCTGCCGAGCCTCTGGACAAGTGACAGAGCCAGAGGGCAAGGAACCAGGGTTTTCTCAAATTTTGACCTTGGTCCCTGTGCCCCTGTCGCCTTCTGTCGAAGTCCCAGTCTCTTGGGCTGGTTTTCCAGGCAGCCCCATGGTGGCCCTGGGTGCCCCCTGGGAGCAGGGCTCCAGCAGAAAGGGCAGAAGGCAGCATTCAGGGAGACCAGTCCTGGGACATGCACCGGTCGTGATCCTCTCTGGGCCAGGTCCCCTGCAGAGGGTGACAGTCCCAGCAAAAGGCCCATTTGTGTCGAGTGGCCTCCGCCACAAAATCCAGCCCCACCCAGAGAATTTGGACATCGCCTTGCCATCCTCTGGAAGAGGAGTCGACCTCATTCACCCATTCCTGCTCCCTTAAGCTCCTCTAAGGCTTTAATCCCTCAGTGGGCCCCTGGGGTGGGGCAGTCACCTTAAAGAGACAGCTATGCTGCTCCTGTGCCGGAGACAACTGGGAGAGGGGGCCTCGGCCTCCAGAGAAGGGCTGAGGGTTTGTCCAGACCCAGCTCCCAGCTCCCCTGCCGAGGTCATCCTGCCACTGGTATCCTGTGGGACCCATCCCTGGAAGTCTGAGGGCTGATGTCCCCGGTGTCTGGATGCCCGGCTGGGACAGCCCTGCAGGGGGAGGAGGGAGGCTGGGATGGAGGAGCTGAGGAACAGCCTCATGGGTTGTAGCCTGGCCCAGCTGGGGTTAATGCACCCTCTGGGCACCCCACCCTCTCCCCAGGCCCTGGTGGGGAAGGGCTCCAAGGTCACTGCCCTCTAGGCTCTGTCTGCCCCTCCTCAGCCACCAGCACCAGGACTGCTGGAGAAGGAAGCTGGCCCTGGGAAGAAACCCCCGCCCTGCCTGGGAAACCCCAGGGCCCAGACCTCACTGGCTGAGGGAAACTCCCAGAACCACCCTGATGGGAAAACTCGAGTTCTTCTAGTCCTTATCCCACTGGGTGAGAGCTGTGCAGGGCACTGACCTGGGAACAAGCCCTGCAGGCCGGGTCCATCCGCCGCGAGGCCCAAGAGTGCTCCAAGGCTCGGTTTGGACTTTTCTCAGCAAGTCCCACTCTCAGAATCCCTTGTGTCCCCCAGGAAGGGGCCTGTGTCCCTGCAGATCAGCCCTTGGCCTCTCCACCGTTACTGGAGCAAGAGGACAGGCGTCCCAGGCTTCCTGGCGGGGCTGCTTCTCGCCTGTGGGCGCCCCCTCCTCCTCTGGGGTGAGCCAGGCAGTGCGCCAGTCCCAGGCCCTCCTGGGGAGGCAGCAGACCCTAGCGGGCTTCCCAGATCTGAGGGGTGAAATCCAAAGAGCAGATAACTGGACATTAGATGAGACAACGTTGGTGAAAGTGCCCGGTAAACTACGACGTGCTCTCCGACTGGGGCGACTCTGAAAGAGAGGCCCTGACAAATGTTTTCTTTTTTCATTTTTTCAAGGAGAGCTTTAAGAAAAAGACAAGGTAAAAATTTAGAGCTGTAGAAAGAGAATAAAGTCATCTTACAGAAAAAGATCACAGATAATTTAAAAAAATTTTTTTACTTAGCTCATTCTCTGGATGACACAAATAATTTTAACAGCCCTTTGCTCTGAAGTTTGTTTGCTATAATATGGAACTATAATAATCACATATTTGTTGCTGGGTTTGCTCATACTGTTATCATGTGATAACAGTGCCATTTGTATCAATGGTTACAAGGCTCGTGTATATTTATCTTGTTAAATTGAACAGGAAAGTTTATAGGGTGACATTTAGTTACTGAACGTACTTTTTACGTGGTTTGTGGGTTTTTTCCCTGTGCTACAAGCTGCTGAATCTGTACAGTGTAGAGTCTCTATACTTTGGTATCTCTTAGTCCGTCACCAGCTCGAAGGAACCAAACATAAGCCAGAAAACGGAACAAGCTGCTGACATTGAAAAAACAAAACAAAATGAAACAAAGAGTCATTCTCTTTTCTAGAACCAGGAACTCCCAGTGTAACGCAGATGTAAAAGGCCACAAAGTTGATGTTACGTCCCCATAATGCAGCCAGTTTGCCACGGAGTGGTATCTAATCGGCCTGGTTGCGGGGCTCTCGCTGCTGTGGGAAGTTCCAGCCCCTTCTCCTGTGTTGTCTTTGTCTCCCAGACCTGTGGGAGCTGAAGGCTGCCGGGTGAGGATTAGCACACTCTGCCCTCTCCCAGCCAGCTGTGCTTCTTGGTTTAGTGTGACAGTTTCAGAACAACAAAGCCCTTCTTCCCCTGGCTGCCAACACACAGGCTCAGCAAGCTTGGGGCTGCCAGGCTGTGCCCCTGGGCCCTGCGGGCACCCCAGGCTGTTGGAAATCCCCTTCTAGTACAAGCTCTGCCTGTGCTCCTTGAAAGTCAGCAAGGATATTCACAGCCATTGTCCTTCCATTTCTACCTTTGCATAGACAGATGCTTCCTTCAGGGTCCCCTAAACCTCAGGCCCTGAAGGCCCAGCCAAGGGACAGGAGCCTGTCTGCCCACCGGGCAGGACAAACATCCAGGGAGCACACATGAATACACAGAGAAGGCACCGGTTTCCTCCTCCTGCCTTGTGTCCAGCCTCTTCAGAGACAGGATCAGGACTGTTTTGTTTTTGTGAAGTCCCATAGCTCTGCCTTCGCACAGGGTTCAGGATGCTGTGCGCCATTGCTAGCTCCAACAACAAAACCTTTCTCTTGTAGGAAATTTAGAAATCCTGTTAAGGGAATAAAAGGTCAAGGTAGCAACATAGGAACTCTTCCATTTAAACATTCTATTTCGCTAAAAGAGAGTTCATAATCCATATTGTCTAAAGTTTTAAGAGAATCTTCAAGGAAAATCAATTATTTTCTTGGTTTTCCCATCTGGGTCTCTCTTTATTGTAAGGCACTGGGTCTTGAAGCCCAGGTCCTGGTTAAGGCCAGGTCAGGGCCTGCCCCCTGGTTTGAGGGACACGAGGGCTGGGTGGGTATTTGCTTTTGGTCCTTCCTCCGGGGCAGTGGGCTCATGAGATCTTCAGGGCTGGGGCAGCGTGGTATGTTTGTTCAAGCCTGAGCAGGCCGCCTTTTGTTGCTTGCAAAGATCTCCTCCTCCAGAATGAGAATCAGGAACTTTACCTCTCTGGCTTTCTCCCACCTGAGGGCCAGACTCACAACGCCCCCACCCCACCCCTCTCTAGGTTTCTGGAACCACCCAGAAGATGAAGGTGGACCTAGAGCAGCACCTGGCCCGGCTGAGCGAGATCTTTGCTGCCCGGGGAGATTACATGCAGACCCTGAAGTTCATGCAGCAGATGGCAGGCAACATCATTGTCCAGCTGTCAGGACTGCCCATGTGGAGGGAGGTCACCACGGAGCTGACAGAGCTGTCTGACCAGACTGGCTACGTGGAGTACTACAGGTGAGGGGCCGGTGGGGGCAAAGGGAGGGCGGTGGGGCTGCCTGGCTTCCCTCATCCAAGCCTGCATGTTGGGGCCTGGGCAGAGACGTGCCACTAGAAAGTCTTAATAAGCCATCAGCCAACATCAAGAAGACATAGGAGCTTGCAGGGGCCGAGTGGTGGGCGTGCAGAATAGCCATCTCGATAGAGGGGCAGCCAGTGTGCCCCCAGTCCCAGCGCTGAAGGCTGGACTTGGCCTCCAGCACATGCGGGATGCTCCTCCCAGACGGCCATTCTCCGTGGCTGGTGCTGGGTGAAGCCACGTGGTTTACAGGTTCCCCACCCACTGCGGCCTGTGGGGCAGGGTCCCCTGTACCTACACACTAAGCCACAAGGGTGCAGGGGATTGGGATTTGTCTGCGTAGAGCCTCCCCTGAGGGCAGCTTCCCAGCACACTAGCATGCCCCCAGCCTCATGTATGTAGGGGCACCACCCTCACCCTTCCCACCGTTGCTCAGGTATACAAACTCATACCTACGTCCTAACTTTTGGGGTCCATTCATGTCTCCCCTGTGCCCATCCCAGGTGAAGGCACTGGGCACAGGGACAACTGCCTTTCCTCCAGGTGCAGGGTCTAGCAAAGGTCACTCTGGGAAGAGCCAAAGAAGGGAGTTCAGCATTGGGGTGACTCCCAGTTGAGAGAATCACTCGTGAAGTGCAGGTCATCATGCTCCCAGGGCCCAGCGCCTAGTATGGAGCATGCACGAGGGTGGAGTGGATACTTGAGTCATGTGGAACAAGTGTCAGCTCTCTGGACAGTCCCCCACCCCAATTTGTTGACTCCTCTTCAAGCCATTGATGAAGGTCAGAGCCTTTAGCCCAACAGTACTCTGGTTTTCTGGATTTGTCCCCGCTATGTCGTAAAGCCCCACCCCCGGAGGTCACTGCTGGACAGAGTCCAGGGGCCTCTCCCCTTCCCAAGAGTAGGAGATGGCAGGGCCCCAGGGAGGGGTGTCATGAAGTCCCCGGCTCTGGACGGCACTCCCCGTCCCTTGCCTCCCCAGCCTGTCCAGCCCCTGCATTTCCACAATGTTGTGGACACTCTGGATTGAAGGGGACCTTGGTCTAACTCCCCAGCAGGTGGATACTTAGGAGCAAAAGCACCTCCTCCCAAGGGCCAGAAAGAAACTGCCAACTCTAAGAACTGCCTATGACCTCCTGTGGCCCCAAACAGTGGTCTCTGACGAGTCCTGTGACACGTGGGCCATGCATTGCCTGAGCCTTCAGAATCTTTATATCAGGGTGGGGCTGGGTGGGGCCACAAAGGTGTCCACTTCCACCTTGCTCTTCCCTCCCAGTGCACCTAGCAGAGGACCGTGTACATTTAAGGACCCCGTGGGCATTTTGACAATGACACTGTTGAAATAAGTCAGCATTTACATATCAAAAGGGGCTTATCAATGATTTCATTAAAAATGAGGGAAGGGTCCCCAAGATCCCCCCAGTTCCCACCCTTATTTAGGTTGGGGCAGGAAAGGTCTAGTCCAGGGTCACACCTGTCTCCTGAGAACTGATGGCTCCACCCCTTCGCTCATCCCGCTTCCCTGTGCTGGCGGCTCCCCTCAGCCGGGCTGCTAACCAGCCTTCGGGCCGGGCCCCTCTGGACAGCCCCCTGTCTTTGCTTTTGGGGTGGTTCTTGAGCAGAGCCATCAGCTGAGCAAATATTTCTGAGCACTTTTGTACAAGGGCTGGCGAAGTACTGGAGGAGATAAGAGCTCTCCGAGAGGCCTTCAGGGGGCGGAGGCGGGATGGGGAGGAGGTGAGGGAGTAGGAGTGGGGGAGCGGAGTTCCGGGTTAGAAACACACCCCTCAGCCCCTGCCCGGCCTCAGGGAAGATGCATCCGCCTGGAGGAGCAGTTTCCAGGAACCCCTTACAACATCAGTCCTGGATGCAGAGAAAGTACATCTGATCACAGTGCGGACGACAGCGGTTAGAAGCAACCCTAACTGGATTTCCTGCTGATGGGCAGAGCAGGGGTGGGCAGTAACCAGAAATCTTTAGGTTTGAAACATGCAGTCAGTGTTTGGAGACGTTCCCTGTGGCTGGCTGTGTCCCTTGTGGGAAGGGTTGATATGGACGATCTGAAATTTCTGCACCAGGCTCTCCCCACAATGGGCCTCGGTTTTCCAATCTGTAGAATGGGATCCTAGCACTAGATGGTTCCTGAGCTTCCTTCTAGCTCTGAGTCTAAGAAAATTGGCTCCTTGGTGGCTTCCAGCAAGTGGAGGGCAGGCTCTGCCCATTCCCCAAAGTCCCCGACTCCATTCCTAGGAACCCAGAGACCTACTTCGGGCTGCCCCTGCTCTATGCAGGGGTTGAGGACTTTGATTAGGCCCTTTCTTTTGGCATTAAGCCTTGATTCACAAAGTCAGAAAGAACCTCACTTGACAAAGGGGCCCTCCAGCTTGCTCCCTCCCCACCCCTTTCCGCTCCCCCTTAGAGCCTCTTTGTCACTCTCTGCCAGCCGCACCCCACTCCCTACCCACACTCCAGACTCCTACTTGCCCTCCATGGTGTTAGTGAAGGAGAAAACCACTGCTGGGAAGGAGGGGTCAGCAAATTCACTCGGCTCTTGCATCAGGAGAAAGCCACTAGCCGGATGTGGCTATTTAAATTTAATCAAAATTAAAGTTAAGAACTCATTTCCTGAGTTGCACAAGCCACATTTCAAGTTCTCAGTAGCCACCTGTGGGTGGTGGCAGATAGAGTGGAAAGCACAGATTTAGACCAGTTCCACCACTGCAGAAAGTTCTAGTGCACAGTGTTGGTTCACACACTCAGCCATGAGGTTGAAGCGGGGGTGGGAGGTGACAACTTTATCCAGGCAAAAATGGGGGTGCAGCCCCAGAGCCCCTGCAGAGTCCTTTAGCCCATGCATGCTGGGTGGTTGCTGGCTCTGGGCAGCTTGTTGCCATGAAGGGTCAGGCGGGCCTGGGGGCTGCTGTGTGGGCCTCCCGGGTGGGCAGCAGGCAGGGGGTTCTGCTTGCTGCCCTGGCCACCCCTGTCCCCGGCCCAGGTGGCTCTCCTACCTCCTGCTCTTCATCCTGGACCTGGTCATCTGCCTCATCGCCTGCCTGGGACTAGCCAAGCGCTCCAAGTGCCTCCTGGCCTCGTGAGTAGCCCTGCCTGTGGGCCTGGGACAGAGAGCTGGGCAAGGTGCCACCGTCAGAGAGACACGAGGGCCTGGCCAGGCCCAGGGTGGGGGGCAACAACCAGGCTGCCTGAAGCAGCCAGCCGAGGGGAGACAGCAGCCGCTGACTTACTATCTGGTCACCAAGCAGGCACTGGGCTCTTCTGCTTCCCTCTTGAGCAGCTGAAGAAACCTGGGCCAAAGCATCAGAGCCTTTGGCCATCCCGTGTCCCTTTAGCTCCAGGCAGCAGGCTCCACAGCCCCTCCCAGCAGTCAGCAGGGCAATGTCAGGGCAAGGACTGAGGCTGCCTTCAGAACCACTGCAAGGGCCTGGGGCCAGGGAGGGCAGGATGGTGGCTGGGAGGAAGGGCACTGGGAGTTGGTGGAGTGGCAGCCATCATAGGGAGATGTCTGCCAACCTTTGCCTGGGACTCCACCAACGTCTGCCTCTCCCCTAGGATGCTGTGCTGTGGGGTGCTCACCCTGCTCCTCAGCTGGGCTTCCCTGGCCGCGGACGCTGCTGCAGCAGTGGTGAGTTGGTGGGGGCTGTGGGTGGTGGGTGGTTTGGCCAGGACAGTCTGTCTGGTGATATGTCCTGTCCAGAGCCCCCAGGCAGGGCCAGGTTCTGGTTACAGCCCCTAGCCTAGAATCCCAGAATCTCAGAACTGAAGGCACTTGGGTCATCTGGACCAGCCCTCTTGCCTCACAGATGGGAAAACAGGACCAGAGAAGGAAAGGGGCCTGCCCAAGGTCAGAGCCAAGACAAGACGCCACTGCTTATCCAGGCATGCGTGGGGGACCTGGTGGCTTCTCGCTGGGTGTGAAGAACTGACTGGGTCTGGTGGGGATCAGGCTAGAGGAGCCCCCCGGCTTCAGAAGCACATACCTGTGCCAGCTCCCCGGGCACTGGGAGTGTGGAATGTGGCCTTTGGGTTGCCTTCTGTCCCGCTGACCTTGGACTCACACACAGTCTGAAGCACACACGGTGTATATTTCTGAATGTGGTGCCTCAAAATGTTTTTAAAAAGTAGGGGGCTTCCTATGTGGGTGTACTTAGTCTTTAATAGACCTAACACTGGCATAAAGCTGAGTGTATGAGGCTGTTTGTTCACTCAGCTGACATGTTTTCTGTGTGCTACTCACTGGTGCCAGAGGCCATGGGATGCAAAAACCAGGGGGACTTGATGTTTGCTTTGACAGAGTCCCAGCCTTTAGAAGCAAGGCTTGTAGGCAGGTTAGTGCAACCCCACGGGACTCAATACAGTGGAGGTGCATGCTGTGTGTGTGTTTGAGTGTTTTCCCGTGCACCTGTGATAGAGGAGGGCATGATTTATCAGGGTAGTTCAAGGAACCCCTCGCTGATTCAGGGGCCACAAACGAACCCCATGATCTGCATCTATTCTGACTTAGCAACCTGAAGGATTAAGAGATGGGGGCTCGAAACAGAAGTCCCTAACCAAACTCATGGCTTGCCCAGTGACTTGGAGGCTGCCCAGTGGCTCTGGACTGGGCAGTTTGCCTCCACGATGCCCTCAGAATGAATGAATGGACCCTGGTGCTGCCTTGGCACAGCAGCTTCTGACAGAGGCTTGTGCAGAGAGAGAGGAGGTGGCCTCTCCTGTCTTTGCCCCAGCCCCCGTGCAGTGGCCACAGACCAAGGATTGGTAGAGAAAAGGGCAAGGCAGGAGGGCCCAGGTCACGCTCAAAAGCATCCTGATGGCATCAGGAGTTGGGAGGGCTGTAAGTAGTGCCGCTGCTGGCTGGATGTACGCAGTTGCCTGGCTGGCAGCCTCTCCTCCGCGGCCAAGTGCAAGCACGGGGAAGCTCGGACCTGCTCCCTGGGCAGCCTCTGCCTTCTGGAGGCAGTGGTGGCCTCCAGCTTGCACCGTGAGCTGCCCTGTGGGAGTGGGCTCCCTCCCAGCAGGGGCTTCAGTGTTCACAGAAACCAGAGGCGATTTAATCTCCCAGCTGGGTGCCCTGGAATGCAGGGAGCTGGACAGAAAGGCCATTTCCCTAATTCCTTCAGTCAGGCCCTTGTGAGAGAGGGGGAGTGTGGGGTGAACTGAATGGGCCTTTGACAGGACTGGAGATGCTGCTGCATTTCAATAGGATGCTGAGGAGGAGTGGAGGGGAGGGCAGGGGCAGGCTGGCAGGGGTGATCGTGGAGAGCTTTTGTGTGGCCTCCAGTGCCACCCTGCTCTGAGGCCAGAGGACTAACACGGCCACCCCTTCCCACCCTTCCCTGTCCCCAGAAAGGGCCTCGAAGAGGACCAAGCACTGCCCCAAGATCTGTTCCAGGGAATGCAGAGACAGGAAGGTAGGGGAGACTTGGGGGCCTGAGCTCTGAGCCTCCAAGCCCCATGGCCACCCTCTGTGGTCAGCAGTGTGAGCCACAGGGCGCCTGTCACTGAGCCACAGAAGCTTCCAGCACGCTTCATATGGACTCAGAGACGCGTACAGACACGGGGGGCTGGGGGGGAATGATGGGAGTCCTGGCCGGATGTCAGCATCTGGGGTGCAGGGGGCTGGCCAGGGTCTGCCATGGTAACGGCACACAGGGCCCACCCAGTGGCTGTGGTTAGCCGAGGGGTGGCCAACGGGCGCTATTCTCCAGTGGTGGGACCCAGGGCCCCCTCCCAGCCCTGATGACTGGGTCCCTGCCCGGATGTGAAGGCTGGAGGCTGGGGGCAGGATCTAGCTGTGGCCTCAGGGAGGGGTTGGGTCAGCCACCTCCCAGCAGTACAACCCAGGCCAGCGGGGAAGGAGAGGATGTGCCAAGGAGGAGGAAGGGGGAGGAAGAGGATTCATGGAGCAGGTGCTTTGGCCACGGAGCACCTTGGGCGAAGTGCTCCAGGGGAATTCAGCGGCTGAGGCACGGCCAGGCCAGCCCCCCTGAGTCGGAGGGTAGGAGTGTGGCCTTTGGAGACCCTGCCTGTGCCCATATCCCCCCTCAACCCCTTCCCAGAAGTGGAACCTCAGAAAAGTTACTGAAGTCCTCCATGCCTCAGTTTCCTCCTGTGCAAACAGGGAGAATAAAAGGACTTGCCCCAAAGGGCCATGAAAGGAAGAGATGAGTGGGTTTGTCCGTGGGAGGCACATAGCCAATGCCCAATAAGCAGTGGCCACCCCTGGCCTCCTGTACATTTATTACCGTCATGTGAGAGTCACGGAGAGCCCTGCAGACTCCCACCTCTGCTCTTGGGAACTGCCTGCTGGCTCAGCCATCGCCTGGGCTGGGCGCTGGGCAGCTTCTCCCACCTGCCCCATCTGGGCTTGGTGCCCCCTTCCTCTCCTCTCCCCTCCTGCCATCTCCATCCCCATCGCATGAATGATGTATACGTGTATACACACGCACATACACGCACACACATGCAGGCGCTTGTCTTTGCTAATAGGAGAGTTGACTCCTCACTACATCCTACACCCCAAACCCTCCTGATGCACCTGTCCCAGGAGACCTAGGCTCAGGGGTAGCCAAAGGCCCTGAAGAGCAGGCCTGGCTGGGAGGGGTCGGGGAGGGAGGAAGGCCACATCGCTGGTGGAGCCTTGGACAGGGGGCTCCTGTCCTTCTCCCTCCTCGGATCCAAACTTCTTGGGGGTGACCCAGACTGATACAGCGGCCTCACACTATCTTTCCCAAGGCTTCCCCAGCCCCCACCCGGGCCTGGCTGCCTTCTCTCTGCCACTCCAGCCAGGGGGTGGGAGCACACCACCAGGCCTGCTGGTGCTGTGGTTCTGATGGACGAGAAGCTTGGCTGATTTATATGAATGTTAGTGGTTGGTGTATAAAACAATTCTCCCAGGGTCCTGAGTGCGTGCGCACGTCTGTATAGTGTGTGTGTGTGTGTGTGTGGTACACGGGGCTCTGGGAAGCTCTGTATCTACAGGGGCACGGTATTCCCCAGCAACCCCCATGCACACATCCCCTAGACCATAGTGCTGTGACACACTTGCCACTGTATCCGTGCCCAGAACCCTGTGTGGTACCCAGTAAGTACTCAGTAAATACTTATCCATTCAGTGAAGGAATGAGTGGTGCTCTAGTATGGACCCCAGAGGCAGTGGCTCCTGAAGGAGGACAGGGTCACTGGCAGAGCAGGGCCATCAGAGGGGTCTCCTGCCCAGGAGCATGCACCAGATGAGGGGGGCCCCTAGGAATAGGCCAAAGGATTGGAGCTCACCCTGGCTACTCACAAAGGTGGACGCCCCCCTTTACCCAGTCCCAAGGACACCCCAGGCCAGATCTGGGGTGGGCCTCACTTGGAGGACACATCCTTGCTGCCACCTCCCTGTGCCTGCTCCCACTCAGCTCCATGGGCCTCAGTGGTCACTTGGCCAGGCCATGCTGCAGGTCCAGGTCCCCAAGCTTGTCAGTGGCTGTGTCCTTCAACTCCAAGCCCCATGCTCTGCCCACACCCTGTCTCAGCAGGTGAGGACATGCACGTGGCGGCTCATGGATGGATTCAGCACTGACCTCATTCTTTAGTAAGAGAGTCCAGGGAAGCCTTCGTAGATTGACACCAGAGCGAGTAGGCCTTGCTAACAGCAAGACAAAAAATAAAACAGAGATGAGCAAACGAGGCCACACACACAGCCGGGCACACAGCCCACAGCTGCCCTGGGGCCCAGGCTTGCCACCCCTGAGGGTCTGTCCCAGAAGAGGCATTCAGAAATAAGAGTAATAGTTGACATGCTATCTGTCCCCATCACTTTTCTGAACACTCTATACATTAATTCTTAAGGTAAATAGCATTATCTCCACATTACAGATGAGGAAACTGGGACACAGAAAGAATAAGTAAATGGTCCACGGTAACCAAGCTAGGAAGGGGCAGAGTCAGGACTCGAACCCTGGAGGCTGGCTTTCGACTTTGTTCTCTGCCATCTGAGAGTGAGCTTGGGGGGCCTGGCTCCTCTCAGGGCCCCGGTGTCAGACTTCCCTCTGCCCTCTCCCGTCTTTCCCCGACTCAGGGCACCAGTGACTTCTGTGCAGCTCCCGACACTTTCATCCTGAATGTCACACAGGGCCACATCAGCACAGGTAACGCTCTTGGGGCTCTGCTGTCAGAGCTGCTCTGTATACTTGGGCCAGGCCCACGTGGCCAGCCAGCCTGTGCCTCTACTTACCTCTTTCAGTCCTGTAGTCATCCAACCCCTCCCTGCCCACAGATTTCAGGTCCAGCTGGTCCTCTGGGCCATTTCCTAGAAACCTCCTCCTTTGGGAGCTCGGGGATGGGAAGGAAGGACAGGCTTGGCTGTGAGGATGATAGAGGGTCTGGTCATTTGTGAACTGCCTGACACCAATGCTATTGCCTTGCAGAGGTGACCCGCTACTACCTGTATTGCAGTCAGAGTGGAAGCAGCCCCTTCCAGCAGGTACGGCCCACCCAGACCTACCCTCACCCTGCCCTCGGCCCCTCTGTCAGCTCCTCCCTGCTGACCCCAGCCCCACCACTGGCCAGGAAGATGGAGGTGGCTGGGCCTTCCCTGCTGCACCGTGGTCCTCCCCATAGCCACTTCCATGAAGGGGGCCATGCTGTTGGTCAATGTATAGATTGGTGGTTTTCACATGTTAACGTGTGTGCACCTCACCGGGGAACTGGCTCACATGCAGATGCTGTGCACAAGGTCTGGGGTAGGGCCGAGATTCTGTATTTCTCAGATCCTCCCAGGCAAGGCTGATGCTACTGGCCCAAGGACCACATCTGAGCAGCAAGAAGGGAGAGGACTTTGTAGCACTCCACCAGCCAGAGGGACAGGGGAGGCTTCCTGCAAGCAGGAAGGGCCGTGGTCAGGGACGCACCTGTGTGGTTGCAGCCAGCTGGGGGGACAGGAGCGCTGACCGTAGGGCTCCTGGGAAGTGGAGCCTCATGGCAGGACTGTCTCTCTCCTGGCCCAGACACTGACTGTCTTCCAGCGCTCACTGACCACCATGCAGATCCAGGTCTCGGGGCTGCTGCAGTTTGCCGTGCCCCTCTTCCCCACCGCAGAGGTAAGGCACCACCTCCCACTCATCTGTGCAAGAAGAGGGGGCCCCCAGTCAAACCCTAACAGCCCTTTCCCCTGCCGCGCCCCCCCAGCCCCAGGGCCAGGCTGTGGAGACCTTGCGCTGGCTCTCTGCATCCCCTCCCCCCAGCGGCAGGGCCCCTTCCTTGGGCGCTGAAGGCCTCTGAACAGCTGCTGCTGTGGTTTTAGCTGCCTGCCCTGCCCCCATGGCTCATGCTCTGCCTCTTTCTCTCCCTGCTTCAGAAAGATCTGCTCGGAATCCAGCTCCTGTTGAACTCGTCGGAGTCCAGCCTCCACCAGCTGACAGCCATGCTGGACTGCCGAGGGCTGCACAAGGTGCTGGGGGCCCTGGGGCATGGGGGTGCGGGGGCCCCCAGCAGGCCACATTTTCCCAGAGAAGCAAGGAGAGGCCAAGGGGGGTGACGGCCTGGGCTCCCCTCAGACCCAGGAACAGGGCTGAAGCTGTGCTGTGGGAAGAGGAGGAGGTGCCTGGCTTCTGGGTTCTCTCCGGGGCTGGTACAAGGAGACTCAGTAAAGGTGACCAGTGGTCAGAGACAGGAGCGTTGGGGGACCCTGACCAATATGAGGGAGGCCGTTACCCATTGTCCAGACCCCCTTCCATCTGGTCAACCCATCTCACTACCTGATGTCCCAAACCCATTGCCAGGGTCGTCTTTTCACGAACCTGTAGTATCAAACAGACACAATGATGCGGGGAACACATTGGGAGTATGTGAGCACCCCTGCCCCCAAGCAGTGAGCAGTGTATTGTCCACAGCTTTCACGCCCCTTGTGGCTTTAGAGCAAGTAGTCGTAATGATGATCGTGGCTGCCAGTGCCGTGCTTGGCCCCGTTCTGTGCACTTTATATCCAATGTGTCATTTAGTCCTTACAGTTATACCATGACATGCATGTTATTTCGTGGGAAGTTTTATATATAAGGCAACTAAATTATATGTACATGAGTGCATTGTGGATGGATGGATGAACATAGATGTATGCACGTGTGTGTATGTTTATGTGGGTATGTCTACCAACTAGCCGACTGAAGAGTCCAGAGCCAGCAAGTCAAGGGCTTGGGTTTGGATCCTGGCAGTCTGACTTCAGAGCTAAGAACAGGGGGTCACCTGTGTCCTCTCCCGCTCTCTCCATGTCTACTCCTTCAGCAGGTCCTAGCAGCTGCGCTGTCAGATGTATCCTGAATCCACCTGTTTCTCGCTATCTGCACAGCTGCCACCACTGTCCAGTCCTGCTCCTCCTCCCACCTTCTCCTGCCACCTTGCCACCCGTGACCTTTCACCCCCAGCAGCCAGTGTGGTCCTTTTAAAAAATGAGTCGATCACATCCCTTCCATTCCCAACCCCTCTGATGTCTTCCTGACCCCTTATGGTAAAATCCAAACTCCTCCCCTGCCCTGCAAGGCCCAGCATGACCTGCCCCCGCTGGCCCTGTCTCCTGCTGGCCTGTTCTCTTTCCTGGACATGCCGAGCTTGTCCCCTTTGCTTCATCTTCTCAAGGAGTGCTCTTTCTTGCCACCCTGGCCTCAGCTTACCTGCCTCTTGTCTCTGGCTCCCCACACCCTGCGACTTTGTCTGTCTTGTTCAGAGCCAGCCCTTCAGTGCCTGGCACACAGTAGCTGCTCAGCAAATGTTTGCAGAGTGAACCCAAGAAGCCCCATTGTGTGAGGCTCCATAGGGTGGACCCTGAGTGGCAGTGCAGGGTGCTTGGGACGGGGGGCAGGTGCTAGGAAGCCCCAGGTCCGGCTAGGGGAAGGGGCTTCCGGAGAAGAACTCAGATGCAGGCTTTGCCCCCGTTCCCTCTCCAACTGCACGCTCTTCCTCATCCTCCTCCAGGACTACTTGGACGCCCTCGCTGGCCTCTGCTACGACGGCCTCGAGGGCTTGCTCTACCTCGGCCTCTTCTCCCTCCTGGCCGCCTTCGCCTTCTCCGCCATGATCTGCGCAGGGCCGCGGGCCTGGAAGCACTTTACCACCAGGTGCGCAGGGAGCCTCCTGCAGGCCCGGGCAGCAGACGGAGGCTCTGCCCTGTGATTGCCGAGCGCCAAAGGGGACTGAGGGGCAGCAGAGGGCCCAGGCATTCAGCCCCAGCAGGCTGGCCAGACATCTATAGACGCTTCCCCAGGAGTCCAGACAGACCCCCAAAGAAGACCCCCAAAGGGAGGCCCAGGGCAGGAGCTGGGGCCAAGGTAGTGACAGCCCTCATGCCACAGCCTGGCATCCCTTGCTTCTCCTCCTGTCCTCGGCAGGACTTTGCAACGTGCAGTGATGACAGATTTTGGTGCTGGGAGGGGTGCCCCAGGGAATACCAAAAAGGATAAATTGTATCACTGTCATCAGGGAACCACAATGTCATTGAGGAGATAGACAGGGGCGAGGTGGTATTTCGGCACCTCATGAGCAGATGAGGCAAGAGGAAACAGGGTAGGGAGGACCCATGTGCATGCAGTCAGTATGGTGGGCTGCCTGGAAGAGGTGACCATGAAGTTGAGAATGGGGCGGAGTGATCTGTGGGAGGCAGGGCCAAGGACCATGATTTAGAGGAATCTCAAGGAGACACGTGTGGCCAGAGAGTCTGGGAGGAAAGATTGGGAAGCAGAACAGGACCACTTACCCCGGAGCCTTCCCCACCCCTCATGGCTGGCCAAATTATACCTGTCATTCTATTAACAGAAACAGAGACTACGACGACATTGATGATGATGACCCCTTTAACCCGCAAGCCCGGCGCATCGCAGCCCACAACCCCCCGAGGGGGCAGCTTCGCAGCTTCTGCAGCTACAGCAGCGGCCTGGGCAGCCAGACTAGCCTGCAGCCCCCGGCCCAGACCATCTCCAATGCCCCCGTCTCTGAGTACATGTACGGCAGACGCCCCCAAAGCCCCACACCCATCCAGGCTGGGCAGACGGCTCCGCCTAGCCCAAGAGGGGAGTTGGGTCTGCGGACAGCATACTTGGGTTCCCAGAGCCAGGTCAGGGAGAGAAGGCATCAAAGGCCACCTGTGGTCCCCACTGCAGCCATGGGATGCCTGGAGGGAAGGCCCCCAGGGAGCATGTAGTCACCCTCCACACCCACACATGCTGGAAAGAACCCACCAGAGGTGTCAGGCTGCAGCCTTTAGTCACAGCCCACAGAATGGGTCCTTGGTCTGAGAAGCTGCATGTCTGTGGGCCACACCATTCCCAGCACCCATTGCCCATCTGCTGCTTGTCCCCAGCATCCCAGAGTGCCGCTCCATGTGTCTTCTACCCACATGCCCTCCACTCTGTCTGCGGTCCATCTCCATGCCCTAACTCCCACAAGCACACCCACGGGCCCCTCCTGTAGGAATTATGCATGCACCCCTACACCATCCCCTCCTGAGTTCTCCTCTCGGCCCCCACAGGAACCAAGCCATGCTTTTTGGTGGGAACCCACGCTACGAGAATGTCCCACTCATCGGGAGAGGCTCCCCTCCGCCTACGGTAATCTGCGCTTCCACAGCAAAGTCATTGCTTTGGCCCTTCTTGGGGAAATAACTAAAGATAAAACCTCCAGCCAACCCAGGGAATCCTCTCCACACAGGTAGAAAGGAACAAAACAGTTTTTATTGAATAAGCATTAAACTAGACTGTCCTGAGTGTCACAGGCAATCCACTGAGGACATTGCAAAGACAGACAGAAATCTTACCCTTTCCTATAGCCAGGCAGACACAAGACGCACCCCACTGCATACAAGTCCTCAAGCAAGAGGACTTGACAGCACCATTTGTCACGCTGGTCCACCCTAAATCCACCTGGTAATTGAGGTGGCCATCCTTGTTAGCTAACTGCCTTTATCCAGAAGAAAAATAAAACTTCTCATATTTCCATGACAATCAGGGGGTTATAACTTGGAGCCAGGCCCCTGAGTATACTGTCACTGAGCAGGAGATGAGGTGCTATCTGCCTCAGTGTTTGCATTTCCAAAAGGTGGCTCCCAGATGCTTAAGAAACCATTCCTGGATTGTAAGGCTGGCAAGAATCTTATTTAGCTTTTAAAGAGGTTTATGTGAATCTCAAAAGGACAGATTATTTACAATGATATGTCTTCTAAAAGAAATATTCCAAGAAGAGGGAGGGGTCCCTTTCCCTTTTTTGCACCAGGGAAAGTTAAGGGAATTTTTTTCTTTTTAGATTTGTGTTTACCCTTAACCCTTGGCCTCTGTATATCCCTGGGTTGGAGGGCGCGTCAGCCATGGTGTTGTGTCTAGGAGGGCTGATACAAGACACAGCCTTCCTCAATCCCGCTCAGTTCCCCATGTCCCTAGGATGTGCCCGAGCAGAGTCTGTGCCTCTTGCCCACCCCGCCACCTCCAGTCAGGGTACTTGAGATGCAGCCTCAGGGCACGGGCCCGAGGTGTGAGGGGTAGGCAAGTTGAGAAGAAAAGACCATGCTTTCTTTTCCCAGAGAAGTATCTGAAGGTCACAAACAGGAATATTGGCTGAGACAGAGAGAGTTGCAAATAGAGACAGCAGATCATAGAGGTTCAAGGACATAGACTCCAATGCCAAATGCCTGGGTTCAAATCCCAGCTCATTGCTTATGGCCTCTATGACCTTGGACAAGTACTTTGTCACTCAGTGCCTCAGTTTCCCCATCTATGTAATAGGGATGTAATAATAGCACATACCTCCTAGGTAGTCTGAGCATTGGAGGAATCAGTTGTTATAAACTATGTGTGAAGCACACAGTAAGTGCTTTAGGACAGTGAGCTGGTTAATTTCTCACCCCTCCTTCCATTGTCAAGAACACTTCCACCTTACCTTCTGTACAGAGCTGTGGCATTTATAAGAAAGGGCTGGGAGAGTCAAAGACAAGGTCAGAAGTCTGCAAGAGGGGTGGGCAGAAGAGTTCTTGAGCCAGGTGCCTGCCTTCACTTGGCCAGGTGAGGCATTTCACTGTCCCATCCAGGTAGTTTGGAAGGGGACATCCAACCGTGAAATAGAAGCACTGGGACCGGAGTACCTCGGACCGATGAGATAGACCTGAGGACCCAGGAAATGCATGCACACTGGCAGGTTTCCAGGGAGTCCACTTCCCGATCCTGGCGCTTGGTGAAAATCATAGCACCAGACCCCGGGAAAGAGAGGGGGACCCGGTGTCCCTGTCTTCAGGAAGTGTCTAATCTGTAGGAGGGGGTGTTCACGAAAGCTGCCTGTAAAGTGTGCCGCACGGTACTTTGGGACCAGCAGGGAGGAACTGTCCCTGCTGCTCTGGGGAAATCCCAGAAGGTTCTATGGGTAGGTGGCATTTGAGTCACACCTTAGAGCAGTGGGCCTCGACCAGGGGCAGTTTTGCCCCCAGGGGACATTTGGCGATGTCTGGAGACATTTTGATCACTGCCTTGGAGGCCGGGGAGGGAGAGGGGGTTCTGCTGGCATCTAGCGGGTAAAGGCCGGGGACACTGCTGAACATCCTACAGTGAGCAGGACAGCCCTCTGCCACAGAGAGAAGTCTGGCCCCAAATATCCACAGGTCCTGTGCACTGTAGGACGTTTAGCAGTGTCCCTGGCCTCTACCCACTAGAAAGCCTGCTCGAACCACTCTCCCATCTCTGCTTCCTGTCACTCCACCTTGGTGCTTTTGCCCAGAGCCCCTCACCTGCTGTCCTTCTCAGCAGCTTTGCAAACACACAAGCCCCAGCCTCGTCTTGTTCTTTCTTTCTGGGGTCCTCGGAAAGGGCAAGTGGACTGGTTGGAGCCTGTGTTCAGAGTGAGCACCTTTTAAATCCCAGCCTGGCTTCCTGGGATCCTTTTTCCATCCACCAGCTGCTGTGGCCCCAGGAATGCAGATTGACTTTGATATTAATCTAAGCAGAACATATTAGGGAAAATCTGCTGCTGTGAAAAAAGAATCACTCAGTGCATTGCAATACCAAATAAAAATGATTTGGGGATTACCTTCTGTTCTGAAAGACCCAGTCCACTCCTCCTGCCATTTGCAGAGATAATCAAGAACTGACCTTATTTGCAAGGCTCAAGGACAGAATAAACCTCTAGATTTAAGATCTGCCCAGAAACCCTCATTGCTTTGGCAAACTTGACTGCTGGGCTCCACCCAGCTCAACCTGCCCTGCAAAGACCCTCCCACCCTCCCTAACTAAAGAGCATCTAATGATGCCACTAGCCAAGGAGAATGTGGGTGTCTGCCCCAATAAAGAACACACCCGGCTGCTCCCCATCCTCCCTGGGGGTGCCTGATGTAAACACTCAGCAGTGCTCAGCAGGTTTGAGGTTTGGATAAATTCCTCCCTCTCTGGGACAGGCAGGGGATTTCACTAGGAGACCTGGATGTGCAGCCTGTTCCCTTGCTGGAAATGTGTCTTCCCCTAGCTCTGCCTTCAAGGAATCCCTCCCTCCTATCCTTCCAGGCACTATTTCCTAGAGCAAAAATGACCCAGGGCAATCATTAAAAATACCAACACTGGGAATTCTCTCCAGACTGACTCATGGAAACAGAATCTCCTGGGGAAGGAGGCTGGGAGGTTCTAAGTTTAACAAACTTATCATCAAGCAGGTTGGGAAATACTGCTTTAAGGAGGAGGCTCTTATCCTCGCGTATGCATCAGAATCAGGGGGGATTTGTTAAAATGCAGGCTGCTGGGCCCAGCCTGATGCTGATTCAGAAAATCTGGGGTGGGACCCAGAGGTTTGTGTTTCTAACCTGTTCCCAGGTAAAGCTGATGCTGCTGGTCTGGAATCCACCCTTGGAGAACCACTACTCTGAGGCTTCCTCACCCTGTGGGCAGGATCAGTCTGTGTGGGGCTCTCCTGTGCATTGTGGGACGTTTAGCAGTGTCCCTGGCTCTACCACTAGAAGCCAATAGCATCCTACCCCCCATCCCTAGTTGTGGCCACCAAAATACCTCCAGATTTTGTCAAATGTCCCGGGGAGGCAAAACCACCCCTGGTTGAGACCCACTGGGTGGAAGAGCCTCACACCCCCGCCTCCCCCACCCCAGCCCAGGTGGGAGCATTTGTCCCGTGTGCATGGCCTGGACCCCTGAAGCTTCCCGGGGGCCAGGAGAGGACCTGCATCTGGAAACTTGTAGAAATGCAGAATCTCAGTTCGCGTGGACAAGGTCCCCAAGTGGTTTGTACGCAGGGGATGGTGTGCAAAGCCCTGGCTCTGCTGCCCAGGAGGAGTAACAGGTCTGTTGAGCACTCTCTTTGTGCTTGGTCACTGCTGCTCTGACTGAGCTGCACGTTGGAATTGCTTAAAGTGCTCTAAAGAGCACTGGTAGCACTTTAAAATGCTCGGTTTTATGTTGTGCACATTTTACCTTAACAGGTATATACACTGGTGGGTATGGCCCAGGCATTGGGGTTTTTTGAACTCCCCAGGTGTTTCCAGTTTGCAGCCATGTCTGAGAACCTCTGTGTTAGGGTCTTGCTTGCTTTATATCATTTCATCCTTTCAGTGTAAGAGCTGAGTGCTTGCAAGCCCATTTTGCAGATGGGGATACTGAGGCGAGGAGAGGTTGGAGAACCTCAGCCAAGGTCCTGGGGCGAGTATGTTGCACAGCTGGGATGTGGACCTGACTCTCTGAGTCTCTGGGCCCCTGCCCTTGGCATGCTTGCTGCTGGAGGCTCCTTGGTGCACTGGCACCCTGCTGCTGTCCCCCATGTGAGGTGACAGGCTGGGTGCCAGGGTGTGCACTGGAGTGGGTGCAGTGGAGCGAGGGTGGCTGGTCTATGCGTGCATTTTGTGTTTGAGCCTGGAGCCAGAGGTCCTGATGGATGCGGGGCTGGAGGCATCACCAGGTTCCCCCGATCCCAATGACACCACATGGTTATAACTCGGTACCTGGCCACCGTGGCTGGCCCTGCTCTGACCATCCCCTCTCCTTTCTGCCCACAGTACTCTCCCAGCATGAGGGCCACCTACCTGTCTGTGGCGGATGAACACCTGCGGCACTACGGAAATGAGTTTCCAGCCTAACAGACTTTCAGGGGTCCCTGCCTCCGTGTTCCATTTTGGTTTTTACTTAATGCAAATACAAGCTGCGTTTCTTTAATAGAAACCAAAGGCATCTGGAGACTGGCAAGTTCCTGCAGAGGGTGTCTGAGATTCCTGACCAAAGCCCCAGAGGGACCGAAGACCCACGACTTTAGCCAGCCTCTCTTCTGCCTGCCCTCCACACCAGAAATGCCCCCGTGTTGGCTGCCTCGGAGGTGCCATCCCTAAGCTGGCTGCCTGGCTGTGCTCACCCCTGCGCCCCACCCTCACCAGGAAGGGCGTGGCAGGGAGGAGGGGGCTGGGTCAGTCGCCACCATGGAGAGCTGTGTGTTCTCTCGGGTCCCACTGCCAGGACTGTGCCTCTTGTTAGCGTGGCCAAAAGCCCAGGCGACCGCTCTCAGAGCCACCGCTCTGCTCCATTTCCCTGCAGGTAACATTGGGAAGGGCTGATCAGGAGATGCTTTTTAAGGGAGGTGGCATCCCTGATGAGATCAGAATAGTCCGAATCAGAGTTCCCAGGGCCAGGCAGGCCTTCCTGGGCCACAAAGGGAAGGTATTAGGAGAGGTCTGCAGGGGAGGCTGGTGGCTCGGGGGCAGGGGGACCACAGCCTGGTGGACCAGGGTAGGGACAGGGGTGCAAGCCCTACCTCCACTCCGGAATCGATGCTGCAAGCCTGTTAGCTGCAGACAGGAACGGTCTCAGGTATGAACAGACATTTTGAAAGCAATGTTCACTCTTTTTTTTCCAGTGTTTTAAACATTTGATTATCCAAAGAATTGAAACTCATAGTACATCCAGTTTTCACAACAGACTTGGGGCTCATTCCTTACACCTGGTTTTTATACCACAACTTCTACAGATTTTGCTGGTACTGGCCAGTTCTTTATAGATCTAGAGGAAACAGGGAACAGCACATTTTTAAACAAAATAAGGCTCATGAGACATCCTATACCAAGCTGCTGTTTGACGGGAATCTGGGTTCATCCCACCCAGGGAGGGAGGATCTAAGAGAGGAAAGAAGCTAAGAGGGAAAGTTGAACAGAGTCCTCTGTCCCAGGGACTAGCTCATGCTCATGTCAACCGTGCCCTCCCTGTTGTCTTCCAGCAAGTTTGCCAGAAAAGGTTTTAGCAAAGTGGTATGATGGTGTCTTGATGTGAGGACAGGCCTCCTCCCTGCTGCCCCCACCCCCTGTCCTCACCCCAGCGTCCCAGGCCCCTGACCTGCTGGGCGATGGAGCTTGTTAGCCAGGAGGAAATAACGACCCACCATCCTGCCTGTTGAGGGACCAGGGTTGGGGTCTTTGGTGCTTCCAACCTCCTGCCAACCCAGAGTGCATGACACTGAAGCCCCCATGGCCTTGCACAGCAAAGCAGGGGCATGGAGTGGTTTGGCTTGGAACGAGAGCTCTGTTTCCATTTTGGAAGAGCTACTTTCTCAATGGCAGAATGATTCTCAGCTCCCAGCCAAGACTCCATGACAGAATGGGGCCACAGGGTGGCTGGGACTTCCCGTGTCTCACCTGCATTAACCTGTACATACCGTGTACGATAAACACACTTCGGTATGTCCACATCATGGGCAGATAGGAACTCTGCAGTGTCAAGGTGTTGCTTCTTAAGGTTTCATTATTGGCAACTAGAGGGTTGTTTTTAATGCATAAAAACTAAACTAAAATTCCTCGGGGGTTCCTGAAGGGGCCAGGTGGGCAAACCTCTGCTTGATACATGTGTACCCTCACCTGGAAGAGAAATAAACCACTTGTACTAAAGTGTGCAGTCAGTCTCTAACTTCTTTGGTGACAGGGAATAATGGGGGTATTGAATGGTCCCCTCCAGCAGGGTCATGTGGTGGGAGGGCTTAAAAGCAGATTCCAGTAGTGCTTTCAGTGCGAGGATTAAAAGATGGAGCTCGCATGAATGTCATGGGGCTCTCGCGTGGCCTCTGGCTACTCTTACAGGACCAGCAACAAGCCTTGTTTCTGCCCTAGTCTTTCTCCAAAGTTCCCCCAAAGGTCATTGCTCTTAATGTTGCTATAATAATAAGTAGCATTTATTGAGTACTCAAAATGTGCCAGGGACTATCCCAGGTATTTGTATTAATTTGTAATCAAACCTCACAGCCCTAAGAGGTCATTTGTTTTGCAGTTTAGTCAACAGAGGCCCATGAGGGTAAGGACCTGGTAGGATCAAGGGGCAGAGCCAGGAGTGTGTACCCAGAGCCCCAGCTCCGGCCCCCACCACTAGGCACCTCAGTGCTCCAGGGTTGGGGCAGTGGTCACACTGTGGGCCACCTCCCCCAGGTGAGGCGTGCACTGCTGCACACCTACACCGGTTTCTCGGTGGGCTCTTGCTGCACTCTGTCCCTGCACTCTTCACTGCCATGGCTGCTTCTCCGGGCCCTGGACACACAGCGCCCTTCATGCTTTCTCTGTGATGTCTCTGAATGGTGAACCTCCTAGCCAGTCTGGCACGGCTCGGCTGGGCCCACTCCAGCTCTCTTCTCATGGCCTCAAGCGCCTGTTCATTCTTACTCCCGGAATTGACTGCATTTTGAGGAGCTTCTGAAATGAGCAGCTTATACATCCTTTGGGAGCACTTGAGATGAGATGAGAGAACCCTGTGCAGCGGACCATGCCAGGCTCAGAGCTGAGCATCTGAACTGGGGGGCCTCCCTTGAATGGGAATGTTTTTCCCACCCCTCCTAGCAAAATAGCCTCCTCTCTGCCTGGTCTCAGGATACCAAGTGCAGTGGAAAATTGGCTCAGAGGAATGGAGACACTTTTCTATGACTAATCTGATGTTTTGAAGGTAACTGCAAGTCCATACCCAAATGAGATTGGCTTTGGGGGCTGTAACTGTCTCGGATCTGGAGTGAGACCAGGCCCTGTGTGAAGCAGGAAGAAGGCCAAGGGAATGCACCAGCCCCAGGGTGGTTTGGTCACTGCCACGTGTACCACCTCCCTTTCCTATCTCTGCAGCACCAATCTCTCACCCAAGGGAAAGGCATGGGGAGGGGGACACAGTTGCCGTGCCCCTGTTCCACCTGCCTGGCCCACCCTCACCGTCTCAAACAGCCTCCAAACAGCACCCTGACTGCAGACCCAGGAAGGGCCAGCTGTAGGAAGAGGGGCAGGTGCTTAACCTGCTCTTTTTTTTTTTTTTTTAGTTTCAGAATATTATGGGGGTACAACACTTTGGCTATATATATTGCCTATGCAGCACCCAAGTCAGAGCTACAATCGTGAACATCCCCAAACTGTGCAGCCTGCACCCATTAGGTGTGAGTTTTCCCATCCCCTCCACCCCCCTCCCACCTGCCCGCCCCCTGATGAATATTATTTCCATGTGTGCACATAAATATTGATCAGTTAGTACCAAGTTTGGTGGTGAGTACCAGTGGTGCTTGTTTTTCCATTCTTGTGATACTTCACTTCGAAGAACAGGCTCTAGCTCCATCCAGGATAACACCAGATGTGTTAATTCACTGTTGATTTTTATTGCTGAGTAATACTCCGTGGTATACATATACCACTTTTATTAATCCATTCGTGTATTGATGGGCACCTTAACCTGCTCGTGGAGAGAAAGAGCAGTGAACTCCACCAGGCCCCTCTGTAAGCAGAGCCTTTGCCAGGAACCGGCAGGGTTCCATGCTGTCACTCACAGCCAACCTACCCCACGGAGCGGTTCCTTCTCCAAAGCTGATTCATCTCCAGCCGTGCTTTTTCCCTCTCTGAAGCTGTGCATTCTTTATTTAGCAGCAGGAGTGCTATTACTGCCTCTTAACTTAAAAAATTACTCATTTCATGCTCAAGAGGCCTGGTAGGTCCGTGGACAGATATTCCCAGATAAGGAGACTTTATCTTCTTTCTTTCACTCATTTAACTAAAAATGTGTTGATTGCCCAGCACAGGGGCCAGCAAACTACAGCCACTGAGCCTGGCCTGGCCAGCTGCCTTATATGGCCTGTGGGTATAAAATAGCTTTTACATTTTTAAGTGGTTAAAAAGAGATAAAACATTTGCAACTGATTTTGATGGTAGAGAACACTAACTTTGAGCCCCAATTAAGTAAAATGTTATCCCCCGCACCCAAAGAATTTCATTCTTGTCATTAATAGACCTGTATTACAGAAAAATTAGACTCAATTATATTTTATTTCATCAATCAAAAGTGGAAATTGGTTTTCTCTCTTGTCATACATGTCATACAAGGACCTACATATCTTTGATGTTGCCTCTTGGCCCAAAATGCCTAAAATATTTACTGTCTTTTACAGTAGTTTACAGTTTGCTGACCCCTGACTTAGCACACCAGTTTTTCTAAATTCTGGGACTACGGAAGTATCTAAGGCAATCGTGCCCTTGACTTTATGGCGTTTACAAATGAGCAAGGAAGGCAAGTAACACCATCAACACTGATTTGCTGAGATACAAATTCAGAGTCTTATGAGGACATTTGGTAAAATTCCTTGAATCTTGTGTCTCCTGTTCCGACTTGTCTATTTTAATCATCATTGTTTTTCTGATTACAAAAGAATGTGCATGATGCAAACATTTCAAACCCTACAAACATGTGTGAGAAAGTGAAAATCCCCCATGATCCAGTAACCTAGAACAAAACACTATGACCAGTTTGGTATATATTCTCCAGGTTTTATCACAAAGTATCTGTAGAAATATAATCACACCACACATATTGCTCTGCAATTGTTTTTTCTATTCAACACTATATCTTGGCCATCTTCCCATCATTCTTGAAAAATTTGCCCTACTTTCTACCACTGACCTGTGAACATAGAGGAGAGTGGAGACTGTTAGACACCAGAGCCCCACTGAGGAAAACCGCTCTTCCCACCCGCCAGCATTTGTCGATTGCCGACTCTGATGAGTGTCTTCTGCAAGCACAGGGCAAAAGCCTTCCTGAGCTCACACGCATAGAGAGCAGCACTCAGTGATTGTCTTTTGAACAGAAGAATGAAGGTAGCGCCCATGGTCATGGTAGTTGTACACGTGTCTGCCCCCCGTTTCATAGGAATCAGTCAAGAGCCGTCCGTTAAGTCCTAGGTGATCAGGTAGAAAGACAGGGGTGCTGGTGACCCATAGAATACCGGGGAGAACCCATGGAATTCCGGGGAGGAATGAGGGCCTCATTCCTGATAGGTTAGGTCTGAGAGGGTGTTTGCAACATCTGGATGGCAACAGAAGTCTGGACGAGTGTTGACACAGAGGCTGGGATCTGGGAGCTGAGGAAGAACAAGGAAACAGCAAGAAAAGCGGAGAGCCGGTGTAGGGGAAGCCAGGAGGGGAGGTCTGGGTGTGTGTGTGGCCCACACCAACCAGTGTCCCCCAGGTAGAGCAAGGACAGGGGAGCACTACTGACTGGGTCCGGCAGTCAGGGGGTCTTGACCTTTGCCTGTTTCTCAAGGGAGAAGTTTTCCCTCCTGTGGAGGAGGGAAAGAAGAGCTGCCCAGAGAGAAATTTTTGAAGTTCGTGGTCGACAGCCTGGCATGACTCCCTCAGCTTGCAGGACTCCCTCGAAGTCCAGATGCTCTGTGGTGATCCAGAGCTCTACACGCTGACTCTGCAGTCTCCCAGGCCCCAGCTGGCGTGGGAGGACAGCAATCTGGTTCCACCTCCTCTGTGGTTCCCTGAGGCTGACCCATCTCTCTCCAGCCTTCCCACCGTCACCATTCCCAGCAGATGTGGCATCTGGTGGTGGCATTTCAGGCAGAGTATGGGCACCTTGTCAGAGAGGCAGAAGGTGCTAGCACCTGGGGCTTACGCGGGTCTGGGTCTTCCAAAATGCCTTGAAGGAGTTTCCACCTTTCTAAAGTTTGCTTTTCCAGCTGACCCCAGGAATGCACTCAAATGTGGCTCCTACTCTCTTCCACTCTCCTATTTGTTTTCTTTGGACACGGACCGTGGATGACTTTTATTCTGGGATCCCCAATTCCCTAAGACAAGCCAGGTCTGCATGGACCCCAGTCTGAGTGGAGTATGTCCCTTGGGCAAGTACAGCTGCCTTTTGGTTACTCAAATATATTGCTCAGAGCTTTAAAGAAAGAGGGCAAGTAGCCTCGGGGAGGGCTTGGCAGGACTGACACTAGTACTGTGGTTCCAGGGAGAGCGAAATGGAGTCTTGCCGTGGGATGGCAGAGAGGGGTCTGGTCTGCATTAGTGAAAGAGCAATTGGTGCTACTTAACTGTTAATTAGCGAAATTTGAGTTAGGTGGTCTCACCATTGGTGTGATAGACACCTTCCCAGGAAGCTTTTACAAACCTGGCACTGCAGCAAGCTCTGTAACTACAAAGAGGAACAGGGAAAGGTGTGCACTTTCCAGATACTCACAGTCCTGGAGGGAAGTTGGGAATGCAAATGGATCTGTAGGTTGGAGGGGCCACACTGGCAGTCCTGCAGGATGTGTTGCACACACCTTATTCCTGCAAAGAAGGGTACAGCTTGCTTTAAACACGGGTGGGGACAGCAGGTCATTTCTGCCAATGTTATTGTAGGTACTCTCGCTGCCTTCAAGAAGGTAGAGCATGACTTCCCCCTCCTTAAGTGTGAATGGTGCATATTAACTTCCTTCCAAAGAGTATATGTGGAAGGGGGAAAAGAGTAACTCCTTAATGGAGAAATTTGACGCCCACTACCTCTGCCAAGGGATCAAGATGGACACAACAGTGATCAGTCATGTTGACAGCACGTACCCTGATAGGATGAAAAGGGCATTTCACCTCTGTGGTCTTCCTTCCAAAAACCTGTAACCTTAGTCTAATCATGAAAAAAATATCAAGCATATTCCAGTTGAGGGACATTCTACAAACACCTGACTAGTACTCCTCAAAACTGTCAAGGTCATCAGAAACCAAGAAAGTATGAGAAACAGTCACAACCAAGAGGAGAAAAAAAGACATTTGGGTAAAACTAAGGAAATCTGAATAGAGTATGGACTTTAGTTAATAATAATGTATTAATATCGGCTCATTAATTTTAACAACTTTACCATACTAATGTAAGACAGTAATAATAAGGGAAACTGGGTGTGGGGTATATGGGAACTCTCTGTACTACCTTTACAACTTTTCTGTAAATCTAAAACTGTTCTAAAATAAAAAGTTTATTTTAAAAGCCGGGGAGGGGGCTGGGCACGGTGGCTCATGCCTGTAATCCCAGCACTCTGGGAGGCCAAGGCAGGAGGATAGCTTAAGCTCAGGAGTTCGAGACCAGCCTGAGCAAGAGCAAGACCCCGTCTCTACTAAAAATAGAAAAATTAGCCGGGTGTGGTGGCATGTGCCTATAGTCCCACCTACTCGGGAGACAGAGGCAGGAGGATCACTTGAACCCAGGAGTTTGAGGGTGCAGTGAGCTATGATGACACCAATGCACTCTACCTGGGGTGACTGAGCGAGAATCTGTCTCAAAAAAAAAAAAAAGTAGGGTAGGGGCAGCAAACATGCCCACTTTCACCATTTCTATTTAACACAGTACTGGACATTCTAGCCAAAGCAATTGAACAAGAAAAAGAAATAAAAGGCATTCAAATTGGAAGGGAAGAAGTAAAATCATCTCTGTTCACTGATGTGATCTTATATGTAGAAACTGCTAAAGATTCCATAAAAAATTTTTAGAACTAATAAACAAATTCAGCAAAGTAACTGCATACAAAGTCAACACACAAAAATCAGTTGTATTCCTATACAGTAACAATGAACAATCCAAAAAGGAAATTAAGAAAACATTTTCATTTACAATAGCACCAAAAAGAATAAAATACTTAGGAACTGACTTAACCAAGCAGGTAAAAGGTTTGTACAGTGAAAACTACAAAATTTGCTGAAAGAAATTAAAGAAGCCATAAATAAATAGAAAGACATCTCATGTTCATGGATTGGAAGACTTAATATTATTAAAATGTCAATACTACCGAAAGCAATCTACAGATTTAATGCAATCCCTGTCAAAATTCCAAGGATACTTTTTGCAGAAGTAGGAAAAATCCATGCTAGACTTCATCTGGGGTCTCAAGGGACCCCAAATAGCCAAAACAATCTTTAAAAGGAAGAACAAAGCTGGAAGACTCCCACTTCCTGATTTTAAAACTTACTACAAAGCTACAGGAATCAAAAGAGTATAGTCCTGGCATAAAGACAGACATACAGACCAATGTAATAGAATACAGAGTCCAGAAATGAAACCTTACATATATGGCCAAATGATTTTAGACAAGGGGGTCAAGACCATTCAATGGAAAAAGGAGTCTTTTTAACACATGGTGCTGGGAAAACTGGATATCCACATGCAAAATAATAGAGTTGGGACCTTACCTAATGCCCTATATAAAAATTAACTCAAAACGGATCCATGACCTCTATGTAAGACCCAAAACTATAAAACTCAAAAGAAAACAGGGCAAAAGCTTGCAACATTGGATTTGGCAATGATTTCTTGTATATAACAACAAAGGCACAGGCAACAAAAGAAAAAATAGACAAATCAGACTTCATGAAAATTTTAAAATTCTGTCCATCAAAAGATACTATCAACAGAGTAAAAAGGCAATGAATAGAAAGGGAGAAGATATCTGCAATCTGATAAAGAATTACTATCCAGAATATATAGAGAACTCCTAAAACTCAACAACAATGAAAACAAACAACCCAATTCAAAATTGGGCCAAAAAACTTGGATGGACAGTTTTTCGAAGATGATATACAAAAGGCCGATAAGCACATGAAAAGGTGCTCAATGTCACTAATGTTAGGGAAATGAAAATCAAAATAACAATGAGATACCACTTCACACCCATTAGAATGACTACTATTAAAAAAATCCCAGAAAATAACAAGTGTTGGCACAGATGTGGAGAAATTGGGACCCTTGTGCAGCACTGGTAGGAATGTAAAATGGTATAACTGCTGTGTAAACATATGGAATTTCCTCCAAAAATGAAAAACAGAACTACCATATGATCCAACAATTCCACTCTGGGTATAGACCCAAAATAATTGAGAGGAGGGCCTCAAAGAGATATTTACACACCCATATCCATAGCAGTATTATTTACAATAGTTAAAATGTGGAAGAGCAATCCATGTGTGCATCCCAAGATGAATGGATAAGCTAAATGTGGAATATTATTCACCATTAAAAAGGAAGGATATTCTGACATATACTACAACTTGGATGGACCTTGAGGACATTATGCTAAGTGAAATAAGCCAGTCACAAAAAGACAGACACGGTGTGATTCCACTTATATGAGGTACTTACAGTAGTCAAATCCATAGAGAGAGAAAGCAGAATGGTGGCAGCCAGGGGCTGGGGGAGGGGAGGGACAATGGAGAGTTAGTGGTTAAGGGGGACCATTTCTGTCTGGGAAGATGAAAGAGTTCTGGAGATGGATGGTGGTGATGCTTACACAATGTGAACGAAAACACCACTGAACTGCACACTAAAACGTGGTGAAGATGGTACATTTTATGTTATGTGCATTCTACCACAATTTTTAAAATTGCAGAAAAAGGGGGTGCAGAGGTACAATGGATGGGGGACTGGCTTAAGGACGTCCAGAGCCAGGGGCCACTCTCAGCAAAGAATTTCTGTTACCAATTATGCTGTGATTAGGTGGAGTTCTGAGAAACACAACTGTTTTTTAAACTAGGTCCTTGTGAATACTTCTAATTATATGACCTCATGCTGGCTTCCCTGGGTGGCTGACATGCGCCTGCCAAGGGGTGATGACTGTTTTCCCAGTGAACAGAGCTGCTTGGTGGTGGTTGGCAGCCTACAGGCCTCCTGAGTGAGGGCGGGGGCGGAGAACTTGTAATAAATCATTGCAATAATATGAGAAAGGTGGCTACAGTTTCCTTCATCCACCCACCCCCCATCACCACCACTTTCCCACCCACAGAATAATAAGTCTGCAGAGAGCCCTCAGCTTCCCAGGGCTGGGGGCAGGGTGGGGAGGTTTGCACTGTGATTGCAGCCCCAAGCAGCCGTCACTCCATTGTGGAGTGGATCCTTTTCCTGCCCCTGGAGCTTTGTCTGGGTCTGATCTGCCGCTGACCACACCAAGCCGTTTCAGTGGGGCTTTCAGACGCCCACCCTAAGGGAGTCCTTTGCCCAAGGAAGCTGGTGGGAGCCAGAACTGACCGGGAAGAGGTTGGTGGCAACAGTCATTTAGGGGCTTGTCCTTGGTTCATGTGGCCCCACAAGGTGCTATCTCGGGAATTTCGTTGCACCTGCCCCTGAAAGGCAAGTGAGTAGTGGCGGGGCCACATTCATGGAGAAGTCGGGAAGTAGGCAAGGAACTTTGGCTTCTTTCCTTTCACAGATCCAAAAGCCCACTCAGGGCTTCCCACCGCAAGCTCTCTGGGTGCCTTAGCCTTCCTCCTGGGACCCCCCCAGACTGGCCCCAGCTGACCTTTGCAAATTCCTCTCATTTTCCCCCTGCAGGGACTGTCAACTCCAGCCAGACTGACTCACCAGTCATCCCCCTTTCCTTCCTTGCTCACACCATGCCCTCTCCCCAGTCTGGAATGCTCTCCCCACTCCTTCCGCCTGCAACACACAACTATTTTTCAAGGCCCAGTACCACCCCCAAATCCCACTTCTTGGACGACGCAGTCCTTATCTGCCCCAGTCCACATCTCTGAACTCAGGTTAACCCGAGTCCCTGAGCTGCTGTTCATTCGGGCACCACCGACTCTGCCTTCAGCACCGCGCTGGACACCCCCTGTGCCGTCTCCCACTTAGTCCCCCAATTATCCCATAACCACCGCTACCCCCGCCCAATTTTACCAATAAGGAGAGTTGAGTCTTACAAAAGGAGAGTAACCTGTCCAAGTTCCTGCAGTTAGGAAGTGGCCAAGCTGGGATTCAAACTCATCTTTTCTAACCCCCAATTCCCTTCTTTCAGTTTCAATGATCTCACTTAATTGCTTTAAGCCGCTGAGAAACGTGACTTGTTTCATTTCATTCGTTCGTTCATTCGTTCAGTGAGCACGGTGCACTCTGACAACGTGCCGAGCACGGAGCTAAGCTGCGGCAATGGCAGCCGCGCTCGCAAGGCGCCTCCGGGCGGAGCGCAAGAGGAGCGTTTATTCCACAGCGCGGGGACGCAGCAGCGGACAGGAGGGTGGGGTGTCCCGTGTAACCCCTGCGGAAGCTGCGGGAAGGCGGCCAAACAGCCCGCCCAGACCGTGAGCGGTAGCAGAGGCGCCGTCACCAAGCAGCGCTGGGCCGCCACGCACTCACCGCTGTTCCGGGCGTTTCCTCAGTACCTTGCCCGCTGCGTATTGGTAGACTTGGATAAGCGCCCTGGCAAGGCCCTTACAAACGTTTGTCACTACTGGCATTTTACTGACTTGGTTAATTTTTCTCCTAACGCCGGAGACTTCCAAAAGAGAGAGGAGGGACACGCCGCGCTTCCGACGGGGCGGGACGGGCGGGAGTCACGCGCGCGGGCCTTGGGCGCTGCGGGCGTCCCGGCCCGGCCGGGGTTGCTAGGCAACGGGCAAACGCGGCGGCTCCGCGCCGTTGGAGGAGCGCTGGAGCGGGGACCGCGGCCCGGCCGTGTCCCCAGAGGCCCAGCGGCGGGAGGAGCGGACCCAGGGTAAGGGGGGGCGCGGGAGGACGTCTGAGGCTAAGGCGAGCGCGGTGGGGGGCGGGGGGTGAGAGGGAGGACCCCGACGGTAGTAAGGACCGACGGTGCAAAAACTCCTAGCCCGGGCTTCCTCCTGGGGTAGCTCTGCCCCGTGGGGGATGCCAGCACTAGGCTCCTGTGCCCTCTGCCCCATCCGTCCTCCCCGCCCTGGATACTCCCAAGTCCCAGGCCGCTGCAGCCTCTGAACACCTTGCCTCCTGCACCCCTACCCCCCGCCCCCCTCAGGTCCCGATGCAGGCTGTGTCCTGGGGTGGGCTGGAGACCTCTGCACGATTTACAGCTGAATCCATGGAAAACACAGGCCCTGCCTAGGTGGCAGGAAGCCGGGCCTGTTGAGAGGAAACCTTTCTGCTAAGAACGGAGGGAAGAAAATTAATAGTATTGTGCACCTACTCGGTGGCAGGTACTTTAAACGCTTCCCTTCGTTTGTTCCTCAACCTGGGAGCTGGCATTATCGTGCCTAGCAGGATAGCACAGTTCCTCCAGAGTCTGTGCGTTCCTCCCTCCTGTGCAAGTTCAAAGTTTGCCACATTCTCTTGAACCACACAAGTGCATCTTCTCCCAGCTTTGGGATCCCCCGTGTTTTCCCCTCTCAAATCCTTTGTTTCTTTCAAATCCTTTGCTTTGTTTTTCAAGGTCAGAAGAGGAAGAGGAGGAGTAGGGGAGAGAACTCTAGAGAGAGCCCTGGTAGAGAGTTGGTGTCACAGTCACGCACACAGCAGGTGACAATGTGAGTCTTGGGCCCCTTCTCTGCACCAGGCCCTGGGGATAGGGCTGAATAAGAAGACCGTAGTCTGGAGGAGACAGCAGTGGGGTGGGGAGAGCAGGTAACTGCGTCACTGTCCAATTCTGGGGACCTCCTCCCACCTCTCCCTGCCCCCCATCTCCACCTTCCTCGTGGGGCGTCAGCGTCAGCCGTGCTTAGCGTTGCCCTGGAGGGTAGCTGGGGGGAAGGGGGTTAATTCCTAGGGAGCTCTGCCTCTTTTGAAGGTGGAATGACTCCCTTGGGACCCCAGAATTCCAGGAAACATAAGAAACAGGGAAGGACGCCCTGCCCTGCGTTCCTCTGCCCTGCCAGGTGCCATGCAGGGCCGGCCAGTCTGGGGCTGCCCCGGGATTAGGCAGAGGAGGAAAGCATTGCCACCTCCTTTTTCCACCCTGCAGTGGACCCTCCAGCCCGCCTCCCTCCAAGCTCCCACGCTGACACTTCTCTTTCCTGCTGTTCCCTTGGCCTCCCTCCCAGCTTGGAAAACACACTTTCTCTTAAGCCACGGGAAGTTCTCTCCAGGAATTACTTTGCTCATTCTTACTGCACAAGACAAGTTTTGTTTTTATAGTCAGTGAAGGTTCCGATCTGACTCCGTCCCTAGGGATGTGGGAGATGCTTGCCTTTGTGATGTTTGGAGGAGAGCGTCCCTGGTCCTTTGTGTTCCTGTGTTTTGTTCTGTATGCCCCTGGGGCTCTAGGTTCCCACGGGTAGGGAGCAATCTCGCCCTGAAACTCCCAGAGGGCAGTGACACTTCTCCTGTCCCCCTCCACACCCCCTTGCGGACAGACCTGCTCAGGCCCTGCTTGGGGAAGCCTACCCTGCAGCACTTGTCTCACAGAGCGGGGAGGGGACCTCCTGAGACCCCCTCTGCCGACCTTGCTATTCATCTTCGTGCCCTGCTAGCTTCTGAGAAAGAGCCTGCTCTGGGTCCTTGAATGAGCTGTCTTCCCATCACCCAGCCAGCCTTTAAATGTCCCCTCTGTCTGCCTCCAGACACGAGACAATGCCTCTGTTCTCGCTCCGGGCTTGGCCTTGGGAAGCACCAAGACGGAAAGCAAAGCTGTTAAAAATCTGA
Organism: Daubentonia madagascariensis; assembly: GCA_023783475.1. NCBI lineage: Eukaryota > Metazoa > Chordata > Mammalia > Primates > Daubentoniidae > Daubentonia > Daubentonia madagascariensis. Next base: position 7,122,077 of record JAKFHU010000487.1, on the reverse strand, counting down.
TCTGGGCTAAAGAGGCTATTTCTGTCTTCCTGGAGTTTCCTCATTCTCTTAAGCCTCCTTGTGTCCCCTAGGAGCTGGCTGGCTTGCAGCAATTGTCTTATAAAAGAGAGGGAGACAGGCAGCCCCTAATTGCCTGAGTCTAGCAGCCCTGTGTGGGAGGCACAGGTGCTTCACAATGTGTTGGCAGAGGGGAGAATTTCACTGAATTTGTATATTTTTCACAAGGCCCTATCTTTGTCCACATAGAATTAACACGTTAGGGCACCCTGCTGCAATTTGGGCCTCTCTCTCCACCTGTGCCCTCTAAGGCTTTGTTTCCACCTAGGAAAGAGTTTCCAAACCATAAAAAAATGAGGTGAGTGTGAGGCGTGAGGTAGGGGTCTGTGGTCATTCTTCTGCATGTGAATGTCCAGCACCATTTGCCAAAAAGACCGTCCTTTCTTCCGTTGTGCCTCGATACCTTTGTCCGCAATCGGTCAACCATAGCGTAAAGGTTTATTTCTGCTCTCTCAGTCCCCTCCATAGATCCACATGTCCATGGCAATGCCAGTACCGCCCCGTCTTGATTATGCATAGTGGGTTTAATAAATGTTTGTTGAATGAGTAAGTGAAGTAACGGGAGCTATGATTAGAATAAAGACAACATATATAGTCTGGCATTCACAGAATCTGCGCATTCCTAGAAAATTCTATGTAGTTAGATTTCTTTAAAAAGTAGAGTCATTTGGGGTGCCTTATAGCAGTGGTCCCCAAACTTTTTGGCACCAGGGGCCAGTTTCATGGAAGACAATTCTTCCACAGACTGGGGATGGGGGGTGTCGCGGGGGTGCAGGGGGGTGCACAGCTCAGGCAGTTATGCGCAGCCCGTCTCCTAACAGGCCATGGACCAGTAACGGGCCACGGCCCAGGGGTTGGAGACCGTAGCCTTAGAGGGCGTTCCTGGGCAAAAACTCAAGGACAAAGTTGCTTGGTAAAGTGAATGACTGCTCTAGCATTTCTGTTGAATCGTATATTTTTCATCTGTTTCCTGTTCAGATATTTGTCTATGGGTTTTATTTAAAGCAAGGGATACTCCCTCCAATCATTTTCTCACCAGACCCCTATTTCATTCAAAGATAGCAACACTTGATCACAGGCAAAAGCCTCATCTCTTGGGTGTTGAAAGGCCTTCAGTTGTAAATCCCACCACAACAAGCTCACCTGCAATTTATTTTCCCTGTACCCACCAGCACCACGACTCATCGGACGGCTTTTGTCCTAGAGCTCTGTGCAGCCCCGGGAGCTTTGTACAGACCCAGCATCTCAGCCCTTGGGAACTTGCCATCAAAGGCACAACTTCTGAGAGTTAGGGTGGCCAGCAGATGGACGGCTGTGCTCCGTGCACAGTGTAATGTCAAGACAGACCCTGTCGGGCTGCCAGCCATCTAAGTCACTGAGCAAGTCCTCCGACCCGGTAGAATCAAGTGACACGATGGGAGGTCAAAGGGGCAGGGTCTCTCTTGGGGTGAGTGAAGGGCAATTTGTGGCAACTGCCTATTATGTTTTTAAGACTTCAATGGGAAAACCTTTCCTTGCACTGCATTTGGACCCTGGCTCTGCGGCTGCAGCAGCACTTTCTTGTCACTTCTCAGCATCCTGTGGGAGTATCATGTCTTGGAAAGACTGAGTGGCCCAGCCAAGGTCACGCAGCTGGTGAGGGGAGGGCCAGAACTTGACGTCAGGGTCCAGCCCAGCCATCTTCCCAGTTCCCCACTGTGCCTTCCATGACCAGCAGCACCCATTAGAGAGTGTCCCCAAGGCCTCACTGTCCCTCCTGTTGAGGAAGCCATGTGGCTTTCTCCCTTTCTCAGCTCTGTCCTCGTTGGAGGGATATGAAGGGAGGAGATTCCCAGTGGGGCCCCCAGAAAGTGGTGGAGGGTGCAATCTGGTAACCTGGAGCTCTGCAGATGGATGAACCTTTTGAACAATTGGGTGGGAAGTTTCCAGAAGAGGCTCTCAAATCTGTGTACTGTGTGATTCAGGTCCAGTGTGTGGCAGAGAATTTAGTCCAACATCATCACCATCAGTATTTCTTCCTGCCTCCCAATAAGCACATTGATTCAGTGAAAACAGTATCATTTGGTGGGTAAGAGCTTTGGAGTCAGGCAGCCCAGCTATGGCACTTATTGCTGTGTGACCCTGGGCAAGCCACTCAGGGTACCTCTGAGTATCAAATTCCTTCAAAGAAAATGGTGATTTTATTGCCTACCTCAGAGAATAACTGCAAGAAGCAAACAAGATAATGCTTAAAATAATGTTAGCACTCAGATGATTTTTTAAAAATTCAGATGCAGCTTCCTGACAAATTCCCTAGGACCCCCACCCCACCCCTGTTCCCACCTCGACCAGATTGAGAACCTGGAGCCACCCCCAGTGACACCAGTGGAGACAGGGAAGTGGCCAGGTGGGGCCCCTCACCCTATACCATCCCTCTGCTCCTGTAGCATCCAGCGCCATGGAGATCGTGTACGTGTACGTCAAGAAGCGCAGCGAGTTCGGAAAGCATTGCAACTTCTCTGACCGCCAGGCCGAGCTGAACATTGACATCCCACCCAACCCCGAGCTGGCCGAGCAGTTTGTGGAGCGGAACCCGGTGGACACAGGCATCCAGTGCTCTGTCAGCATGTCGGAACACGAGGTGGGTCCCTGCCCGAGGGCCCAAGCCATTGAGGGCGTGGTCGGGCAGCGGAGCGGAACTGGGTGTCCCTGTGCACCTGAAAGCCAGTTAGAGTGGACCGCTGCAGATGCCGGAAGTGCGAGCCCAGAGGCCCCCCAAGACACACCATAGTGTACAGGGTCAGAAGAAGACCCAGCGCCAGTTGCTCCCTGGGCCAGGTGAATGTGAATCGAGATGTTCTCTCTCCCAGGGGCTCTTGCGTCACCTCTAAGAGCTCAGCAGCATCATTTGGGGCAATTGGTACAGCCAAGAGAGCTGTTCTGGGGGAGTGGGAGTTCTTATCCACAGGCACCTGCCCAGCTTGAGAGAAGGGAGGTGTCCGCAGAATATTCTGGCTGTTGGGACCCAGAGAGCTCCCTGTCTGTGTGAACTAGGTGATCTGCTCCTGACTAGGTCGAGAGCTGCTGAGAGAAAGTGAGGTGGAATAAGATGCCCAACCCATTTTATCCTGTCCAGATCCATTGGGTGAAAAACCACTGGATTTGGCCAAAACACTTCAACAACCAGGTGGGTGTGGGTGGTTCCAATGACTCATGGTTCAAGAGTCCAAGCAAGTTCTTGCTCTCCCAGGCCTAATTGCTGTCTTGGGGATGAGGACAACAATTGTGCCTGGGGTGTAGCCAACGGACGGAATGGCCACTGCGGGGCCCACATCACGCTCTGTGAGGCGCTCCTGTCGGCAGCTCCACCCTGTCCAGACTTTTAACGTTTGCGAGAGCTGTCTTAAAACTGGAAGGGAGACGGGAGTGGCTGTTCGATGTGATGTAAAAGTTTGGAACTAGGTGGTGGTGACAGTTGCGCAGCACTGCATGTGATGGCACCACTGAATCGAACACTTTCAAATGGTTCAGTGGTAAGCCAGCCACGGCCCGCCTGCAGTCCCAGCTACTCGGAGGCCGAGGCGGGAGGATCACTGGAGCCCAGGAGTTCAAGGCCAACCTGGGCAACATAGTGAGACCTCGTCTTTTAAAAACAAACAAACAAACAAAAAAAAAACTTAAATGGTAAATTTTATGTTACATGTATTTTACCACAATTAAAAAAAAATAGAAAAAATGGAAAGAAGGCAAGGTGGCAAGATCAACAGGTAAAACTGTCCTCCCAGCTACAAAGGATGGGCAAAGCCAGTCCACACTCTGGGTTGCCTGTAATGTTCTGCTCTCTGTGACGTTGTTATGATGGAGTGGAGGAGGCTTATTCACTCCCTTTTTCCTTGGATTCTCACAGGACAGGTGGGTGGGCTCCTCTGGTCCATTAGGATTCAGAGCAGGTCAGCTGCAAAGCTGCTAGCTCCACAGGGTGGCACTGTTGTGTCTACCTGTGACCACCTGACGACCAGAAAGTTCCCTGCTGGTACCTAAAAATACTGTGGCATTGGCCAGGACGGCCCACCACTCCAGCCTGGGAGCCGAGGACCCCGGGTCTGCCTGTGAGGGTACCAGAAGCAGGTGTCTTCTCACCTGCGGCTCTCTGTTTAGGCCAACACAGAGCGGTTTGAGATGGAGACCCGGGGAGTTAACCACGTCGAGGGGGGCTGGCCCAAGGACGTGAACCCCCTGGAGCTGGAGCAGACGATCCGCTTCCGGAAGAAAGTGGAGAAGGATGAGAACTACATCAACGCCATCATGCAGCTGGGCTCGGTGAGGCTTCCTCCCCCTCCAGCTGTGGGAGCCTCGCCCACCACTCCAGGGCCCCAGGGGCTGCCAAGCCCCAGCCAGCCTTGTGTGGGCTCACGTGGCTACTCGGGGAAGGAGACCAGCTGCCCAACTTAAGCAGTCTTCTGTGTGGGAGCAGGCAGAGGTCCCCAGCAGCAGACCAAAGGGCAAGGCAGGGAGGTACAGGGCTGAATGGGCTTTAGGAGGAGTCTGCAGAGCAGGAAAACCCCTTGACCAAAGAGGACCCCAAAAGAGCCCCACCCAGCAGCCAACAGGGACCATTCATTCATTCAGCAAATTCGGACCGAGCTTCAGGTCTCTTGCAGGCACAGTGGAGGTTGCAAAATGAATCTCACACACGTCCTGCCCCAAAGAGTTTGCAATCCACTGGAGGCCAAAGATAAATACAGAGACATCAGCGTGTAACATAGAAAGAAAGACACGCGGGGCCAGCGCAGTGGTGCGCGCCTGTGATCCCAGCACCCTGGGAGGCCGAGGCGGGAGGATCGCTGGAGCCGAGGAGTTCCAGGCTGCAGTGAGCTATGATTGTGCCACTGCACTCCAGCCTGGGCCACCCATCTCAGAAAAAAAAAAAAGAGAGAGAGAGAGGAAGAAAGAAAGACAGACAGACAGACGTGCTCTAAGAGAAGGGTGACTTTCCACTTTGCCTTGTGAGGAGGCAGAGTCAGTCTCCCGCTGGAGGGATCAGGGAGGGCTTCCTGGAAGAGATGGCAGGGCTCAGTTTTCCCGTGCTGGACATGGGGAATAGTGAGGAGGGCATTCTGGGTGGAGGAACCGGCTGTCCGCAAGGCTGGGAAGCAGGAGATGGGTGCCCATGTGTGGAGTGATTAATAACTCTCTGGCTACAGCCATGTTCTTCAACCTTTTTTTCATTATTGTCTCTCTTGTTTTTCCTAATCTCCTCCCCCTCCCCCCATGAAATTTTAACACCATAGGTATACTGTATATCTGTTTATGTGCTGCATGTATATCCATGCTTTGTACATAAAAAGTAATATAATTTTACCCCTAAGAATGAATTGAAAACACCCACATTGAAAATGCATGGGCTAGAAGGATGGGCAAAGACCACCCGCTGTGTCTTGCCTCCCCCCCCAGACCCCGTCTTGACCCTGGGCAGTCTGGAAGGACCTCCTTTTACTGCTAAGAACTTCCGATGTGCCCTCCTCAGATCATGGAGCACTGCATCAAGCAGAACAACGCCATTGACATCTACCAGGAGTATTTCGACGACGAGGAGGAGGTGGAAGTGATGGACGAGGCCCCTTCGGCTAAAACCATCAACGTTTTCAGGTAGCTCTGTGGCTAGGCAGGTGTCTGTCCAACCTCTGTCAGCCCCGTAGGTGCCCCCAAAGGCAAGTCCTTTCCAGCCACTGCATGCCGTGGGTACAGTGCTCTCTGTGCTCCAAGCTTCATAAGAGGCAGAGCCATAAGGCGCCCAGCAGAAAAGTGGTCCCTACCCTGGGGGCGGGGGTGGTGATGGGAAAGGGAGTACAGACCCGGGAGAGAGACTATAGCGGATTTGCCAAACTGTGTACAAGTGGGGTCAACTCCTACAGTGTAGAGTAAGCACAAAGCACCGCACGTAAGTGACCACTACCTTGTCCTGCGCTCTTGGGCGTGTGGATCTGGAAATAACCTCAAAGCATGGCAGTTGGACAGCAGGGATTCATCCCACAGACGTGTGTGGAATCACCGTATGTGTTGACAGTCACTGCAGCAGGGTATGTGCCAGCCAAAGGTTGAAACAAGCCAATTTCACCCGCAGGGGACTGGTTCTAGCGATTCTGATATGCCCACACAACGGAATGCCATGCAGCTGATAAAATGAATAGGGCAACTCCTTTTGTGCCAATAAGGAGTGATTTCCAAGATTTATTATGTGAAAACCAAACCAAACGAAAAGTGGAACAGCGTGTGGAGAGTGCTAGTTTTTGTTTCAAACATACATGTGAATGTACGTACAGATGGTACCTGACTTTTTGGCGGACGATTTTTCAACTTCACAATGTTGCGAAAGTGATACAAGTTCAGTACACACTGTACTTCGAGTACCCATACGACCATTCTGTTTTTCATTCTCAGTTCAGTATTCCATAAATTACATGAGATACTCAATACTTTGTTATCAAATAGGCTTTGTGTTAGATGATTTTGCCCAACTGTAGGCTAACGTAAATGTTCGGAGCACATTTAACGTAGTCTAGGCTATGATGTTCGGTAGGTTAGGTGTATTAAATGGATTTTTGACTTCTGATATTTTCAACTTACAATGGGCTTATCAGGCCCTAACCCTGCTGTGAGTCAAGGAGCATCTGTATATGTGCATGAATGTAGGCATATGTGTGTATGTGTGCATGTATGTACAGGTATGTGTGTATGTTTGACATGGGGAGAATGCCTGTGATTTTGGACTTCTGGACTCCAGAACTGTGAGGGAATAAATTTCTGTTATTTTAAGCCACCTAGTTTGTGGTGCCGTGTTATGGCAGCCCTAGGAAATTAATACACCGACCTAAAACAGAGCCTTTGAGCACATTTGTCGTGTGTTGGAAAGAAGCATGTGGGAAGGACAGCTTGGGGACAGGGATGGGGTGAGGACAGGGGAAGAAGGACACCTCGTCTGTGGAGACTTGGTGAATGGGGCCGCCTTCATAGATGTGAAGAGGGCAGAAGGGAGGGAGATGGTGCCTTGCGGCCTCGGTTTTGTCCATGAAGTAAAAAGCAAGGTGGTCCATGCAGAAGACTGGAATAGAGGGAGGCATGGATGGTCACCCGGAAGGCCAGGCACCTGTGGGACCTGGCGCAGGGGTCAGGTTTTGGGTCTGGATGATGCAGGATCACAGGGATGAAAGGCGTTTTAGAAGTGACTAATCTCAAGTGCCAACCCTGGGGGATTCATTTTGCTACCACAACCCACTGAGGGTCCTGGAAGTATCTGACCCATCCCAGCACAACCAGAAAGGACCCCTTTCTGATCCAGGGCTGAACTGTGGCGTACACAGCGGGGCCAATGGCTGCTGGCAAGGGGTGTGCAGAAGAGGGCAGAGCGGGACAGGAGCTGCCTGTCCTGACCTCCCATGTGGAGATTAGCAACCATCCCATCCAACCTCCATGGTTTACCAAGAAGGAAACTGACCCCAGGGAGGTGACATGCTCGAGGGCACACAGTAGGTGGGTGACCCAAGCAAGGATGGGACTCTGGTCTCCTGAATCCCAGCCCACTCTTTGCTCTGTGATGGTGGCCCCAGGGTGGAGCCAGGGGGTCGCCCACTGTGAGGAAGTTACTGCCCTGCCCCCTGTCATTCATTCTTTCTGAGTACTTTAAGGAGAGAGTCTCAGTTTGGGGCCATTAAGTCTTTTTTTTTTCTGGACTGTGAAAGACAGCATTTTTTTTTAACGATGAATCACACATCTCTCGCTGTATTTTTTAAATTTAACTTAATTAACTTATTTATTTTTAGAGACAAGTTCTCAGTATATTGCCCAGGGCAGGCTCGAGCCCCTGGGCTCACGCGATCCTCCTGCCTCAGTCTCTCAAGTAGCTTGGATTACAGGCACGCGCCCCACGGCCCAGCTAATTTTTCTATTTTTAATAGGGACAGCCTCACCCTTTCTCAGGCTGGTCTTGAACTCCTGAGCTCAAGCGATCCTCCTGCCTTGGCCTCCCAGAGTGCTGGGATTTCAGGTGGGAGCCACCATGACCCTATTTTTTTAGTGCTGAATAATATCCCATCATCTGGATTCACCAGTTTATCCGTTCACTACTGAGCATCTTGTTCTCCAATTGGCATTAAAAAGGTGCTGTACATTCAGTGCAGTTTGGTGACAAATTTTCAACTCATTGCATACCGAGAATGCTGGTTTTGCCCCTCGTATTTGTTAGAGACAGTCTCTGCTCCAAACTCTTGAGATTTACATATTTCCATTGTATTCATACTTCTATGTATGACTGGAGAGCTTGGTTTCCATTTACGGGAGTGTCATAAACTTTGTTTTTAAAATAGATTGCTCTGGGTGAACGTGGTTGCTTAAATATATTTGAATTTTTTTAAAGGAAAACCCGAGTTAAGAAACTGGGGAGCCTCACACTCCAGTCTTCTGTCCTCTTTCCTCTCTCCCGAAGAGATCCCCAGGAAATCAAGCGGACAGCCACCCACCTCTCCTGGCACCCTGATGGCAACAGGAAGTTGGCCGTGGCATATTCTTGCTTGGATTTTCAGCGGGCACCAGCAGGCATGAGCAGTGATTCGTACATCTGGGACCTGGGTGAGAAGCAGTGGGGTCCCGGTGGCCAAGGAGGGCAGAGGGGCAGGGCTGGGGCCGGCATAAGCCAAGGAGGAGCAGGAGGTCAGGACGCTCACAGGGCTGGTCCCCATGGGGAGGGGCCGGGAAGCCACCGTTTGGTCTCTTCCCTGTCTGGGCTCAGGCACAGCCGAGCTGAGCCAGATGAGAAGGAGGAAAGTCCCTCCAATTCCACATCCTTGATCTGGGGCATTGAGACCAGACCCCATGGGAGCCCAATTCTCAGCCCTTAAAGAGCACATGAGAAGGAGGACCCAGCGGATTGGGAAGGGGCCCAAGGAGTGGGGGGAGGGAATGCGTGCCTTTGTCCCAGCCTGGCCGGCAGAGGCTCCCCTTGGGGGCGCAGACCATTGTCTACAGAAGGGATGGCTCTCAGGGCGAGGCCGGCAGGCAGCAGCTGGTGGTGGGCTTCACACTTCCAGGCTTCCCTTCCTTACTATTAAAATGAGCATGTAGGTGCCAAGCACGGAGCCAGCACCTGACAGCAGCTCAGTGAGTTCTCGCAGCAACCACATGGGGTGGACCCCATCACTATCTCAGTGCACAGACCTGGCGCAGAGAAGCTGGTGGAGAGCTGACTTTATGTAAAAACCTTAGAGGCAAAACCTCGTTTCACACCAAATCTGGGGAATGGACTAGAATTATAATTAAACACACACACACGCACTCCAGTCCTGATCACCAAAAATAAAACCATCAGTAGAGCCCCCAGGGCTAAGAATGCCAGATTCTGGCCAAGGGGGGCCAGAGGGTACAGCCTGGCAGAAAGACAGGAGGGGCTTCTGGGCCTCCTCCCTGCCAGTCCCTGCCCCCACCACCTGTAGAAGGGGTTAAACTGGTTGATCCTATTCTTTTCTTTCCAGGCCTGGTGGGATAATTTTTTTTTCTGCTTTATAGAAAACCCCAACAAGCCTGAACTTGCTCTGAAGCCATCTTCTCCGCTCATCACCTTGGAGTACAACCCCAAAGATTCCCACGTACTCCTGGGGGGCTGCTACAACGGGCAGATAGGTGAGGAGGAACCTAGACACTTAACCAGAGTCTATCCTGCTGCTGCCAGGCCAGAGCCCACATGCCAGCCTGGGCTTGGCCACAGAAGACCAGGTGGGGTGGGGCCTCCCATAGCCGACCAATTCCAGACACCCGGTGAGGCAGGTTTTGCTGACACCTCAGCAGTGTCTCCTGTTGTAACAGTTCAAGTAAGTCTAAAATAGTTCAAAATAAAAAGTTAAAACAACAACAACAACAACAACTATTGTTCCAGTACAGTCAAGGAACATTTGACTGGGGGCCAGCTGTAGAGGGACGGTGAGACCCCCGGAGGACCCCATGTTGGGAGAGGCAGGGGGGAAACCTGTGTGATAATGGTGTGGGCAGTGCTGGCCTTAGACAATGACTTGGGAAGTGTTCCCTCCTCTTCTGTTTTTTGGAAGAGTTTGTGAAGAATTGGTATTAACTTTTTAAGTGTTTGGTAGAATTCGCCAGTGAAACCATCTGGTCCTGGGCTTTTCTTTATTGGAAGTTTTAAAATTACTAATCCAATCCTTTAACTTACTACAGGTCTCTTCACATTTTCTATTTCTTCTTGAATTAGTTTTGGTAGTTTCTGTCTCTCTAGGAACGTTTCTGTTTCATCTATTATAGAGTGTTTAATTTGTTGACATATAATTCCCCACAGTATTCCCTTATAATCATTTCATTTCTGCAAGATCGGTAGTAGCATCCCCTATATCATTCTTGATCTTGGTAATTTAAATCTTCCCTTTTTTTTACTTGGTAAGTCTAGCTAGATGTGTGTCGATTTTCTTTTCTTTTCAAAGAAACAACTTTTGGCTTTTCTCAGTTTTTTTAAAATTCTCTATTTTTTTCTGTATTTCATTTATTTCCACTCTACTCTTCATAACCTGCTTCCTTCTGTTTGCTTTGGGTTTAATTTGCTCTTCTTTTTCTAATGTCTTTTTTTTTTTTTTTTTTTTTTTGGAGGAGGGGGACAGGGTTTTGCTCTGTCACACAGGCTGGAGTGCAGCGGCCCAATCATAGCTCACTGCAACCTCGAACTCCTGGGCTCAGGTGATCCTCCCGCCTCAGCCTCCTGAGTAGCTGAGACTACAGATGTGCGCCACCACGTCCAGCTAATTTTTAAAATTTTTTGTAAAGACAGGATCTCGCTATGTTGCCCAGGCTGGTCTCGAACTCTTGGCCTCAAGCGATCCTCCAGCCTTGGCCTCCCAAAACGCTAGGATTACAGGTGTGAGCCACTGTGCTTAGCCTTCTAATTTCTCAAGGTAGAAAGTTAGGTTATTGATTTGAGATGTTTATAAATGTAGGCATTTATAGTTGTAAATTTCCCTCCAAGCACTGCTTTAGCTACATTGCATGTGTTTTGGTACGTTATGTTTTAATGTTCACTCATTTCAAAGTATTTTCTGATTTCCCTTCTGATTTCTTCCTTGACTCACTGGTGTTTAGGAGTATGGTGTTTGTTTTCCACATATTTGTAAACTTTGCAGTTTTCCTTTGGTTATTGATTCCTCATTTCATTTCATTTTGGTCAGAAAAGATACTTTGCAGGATTTCAGTCTTTTCAATGTATTGAGACTTGTTTTATGGCCTAGCATACTGTCCATCCTAGAGAATGTTGCATGTGCACTTGAGAAGAATATACTCTGCTTGTTTTCAGGTGGAGTGTTCTGCAGATGTCTGTGAGGTCTGGTTTATGGTGTTGGTCAAGTCTTCTATTTTCTTGTTTATCGTCTACCTAGTAGTTATATCTATTATTGAAAGTAGGGTATTGAAGTCTGCAACTATTATTGTTGAATTGTCTATTTCTCCCTCAATTCTGTCAAATTCCCTTGTACACGATGAGTCATTTTTCTCTTGCTGCTTTCAAAATTCTCTTTGGTTTACTTCTGTGACTGGGTGGTTTAAAAATATTCTCTTCAGCTTTGGCTTTGATTATGATGTGTCTAGGTGTGGATATGTTTGAGCTCATCCTACTTGGAATTCATTGAGCTTCTTGGATGTGTAGATTAATGTTTTTCATCAAATACGGGAAATTTTCAGTCATCATTTCTTCAAATATTCTTTCTACCCTTTTCTCTCTCTCCTCTCCTGAGACTTCCATTTCGTATATATTGGTGTGCTTGAGGGTGTCCCCCCGGTCTCTGAGACTCTGCTCATTTTTCTTCATTTTATTTTCTCTTTTTCTTTTCTTCTTCTTTTTTTTTTTTTAGAGACAGGGTCTCGCTCTGTCACCCAGGCTGTAGTGCAGTCATAGCTCGCTGCAGCCTCCAACTCCTGAGCTCCTGGGCTCAAGCGATCCTCCTGCCTCAGCCTCCTGAGTAGCTGGGACTACAGGCTGCACCACCAGGCCCAGCAAATTTTTCTTATTTTTTCTTTAGAGATGGGGTCTCGCTATGTTGCCAGGCTGGTCTTGAACCCCTTGACTCAAGCAATTCTCCCACCTCAGCCTCCTAAAGTGCTGGGAGGACAGGCGTGAGCCAACAAGTCCAGCTATTTTCTTTTCTTTCTGTTCTCCAGACTGCATAATCTCGATTGACCCATCTTCAAGTTCAATGATTTTTCTGCCTGCTCAACTATGCTACTGAGCCTTCTCTACTATATTTTTATTTCAGTTAATGTATTTTTCAACTCCAGAATTTCTATTTTGTTTTTCCTTTTGAAAGTAATGTTTATCTTTTTATTGATATTTTTTATTTGTTTTGATATCATTCTGATACTTTCCTTTAATTCTTTTTTTTTTAAATTTTTTATAGACACAGGGTCTCTCGATGTTGCCCAGGCTGGTCCCAAACTCCTGGCCTAAAGCAATCCTCCTGCCTCAGCCTTCCAAAGTGCTGGGATTCCAAGCATGAGTCATTTTGCCCAGCCCCTTTAGTTCTTTAGATATGAATTTCCTTTAGTTCTTTGAACATATTTAAAATAGCTGGTTTAAGGGCTTTGTCAAGTAAATTCAACATCTGGGCTTCCTTGGAGAGAGTCTCCAAGGAAGAGTCTCCCAGTCACCTTGCTCAGTCTCTATTTATTGCTTTTTTTCCTGTATATGGGCCATACTTTCTTCTTTCTTTGCATGTCTTATTATTTTTTGTTGATAACTAGGGTTTTTGTATTATATAATGTGACAACTTTGGAAATCAGATTCTTACGCCTTCCAGGGTTTGTTTCTGTTCCTGTTTGTTGTGGTTGTTGTGTGTACCGTTAGCGAATTTTCTTAAGTAATTCTGTAAAGTCTGTATTCTTTGTCATGTGTGCCCACTACAGTCTCTACTTGGTTAGTGTAGTGATCAGTTAATGATTAGACAAAGATTTCCTTAAACACTTGGAGCCAGTAAGTCTCCCAGTCTTTGCTTAGGGGCTCTGCATGCACGTTTGGGCATGGCTTTAACGCTCAGGCAGGCCGTTGTCAACTCTGCCTTAGCATCTGCACAGAACCTCAAGGTCAGTCAGAGATGAGAGCTTAGGGATTTCTCACATCTTTCTTGAGCATGACATAACTTTGGGCATGCACACAGCCCTACCCATGCATGTGTCCCTCTAGATTCCCAGGAACATATCAGAGCTTCTCAAAGCCCCTGTGGACATCTCATGTTCCAGCTTTTCCTTCTAAGCTTTTTGGTTAGCCTATCATTTGTCTCATGTGTTATCTACCACCTCAGGAAGCTGCAAAGTTAATCAATTGCCTGCAAGTATGCCCCAGTGAAAAGAATTTTTGCACTGGGCAAACTCTGAATCAAGTCAAATATAGCCAACCCTGCAAGAGGGGTCTTCCAGGGAACCACCAGACAGGTCAAATAATGACAGTTGACAGAGCTGAAGCCCCACTCTCCTCCCTCCCGGGGCTGCCAGGCTGACGGTTTTCACGAGGAAAGCTGGATTATTTTTTCAAAACTACCTCGGAACTGGAGAGTGTGCGATCTTAACTAGGGCAAGTTAAAATGTCACAAAACTCACTGTTCTCACCAAGATTCAGCTGTTTCATCTTTTTGTTTGTTTTTTGTTTTGGTTTTTTTTTTAATAAAAGAAAAACCTGCAAGCCTTTGGCTAATTTTCAGAGTTCTGAAACAGTTGATTCTGACAATTTTTGCCAGTTTTTCTTATTGCTATTATGGAGGAGAGAATTTCCAGAAGTCCTTACTCTGCCATTTTGCTGATGGCACACCTGGAAAACTGATTTTTAAAATTTCTAGTGAGATCAGAAGTAACCTGCCCACATCGCCTCCAAATGTCCCCACCTGCCCTCTACTTCTGGCCCTGAAGTAGCCAGACAGCCGACCCCACACCGACACCCCGGGCCAGTCTTGATCCCGGGTTTTGAAAGGGCTCCCTGCCCCTCCACCTACATACGCTCTTTTACTTCCCTTCTTCCTTCAGGAGGAGGAGCCGGGATGGCTGAGAAACTTCTCCTTGGAAATTCTCTGTAGCCAGCTGCCTCCTGGCCTTCTGAGACCCCCGATCGCCAACCCCCAGACCTGCTGCTTCCTCCCCAGGGAGCTTTCAGATTATGGAATTGACATGGGCTCCCATAATCCTCCCTGTCAAATTATCTGGGTACCAGAGATCTAAAAGCCTGAAGCAGAGCCACTTTGCCATGATTTATTCAGGAGCCCTGCTCACTCATTATTCATAACCTCTTTCAGTGGTTTTTCATGCCAGCTCAGACCAGCCCAGGCTCTGGAGCTCTGCTGCTGTGAGAAGGGCCCCTGTGGGGGACTATGGGACCCAGTGGGACCTACCCTCGAGCACTGCTCTGCCCAAGCAGAACAAGGTTATCTAAGAAAACACATTTATGGGCCCGGCCAGTTCAGGGGCAAATGCCTTGGACTTGAGGAAATATTAAGCAAAACTTAGGAACTGAGTACTTTTGTTATTTTAGCAAACCAGCTTTCCTAGAAACAACTGTAACAGGGTGAGTCCCCGATGTACACTCATGGGAAAGTGAAAACAAAATCCATCGGGACAAAGGCAGATAAGCATCCGTCTTTCTTGGCAAAGCACTAATAACAGATCATGGTAAAGGGTAAAGCTCTCTGTGGGTTTCTTTCCAGCAGAGGCAGGAAATGTACAGAGGATGAAATGGAAGGAGTTTATGTAGCAGGAGAGATTTGCCTAAATGTTCTCACCCTCTGGCCCTTTCCACGTGCTCTTCCCTGGGACAGAGACTCCCCTGTGCCTGGCTTACTCCATCCTGAGATCACCCTCAGTCTCAGCGGCCTGTCACTTCCTCGAGGAGGCCCTCCCTGACCACCCTCATGTGTTCGCCCGCCACCACAGCAACCACAGCGCGGGCCATGCTTGTGAGGCCCCCTTCCTGCCTCCTCAGGGACCACACTATCCTATCCTCAGTGGCTTCCCTAGGGCCTAGTGAGGCGCTTAGCACAAGGTAAGGTCTCAGAGGAGTCAATGCAGCTTGCACCCTGGGAGTCCCTCCAGAGGTTTTGTGGGGGCTGATAGGAGACTCAGGCTTGTTTGAACCTGG
This sequence comes from Daubentonia madagascariensis, assembly GCA_023783475.1. Lineage (NCBI taxonomy): Eukaryota > Metazoa > Chordata > Mammalia > Primates > Daubentoniidae > Daubentonia > Daubentonia madagascariensis. The sequence goes on along the minus strand of JAKFHU010000487.1, from coordinate 7,106,884 downwards.
CCTTGATTCTAAAAATCCACATACTCACCAAACCAAGAGAAGCAGCCTCCCTCTGTCCCCTGCTCCCTGCCCCTGGGAAGGAAGCCTGTGCTCCCTTTCACCCCCTCCTGGTATCCTTCTGCACCAGCCTGCTGGGACACTCGGAAGGGCAGCCTGGTGGCCGAGCTGTCCACCATTGAGTTCAGCCACCGAGACCCTGTGTACGGCACCATTTGGCTGCAGTCGAAGACCGGCACTGAGTGCTTCTCAGCATCCACGGATGGGCAGGTACCAGCCAGCCAGACATGGGGTCAGGAGGGAGTAAAAGTCCTAGTTCTCCATCAGAATCACCCGGGGAACATTTTCTTTTATGTTTTATTTTGAAATTGAATAGTGGCTAAGACATGCACATGGAACAGAATCCAACAAGTGCAAAAGGGCAGATAGTGAAATGCTCTCCTGCCACCTGTGTCTGCAGCCTCCTGTCCTCCCTGTAGACATCAGCTTCCTATGTCCGCCTTCAGAAACAGTCTCTGCATATTCAAGCAAACACGTATCTCTCTTCTTTGCTCTTTCTTTTTGCACACCTTACATGCTGTTCCGCATTCAATATTTTTCATTTTGCGTATCGTGGAGACAGTTTCCTATTTCATAAAGCACTGCCCCATGCCCATTAAGGACTGCAGCGTGTGGGTGTTCCATAATTTATCTAAGTGGGTCTTAATATTTTGTTGTTACTCTAAAAAATGTAGCAAAGAGTGTCTTTGTACGTAGATTATTGCACACATGTGCAGATATATCTGCAGCATACATTCCCAGCAGTGGGATTTCTGGTTCAAAGCATATGTGCATTTTTAACGTTGCTACATGGTGGAGAAAGCCTCGAAGAATACAGATTCATTCTTGAGCTTGCCCCTGGCAATTTTGATTCAGTAGGTCTTGGATGAGGCCCCAGCATCTGGATTTTATGCAGACTTTATGACCAGCCGGGTTTGGGGACTGTGCGTGGAGCAGTGATGCTCAAAGTGGGTCTGCTCTCGTGGCTGTCAGGAGCCCCAGTTCTGGGCCAGGGAGGTGGACGGGGTGGGGAAGACAAAAACGAGGGGCATCGCAGGACTTCGAGGTCTTGGTGTTGTCCCCTCCTCCCTCCAGGTCATGTGGTGGGACATCCGAAAGATCAGCGAGCCCACTGAGATAGTGATCATGGACATCACCAGAAAGGAGCAGCTGGAAAATGCCTTAGGGGCCGTCTGCCTGGAGTTCGAGTCCACTCTGGTGAGTGTCCGTTGCCAGGGCAGCCAGAGCTCGGGACAGGCCGTGGCTGGTGTATCGGGCGCCTGTGGACCCCGGGCACCTGCCCCAGGGAGGCCAACCTCATCACGGCCATCCCCGACCTGTGTGGTCTTTACAGCAACGTTCCAGCAGGGGGCAGCAGAGTTTGTCATTGTCGCACCAAGTCACCGTTGGGCTAGTGGCTGGGCTGAACAGAGGGCAATTATTTCCAACAAACAGGACGGGACTCCAGAAAAGCCCTGTTTCCTGGGGAGAGCCCTGCCCAGGGCCAGCATTGGGAGCCCTGGTCTCCAGCCCAGGCTCTGCCCTGCCTCGAGAGGGGGCCTAGGCTGGCGACTCCCCGTCCTCTGCGGAGAGATGAGGTTGAGAGGAAGTGAGATCCAGGCACAGGCACAGCCGCCGTGTTTGGTAACTGACAAGGACAATGAAGAAATGTCAGAGTTGGGCAGTCGTGCAAATGCAGGAGAGGAGGGAAGCTTCTGGTAGCAGCAAATGAAGACTCTGTCTCTCTAAAGCAAGAAAACAGCTTTCCCAGATGGCTCTTGGCTGAGGCTGGTTCCTGGGCTGGAGCCCAGGTCTGGTTCCCCCTTGGGGGTGTCACTTGTTTGCCTCGGGGTCGCGTGACATCGTTCCTAGGACCTCGGGAGGCTCTGGCCTCGCACCTGCCCTGGGAGCCCTCCCCAAGGCTGGGATGAACGTGGGTGGGACGAGGTGGGGGAGGCGACAACTTGACTGACCCCCGCGCGTGGCGTAAGAGGACAAGGCACTGGGCGTGGAGCTCAGGCTGGGGAGAGCTCAGGAAAGTGTCCTGTCCCCAATGCAGGGACTTCCAGGCCACGTGCTGGATGTAGTAACCACGCCACTGAGAGTCCCACCACCCCGTGCCTGTCCCTTACCGAGTGCCCACTGTGTGCTGGACGCTTGCAGCTGCTTTACGTGATAAGCTTGTGTAATCGCCCACAGCTACCTCGTGAGGTGATGTTATGATCCCTACTTTCCAGAAAAACATGAAGAGTCTTAGTGAGGTTCAGGTGCGTGCCCTAGTATGTGGTAACGCTGAGACTCAAACCCAGGGCTCTGACACTGAGGCCCAGGCTGTCCACCCCACCCCTCCAGGAAGCCTGGGGCCAGAGCCTTGATGGGCCTCTGGGACTGGGTGGATTTTCTCCCCTACTAGCTCAGGGGAGCCCTGTTGCCCGATTATTCACCCCCTGGACCTCTCAGGCTTTGTCTTTTTTTTTTTTTTTTGAGACACATTCTCACTCTGTCACCCAGGCTAGAGTGCAGTGGCATCATCATAGCTCACTGCAACCTCCAACTCCTGGGCTCAAGCGATCCTCCTGCCTCAGCCTCCTGAGTAGCTGGACTACAGGCACGCACCACTGTGCCTGGCTAATTTTTCTATTTTTTGTAGAGATGGTATCTTGCTTTTGCTCAGGATGTTCTCGAACTCCTGACCTCAAATGATCTTCCTGCCTCGACCTCCCAAAGTGCTAGGATTACAGATGTGAACCACTGCACCTGGCCAAGCTTGGTCTTTTTACTTTCCTTTAACACCAAACTTGTAGTCCAGTTTTGTTTTGTTTTTTTCATTTTGGTAAAAAACTACCATCCTAACTATTTTTAAGTGTATAATTCAGTAGTATTAAGTTGTACAACTGATCTCCAGAACTTTCTCATCTTGCAAAACTGAAACTCTGGACCCATTGAACAACCCTGTTTTCCCCTCCCCTCAGCCCCTGGCAACCACCATTCTGCCTTCTGTCTCTATGAATTTGACTACCCTAGGCACCTCATATCAGGGGAAATCACAAAATATTTGTCTTTTTGTGACTGGCTTATTTCACTTAGCATAATGTCCTCAAGGTTCGTCCATGTTGTAGCATGTGTCAGAATTTCCTTCCTTTTTAAGGTTGAATAATATTCCATTGCATGGATAGACCACATTTTGTTTATCCATGCATGTGGCTGCTTCCACCTCTTGGCTATTGTGGTTGATTCTGCTGTGAACATGGGTGTACAGTGTAGCCCAGTTTTGCAAGGACTTTTGGAAGAGCTGCACACCTCCTAGGCTGGTGTTGCCAGGGTCCTGCCGGGGGAATGGGTTGTTGTAGGGGGAATGGGGTGCTGGATGGGTGGGGGGGGTCTTCCAGACTCACACTTCATATTATTCATCCAGTCATTCAACAAACATTTTTCAAGCTCCTGTTCCATACCAGGGACTGTTCTAGACATGTAGGATACATCAGTGATCAAAAGAGACAAATGTCTCTGCCCTCAAGGAGCTTGAGTTCTAGCTGTGGGACAGACGGTAAACAAATAAATAAAATACACTTGCTAGAAGGTGAAAGGTGCCATGGAAACAGAAATGGAGGGCCGGGTAAGGGGGTTTGGGGGTTGTGGGTTAAATTGAGGGGTCAGGTTGAATATTAAATAGGGCAATTTGGGGAGTCCTCATTGCAGAGGTGAGATTTGAACAAAGTCTTGAAGGAAGTGAGAATTAGCTAAGCAGGTATCTGAGGAGAACAATGTCCAAAGCTACTGCAAAGTCCCTGAGGCGGCAGTGAGCCTGTGTGTTCAAAGACCAGCCAAGGAGCCTTGCACAGGTGGAGCAGAGTGAGGGAGGTCAGGAGGTGGCCAGGAGGGGTTCAGGGAGGGCATGGGGCAGATTTGGAGGGCCTGCAGGCTGTGAAAAGGCTTTGGCTTTCACTGGGAGTGAAGTGGAGGCTGTGCAGGATTCAGAGCAGAGGAGACAGCGATTGATTTACATCACAGAAAGATTAGCATATTCGTTTTCTATTGCTGCATATCAAACTACCACAAATTTAGGGGTTTAAAGCAACACATATTTATTATCTCCACGGTTTCTGTGGGTCAGGAGTCTGGACATACTTTGGCTGGGTCCTCTGCTCAAGGTCTCACAAGGCTGAACTCAAAGTGTTGGTTGGGCTGTGTCCTCATCTGGAATCTGGACTGGGGAAAAATCTGCCTCCAAACTCCCTCCATTTGTCAGAATTCAGCTCCTGGCAGTTGCAGGATTGTGGTCCCCTGTTTCCTTGCCGACAGTCAGCCCCTAGAGATCACTCACCCCTATATCCTGACCCTCTCTCAGGTCCCCTCATGACATGGCAAGCAAGGAAGAGTCTCCACTCTGGTCTGCAGAGGCAGAGCCATGTATGATGTAATGTCATCAGGAGTGACACCCATCCCTTTGCTGTATTCTGTAGAGTAGAAGCAAAGCACAGGTTATGCCCACACCCAAGGGCATGATTCACTGGGGTCATCTTAGGGTGTGGCCACTGGACAGAGGAGACGGTTGGGCAGACAAGGGTAGAATAAGGAGACCAGTTAGGAGGCAACAACCTGGGTGTGAGATGAAGGATGCTCAGGCCACAGTGGTCGCAGGGGAGGAGGGGAGAATGGTTGGATTCTGGGTACATACTGAAGGGCATCCTGCACTGTTTGGTCCAGAGGGACTTGTCGGGGGCACCCGACACACCCTTGGTTGAATACCAATTCTAGTTTCTCCATCTGCCTCCCCTGTTGAGGACAGGTCTCAGGACAGGATTTCCAGGGCCCTCCAGGTCCCTCTGGTGGGGGCAGAGGTGTCTGTCAAAGCTTCCTAGTCTCTTGAGCCAGCCAGGGCTTAGCGAGGTGACCATCTTTCCTTCTTCCCGGAGGAGGCCAGTGGCCTTTGCCTTGCTCATGGGACAGCAGGGGGGCTGTGGGGCAAGGGATCCTGGAGGGGCAGTTTGTTCCACACTGAGGCTCGGCCAGAAAGACAGCGATAAGCCAGTAGGTGGCCTGTCCCCAGCCCCCAGAGCCTGTGTGACACCCAGTGAGCTCGGGACCCTCCTGCACTCTCTCTCCAGCTGCCTCTCTGTAGCCACTACACCTTGGCCATGTCCCATGCTATGTCAGGGGGCTCTGGGGGGCTAAAATCTGCTCATCGATGCTGCACATACTGCCCAGTGCCAGGGGCTAAGTGTAGCCCAGAACCCACTGGGACAACTACTTCTAATAGCTCTTGCTAAGGGCTTTGACTCAGAACAGCTCTCTTGCCTGGCTTCCTGTGTCCATCTCCACAGTCTGGCCTCCCTGTGACTGCAGTATGGCAACCACACACACTCACAAATCCCTGTCAGGGGCCTTTAGGGGGACTTGTCCACACAAGGGCAATGGGGTACTGGGAAGATATAAGCACCTGTCTTCCACCTCCTCCTGAGGAAGTTGGGGCCATAGCCCCAACCTAGCCCTGCATGCAGTACAGAGCTTTACCCTGATCCATCTCAGGTGAGCATCCAGGGCCTGGCCCAGAGAGATATGTACCTGTGAGTATGTCATGTACACGGATGCTATAAAGACAAGTCATCCTTTGGTCTTTTAAAAACAAGGAGGTTGGCCCTAGTTTGGGGAGGAAGAAGATGACAGATCTGTTCTGGGTATTTTCTAGAGATTTTATATTTATATTTTTAGTGGTTTTCTGGTAGAAGGAAATTGCACAGTAAAATGATTTTTTTAAAATTAGAAACCTGAGGGCTCTGCACGGGCAGGTCCATCACCCACAGGGGACATCTTAGCCTGTTTGCAAAGGCCTTTCCCACTGTGACCCTCCCTAGCTTACCCATTCTTTCCATTTGGGGCACTAAGGACACAGCACCATTATAGGCTCAGGTCCTGCCCATGGAGGTCATCTAGTCTGGCCTGGAAGTTAAGATGTGGAATAGTAAGCAAGGCAAGGCATTGCATGATTGAGGGGGCTGTGCTCAGAGATACGGAGGGAGCATGGGATCAGGAGTCAGGAGACCTGCCTTTGTGTACACAATCCACAATGAAATGAGCTGGTTAGTGGGCACAGAACCAAGTAAGACAAGCTTGCTCCCCTCCCAGAACTCATCGACTGCCAGGTGGTTTTCTGAGGGCTGGTTGACCACCTGCTCTGAGTCCTCAGGGACATCCAACCTAGACGATGCTATGGCTAATGTTACTGTCATGCCAGGGAAGGCTCTGCCTATCTTCTGAGTGATCTGGACCATGCTATATCCCCACTTTGGGCCTTGTTTAGTCTCTCTGTAAACAAACATTCAGGATCTTTATGGAAAAATGCTTAGTGAATGCAACAATGCTCTGTAAAGGGGCCAGTGATGACCCTTTGGGGACTAGAAGAGTCAGGGAGGGCTTCATTAAGCACAGGGTCCTTGAGCAGCTTCCAAAAAGAGTGGGATCAGATGAGGCTGGCAAGAGTGGGGACAGCTCCCCAGGAGGGGTAGAGCACAGCCTGAGCAGGGATTTAAACTGAGGGACTTTCTAGCACCTGCAGACCCTGCTGAGCAGGCTGCTGGCCATGCCTGCTAAGCCCAGAGCTAATGGTTCATGGAGCCTTCCACTCCTGTGTCACTCCCTCCACAGCCAACCAAGTTCATGGTAGGCACTGAGCAAGGCATCGTCATCTCCTGCAACCGCAAGGCCAAGACGTCGGCTGAGAAGATTGTATGCACCTTCTCGGGCCACCATGGCCCCATCTATGCCCTCCAGAGAAACCCCTTCTACCCAAAGAACTTCCTGACTGTCGGTGACTGGACAGCCCGTATCTGGTCTGAAGACAGCCGGGAGTCGTCCATAATGTGGACCAAGTAAGGGGGGACACAGAGGACTGGAGGGGATTCAGGGAGGGGAGGGGACAGAGGGGGCCCAGGCTGGGCCCAGGAGTGCCCTGAGCTTCCATATGTCCATCCGTAAAATGGAGAAAACACCTCTCCACAAACACCAAAGCTTGTATTAGCAAGTGACTTGATTTAGCCATTTCACAAAGGAATAGGCTTCAAATGGCTTGGGTTACTAATAATAATGGCCATGGTTTAGTTTTCATAATCCTCAAAATACCCCAGGAGCAGGCAGCATTGCTCTCCTCATCGTCTCAATTTTTGTGTTAAGGAACTGGGCTAAAGGGACGCAAAGCCACCTTCTCCTGGTCTCCCAGCTGGACCCAGGAAGTTTGGCTGGGGAATCTGGTGCCTCCGCAAGATTCAGCATTGCCCACATAGCCTGTCCAGCTCAGGTCCCTCCTCCTCTGAAGGGAGGAGCAGAGAGGGAGCTTGAGACAGAGCTGTGAGCACAGTGGTGAGACCAGAGTAGAGACACAGGTCAGATCGCTGTAAGTCTTGAAGATGACCCAGGGTGGCAGTGCAGCCCCTGGCTGAGGTGTAGCAGTCGTCAACACCAGCCATCAGCAGCAGCTCCTCAGGCACAGGGGCTGAGACAATGCCAGTGCCTCTGGGGGCAGGGAGGAGGCACACCAGCACAGAGCCATAACGGCCGGTCACTTTGCAAGGGATGGTGTGGGGCTTGCCAATCTTGGTGTATGTTTCTTTTTTAAAAATGTTCCAAGTCACTGAAGAAACTTTTGAAAATCTAGATTAAGCCAAGTAGGAAGTCTAACACTCTCCTAATCTGAGTATTATGACCTTTTCTGGGCATGTCCTTCCTTTGAATCCTTTGAGTGAGTCCCAGACTGGGCCCAGATCCAGCAACATGTGCCTGTTGCCTACAGTTAGCAGGAGAAAAATGCCAGTGGCCAGCCCAGGGGAGGGACCATACCCATCCCTTTAAAGAGCAGCCTGTGAGCTATGGGTGGGTGAGGTTGGCGCAGCTAGAAGTCAGACACAAGTAAGAACTTCCTGTCCAGCAAGACTCAGACCTTGCAGCCCAGGAGGGACTGAGTGAGCAGGGCTGGGGCCCAGCAGCCTTTCTGTCCCTCTCAACCATAATGGCCCCTTTCCCGTGGCACCTGTCCTCCACAGGTACCACATGGCTTACCTCACTGACGGCGCCTGGAGCCCGATGAGGCCAGCAGTTTTCTTCACCACCAAGATGGACGGGACCCTGGACATCTGGGACTTCGTGCTCAAGCAGTGTGACCCCGCCCTCAGCCTGAAGGTCATGTGCACCCACTCCCTGTGTATCCCTGCCCTCAATTAGCTGGGCCCTCCTTAGACAGGCCGGAGGTGGCTGACAGTGTAGTGTGCTGTGAGCACATGTGTGCCATGTGTGGCCAGGCATGTCTTTGTGTTTGGTGCCTCTCTGGGTAAGTGGCATGCTGACTGACTACAACTCTGGCTTTGGAAGTGTGTGCCCCTACAAAGGTTAAAGGGTTGGGGGGACTTGGAACCCTGGTGGCATGGCAAAGTCACCCGGGGGAAATTTTAAAAGAAAGAAAAGCAGGTGCCTGGCCTCTCCTCCCCCTGGCCTAGTCCTTCAGAAACCCTGAACGTGGGCTCCCGGCAGCCACCCTGCAAGCCTGAGCTGATGCTATCATGTTAGTGCAGCTGAGCTGTCCCCGCTGGCTGGGGCCACAGAAGGGCATGGGGTTTGGGAACCGCAGGATGACTATGGGACTGGGCTGAAGAGGTGGGGGGAGGTGGGGTGGGGAGGGAGATGAGGCTGGGAGGCCGGGGGTCCTGACAGCCAATCTCCAAGTTTGAACTTCATCCTGTGTGCAGGGGGTGTCGCTGAAGGTGTTTGAAAGGAACCAAGTGGCTAAGCCTCCCCAGGGGCCAGTTAATCAGACGAACATAACTTTTCTCCTCTCTTCCCCACCTGGCCCCGACAGTAGGTGTGCGATGAGGCCCTCTTCTGCCTCCGGGTGCAGGACAATGGGTGTTTCATCGCCTGTGGCTCCCAGCTGGGGACGACCACCCTGCTGGAGGTCTCACAGGGGCTCTCCACCCTCCAGAGGAACGAGAAGAACATAGCTTCCTCCGTAAGTGCCTCGTGCTTGGGCAAAGCCCACCTAGCACAGGTCCTGACCCGGCCCCGTGGCAAAGCAGCCTAGTCAGAGAAACGTATATGTCCCCTCTCCCCCACCTTCTGGGAAATGGGTGGACATTTGAGGGGAGGTAGCGTGATGTCCCGGAGTGAGCTCTGAAAGTGGGTGTTGTTAGTGGTGTGTGAATTTGCACTCGCTCAACCACTATGCAGCCAAGTGGCCTTGGGCAGGTCACTTTACTTCTCCAGGGTTCGATTCTTTTAGCTGTAAATCAAAGTGGTTTGACTTGGTCAGTTTGTCTAGTTTCAAACAACATATTTTTTTTGGCAGCAGAACCTTTCCAATGATGGCTTAGCAGAATGCCAATAGACAAGACAGAAGCAAGGAGACTGCCCCGGGGGGACTGAGATGCATTCCTACATCCTGTCCCCAGCAGGCAGCCCTGGAGGCAACCCCCCAGAGCCATGGGGCACGCTGTGGAATTGAAAACCCCTCTCTCTGCCTGAGACTGAGGTCTCTCCATTGAGCTGGTCCTTCCCTGGGCCCATGGCCGCCATGTTGCATAACTCCAAAGGGCGTTCTTTACCCTGTGGTCCGTGTACTTGGCACCCCCTGGAATTGAGTAACTTGGCACCCCTGCTGCAGCCTTCCGACCCCAATATTCAGCCCTCTGTTCCTGACACTAGCCCTGTGGGGACCATTTGGGGTAGAGCCAGGAGAGCTCAGTAGAAGGCCCACCTGGCCCCTGTGCTGGAGCTGCCAGCTGCCCACCCTCTTCCCACCAGCCTCTCTGTCCCTCTGTGCCCAGATGTTTGAGCGTGAGACCCGCCGGGAGAAGATCCTGGAGGCCAGGCACCGAGAGATGCGGCTGAAGGAGAAAGGCAAGGCGGAGGGCAAGGACGATGACCAGAGGTACGAGGAGCTGGCTTCAGACCTGCAGGGGCTGGTCAGCACAGCCGAGCAGGAGTTCTTCGACATCGTCTTCACCGAGCTGAAGAAGAGGGAGGCAGACGCCATGAAGAAGAAGCCCAACTCGTAGGGGCCTCGGCCAGGGGCGCGCGTGGCCTGGGGGTGGGCGGCAGCCGTGGCGCCTGGGTTCCACCTGCTCGAGGACCTCCTGGGTGCCCTCGAGCCAGCAGCCTTACCAGCTGGCCCTTAATTTGTCCATCTGGCAAGCGGGAGGAATTACTCCCTTTCTCCCTAGGAATCCTAAGTCTCCAAATAGACTTCAGGCCCCTTGCAGGCAGGAGCCATGCTCCATGCCTCATGGTATCCTCCCTCCCCCATGGTGGGCGCCTCTTGAACATGCACGTTGATGGACTGAATGAGGGTCCTGGGGGCGCGTCAGCCGTCAGGGAGGAATGAGCCTTGAGGCCCGTGGAGAGAAGGGCTGTGACATCTGTTGTGCGTACATCGTGCTGTCTTACCCAGGTCTGGTGTCAGGAGTGCGGCCTGTGGTCAGATCGTTGCCCCATGGTCCCTGCTCTTAAAGCACTTTCTGGCTGTATCACGTCTTGGTTCCTTAATTTCCATCTAGAAAATGAGAAGATTAAGCTATAAAGATGGGGTCTGGTCACCTTCCTGGTCCCCTTCTACACCAGGGGACAGAAGAAGAAAAAGACATTGCTCATCTGGGTCTTAGGGGCCCACAGATCAGATGCTAAGACATGAAAGACCCCAAGAACAGTGCAGGGGGGAAAGAACAATGGAGTATATGCCGGTATTTACCCTTCTAAGAAAGACTAGCCACAGAATTGGGGGGGGGGGGGCTGTGCAAAATGAAAATGTAGGGCCCCTTGTTTAAAAAGTATGAAGAATTTCAAGACAATGACAGCAGAGCACAGATCCCGTGTCATTGCACAGAGCACCTGCTTGTGATGCTGGCTCTGCTTGCAGGACGAGCTGTGTGACAAGTTCTTGGTCACTGATGGAGTGGACATGGTGGGTGGGGGGTGAGCACACAGAAGAGATAACCTGGTTCCACCTAGTGACTTCTTCCACTTCTGTCTCCCCTCCCACTGGGTCTGAGGAAAGGGTATGATTCCTGCTGGTGCATTTTGCATTTAGAAAGACTTAGCTATGAACCGCTTTATCCTCACACCCTCTGTGTAACACTGGTGGGGCAGAGAGCTGCCTCCATGTATGGCAGAGGCGAAACTAGAACCCTGGCTTTCTGTCCTATAGCCCAGAGCTCCTCCCACCCATCACCCCTGCCCATCCAGCTCTCCAGAAGACAAAGATGACAATGGCCACCTTTTACAGTGCAATGGGGCTGGCAGGCACCCCACTCTGTGCCATACATCCCAAAATGCACTCCTTGCAACAGCTTGAGCTTTCTAGTTGAAGAAGTTGAGCCTCGAAGGGGTTGCTGTTCACAGAACTTGGCCCTTCCTCCTTCTGCCTGCCACACACTTCCTGCCTCTCTCATCATCTCCGCAGTAGGCCTGAAATCCTGGTGGTCAGAAACCACCGTCTGGTACTGAAGCTGTCCTATCCATGCTGAGTCCTTATAATCCCAGCCACAGCCCTGCAGAGTGTCACGTCCTCTTTACGGGTGAGGGTGCCAAGGAGACTCAGGAGGCATCAGCCCAAGGTCACCAGGTCTGCAAGTGGACTTGGACCCAAGTCTGTTGGATTCCCAAGGCTCCACCCACCTTCTGCACCCACAGGCTCTGAGCACCCACTGGGCCCTCGCCAGCCGCAGAGCTGGCGCCATCATCTCTGGGATGCTCAGCAGTCTGGGCTTCAGCCAGTTGGCTGCTTTTAGCCTCATCAGGTTAACATCCGGGGGGAGAGGGGAAGGACTTCCTGCCACCCACACCAACATTTCTGTGCTGTCTTTCCCCAGGAAAAGCAAGAACAACGTGTGGAGGAAGACCAGCTGCCAGAGGGGGAAGAGGATACGATGGAGGACGAAGGGGTTGAAGAAGAGACGTAGGCCTAGAAGATCGGCCTCCGACCGCAGTGCTGTCCTGGGCGTCCCCTCCTCCCCACCTCTTGGTGTTGCCCTTGTCTTACAAGTGGGGAGCTGAGCTTGCAAGTCTTAGCTGGGCTTGCAGAGCCATGGCGGGGCCCTGGGGAGACCTGCGGGAAGGGAAAAATGTTTCTCCTTCTCCCCCATCGACCCTCCTCATCCACCTGCGAATCGGGAACAGAAAGTCTGTCCACTCCTAAGACACCTTTCCAAGCAGGTCCCCCGGGTGTTTGTACACACAGCCACGACAGAGGCCTCCAGTGCACGTGGGAGTATTGATGGAATGAGCTTAGTTGTTCTGGTGCACTTTTGTGCTTTCTATTATCTTAATTCCTGTAAAATTAAATGAATAAAAACAATGCCAACAGTTCGTGTGTGTTGCTCATCCTGCACTAAGAGCTTCCCACATTATGTCATGTGATTCTTTCACAATGTCCCTGGAAGGTTTGCACTCTGATTATCCTAATACTACAGGGGAGGAAACGGAGGTTCTGGGAGAGATGCAGAGATTTACCTAAGTCACAGAGCTCATAAGGGGACAGAGCCAGGACGGGAGCCCAGGCAACTCACTGCTGACCCTGCACGGCCGTGGACTGTGGCCCACGAGCTATGCAGGACCCTCGGGGGCTCCAAGGTGGGCAGTGGGCTGCCCCAGGGGTGCCCTGAAACCACAGCTCAACAGAGCAGTCAGTGACCATTACAGAGACATCAGTAGGGCAAAAAGGCAGCTCAGAGCAACCTTGCGCCGGGGAAGTCCCCTGGCCATCACTCATTCTGCGAAGGCAGCTGATCATGGAGGGATCAGAGTGCTCTTTAAAAACGCCTGTGTTAAGAATCTTGTTGAGGAAGGACACAAAGCCAGCCGCCCCTTGTGCCCAAAAGAAAACACCACTGAGTTGCCGAAGGCAGCTTGACTTTGATAAAAACAATAATCTCGGGTTATGTTTATTGAGTGCTTGATCTTCACACCATCCTCAAGCCCCACGTTGTGGACATGGCAGGCGAGACACAAAGAGGGAGTAACGTAGCCCAGGGGCCCCACCCTAGAGCCATGCCACACACACTGCACCCCCAGGTCCCCAGTAGGAGGAGTGGGCTGGGCCGGGTTTACACTCCCTGCCTGGCGCTGCCATCTAGGCAGCAGGAAGAGGGTGCCACAAGGGAGTGGCTCCCCTTCCAAAGGGGAGCAAAACAAAACCACAACACATCATCAGAGAGCCAGAGGCTGCTGGAAAACCCTCCCTGTGGAGTGTGGACAGGGTGGGGGACACACCAGAATGAGGCTGGGAAGTGCAGAGGCCACAGCTGGACTCGTGTCCACAGCACGGTGATGTCCCCCTGACCGTGTCACCCGGGGGAGGGTGTGTGCCGCCTTTGGCCTTTTCTAACAGCTGACTTAATTAATAAATGTGCCCCTAAACTGATGATGCTTCAGCTGCGACCACGACAGCCCAATGTACTCCTGGGAGAATCGCTGTCCCTGTTCCCTTTCACATGGCCACTGGGGACTATGGCCCAGGGCAGGACTCTGAGGAAGGACCCCCTTGCCCTTGTCCAGCGGCCCTGAGATGTGACTGATGCCTGAGCAGGAGGCGAGGGCGACTGCTCATGACTGCAGGGTCAGCCCAGCACCCAGAGACCCCGCTGTGTGCTGGAGCCTGTGGCCAGCCTGGGGACTGGGATGGGAACTGTGGCTAGAAGCTGCGTTGTATGGGGCTTGCAGCCAGGGCAAGTCTGAACCCAGCCGGGCTGCTGGGTAACGCCTGGTGCCTACACTCATCGCTGTGCCGGGTACTGGCCACGAGCAGCGAATAGACCAGACACAGGCCCTGCCCTCCCAGAGCCTGCACGCTAGTGGGAAACACGGAAAGCTGACACATACGCAGATGCATATAGAACAACAGCTGTGCAAAGTGACATTTTAATGAAAAGTACCGAGCACTACCAGAGGGATAATAAGAGGAACTAACCTAGTCTCTAGAGAGAAAGGAGCTGTCAGGGAGGCCTCTGTGAGGATGTGGCAATGAAGCTGAGACCCGAAGAACGAGCATGTGGCAGCCAGGTGGTTCATGCACGTGTGTGCATCTGTGCGCAGGTGTGTGTACGTGTGACTGCATGGGTGTCTGTGTGGAGGGGCACCCCAGGCAGGGGAGCATCATGCACACAATGCCCCAAGGACGGAAGAAGCTGGTGCTGCTCTGTTTGAGCAAAAACGAGACATCAGTGTGGCTGAAGCGCAGTGAGTTCAGGCTAGAACAGGGGACCCAGCCTGGAGAACACAGCATGCAGGGGTCAGGTGGGGCCGGCTGGAGTCAAGAAGTTTGACCTTTGTCGGAAGATCACTGAGAAGCAGGGGAGTGGCTTGATGGGGCGTCTGCTGCGGAGGAAGGCATGGGGAGGAGGGGGGTGGCAGGCAAGAGAAGACCAGCAGCTTGGGGAGGGCAATGGCTCCACAATGGCCTCTCTGCACCTTTGCCCCTAACTCCAGGGATTATCTGAGAAAGTAAATGAAATAACAGGTGTCAGCCACTGGGTTCAGAGTAAATGCTCAATAAACGTCTGTCACCTCCCTCACTTAGAAGCATCTGATGGCCACCCCAGACAGCTTTCATTACTGGGGTCAAGTTATAGGTCAGAACGAGGAGCTACTAGAATGACTTGCAAGTCGGTTTCTCAGGGTCCCTTCAGCATCTGAACCCCCAACCTGGAAGGGGCTGCTTAGGAGAAAAATCCTCAATCAGTGCTTTGCTTTTGCAATAACTCTCATCCGTTTCCCCTCCCAAGACCTCACGCAGGGAGGCCAGCCTGTGAGGAGCCATGCCCAGCTCCCAAGCAGGTGGGACTTTGGTCCCTTGGGCCCTGGGGGGTCAAAGGGCTTTAGAAAGTGCTCAGGGCTCATCAAAACCAGTGGTTTCCAACTGCACGTAGGTTTGAGGGGAGATGGAGAACGTCACGTATCTCTGATTGAAAGTAGCATTGCCACAAAGATGTGGTCGCTGATGCCAACAACACTGGGTGTGGCAGCAGCAGCCTTCTCATTAGGTATGGGAGGTTTTGCCCACTGGAGGGCCCGCTTCAGGTAAATGAATGAAAATTTCAATGAGCTCAGAAAAGCCTGAGCCCAGGTAGGTTTTTAGGAACCTTTGATATATGTGGTTTAACCACCAACAGCAGTTCCTCAACCTCCCTGAACCTGAGGACCCTCGTGAAGATTAAATGTGACAGCACAGAATCGGCACCTCATGTGGCCTCCAGCAGATCACAGGTGCTCACTAGACCTTAGTTTCCAGGGCTGCGGAGGAAGAGTGGTGATGAAACCAGAGCCCGTACATCCCTTGACTGAAGAAGCGCGGCTGTTTGCAGGGATCTTAAATGTCCGCATATGGGTCTAAATTAAACGCTGTTGCTGTGTGACACCAGCTTTACACGAGTAGATCCCTCACCCATTCATTGACTAAACCCTCACTGGGCACTCTACTGGAAACACCAAGTGAACACCCACCCCCTCAACTGAGACAAATAGACAGATGGTTCTGATCTCCAGCATGTGTGTTGTTACAAAGAAGCACATAGGAAAAAGAACCTAATCTGGTGGGGCTCAGGCTGGCCCCCACCGTATTGGTTGGGACCCTTTTGGTCACATGTTTCAGAAACCTACTCAAACTAGCTAAAGTCAAGAGGATATTTACTGGCTCAATAAACTTAGAAAACCAGGGCTTAGCTAGCTTCAGGTGTGGCTGGATCCAGCAACTCAAATGTTGTCATTTGTTTTCTCTCTCTGCACAGTATCTTTCTTTGCCTTGGTCTTGTGCTTTCCTGCCACAGTGCAGCTCTTTCCCTTGAACAGGGGAATGGATTGGGCATGACCCCAGACCCCTCAGACTTCAATCATCTCAGCCAGTAATCCCAAAGGGAGGAAAGAGTGTAACAAATCCCAGGGAAAGGCTCTGATTGGCCCAATTTGGGTCCTAGCCCACCCCCTTGGACCAGTCACAGTGACCAAGGCCAAGCCTGGGTCGCATGCCTTCTGCCATGGCTGGCAGTGGGACAAGATGCTGTGATGGGCTCCACCAGGACCACCTGGACTAGAGGGAGGCAGTTGCCCCAAAGAAAGGGGAGGTGACATGTAAGATGAGTTCGGGAGAAGGAATTAGCCAGACGAATAAGTAGAAGATGGGCCCTCCAGGACACAGTGGTGGGAACAAAGCCCAGGGATGAGAGAAGAGGACAGCACATGGTTGAGCATGGCCAGAGCAGGGGCGGAGGAGGGGACGAGCCAAAGAGGAAGCAGGGAAGGCCGTGACCCCAGGCTAAAGGGCCCACTCTATATGGAAAGCAATGGGTAGCCACGGCAGGATTTCAAGGAAGGTGACCATGCCGATCTGTCTTTCAGAAGGGTGAGGGTGTGGGCAGGGATTGGAAGAGAGCAAAACCAGAGGCAGAGAGACCAGGCTGGGGGCTGCAGTCACCCATATGAGAAACTGACATCCCAGACTGTGGGTGGCCACAGTGGGAGTGGAGACAAGGGACAGAAGCGATGGGACAGGATCCGATTCCAGGGTGGTACCAGGATGTGGAGCTTACTCTGATGCAGGCTCTGCAAAGTCACAGTGAGAGCTTCGTGGACCAGCAGAGGAGGGCTCTGATCTGGAGGAAGAAGAGAAATTTGACAGAAGTAAGCTGGAAGGGGCACACCAGGCAGGAAGACTTCCATGTGCAAAGGCCCAGGAGAGGGCCCAGCACGGGTACATGTCTGGGGACAAACTGGCAGTCCAGAGAGCAGAACAGTGTTAGCCCAGGCCAGGCAGGGGACTGAGGATAGGTCGGGGAGAGCGAGGTAGCTGCCTTCACTTCTGTGTTAGAGCCGCACCTTTCCAAAGGGAAGAGATTTGGCAGCCAGAGACCTCAGGCAGGGAGCACAGCAAGAAGCCACAACATAAAACAGATGAGAAGGGGTTCAAAACTGGGGCCCAGGGGGCAGCCAAAGAAGATGAAGAGGAGGAACACTTGCAGAGGTAGAATCTAGGGGATTTGAATATAGAAGATGAGAAGAAAGAGTAAGTAGGAAGTGGCTCATACCTATAACCCTAGCACTTTGAGAGGCTGAGGCAGGAGGATCTCTTGAGCCTAGGAGTTCCAGACCAGCCTGAGCAACATAGTAAGAATCAGTCTCTACAAAAAAATAGAAAAATTAGCCAGTCGTGTGGTGCACACCTGTAGTCCCAGCTACTTGGGAGGCTAAGGCTGGAGGATCTCCCGGGCCCAGGAGTTTGAGGTTGCAGAGAGCTATGATGACACCACTGCACTCCAGCCCGGGCAACAGAGTAAGACCCTATCTCAAAAAAAAAAAAAAAAAAAAAAAGAAATGACTTAAAGGTATGGCTACATAAGGGATGTATGACAAAAACACAAAAGTCATGCAGAGGAAACTGCTTGAGAATATAGATGACTTTGAGATGAGTCTCCATGTAAGGTGGGTGGGGACCTCCTGCTCAGGACCTCTTATTTTTACCCATCAACCGCTATGGGCCATCCTGGGTGGGACGGATGCATGTGAGGGACAGAAAAGAAAAAGAGAAATAGCTATTGCCGAACTGACCAGGGGCCTCCTTGGTTGATCTAAACAGATTCTTTCCAAGGGTCTGAAACGCAAGCCCAACACATCCTCAAAAGTACTTGATTCTTGTTGCAGCAGGCACACGCCCATTTGCAAACCAGCCAGCCTGAGGGTGCAGCCTGAGGGGCAGCCTGGGCCAAAGAACAGGACAAAACAGGGACCTCCTGCAGGAGGGTGTGGTTTCCACCACCAAGCTCTCCTTGGTTTATCTATTTAGCATACCCAAGGCTACACGCTGCTTCTTGCTGTGATTATTAATAACTACTCCCAACACAAGCTCCTCAAGGCAGCTGGGGAAGCCAGTCCCAGGGCACAGGCTGGCAACGTGCTCTGCCTCTGGAGTCGCGCCAGGCAGTCTGAGACAGCCCCAGGGATGTGAGCTCTTCCTTTCCCGGCTTCTTCCACGGGAGGTGAATCCCACTGTGGCACCTGTTCTGGGTCTTTGCAGGGGCTGCGGGCTCAGCTTCAGTGGGGGTGGAGGACACACAGCGCACCTCCAACATCACCCAGGATACCAAAGCCCAGAGGGAGGCAGGAAAAGCCACTCCAGGTGGTTGGGCAAGTCGCAAGCAGAGCTAAAACCAGAATCCTGTTTTCCTGGGGCCTCCCGAGAACGGGAGTCTTTCCCCTGTGCTCCCTGAGCGTGTATCATTGTTACTGTCACCAAGAATGGAAACTGCAGCATCTGACCAAGACTTTCTTGCACAGTATCGTGGCTCTTCCAGCGGGCAGAGAACCCGAAGGGTGCACAGACCCAGCCATCTCGACCTAGACTCTGGGTTTAGGGATAGAGCTTTGTTTGCTAGTGGGGTACACCAGGTAACACAGGTGCTCCCCACCACCACCAGACAGGTGGGCAGTCTGGGCAAAGGGGCGACTCTTTACCCACCCTGCCGCCGAACAGTGGGTGCAGACACCCAAACCAGAGGCTCCAGGCACGATGCACGCAGCGCCGGCGGAAACACAAGGCTGCCAGCCGCCGCCCTGGAGAGGCCCAGAGGCAGGCAGGCAGGCGGGCAGGCAGCGGATGCGCCCGGCCCGAGGGGCAGCGAGCGAGCGTCCGCCCAGGGAGCCGCGTGGCCCGCCGGGCGCGCCCTGTCTGGCAGTGGGGCGGGGCCCAGGCCGCGAGCCGGAGGTCGCGGGCAGGTGCCCAGGAGCCACCAAACGGATGGCGCGGCGCCGGGCGGACGCACGGACGAGCCGAGGCCGAGGGCCGTACAGGAGGGCACACGCCGGGCAGCGGCGCAGGCTCGGAAGCCTCCCCGGCGGAGGCGGCCAACACTCGCGGGGCGGGGCGCGGGGGCGGGGCGAAGGAGGCGGGGCGGCCCGTCCGTGCCCTCCCCGGGCCCCGCCTCCCGGTCAGCGCCCTTGGCCGCGGGAGCGTTGTTGGTTTCGGGTTGTCAGGCAGCAGCAGCGCAGGCGAGGCTACGACAAGTGACCAGACGAGACCCGGCGGCTGTGGGGGTGCGGCTCGGCCATGCCCAGTGTCCTAGCCTGAGCCCCTCCACCTGCCGCGAGAATGAAGGACAGCGGGGACTCCAAGGACCAGCAACTCATGGTGAGACCCTTTCAACCTCCTCCTGGCCTCCTCCGTGGGTCCCAGAGCCCGGAATACCCCAGTCAGCCTCCAACAGACAGAGCAGTCCTGTCCTGTCACCCTCACCCCACTGAGAGGACATGCAAGCGTCAGGGCTGGGACTGCCCAGACCAACTTTCCCCAAGTCCTGGAGGATCGCTGCCATCCTTCCGAGGCCTGAAAATCTAGCCCAACTTCAACCCCACTCCCGTTTTTACACCCTCCCACTGGGGGACCCCACCCCCAACACCTGTGCAGGTGGGTCTCTGGGCAAGACTGCTCTCTGACCCAGAAAAGCCAGGGCAGTGCAAGCACGACCTACCTGTCCCCAGAAGGAAGGTGGGAGTTTCCTGGGGAACCAGAGAGTTTGCAGCCCCGCTGAGGTCAGGAGATTAAAGGGAGTTGCGGGGCGGTGGGGGGGGATCATTGGCAGGAAAGCAAGAGCCCCTCCTCCCCCACACCAGAGAAGCCAGCGTGGGGTGGGGAGTGGCTGGTTATTGGGCTGCAACGCAGATGCTGTCCAGTCAGGACTCTCAGTATTTCAGAGAAGTGCTGGAAGGGACTGTGATGGCCCCGCAGAGCCCTGGAGTCTGGGATGGATAAGAAGGTGGGAGTGGGGGCTGGGGGGGAGGTGGAGACCAAAGATAGAATTTCCTGATCATCAGTGGTGCCCGTGCAGAGCAATGAGAAGCCTCAGTGACCCCAAGGCTACCACTAGGCTCTGGCGATGGGGTGGGGAACGTGTCCCTCTCCAAGCCCCTTGCTCACCGCATAACTTCTGAGATCTGGGAATGGCCCTTCATCACCAGCAGGTGGGTGATGATGTACCTGGAGGGTAATGTTACCCCAGATACCCCAACCTCTGAGAAGCAAGCTTGCTTCTCCAAAGAGGAGCCTTGGCCCCAGCCCCCAAGCAAACCCTGGGCCCTAGGAATCCTCCCTGGCAGTTTAGAATGTGTCTCTTTGAAAATGGTTTTCTTTGACATATCTGGTGTGCTCCCCAGGGCAGGGACAAAGGGTCCTCCCCTCCTGCCAGTGGAATTTGGCTGACAAACCCAATAAAGATGACCTGACAGGCAATGGAGTTCCCTCTGAAAGTGAAAGGTCCTTACCCTGCCTGAGGGCCTGCTCGTTCTACCCACACCAAGCAGGTGCTTCCCTTTGAGCAGCAGAGGACATGCTCCTCCCCTCTGCCTCGTTCTTTGGGGAGACTCATAGACAGGATGAAGACCGACCACTTCTCACTGGCTGGGGAACAGACAGAGAGGGGGCCCTCGGTGACACTTTCCTCAGGGTAGGAATGTGGTCACAGGTTGTTAGGATGACGAGGGAAGCTCTCTGTGCCATCCTACTTGCCAGGCCCCATCCTACAGCCTACCATGCCTGCACCTTCATTTGCAGCACATCATTCACGGAAGCACAGATAGGCTGCTCCAGTGACATAGGCTCCAAGTTCAAGCCCAGCGGAGCTGTGAGTGCTTCATTTGGTCTCGAGGCTCATGCAGGCTGGAGGAGCAGACAGCTGTCTCCCCCGGGACTCTCCCTGAAGCCCCAGGCTCCTGAGACAATTCATAGACTTGAACACAGACCGACACCCTGTGGACCTGCCGCCCTCTGACCTGGGTAGAGTTTTCCTTAGGACAAAGGAGGCCTGGGATGGCTGGACACTAGAGAACGGAGGGCCTTGCCTGGGGTAGGAATCCCGAGGCCGCCTCATTCTTCTCTCTGAGGCCCGGCATGGCCTCTTCCTCTAATCCAGGGGGTCTGGTCTTCACTTTCAGGTAGCGCTCCGGGTCCGGCCCATCAGCGTGGCAGAGCTGGAGGAAGGAGCCACCCTCATTGCCCATAAAGTGGATGAGCAGGTATGCAGGGCTGTAGCCTGAGCTGAGGGCAGAGGTGTGCTCAGAGCACTCAGCTCACCTGGTGGGGACAGGAAGGACCTCTCTGGCTTACAGCACCATCCTTCCTCTACTCGCTGAACTCTTGGCTGTGCCATTGACATCGTCAGGGAAGCTCGGGGCTCTTCTTCCAGGAAGCTTTCCTAGATTGACCCAAGGAGTGCCAAGAGCTTCTGTAGCCTTTCACACGCCCATGGCTTGACTTTCCACCTTAATATGCCTGCTCTCCATAGAGCATGTATTTGTGCGGTCTAGAGCTAAAGCTCACCTCCAGAGTGTTCATACCTGGCACAGTCCTTGGCTGTCTGTTTGCACTCTTGGTCCTCGTGTCACCAAGATAAGAGGGGCAGGGCACAGGAGGCAATAAATATTTATCAAGTACCCACAACATGCTGGGGACCATGCTAGAAGCTGGGAAACCATGGTGGACAGAAAAGACCCTGTCCTCCCTCCACTACCTTATAGTCTAGTGCATTAATCAAAGAATTGAGGCCAGGAGCAGTGGCTCATGCCTCTAATCCCAGCACTTTGGGAGGCCAAGGCAGGAGGATCACTTGAGACCAGGAGTTCGAGACTAGCCTGGGCAACATAGTGAGATCCAGTCTTTATACAAAAATTTAAAAATTAGCCAAGTATGGTGGCACCACCTATAATCCCAGCTACTCAGGAGGCTGAGACTGGAGGATGGTTTGAGCCCAGGAGTTTGAGGCTGCGGTAAGCTAAGGTCATGCCACTGCACTGCAGCCTGGGTGACAGAGCAAGACCTTATCTCTAAAATAAATGAATAAATAAAAAGAATTGACTCACAAACAATCATGAGTTTGCAGCTAACAAGGGCTGCAAAGAAATGGGTAGCACTATGAGAGTAGGTAAGAGAGGAACTTGACCTAGCCCCAGAGGTCAGGGGGCTCCCTTAAGAAACGGTGCTTGAGCCGAAACATGAGGGGTGACAAACAGGTCATTAGGAGTGTGCATGAGAGGAGAAATTTTGGCCTGAGGGACTTGCATGTGCAAAGGCCCTGTGGTGAGAGGGATCATGATGAGTAACTGAGAAGAGGCCAGTTGGCTCAAGCAGGAGGGAGGGGTGAGAGGTGTGAGTGAGGCTGGAGACGTGGGTGGGGCCAAACCACACACACTGTAGACCAGGGTCGGGATGTTCGTTTGGGCAGCAGTTGAGGACTCAGGTTCTGGGATGAGCATGGGCACCGTGGCGGGGTGTGCTGGTGGGTCAGAGAAGTTGGATAGCACCGTGCAGTGTGGAGAAAGGCACCAGTGAGCACCGGCTGCCCCTGGGCCCAGGTCCCTCAGGCTGGACTCATAAGCCCAAGGGCCATGACAAGCAAACCAGGTGGATTGCACAGCCTCCCATGCCTGCCGGCCTCTGGCTTCCCCAAGCCTCTTCCTTCTGCAGTGGTGGTGGAGCTATGGGCACAGTAGAGCCATTGGGACCAGTCTCCCAATTTCTCTTCCCCTATTCCCTCTTGAAAATAGGGTGGGCTTCCTCGAAGACCGCGGGGAAAGCAGAGGATGAGTGGGAAGACCCCATCTAAATTGGATGGGCCCAGCTGGAGCAGAATGAATACACATAACAGTAGCATAGGGTAGGTTCTGCCATTTGCCAGCTGTGTTGCCTTGAGGGCCTTGCTTCCAGGGGCCTCAATTGCCTCATCTGTAAGTGGGGACAATAGTCTTAATGTCTTCCATGGAGGGTCTTTGTGGGCTGATGTATGCATGTGCTTACCCAGTGCTTGGCACATGGAAAGAGTGTCACAGAGTGAGCTATCGTTGTCTGTTGGAGACTGAAATTCCCCCGGGCTGCTGGATTAGCCTGTGAGAGGGGCCAGTCCTGAAGGGAGAAACCTCCTTCCAGGCAGAGCCACTCCCTGTTTGTCCAGCTTGTCCTGGAAGATATCAGTTCCTTGGGTTGGGACAATGATGTCTCTCTCTCTGCTACTCCTGGCTCCTGGCCCGGGTGGGGGCTGACAAATATTAACTGATGCTGATGGAAACGCTCCCTGTCAAGGGGACAGCCCATTGTGTGCCCACATGCAGTAAACACTGGCTCCTTTCTGTCCCTGCCAGCAGAGAGGGAGAGGAGGTTCCCTCTCTAGATGCGGCCTAATCCAGCCAAGATACGCCTCCACCTCTAAGAAGGCCCCCCGAGCTGAAGCTGGGCGTTTCTATCAGGGCTGCTCCTTTGTCAGCTGAGAGACCCGGAGAGGTTGTCTGAGCAGCGAGACTCGGGGCTCTCTATGCAAATTCCCTGAGGGCTTCTGGCCCTGAGCTCCCTCTGTCCTCAGTGAGTTCAAAGATGGGCTTGCACCAGGGGCCGGGCACAGCCCTGCTAACCAAGGCCTGCAGTTTGGGAGTAGCCACAGCAGCTTCCAGGCAGGGAACCTCCTAAAAACAAGCTGTCCCTCTGACAAATAAGGCCCTAGCAACCAGGAGGTGAAGACACATGAATCCAAGAAGCAAAACGGATGTCCGACTCCCCTTGCCCCCACTCTGACCAGCCCCCCCACCCCAACCTCCACCTCTCTCTAGTGACCCCATGGTTCGTCTGTAGCCCTGGCCTTGAGGGAGGCTTCACCGATGGCCCAGCTGGTCAGTGGAAGCTCTGCTCCTTCCTCCTGAGGCCTGGAGGCCTGGTGGGCAGCGGGGTGTTTGGGAGCTGACCCAGGACAACATGATGGGTGCTGAGAGGTGGATGGGGGACTTGGTCAACCCCTGGCTTGGGCTACCGTGAGGGGTCCTAGGACAGCCTTCCTCGGGGCTGGGCACTGTTCTCCAGGGGACATCACAAATGAGGGCAATTGTAGCAACAAAGCTTGGCAGAGGTGGACCCTCCCACAGGCAGGGTGTCCTCTGGGGACAAGTGGGCAATGTGCTTAGATTCTGGGGAAGGTGGAGTTAGGGTCTGGATTTGTAAAGGGGACAGTTCAGGTGCCTTGGCAGGCCTGTGGTCCCAGGGTCCCAGTTCAGTGCTAGACAGTAATCATAATGTCTTCTTTAAGGGGTCCTTGGGGGCTAATGTATGCACAGTGTTTAACGCTGTGCCTGGCACATGTTATTTAGGGGTGATTAAAGGTGAGTGTATCTCAAGGGCTGAAATATGGGATGGTTTCAGGCGCCAGAGGCAAGTAAAACCTGGCCTACCTTGTGCCTTCCCACTTCTGGTGTCAGAGCTCTCAGGACAGTTCCCAAATGGTCCCCTCCCTGTGTATGTGTTCCTGGAAGAGTGTTGGTAGGGGCTCTGTCTCTTGGTAGCATATGGGGTGAGACTAGACCGTAAAGCCAGAGACCGCAGGGACAGCCTGAGAAGCTGGTGGGGCCTGGAGTTCCGGGTGGGGGAAGAGGCTCCAGACCACACAGCTGTCTCCTCCTCCCCCTCCCCCACCAAGCCCACAGCCACTGAGCGTCCTCTGGGCTCTCAGGCTGTGTTTGTCTGCGGATTTAAATCAACAGACAATGTGTGTAATCCCATCATTAGCATTTATCCGCTGGAAGCCCAACTGCCACCCCCTCTGCTCCTGGGGCCCCCCACAAGGCCCGGCAGTGGGCCAAGGCCGGCAGGGCAGGACAGAGAGGAATGAAGGCAGGGGGGCCACGAGCAGGACTAGGCTGGCCAGCGTGACGTGGGGACCGGGGCACCCAGACATTCTCAGGCCTGCCGCGTCCTCGCCGGGTGCTGGTGGGCCAGCCGAAGACCCTCCCTGGGTCTCGGTTTCCTCATCAGAAGACAGGAGAGTAAGAAACCTGCCCCACCCACCCCAGAGCTGTCAAGAGGATTAAGGGAGAGCTGCAGCCATGCAAAGGCAAGGCTGTTGTGAAAGATAAATAAAGTATAAGGTGACAGAGGCCAAGTGCCAGAGACCGTGAGTGCTGTGGGGGCCACTGCCTTTAGCCCACTTACCTGCCTGGGGGGCAGTGGGATGGGAAGCTCCCTGCACACCGGCCATCTGGATGCTTCCTGGCCCTGTTGCCCTAAGAGCTGAGTGTGGTGGGGAGTGGCCTGGGGAGGGTGTAGGAATTCTTTACTTCTCCCCCTTAGCCACCTCCCATCTCCCCAGTGCACCCAGCCCTGCGACCCTAAACTACTTTCCGTCTCTATATTGCCCATTCTGGACATTCAATGTAAATGAAATCATGCAATGTGTGGTCCTAGTGTTTTCAAGGTCCCTCCACATTACAGCTTTTATCAGAACTTCACTCCTTTTTGTGGCTGAATAATACTCCAGGTGTGGATATAGCACATTTGTTTATCCATTCAGCAGTTGATGGGCATTTGTGTTATTCCCACTTTTTGGGTATTGTGCACGATGCTCCTAGGGTGCACAGATCCTCACACTTAGCATCTGAGTGGGTATGAAGAGAGGGTGCTTGTTAAAAATCCAGATTTATGGGCCCGTTCCCTCAGAGACTCTGACTCTTTGAATCTGGGTAGTGCTTGAGAATCTGCATTTTACAGTCTTCCTGGGTAACTCTGGTGAAAGCATCTGCAGACCCTTTGGGATACACAGCCCTAGACTGTATTCTAGGTTACATCTCCCCCATCCTGAGCCTCGGGTCCTTAGAGTCCTGTAGCCAGGTGGGGACGTGACCAGGACGTCAGCCAAGTGTAGCTTTGTCCTAAGCAGCCAGCTGGGCCTTGGTGGCTTTATGACATCAGCAGCTCCATTCTGGCCTTCTCCATCCAGCATGAAGGCTGACAGGACCCAGGGATACCCTTTCTTTCTGGGATTAAAGTCTCCTTTGTTGAGGACTCACAGCATGGTACATTTACAACTAGATATATGACCAGCAACAAATTCTCCTTATTAAAGAAAAAAACAAACAAAAACCAGAAATAGCCTTACAGGGGTGATATCCACCTTGAATCGGGTTTGTGTTTTGCTGTGCTTTGTCTTCACCCATGAGAATAAGAGGCTGTGGGCCTGGCTCCCTGGGCTGGGCAGGACAGCAGAGCCAGAGTCTCTGCTGAGGCTTCCTGAGTAGGATGGGGTGTTGGTATGATTTCTTCTCTCAAGGCTACGTTCCTGTTGGTCCTCCCTAACTTCTAGTCAGGAAATCTTGAGGCTCAGAGAAGCGATGCAGCTTCCTCAAGGTCACACAGCAGTGTCAAACCTGAGCATCGTTGTGGCACCCCCTCCCTTGGGATCTTTGCCACTATCCTTGGGGTCTAAGGAGGAATAGTCTACATCAGTGGCTCTCGACTGGGCAATTTTGGCCCCCACAGAACATTTGGCAGTGTCACAACTGGGAGGAAGGATGCTACTGGCATCTAGTGGGTAGAGGCCAGGGACACTGCTAAACATTCTACAATGCACAGAACAGCCCCCATGACCAGGAATGATCCTGCCCAAAGTGTCAATAGTCCCAAGAATGAGAAACCCTGGTCTATGGTCAGCCATTTGGAGGCCAGAAAGAATCCTGTTAAGACTGCAGAGCTGATAGATGCACCTGCATTTTAGTAGTATGCAGCAGGAAGAACTCCTGACATGCTTTGCACAAAGTATTTCTCACCTAGGAGATGCTGGGAGAGAGCCTGGTCCCTGATGGGGACACAGCTTATGGATGAGACACCCTCTCCCTGGCCCAAGGCCCCCACTTCCCTACAGGATCTTGGGTTTCCAGGCTCAAAGACTCCAACTCCATCTGGCACTCTGGAAGGGTCAAAATCTGCGTTGAACCAAGAGCGGGTTTGGGAGGGGAGGCTATGGAGGGGGAGGCTTAAGCCGGAGCCTCTGCTGAGTCAGGAACCTGGAGCTGCAGGGGCAGCCAGACTGGGGGACAGAGCTCTGTCCTGTGTGAGCAGTGTCCACATGGACACCACCCAGAGGCAGGTGCACAGCGTACCTGAACTTGAGAATGTACACCTAGGGGTCGTGAGAGAGCATGCCTATACTGAGCACACCCTTCAGGGCTGGGGCAGGGGCTCGCAACACCCTGCTCCCTCCAGCAGGTGAGCCTGCCCCGGGTGCTGCATTGGCTTGCCAGGCCGCTGTAACAAAGTATCACCTGCTCAGTGGCTTAAACAACAGCCACTTGCTATCTCATGGTTCTGGGGGCCAGAGGTCAGAGATCAAGATGGCGGCAGGGAAGGATCTGTCTCAGGCCTCTCTCCTTAGCTTGTAGATGGCTGTCTTCTCCCTGTGTCTCTTTGCATCGCTGTCCTTCCATGCATATCTCTGCCTAAACTTCCCCTTTTTAGAGGGACACTAGTCATATTGGATTAAGGGCCCACCCTACACCAGTATGACCTCATCCTCACTTAACTGATTACACCTGTAACGACTCTATTTCCAAATACAGTCACATTCTAAGGTACTAGGGGTTAGGACTTCAACATATGAATTTGGGGGGCAGGGGACACAATGCAACCCCTAACAAGTGTGCATTCACCCAGCCAGGCAGCTATTTGTCCATTTTTCTCTTGGAGAGGCAGGGGTGGGCGGGCTGGTGGTTAAGAGCCTGGGTTTTGGAACTCACAGCTCTGACTCTGACCAGCTCTGCACTTTGCAGGCAGCTGTGGGTAACTTGCTGAACCCATCTGATTCCTCATCTACAGGCCAGCAATGACCAGTGCCCACTCATAAGCTGTCAGAGAAAATGCACACCAAGCCCTTGGCACTGTGCCTCGTGCACTCACCACTCCCCATAAATGGCAGCTTTATTCAGCAGACGTCCCTTGGGCATCTGCTGTGTGCCAGCCAGGGTGGCATTTAGAGGGAGCCTTGGAGGGTATTTAGGAACCTCCCAGAGTGAGGGACAGCATGTGCTCACAGAGAGGGCCCTGGGTGGGTGGAGCACAGGCGTGCTTGCCTCAGTGGATGTTCAAGTGAATTCTTGGGTCTGTGCAGTGGGGATCCCCGGCTGCGGGGACAGAAGGTGAAACTCCAGAGCTCTCTTCCCAACTCTGCGTTTCTCACGAGGAACCGCAGAGATCTGGGCTGAGCACCACTGCCACAGCCTGCCTCTCGCCTGTTCCTTGCTCATGCATTTGTCTACAACTCTTTCTACCTCACCCCTCTCAGCTGCCTTCGGCTCACCATTTGGGATTCAATGCTGGTGCCACCTCCTCCAGGAAGCCTGCCTGTGGTGGCGGGGCTGGGTTAGGTGCCTCTCCTCTGTGCTCTGGCACTCTCCTGGTTAGGATGATCCATGGGTGTCAGAAGGCAGGAAACCTGGCCTCGCTTTGCTCTCTCTCCCTGGGGCATGGCTTAGTGCCTGGCACCTGGAAGGTGCTCAGCAAACATGTTGGACTGGCCTGAATGTTCTGTGCTGGCCTCCGTGGCAGCCCAGGGCACCCTTCCCCACCACTCCCCAGCTCAGCTCTGGCTCACCTGGCAGAGGGGCACAAGGGCTCCATTGTGAGCCAGAGTGGGCAGGAATAGGGGTGATGCTCTGGAGGGTGGGGTGGGGGCTGGGGCCTAGACAGATGGAACCCAGACAAAGCCCCCTTTAAGCGGGGATCATGGCAGCTGTGCTGACAATGTACTGATGCCAGAGCCCAGATATCAAAGGAACCAAATGCCCAGGGTGTCTTGAATTTGGCAGTGTCCGGAGGTCGAGTGAAGGTCACGGGTGAGGGATGGGTGTTGGTGCATGCTGCTCACCCTCCCCAGCACTGAAGGCCCCCAGAGGGTGCCCCTCAAGCCACTGGCCCTGCCCGTGTCTGCAGGAACACTGGCATCCAAGGTGAGAGCTGGTGCAGCTGGTCAGGTTCCTGTTGTGTACCATGGGGACCCACACCGGGGGTACTC
The DNA here is from genome assembly GCA_023783475.1 of Daubentonia madagascariensis. Lineage (NCBI taxonomy): Eukaryota > Metazoa > Chordata > Mammalia > Primates > Daubentoniidae > Daubentonia > Daubentonia madagascariensis. The sequence goes on along the minus strand of JAKFHU010000487.1, from coordinate 7,078,019 downwards.
AGAGCCAGGTTTTATCTTCAGCTGGGCCTGAAACTAGAGCAGGGCTCTAGTCATGCTGCTGGGCCCTGGTGGGGACCAGATTCTGGAAGAGGCTTAGAGGGCATTGGGCCTAGGCCTTGAGGAGGTGGCCAATGGCTGGGGGCGGGTAGCCCAGGTAGCAGTGCAGGCCCAGACTCCCTGCACTTGGCTCACTGTGGCCACCCAGCCTCTGGCCAGCTGGGAGGGGGCCTGAGTCAGTCAGTGGCCTCAGTCGTTCCCTGCATAAAGCCCTGGCCAACCTGTCTGGAGTCTGGAGCCCTCCTCTAGGCTGACCTGGAGTCCCATCCGAGGGATAGGATTTCTGGTGAGGCAGCTGGGGTCTGGCCTCCTGGGGAGCCGCCTCTCTCTGCCCCTTCCTGCCCCTCCTTTGCAAATCCCAGAAGGGGCCTTGCCAGATACTCGAGGGTCTTAGGCCAAGTTTGATGCAATGAGCACAGGTGTGACCTGCCCCAGGAGTCCAAGTGGTGAAGGAAAGGGGTTTGACCCCAGGGCCTACATAGCATCCTAAGGGGAGTCTGGCAGGAGTCCCAAGGCTGTCAGCCTCCTAAACCCTGGAGCTCAATGGGGGTGGACCCGGAGGGACCCACTGCACGTCTCCTGAGCACTCGAATGGCTCCTGGCCACCTGCTGCTCCCTGTCAGCCTCCCTGGCCCCTGAGCAGCTGCCCCTCATGCCTCCTCTGTTCGTAAGCCCATTTTGAGACTGTCACCAGCCCCTGGCTCCCCTGCTGACCCAGGAAGGGAGTATAGCCACCGTCTCTGCTTCCTTGGATGGCCTGTGACTGCCACCCTCCTCAGTGCCCTGGCCTGTTAGGGCCCAGTTTACCTCCTTGGACAGCATCTCACCACTCAGGTCAAATCAGGTAGGGCCAGTGTGCACAGTGGGTGTTGGGGCCTCACTGGGACCATGGTAACTGCTAAGGGACAGCGCAGGAACCCACCACCTCACCCTCCAAGGCCCCCTGTGGTGGGGGGGCATGAGAGGTGGTTTAGGAGGGTGGGCAGGAGGGTGCCAGCCTGGGATCCAGACTGCCAGGCCCAGATCCTGGTTCTGCCATTTCCTAGCAATGTGCCTTTGTGCCTTGATTTCCCCATCTGAGAGTAATAACCAGGATCATTCAAGTTAAAGTGCTCATGAGGTGACCTACTGTTGTTATGCTCTGGGGGGAGGGGCTGGCAGTGAAGGCTGCCCATGTCCTCCCTCCCTGCCCACTTCCTTCCCACTAGAAGAGGAAGGGGCTGGTGAAGAGTCTGTGCTGGCTGAGGCCACCTGTCTGGCACTCCACCCAGAGCCCATGGCCCTGGGATCATCCTCCCCCCTCATTAGGAGGGAGCCCTGCAGCTGCTGATTTTCCCCTGGCTGTCTGGAGCCAGCCAGGACCCCAGGGAGCCCAGGTGCTCCCGGGCACAGAGCAGCACTTAGAGGTGCCAGCCACCTCTCAGGGGGCACCTGCATGGTGCAGTGAGAGGGATGGGGACCCGCCCTGATGGCTCAGCTCCAAAGGGGCCTCAGACAGGTGCAGGGCCCATGGCATCCTGGTGACCTTCTCCATGGGGAGGGTGGGGTCACTGCCCTCAACTTGATGGCAGAGTCATGGGTGCCAGGACAGGTGACTTCCCATCCCCTGCCTCCACTTGGCCTCCTGAACGAAGACCGTTGTGCACTCAGTACGTGCCTGGCCCTGTGCCTGAGCACATTATGCATTGTCTCATGGGGTCTTCACAGCCCTGCAGGTAGATCGTGCTGCTGTCCCACCTGACAGAGGGGGAGAATGAGGTTCAGGCAGGTTAGGGCACTTGCGCAAGGCACCTCCACCAATAAGAGGCAGCGCCTGCCTGAGTCCTGCCCCTCATCCTAAATCCTCCAAATACAAGCCCTCCCATGCGTCTTTGAATGTCTTCCGTCATTTCTGCGGGTCTGGCCCTGACTCTGTCCCCACCCCTACCCTAGACCAGGACCCCCAGCGAGGATCCAGCACCTTCCTCTGCATCTCTGCACAGAGTCTGGGGTGGGGCAAGGCTCACCAAGGACACTGGGGCAGAGGGAGAGGAGAGTGGAGTGGGCCCAGGACTGTTCTGGAAGATAGGTCCCTCTGTCACCTGTGGAGCAAGAGAAGAACCTGGCCAGGCCCCTTCTGTGTCTCAGCACACACACCCACGTACACATACACACACACACACCCCGAGCACAGCTGTGCACACCTGCAGGGGAGAGAGCCCCAGCCAGGACTGGCCTACCATGCCCCATCCTAGCTGCCAGCCCAGGGCCCCTCGGCTCCCCTTGCCACCCCCAGCTCAGGCTCAGGGCTGCGGAGGGCCACTGTTGAGGTCACCCCCAAGCCCCTCAGCCACAAATGGTCTGCCCGTGGGCTAAGGGCAGGGCAGGAGGGTCCCAGAGCCCCACAGTGGTAGTGAGATGGTGGAGTCTGTGGGCTTTGGACTCAGATCCTGGGTTTCTCCACTTGCCGACATGTGCCCTGGGACAAGCTACTTCCTCGTCTGTAAAAGGGAAGTAATACTTGGCCCTCCTGTCTGGCATTGTGGAGGCAGTTTCCTTCTGCCAGCAGCTGTTGTTGCTCCTTTGGTAGATGTGCCGTGGGCCATGGTGTTGCAGTTAGGGCCAGGGCCCCGGATCTGGGGGTCCTCACTCCCCTGGGACTGTGCTGGCCTTGCAGGGATAGTTGTGTGTTGTCAGGGAGGCTCCCTTTTGGGTGTCCAAGGCCAGGCGTCCAGACCTGATGCCTGAAGAGCTGACGAGGGACAGGACTGGGCCTGGGGCTCTGGCATCTGGCCCCTCCCATCCCTTGCCCACATCCTGAGGTGGGGAGGGGTTTGTTAACTCCTGAGGGTTAACCACACGTGGGCCCGAGGATTCCAGGTGACTGGGGCCTCCGTTCGGGGACCTTTGCAGATGGTGGTTCTCATGGACCCAATGGAGGACCCTGATGACATCCTGCGGGCACATCGCTCAAGGGAGAAGTCCTACCTATTTGACGTGGCCTTTGACTTCACTGCCACCCAGGTGAGGGAGGGCCTGGGTGCACACCTGGCCTTCTGCATGGACACACTTGGGTTGTGCTGAGACACCAACCTACATGGTGGGGAATTGGAGCAAGGAGCTAGAGGCCCATCTGGTGCAGGGAGGGCAGGCGGAGGACAGCTGCGGGGAAGCTGACACCCTCCTAGGGACCCCATCTTGCCCACCTGCGGGACGCTCCCAGGAGCAGACGTGATGCATCCTCAGGGCAGGGGGCCAGAAGCCAGCTGTAGGGGGAGGTGTCTCAGGTGTCCTGGGCTCTCTTCCAGGCTGGCATCCCCCACTGTGGGGTGTAAGTGGAGACATCCCCTCCCCCTCCCCATCCCCACTTCTCTGGGGGCCTGGGACTCCAGGGACATAAACCTCTCCTATTGGGGAATAGGACATGCCAATGAGTGTCTGTGCTCTGCCCTGCCCATGTCCCAGGACCCCAACAGCTCTCCTCCTCCCTGCAGGAGATGGTATATCAGGCCACCACCAAGAGCCTCATTGAAGGTGTCATCTCAGGCTACAATGCTACTGTCTTTGCCTATGGCCCCACAGGTGAGGGGGAAAGCCAGACCGTGGGTGAGGACTATAACACCCCTGCTGTCCCCCTTGAGGGCCAAGCCCCATCCCCTCCATCAGAGAATTGGTCTGGCCCCAGCTGGGATGCAGCTGATCCAAACCCCCGCCCCCCTCCAGGGCCCTCCAGCCCCAGAGGCCCCATCCAGAGCCAAGGCCATTGTCCTCCCTACCCACCACCCTGGCTATCTGGGAGGACCCAGCCTTGGGGACAGACCCAGGTCTGCCAGGAGTGCCTGCCCAGTGAGGCCTCACTCCTGGCTCTCACCCTGGTCACCCACCACCTTGCTCTGCCCCAGGCTGTGGGAAAACCTACACCATGCTGGGCACAGACCACGAGCCCGGCATCTACGTTCGGACCCTCAATGACCTCTTCCGTGCCATTGAGGAGACCAGCAACGACATGGAGTATGAGGTGTCCATGTCCTACCTGGAGGTGAGTCCCCTACCCAGGTTCAGCTAAGAGGCACATTGGACGGGGCTGGCCCACCCCCAGGGCAGTTTTCTGGGGTGTTCACCACTGCTGCTCTCCCACACATATATTGTGAGCCCCACTTTACAAAAATCTGAAGCTCATTAGAGAGGTTAGGCAACTAGGTCAACGTCACACAGTAAGTGAGGGAGCCAGGGACTCAGACTCAGGACCTTACGGCTTCAAAGCCAAGCCCTGCCTGGTGTGCCACACTCCAGAGTAGCCTTGCCAGGGAGCACAGGACTTAGCCACCCTCCCAGACGGCTGACCACCTTGCCATGCTCAGGGGCCCGTTCCTTGGAGCAGACCCTGTCTGCCCTGCCAGGCTCTCTCCAGGGACTCCGTGCATGTGGGCACGGGTGAAAACTGCACATACTATACAGGCTGGACCCTGTGGGCTTCCCCACCCAGCTGCAGCCTCCTAGTGCCCAGCTGGTAGGGTGTAGGGGGAGCACACAGAGGCCAGAAGAGGCAGGACAGCCATGGGCTGGACACCTTCCCCTCCAGGAGCAGATAATCTCCTGGGTGACAACTGAGGAAGGCAGCGAGGCGGAGCTGCCAGCAGCTGCCCTGCCAGCAAGGTGTTGACTCAGCCAACGAGACTCATTTTGTGTGTGTGTGGGAGGCAGCCCTAGAAGGTAGCATGAGGGTTGCCTAGCAATAAACAGGGCCCCCCACCTGGCAGGGGAAGGGGGTTCCGGCCATAGGTCACATCCCCAAGCTCTGGCCAGTGCCTGGCCTGTCCACACAGGATGTCCCACTTGGTTCTGAAGCCTCCTGTGACCCTGGCTCTGTCAGCCCAACATTCCCTGTGGGTGCTGAAGCCCCATCCCCACCCCCATAGAAAGGAAGGGGCCTGTCCCCCTAATCAGGGCTCCTCCAAGAGGAGCCTGGGGCTCAGAAAGTGTGAGCTCTGGTCCCCTTCGTGCTCGAGAGGGAGGGGACCTGGCCCTGGCCTGGACCTGCCCTCAGGCTCCCTCCCTGTCCTCACTGGTCCCATCAGATCTACAACGAGATGATCCGGGACCTGCTGAACCCTGCCCTGGGGTACCTAGAGCTGAGGGAAGACTCCAAAGGAGTGATCCAGGTGTCCGGAATCACTGAGGTCTCCACAATCAATGCCAAAGAGGTGAGTTTTGTGCAGCCAGCTGGGGCTGTGGAGGGGTCGGGACTGGAGCCGGGGAGCCACTGCCCACTCAGCTGGGGCTGGGGCTGGGACAGAGAATCCTGAGTGGCGGCAAGAGGGGTGCTCACACCTGCCACCATGCCCCCACCATGCTGACCCTGGGAGAGTGACCAGGCAGTGCATCCCCTCTGTTTATACAGACACCCTGACCTCAGAGAGCTGAGGCCATTCCCCAGGCCCCTCAGCCCATAGCGCCCACCCCAGCCTGCCCCTTCCCCACCTTTCAGAGGCAGGACCCTCCCCGCCTGCCCCCAGGGGCTCTTTCCTTCTGCGGGAGCGTCTGCATGGGTCCCCAAGAGCTGCCTCTCTGCCCTCCCTCCCAGATCATGCAGCTGCTGATGAAGGGAAACCGACAGAGGACCCAGGAGCCCACGGCCGCCAACCAGACGTCCTCCCGCTCCCACGCCGTGCTGCAGGTGGCCGTGCGCCAGCGCAGCCGCGTCAAGAACATCTTGCAGGAGGTGCGGCAGGGCCGCCTATTCATGATAGACCTGGCCGGCTCTGAGCGCGCCTCCCAGGTGAGGCTGGGTCCCAGGGGGCGGAGGAGGGAGGGCAGGGACGATGCTCCCCCTCGACAATCACATCAGCCACGGAGAGGAGAAGGTCCCCATCGCCCATTTCTGGCAGCATCCTTGTCCCCCACCACTAATGCCTGTTTGCCCAGCTCCGAGGCCTTATGCAGCAGCACTCCCAGCAGGTGTGGGCTTGGGCTCCCTCCTGCAGGAAAACTTGACGATTTTATGGTCACATGAGCAAGGAGGCTGGGTGATGTCACTGTGGTTAGCACTGGTGCAAATGCAAGGCAAAGGACAGCACCAGAGAGAATTATTATAACAGCCTTTCATGTTCAAACCTGTGGATCTGGGTTGAACAAGGCAGGATTCAAGAAACTTATCCCGCTCTTCTAGTAAAGCCCCGAGGGCTTCCTGGAAGGGGCACTGGGGAGTGGCCTGGGAGGAGAGGGTATGCCCTCCAGCCACTGGAGCCAGCTGGTCCCAGCATCGCGAGGCGGGGCAGAGTGGACCACAACCTCCTCCCGCCTCATTCACGGCGCTGCGCAACGGGCCATGCCGTGGTGCCTGCTCTGGGGGTCAGAGCACCAGCCGTCTCAGCCCTCAGAAGCCTTCCGCCCAGCACTCTGGTTCAGAGGCCTTCTCATCCTCTTAACCTTCTCCAGGGCCCTCAGTGGCCCTGCAGGAGGGCAGGACGAGGCCCTCTTGTCAGTCATTGCTACATTCCAGGGCCCTGAGGAAGAGGGAGGAGCTCATAGCCCAGGATCACCGGGGCATGGGTGGGGCCGCTGGGGCAAAACCCAGTCTCCTGCCCTGTAGGACCACAGTTACGCCCTTTGCTCACCCCCCCCCAGACACAGAACCGTGGGCAGCGCATGAAGGAGGGGGCGCACATCAACCGCTCCCTGCTGGCCCTGGGCAACTGCATCAACGCACTCAGCGACAAGGGCAGCAACAAGTACATCAACTACCGTGACAGCAAGCTCACCCGGCTCCTGAAGGTACCAGCTGCAGCCGGGCCCAGGCACCGGGCACCAGGGGTGGGGCTGCCACATTTAACAAATAAAAACACAGGACACCCAGCTAAATTTTATTTATTTATTTATTTATTTATTTATTTATTTTTGAGACAGAGTCTCACTCTGTCACCCCAGGTAGGGTGCAGTGGCATCATCACAGCTCACTGCAACCTCAAACTCCTGGGCTCAAGGGATACTCCTGCCTCAGCCTCCTGAGTAGCTGGGACTAACAGGCACGTGCCACCACACCCGGCTCATTTTTCTATTTTTATTGTTGTAGAGACGGGGTCTCGCTTTCGCTCAGGCTGGTCTCAAACTCCTGAGCTCAAGCAATCCTCCTGCCTTGACTTCCCAGAGTGCTAGGATTACAGGTGTGAGCCACCATGCGAGGCCCATCCAGCTAAATTTAAATGTCAAATACACAACAAAATTTGTTGTAGTGTAAGCTTGTCCCGTGCAATATTTGGGATATACTTATACTATAAAAATTATTTGTTGTTTATCTGAAATTCAAATTTAACTGGGTATCCTGTATTTTATCTAGCAACCCTAACCAAAGGGTGGGCAGCAGGGAGGGAAAGAAGCTCCCCTGAAAACTGAGCACAAAGAGGTTAAGGAACTTTCCCAAGGTCTCAGCTAGTAAGTGCTAGATGTAGGATCCAAACAGAGGTCTTCCTGGTCTAATATCATAGCCACCATTTACTGCCACCATTACTGCACCCACAAGCAGGGGAGGTGGGGCAATTGCAAAATGATGCCATCTTGCAAGGTGAGGAAGCTGAGGATCAGAGGTGAAGGTGCTGCTTAAGGTCACACAGGTGGTCATTGCTGGAGCCGGGGCTTGCTCCAAATCACCCCGTGTGAGTTTGTGCATGTGAGAGAGAAGAGGAGAGACAGGGAGGGAGAGAAAGAACACATACACACCAAGGAGGGCACCGCGAACAGCCTGGTCCCGGCTGACCTCAGCCCCTACTCCCCATCCAGGACTCCCTGGGGGGGAACAGCCGCACCGTGATGATCGCCCACATCAGTCCGGCAAGCAGCGCCTTCGAGGAGTCCCGGAACACCCTGACGTATGCCGGCCGGGCTAAGAACATTAAGACCAGGGTGAGGGTCCCTGGCCTGTCTGCCGGAGCACACCTTCCTGGGCCAATATTCAGGCCCCTGGGCCAATCCCTGCCCTACCCTGCCCCATGCTCTCTGGAATCAGACTGGCCTCACTCCCCAGCCCAATGTGACCTGTGCCATTCCCTGCACCTGCTTGCCCACCCAGAAGCCCCCAGCTCCCGACGGTCCCGTCGTCTCCTGTTGCAGCTCTGGGCCCCCCTTCACCTCCTTCCTCTCCTTCTTCCCTTCTTTGTCTTCAGATGCTCATTCAGACCTCTGGGCTTTCAAAGCATCTCACCCTGACAGTCATCATAAGAGGCAACCTTGACTGAGCACTTACTCTGAGCCCTTTAATGATCTCATATATTATCCCTTTATTATCTCATTTGAGCCTCAAAATCAGGCAGGTATTATCGCTGTCCCCATTGTACAGGTCAGGACAATGAGGCCTAAGGAGGTTAAGTGACTCCCCAGCTGGTCAGTAGTGGCGCTGAGACTGGGCCTGGGTCTGCCCAGTTTCCAGGTCCATGTTCCTCCCTCTCTGTGAGCATGTTGGAACCCCCGCCATCTAGTCAGAAATCTGTCTCGACCTGTTCACGTGCAGAGGGGCAGGAATGGATAAGTGCAAGACAGCATGCAGTGAACATTCTTCTAGCACTTAAAATCTTCCAGCAGTGTCCTGATGCTTTAAGTTTTATTCCAACCCTCAAGGAACTTAAAGGGGGAGAAGGGACATATTCTTGAAACAGTTCAGGGGTAGTTCAGGATATTGTTAACGGCAGGTGAATGATGTCAACGGTAGGTGCTGAGACAAGTGAGGGAATGGGGAGGTCGGGGTGGGCTGCTGGGATCCAGTGGGGCTCTTTGGGGACAGTGTGTGGGACCCTGAAGGATGGGAGGACATTCCAGGAGGGTGGGAGCAGGAAGGGAGAGGCTCTAAAGCAGGAAGGGGATGATGTCTGTCGTGGGCATGGGGAGAGCAGGGTGGTTCCTCGACCAGAGCAGATGTTCACGTGGGAGCAGTGAGTCAAAACAAAAATTAAAGAGATAGTGGAGGATCTTCATGACCAAGTGAAGGAATTAGGCATTCCCCGTAGGCAGTAGGGAGCCACCGAAGGTTGCTGAGGAGGAGAAGCAGCACTTTAGGAGTGCAGATCTAGCAGAGGCGTGGAGGTGTGATAAGAGGTTGTGGGGTTGGAGGCCAAGAGGCCATTACTGTCACCCAGAAAGGCTGGAGAAGCAGGGGAAGAATGAAAGGAAGGCCCCGCAGGCCAGCCTCAGTGAGTGCATGGAGGCGAGCCAGGTGCCTGGGGTGACCGGACCCCTGCGGCCCCCTCCCGTGCTCCCGCAGGTGAAGCAGAACCTGCTCAGCGTCTCCTACCACATCGCCCAGTACACCAGCATCATCGCTGACCTGCGGGGCGAGATCCAGCGGCTCAAGAGCAAGATCGAGGAGCAGGCTGGGCGGGGCCAGGCCCGGGGCCGGCTGGCGCGGGGTGACATCCGCCACATCCAAGGTGTGCGTGGGAGCCCATCTCCGGCAGCCCTCTGCCAGGCGGGCTCACATTGCTCTGGGATCAGGCCGTGCTGGGTTCAGATCCAGACTCAGGCTCTTTCTGGCTGGGTTGGCCTTGGGCTAGGCACTCACCTGTTCTGAGCCTTCTAGCCTTCAACTGTGAAAGGGGATGGTGAGCTCTGCCTTGGTGAGCTGCCATGAAGATTAGGCGGGCTCACACGAGTGAGAGGCAGGTGGGTCACTCTGGGCGCTGCAGAGCAGGGCCGTGAGGCCATGCCGGCACCACCGAGAGGGACTCCATTCCCTCGGAGACTTGTGTGTTTGCTATGGGTTCCCAACAGATAGCAGTAGTTTCTAAGGGGCGCCTCTTTATTTTTACCACAAAGGTACTGTAAGGGCTAGCTGAAGCCCAGTTCACACAGAGGAGCTGGGAGTCACCTTTGGGCAGCAGCCTAAAGACCCAGTGTGATCATGGGGTGTGGGCGGAGGCAGTCAGCTAGGAGGTCTTCCTGGAGGAAGTGGCTGGACAGGAAGTAGAAGCAGCAGTTTGGGAAGAGAGGAGAGGGCCCTAGGTGGGCCCAGACTTTTGTGGCCTGAACCTGCCCCCTCCACTGACTTCCCCCCCCCACCCCCTGGGCAGCCGAGGTCCAGTCGCACAGCGGGCAGGTTGAGCAGGCCGAAATGGGACAGCTTCGGGAGCAGCTCATCAGCGCGTTCCAGGAGCAGATGGACGTGCGCAGGCGCCTGCTGGAGCTGGAGAACCACGCCATGGAGGTCCAGATTGACACCTCCCGACATCTGCTCACCATAGCCGGGTAAGCACCTCCTGCTCCGGGACCCCCCAGGTCCCGGCCTGGCCCTGGCACAGAGGAGCAGGAGTGTCATGCACGCCGCGCCCTGCCCCCATGGCCTGAATCCCGTGTCTCCCTGGGTGGGGCAGCTGGGACCACGAGAAGTCACGCCAGACCCTCAAATGGCGGGAGGAGCAGCGGAAGGAGTCCTATACCAAGGACGACAGCGAGAAGGACTCTGACACAGGCGAAGACCAGCCGGATATCCTGGAGCCGCCCGAGGTGGCCACAGCCCGGGAGAGCATCGCAGCCCTGGTGGGCGAGCAGAAGAACCTGCGCAAGCAGAAGGTGTGTAGGATTTGGGGGGCAGGGACAGTGGGTTTGAAAGGCGAGACGGGGCTGGGGGCTGGGGGAGCAGTGAGACCGGGGAGCTCAGGTCGCAAATCCAGTGTAACCTTGCTAAGTTCTTTAACCTCTCTGTGCCTCACATTCCTCATCTGTAAAATGGGAACAGTCAAGGTGCAGTCCTCCTGGGGATGTTGGGAAGATTCAATAAATGCCTGGCACATACCAAGGAATCAAAGAGTGGTAGCCAATGTTTTAATTAGAGTTTTCCAGATGACAGACCTTTGCCTTCTGTTCTGGGGCATAACCAAACCAGGGGGGCTTTGGGGTATCACAAGCCCTGAGGGCTCGGATAGGCTGGGGCTGAGCAGTTGTCCACAGAGCTGGTTCCAGGGATGGGTGTGGTCAGGCGGGCAAGACAGTGGGCACAGAGGGGCCACCTTGGAACAGCCCGTGGTTGCAAGGCCCAAGATGCATCTTAGAGGCTTGGCCTGGCTTAGACCTCCAGCCCGATGTCCGGAGTCCAGGGGCTGGAGGGGCGAGGACCCGGTCCCCTCTTCCGCTGCCTGGTGGTGACCCGGCACCTCCCGCAGCTGGCGCTGGAGCAACGCTGCCGGGAGCTGCGCGTGCGGAGCCGGCGCCTGGAGGAGACGCTGCCGCGGCGCATCGGTTCCGAGGAGCAGCGCGAGGTGCTCAGCCTCCTGTGCCGCGTGCATGAACTAGAGGTGGAGAACACCGAGATGCAGTCGCATGCGCTGCTCCGCGACGGCGCGCTCCGCCACCGCCGGGAGGCTGTGCGCCGCCTGGAGCAGCACCGCAACCTCTGCGACGAGATCATCCAGGGCCAGCGGCAGGTCATCGAGGGTAGGGTCCGCGCCCCGCGCGTCCGAGCCACCTGCGGAGGGCCCGCAGGCACGCGCTGAGTCCTGCCCCTCCCCCGGCAGACTACAACCTGGCCGTCCCCCAGCACCTGGAGGAACTCTACGAAGTGTACCTGCGGGAGCTGGAGGAGGGCAGCCTGGAGCGGGCCACCATCATGGACCGCGTGGCCTCCAGGGCCTTGCAGGTGGGCGCCTAGGCTTGGGCACATGTGCCAAGGGAGGGGCTCACGCCCAAGGCACCTGGGATGGGGGTGGGACCAGCTGGCCAGCACCTCAGGGAGTTGATTTCCTTTCCTTCTTACCTCACCCAAAGCATTGCCAAGCCTGAGTAAGATCTCCATCCCGGGCATTCCTCCGGCACTTGTCCACACCCAGGGTCTGATGATCAGGGTTGGCCATCTGAGATATCACAAATGGCCCCAGATGCCCTCCCAGGAGTCCAGGCCACCAGGCAATGCCACTAGGGGTGCCCAGCAGACCACAGCTTACCCCTGGGAGCCCACTGCCCTTCTGGAGCTCCCAGCCCATGTTACAGCTCTTTCCCCCTGTGCTATTACCTGCTCCAGGACCAACTCTGACTGTCCACCCCTGCTCCCCTTCCCAGGATAGCTCTTTGCCCAAAATTACCCCAGCAGGAACAACACTGACCCCAGATTCTGACCCGGAGAGCGTGAAGATGCTGAGCTCTGACGCTCAGTGCCTGCAGAACAGCACCCTCCCCGCCCTCAGCACAGAGAGGTGAGACCAGGGACCACCGGCCCCAGCCACCATGCTGTGCCCTGTCCCGGGGAGGCCAACCCAGATCAGGCCTAAATGGGAAGACGGAGCCCGAATGAAAGGAAGGAGGTGGCACAGTCTGGAGCCAAGACTCCTGGGTTCTCTTTCCCTTTACTCCACCAGCTTCTCCCCTGGGGTTGGGGGTGGGACCTCAGTGGGACCGGCCTGGTCAATAGCCACCCATCCTCTTCTGCCAACTTCAGTGAAGCCCACCGCGTGTTCAAGGCCAGTTCCAGAGCCTGGCAGATGAAGAGCTCCTCCATACCCACGCCACCTCCCATCCAGATTGGCAGCCTGGTGAGCCAGGAGGTGAGCTCTGAGCACCCACTGGCCCGATAGCTCCCCTGCTGGGGGTGGGGGGCACAGGGATAGACACATAGCAGTCAGGATGGAGCCTTTCCTCAACAGCCACCACCCCTGAGGCCTCACAGCCTTGCTGAGCAGAGCATGGGGTCTCTGCTGTGTTCAAGGGTTCCCTCCTCCCAACCACTTCACCCCGCAGGCCCCCCCTCTGGACAGCCTGGGCAGCCGGATCAACTCTTCTCCCGACAGCAGCGAGAATCTGTCGGAGATCCCCTTGTCCCACAAAGGTATATGTGCCCCTGCCCACCCAGCCCCTGCCTGGCCTAGTCTAAACTGCTCAGATCACCCAGCCCCAACCCCCTCCTGCCTTCTGCACTGCCAAGTGCACCCGTGCATTGGGTGCTGCCTATTCTATAGAGGCTCCAGTGCCCCCTGAGGATTAGCTACTTGCTGAAGGACACACAGAAAGCTGGGAGCACAATCAGAAATTAGAATGGGGAACACAAGGCACTTAGAATCATGCCCTCTCATTGTAATAGCAAATACCAACTGAATCCCTACCCCCTGGATACTGCAGGTTAAGCCCATTATCTCAATTAATAATCCTTGAAATAATCCTATGAGGTTAGTTTTACCATCCCTTATTTACAGGTGGAAGTGAGGCTCAGAAAGGTGTCCCAAGCTTCTTACACGGCAAGCCACGGGGCCGCTGGGATTGAAACCCAGGTGGTCTGGCTCCTGCCCATGTCTGCCATGGGATAGGAGGGTGCTGGGAGGCCTTGATCTGGGCTTGGGTGCTCCCTGTGTTCCACTGTAGAGAGGAAGGAGATCCTGACCGGCACCAAGTGCATCTCAGTGAAGGCTGCCCGGCGGCGCTCGCGGGCCCTGGGCACTGAGGGACGCCACCTGCTGGTGCCCGCGACAGAGCGCAGCAGCCTGTCCCTGCACTCCCTGAGTGAGGCTGACGACGTGCAGCCACCAGGCCAGCTGGCCTGCAAGCGGCCACCCAGCCCCACGCTGCAGCACGCTGCCAGCGAGGACAACCTGTCCAGCAGCACGGGCGAGGCCCCACCCCTGGCGGTCGGGCATCTCGGTGATGGCCCTGGGCCCTGGCTGCGTGGCCAGAAGAAAAGCCTGGGCAAGAAAAGGGAGGAGTCGCTGGAGGCGAAGAGGAGGAAGCGGAGGTCCCGGTCGTTCGAGGTCACAGGGCAAGGGGTGAGGCGAGGGGCAGGGGGCGGGGTGTCTGGGCCCCTTCGGATGGGGGCCTGAAGGCTGGATTCTTCCAGAGGCCCCCAGGGCACCTCCAGCGTGCACCAAACCCAGAGGCACCACCCTCCACAAAGCCTCTGTGCCCAGGCTGGCGTAGTTGGGGCAGAGCCGGGGAGCAGTTCTCCGCCTCACTTTACTGTTCAACCAACACAGCTCTCCCGCCCCAAGACACACCTTCTGGGGCCCCGTCCTGGTCCTGCGGGGAGCATCTCAGACCACAGGACGCACCAAGCCCCCAGTACCCAGCATCTGGGAAAGGTCATGCTGCCTTTGGCCAAAGTCAAACTCCCTCCAAGCCAGAATACAGGTCAGTACCGGCAAGGGAGGGAAGCAGGAGGGGAGGCCTTGGCTGCCCCTTGCCGGAAGCATGGTTCTCGCACAGTACTCATGGACTGGCATCTTGGGGTTGTGCCCCTAGGGAGTTCAGGGCCACTGGGTGATAGGAGGGGGTAGGGAGGCATTCCTAAATCACTGATCCTGGCCCTGCCCCTGTTGCAGGCCCTGGGGACCCCTCACCCCATGCTGTTCCCCCCAACCCAGCTGGCATTTCCCGACGGGCTACTCGTGGTCCCCGCCTGCCCCATGGCACAAGCACCCATGGCAAAGATGGACGCTTCCGGCACAACTGAGGGGCTCTGCCTGGAACGGTTCTCCTGCCACCCAAGACTGAATGGGGTGTAGCAGGGAATGGGAGGTGGAGGCTGGGCAGATGGGGATGACCTGGGAACAGCAGCTCAGGATCTCAGAAGGTCGGGACTCCTGAGACCCAGGAATTGCGGAGGTGTCTGCCCAACCTGTCCATGCTTTTAGTGCCACCGGGGAAGGGTAGTGAGGTCAGGAGGCATGTCCAGAATGGCTGGGCTCCCTGGCCTCTCAGCCCTGGACAGAACACTGTTGCCAAAACCCTGTGCAGACGTATGGCCAGTCTTGGCCTTGGAAATGGGGGAGAGGAGCTGTTATGGAGACAGGGCCCCCGGCCCACCTCTGGGGCAAGGGCATCCTGGACTGCTGGGGAGGGGCCAACAGGCATTTCTCACGTTATGGTTGGGGTGGGGGGTTGGGAATCTGGTTTTGTTACTTGGCAGTGGCTTTTTCACCCCTTCCTTTTTAACAGTAAAATCCCATCTGGGTCTTGATGGTTGTGTTGGAAACTAGACCTTGTCTGGAATGTGGAGTGGCCATGACTGATTAAGATTCAACCAACTCCCTTCCTTTCCACACCCTCTCCCCCCACACACCCCCATCTCCCTCCGGCTGGCCGTACAGCACCAACCTACAAATACCTGGGGAAAGGGGTTTTTCTCTAGACCTGAAGCACTTCCCCAGGTGCAGCCAGCAAGGTCCTCTCATGCCCCCACCCCACCAGCCTTCACACCCGCCCAGGCTCTCTCCTAGGAGAGATCAGGGACTTGGGGTGGCCCAGAGTGCAGAAAGCCTCACAACCCAGATGAGGTGGTAGCTCCCTGGAGGTCAGGACTCAGAAATTGCCCGGCCAGGCCCCTAAGCTTCAAGGCAAGAAAACTCCTGCAAGGGGTACTGGGGCGCCCCAGGCTTCCCAGGCTGGCCAGGTGCTCTGACCATTTGGATGTTCTTACCTGCCCCGCACCATGTCTGGGCAGGGGCTCTCAGGGAAAAGCTCAATGAAGGGCACGGGAGACCCCAGGCTTGTGGGACTCTCCCTGGGCTGTTTTCACCCAGGCAGTTCAAGCATCCCCTCACCTCTCTGAGCATCGGTTTATTCTGGACCAAGAGCATTGCCTTCAAGTCAGCTGCGAAATCAGCTGCAGACCCAGGCATCTGGTCTACCACGCCCCACCTGGATTCCACCAAGCCCCAAGGCCACCAGCGCCTGGCCACCGCCTGGGCCCAGCTCGTAGCCACCTCTGCCTTGCCCTTTCCAGACCCCCGGGACCATCCAGGCCTTTATTGCCCAATCCGGAGGCTACTTGGGGGTCCGGATGAGGGTGTGGTAGACGGGCTTGACGATGAGGTGCAGGTGCAGGGCGTTCTCCACCAGGTACTCGGAGTTGCGCCGCTGCAGGTCGGCGTGCACCAGGAAGTCGCCGGCCTCCTCGCTGCTCTGGTGGAAGCTGTAGGCGTGGCGGACGAGCAGGCGGCCCTGCTGGCGCGCCCCCACCAGCACGGTCTTCTGGAAGCTCACGCCCGCTGCGTCGCCGCCGCTGCTGGCCGGCGTGACCACGAGCCGCGGCCGGCCGTCCTCGGGGCGCGCGGCGGGCAGCGCGGTGCCCGTGGCGTCCGCGTAGACTGGCCGCAGGCTGACGGGCAGCCAGCGCGGCGAGAAGAGCACGTTCCACGTGACCCGGCGGCCCGCGTCGTGGCCGCTCGGGCCCAGCTGCGTCTGGAAGCTGGTGCTGCGGTCGTCGCGGGCTGGGTTGTTGATGACCCACGGGGCGCCCCAGGCGGGCGCGAGGTAGTTGCGGGGCAGGAATGCGCTGCCGTTGACGTCGAAGAACTTGGCGTAGTGCAGCGGCGAGGCGGCGTGGAACTGGTAGGCCTGCAGCAGCAGGTCGGCCACCGCCGGGCCGTGGCGCGCCAGGGCGGCCGAGCGCGCCTGCAGCTGGAACAGCTGGGCCGGCGGGATCATCGGGTAGCGGATGGCGCGCAGCGCGTGCTCGGCCACGGCGGGGGGCGGCCGCGCGCGGCCCAGCCAGGTCTCCAGCGCGTGGAACAGCTCCAGCTCGTCCTGCAGCACCAGGTCCGAGCGCCGCAGCAGCTGCGCCAGCAGCTCGGGGCTCACGGCGGCCCACTCGGCGCTGGCCGCCACGGCCGACAGGTTCCAGGCCAGGAACTGCAGGCAGCTCTCGCGCAGGGCCTCGTCGCCGGTGCTCACGGCGTAGTGGTACCAGCCCACGGCCGGGCCCGCGCCGCCCGCCAGGTGCGCGCGCATGTAGTCGGCCACGCCGCGCTGCAGGGAGGCCACGCCGTACTTGGTGGCCAGCCTGTGCAGGGGGATGGCCTGCGCCAGCAGCACGGTCAGCTCGCCGCAGTATAGGTACCTGCGGGAGAGGCCGAGAGGTGGCGCGGGGTCAAGACGGGGTCAGGCGGTACTCGCCCCCCCCCCCCCCCCCCCGCGCCACTTTCTCTGAGTCCGGAGGGGACCCGAGCTTCGTGGTCAGGGGAACAAGCAGAGTAGAAGGGGCCCTGAGGCTTCCCGTCTTTGCCTCTCAAGAGCGCACCCAGGCCGTTCCTCCTTCACAGCCCCTTCCTTCCTTTTCTCCTGGGGACATGGAAATCGCAGGCATTGACCGAGCCTCTAGGGAGTGCGCAGTGATGTGCTGGAACAAAATGGACGTGGCTTCTACCATTGTGGGGTTTCCAGTCTGGTTCTGATCCGTGTCCTACCACCTGCTTGCCACGATTCTGGGCAAGTCTTTGAACTTCGATGAACCTTAGCTCACCCCACCAGTACGCAGAGCCCCACTTGGCTCTGTGGGAGTGTGGCCGCAACTGCCAGCCACCTGCCGTCACATCCACGTCTCCCCTTTCCACTGCATGTTTGCCTCTGGGAATAAAAGACCACATTTCCCAGGCTCCCTTAGAGTGGGTGTGGTCGTGTGACTAACTTCTAGTCAATGAGATGTCAGTGGAGCACAGTATGGGATTTAGGGAAGGCTGGTTAAATGCAACTGACTCAGGGTAATGGGAAGACCCTTTCTGCCTGTCTGTTTTATCCCCCTTCCTGTTGCCTGGAACTTGGAAGTGATGTTTGGAATTCTGCAACTGTCTTATCTAAGCCATTGGAACAGCATTACTTCCTTAGACTATAGTGTGAATGATCCCCCCTGTGTACCATACTAGCAGGAAGCAGGCAACTGGAGGAGAGAGCTGGCTAACTTTTTCAGTTCCCTAGCTGTGTGGTTCCAAACCTGGTTGGACAGCAAAACCACATGGAGGCTTTAAAATAAAAAATGATTGCTGGTCCCAACCCTAGACCGGAAACTGATGCTCCAGGATGGGGCCCAGGAATCTGTAGTTTTAAAAAGCTCTCCTGACCAGATTTGGAAACAGCTCTGAGGGGGTTAACAGGGCGGGAAGTGACATCCATCTGCACAGAGCACACAGGCAAAGGCAGGGAACTGCGCCACACTGTGCAGGAGGACAGGGATGAAACCTTCCCCTAATCCTCCCCCTCCCCACCTGATGAACTTGTCGAAGACAGCAGCACAGTCCCGGGGCTCCTGCAGCACCACCTCAGTCTGGTTACTCAGCAGCTCCCTGAACAGCTCACTGTGCAGTCCCAGCAGCAGGCGGTGGGCGTGGAAGACCCGGACCTCATCGGTACCTGTAGCCTGCACCCGCAGAACCACGTCGCTGGCATTGCCCTGACGCAGCAGCTCCTGCAAGCGTTGGAGCAGCACCTGGGAGTGGTTGATGGAGGTGCCCGCTGCCTCCCCGCCAACATCGGCTCTCTGGGCTGCAGCAGGAAGGAACACAGCACAGCCTGAGAAGGCACCCGGACCTGGGGCCTCAGTATAAGGGTGCAGAGGGACCAGCTGGAGGCATGTGTGCATGGGTGTGGGCAGAGAGCAAGGTGGGCCTAGGAAAGCTGTGTGCACACCTGTTTGTGTCCATGAGCACATCCTGGGTGGGGAGGGTGTGCCAATGCAGACCCTAAGAGGATGCTCTTGGAAGGGGGTGGATTTTAGGCAGGGAGAGATCATGAAACAGGTTTGGGACAACATTCCCAGAACTGGTCTCTATGATGCCAGAACTCCAGGAAGGCTTGAGGAAACTCTTGGTCCCTGCACCTCTCACCTCCTGAAGATTGTCCACCTAACCCCTCAGAGTTGTCAGAAGTGGTGCCTTCTCTAACAAATATTCGTTGAGCACCTCCTATGTACTGGACATTCTCCTAAGAATTTGGAAAAGGCAGTGGGCAAAAGAAGCCAAGTCCTTAATGCTCATGAAAGCACAAATTGACATATTAGACAAGTAGTAAGTACACAAATAAGCACTCTAGTTTTAAAAGAGCCAGCCAGGGAATGAGCAAGCATCAAGACAGAGGAGCCAGCCATGCAAAAGCCCTTGAAGGGGATGGGCTTGGTATGCTGGGAGCAAAGAGGGTAGGGAGGCCAGGGCAGCGGCAGGAGAGAGGGGCAGGGTGGGAGGCGAGGCTGCAGGCATAGAAGGGAAGCTGTTTCCAGGCCTAGCCCTGCCCTCTTGGGTGCTGATCTGTGAGACAGAAACCTACTTTCCACAGGCAGCCTATGGGGGCCAAGAGAAAGTACAGAGGCCAAGGGTGCTGGGATGAGACTCTTCAGGTAACTGTGTGTCCAGCCTGGCTAGGCCGGGCCCTTCTCTCATGCTCCAGGGATGCCGGGACAGTCAGATGGGATGTGCACTAAGTTACAAAGATGTGGCCAGCAGCTTTCCCAAGCTGAGGACAGTGAGAGGAGCTTTGCAGAGGGAGGCAGGGAGGGTGCCTGACAGCACCAGATGGGCCCCGGCTACACACACACACACACACACACACACACAGGCCATGGTGAGTATGGACAGTGGAGAGCAGAGCATCTGTGTGAGAGGGGGACACAAAGGGAGGAAGGGAGGGTGAGAGAGAAGCGGGTGGTGCACTTCCCAGCCCCGCCTCCCCAAGCCGTCACTTTGAAGGACCTGAATGCTGATGGTGTCCCCATTCGGCCTCTGCCTGGGACAATGGGCCATGGAGGGTCTTCTTGTCCTTAAGACCCCTGCCTGCTTGCCTGGCCCCACCTCCCCTCTGCTCTAAGGCAGGCTGCCCTCCTCCCTCCAGGGAGATGTGTCCATGGAGCAGTCGAGAATCTTCCCTGTGCTCTCCCTGGCTGGCTGGACACTGCCCCCCGCCCAGGCCGGCTATGTGCAGCTAGGGCTGGAAGGTCCTGCCCCTCCACCCTGCCCTGCACCCCCACCTGGCCCACCACCCACTCACCTGCACGAGTGACCAGGCCCACCAAGGTCAGGATGGCCCAGAAGCTGCCCCAGGACCTGGGCTTGGAGTAGCCTATTCTAAGCATCTTTGTGCTCTGCCCCCAAGTCCACTGGAGGGACAGTGAAGCCCAGGCCACTCCGTTCACATCCCTCCTCCTTATATAGGATCCCGCACAAGGGGACAGCACCCCCTTCCTGCCTGGCCTCCCTCCCCCCAACCCGGCCTCTGCCATGGATTGGTGGAAACTGGCCCCAGCTGTTGCCCAGGCAACCACTTAAGCCAGAGAGTGGCAGTCCCAGAGGCTATTGTGCTGCTACTGGGCCCCCAAGGGGAACAGATCCGGAGCCCTCCTCCCCCGCATCTCCTTACCCCCCAGCAGGACTAGCGGTCCTCTCTCTGGGAAGTTTTGGGCTCTCTGAAGGGCAGGAGAGGGGCTCCAGGACCACTGGCAGGCACTGGCCCAAGGGTCCCCAGCTCCCTCCTCCAGCCCCCAGGCGCAGCATCCACCCTGGCACAGAACACACTTGGCAGCATGTGGCTGGATAGCCATGGTGAGCAGGCTGCAAAGGCAGGGCCTGGGGGGGTGGGGGGAGAGGCAGCTCAGGCTCCCACCCCTCCCCCAATCCCATTTTGGGGCAGGCCAGCTCTCCAGAGAGGAGGGCAAGGATCCCTTGAATAGGGGCCCATGGGGTAACTGGTATCATTCCATGTTCTTTGTGGGAGAAAGGCCCTGGCATGTTCCGGGCAGGGTGATGGGCGTGTGAGAAAGCTGCATGGGGACTGTGACTATCACCCCTCCCAGAGTCAAGGCGAGTCGAGATGGCAGGGTGGGCATACAGCAGATGCACCCTACCCTGTGCACCCCTGGGTGGGGAGGACCCCTGCCCAGAGCAGGTCTGGCCTCCTTCCTGCCCTGAGCTCCAGCCAGCCTGAGGCTGGGCACCTGTCTGCCCTGCCACTTCCTTCCTTTAATTCGACTTCCCCAAGTGGCCTCAGGTCTCTGAGTTCACCTTTTTGGAAGGCTTCTTTTATCAGCTTCTGCTTAATTTCCACCTGTAATTTTTCCCATTCCCAGAGTTCCAAGGAGGCATGCAGCAGATTTGGCACCCCACTCTGACTATAGAGAAACTGAGGCAGAGGGCTAGGTTGGAGGAGTACTCTTCCAAAAGCAAAGGCAACAGAGAGAGAAGGGTGAGGTCTTGATCCCAGTGGGAACACGTGTGTGTGTGGGGGTGGGTGTGTGTGTGGGTATGTGCATATGTGTGTGGGTGGGTGTGTGTGGGGGGGTGTAGGGGTGTGTGTACATGTGGGGGGGTGTTGGGGAGTGGGGGGTGGGTGTGTGCAGGGTGGGGTGCTGTTGAGTCCTTATCTTTGCAGGGAGTGAGCAGGGCCTGCCCCAGCTCTTCATGGGAGGGACTCGTTTGAGGTTGATGAGCTGAACTGGGTGGCTCCCAAGGGATGTGGCTCCCAAAGCAAAGTCCTGGAATGGGGATGGCTTGGCTCTTCCCCTCCCTTGCTTTCTGGATCCCAGAGACTAGTTTGATGCATTGATTTCTGCCTCTGGCTGGCACAGGGAGACCCAACAGCTCTGCCCCCTCTCTGGAGCCACAGAGAGAGCAAGAATTGGGTCTGGCACCTGCCTCGTCCGGGTTGGCAGAGTTGGAGCTCTCTGGCCCAGCAGAACCCCTCTGGCTGCCCCGACTTTCACGCCTGGCTCCCCTCGTCCAGATCCATTGTCCCTTCCCACTGGCTGCCCGCCTGCCCTTCCCCCGGGCTGCACCACATCCTGGCCTAACCCAGCAAGTCAGAGTCTCCGTGCAACAGGACAACCCAGGCCTCCAGAGCAGCCTGGCTTCCATGCACAATGCTTTTCCGTAGGAATGTCCTGGTGGTAAGGAACTCACTACTCAGAAAACTGCCATCCAGTGGACACGCTTCCCAACGCCAACCTCTTTGAGGCTCTACGTCCGTCGTTCTTGGAGGGTAGCCCACCTGCACTGGCGTCTCCCATGCTGCTCCTGGAAACCGGAATTCCCAGGGCAGGGCCTGGGCATCTGTATTTTCTAAGCACACCCAGGTGATTGTTATGTGCACCCCAAGAAAAGATCCACCTACTAGAGTTAGATTGGAGGCATTTCAAGTATGAAGGGAGCTGGCAGGCCTGCGGTTACCAAGAAGACCCGGGGGGCCACCCCTGGCTCCCCATCTCTGAGCGGCCCCACCTCCCACTATTTCTAACCTCCCTTAAACCTGACCCTCTTCTAATGATTTAGAAACTGGCTTTGCACACAGAGGCATTCTCTGTTCTCATTTTCTTGGTCCAAGGGTTGCTGGAGTGTGTGTGTGTGTGTGTGTGTGTGTATGTGTGTGTTATGTATGTGCATGCATATGTGTGCAGTGTTTGTACTTGTGTGTGAGTGTGCATGCATGTGGTAGGTGTATGAGTGTGTGTGTATATTTGTGTGTGCCCATGTGTGTGGTGTGTATGTGTATGCATATGTGTGTGCGTGTGTGTGTGGTGTGTGTATGTGTGCGTACATACATGTGTACGGGGGTGTTGGGGTGGGAGAGAAGAAGCAGGGCATTTGCCCCGCACAATCTTTGTTATGGAGCATCTGCAGTACCGCATTTGATTTGGCTCTGGGGATCCGGAAACTCCATAATTCCTTTAAAGCAAGTCTGCTGAGCTCACAGCAAGAACAGTTCCCAGAGAGGAGCGTTACTTCCTGCTGGAGACAGGAGTGTTTGTAGCCTAGGGGACTTGTCTGAGGTCTCCTGGCTTGGAACTGGACTCCAGGATTCAAATGTTGAGTTCTGCTTGACTTTTCTTTCCACAACCCCATGCTGTCTTTTCCAGAAAGCTATTTCAGTTGTGATAAACGGTATCCGTTGGACAAGGAATCTCTAGTGCTATAAAAGCAACTGAAAGCTCTTACCATCTTGGGGCAGGATGAAGAGTTTCTGAATCTAACACCAGACCGCAATAACACCCTGGAAGGCCCCAGTCCCAGCCCCACCTGGCAGCCTTCCTCACATCTGTAATGTCTCCTGTCCTGAGTTAGGGTTCCATGAGTGACTTGGACACTTAGTTGGGGGAACAGGGAATTGTGAGTTTAGGTTCCAGGCCCCGTGTCCTCAGGGTGGCATATTAAAGGGAAACAGGAAGGAATCTTTCCCTGAAGTGACTCATACCCCATCCGGAGCTCCCCTGAAGCAAGGCTATCCCATCACAGGGGCACATCCGATTTCCCACTCTGCACCGGGATCATGCTGTTCCCCGACGGAATGCCCTTCCCCACCTGAGTGCCGCCCATCTGGTCCATGAAACCCAAGCTCACAGAGCCCCTCCCTTCCCAGGAATGTTGTGTGAGGGCGTGAAAAGTGAACAGCTCTGAGGGAGGAAAAACCTAAGTTCACATGCCAACTGCCGCACACCTGCTCTGTGACCTCAGCCAAATTGCTTAACTTCTCTGAGCCTCAGTTTCCTCCTGTGTATGGCCGTGAGGATGAAACGCATAGGGACAGGCAATGACCCACTCGGTGTATGTGCCTGCGTAGCTCTGGCTGGACTGGCCTTAGCTGAAGACTTCAGAGACCAAGAAGATTAAGGCATGCAGCTGAGTATCAATAACACCTCTTGCTTCCTGCTGGCTCAGAGGTGTCTGCCTCACTGGGCAGCATCCCTCCTACCATGCGCTAGCAGCCTGCCCTGGCCGCTGACACAGCACCATGCAGGAAAGAATCGTCACCACCCAGAAGGGGTCTCTCACCTCCAATGTGCCTGCTCATAACTTACTGTCCTGTCCTGTCCTGTCCACTGTTGTCACTGAGCTGGGCATCTCTCCAGCTGTGGATCCTCCAGACCCCGTGTCTCGAATCAAAAATCCTCATGTTGTTGGCAATGAGTATTATGATGTTGCTCGTGGGGTGCAAAAGATCCTATGGCCACACATCCCTGAGGGACATCATTGCTGTCCTGGGTATGGAGGTACTTTCCGAGGAAGACAAGTTGACTATGTCCTGTGCATGGAAAATACAGTGTTTCTGGTCTCAGCCATTTGAGGTTGCTGAGGTCCCCACAGGTCCTGCAGGGAAGCTGGTACCTGGGGAGGAGGCTATCCGAGAGCTCCAGCAGACTTTGGTGGGTGAGTCTGACCATCTCCCACAACAGGCCTTCTGTAGGCGGGACCCGTGGAAGACATGGCGGTAGCAGCTGCTAAGCTGGCCGAGGGGCGTGCATGAGGGTCCCGTTGGCACACTTACCCCCCACCCCCGCTCCATCTCTCTCCTTGTCCCAAATCCAGAAAGCTTCGGCCTTCTGTGTGGGCCACATGAGAGCCTTGGTTGAAGCCGTTGTGTTCTGCCTGAAGAGCATTTAAGGTTTCCAATAAATAAAAAACAAGATGTAGGGACAGGGTAGGTGCTCAGTAAATGTTGACAGGGCCCCCCCTTCCCTCATGCACAGGTGGTCTTTCCAACTCAACTGTGAGCAGCTCCTTCAAGGGGGGCCTTTCACCCCTAGCCTTGCGCTGCAGGACGTGGCAGCCTGGGGAATTACCTGCCACTTGCACTTTCTGGGGCTGGAGTCCCAGCACTCTACCAGGAACCTGTCTTGCGCGGGCAGTGCCTGCGCTCTGGTCCCACTGCGCCTCCCAGGGGGCTGGGCCAAACCGCGGGACTCTCAGGCTTGCAGGGTCATGATGTGGCCACCAGGGGGCAGCGAGGCCTCAGCTGTGAGTGCCAGAGTGTGGGACCTGGGGGTGCAGAGTGAGGTGGCTCCAGGCCCAGACATGGGATCTGACTTGGGGAGGCGGGAAGCTCCCTGCATTCCCTGCTACATGCCCAGAGGACAGGCCATGGAAGCAATTCCAGGCTGGGCCTTGGCTCTCCCCCAGGTACCTGTGTCCTGGGTGCCCACCGTGGGCTGCTCTGGTCGCTCTACCCCAGGGGAGGGGAGCTGGCGGGGTGCAGATTCTGGCCTCTTCAGCGTGCTCACGGCACCTCCTGGTGTTTATTTGCCAGGGACTGATTTTCTTGAGGGATGGTCCATTTCACCAGGGCCAGGAAAACAACAGCTTGTGGCACTGCCAGGTCTTGGTATCCCAGCTCTGGCTGCTGGCAGCATGCGCAGGCTGCTGGTGTGGCTGTCAACTGTGCACGGCTCCCTGCCATCCTTCCTGGCCAGCAGCCCCCTCGGGGTGGCCTCGACCCCACCACGGCCTCTGCGGGACTGGCCCCTTCCAACCTGGCCCCTCAGACCTCTCTCCTGCAGCAGCCTCACCCCTCCCACCTGGCACTGTCCCCCCACTCCCTGGAGGAAGTGCCCTTTTCTCTTCCCTGCCAGCAAACGCCTTTCAGCGTGTGGGTGCCCAGAATCCTTCTGCCTGTCCCCAAAGTCCTCACCCCCTCAGTGTGACCACCCCAGCCGAGCCAGGGCCAGTTTGCAGAGTTCCCTGGAGAACAGGCAACAACACATCCAGAGCCCGGATCTTGCCATCCTGCCACTTCACCTCCCTTTCCCCTCCCCGAGACAGACCCCACCTCCCCCCAGTCCTTCTCTCCTGAAGCCCCCCCCCACCAGGCCCAACCTCCGGCCCTGCCCGTGCACCCTGGGGGACCCAGGTTTCATCCAGAGGCTCCAGCAGCAGCACCTACTAGCTCACTCCCCTGTGCCTCCGCCCCATCCTTTCCTTTCTCCTCCTCCCTCCTCCCCACCCCACCCCCTTGTGCTAACAGGCTCAGTGCCTCAGAAGATCGTGGGACACACTACCGCTTAGAGAGCCAGGGGGTGAGGGTACAGCTGGTGATGCTGGGAGGGAACTGTGGGGACCCCCAGGAGAGGCCGCAGGTGACCCAGGACTCGGCCCAGGACCATGGGGCTTGAGGGACGAGACACAGGTAAAGTATCTTGAGATGGGGTGAGGGGACAAGGTGGAAGGCAGGAAGGACAAGAGGCAGGTGGGGATCCAGAGGCTGGATGGGGAGAATGAAGCCGAGCATGAATGGACAGTGAGCGCCCCCCTTAGCTTCAGCAGGAAATCAAAAGCTGGAAGTCTAAACCGAAAGGGACTTATAGTGCAGTTTGGGGGAAGCAGGGGCCACAGCACATGGATGGTAGTCCTCCCAGAGTGGCCACGTTACTTCTGTGGACTCAGTTTCCCCAGCTGAAGACCAGGGCCATTTCAGCTTCAATGGACTAACCTATGAAGAGGGTGCTCTTTAGCTTACAAAAGAGGGGACCCTCATAACAATCTGTCCTTAGAGGGCATGCTATTGAGTGGGGCAGTGAAGCCACTGGGGACCCCATGGGTCAGAATGGCCCTGGGTGCTGATTAAAAGCATAGCTGCTCCTGACCCACGGGGAGCAATGTCTCTGTGGCAGCAGGCAGGCCACCAGGGACTTCTTCCCACCCGTGGGGTAGCCAGGCCACTGAAGGTGCGGGGGTGGGTAGGGGCAGACTTGGTGAGAATTCTCATGGCAATAGATATTGCTGTTTGGCTGGCTCTGACCAGGGTCTGCACTGAACAGGGGTGAGTAGAAAGACCCAGGGTCAGGGTGGAGCTGCTGCCAAGCCAGGCTGGAGAGAAACCAAAGGCTGTGACTTTGCTGATCTGCCCTTCCTAGCTGGGCAGCCACGAGCGGCCCTGCTGCCTACACCCAACAGCAGTGGGCTAAGCCTGGAGTTTGGAGACCACTGGCCAGAGATCCCAGAGAGGTCCCCGTGTGTGGTTGGCATCATCCCTGTCATCTACTACAGTGTCCTGCTGGGCCTGGGGCTACCTGGTGAGTGGGAAGCTGGGGGCTGGGGGCTTGGACTTGGCCAGAAACAGGGGTGCTCCTTCAATGGGTGCCAGTCCTCTGTGCTGACCCCTGAGACCCAGGATCAGAAACCCCAGGTCTCCCCTTGCCTTTATGGGGGTATTCTGGGTTACTGGGGGGCAAGGTGTAGAAGGGAGTAAAAGTGAGAGCTAGGATTTGGGGTGCTCATAAACCCAACGTTTCACCAGAGCAGACAGCCCCTCCCACCCCAGCAATGAGCACTGTCCAGGGTGACTAAGTTGTCCAGGCCCATGCTGAGCTCGGTGCAAGCTCCCCGGACTGCCTGCTGCCTTCAGGAGCAGAGCTTGGGGCGGGCACGTGTGCGTGGATGCAGGAAAGCATAGGTGGTCTCAGCCTGGTAAGTAAACCCATCCCCGCTGCAGAGGACACAGAATACCTAAAAAGGACCTGGAGGGGAAAGCCACAGGACAGGTGACTTCTGAGGATGCGCTGCGCGTGAGTTCCCTGTGTGTAATGGGGGTGAAGCCAGTGGCCTGCAGTGTGTGAACGGGCAGGGTGGGGCTGACCTGTTTGGCCTTCCTGGTAAAGTGGGTTTTAAGAGGGATCTGGAAAGAGGAAAAAGAGAAGCCAGCACAGCCTCTGGCACAAGCAGGTGGGGAGGGACGATGACAACACTTTGGAAATCAAAGTCTGAACATCTCTTCTAATGCCTCTGACCTCTCCCCTCCAACCTCGGTGGCCACCAGTCAACCTCCTGACCACAGCAGCCCTGGCCCGCCTTGCCGCCAGGACCAGGAAGCCCTCCTACTACTACCTTCTGGCACTCACGGCCTCGGATATTGTAACCCAGGTGGTCATCGTGTTCGTGGGCTTCCTCCTGCAGGGAGCCGTGCTGGCCCGCCAGGTGCCCCAGGCTGTGGTGCGCACGGCCAACATCCTGGAGTTTGCTGCCAACCATGCCTCAGTCTGGATCGCCATCCTGCTCACGGTCGACCGCTACAGTGCCCTGTGCCACCCCTTGCACCATCGGGCCACCTCGTCCCCAGGCCGCACCCGCCGGGCCATTGCCACTGTCCTCAGCACCGCCCTGCTGACAGGCATCCCCTTCTACTGGTGGCTGGATGTGTGGAGGGATGCTGACCCCCCTAGCACGCTGGACAAGGTCCTCAAGTGGGCTCACTGTCTCATCGTCTATTTCGTCCCTTGTGGTGTGTTCCTGGTCACCAACTCGGCCATCATCCACCGGCTACGGAAGAGGGGCCAGAGTGGGCTGCACCCCTGGGTGGGCAAAAGCACAGCCATCCTCCTGGGTGTCACCACACTATTCGCCCTCCTGTGGGCACCCCGGATCTTCATCATGCTCTTCCACATGTACGTGGCACCCGTCCACCGGGACTGGAGGGTCCACCTGGCCCTGGATGTGGCCAACATGGCAGCCATGCTCAACACAGTGGTCAATTTTGGCCTCTACTGCTTTGTCAGCAAGACTTTCCGGGCCACTGCCAGACAGGTCATCCATGATGCCCACCTGCCCTGCACACTGGGATCACGGCCAAAGGGCATGGTGGTGGAGCCTGTGCTAAAGCCCCTAGGACTCCCCAAAGGAGCAGAATTGTAGAGGAGGGGGCCCAGCCAGGATGTTCGGGTGGCTCAGGGCCACATGTACTGGGGCATTTGTCGTGGTGCCCAGCAAAACTTTATTGACACCACCCAGCTTTGCTTGGGCGGGGATGAGGCTCCTCCTTGGGGGGATAGCTCCCAAGAGAGGGGAGGACAAAATAGCCAACTCTTACATTTGCTTCACCAACAATCCCCACCAGGGCTCCACCAGGCACAGGCTAATAGCATCAGCCACTATGGGCATTCCTTTGTGAGGGGCATTTTGCCTGGCACATTGTGATGCTAAATTAATGTTGGTTGAATGAATGGACAGATGGATTGATGGATGGATGTGAATCATCTCCAGCCCACCCCCTTTCCTGCAGCCTGCCTCCCACCCCCTGAATTGATCACCTCTCGGGCTCCCAGTGGCAATGCCAGGGTTTGAAAAGGAGGATGTCTGCAGGGTTCAAGGCCTTTGGTGGGCTGGGGGAGACAAATGTGTTGGTTGCAATGGGAGGGGGGACTATGTCGGGGGAAGAAGCCCCTAGGGAAAGCCAGGGGGAGAGGTCTTAAAGCAGATTTGATGCACCGATGATGCCTATGTCCATCCAGCTCTGGGAGCCACAGCCCCTTAGGTCTCAAACTTCCTGATTTAATTCTGCTTTACTCCCTGCCCTGGAGCCAGAGCAGGTGCAGGGGCTCTGGGGCTGCAGTTTTTATTGTTGCCAAAGAAATGGCCTCTCAGCCCAAGGCACCAGGGGGACAGGAAAGGAAGACTTAGCTGGAGGTGACCCTCAAGCCTCTGCTGAGCCCTCCAAGCCCACGCCCCCTGGAGAAAGGCCTTTTCCTCCCCCACAGGGAGAAAGGAGCTGATCAGGTGGGGACTCAGCTCAGGCCTCCCCAGGCTCTCCGGGGAGGCTTCCCAGGGCCCTCCTCTCTTGGCACTGCTGCCGGCCTGGAGAGGCAGCTGGGAGAGATTAGCAGATGGAACTCTCACCTGCTCCAGGCATTGGGTAAACACATTAGTGGCCAAGCTGGGGCCACTTTCTGCTTCCTGGTCAGGCTGAGCTGACCTTTGTCCTGAATGGGAGGTTCAGACCTGGCCTCCACCCCCTTAGTGAGATGACACAGGCAAAAGAGCCAGATGTGCACCAGGCACACAGTCAGTGCAGAATAAATGCTCAGCTTTCCCCCTTTCCTCTCTACTTCTCCCCAGAGCAAGGATGTCCAGACAGGCAAGTTCAGTCATGCCCAGAAAGAGGATTAGCAAGTTATCAAAAAACTCTGAAAACTAAAACATTTTTCCTGCGTTTGCCACAGACACATTTAGTGGCACAGCCTAGCCTGATGTGAGACGATTCTGGTCCTGATGTGGGCCAGTGATTGTGGGTATCTGTAAGGTCGCGGCACCGCAGCCGCACACCCAACTAGGACCATGATCTGGGGCAGGGTTGATGCACTGGGGTTTATTTCTTCCTTAAGGAGGAGGGGGATGGCAGGAACCCAGGGGTAGAAGGGGGCACCAGAGGACTGGATGATGCCTGCCCCAGCCCAGCCCGAGTCTGCCCCTACAGAAGGACGGGGAAGAAAGCAGAAGGTACCTTTGATGCAGAACCACGTGGAACATGGTAAGGGAAGGGCTTCTTCCCACGTTGGGAGAAACCCGAGGGGACCCTGCAGGAGGGCACCCAGTGACAGGGAAGAGTGTCTTCATGGACCGCAACAGTGGCTGGTGTAGGCCGGAGACAGGATGCCTTTTTCAATCGGTCAGTGGGCTGTTCTCCAGGAGACCAGAGCAGCAAGATTGGTTCACCTGGCCCTGAGCACCGGTGAAAACAGAAACTTGCAGAAACAGTTGGGGAGGCTCTTTTGAGGCAGGTAGAGTTTTGCATAGGTTGGGTCTTTGAGGTGCCAGAACCCTGGTGTTTATATGATCTCACTTATACCCACAGGCTGGAGCAATATCAGTGTTTTCAAACAACCCTGCATACCGAGTGTTGTAACCATTTTACAGACTGAGGAAACTGAGTCATAAAAGTGTTAAATAGTATGCCCTTAACCCAGAGCTGGCCAAGAGCAATGCAGAGACTCAAACTCAAGTCTGCTGGCTCCTGGGCCATTGCCCGTTCCAGCCCACACCTTTCAGGTGCTCTCAGGTGCAGGAGATTAGAGGAAGGGCATCCCCAGGGATGTTTTGCATTGCCTAGAACTTCCTAGTCCTTGGCTTGTCGTTATTTGAGAACCAATATCATATTTTCCTAATAAAATACATTCGTTAACAGTTCTTTTTTTTTAACATTTTTGTAACCTTTAATAAAATGAAGAGATCATCACTTCAATAAGCATGTTACTGAAATGTAAATGAAAAGTTTTATTAAATCTGCCCTTGTTGTTTCCTTTGTTTCTATTATTAAACTCTCAACTGGCCTCTGGAGCAAAGAATAAACTGGTTTTGATTTATCCTTCTCCCTCCATACTCCGCCCACCCACCCATCCACTGAAATATCTTTGCTAATAGAAATCCCTTTTGAAATTCTAAGTTTATTCTTTACAGTTCCCACTACATATTGTCTGTTTTGCCAGTTGGTCTTACTATCAGTAACCTTTTGTTAACATTTTGTTTCCTCTGGGGCCTCTCCCCTTGGCTTGCAGATGGCCACCTTCTCACTGTGTCCTCCCGTGGCCTTTCCTCTGTGCACATACCCCTGGTGTCTCTCCGTGTGTCCTAATCTCTTCTTATAAAGATTGGATTAGGGCCCACCCTAACAGCCTCATTTTAACTTAATCACCTCTTTAAAGGCCCTATCTCCAAATATAGTCAGATTTTAAGGTACTGCAGGTTGGGTCTCCAACATATGAATTGGGGGGGAGACACAGTTCAGCCCATAATACTATGGTTATTTTAAAGAGAAATGGTAGCTTGGCTGTGTGTCCAGTCTCTGATGAAAGTAACTTTTTTCTTAGCTGTATATGAAATGTCCCTACCTTTTCTCTTCTCCCTGGTTGGTGTAACAGGATTCAAAGCCAGTCCTGTATCTTCAAACATGATCTCTCCTTTCTTCTTGGATGCTTGGAAGACCTTGACGGTTTTGAAGTAGTAAACCCTGTTGAAGAGCTGAGGGCAGGTCCTTTCTTTAAGACACTTCCCTGAGTCTGTTACACATCTTCCACACTGAGAGTATCTTTTCGTTCAGAAAAGGTTTCTTGGTCGGCGCGGTGGCTCACACCTGTAATCCCAGCACTCTGGGAGGCTGAGGCAGGAGGATCACTTGAGGCCAGGAGTTCGAGGCTCAGCCTGAGCAAGAGCGACACCCGGTCTCTACAAAAAATGGAAAAATTAGCAGGGCATGGTGGGGGCACCTGTGGTCCCAGCTACTCGGGAGGCTGAGGCGGGAGGATCGCTTGCTTCTTTCTCTCTCTCAAGTGGGTAGCAGCACGCCCAGGCTGCTCCCGGGTGCCTCTCCCGTGCCCCCACCTCAGCTGCTGCCTCTGCCCCCGACGTCCGCGCTCATTTGAGTTTTCCCTCAAGGGGGCGCTACTACTACTCCCCTCCCCCACTTTTTTCTTTTTTTTTTTTGGTTCAAAAAAGAAGGACTGCTGGTTGGAGACAAGGGACACACAGGGTCTATCTACCTCCTGCTCCAAGGCGTCTCCTAGGAGCGCAACACCATGGGCACGGGGACCCCTGATTCTGCAAGGTGGCAAGGCTCCTCCCTCTGTCCGCGCCCAGGCCTGCGGAGTGGCCTGGCAACGCCAGGAGGGAGACGAGCTTCTGGAGAGTCTGTCTGTCCAGCACCACTGGCCCCCGGAGAGGGGTCCCCCAGAGAGTAAGACCATGTTTTCTAAATTATACACTGAGCCCCTTGGTTGGCTGGGTGCTGGCAGGGACCACAGGACAGCCTTTGGCATGGGGTTGTCTTGGAAATCCTGCCTCCTTGTCAACAGGGGCCGCATGAACTCCTCTGGGGGTCTTATGCCTGTCCCTGTCATCGTGGACAGCAGGGGGCGCTGCAGGACCGGCTGCGTGGACGGTCAGGCCGGGACCTTTAAGCTGGATTTATAGGAAGATCCAAGTTTTTACAAAGAAACTGTGCCTGACCCAGGGCCCACGGCCAGTATGGCTCAGCTGTACCCTTTGTCACTCTCCTCCACCCTGAGCCACATCCGCCACGCTGGGGTTGGCCAGCCCGGGGTGCTGCAGGTCCCTGCGGTTTTCTCAGATCGCTCTGGTGGCCTCCTGGGCATGGCCCGGCCTGAGTGTCCCTTCCAGCTGGCTTCCGGTTCTGCTGAGCTGCCTTCCCCACTCTGGGGAGCTTGCCCTGCCTGGGTCCAGAGTCCCTGGGTCTCAGTCAGTGTTGGGGGTCCTGACTGCCCCTCCCCCAGGTCAGTGGTTCCCGTCCACCGCAGCCACGCGGGCATCCTGCCCTCCAAGGGAGCTTGAGCCTCAGCAACTGCGGCCCCACCCGGCAGCATGGGGAAAGGGGCCAGGAAGGTGGCGGGGGGCAGGGGGACTGCCACAGCCCATGGCGAGATGAGAGCAGGGGTGGTTCCTGGAGGTGCCAGAGCTGCAGCTGACCCCCTCCCTCTTGTCACAAAGCAGGAAGGAGAATCCTGTGCCGTTACTCCAGCCCCAGCCCTCACCAGTCTGCCACCCCCCTCCCTAGCTTTCAGGGCCCAGTGAGCCTCTGGGGCACTTTTGGGGGGCGGCTGCACAGCAGGCCTAGGTCCAGGGAACTTGCTGGAGGGCCACCACTCAGGGAAGAGGGGCAGGTGGGAGGTAATCCAGGGCCCCCTTCGAATCACCAGCCTCCTCCTTCCGAGGCCTGCATATCTCTACTCAGGGGGCCTGAAAGGGGGTTCACCCTGGGGAGAAGGTGGGCTGCCTGCCCAGCCTCCCTCACTCCTCTTGGAAGGAGAACTGAGTTCTTCCTCAGTTCTTTCTGGAGAAGGTGGGTTAGGGCCTGACTTCACCAGATGCCTGCCACGAGATGGGAGCAAAGGAGCCGCGCTTGCCCTCCTCTGACTCAGTTTCCTCCTTTGGACAGTGGGGTGGGGTGGGTGGGAGGGGGCTGTGGGGCCAGCCCCTTCCCTGAACTCCCGGCCTGGTGCGAGGGGCCGAGACTTCCCCCCGCAGCTGAGCCTGGGCAGGGGCTCCTTCTCCTCCAGTCTGGTCGTGGGCGCCCTCCCACCGCCTTGCCAGGCCCCTCCAGCCAGCCCCCTCGCGCCAGGCTGCTGGAGGCGGAAGAGTTAACTACCTCCGTGGCGGTTCCTTCCCGGACTCCTCCGAGATGTATATTTAGCAGGCGGGTGGCGGAAGTGGAATGCCAAGATGCCCTGGCACCGCAGTCCCCGATTTACCACACCACTCCTTGAGGGAGAGGCAGGGGTGCGGTGAGAGCCGGGCGGGGTGGCGGAAGGGGGGACCATCTAGATGGAGGGAAGGGGGTGCGTGAGTCGGCTTTAAGCGGAAGGCTGTGCTCTCAGAGAGGACTTGCGGCCCGTGGGCGGGGGCTTGCTCTTCATGGGTGGGAGGAGGACCGAGTGACCAGTCTCCCAGGGACGTGGAAGATTTGTGGAGAAGAGGGCCGGAACAGAAAGCTCAATGGTGGCTGGAAAGCTGTTCCACCTGCTGAAAGGGTAGGACCCCAGGCCAGGGAACGACCTCTGGGGCTGAGTCCCTGTGGTCCAGGCGCCCCACTCCCCAGGCAGCACTGGTGTGGCGACAAGGGCAAACAGACTTGTCTGCATCCTCCCTTGAGAGCACCTCCAAGAGCCCTGCCCTCAGGAGCCAAGCGCTGAGTAGGAACTAGGTGGGGCTGATTTTGAGGGACTGTTTTTGACGTGAAGGGGGAACCATGTGAACCACCTTGTTCCAATTCCTCCACGTCTCCGGAACCTCAGGATGTTCAGTTCATAAGGAAGATGTTCTGTTTGTTTTTTTAACAGGAGTGTCAGCACCTTCCCCAGGACCCGAGGATAATTCTGCAAATCTTGGCTTCTCAGCCCCAGGAATTGTCCCCAGGGGCCAGGACAAAGGGCTCGGCCTAGTTGGCAGGTGTCCACAGCATAGCGCCTTCCTTCTTCCCAGGTGATAGAGTAGCTCATCCAGATCTGAGAGATCCTCCCGCTTGTCCTGGAACTCATTTCCCTGACTTAGTGGCCTTTCGGCCAAACCCACGGAGGCCTGGGGTGCCTGCACCTCCAGGTGGGGACTCCTCCAGCCAGCACAGACTCAATTTGCAGGGTGAGCAGCAGGCCCTTCCAGAGGCAACCCAGGGGGCACTTGCCACCTGAAGTTTTGCCCATCCTGGTTTTAGTCTATTTGGATTCCCCTAATCAGAGGGCATCACTTTTTTTAGAACTTTCCCTGTCATGGACCCTGGGGGAGGCAGCTAACCCAAACCCCTTCCCCAGAGTGACCCCTCCCAGTGCCTACAAACTATGAGGATGGCATTTGACCTGATATCATTTCTAGAGAAAATAAAAGTAAGGCAATATGTGAGCTGCTCTGTGATTTGATGCAAAGACTATGCAAAGAGCAAAGGGTTCCAGGCCCTCTTGCAACACCAATGTACCAAGTGACCTTGAGAAAGCCATTTCTAATCTCAGGGTCTCAGTTATCTTGTTTGTAAAATGTGGAGGTTGGACTAGATGGGACCTATGGTCACTCCTGTTACCAAACCCAGTTTCTAATGAGGCACCTAAGCCTTAGTTGAGAGTAGAAGAGGGAGAAACAGAGTTCGCTAGATGGGGTGGGAGGCACCAAGGATAGTAACCAGCAACATCGCCGAGCATTTTCCACATGCCAGGCACTGGGCTCAGTGTTTTATATGCACCAGTCCCATTGAATTCCCACAATAACCCTACAAGGCAGGAATTATTATTATGTCCCTTTTGCAGATAGCCAGAGAACTTAAGCAATTTGCCCAAAGAACACAACTAGTTAGTAGTGGAGGCAGGATTTGAATCCAGTCTGTTTATCTCTGGATTCTGTATGCCTAACCGTTGTGTGCAAAAGGCGTAGGGAGATGCTGGTGTTAACAGAGCCTGGACCTGGAAGGCAGTGACGAGGTGAAGTCCATCACTACATGTCCAAGCACACACGAGCACATATCCTTGATTCTAACACCCGGAGTTAGATTAAAATTCTGAATAGTTTGGTGCGCCTGGAGCCTAGTGGGTGAGAGAGGGGGTGCCGGAAGCTAAAGCTGGAGCGGTGGTCTGGTGCTGCCACTGAAGGCCTTCCTACAGCATGCTGAGCTCCTTTTGGCTTTGAAGGTTGTGTTCTAGAAAGATCGCGCTGGTGGTATTACAGAGAGTGGATTAATAAGTCAGGAGGCTGGAGACCCCTTCGGAAGCCAGAGGGGCCCAAGCAAGAGAAGGTGAGGCCAGGATGGAGGGGCAGGGTACACCTCTGCAGGGTACACTGAGTTTGGAGGAGACGTGGGGTCAGAGGGAGGGAATTCTCACACCCTCTGTGGTCCTTGGAGCACTTCTGGGGAGAAGGAAGATTGTGGAAAAGGCACAGAGGGAGAAGAGGATGCTTGCTACCCTATGTTGTGTCGTAATTCCCCTATAAGACCCTTGATGTGTAACACCCTGGGTTTCCATCACAATGCAAACTGAGGCTTCAGCTCCTGCAGCCCTGTGATCATCCTGTGTCCTTGGGGTCATAGCCCTGGGCTCAAGGATTTCAGAGGTCCCTCCAGGCTCTGGACATGTACCCAGAGGTGGTCAGAAGGGAGGGGATGGTTGAAATGGGCACAGAGAGGCACCCCCGGTGGTCCCTGGTGGCCTGGCCCCACCCTGTCCTTCTCCTGCTTGCACCTTTGTCACAACTGGCACTTCTAGTGCAAGGGTGCAGGGGCCTTTCCTACAGGGCTCACCTGCCGTCCATGTCAGAGCTCAGATCAGACAGTGAAGTACAGGTCCTGGCTGCTCCCCTTCTCTGAGCTCCTCCTCTGGCACTGACCTTGAACCTTTCCACCTGACATTTCTAGAGTTCTGGACTCTTTAACCAACTCTTCCACATTCTCTGAGTCTTCTAATCCCCATGTGGAAATAAACGAAGACCATCCAAATGAGAACACACAAAGGCTATTATTCAGGGCTTGCTATAGCAAGGGGGCAGCCACCATCGTTTGTGTTTGGGAGGGACTCAGAGGCAGGCAGAGGGGTGGGGAAGCTTGAGAAAAACAGGAAGGCTCCAGGTGTGCCCTGATGGAGGCTGTTGGCCTGGGGGCAGGGGAGGAGGCAGCTAACTGGAAGTGGGGTGTCCTGTAGGACTGGTTAGGGGAGCACATTTGGCTTTTTCTTGGAAATGAGGACAACTTGGAAGCAGGGACAAGAATTAGGGAAACTGTCAGTTACAAATCAAGTCCTGGCCACCTTGGGCCAATTGTTTGGCTTCCTGGACCAGTCGTTAGAGCTGGTGGTCTGACTTCCTGCAAGTGTGCCTTGTAGACAGCAGGCTGGCTTCCTGGGCTGGTCACTGTAGAGAATGGCTTGGCTTCCCGGGCTGGTTACCACAGACTGTGGGTCAGAGTTCTATTTTTACATCTGGTCTGGCCACTGTCCATGTGTATGGTCAGTCTCTCACCAACAACCACGAGTATCATCCCACTTTTTTCAGGCAAGCAAACTAGGAATCAGAAAGGTTAGCTGACTTAGCTAAGGTCCCACAACTAGTAAGTTTCAGAACGTGGACAGGAACCCACTGGTTTTGTGCATACTTCTTTTCAACCAGATACTCAGTCTTTGGCGGTCAGGGTTCACGTCTGATTCATCTTTGCCATCCTACCTCCGGCTCTTGCTTACTCCGGTACTTTGAGCATGTTCTCAATAACTATTTACTAAATGAATGAAGACTGATTTTTATGATGTCAGAGAGGGACCCAGGCAGGAACGCAAGAAGAGAGTGGGGGGTACTGGCTGAAGAGGCACCTGTAATTAGAACAGCCAAGCTCTTGGCCACCTCCTCTCTCGCTCCCTGCAAGAATCTCGGTCCTTTGTTGGAACCTGAAAACACAGGCTGAGACCTGTGGGTCTGGGCCAGTTGGACCAGGAGGAACCTGGCCTCAGGAAGGGCAAGGGCCGTGGGCCTGCCCACCCTGCCAGGTTCCATCATTATAACTTGATATATTGGGGCTTGTGGTTGGGTCTCACTGAGCGAGGAAAAGCGGTCCATGGTGAACCCACCAGGTGGAAAGGGACACCAGCCTCCCGCACTGTGGAAGGCAGAATTCCAAGATGGGCCCATGGGCTCCATCCCTGCCCTAGAGTTACTCCCCTGACTGTATTAAGTGATTCCATAGCAGAAGGGATTTACAGTGTGGGGAGAACAGTGGCAGCGGCTGGGGAAGTCAGGTGACCTGGGGGGCCAGGGGTCCTGGCTGCCAATCCTACCGTGTCCTCGACTGGCCTCATGGCCCTAGGCCACCGCTCTTCCCCAAGCCCCAGTTTCTACATCTGAGGCGCTGGCCCAAGTAATCTAACCCGACCTATTGTGATTGGATTCTTTTGAGCCCAAGAGACTCCAGGATTCAGGCTGGCTCCCTTGGGTTATGCTGGTCAGGTGGGTATAGGTGGCTCCTTGGTCCTGTGGAAAGAAAGAAGCCAAAGAAATCATTTCTGAAAGTGGCTGCAGTGTGGCTGGGCTGTATGATTCCCCCTCCTGCCTCAGTTCCCCTGTGACCTCAGGGTAGAAGGGCCACACCCACAAGGAAAAAAAGGTTTCTGGTGAGCAACAGGTGTGGCTGTTGATTTTTCCGAGGGCTTGGTGCTGCTTCCTGCAGGTTGAACCTCCCCAGGCCATCTAGAAGGGGTGTGGTCCCAACCTGATAAAGAATTAGCCAACCCCAGAGCCTGGGGACCTTCCTGTCTGCCTCCAGGTTTTACATAATGTGATACCTGGGGAGTGTGAGTGGAGGGCAGTGACTGGCCCCCACCGCCCCTGCCGCAAGCAGGGCTGCTGGGGCCAGGCAGGCCCCGCCTGCAGGCTGTGCGTCCTCAGCCTGTCTCTCTGGGCTCTGAAAGCTAAGGGGAAAAACGTGTCATGTGGGGTGGGCAGGAGGAGGAAAGAGGAAAACAGTAAAGGTTTGAGGATGTGAAGAAGAGGACTGAGTCCCAGGGAGAAAGGGGTGTGACAGCCTGTTTAGAAGCCAGAGGGCTTAGAGGAGACAGGATGAGAAAATGCAAAAACAGGGCTCGCAAGACAAACCTCTTCTTTGACAGAGTTGCTTGCACCAAATCAGATTTGGCAAAGGACACTCCTCGTTTTACTCTAGAATCAACAGTGGATTGTTGGTACCTATGGGGCGAGGGGAGAACTTGGTCCACAGGCCTCGTCATCCCTCCAGGATTCCAGCAGCAGTCCCCGCCCCTCTGCTCCGGGCTGTCTCCTCTCTCTGTGGCCAGAGTAGTCCTCCCTTTGCAGTCCTGGCCCTGTCACTGGCAAAGCCCTTCAGTGGCTTCCCCTTGCCCCAGGATGAACCCCTGACTCCTCAGCTTGGCCAGCCCTTGGGATCTCCCCATGCACCCCCCAACCATTCCCCAACCAGGCTGTCGGGTTGGCCATCGTGTTCCCAGCACCTAACTTGGTGCCTGACAAATGGACATTATTATCCATGCCCTCAATACACGTGTATAGGATGCATGAATGATAACTAGCAATCTGGCCAGTCGTCAGATACTTTCCTTTTGGCTTTGAAAGGCAGGGAAGGGCAGGCACATCCAGGCGCACCGATCTTACCACCTTGTGCACTAAGTCCGGTCCAGCTGGCTCTATGGTCAGTGCCCGGGCCCCATGGACTCTGGAGAGCTGCGGGGGCTCTCTGACCACACACACCCCTTGTGCCTGCCATGGCATCCCAGGAGAAAGGAAAGGCCACAAGATCAGACAGATGGCTTCACATGGGAGCTTTGAATTAAGGCATTTGACTGCAAAGAGGGGGCCCCTCTTCAATCCTCCAGGACCTAAAGCCGGCTAACAAGAGGGAAGGCCAAGGTTGAGTCTGAGGTGGGGCTAAGACATCAGCTCGTGGGCAGGAAGAAGAAGGGAGCTGCACAAAGGGTCATTCTGCCCTGTGGGGCCCTAGGGAGAGGCCTTGCAGCTAAGAAAACATTTTTAGTGTTTTTCACCTCAGATGCCTACACTCTTATATAACTTCAGGGAAGAAGGGCCCAGGTGCGGCCCCGGAGTTTCCCCACTTGGCCTTGCTACAAAGAGCAGGCATTGAAAGGTGCTAGAAGCATGTTAAGGAAAGCCTGGAATGTGTTAAGAGCAAACCCTCAAGGAATCCGGGAGCTGGCAGACAAGCGATAAGCCAGGCTGACCCATGGTTGCAGGACACCCCTTGAGCAGGGCACTCCCCAATATCGGGCCTCCTGCGGGAGACACACCAGGAGCTGCCTGTCTGGGCTGGGCACCATCGGGGTGGCCAGGAGGTGGGCCAGGGATGCCCAGGGAGCTGCCAAGTCCTGAGGTCACTGTGCCCAGACCCACACTTCCCTAAGAAGGGGTGAGGGGGTTGGGGGTTTGCAAGAAGGTGGGGAGACTGGAGAACTCTGGGGCTCTCTTTGGGGCACAAGACCTGAGTCCAAAGGTGGGCGAGTGGCCGTGGGGGGCGGCAGGCTGGGGCCTTTAGTGGGTGAGCTCCCTGCTGGCAGGGCGAGGCTGTATTCCCTCTGAGTTCAGAGCTCTCCACATTCTTGAGCCCCTCCTCAGGGAGGTCCAATCTCTATGAGACTTTGAGAGTGTTCCATAAAATAAACTACTGGAGGCCATGGGTTTAGACTGAGCTCCTGTACTGGGTCCATCAGACCAAACCAACATGGAGTCACTTAGGCTAAATGAAGTTCCAAGTCACTGACCTGAGACTAAGATGATTATCTGACATTCCAAGAAATCAGGAGAGTAAGAGACAATAGCCAAATCCCCAAACAGGCCAGTTTCAGCCAGCATGATAAGGAAGTCCCCCCTGCTCTAACCTTTACAAGGAAAACAACTTTGAAATCTGCTGTTTATTCTATTTCTGTTTTCAAAGCCAACCTCCTCTTCTCAGCTCATCTGAACACTCATTCTATTGTATAGAATGAGGTGTTGCCCAATTCTAGAATCCCAAATAAAAGCCAGTTAAGATCTTTAAAGTAAATTTGTCATAATTTTGTCTTTTGATAAAAGAAAGGAGCTTGCATGGGGTCGGGCTGTTTCCTCTCTGTTCCTAGATCTCCAGTGTATATGGCAAAAGCTGGGGCCAGGCCCGCTGGTCACTTCACCCCTCCACGGTTGGGTGGAACCTAGTGGGGCAGCTCCCTGTCCAGAAGACAAAAAGTCTCTTTCACTCCAAAGTAAGCCTCAGGCACTGTGGAAAGCAGAATTCTTAGATGACCTCTAAGATCTCTGTCCCTGGGTGTTACTCCCTTGGTTATATTATATTATATAGCAAAAGGGGTCTGCAGTATAACTGAGGTTACTAATCAGTTGACCTTCAAGTAGAGTGATTATCTGAGTGGACCTGATCTAATCATGCAAACTCATTAAAAGCAGAGACTTTCCCTAATAGCCCGAAGGGAAGTCAGAGAGACTTTCGCATAGGAAGAATTGGATGCACCATCTTTGGCTTTAAATATTGGGAGTGCCTACATGGAAAAGACTTGACAGTAGCTTCTAGGAGCTCAGGGAGACCCCCCTGCCAAAAGCCAGCAAGAAAACAGGAACCTCAGTCCTACAACCACAAGGAACTGGCTTCTATCAACAACCTAAGTGAACTTGGAAGTAGATTCTTCCCTAGTGCCTTCAGATGAGAGGTCAGGATGACCAACACCTTGATTTTGGCCTTGTGATACCCTAAGCAGAGACCCAGTGAAGCCTGCCCCAGACTTCTAACCTACAGAACTTCTAGCTAATAAAGGGGTGTTGTTTTAAGCTGCTAAATTTGTAGTGATTTGTTATGCAGCAATAATACCTAAAACAGGTGTCTGAACAGTGAAGGTTCCAGGGCATGTATGTTGACCCCAGGGCAGGAGGAAAAGGCAACATTCTGATTTCGCCCATAACCTTGGAGTTAGAGCCTCACCCTGTGCTCTGGCTATGCCCCTCCTCCGCACAGAGGTATCTAAATCTCTAGTCAGGCAGCCTCTGCCAGAGGCCCAAGGTCCTGTGCTCAGGCCAGGAAATTTGGGCACAAACTATTTATACATAGGCCACTTACATGAATAGCACAGCTTCTTAGGCCTAATTATCCAGGTTTCTTACAAGTTGTCTTCTCTGTTAACTTGCCCCTGTATTTCTGCCCAGTTCTGAAGCTGTTGGCTCTTCCAATCCTTGGCAAAAGCAAAATCCTTTCTAGCAAGTCATTCAGGCAGGACTCCCTAGTTTAAGACCCAGACTGTTCTTCTAGCTAGTCCCTTAAAACTCAGGATGGGTCACTCTCTCTTTTGGTCCCATGACCCAAATGCCTTGATTTAGGTCATGTGGCAGACATGGTTAGCTCTCTACTAAAGTCCCGCTTCCCTTTCCTAGTGCAGTGTTGCCACTAGGGAGCAGAGATTACATTTCTCAGCTGCCCTGGCAGCTAGGTGTGTTCATGTGACAAGTTCCACAGATAGAATGTGAGCAGAAGAGAAGTGCACCCCTTCTGAGCAGAGGCAGTGAGGAGCAGGGGTGCTTCCGCCATAAGTTCCTTCCTCTTCTGCCAGCTAGAGGTGGACGCCAGTGAGTCCCTGGGGAAGGGCAGAGCCTGAGATGGAGGGAGCCTGGGTCCCTGAATCACCACGTGGAAGAAAGCCGGCTTCAGTCTGTTATGTGAATAAGAAATAAATTCCTAAATTATTTGAATGAGTATACATTTGGGGGTCAATCTGTGACTGAATTTTAGCCTACCCTTCATAATGCACATCCCTCTATTCGACCCCCAAGATAAATCAAGTTGCACAAGGGGCTGACTAAACTCCTGGTATGAAAACCTTCAAATATCTCTGCATTTCACTTTCCTTGGCTGGCTCCCATCCCCGTCTTGGTTCACACTGTCTGCTTGCTCCGAGGTCTGGCTGACTCAGCTGGCCTGGGCCACCATCCATCTGCTGTCAACGAGTGCCTGGCTCACAGCAAAACGCACATTTATTCCCCCAAAACATAGGGTTCTTTTTTTTCAGCAAAGGTGGTGCAGCAATATATTTGGAGAAAAGAGCCGCTGTGCAGCCCATGGCTCCTGATTACTTTGGGACACAGCCAGGAAGCGCATGTCTTCAGCCCCAACTCACCAAGCAAGAGCCTCCGGTGGGCGGGGAAGAGGTGGAGAGGGGGAGGAAACCAGAAGGAGGTGACAATTCTCTCAGAAAGCAATTAAGCATTTCTTGGTGGCCTCAGGGACAACCTCAACTTTTCATACTTTTCCCCAGGGAGACTGAGGGGTGGGGAAGCAGAGCATGGTAGCTGCTGTTCTTGAAAACTTTGCTTTGTAGCATGGCCTTGAGAAGACAAGACGCTGAGGAGCTTGCTGCAGAGAGGCAGCCCACCCTGGCCACTCGCTGCCCCTGTGCTCTTGCAGCATCAGCATCAGCCGCCATTCTTGGCTGGTGTGAGGATCTGCAGTAGCTCATCTTCCCTCTGACACAGCAGCCCGGGAAGCCTGGGACGGACTGACCCCAAGCTACAGGGGGCCTGTCCCCACTGTCCATCTCTGAAGTCCAGCTCTGGATCGCTGCCCCAGCAGAGGGGACAGGAGAGGCTCAACTGCGGACGGAGGAGGGCTGAGCCCAGAACAGGCCTGGGGGCCCCACTGTAGGCCGCAGATGCAAAGGCACACCTCCTCCTGTGGGCAGATGCCCTGGAAGTTAGAAAGTTACAAGACCCCATCCTTCAAGGGGCTCTGGGATGGCTCTGCCTCAGCAATTTCCAGTGCAAACTCGCTTTCTGCTTGAGAGAGGAAATAACGGGCCGCAGATTCCCTAGGGGCCCAGAATCCAGCCACTGGCTCCTCCTGGCCTCTCGTCCTTCCCTGAGCGAGGCTCAGCCAGATGCACAGGGCAGCAATGAGGTTAAGTCACAACAACCCGACCTGAGCTGCCCCTCAGATGCTGAGACCCTGCTCAGAGAGGGTCAGCGTGGGTAACGGGGCCTCTCCAGACCTCTTGCTGGTCACACGAGTGGCCTGAATCCTCCACGCACAGCCAAGGGGGCATCTCTACTTCCACCGTAGGCAGCTTTTAGCACCAGCCCTGAGTGGCAATGAGCCACCAGCCAAGTTTGGGTGATGCGAACTGCACATCACATGATTTCCATGAGGACCTCTGCCAACTTCCCCTCCCTCCGCTGTGGCCCACCACCCTCCCTGCCCAAAGTCCTCTGCAACAACTTAAATCCTTTCTCTCCACTCAGCCTGGTTCCTCCCATTCTGTCACTTATAGCTTAGGACTCTGCTCATTCATTCCTTCCAAATCTTCCTGTTCCCAATCTAGCTGGGTCTTTTCTATGCCTGGTTTGCAAACATGTCTGACCTGACCCTTACTTGCAAGCCCCCATCTTTCCCAGGGGGACCAGGAAGCCTGGGTTTGACAGGTGCAACGCACAGGTGCTGGGCCCCCACAGGGAATGCCAGAGGCCAAGGTCTTCCCAGGACAGACAGCTTGGATGGCTCAGGCAGAAATAACCTGACCCTGCTGCCCTGTCCTTCTTGGTAGTGACTCAGCGAGAAGCCAGAAGACAGAAATACAAATCTAGGCCTGTATCTTGCAGAGCCAATAATGGGCAAGGCCGTGGCCTCAGGCTATGTGTGGAGAGGACCTGGGGCCAGCTGTAGCTGAAAAGATATTCAGCCATACTTAGGATGAGAGAGTGCAAATAAAAACTACACCCAGACCCCATTTTCCACCGAGCAGACTGGCAAAGATGAGAGCTCTGAGGACACACCCACTTGGCAAGGGCAAGGAAAGGCCCTCTCATGCTTTGCTAGTGGGATTGTAAACCGATACAACCTCCATGGAGGGCAATTTGGCAATATCTACTAAATGCACAAATTATTCAACCCAGCAATTCTACTTCTAGAAACTTAACGTCCAGCTATGCGTGCACATTTGTGACATGACCTCAGTGGCATTGTTTACAAGAATGACAAAGCGTTGGAGGTGCCCTCCATAAGGGACTTATTCCACACTTATGGTGTGGCCATGTGATGGAATACAGGGGGCAAAACAAAGAATTAGAACCATTGATGTAGGAATAAGGAACCATGTCCTAGAGGCACTGTAAAGTGGAAAAACAAAACAAAACAAAACAAATCAAGGGGCAGAAGAGCTGGTGTCAACTCCTGATGAATGGATGAAATAGCACAGTCCCATATGGGTAAAACAGGGAAAACAATACC
This sequence comes from Daubentonia madagascariensis, assembly GCA_023783475.1. Lineage (NCBI taxonomy): Eukaryota > Metazoa > Chordata > Mammalia > Primates > Daubentoniidae > Daubentonia > Daubentonia madagascariensis. The sequence continues at coordinate 7,033,526 of JAKFHU010000487.1, read as the reverse complement.
TATGTCTGTGTGCTCGCGTGTGCTGAAGCATGTCTCTGGACGGATGCCCAAAAAACTGGGACAAGCATTTTCGTTACATACCTTTTTGTAACTTTAAAATTTTGAGCTGTGTTAGCCTGTAGCATGCCTATAGTCCCAAAAACTCCCTCAAGTGTTCCCTTTGGGGAGCCACACCCTTTCCCCACCCCTAGCCCCTGCCTGGCAACACTGATGTGTTCTCTGTCCCTGTCGTTTTGTCTTTTTGAGAATGTCTTAGAAATAAAATTACACAGAATATAACTTTTTGACTGGATTTTTCACTCAGAATAATGACTTTGAGATTCACCTCAGGTGCTGTGTGTTTCAATAGTTCATTTCTTTTTCTTCCTGAGTAGTATTCCATTGTACAGGTGGGGTGTACCATCGTCTGTTTATCCATTCATTCACTGAAGGGCATTTGGGTTGTTTCCAGTTTTTTGGTGATTATGAATAGAGCTGCCATAGATATTTGTACAAAGGTTTTTGTGTGAACAAAAGTTTTCTTTTCTCTGGGGTAGTGGTTCTCAGCTGGAGACAATTTTGCTTCCCAGGGGACATTCGGCAATGACTTGAGATACTTTTGATTGTCACAAGGCAGAAGTGCTGCTGGCATCTAGTGGGCAGAGGTAAGGGGCACTGCTAAACACCCTGCAGCGCACAAGACAGCCCCACAACGAGGAATGATCTGGCCCACAGCATCGACAGTGCTGAGGGTGAGAGACCCTCGTCTCAGGAATTGCTGGGTCCTGTGGTGTGTGTATGTTTAACTCTGTAGGAAATTGCCAAACAGTTCTCCAGAGTGACTTTACCATTTTGCATCCCCACCAACAATATGTGAGGGTTCTAGGGGCTTCACATCTTTAGCAGGGCTTGATGTTCTCAGTCTTTTTAATTTGAGCCATTGTAACAAGTGTGTGGTGGTTTCTTGTCATGCTTGTAATTTGCATTTCCTTAATGGCTAATGATGTTGAACATCTTTTCACATGTTGCTTGCCATCTGTGTATCCTCTTTGATAAAGCGTCTGTTCAAGCTTTTTGCTCATTTTTTAATTGGGTTGTTTGTTTTCTTACTATTGAATTTTGAGAGTTCTTTATATATTATGGACACTTTTCTGTGGAGTATGTGGTTTGTATCTTCTCTCAATTTATTGCTTTTCTTTCCATTCTCTTAGCAGTGTCTTTCCATGAGCAAACGTTTTTAATTTTGATGAAGTACAATGTCTTAGTCTGTGTTGTGCTGCTATAACAGAATAACATGGACTCAATAATTTATAACAAACAGAAATTTATTTGGCTCATGGTTCTGAAACCTGGAAAGTCCAAGATCAACAGGCCGTGTCTGGTGAGGGCCTTCTTGAGGTGAGGGTATCATAACATGGCAGAAGGCAGAAGGGCAAGAGAGCATGTGCAAGAGAGGGGGAGGGGGCTGAACTCACCCTTGTGTCAGGAACCCACTCCTGAAATAACTAACTCACTCCCAAGGAAACAGCATCAATCCATTCAGGAGGGCAAAGCCCTCACGGCCTAATCACCTCTTAAAGTTCCCACTTCTCCACGCTGCTATGTTGGGAATCAAACTTCCAACACATGAACTTTGGGAGACACGTTCAATACACAGCATCCAATTTATCATTTTTTTACTTTTATGTATTGTGCCTTTGGTGTCATGTCTGAGACATCAGCCTGACCCCAGATCATGAAGATTTTCTCCTGTGTTTTCTTTGAAATGGGACTTTGACATTCAGAGTTCCAGCTAGAATATTTGGGTAGATTTAAGGGAGGGAGAAATGCTGATTTTATAGAAAACTCAAAAAACAGCCATTCACCTGCTTCCTGGGAGAACAGATTGTATTTTTTCTGAGGAATATGAAGAATGCAAATTTGCTTTCTTTCACACACTGTGGAGTTGCACTTTATAAAAGGATCCACAGCCAAATGAGGCTCCCCTCTAGTTGGCAAGGCCAAGTTATATCCCCTCTTTGACAGTTATATTCCCACTTCTGACTTGTCCTGCAAGATATTACTTATTCCTTTGCAACATGTTTTTCATCAGGTCAAATAACTTGCCAGAAACTGCACATAACAATTTCTTCTGAAGGTGGAGTGGGAATTCGTCTTGTCTTGTTCTGTGATTGTCAGGTCTGAACACATAGCCCTCCAGTTCTCTGGTTTCTGGAACAAACAAAGATGTCGCTCAACACCAAAGCTAAGAGCAGAGTTGAAGTGGTGTGGGACCTGCTGAGGGAGGCCCACCAGCCGTCTTCCTGGGCCTGGAGAGCAGCTAGCTGTCCTCACCTGTCCCCTCTCAGCCCCCCATTCTGAGTCTGGGGGTCTCCCCGGCTCTGGCCCTCCCTGCCTCCCTGGCAGGACAGGAGGGCTGAGTCCTCCCAAGCCGGTCACTCTGCTTGTTTACTACCTGAAATGAGGCCTCCAAGTTTTCTGCTTGTGCAAGAAGGTGATCTGCCTGGGGAAAAGAAATCATGGGCCACTCATTAGGGCAGCCAGTCCCAGGGGCAAGCGCAACGGTGAGGCCTGGGATGACGCAGGTGCTCTGTAGCTCCGCCACGGGCTTGCTGGGGAAGCTAGACCTGGAGGATAGAATCTGACTTCCTCGGGCCCCTTTTGCTCACCTGTAAACTGGCAAATACATGGTTTGACCTGCTCATCTCGTGGAATTGTTGCAAGACTCAAATGACCCAGCATAGAAAACATCTGGAAAGACACAGCCCCAAGTGTTCAGAGTGGCTTCAATAGGGAACAGAATAGGGAAGCGGCGGGAGGAGGTGTCCCAGGGACTTCTGCTTTTGTCTTCAATCAATTCTGATCTGTTCCAAAATTCTTAACAAGTATGAATTCCTTTTGTGATTTAAAAAATATCTATAAATGCTCACAGTAACTGGATATGTTAATGTAATAAAGAGATCTGTGGTCTTCAAAAGTTTCCAGCCAGCCGCTCATTGCTCATCCCAGCCTGTGCTGTAGGTTGTGTGGCCTGGCGTTTATCACATCCATCCCACAGCGTGACAGGCTGGGCCATCGATATTTACACTCTGAGGGTTCCCCTGAAATCAGCTAGGATGGGGACCTGGACCTGGATGTGAGGTCCCCTGCCCGGCTCCATGCTGGCTGTGAGTCTGGCTCTCTCCTCCTCCCTCTGCGCCTCCCAGGTCCGGGACATATGTTTGTCCCTGGCTATCAGCCTGACCCAGCCCAGACTGCAGGCGGGCATTGTGGTGCCAGAGAGAGAGACTGCAGAACAGAATGGAGTCAGCACGAAACACATTAAAAAATCAATGGCTCAGGCAGCAGCCCACCAGGGTCAGGGGCTGGGTGCTCTCGAGGCCACCTCCCAAGGAGCTGCGTAGCTGGGGGCTCTAGGCATGCTGATGGCTCAGGAGGCACCTGGCCAGCTCGGGCCAGCAGAATTCTGTGCCCAAAGGCACAGCCAGAGGCTGGCACACCTTCACCAGACAGGATCTGTACTTGTTTACTTGGTGTTTGGAAGCCCCTCACAGGTGTGGTGGGTGTTCTGCTTTCCATGTGGCCGAGGTCTGCCCAGGACAGGCCCTCCCTTCCTCACAGCCCCTCCCAGGTCTGGGAAAGCAGCTGGGGGTGCAGCCCATGGAGAACCCAGGATACAAGAGGAAGGACCATGTAGGGAGATCACTGTTGTTCCTAATTGGACAGTCCTGCCCAACTGTCACTCTGACCAATGACGACAGGAGGGAGGGCCCCCAGGACCTCTCTCTGGAGTGGGGAGAGAAGGCAGGGAAGGCAGGGAGCATAGGCCCCTCCAGCCAGCTGCACAAACCAGGCCACATTAACAGCTGAGCTCAAGTTACAGTGGCTCTCAGCCCCTGGGCTCACACAGGAACTTGAGTCCCGCCCCAAGGCTCCCCAGACATTTTTGGGCATGGGGGTGGGGTGGGGATTTCTTGCGTGCTGAGAACAAGTTCTGTCCTGTCTTCCTGCACTGCTGGGGCCTGGGGTCGGGGGAGGGGAGAAACCAGTTGACCTCTGCCAGTGGCTGCCCTGAGCCTGAGGGGGCTGCAGCTGCTGGGCAACCAGCAGTAGACTCAGGCAGGGGGTGAAGGGGTGAAGTCAGCACTACTTCATACCCACTCCCGCTTGTCCCGAACAAATCCAGCCCCAACACATTGCCTCCAAGAGACTGTCTCTGATCGGAGGCACAAATCTCTTCCCTCCCCTCTCAGCCCAAACAGAAGCCCAGGCAGAAACCATCTCATGCAGAGACCCCCATTCAGGGGTTGACACGTTTTTTCTATAAAAAGCCAAATAGCCAAGATTTCTGACTCCGTGGCCATGTGGTCTCGATCACAACTACTCAACCCTGTCACTACAGCAGGAAAACAGACACAAATAATAAGGCAAAAAATAGGCATGGGTGTGTTCCAATAAAACTTTATTTATAAAAACAGGCAGTGGGCTGGATTTGGCCTGTGAACTGTAGTTTGCTGACCCCTGTTCTAATTCACCAGACCCCTCATAGGGCAGGTCTGAGCACACTTCAGGATCAGCTGTCCTCCCTAAAGTCCTCCAGAAATGCAGTAGCCATCCCAGGTTCCCCAAGAACCTGTCTGTCAACTGAGGCAGAGGAGTAGGAGAGTTTAGAACACTCATGCAGGGAAGGGAAACAGATGTTTGCTGAACGGAGCCCCCCTAGTAAATCACTTCACATCTGCCGGATTTAATTAAACTTCCGCAGATACCTCCCCAGTGGTGGCCCTATAATCACCAAGGTAGTCCAAGTTTACAGGGTTTACAGAGATGAAACAAAAGATGGTCCACCTCCACGGAGTATGTGAATCTAGAGAACAAGCTGGAAGCCTGGGCAGGGGCCATGGAGCCCCCAGTCAGGGCTCAGGAACAGAGATATTTTTGTTCATATCACCATGGTTTTAGGATTAGGCTGCAGTTGGAAAAAGGGAGTTCAAGTCTTAGACTTGCTACCTCTTACTAACCAAATGACCTTGGACAAGTTACTTAATCTCCTAAGCTTTAGTTTCCGTGTTTTATAAAGTGGAGATAAAAATAGTCCTTGGCTCCTGGAGCCCAGAGGTTTAGATCAGATAACCCACACAAAGCATTTAACACAATCTCTGGCCATATGTAGGCAGGGTCATGACTATGAGGTTACTCACTGGGCACCGTGCATGCACTAGGAGCTGCTAAGTGAAATCTTATTTAATACTCACAACACCACCATGAGGTAGCTCATATTATTCCTGCTTTACAAATGAGGAAACTGAGGTCCAGAGAAGCAACAGCTCACCCAAGGGCACACAGATTTAGCTATAGTCAAAAGGGAAACTCGGAAGCCAATATACAAGAAGGAAAGGGTGCCAATAGGTGAGGAGCCCTGGGGACCTCCACAGACAGGCAGCCCCGTAGGAATAACTGTGGTTTGACCTTATGCAGGGGAAGAGGGCAGTGCCTTGGAGCCATCGCGGGCTCAGCTGGGAGCCTGTCTCCTGTGCATGTGCCAGGCTTCTCTGGGAAAGCTAACTGTTCTGGATGGAAAGACTCCTTGGGGGCTGGTGGGACGAACATCCCAGTGGCCGCATGCCATTGGTTGAACAGTGTCCCTCACTATTTAATATGCCCACCCAGAATCTCAGAATGTGACCTTATTTGGAAATGGGGTCTTTGCAGATAGAAGTAAGCTAAGGACTGAGGTGAGCTCATACTGGATGAGGACGGGCCCCAAATCCAACGACACTGCCCCCATAGGAACCAGAAAAGGATACACAGAGGCCTAGAAGAGAAGGCCCCGTGACAACACAGGCAGAGGCTGGAGAGATGCATCCGTGAGCCGAGGACTGCCGGGGACCGCCGGGGACTGCCGGCAGCCACCCAGGCGAGGAGAGGCACCGGGAGAGGCATGGGGTGGATTCTTGCTCAGGGCCTCCAGAAGGAACCAACCCTGCCCACACCTTGATCTCAGACTTCTGGCCTCCAGAACTGTGAGAGAAGAAATTTCCTGTTTGAAGTCACCCAGTTTGTGGGAATTTGTTTCGGCAGCCACAAGAAACTCGTGCATTGTGTGTGAACTTTGGAGGGTGGTTCCTGGTACCCCTGGTGCACAGCCCACTCTGGGGTACCCGACAATCTTACAGGATGAGAGAAGGGACAGGGAAAGGGACAAAGGAAGGGAGAAACCAGCTGGTGGGGCAGGGGACATCTTGAAAAGCTGGGGGTACAATGGCAGTTGCAGGGAGCCAGGAACAGGGGTGAGGTCATGGCAGGGCACAGCTCCATCTCCTCCACGCCTGGGAACTGCAAATAAATGGGGCTGGTGACAGGTTCTTTGAGAGAGAGAGAGAAAGAGAGAGAGAGAGAGGGCCAGTTCAGCGAGAGTATCGTTCAGTTGGCCTTGGGACTTATGCCTGCACAGCCATCCAGGGGACAATTAGAAGCCACCCCCACGTCGCCATCCAACTGCTTGGTTAGAGCTGTGGTCAGGATGTGGTGGTGGCAGGCTGGATGGCAGCCAGCTATGGGCCTCTCTACCTTGGCCCTGATCTTGGTGTCCCAGGGCCCTAATTCCCTTTGCCTAGGGCAACCCAGCAGTACCTGGGCTCCCAGGGAGAGGCTAAGGCTGCTCAGTGGATTTTTTGCTCAGGGGTTTCTGCCTCTCCCCACGCTCTCCAGCAAAAGCCAGGCCCCACATTGTCATAGCAACAGCCCTTCTAACCTGGGCAGCTCAGGAGCCTTAGGAGTGGGAGCGTCTCTTGTTCTGAGTGGTAGCATATCTCCAAAGATGGCAACCATCACTTCCTTCCCTACTTGTCACTGCCCCATTGATAGGTAGAGTCCCTTCCTCCACCCCGTTGAATCTGGGCTGATTTATGACTTCCTTGACCAACAGAATATGGTAGTGTCCACTTGTGACCATATGCCAGATCTGCACAGAGCCCTGGACAGAACTGCTCTTGGAGTCACGAGCTTACATTTAAGAAGCCTGGGCCATACTGCTGGAGAGGCCATGTGGAGCAGCCCTGAGCTGCCATCTGCGAAGTCCAGCCCAGTCGGGCCTTCAGATGACCACAGTCCCAGCTGCTTTGATTGCAACTGCATAGAAACACCCCTCCACTCCAAGGAAGAACAGACCAGCTGAGCCCCATCAACCCACACAACCATGAGAGAGAAAAATAAATTGTTGTTTTGAGCCAGTAAGTTTTGGGGTAGTTGTTTACACAGCCATCAATTATAGGAATTCTCTGAAAGAGTCATCCCTGCATACCCTTTCCTGTCTTTATTCACTGGCTACTTGGTGGCGACAAGGACTCCCAAGCCCCAAAGTCCACAGTCTCTCATTAATGACTTGACCTAGTGGTATCCCTGGTGACTGGCCCTGGTTACAGAGTTGCTGGGTGGCCCTGCTCCTCTGGTGTTGATAGAAAACCTTTAAATTAAAATCAACAAATATTTGTAAAGCAGCTACATGTTCAGTGGCACTCTGAGCAATCAAAGAGACATACAATACCTTTTATTTGAAGAGCATTAATCGGCTTTGCAAGCACTCTAACACATCTGACAACGTTCTACCCATGACAGCAGGAAAGGTGGCTGGGCAGGCACCCTTCCCTTTGTGACTGAGCAGGAAACTACATCAAGGCCATACAAGTAGGAATGGCAGAGCCAGGGCTGGATGCCAGGTCATCTGTCTACCTGTTTGCAGGCCTCCATCACTCTGCATCCCTGCTGTCCCCAAACCATAGCAACTTTGGACTCGGGCAGGCCCACTTTCCCAGGCTGGAGGAACAGAGGAGAGGGGGACAGACGCTAAGCATGGGCAGTCGTGGCTTGCAGTTATAGACCCTGGAGTCCACTTACTAGATTCAGCGGTGGCTCTGCCCTTAGTTATGACGACTTGGCAGTTATGTGAGCTTGCCTAGCCTCAGTTTCTTCATCTGTAAATAGAGATGCACTGCCACAGGGAGTGCTACTGCAGAAAGCTGTTATGCACCTGAGGGGAGGGACAAGCTTTTGGGACTGCCTCGACTGATAGAGCACAGTGGAAGTGACCCTCCCTGATTCTGTAAGCTAGGTCACAAAATGCACACTGTCTACCTTGCTCAACACGAAGCAGTCTGACTTCCCTGAGGCTGCCATGCTGCAGGAAGCCCAAACTAGACTGAGGCTACAGAAAGGAAGGAAAAGATTACCTCAGCACCAGGCTGTCCCAGCACCATCCACTGTCGGGCTGTTCGGCTGCAACTGTATGGGGTACCTGGAGCCAGAACCTCCCAGCCAAGCCCCTCCTGAATTCCTAACCCAAGGAAACCACGGGAGATGATAAAATGGCTGTTGCTGTTTGAAGCCACTAAGTTTGGATGTTACATGTTCCATAGCAATGCTACATAACTGGAACAGGGGTGGCTGGGGGGTTGGGGGCATGGTGGGTTGAATGGTGTCCCACCACACTCCCCCTCAAAAAAAAAGAGAGAGATTCACCTGGAACCTCCACAAGTGACCTTGTTTTGAATAAGTGTCTTTGCAGATGCAATTAAGATATGGATCTTGAGATGAGATCCTCTCAGATTAGGGTAGGCCCTAAATCCAATGACCAGTGCTGTAAGAAACATAAAAAGGAGAAAACACAGGGAGACACAGAGAAGAAGTCGGTGTGAACACAGGGGCAGAGACTGGGTGATGCTGCCACAAGCCAAGGAACACCCTAGAGGCTTCAGGGGAGCACAGCCCTGCTGACACCTTGATTCCAGACTTCCGGCCTCCAGAACTGTGAGAGAAGAAATTTCTATTGTTTTAAACCACTGTGTTTGTGGCACTTTGTTATGGCAGCCCAAGGAAACTAATACAGGGGGCTAGAGGCTATTCCGGGCCGGCCACTTTCATCACAGTGACTGTATTTTACAGTTCCTAGATCAGAGGCAGAACTGGCAAACAGAATGCTCCTTAGGGGAACAAGAGGAAAGAAGGGTTGTGGTCAGGACTCCTTGGATGATACCTATTGGCCACAGCTAGAGCGAGGCCCAGAGGTGACAGAAGGCTCAGGACAGAAGCAGAGAGGAGCGGCTTGCCGTGGGGAGTGCAGCCTGTAGCTCCTTGTAGCGCCTTCAGGAAAGTTCACATAAAACAAAAATAAGCAAAATATAAATGACCCATCGGAGGCTTCAGTTTCTTGATCCTAGTCGGGGTGAGGAACCCGCGGTCTTCTGATTTCAAGATTGTTCTTTTTTAAGCACCAAAGGAGGCAAGGAAAGCTTCATCTTTCTCTGCTGCACCCCTTTTAATAAAAGGATTTGTTCTGTAAAATTTGGATTCAGTCAAAAGGCTGCACTTAAGGACCTAGAAGGCCTTAAGGCCGCAGGTCCCCCTCCCTTATATGGCCATCTACAGTGACAACAGGTCTTGGAAAAGCGGCTGCGGACTTCAGTGCTGACAGGGCCAGGCAGGCGGCAAATGTGAAGAAGGCTGAGTATGACAGGTGGTAGGGAGTGGTGGGGAGTGGGGCAAAGTGAAGCGCTCCAGCTGACAGTTGTCGTGTAGGAACGTGGGCCTGGAGATGCCGCATCTTTCAGTTTTCCAAGAGAAGCTAGAAATCCAGATTTTTATGTAAAATCTGATGGTTAAATTCCAGCAACCAATTCAAATTTAAAACATCGGGTGGATAAAATAAAGCATGTCTGTAGGCTGGATGGGGCCCGACAGCTGCTGTTTGGGACATCTGCCTGTGTGGCGGTCTAACGGAGCCTGGCACTTAGACATGCCTTGCCTGTCTCTCTTCAAAGCCTTCACGGAGGTTCCGAGTCTGCCTTGTAAGGGTCTTGCATCTGGCTTCTCCTCTCCACGCTGGGCGCAACCAGAGTTCAGCAGCCCCCGTCTTTCATCTGGACCACCAGCCCTGGATCCCGAGGCCTTGCTCCACCTTCATCATCAGCCTCCAGTCCTCCTCTCCCTCTTTGGTCCCTTTCTGAAGCCACGTTGGGCTCCTCGTTGCTTTCTGAACCCACTGAGACCTTGCAGCCTCCATGTCATCTTTCATGCCGTTCCCTCTGCTTAGAACTCCCTTCCCTTTCCCTGCCTGAGTTGCTGCTCGGTGTTCCAGGCCCAGCTCGACTCTCACCTCTCCTCTGATTCTCTCCTGGATTCTCCCACCCCATTCCTGCTTGCGTGGAGTCCCAGCTCCCTGGTCTTTGTTCCCGTGCACTCTGTGTACAGAAGGTCCCTGACTTACAATTTTTCACCTTTACAATGGCGTAAAAGCAATACACGTTCAGTAGAAACCACACTTCGAGTACCCATACAACCATCCTGTTCTTCACTTTCAGCACAGTAGTCAATAAATTACATGAGATATTCAACACTATATTATAAAATAGGCTTTGTGTTAGACGGCTTTGCTCAACTGCAGGCTAATGTAAGCGTTTGGAGCAGGTTTAAGGAAGGCTAGGCTAAGCTATGATGTTTGGTAGGTTACGTGTATTAAGTACATCTTCCACTCCATGATAGTTTCAACCTACAGGGAGTTTATCGGGCCCATCATAAGTTAGGGAGCATCTGTACTTCCCCTGTAACTGCAATCCTGTATCTTAGTGACTGGTTGACATTTCTGTCTCACTGATTGGATTATGAGTATCTTGGGGGCAGAGACCATGACTCAGTTTTTCTTATAATTTGTGCCTGGCATATTGGGAGCATTCAGTAAGAATCTGTTGAAATGCACCTGACAAGTCGGGAAGCTACAGTATGAAGAAGCAAAGGAACTTACCTGAGGTCACCCAGCTCGCTGGAGGCAGAGCTGGATGAGCAACCAGCTCCCAGCTCAGCATTTTCCTGGCACATGTGGCCAAGGGCCCGGCTTGGCTGAGGGGTCAGTGAGCAGCAGGAATGAGGGGCTGGGCAATATGTCTTGGAGGGGTGCCAGGGCTTTGCCCAGAAATGGTGGCTTCAGAAACATGGAGGGAGACACAGGCCACAGAGATGTTTGGAATAGACAGGTGAGAAAATTCTGGAGTAGAATCAGCCTTAAGGGAATAGGGGATCTGAGGAAAAAATGGATAGAGACAAATTCGATGGACAGAATCCAGAATCTACTGAAAACCATGAGAAAGTGTCAGTGAAAGAGCATCCACAGCCTGGAAAAACAGCCCAGACATGAAGGACTTTCAGAGTGACTTAAAGAACTGCCTACCCATGCTGGCATCTGATGACAATGGTTTCAACAAGGCCAGCTGTTCTAACCATCAGTCTTTCCTCAGCTCCCATGATCACGATTTCTCCCCGCCCACTGCCATGAAGACAATACTGACTCATATGTATACAGGGCTTTACACATTACACAGCATGGGCTGTGCGCTGAATTGTGCCCCCCACCCCCCAAGAAAGATATGTGGAAGTCCTAACCCTCCGAACCTGTGAATGTGACCTTATTTGGAAATAGGGTCTTTGCAGATGTTATCAAGTTAAGATAAGGTCATACTGGATTAGGGTGGGCCCTAGATCCAATAGGACTGGTGTCCTAAGAAGGCCATGTGAAGAGACACAAAGCACAAGGAGAAGGCCATGTGACACGGAAGCAGAGAGTGGAGTGATGCTGCTGCAAGCCAAAGAATGCCAAGGATCACCAGCAGCATCCGAAGCTCGAATGGGCAAGGAAGGACTCTTCCCAGGAGCCTCCAGAGGGAACATGACCCTTCTGACACCTTGATTTTGGACTTTTAGCCTCCAGGACTGTGAGAAAATAAGTTTCTGTTGTTTTAAGCCACCTAGTTTATGGTAATTTATTGCAGCAGCCCTAGCAAACTCACACAGCATGTTTGCATCTATTCTTTGAGTTGATCTTCCTGACTACCCTGCCAGTTGCTATATATGACCATCTGTGATAGCCAGCCCCCAGGGTGGCCCCGATGGTCCCATCTTCTGGTATTCACTTCCCTGTGCAGTCAGTCCCCTTCCACACTGAATAGGGCTGACCTGTGTAACCAGCAGGGTGTTGTGGAAATAATCGTGCATGCCTTCCCCAGCTGTATTTCAGCTTCTGCCTTGCCTTCTCTTGGGTCCTTTTCTCTGGGGAATGCCCACAACCATGTCCTGAGACCATTCAAACAGCCTGTGGATGGTGAGGAACTGAGACCCCCAGCCAACCACCGGCCTATGTGAATGAGCCGCCTTGGAAACAGATCAGCCCACCCCAGTCAAGCCTTTGGATAACCGCAGCCCCGGCCGACATCTTGACCATGACGGCAGGAGACACGCAGAGCCAGACCTCCCATTGATGCCACCCCCTGGTTCCTGATCCATAGACACTGCATGCCATAGGTGTTTATTGCTTTACACCACCAAATTTTGTGGTAGACTGCTAATAGGTTTGTCCAATCCCATCAGAGGCACCACGCATGCTGGTTAGGAATAAAAGTTGACCGGGCACAGTGGCTTGTGCCTGTAATCCCAGCTGCTCAGGAGGCTAAGGCAAGAGGATCACTTGAGGCCAGGAGTTCGAGACCAGCCTTAGTAACTCCTGCCTGGGTGACTGGATGACAGAGTGGGACCCTGCCTCTATTTAAAAAAAAAAAAAAGGAGTAAAAGTCAACTGTCACTTACTAGCTATTGACCTTGAATAAGTCGCTTCAGCCTCTCTGAGCTTCCTCATTTAGAAGCAGGTGGAATAAGCACCTTATATGACTGTTGGAAAGAGCAAAGGAGTTAATGTTTAACTTCTAACAGTCCCTGTGGCATATGTGAGTGTTAGTTATTATTATTACGTGAGTGAGAAAACAGCTCAAGAATGGTGAAAAGACATCTCCAGGGCAACATAGCCAGCGACTCAGCAGTCAGGCTGAGTCCTGAACCTGGGCCTCCTGACTCCCTGTACAGTGCTCGTGGCTTAACTGGAACCTGGAAGTAGAATGGCCAGGGAAGTCAGACACTCTGTGAGTCTGTAACTTCTATCATTCCCTCACACTGCAGCAGGCCAATTTCGAGGTGGTACACCCTCAAGAGCTGGCTATGCACACTGTGCTAGGGGCAGGGAGGGCCGCCAGTTGGGTCAGACTATGGCTCTGGGCCTGACCCTGGGGAGAGAGCCCCTTAGCCCCTGCTAAGGAGAGGTGCTGGAAAGGTGTTCAAAAGCAGGCGGACAACAGGCTGGGCTCCCTGTGAGAGGGGCTTTTCTGAATCACATATCATTGCCAGAGCAGGTCCAAGGGCAGGGCAGAAGCTGAGCTGCTGCTTGCAGCCCTCCTTAGGAAACAGCTGGGAGAGAGGATGGCTGTTTTGAAATGCAATAAGGCATTAGGGTGAAGGGGCTATTGGGAGTAAATCCCTGCTGCTGCTTTAGTTAAAGGCAATCAAAATGACCTTGGACAAGCAGAGGCCCAGGAGCCACAGGCTCCCCTAGAAGTGCTCACTCCCTTTTTTCTTGTAAGTCTGTGGCTCCTGCCCCACACCTGAAAACAGGAAACAGTGAATGGCTGGAGTGAATAAGGCAAAAGAAAAGAAGAGCAGAAACAAGGAAAGGCAGAGGCCTGTGTGATTTACCTTTGAACGGGCGACATTGCCTATGAAAATTGGATGCAAAGAAACTCCAGGTGTGCTAGTAGCTTTCTAATGACTCCTCATGGCCAGGTGTAGCCCTTTGGAAAACATCAGGGAAGGTCACTGAGTGTGGTTTTTCTTAAATTGTCACCAGGACCTAAAGTGTCCCAGGCCAGCATCTAAGGTGCTGGGATCACTTCGGCTGACTTGCTGTATCTCCGGAGCCTTACCATTTCTAGAAAGAGGAGCTTGGGCATGAAGGGGCAAAAACCAGAAAGTAATTGAGTGATAACTGCCTTTGATATCCAGGAAGAGGCAATCTGTCAGCAGCCAGCCCCAGGAAAATGCTGATGAGGGTTTGCCTTTAGGGCTGGTTGGAATTTTCTTCTTAGGCTCTGCCCCCTTCCAAGGGCCTGCTTGTGAGTCTGGCCCAAGCACCTCTCCTCTGGGGACTCCCTGCTGTCATTTACTCTCACACTTCCCTCCCCATCAGAACTGCCCTTCCCAGGAGTGTGTTCATTTCATCGGATTGCCGTCCTACCACACACCATCCAGAGCACAGCTGGCAGCTCCTCCGCCCTCCTGGGAAGCATTTGCTGGTATTCAAGACGGATTTGTATTTCAGCGGCCCGCAAAATTTATTAGATATAACAGTCGTCTGGAGCACTTGTTAAGCTATAGATTCTGATAGAACAGATCTGGGTGGGTTATAGTCTTAACAAGCCCCCAGGCGACTGAGAAGGAGGGGAGCCTTGACCCCCCAGGAACCACTCCCTCACTGGGATGACTTCACGAAGGGCTGGAAAATAGTCTGGGAAGCGGGCAAGAGGGCCAGACAAAGGAGGAGGTGCCTGAGAGTAGCTTCCTATTCTTTAACCATCTTTTCAACAGAAGTGGGGCAAAGAGCGGATAATGGGGAGGAATGGAGAAAAGCAAAACTGTAAGGCTCTCATTTTCTGGAATGCCCCAGTTGTGGACCCCTCTGTGCCTCCCCACCTTGGCCCCACCGTTACGCTCATCCTCAAAGTCCATCATTGTCCCAGAAGCAGCCAACCTGGCCCACTTGGCCACGACAACACAGACTCCTGCACGGGGCATCCGCACTGTGTTTCAGCTGTTCCTCCTTCTTTCCCGTCGCTGATTTCAACAATTCCTTTTAACCTTGCATCACCGGTCCTCAGGGCCAGTGCGCATCACTCGCCACATTCGGGGGACACGGATGTCAAACAGGCTCCTGGGCTCTTCAGCTAGACATTCTGATTGATTCCATCCAGAATGGGGCCCAGAAACCTGCTTTCTAAACACACACCACAACTTATTCTGAAGCTGTACCCTGAAATTTGAGAAAGTCTGAAAAGAACCAGCTTCATCACCATTTTTGCAGGCTACTTTCCCCCTACACAGAATCACGTAGCAGCAGGAGATGTGCCCAGGACTGGCCGCTCCCAAACCACTGACCTCCACCAGGGGCTCTCACATCTGTGGTTTCACTCAATCTCCGTGGCAGCCCCTTGAGGCAGGGGTTATCACCCCATTTTACAGATAAGCAAGTTCCATGCTTTGCACTCCTCTGCTGCCCCCTCTGGCTCCAAAACTCTGCGATTGCATAATGGGAAGTCAAAACACCAGGCTTAAACTTTATGTCCATCCCCACATGACGTTGGGGAAGGCTCTCTTCCCACTCTGACCTCCAGTTCCCACATGAGGATAATGAATTTGGCCCCATCATCTCACAGGCATCTATGAGGGCTATCCAAAACCAGGGCCACCATGGGACTTAACTTTGCTGTGAGTTGGGTTTGATTACAACTCTCATCTTTTGTCATCCAAACTACATCTCTCTACTTTTATTGCTTACATTGCAGAACCATCCAGTCTCAATTAAAAAAAGACAGTCAGAGGAAATCAGTCATTGGGTTTAACTGGGAGGGGTTGTTCCAGAATGCCTGTGAATGGGTTAACGTAGCAGGGGAAGTGCAGGAACACAAACGGTAGAACTAAAGGAAAATGACGAGGCCATGGGTGACGGCAAGAATGAAGGCTGTTGCATCCAAGGGCTGAAGCACAGACCCAGCTCCCACTTTAGCATAACCACAGTTGCTATTAGGACCCTCAAATGCACCATCAGTGGTTCTGAACTTTGCATAATGACTGAACTCTGCCTTGTCATCAGAGGAGAGGAGAACAGCGTGGAAACCAAAGGGACTGAAATTTCAGCCTCTGCCAGGCCTCCCGGGGCTCCACCACACTCCCAGAATAGTGGCTAGGTTCCTGGCAGCCCCCGGCTGCACCGCAGCTGGGCTTCCGGCGAGGGAGACAAATCAGGCCCCAAGCAGTGCTGGGGACAGCTGGGCTGGACACTGCCCAGAAGCCAGCTGGCTGGCCCCACCCTGTCCTGCCCTGCTGGAGGCGCCGTCTCTGGTGAGTGTGGACGTGTCTGGCTCCCTGGGGCCCCGTGGCTCTCCCCCATCACCTGGGGTCCTGGCTGGGTTTGAGAGTCAGGGGTGGCCTCAAATCCCAGGTGAGGAGGCAGGGGCAGCAGCTGGGACTTTCGAAGGCTTTGGTAGTGGTGGCTGGAGGGGCTGGCGAGGGGCTGAACGGCCCTGCAGGCAGGGCAGGCTACCGTGTGCGCAGAGCGGATGCGGCCATAGGGGCCAGTGGCCACCACCAGAAGAACAGGGATGGGGAACAAGGAGGTGCAGACGGGGGACACACAGGCCGCCGTGGCGATGTCTGGAGGTCGGCTTCTGAGGGTGAACGGATCGCTGGGAGAAGGGGGCAGCTGAGCCCGTGGCGGCGTGACAACAGGCGCTGTTTCCAGCGTCCTTCTCCATCTGCCGTGTCTTCCCTTGCAAATATTAATTGAGGTCCTACGACCACGGGCAGGGCACCAAGGGGACCATAAAGACGGATCGGGCATACATCTTTCCTTCCAAGAGCTTATACCCTGTTTGGGGACATAAGCCATGTACATAAATAACCATCAATAAGGCAGGAAAAGGTAAGGGCTGCATAAAAGGCGAGAGAAGGGTCCTGGGGAGCGCAGTACAGCGAAGGGCAAGGCCAATGAGTTAAAACAATGTTCTAATTCACAGCTAGTCCTGAGCCTCTATGAACCTCAGTCTTTAAACTTGTAAAATGGGGACAATAACACCTGTCTTATGGATGCTTATAAGGTTGTAAGCATCAAGTATATGAGAGGCATTTTGTACAGTGCTATACAGAGGTAAGCTATTATGGGTATTACACTATCACATTAGCCGGAGTCTCTCTGAACGACTCGGTCTGGGGTTCTGGGAGCCAGAGGGAGCCCAGGATCTGAGCACTGGGTTCTTGTCAGCAGTAAAGCCAAGCCTAGACCCTGAGCCCTCCCTTCCCCTTAGAGAAGGCTGACAGCCCCTGGCTCTTGGCCAATCAATCCAATCAAACCATTGATATTTAATGCCCAATTTTTGGATGTATAAAGCAGTATGCTAGGGGCTGTGGGATGGAGAGGCATGAAATCTAGAGTCCATTCCCTATAAAGCCTATCACAGGATTAGGGAAGCAAGATATCTATGCATGAGATATACACACCTAACCACGCAAAGCAGTGTAAGAGCAGCAGATGAGCACCAGAGGGGGAGCTCTCAGAGGGAGGAAGAGGACTGTGGGGCAGGGGCACCAGAAAAACCTTCTGGAAGGAGTCCAGGGCTTTAGGGAGCTGGATTCAGAGGGGCCGAAAGGAGGAGGGGGCACCCTGCATTGAGAGTAGGGACAATGTGAGTGAAGCCGCTGAAGGCAAGTGGGGGTGGGGCAGACGCAGAGCTGGCCTCTCAGGCTGGAGGGACCGTTTCCTGCGGGGAAGAGGAAGCAGATGAGGCTGGAGCCCAGGCTGGGTACAGGTTGCAGAGGCCATGAATGCCAGGCCAGGGAGTTTGGACTTTCACTTAAAGGCAACGGGAGCCAGTGAGGGTGTTACGAGCAAAGAGTGCTGGAGAGAAGTCAACGAAGGTCCCTCACTGGATGGGGGTTTGCAGGGCGTCTAGAGGGAGGACTGCCAGCAGGGGCAATCAGTTTGGGGGCTGATATAGCTGCTGGGGTGAGGTAGAAGGTGCACTCACCCCTGAAATGCTCTCAGATTGGGGTGAGGCTCTTCCTGAAGGTAGGAGGAACGAAATGCTATGCTGGTTACACATTTCCTTTTTGACTTTGGAAGGGAGGGTGGGTAGATTGAGTGGCCTGTATACCTGCACCCTTGGCTTTGAGGCCTGGTTCTCAGGATTCGCTCCGTCTGTTAAGGGAGACTGCACCTGAGCTGCACCTGGACAGCTCAGGAAATCCAGCTCTCTCCTTCCACAGGGAGTTGGTTAGTGGCCACTGAGCCATGGACAGGGAGGGGGGATGAGGGAGAAGCAGATTTTGCAGCCGCCGTGGAAGGGTTCAGCATCAGGTGACATTCCAGCAGGCTGTGCCCAAGGTCTGCTTCCGGGTACGTTTCCAGAGGGCCCATCCATGGGCAGCCAGTTGTGGTGAATGAGTGTTTAATTCGCCCGGTCCTTGGCCCCTGGCTTCCTGCTTCTTAAGGGCCCACTGTGATACCTGAGTCCTCTCAAAAAACCAGGTGGTCCCTGCTGCTCCAAACGGGAAGTCCTCTGAGCCAAAGAGAAAAGGAGACTTGGCCAAACACTGCAGCCTGGGCGGTAACCAGTTAATACGGAATCTGGGAGCGAGGAGGGGTGAGGTGCTAACTCTGTTCACCAGCCGGTTGTGGGGCACCCTGCCACCTAGCACAAGACTCCCAGCCCCTACCTGTCAGGGAGCAGGAGCCCCACCCTCAGCTCAGTGAGGGACTATTCTCTCTCCACTGGGGCCCAGCTGCAAGATGGGGACACTTGACCCCCTAAGAAGAGGGAGAAGGTCTCCTACTCCATGGAGGAGGAAATGGCTCCTGCAATCCAGAATGCCTGCTGCCCAGGAAAACTGCAGTCTCTCTGGGGAACATAACTGACCCCTGGCACTCCCTGGGGAGGCTCCTCCAGGCCCCAAACTGGGTTGCCAGGGTCCCCTACCCTCGGCTCTGCTGCAAGGCACTGTGGGCCCAGGGGAGGTAGACTTCTCCAGCAAGTGCTAGGGTCTGCCTGTTTCCCAGGAAGAGTTGCCCAGGAGGCAGGACAGGGGTGGTATTGTGTGCAAAGCCACTGGTATAAGGGGGGGAAGATCAGCAGTGCAGGCCACAGAATATGGGATATTCCACAAGCATCTACTGCATGCCCAGCTATGTGCCAGATGCTGGGGACAACAAGATGAGTGAGACATGTCCCTGTGTCCCTATTCTCGAGAAGGTCACAGTGTAATTGGAGAGGCAACGATTTAGAAGGTTAATTATGAACACTAGAGTAAATGATAAATAAACAAATGCATAACAGGTAAGTAGGGCAGCTGGGGAAGGTGAGGAAGGCCGCCTCACACAGAAAGGGACATCGGGGCTGAGCTTTGAGGCAGGGCAGCCTTTTAAACATTTTTGGTCAGAGAAAGGGAGTCCTTCGAGGTGGAAGGAACAGCACCGGGGAAAGCCCAGGGCATGGTGTGGCAGGGCTGCTCTGATCACAGGGAACAGAACTGAAAGAATGTGAGAGAAGCCGCTTCTCCAAGAGTCTGTGTCGGAAACTGTTAGAGCTCTTCAGCCGAAAAACCTAAGGCGCACAGGCGATGGACGGTCACACCAGGAGAGGAGAGGCTGACCAGCGACCATCTGTAAGTGCCAGGCTTGTGTGAGGCACATTCCAGACAGGGCTTCATGTTGGACATGGTATTATCATCCCTGTTTTACAGTAGAGGAAAGTGGAGCTCAGAGAGGTGAAGTGACTTACCCAGGCCACACAGCTGGCAGGTGGCTCACCCCTGGGCCTCGTCAGGACCTCAGATTTGTCAGAAGGAGGCTTTTCAATGAATAAAGGTGTTTTCTCTCTGCCAGTAGAAACTGAAGCACTGTGTGAGGGTGGGTAGGTAGGGGGTGGATACAGACATGCTCTGCACAATCCAACAAATCCAGGAGCTCTCTGAATAGCAGGTGGGCAGTAGCTATATGGGACCACTTCTCAGAGTAGTATTTTTTTGTGGAAATGAAGTTCATAATGGGTTATATGTCTACTGGGTTATTAAATCAGGGTGAGGGGCGTTTGGGGGCACAGATGACCCTGTGGTTGGAGTCTTGGAAAGCAAGGACACCTCCCCCAGAACTTAAGTTCAGCACTGCAGGCTCCCACCTCTGATCAGCACGGCCCCAGGGACAGGACAAAAGCAGAGGGCAACAGAACAGAGATCCTGGGGACCCAGAGGCCTGGGTCATCTGCCCTGAGGGACTTGCTTTGTCCTTTGAAGGCAGATCCTGTTCCAGAAGTGAGATGGGTGAACAGGGAAGAAGCAAACAGTTCTCAGAAAACTGCCCTACATTTCCACTGCCGTCTACTGCCCAGGGCTGGCTGAGGGCAGGGCTGGGCTGCTGGGGTGCCCAGCACCTTTTCAAACAACTCCCAGAGGGTAGCCAGGCACCAGACACCCCAGCCCTTTCCCTGCCAGGGCAGGAAGGCAGGGGAGAAGAGTTACCTTTTTAGAGAATGTAGGTAGGAAAAAGAGCTTCCCGAAGCTTGAAAACAAATCTGCTGGATCCACTATTCACCTTCTGCTTCTTAAGGTCCTATGTCTTCCGCTCAGGTCTCCCAGGCTATTTCCCCACACCTTCCCCCAGCTCTTCACTGGTGTCCACTTACGCTAATGAGCCACCCCTCCCAGCACACTGAGTTCAATTGTTGTCCAGAGTGATTTATCCATCTCACTTAGTCTGACCCGCTGTTTGCCTTTCCAGCATGGGCACCCAACTTGCCCAGACCATACAAGCGTTTATCACTCTAGCACGGGGGTCCCCGAGTGGCGGTGGGAGGTGGATTTAGGGAGGGAGCCAGGAGTAGGGCACGAGTCTCGGGAGTAATGCGCTCTTGCTCTCAGCATTTAAGAGACTCAAACAATTCAGTCTTTGCCACCCCAGACCAGCCAGGAGGGCAAGGCACAGGAAGGGATACAGGGCTCCAGAAAACCAGGGCCTCACCGCCAGCTCCGGCCGCTAAGCAAACATTCCCTTCTAGAGTCAGAAAACCGGTGTGCGAGGGGAGGAACCGGCCTGAGGTTTATCGCTCCGGCAACTCCGGGTGATTCATAGAGTTTAGACTCCTGGTTGTCATAGCTCGAGGCACGCAAACAAACAGCCCGGGAGGTACCCCTCCCCTTTCCCTGCTCCCCCCACCTGGCTACCCCCTAGCCCGTGACCAGCTGCCTCCCCTCCCCCAGGCAGGCGCCCGGGGTTGAGCAAACACGCCCTGCCGCCCGCCCCTCCACCGGCTGGCTCCGACCGCGGGCTGCTGGCGATCCCCCAGACACCTCGGCGTCACGAGAACGGGCACCCCGAGACCCAGCGCCCTGCCCTCCCTCCGCGTCCCCAGGGCCCCGGCCAGGCCCAGCAGCCTCTCTCTTCTCGGTGCGCCTCGGCCCCTGCGGGCCTCGGGCGGGAGCTAAGTAGGCCTCGCCCCGCACCTCCCGCGGGCCCGCAGCCCAGGGGGAAGGCGGCCGGAAAATCTCCTCTTGTTTACTGGGCTGGAGAGGTCCCAGCCCGGCTTCGCTTCCCTATTTCTGCGGCTCCCTTTCGGCAGATTCCTGAAGCCGGAGGGGAAAGGGTGGCAAGTCGCGGATCCACCCCGGGGCAGGGAGTGGGGGTGGGGCGCGAGGGAACCTGAACTCGTGGAAAGGTCCCCCGGCCGCGGGAGGGGCGGGACTCAGAGTCAGGGCCAATGTGTCCCGGAGCGCAGAGACCGCGGGGGCCGAGTTAGACACTGTACCTTGGGGAACAAAACCGTGACGGCTAATTAGGACAAGTCGGAACAGGGAACCGGGACGCGGGGAGGGGAGCGCGCGCTCCGAGTTGGGCAGTGTCTGGGGCGGTCGCAGGCGGCGCGGGAGCGGGGTAGCCGGGCCCAGGGCGACCTTTGTCCACGGTTTGAAGTTGTTCTGGGCTCGACCCACGCGTTAGGGGCGCGCGCGGTGGCGATCCCACGTACACTTGGCGACTTGGGTCCCGGGGAGAGACCGCGTGTGCAAGCGGTGGACACTCGCTGTGTGGTATGTCCAAGTGTGCAAGCTCGGGAGGGGAGGGGGCGCAGAAGGCGTGACAAAGACGGACTTTGTGTCTGAGTGTGCGCCTCGCTCCAGCCCGGAGCAGCTAACCGCCCGGCGTGTGTCTCACGGGAGAGCCTGGACGAAGGTGACAAAGGCTGTGTGTCCGCCACGGAGAGGCGCGCCAAGGTACCCCCGCGCGTGGCCGAGCGCGCGCGCTGGGAGATGCGGGGAGGGAGAGTCCGCCCGCGGAGGAGCGCCGGGCGGCACCCCACGCCGCTCGTCCGAGGGCAAGCCGAGTCCGCAGAGTGAGTGCGCGTGAGTGTGCGCGCGCCCGCGTGCGGGGGCGTGGCAGTAAACAGCAACAACCCACACGCCAGCCCCGCCAGGAACTCCGCGCTCCCTCCCCGGCCGGAAAGCGCGCCTCGGTCGAGCCCGGAGGTGAGTCGGGGCGGGGAGGGCCGGGCGGGCTTTGTTACTGTGTAAATGGCTTAGATGTACCTGGAGCGCTGCGGGCGCCCGAAAAGCGCCCTGAATGGAGGTGATGTCACGGTGATGCAGGCGCCAGCCCACCCTCGTCGGGAGAAAGGAGCCCTGCGCGGGGAGAGGCGGGCGCGAGAGCGAGCGACGGAGCGCGGCGGGCTCAGCCTGGGTCCCCGGGAGAGGCAGGCCCTGCGCCCCGCGGCCCCGCCCGGGCCCCGCCGCCCCAGCCGGGGTTGGGCCTGGCGCCGCGCCGCGCGCCGAGTCCCTCCCACCCCGCCCCGCCTGGGGCTGGAGTTGGCCCCGAACGCGGCTCCGGAGCCGGGCCGGCGGCGCGTCCCAGGTAAGGCAGCTGCCTCCCCGCTCCGCCCTCCCCTGGGCCGCCCGGGAGAGCCGGGTCTGGCTGGCGGAGAGTGGGCGAGGGCAGAGGCGGGCGCTGGAGACCCTGCGGGCGGGGACGCAGCGCCAACTCCACTGGGTCGCACAAAGTTTCCAAACCGGAGGCGACTGGGGTCGAGGGGAGCCGGCGCTGCGGCTGGGGTTGGAGGGCGGGCGGAGGACTCCATCCTCGGGGTCTCCAAGGGGCGCCCCTCCACCCGCTTCCCTCTCAGGGCGAGTTCACGGTCAACAGCGACGCTTGGTCGGCGTCTTCTCCGCTGCCCGCTCCTGTGGATGGGGAGGACAGGTTTCTGTGGCCCCAGGAAATGAGAGGAAGAGAGTGGCCGGCTCCCCTCTTTCCGTTCCGACCACCGGGGGAGCGCGGGTGTAGACCCCAGTAGCGGGGCCCTGAGTGAGGAGGGGAGGGCTGGGAATCTCCCAGGGGGGAGTTTGGAATTTCAAACTATCAAAGGGCCTCTACTTGCAGCCTGCCCTCCCGATCTCGGCTCCCTGCCTGGCTTTTCCTGCGTCTTTCCACCTCCGCCCCCAGGGAAACCCAATCTCTTAAAAACAACAGGGTCTTGATTCTGAAGCCCCTGGACCGGAATGTGTTGAAGTTGGGTTTTGTGCTGCTGGAGCTCCTCCGCCCCCCTTGTGCCTTCAAATGTGGTTGGGGGAGGGAGTGCTGTTGGGGGGTGGGGCACATTCCAGAGTGACATTCCGGAGCAGACCCTGGGATTGAAGACTTCCCAGTCTCGGAAAGTTCAGGGCATTTTGGCCCCAGTGCCCACTCTTGGTGCTGAGGTTCCGGGAGGCTTCCACCCCAACCTGGGCATTGAGGTAGCTCCTTCCAGACACAGGCATCTCTCGTGCCCCTTCTTTCTGGATGGAGTGAACATCAGAGCCCCCTGGACAGAGGGGTAAGATGATGGGACCTAACTGGGGACTGAGAAGGGAGATGGCTGGGAGGACAAAGAAGGCAGGATGTCTGTTGGTGGGTCCATCCATCCTTCCCGATAGGCTGCTGAGTGGTGGCAGATGGGAGGAAGGAGGAGCTCTGTGGTACCCCTGGGTGAGCATCCCCCTGCAGAGGGGGCTCCAAATGGTCATAGCACCCTTGAAGGTAACCAGTGGCCATGGGTCTATATCTTACTCTGTATCCTTGAGCCTGGGAGACAGACCTGGGCAGCCATGTGAAGCCCAGAGCTCTTTCCAGGATGATGTCCTTTGCCCCAGGGTGGGAGGAGGGGTCTCAGGGGTTTGTGCATGGTAGGGGTGATGAAGAGGGTGTTGCTCTGGGAGGTGAGAAGGGCCTTGCTGTCTCCCCTGTTGGCTGGGTGAAGCCACCTGTTGCTGGGTGAAGCTGGTCAGGCCTGGCTGGGCCTCTGAGCCCACCAGCACTGCTGAGGCCTCTCTGCTCCGCCTGGAGAGAGGAGGGGGGAAGGGGATTCACGAACTGGATTGGACTGACTCAGGCCAGAGCTGGGGGCTGGGTGGCTAAGCCTGGGGAAAGGCCGATTTCAGAGGTGATTAAAAATATTTGTACAACTGATTCCAGGGAAGTGAAGCAAAAGGGCCCTTTTGTCCACAAATAATATTAGGCTGGGGCTGGGCTTCAGCTGTGGGGTGGGGGACTCACAGGGCAGGAGGAGGTCCCCCGCCCACTCCACTCCTTGAATCCTCTGAGAACCTTTAAGCAGATGTGACTCCAGAATGGCGCTGGCTGTTGCAGAAGATACTAAGTCTTGTTCAGTAGCCTCACAGACCTTACAGCCTGGGAGGGGATTCAACTGTCCAGGACTCAGAATGCTCTAAGTGCAGGGTCTAGGGATCCTCAGGAGGCAGAAGATTCTTCCAGGGCCCTGAGGAAGAGCCTCCAGGCAGAGCTCCGGTCCCTTAGCCACCATCTTAATAGGTGGCCAAATTTGCACTCCTGGGTGTCAGAGGGCTGCAGCTGGGCTCTTTTGAGCTTCCTTCTCTTTAACTGTCCTGCCTCCTCCAAGGGTCCCTGTCGTAGGCAGTAGACAAGAGCCACACCAGCTGGCCTAGTTTTCCCACCTGAGTCTGTGTATTTCTTTCTCCCCACCTGCCCTTCTATTTTGGGGGGAACCAGAGAAATAAGAGATTTGGGGATGGCAACGGGTTGCTTTGAGGCTAGTAAGTTACATGGCAGCGGGGCAGCAGCATGGTACCTGGAAGGGGTGCGGGGCAGATACAGGTCCTGTTTTATTCCCTGGAAGTTCCCACATCGGAGGGCTTTGGCAGCAGAGGCGAGACGTGAAGGGTGAGCACCAGGAACAAGTTGTTGGTCACCACCAGCAAAGTCCGAAGGAGATTGGGGGCTGGGGGAAGGGCAGGCTTTGGAGCTTCCCTGATCCTTGCCCAAGTGCCTGGTTGGTTTTTGAGGTCCCCAACTTGGTTTTTGTAATGATGTGGCCGTTACCAGATTTGAACTTGTAGCATAGGCTTTAGCATCCTTTCCCCCTACATCCAGCCAGTCCTTAGATTATTTTTTGGAAAAGATCACTGAGATCCGGCCATTATGGATTTACCTTTGGCCTTGATCTTTAAACGGGGATGAATGTGTCCCCAATAAATTGATTACCTGGGTTTTTTGCCAGACTCATATCTTAAAGCACAACCCTGGCTGTGCCCCTATCTTGCTAAAAACAGCCTTCAGTGGCTCCCCGTTGCCTTGAAAATAAGGCCCCAAGTCCTCCACTGTAGAATTTCTAACCTGTCAGCCAGCAGCTGCAGCCTCCCTTTGCAAACCCGGTTCATACCTGTCGAACTTGATTTTTCTTCCTCTTGCTGTGAACTTGGGTTCATCGCAGGGCTTGGACTTATACTGTCTCTCTGCTTTTCCCTCTGCACCTTGCTCGCTTCACCTACTCAGCCCTTCCTTACAGTGTTCAGGGCTTAGCTTCTTTGTGTCCCTGTCCCATGGCAGTGTCTGGGACCTGGTACGTTTTTATTAAATACTGAATAAAATGCTGTTGAATACTCTTCTCTCTCCTGCCTCTTCTGAGGCCCTTAGCAGGAAGGCCTCTTCCTCTTCTGTGTTTCTGTAGCACCTTCCTCTCCCCTGTAGGTAAATTCTGTTGTATGACACTTAGTTATTTTCCTCCTTGTGTAATTGTGTGTATATCTACCCTCTCTCTCCTATTAGATTTAAATACTATCAAGTCATGGGCTATGTTTGTCCATCTTTGTATTTTCCACAGCGCTAAGAACTACGGGGCCTTGTCCCCTGGATGCGCAGTAAATACTTGCTGATTTGGAATAATTGCCTGCTCTAAACTGGGACCTGGCCAAGGGAGGGGAGGTGGGTGAGAAGCCCTTGAAGGTGCAGATGCCTGGAGGCTAAGTCTCGGTGGCTGTTCTCAGTGTTCACTTCCACATTTACAACTTCACCCCCAGTTCTAGCTGGTTGGCTGTGGGCCCAAAATGCCCAAGATGGAGTTGAACATTCAGGATCCCATAAAATGTTGTTATCCATAAATTATCTCCCCAGAGTGGCTCAATATTACTCCTTCCCCATTAGCCCTCTCTGACTCATCTTTTCTCTGTCCAGCACTTGTAAATAAAATGCAGTTGGTACTTTGATATACGATTACACAAAGTCCCCTACGGAAGCTTATTTAAGTCACCACAGCGTAGGGGAGGTGTAGGGGAAACATGCTTTTGCATTGGAAGTGAAGAGAAACTAGCTGTTAAACAGCACCCAGTTATTTAGGAAAACAATAGTATGTTTGCATAAGAATGTTAATTTTAAGAGTTAATAGTAAAGGAGTTTAATTGAAAGATGAGGAGTTAGCTGCGATGGCTAAAATACCTAAAATATTCTCAAGCGTCATACAGGATCTTTCTTTTTTCTTTTTTTGAGACAGGGTCTCGCTCTGTCACCCACGCTAGAGTGCCCTGGCGTCAGCCTAGCTCACTGCAACCTCCAACTCCTGGGCTCAAGCGATACTCCTGCCTCAGCCTCCCGAGTAGCTGGGACTACAGGTGCCACCATGCCTGGCTAATTTTTTCTATTTTTAGTAGAGAGGGGGTCTCACTCTTGCTCAGGCTGGTCTCAAACTCGATTTCCCCTGATTTAGTAAGTGTTCTCTTCACTTATCAATTATGTAGATACGATGTCTATGGACTGGGATTTAGGATTTTTGTTTGCCTATTAGAAATTAAGTAGCCAGGAATGGTGAAAAACAGTAAGGAGATAAACTGTATGCAAACAACCCCCCAACCCCCTCCCAAAAAAGGAGGAAGAAAGTTGGTGGGGAGGACAGTGACTTAGATAGTGCCATTCCTCTGCCAGCCACTAGTGGTCACTGTCAGCCCAGGAAAGCTTGGTTGCTGTCTTTCTGGAGAGTTCCTGATGAGGCAGGAAGAGGCAGAGTT
Organism: Daubentonia madagascariensis; assembly: GCA_023783475.1. Lineage (NCBI taxonomy): Eukaryota > Metazoa > Chordata > Mammalia > Primates > Daubentoniidae > Daubentonia > Daubentonia madagascariensis. Next base: position 7,006,583 of record JAKFHU010000487.1, on the reverse strand, counting down.
GCAACCAGTTATTTGAATGTGTGGGGTGAGTTAAATATGCAGTACCTGCATTTCACAGAATTTTGGAATTTATAGCTTGCTTTGTAGACCATTTAAATTTTCTGTGTTAGGTCTCCTTCAAGTAGATTCAAAGCCTCTGATTGGAAAACTCACTGATTTGATCTTTAATTTCTCTTAACCTGTCTCGTCTGTTACCTCCACTTCACGCAGGGAAATTCAATTGGTATTGGGGACAGGGTTTGGTTTTCATCGGCGCAGATCTACAGCATTTGGTAGAACTACAGTGAGTAGATAGAGTAAAATGTTGCCTTCCTGGTGTTAATAAAAGATATATTTCTTGCCTTCTAGCTACAATGTCTTCAAATCTTCCTTTAAAGATTAATTCCTTTGGGTTTTGCATTGTCCTTGCCTGGTTCTTGCTTTTAAATTGTTAATGTCTCATAGGAGAATTTTTGCATTGAGTCATTAACTAGCGGGGGAATTAGTGTATTTTATCCTTGACTTCAGCATCTGAGCATATACAGAAAACTTTGGATTCTAAAGAGGAGGCTTAGCATTAAAAGTGGGAAAATGAAGGGCAAAAAAGGGAGGTGGTGGGAGGGATGGGGGAAGGGTGGATAAATTTGACTTAGTTGTTCAACTATTTTTTTCTGGCTGCAGGTTATGCCTGCCACAGGTGCTTGTTAAGTACTTGTTGAGTGAATGAGTGATTGAATGAACAATGCATGGCTGACTAGCCGTGGACTTAGGCGGCACAGGAACAGAGTTAAGGGGCACAGTATCTGACAGGGCAGAGAGGAAGTGCTGAATGGGTACTGTGCTTGGTTTTAACCCACTCACAAGCTCCTTCCCCCTCCTCCCTAACTGCAAGAGCTCAGGGAATATTTGAACCCAGGTAGAGAGGAGGAAACCAAAAATTCAGTAACAATTTCCTCCTTTTCCATGGCTAGGAATAGGGGTGACAGACGGGCTTCATCTTATTTGCCTCTCCGGTCAGTTGCTAACACATTGACTGCCATGTGAGTTGTATTTAACTCAGGCTAGTTTTGAGCCCGTGGCCACGTGAAGCAAAACCCTGCAGTTGGTTCATGAAAATCTCACTTGTTGATGTTCTTATTGTTACAATTAATATTGACAATTTAATTCTAAAAACGTGGATTGTGTTGCATATAACTCACACACAGAAAACAATAAAAAATAACAAATTAGAAAGGATCGTTTTGTTTTAATAAAACACTGTGGCCCCAGAGAAAAATTTTTTTTTCTAGTGTGGCAGTCAATGTGTCAAGAAGGATTCTGAAGCCCAGAGGGGCTGTCTCATGAATAACTAGCACCATCTGTCCTGGTTCAGGATGGGGAGGCAGTGCCGTGTATGTTGGAGTCTGGCCTTGGAGGACTGATTTTGCCCCCTCTCCTTCTGTCTCTAGGGACCCAGCTGGAGCCTGGCCTGGGTGCTAGGATGGCCGTCCCTAAAGCCTTGCTGATATGCCTGGGACTGCCTCTCTACCTATTCCCAGGGGCCCAGGCCCAGAACCAGGCCCCACCTGGCTGCAGCCCAGACCTCAACCCCCTCTACTACAATCTGTGTGACCGCTCTGGGGCTTGGGGCATCATCTTGGAGGCAGTGGCTGGGGCAGGCATCGTCACCACGTTTGTGCTCACCATCATCCTCGTGGCCAGCCTCCCCTTTGTGCAGGACACCAAGAAGCGGAGCCTGCTGGGGACCCAGGTGTTCTTCCTGCTGGGGACCCTGGGCCTCTTCTGCCTCGTGTTTGCCTGCGTGGTGAAGCCCAACTTCTCCACCTGTGCCTCCCGGCGCTTCCTCTTTGGGGTGCTGTTCGCCATCTGCTTCTCCTGCTTGGTGGCCCACGTCTTTGCCCTCAACTTCCTGGCCCGGAAGAACCACGGGCCCCGGGGCTGGGTGGTCTTCACCGTGGCTCTGCTGCTGACCCTTGTGGAGGTCATCATCAACACGGAGTGGCTGATCCTCACTCTGGTCCGGGGAGGTGGTGAGAGCGGCCCTTTGGGCAACAGCAGTGCTGGCTGGGCTGCGGCCTCCCCCTGCGCCATCGCCAACATGGACTTTGTCACAGCGCTCATCTATGTCATGCTGCTGCTGCTGGGCGCCTTCGTGGGAGCTTGGCCTGCCCTGTGCGGCCATTTCAAGCGCTGGCGTAAGCACGGTGTCTTCGTGCTGCTCACCACGGCCACCTCCGTTGCCATCTGGGTTGTGTGGATCGTCATGTATACCTACGGCAACAAGCAGCACAACAGTCCCACCTGGGATGACCCCACGCTGGCCATCGCCCTCGCCGCCAACGCCTGGGCCTTTGTCCTCTTCTATGTCATCCCTGAGGTCTCCCAGGTGACCAAGGCCAGCCCAGAGCAAAGCTACCAGGGGGACATGTACCCGACCCGGGGCGTGGGCTACGAGACCATCCTGAAAGAGCAGAAGGGTCAGAGCATGTTCGTGGAGAACAAGGCCTTTTCCATGGATGAACCGGCCTCAGGTGGGTCTCAGGAGACACCCCCATGTGACCCCATGTCTTTTACTGTGGGACAGGGAGCCAGTCTCTTGAGCAAAACAGAAGGTTCTTGAGGACATAGTTTTCTGCTTAACTGTCCCTAAATCCCATTTTTTAAGATTTTTTTTCTATATTCATATAATTCATGCATATATTCTCATTGTAAAATTTCAAACATTACAGATAAGGCAAAGTTTTCCCCAGTCCTACCCTGCATCCCATCCTGTTCCATCCCCGTAACTGACCACTATTGACTGGTACAATGCCTCCATGTGCCTCAGTTTCCTCGTTTGTAAGACAGGGGCAATAACAGTACCTATTTCATAGGGCTCTTGTAAGGATTAATTAGTGCATGTGCCTGGCCCATGAAGAACACTCTAAAAGTACTAGCTATTTGTTGTGTGGGCATTACTAGTTTCACTGTTAATATTCTTCTAGAACGTGTTTTCCTATTATGTACATATCCATAATCATCTTAGTTTCCTTTAAAAGGAAGTCTTTTTCAGTTAATTTTTTTTCTTTTTAATAAAGCACTTGTGGTGCCACAGAGTGATCTCAGCAGCGCGTTTGTTACCTAAGGACCCCCAGCCTTTACTGAGCACCTGCCGTGGGCCAGGCCCTGTGCTGAGCCCCTTCCTGGTGGGTCCTGTTGTGCGCATCTCATGTGCTTTCTTGGCTGGCCCGCTGCAGCCCCTTCCTCTGACATGGCCCGGAAGGCTGGGGGCAAAATCCTGCAGCCCTGACCCTGACCCCAGACTGTGCCGATGCAGGTCCTTGGGGGCTTAAGACTTTCTTAACTGCCTGGTTATCATGCCCCGGCTTTAGGGTCTCTGTCAGGAGGGCAGAGTCAGAGGCAGTAGAAATTCCAGAATCAGAGACTTCCCTGTCTCTTGTCTACAAATTGTGAAATCCTCATAACCCCTGCTGTGGGGAAAGAAGTGACCCTTGTCCTGCTGGGCACCGGATCTTTGATCTGACCACCTGGGCTGAGCACTGGCCCTACCCCGTGGTGGCCCCAGGCATACACACACAGGGTGCATGGGCAGGACAGGTGCAGAGGGGAGCTTCAAGCCCCCTGCCCCCCACCTCTGTATACTTGTTTGTCTGGGCCAAATAGTTCTCAGCCTTTGTCCTCTCATGGCAAACACTTCTGGGGCTGTGAGTTTTTTCTTTTTTTTTCTAAATGGAAAAATCAATAGAGTGAGCCCAGCACTTAGGAAGCTTTATATAGGCTGTGGTCCCTCCGAGCTGCGGGACCGCCAGCCCTGCAGGAGCCAGACATCCGCTGTGCTGCCTCCGCAGCAGGGCCTGCTTCTGGGACCCAGGGCTTGGTCAGCAGCTTTCCTCAGACACCCTGGGAGTGCCCAGCAGGGTGGAACACATTGGGAAACCAACACCCCAAAGGCACAGGGAAGTATTCCTGGAGCTGAAAATAGTTCTGGAAACTTGCCAAGGGGCCACAGGTTGGGATGTGCATCAGTCTGCCTGGCCGGGCTCTGGATTGGTGTGTGGGGAAGGCACCCAGCTCTGCCCTGTGAGGACATGAAGAGGCTCAGGCCGAGGGGGTCTCAAGCTGTATTTACGGCAGCACCTGGCAGCTGGCCCACAGCGGTAGAGGCCAGAGCTGGAGGCTGGCCATCTTGGAAGGCAGCCGAAGGCCCATGTGCCCTCTTGGCCTCTGGCCTCGAGGGCGGATGGGGATGTGAAGGCTGCTGATAGAGCATTTTTCTGAGCTGTTGGGTGGGAGTTGGGGGGGGGTCCCACAGTGCAGGGAAGCCAAGCTGCATTATATGCTCCCATGCATCTGTACAAAGGGGCGCTAAGCTTGGTGGGAAGCCCCAGATCCACAACCTCACCCCCAAGTCAGCTACTCCTGGGTTAGATATCACACCGGGGCCAGTGTGGCTCTGTCTTCCCTCTTTCTTGCCCCCAGGAAAGCCCTGCTTGTGTGGTGGGAGGTGGGAACGGAGCCGAGAGCCCAGGGATCCTCACCCTGCTCCTGTTTTCCCTTGCAGCTAAGAGGCCGGTGTCACCATACAGTGGGTACAATGGGCAGCTGCTGACCAGTGTGTACCAGCCCACCGAGATGGCCCTAATGCACAAAGGCCCGGTGAGTGGATTCCCCAGGGCCCTGTGACCCTGCTAGGGGCCACAGCCCCAGTGGAGGGGGCCATGAGCCAGTGCAGGGTTGGGATGGAGGTGGTAGGGAGAAGGCAGGTTTCCCCATCTGGTACATCTACCTGGGGAACCCAGAGCCCCAGTTTTCAACGCCCTTTCCTTGGAGCTGATGTATCCATTGCCTTTAGCTACATTGCAGTGGGGTCTGCCCTGAGTCAAACACAGACTGGGGCCGGATGCTATACAGAATGCAGGATGAGCTCTCATTGAGCTGGTGTGAGCTGCCAGCTTTACCCTAAAGAGCTTGGGGAGGGACAAAGGAGAGTCTCAGCCAGGTGCTCCCAAAGTGGATGGCCCCCAAATGTGGCAGGGGGCCAGGCAAGTATTTGCTTGTCAACCACAGCTGTCCCAGGAGGGCCTCCGACTCCCCTCCCCCCCCAGCAGGCAGGCAGTCTCGACCTTACACCTCCCCTGGGTTCTGGAAACCAGATGCTCCATTAGCCAAGGGGGTGGGGGCGGGTGGGAACAGGAAGAAGGTGGGTTGGAGCCTCACTCACTCCATATATGTTCCTCCTCCGGCTGGCAGTGGCTGTGGGGAGAGGTCAGTGACCCATCTTGGCAGGATGCTGGGAACAGGAAGTGAGGAGGTCAGCAGGGTAGCTGTTCTCATCCCCTCCCTGGACTGCTCTGTGAGCCTGAGGGCAGGGAGAGGCGAGTGTGTCTGAGCTTCCAGCCCCAGCTCCTTCCCCGTCCCTGAGCCTGAACCTGTGGCGGGCAGAGGCTGCTGGCCGCCAGCCCCCAGGGGAGGGGACGACTACCAAAGCCCTTAGTAGCCACCCTCACTGTTGTAGCCCCAGTGCGTTTGCTGTCCTGCTTCCTGGAGGGTGGGGGGTTGGTCTGGACTAACAGGGGTATTTGACTCGTCCTCAGATCGCCAGCATTAGCATCACCTGGGAACTTGTTCAAAATGCAGATGGGGTGGGACCAGAGGTGGGGTGGAGCCAATTGTGAGCATTCCTTCATGATATCACCTTGGTAGCTTGAGACCTGCCACCCTGGGCATGACTACCCAACACAGATCTGCAAACACTACAAGTCAGGTGTCCCTCCCCCATCCAAGTCATTACCAGCCCACCGCCGGGTGGGAGGGATGCTACAAGTGGGTATAATTTGACAAGCAGCCTCAGGTTATACTGATGTATGCTCAGGTCTGAGGCCACTGATCTACATGTTCCAGGAGCCACACAGGAGTAGGAGGTTGCAAACAGGTGGGAGGACCACCTGGCTCTGATTGGATTGAGGGCTGGTTTGGGACCCTGGGACTACAGAGGTTTGGTGGCAGCTCTCTCCCATAGGGATAAGGCAGGTGGGGCCAGGAATTTACCTTCCCTCCAGGTAGGACCTGGGACAGGTGCCTCAGGACCCTCTCTATCCCACAGCTGGTGTCTCTCACCCACATAGCAGCAGGACCAGATTCCAGGCAGAGAATTTGGATTTTAAGACTCCAAATCAAACTGGCCAGCCTCGACTCTTAACCAGAGGTGTGTGGGCCTGCCCAGGGCCTAACAGAAGGGTGTCCTTGGCCAGGAAAACCAGCATGTAGATGCTGTTGGATGTTGTAGTGACCTGTGGTTTACTTGGGGAAAAATTCTTGGAGGAAGGGAGCCTGGGGGCTTTACCAGATGGGCTGTAGCAGCTCAGTGTGGTTTAAGGTTTGGCCTCCACTGGCCTTAAGGCTTCTCTAAGGAATTGGCAGCAGAAGGGGGCTGGAGAAGAGGGTTCCCTCTGTGAAGCCCCAGGACCACCCGAGGTGACCAGGGGCTCTGTTCCCATGCCCAGAGGCAGGTTAAGATAAGGGGCTTGAGGTCAGCCCCCCCCCCCGTTTCCAGAAGTGGAGTTGGCCATCCCAGGCTGCTGCTGGGGCCAGGCCAGAGGGGCCGAGGGGCCGAGGAGAGGGAGCTGGCAGGCACACCCCTGCAGGAAGCAGAGTGTTTGTGCATCCGCCCTGGCGGAACCTGGCTCCTGAAGCCCCTGACTGTGAGACCGCCTGTCCTTCCTTCCAGTCCGAAGGAGCTTACGACGTCATCCTCCCACGGGCCACAGCCAACAGCCAGGTGATGGGCAGTGCCAACTCAACTCTGCGGGCTGAAGACATGTACTCGGCCCAGAGCCACCAGGCCGCCACACCGCAGAAAGACAGCAAGATCTCGCAGGTCTTTAGAAACCCCTACGTGTGGGACTGAGTCAGCGGCGGCCAGGAGAGACGGGCGGATCTGGGGAGGGCCCTCAGGACCTGGCCTGGACAAGGGACTCCCAGGCCCCCCATTCCCCCTTGCTGGCCCGGGGCAGCTTGTCCTCAGAGCCGTGAGGTCCTCCCTCTGCCAATATCTGGGTGGGTGTCCTGGGTGCCCCCACCCACTCCTCAGTGTTTGTGGAGTCTCCGGCTTCATGCCAGGGTCATCTTGGCGGTCATGCTCCAGCCAAATAGTGTTCTTCTTGGGGTGGTGGCCGGTCCGCGCCTGCATTTTCTAGAGATTCCCACAACCTCGGGAGATTTCACGGGCGCTTTGGGCCTGGATCTTGCTCCTCTGTGAGGAACAAGGGTGCCTAATAAACGTGTTTCTGCTTTATTAACTCTTGCTCTGGGATCGTGGTTTCTGATGAACCTCTCCTCCGCCATGGCCTATAGCTGACTCCTCTTTCTCCTTCCTCCGTATCCAGCTCACATCTAAAGCTGCTGTGGAATTTTCCTTCTGTGCCATTAAGTGGCCGATGCCTCTGCCCAGCAAAGGGTTCTTTAGCGGATCCTCTGTGTTGTGTGCAGCCAGAATGAACATCTGGGCTCAGCGGTGCCTGGGATGCAGTCCCACATCTGGGCTTGTCTGAAACCAGGCACCTTTCCTCTGGGGCCCTCCTCCAGTGGCTGTGGGGACAGAACAGGGAAGGTGGGCCCGCAAGCAGACAGTTTTGTGTGTAAGGCAAGATGAACTAATTTCAGCTCCCCTTGGGGACAATGATAGTTAAGGTCGCTTGGGGGATGAGGTGAGAGCCATTCTGCTTCAGGCTGTGTGATCACGCTGTGTAGCACATGGAAGGGAAGGGCCCAGGGAGGGCCAGGAGTTGTTTACAAAGTGGGTCGACAAAGGTGGAAAGGGTCGGCCAGGTCCTGGTTGGTTTCATTCCTGGGTGGTAATTAAAATGGCCGTTGGCTTTAGTACCTTGTGGTGAACAAAAGCCTTTCCTCACCAACTCATTTTACGCTGGAGGAGGTTAGGAGTAGTGTTCCCTTCCACACTCAAAGTCCCAGAATCGTACCATTTTAGGGTTAGATAGGGCCTTAGGGGTCATTATCTCCCCCCTGCCCTTTTTTACAGGTAAGCAGGCTGACCCAGAGAGGTCTAGGTGGCCAGACTAAGACTGGCCGGGTTTTCCCAAGACTCTGACATCCGCCTGCAGCTTTCTTCTCCCCCCCCCACCCCTCCCCGGGACAGCAGTGCTGGGGGCTGCACTTTCAGCCGTGCAGATGAGACAGCAGTGTCCTGATGCTTGCACACTGGCTCACGTCTTTGCAGGGGGGTTGCCAACCCTGCCCCGGGGCGCCTGCTCCTTCCAGTCTTGGGAATGTTTCTCCCCGACGAGTCAGAAGCTATTTTCTGACACCAGTTGTAGTGGGACAACATGTTTTTGTTGAGAGGGAGAGAAGAAAGGTTGCTGGACAAAAATAAAACTTCCCCCAAGCTTCTCCTTCAGTGTTCAGACTGTACCAGCCTCCTGGGGATTGAAACCCTTTCTTTTTAGTAAAAGCCTGTACTTGGGCCCCGAGCGGTCCCCTTTGACTCTTGTTCTTTCTGGTTACTTTAGGCTCAGTCCCCGCAAAGTAAAACGAGATGGTAGAAGCCCTCTTCCCTGGACCGCCGCTGCCCTGATGTCCTCATTCCTCTGTACCCAGGCTGGGCAGGGCCCAGCACCTCTCCCGTCCTTGTCACTGGAGCTGGGAGGGACCGGAGGCTACCGACTGAAGCAGTGGACTGAGTGGGGGCCCTGTGAAGCCCTGAGTGTGTGGCTTGGCCCTTAGGGCCACCTCCTTCCTGCCCAGCCCAACCTCCTGGTCCCCAAGTGGCTGCGGCTACAAGGAGCAGTCTGCAGACTCCTAGCCTGCCTCCATTCCCCCCAGGACCCCCTGCCACCAAATCACAGCTCCTGTGTCCCCATGCCCAGCTCCTCCCGGTGGCATCATCCCTCCTATGAACAACAGGCCTCTGAGGCCCCTGTCTTGACGCTGTGGACCTTCCTGGCCTGGCCATTTTTTGGTGTCTGGCATCAGCTTGTCCCACCCTGCACCTAGGTGGATCTCCTCCTCCATGAGTCCTGGGAGCCAAGTCGTGGTGGAAATTGGTCCTTGCCTTTCTCATCAGGGCCTCCTGCCACCACCCGGGCTTTGGAAGGCCATTGAGACAGGGGCAGAGCCCGCTTGAGGCCTGGACACACACTGCTGCTCTTCGTGGCCTCTAGGTCCTGGATCTGAGCCCCTGGGGTGCTTTGCTGGTGAGCCCCATCACACCATCACCCTGAGCCTTCCCCACCTTCCTACCAACTGAGTCCCACCGACAACCAGGGTTTCCAGCCCTGCCCGATCTCTGCTCCCAGCCGCCCCTCACCATCTGGGACGAGGATGTCCACACTGTTCCCAGCCAGCTCTTCCTCCAGCACTACCTCACAGAGAACCCACAAAGGCGTTGGGGTCGGCAGGCCACGGCAGCACTGAGGGCTCAGCACCATTTATGTGCCCACAGACGTTCTCCCTGGGCCCCTTCTCCCTTGCTCTGCTTTTGGTTTCTCAGCCAGTGCAGAAGGTGGCTCCTGGGGCCGGAGCAGGTGTCAATGCCCCTGAAATACCTGGGTCTCACAGGTTCTGGAAGTTCAGTGGGGGCTTGCTGTGGCCACTGGATGTCTGTGGCCAGCGTCTGGGGGCTCCCTTAGGAAACACGGGGTGGGGGTCCAGGCTGCATTCTCAGGGCCAGCTGGGAGTCCTGGAGCAGATGAACTGGGGTCTAGGCCTCTCCCATGAGATTTATGGGCCGTGGGAGGCCCCTCAGGTAAGTGGGACCCAGGACTAAAGATTGTCCTATTTCCTGATGGGCAGATGTGTAAGTTTCTACCTCACCTTGGGCAGCAGATATTCTTGGGGCACCTGGACATGCTGGTGCCCCTTTCACCACTGGAGGAGCCTCTTGTGTCCTTGGCCTTAGGACCTGCTCCAGAGGGTCCTGATGGTCACCCAGGTAAGGGGGGATCTTCTCGGGACCTGCATGGTGCTGGCACCAAGGACAGAGATAGGCACAGCTCCAGGCTGCAGCATCCTCTTAGCTGAGTTAGTCCTGCCCTTAGGTAGCAGACAGAGCTGACTTATCCAAGGCCCCACCACCCCCCCTCCCCGTGTGCCCCTGGAGCTCAGTCCTCAGCCCAGCATCACCTCTGGGTGCCGAGGTGGAGGCTGAGGACAAGCAGCTCTCCAGTGCCACCCTCCTGGCCCCGGCAGCCTGTGCCTTTGTCACTGGAATGTTTTTCCAAAGCTAAATTGGGTGAGCAGTCCCCACAGAGTAGGACTATACTCCCAAGTGTGACCTCCCCTCACCTTCCCATTGTGCCAGGTTGCTCAATTCCATGAATTATTTCCCCATCATGGAAGGGAAGGGGAGCTCTGTGCACCTCACACTGCTCTCCACCTAGCTTAGTGTCCCCAAGGTCCCTTGTGGTGAGTAAGGCACCATCCTGCTTCTCTAGGTGATAATTTCACACGAGTCCCTGGCAGCCCAGGTGGCCAGAGGGTGCAGCCTGCAGTGAACGTGGGTTTGTTTACAGCCCGCGTCCTCTTGGCATCTGTGGGTGAGGCTTAGGGAGGGATGGGCTCCGAGAAGATGCAGGCCTGCCTGGCCTCGGGAGTGCCCGGTGGAGTTCCCCGCTCACTCTGGCCGAGGTCACGTGCAGAAGATGGTGTGTTTTTAGGAGGAGCGAGGCGCTTTTTCTGAGGTGGTGGAGCTGCATCACAAGCCTTGAATGAAAGAAAACTAGAATAAGCCAGAATCTATTGCAGGTTCATCATCATCCAGCCAACACCTTGGCAGGTTTCATGCCTACCACTGTCAAACCATGTAGCTCAAAGCAGAGGAGTTTGGACTTCATAACTCCTCTGAATTAAATGATTGTATCCTCCGTTTGTGAGGGATTACTGCACTGTATTCCTGTGTGCTCATGAAGAATTTTTCTGGGATTTATTAATATATATCTCCCCCACCCCTGTGCCCAGACCCCTTGCCTTCTACGCCAACAAAGGCTGTTTGCTTCCAATTAACCTTTTTCTTGGTTGGAGATTTCTTTTAAAGGGGAAAACCAGGCCTTTAAAAAACACTGAGCTCTCAACCAGCGGAGGACGGAGACCGGTGACCCCCACACAAGATGTGGGCAGGGCTGGGGCTGGGAGGGGCATGGCCCTGTAGTAGCCCTTCTGCTGCCTGGCCTGGCTGGGGAAGGCAGCTGGGACAGCCCACTGGGTGAAATAGTCAGTGCACAGAAAGGCATGCTGGAGCCAGCAGATGGTCGATACCTCCCGAGGAAGACCTGCCAATTGCCACGCCCAGAAGGCTTTCCGTGGCCATGGCCCTAAGCTCGTGCATCAGCCCCTCAGCTCACAGTGGGAGCAAGACAGGACAGAGGTTAAGTGACTTGCCCGTGGTGATGTAGCTTGGGAGGGTCTGTCAGTCCCAACCCGTTCTCGCCAAGACGAACCCTTTCTCTAGCCCCCGGAGGACATGCCAAGGTCAGGCACAGGTGCCGGTGACCAGACTTTGTTTCCTGTCTGCTGTCTCCACTCTGGGCCCTGCAGGAAGCTGCAGGCCCTGATCGCAGCAGTCACATGAATTATTTAGCATCGGCACCAGCCGGGCAGTGCTCTGACCTCATCCTCCTTGAGGAAAGGTTGCTGATCTTCGGAGGCTGGGGCGGCAGGGCCCTCTGGGACAGAGGAGATTGAGGGAGGGACACCAGCGCCCTCAGGGCAGGAGGTGGGGACCAGAGGCCCAAGGCCCTCAAAGCAGGAGGCAGCTTTGCAGAGCGGAGAGAGCGTGACTCTGGAATCGGGACCACTGGTTCTCATCCTGGCTGTTACCAGCTCTACAACCTTGGGCAGCTCCCTTGACCTTTCCTCAGTCTCCTCATCTGGAAAATGGGGCTACCAACACGGTGGGTTCATGTTTGGCATTCTGGCCCCTCCAGTTCAGCATCCAGCTGTCCAGTGTTCCCTGCCCCGACGAGCTGGTCTGCAGGCCAGATTCCAGTTAGCTGCCCACCCTCCCGGTCCTGTGTTGTTCCTCAGGCACTGGGTCCCTAGAATGGGAGACGTGGCCGGTTGCTGGGTGGAGGGGGATGCTAAGGAGGGAAACAGCCCCGCAGCAGTGCCCTGGCCGGCAGGGGAGAAGGGCTAACAAAGGCCTTAGGCGCATCAGGAGAGCCCAGGGAGTCCAACAAGCCAGGCTGAAGAGCTGGGATCTGAGAGCTGCGCTGCTTTCAGACTGTCGCCAAATGCCTCCTGAGCACCTGCTCTGGGGCGTAGAGATGAGCAAGATCTGCTCCCTGCTTTTGCCAGGACAGACTGAGGGCTGAAGTGCGAGTGCTCATGGTGGGGTCAACTGTCTGTGTTGGCATCAGCGGGCAGATACCTTCTGCGAGCTTCCTTCCCCCACACCTCCTGTCTGTCTGGCAGGGCGTCCTCAGGCCAGGGCCAGGCTCCAGCTGGCTCTGTGGCCTTGGGCAGCTCCCTTGACCCTCCCTGGGTTTCTTCATCTGTAAGGTGGACCCCAGTGCCTCCAGCCCTGCCTAAGCCCTGGAGCCAGGGTCCCAAGCAAGTGAGAGGCCCAAGCCTCAGGGCTGTGCCCCCAGGGGCCCCAGCGGCCGACCAGAGGTCTGGAGCAGAACTGGGCAGGGCAGGCTACCACCGGGTTGTGGCTTGGACAGAGGCTCTGGGTTCTGGTGGGTGAGTGGGCCAGTCCCAGCCATCTGTCTGCGCCCCCAACCCTCCTCCAAACATGGAGCCATGAAGATGCATCCTCTTCTGATTGGCACAAAGGTGACAGTAACTCACTCCCCCCACCCCCACAGTACCAGATGGCCCTTGGGGACCCAGGTCCTAGGAAAGTTTCATGCTGAGTCCTTCACCAAGCATTTCAGCTATAGCCCTGTTCTGACCGGGCGGGGAGAGGGTGCGGGGCTTGGGAATCCTACCACAGACACCCCACTTTGCCCCATACTCTTGGGGTAGTGGGGGAGGTCGGGTGGGGCCCGTTGCCAACCCGAGGCCAACCCAAGGCTCCCTCCTGCGCCCCAGCCCAAGCCCCACCCCAGCACCCTGACACTTGATTTCTGCTTGGCCTGCCACCCCTCACTGTCTGTCTCTGTCTCCGCTCCTGTCTCCACTCCTGTCTCCACTCCTGCAGCAGGCCGGGTGGGGTGGGGGATGCGGTTGGTGCCAGTGTCAGCGGCTGGCCATGTAGCTGCCTGGGATTACAATTGTTTGTGAGCTTTCCCGGGTCCCCAGCCCTGGACCTGGCACCTACCTCGTTCATCCCTGCATCTCTCAGCCCAGCACAGAGTAGAGGGCCATGGAAGCAGGTCCCTGTTTCCAGGAGGAGGAATCCTACCCAGGAGGCCTGCTGGGCTCACTTGCTCATCAAGTCCCCACGGGTGGGTGTAATGGGGCAGGGTGCACAGGGAGCCCTGCCACTCTGATCTGGCCCCAGGGCGGGTTTCCCCAACCCCTGCACCATGGACTTTCTGGGCTGGCTCTTCCTTTATAGCGGGGGCTGGCCCTGCATTGTAGGAGGTAGAGCAGTATCCTGGCCTGTACCCACTAGATACCAGGAGCACAGCCAACCCCCTACCTGGTTGAGACAACTAAAAATGTCTCTGGGCATGACCCAATGTCCCCTGGGGGGCAAACTCTCCTGGGTCAAGACACACTGTCTAGGGTGTTATAGTGGGCATTTGAGCCAGTCACACAGGGCCCAGGTCCCACAGCCCAGGGCTCTGTGCTGGTATTTCTGTGCCTCTCCCATCTCCACACTGGTTGGCAGCTGCCTCAGGCCACCCTGGGGACTGTGACCCTTGGCCTGACAACAGTTAGGCAGTATGTGACCTGCCACCTTCTCTCTGTACAAACACTCGGCTCCCGCCCTGATGTGGGTGCTGAGCAGGGTCCTGGGACAGGGGATGCTGGGAACAGGCCTGTTTCCTGTCACTTGCAGTCAGGCCAGCTGGGGCACCAGAAAGAGACCCACCCACAGGGTGTCCAGTGGGCAGCCTGGGCTTCATGGGGAGGAAATGGGCTGAGGCCACCATCTGAGCCCAGGGCTGTCAGGGCTGAAGCTCAGGTGGGCATCCTGTCCCCCAGGGGCCACCCCTACACACACACACAACACACACACAACATACATACACACACAATACACATAATACATACACAATACACACACCTACACAACACACACACAATACACACACATATACACACAACACACACACATACACATATACACAGACTAGGGGGTTGGGGGCGACACAAAATGAGTCAGACCCAGCTGGGGAGATTGTTCATTCCCCTCTCCAGGCCCATCTGGGGGTGGTCATCACAGCCGGGTGGAGGGCAGAGGTGGGGTCCGCATCCCACCCCACAGGCGAAGCGGAATTTCAGGAGACCCCAATCCCAGACTCAAGGGGGAGGGTTTGAGGAGCCCCTCCCCTCTGTATTCGCTTTGCCTGCATTTGCATAGAGGAAACCTGCAAGGGCGCAAAAGACACCACGACAGGTTGAAGCGGCCGGGCGAGGGCAGTACCAGGACACGAGAGACAAGGAGATTTTTGCTGTCTCTGAGAACTCTGCTAGTGGGAAGACAAAAAGAAGGAAAAATTTTTCAAAAAATGATTTTTGCTGTCTTGTTTTATTCTCCTTCCTTCTTTCCCTCCCTCTCTCCCAGTCTCTTCCTTTTCTTCTCCATAAAAGTAAATTACATATTTTTAAAAAATTCATCTGAAAAACAGAAAAGGCGCCCAGAGGGCAGCAGCGGTTCCCCTGCCTGAGTTCCGGAACCTCATTGGAGTTTTCTGGGAGATTGGGTGCGTCACGCATTGCGGTTCTGGTGTGTACTCGTTTATTAACATGGCCGTCCCCTCGGCCACCATAAAAACATGGAATAGCTATTGCTCATTATCACATTGTCGTTCTCCATATTTTATCAGGCTGTTCAGCCATTATTTAATTGCCATCAATTCCCCATGATCTCTACACAGCACCAAGCTTTGGCTCAAACATTCTTTACCTTCTGGTTGAAACCATCTCCCAAGGTTACTCATGCCAGATTCTGCCACAGACTGCTCCCTGCAGTGTGATTCTGCGCTACTTTTCTACAATAGATGGGTTAAATCTTGGGTCTGCAAGGTCAAGTCACCCAATGGCAGGTAATGGCTTAATGCCCTGTGTTGGGATGCGGCCTACTTCATGGGTAACTGTGTGTTATCCGGGAAGGGCAAGTCCCCATGGAGAAGGCTAAGACCTGGGTTGGGAAGAGGGACTTCTGCCTTGGCATTATTAAACGTGAGGGGAGTTTCTGAGTCATTAGAAGGTATGTTCCCTGTGGGGACCAGTGGGTAAGGAGCCTGGCATATTCGTTTGCTAAGGCTGCCTAACAAAGCACCACAGACTGGGGATGGGCACAGTGGCTCATGCCTGTAGTCCCTGCACTTTGGGAGGCCGAGGCGAGGATCACTTGAGCCCAGAGTTTGGACCAGCCTGGCCGATCATGAAACTTGTGGGCTCAAGAAAAAAAATTAGCTGGGCAAGTTTGACCACCTGGCACATGCATTTCGAGCTGAGCAGAGGACCCTTGTGGCCCAGGAGTTCAAGTTCACCAGGACTATGATCGTGCAAACGTCCTCCAGCCTGGGTGACAAGAGACCCTGTTTCACAGTACATAATTGCACAAAACAGTAGCCATGGAAGCTGGTTTTAACAAAAAAAAAAATTATCATGCTTGGAGGTTGGAACCAAAAATCAAGGTGTCACGGAGGTGGTTCCTGAGGTTGTAGAGAAGGACCTGTTCCAGGCCTCTCTCCTTGGCTTGTAGGTGGCGTCTTCTCCCTGTGTCTTCCCATTGTCAGTCTTCCCTGTTGGCATATCTTTCTGCCCAAATTTCTTTTTTATAAGGATGCCCATCATACTGGGTTAGAGCCCAACATAATGACCACATTTTAACTTGATTAACTCTGTAATGACCCTATCGCCAAATAAGGTCACATTCTGAGGTTGTGGGGGTTAGAACTTCAACATGTGAATTTGGGGGCAGGGAGTGGAGGGGAACATAATTCAAGCCGTAACACACGGGTCAGAGTCTTGGATGAAGTTGTAGGGGAAGTGGGCCCGTGGATGAAGCAAGTACCTGAGGCGGCCTGAGGAATGGGCTGGCCCTGGGAAGAGGCCACGCTGTGCAGCCTTGGGAAGCGGAATCTTGCAGACACGGCTGTTGTTATGTCTCAAACATGTCCCATGCATTTGGTTCTCTCTGGTGATGGGGATACCCCTACAGAGGGCTGAGACTCTCCAGCACCACTGTGTTGAGATTTTTTCCTCCTCCAGGAGAGCAGATAGGATTTATAAATGGAGATAATTATCTATTGTCCATAAGCCAAGGATACTGAGCTCTGCAGGCCCCTTCCCAGATAAGGGCTATGTGGATCTGGGTCGAGGCAGGACCTGGCAGTGAGCAAACCCAAAGTGTAAAGTTTGTCTGTTTAGAAAGCGTTCTTCCTCGTCTTTCATGTTTCAACGAAAGAATAGGGCAGAAACTGCCCCCTTAGCATCCCACATGAGGTAAGAGAGTTGTGATCGGATGTCACAGTGGGCCCACAGCCGCCTCCTAGAAAAGCCATAAAAGCCTTGGACCTGTCTCCATCTGTAAGTGCCAGCCATGCCCTGGGAATGTGCAGCACCAGCTCAGAGCTCAAGACTGTTGGGGCAGGTGGTTGAAGAATTCCATCTTTGGTGGAAGAATTTCATCTTCCGACAGGAGCCTCCAGGTAACACCTAAGTGTAGTTTCCTATTCCAACTGGAGGGCATAGGGAGAGTGAGCCCCTCTGACTGGTTTCCAGATGCTGTGATTATAAAGGAAGTTCAACCTTGCCCCGGGGAAAGAGAGATATCCCAATAGCCCCAGGTGCAAGGCATTCGGAACAATGACTTCTATAATAAAAGGGCCATCCCAATGGTGGACCAGGGGAAGCTGATTAGGACAGGCAGGGCTCCCCTGGGGCCAGCAGGGAAAGGATAGTCAGGGGACGGAGGCAGGACTTGGAGGACTTGGAGAGACAGTCCCTTTGGTCTGGAGGAATCTCGTTTTAGTGTCATGCTAGCCTGGGAAGTTCTGGGTTTTATCTTCTTAGGGTTATAAGTTTCCTTATGGGCTCCTTCTAAATTGCAAATCCTGAAATCCTTTCCTCTGGGCATAACCGATTCACTTCCACCTTCTCTTGCTCTGGATTTACTCCCCCTCTCATTGGGATCCCCATCTTCCAGCGATGTCCTGCCTCCCAACCCACACCCAGAAGGCACTATCTGAAAACGGGTGTGGGGGGGTGCTGCAGGCACAGCCTCACCAGTGATCAAAGGAGGTCCAGGCTACCATCGCCTCTTGCTGGAATAATTGCAGCAGCCTCCCTTGCTTCCTTCCTTACCCTGCCCCATCAGTCTATTCCTAACACAGCTTTGGAAAAATCTAGATCACCACAACACTTGGATATCTTCCTGTTGCTCATGCAATGCTTTAACTAACGTTTCTGATCCTTGAAGTTGCAAAGGCACTGTGAGGGGCACATTAAATTCTCCGCTTGGACCC
Organism: Daubentonia madagascariensis; assembly: GCA_023783475.1. NCBI lineage: Eukaryota > Metazoa > Chordata > Mammalia > Primates > Daubentoniidae > Daubentonia > Daubentonia madagascariensis. The sequence goes on along the minus strand of JAKFHU010000487.1, from coordinate 6,989,004 downwards.
CAGGGCCCTCCTTCTAGATGGGGCACTCACCCTAACACCCCAGACCTCCAGGAACCCAAGAGGGATCCAGAGATTATTTAGGGGAACCTGGGGAGCTGCAAACCTTCATACCCCACGCAGGTACCAGGGGGCTTTTTAAGCCCACGCCCACCGAGTCATTTCACTCAACACTAATCTATTGATTTGCCTACCCTGGCCATGCACGGCTCTGTCCTGTCCTACCCTATTCTAACCTACCCCACCCCATCCACCACTACCGAGCACCAGTAAAGTGCCAGGTCTCCCCGTAATTCCTGTGCGGTAGGCTTTCCTAAATTACCTGGAGGAGTTTGTTAAAATGACCTATGCCCAGGCCCCAGCATGAGAGAATGCTGATTCAGTAGGTCTGAGGCCAGCCTCAGAATCTGTCTTCTTACCCAGGACTCCTGGTGTTTGTCACTGTCAGCCAAGCTTCAGACCTTCTGCCATAGGGGAAACTAAGATGTCCCCACTCCTGACCTCACAGTCCCGAAAGGGCTGCCTGGGCAGGTGGGGAGAAGGCGCTGAGTGGTCGAGTGACAAAGAGAGCTTCCAAATGACCATTTCCTCACTTTCTTGGTGGGGGGGATCGTGGTGGGAGGTGAGGGGTGTAGAAGAGGGAAGAGTCGGACAACCTAAGGCTGTGGTCCCCCAACGTCCCCATGACGGAGGATCCACTTGGGGACAGGCCAGACGTTTTCCTGTATTTTTCAAGGGCTCCGTCCACCCTCCTCCCAGAATTCCTCAAGAGCAACAGAGATCAAGTGGGCCAAAAAGGAGGGCACAGGGTTGGGGTACAGGACTCCCGGGCCATTTGTCCATGCCATTTCCCTGTGTCTGATAGAAGGGTCCCCTCCCTACCCAGGCCACTGGGATTTTTGCCCTGACTTTAGTAGCAATTCTCACCTTTTAAGACAATCCTTTGTTTTTCCTGTCTCTGTTTACGTGTTTCCCACTAAACCATGAGCTCCTGGAAAGGAGATATTGCGGTATTTTTATCTTCACGCCCCCATCTTTGGGCCCGGTGCCTGGCACAGCAGAGGCAGCTGTTAAATAGCTGTCGAACGGATGGCGCCTGTGCATCGAGCACCACCTGGTGGGGCCAGCGAGTATGGCGGTGTCGTAGACCTTGGCTGGACCTGGAGGGAAACGTCCTGGGCCCAAGTGTGAGGTCGTGCGGGGGTGGGGTAGGGGTGCCAGGGCAAGGTCTGAGGGGACAGGAGGCGTGGGCCTTTGAAAGGTGTGTCTCTTAGGATAAGGAGGGGCAGGTGGGGAAGGGAGCCGGGGACACTCAGGGCGTGGAGAAAGAAGAGGAGGGAAGCAGGACAGGAGGAGGCTGTGCTGACAGAGTGAGGACGAGGCTTTTCTGCTCTTTGGATAGGTGAGATGGGGCCCAAGCTGCGGCCCACTGTGTCCTCGCTGTGAGCAAGCCCGTGTGGTGGTGACGTAATAACAACAGAGATGACAACCCCAAACCTTCGTGCAGTATGGACACAATGGAGTGGAGCCATCATTGTTCCCATTTTGCAGGTGGAGAAGCTGAGGCTTAGAGAGGTTAGTAACTCAGCCAAAGTCAAACAGCTTATCAGAGGCAGGGCTGCGATTCAAAGCCGGGCAACGAGGCCCAGAGTCCATGCTCTCAGTCACTGGCAGCCTTTGTTCATCCATTTGTTCACACATTCATTCATTTTCAGAGCCAACCTTATGGGTCTGCTCCAGGAGGAGGCTGGGACTTGTCATGTTGAGTCCTCCCTGCAGGGACCCCTTCCTTCTCCACGGAGAGTTTTGGTGATCCCAGGGTCGGAGAGTGTCTTCTTCAATTAGAATCTCCAGCTGGCTTCCTCAGGGCCCTCCTAAGCGCTGTCCAGGATCTGAAACCTCCTTCCCGCCTCCCCCCACCACCCTCCTCTCCTCCCTCTTCCTCAGGGCATGGATACCCTGCCAGGGCTCCACCCCTCAATTGAGTAAGAGTCTCGGGGCGCAGTTGGTGGGGAAAAGGGGGAAGGAGGTTGGGGAAGTGGCTCAAGTTTGAGACCCCCTTCCAGCGTCCTGTAACAAACGTGGTCAGCGAGAACCTATATCTGGGTTATGTCTCTTTCTGCTCCACCCCAGAGCCCCCCCAGTGCCCTGCTGTTTCTTCTACATTCTGACCCTCCCTACATATACATTATCACCCCCAAAACCACCCACTATAAAAGTTGACCCTCCAATTCTCTAGGAGCTGGAGACCTCGGCAGTATTTAAGGTCATAACCTTGAGTCCTTTCCCCTGTGGCCAAAACACAACATGTTCAGAAAGGGGTTGCTGTCCTCCGGGAGCCTTGGGGTGGTGTGCCTTGAACCCAGAGCCTTACGTGAAGAACCTAACCTTTCTGGGAGGAGAGGGCAGGGAGGCATGCGACAAGTGTCCCTGTCTTTGCCTTCTCAGTCCCAGAGGCAAGGCGGTGTTCCCCAATCCCCCCACCTGCAGCCCAGCCCTTCACCTGTTCTGGAACAGCCCAATGGAGGCAGGAAGTGGAGCAATAGCCTACTGGCCCTAACGGTCAGCCTCAGGGCACTGAGAGTCCCCGGGTCTCATCAGCTGCCAAGCGGAGGTCCAAGAGACCCCAGAGGCCCAGCCGCGATGCCCCCGTCTCTCCTGGGTGGCCTGGTCTGAGGGTTGGGCACTGTCCTGTCTCCTCCTCTGTGACTTCTGCCTGCCTCTTCCACCCTCTCCTCTCCTTCTTGAGGGCCACCTGCCTCCCTGAAGCCCCCAGATCCTCTTCCCAAGGGGCCGGAGACTTCCGGGTCCACCGGCTGGGAGTTCTGGAAGGATCACACACCTAGATTTAGTATATAGAAACAAAGTTGCCTGCCCAAGAAAGCCGGCACTTCTGGCAGCCACCAATAGGTGGTGACAGGGACTGCTTGTGGCTGGCCAGTCCAGACTTGACCTGGGTTCTTTCTCTTTCTCTCTCTTTTGAGACAGCCACAGAAACTGTGATTAACCTGGGTCATCTATTGGCCACAGCCTGCACTCCTAGGCTGCTGGGGCCCACTGCCTGATCTGTATTCTCTGGTTCCAGCCACCTTGGGAGTTAGGGCCCAGGATTTTGGGATCCCCTCAAGCACTGCCCCAAAACCTACCTGCTCCCAGGCTACCACCCCAGTTTGACCACCCCAGGTCCACCCTGTCCAGTCCCTGTCTGCTCCCTTTCCTGCCCTCCTGAATCTTTAGGGCCATCACATGTCTCCTCCAGGCCAACCAGACATGGGACAGACAAGCAGGGCTGAGCCGGGATGGAGCCGGGTGGGCAGTCAGGAGTTGGAGCACAGAAGTTGCTGGGGCTCGGGGTGCAGTGGAGCCAGACAGGAAAGTGTCAGGCACACTGGAGTCCAGACCAAGCCTTCAGCTCTATTGACAAGCAGCACCTACACATGGCACTCAATCCTCACTCCCTGGAGAGGTGGACACCCCCATTCCCTCTGCTGGAAGTTTCTAACTACTTTGGTACTTGTTTTGTTGACAGCCTTCCCTGTTCCTTCTCACCTTACAGGAAGCAGGGAGTCGGCTCTTTGAAATACTAACAACTGATCAGTGCCAGGAAGGGCCTAAGGGGTGCTGGACAGCTGAGGGGATAGAAAAAAAACAAGGAGAAAGGTGAGCTGGGGTCCCCCTGGGGAGTCACGGCATGGTGGACAGGAGTTTGGGGTTTAACACGGATAGACGTGGGTTCTCACAGGTAAGTTATCTCGTCCCTCTGAGTTGCGAGGGGTAGAGATTCACACGTGTACATGGTGGGAGTTCAACAAGCATTTTTTTTTTTTTTTTTAAGACAAGGTCTTACTCTGACATCTAAGGTGCTAAGGTGCAGTAGTGTCATCATAGCTCACAGCAACCTCAAACTCCTGGGCTCACAAGATCCTCCTGCCTCAGCTTCCCGAGTAGCTGGGACTACAGGCACGTGCCACCACACCTGGCTAATTTTTTATTTTTTGGTAGAGACAGGGTCTGGCTATGTTGCTCAGGCTGGTCTCGAACTCCTGGGCTCAAGCAATTCTCCCACCTCTGCCTCCCAAAGTGCTAGGATTACAGGCGTGAGCCACAGCACCTGGCCTAATAAGCATCTTAAAACATCCCTAAGTTTTGTACAAGTACATTCTTGAGATCACATCTCTGATCTCATTTGAGGCCTCCCAGCACCCCTCCCAGTGACAGGGCGGGCCCTGGTGCTATGTTCTTATTTCACAGAGCAGGACCCCATGTAGCTCAGGGCTCTGACCTTCCCAGCTGCGCTTTCCATTGTCACAGTCGGGGGGCTTCCCGGAACCAGGCACCCCTGGCCCGCCTCCCTTCCCCAGCCCTGCTCCGAGGAGGGATCCCTGGTAACTACATGGGACTCAGCAGAGACACGGGAGGGCCATGTGGGCCGAGCTGCCCTATCACCACCATTTCTGTGTGCCCCTGGGGATGGCGTGTGGGGCTCAGTGCTGCGCTGCTTCTCATCCCAGGTGTGCAGACCACTGGCCTCTGTTTGAACCTATTTGTAGTTGAGGTATAGCTGAACTTAGGTGAAGTACACAAATCTTAAGTGCTCAGGGTACCCCAACCTGTCAGGCCAGATCCCAGTCCTGGCTCCCCTCCCCAAGGTGGAGAAATTCTCTTCAGGCCTAGGTGCCCATGACTGTGGACAGGGCCTGGGTGGAGCAGAGGCTTTGTGGGCAGGAAACCTTGGGGGACACTGAGGGCTCCCAGGCCTCTGGCTGTGACTGCCACACATCTGCCTGTATCTTCCTCTTCCTGTCTGTCTTGATCACAGCACTCCCGGAGCCAAGCAGGCGAGCAGGTTAAGAGCCAGGATGACCAGCTGGGGGAACTGTGGTCCTGGGGCCATGGGACCCCCTGGAGCACAGGTGACTCAGGCTGCCTCAGCCCCTGGCTGGGGGAGCTTCCCCAGGGATGGGAGCAGGAGGGTGGGGCATGGGCAGTCCCCGGGTTGTGTGCACTCACCCACAGCAAAAGCACCTGCCAGTAGTAGGTGCTCAAAGGAGATCAGTCTTCTTCCTACTAGGAGCCGCACAGCCCAGCCTCCTGCTTCTCAGCCTAGGGGCCCAGCCTCTGGGCCACACCTGAGCGGCATCCACGGGTCAAGGCCCTCACTGGGGTCAGCTTCAAGCTGGAGGGGAGGAAGAGGCAGAGTAGATGGGGAGCCGCTAACTACCCTAGCAGGAGGGTGGCTCTGAGATTATGCAGCTGGGAGGCCTCACAGCTCATCAGCTCCTCAAATCTTTTCTGGGGACCCTGTAGTTTGCAGAACTTGATGCTGCTGCTGTACATCTGCCCAGGAAGTCCTCCACCCCAACGTCATCACCAACACCCCTCACTGGCCTCTGAGCATGTGGGTCTGCACTCAGGAGAGGCTCTACACCAGATCATGGGTTTTGTGGCTGCTACAGGACCCCCCGGGGAAGGGGCTCAGCTCTAGGGCCCTCGACTCACCTTCCCCTGCATCATGTCTAGTGATGGCTGTCAGGAAGCAGCAGAACATGCCACTTCCTTAATTCTCTGATGTCATGTGGTCATTTTGCGTCATTTTGTTTTTTCCTTCCAGTTTGTGGCCAGGGTAGGGTGAGTAGGATGGGTGTGGCAGGGACCAAGTCCCCTGACCCCTTCCCCTTTGAGGCAGGTCAGGTGTTTCTCTATGTTCCTAAGGAAAATTGCATCCCATAGATAATTTGTAATGCATGTGTTCCTATTAAATCCAATTTTCCTAATGCCTTTCAATAAAAGTAGAGATGTATCCCCATGCAAAAAGTCTGTCCTGAAGACATCAAGAAATACCTCACATTTGAGTATTTGTATAACTGTTATATTATTCATTCCCACAGATGAACTGTTATTACTGACATTTTACAGAAGCTACAGGTTTTGCTCAAGGTCACTCAGTGGCAAGTAGATAAGTTGCACCAGAAGCTAAACTTCTGTTTCTCTGTCTGGCCTGGACATTCAAGACTGCAGCAATGCCTTTTGGATCATGGTTGAATTGAAAAATAATTTCTGGGAAGCTTTACAATGATCAGGGCACACAAACCACCAAATATGACACCTCTCCTACATTTTCATGTTCAGCTCAACAATGTCAAGATCCAAAGTGTCTTGGATCTTAATGAGCTTTAGTTAACCTATGACTGCATCATCATAGAAATTCCTCCAGTGTCTACCAGGCTCTGTCCTTGAATATTCCAGCAGCAGAACTGTCAAGTCTCCTTGGTTTCCTGGCACTCTCCTGAGCAAGGTGCTCCGGAAGGAAGGAGGAAAAGTGAAAATCCTCAAAATCCCAAAAGGAGAAGCAGGGAAGGGCATTCTGGGGACCCCATAGCTAGTGCAGGGCTCCCTTTGGTGGACGCTCTGACTCTGATGACTGCAAGTTCCCAAGTGGCACATTACACATGAGGGTCAGAGTGTCTGCTTTCACATGGCCATTCTGTGCAAGCTGGGGGCACTTATCCCAAGGCATACGTGTGTGAGTCTGTGTTTATCGTCTGACCTCCATGTGGACCAGGGAAGAAAGGGGGCCCTGCAAGCTCACTGGGTCCCTGCTCTGTGCTTAGCCTGAGCTGGGTTCAATGGGGGCTACACAGGAAGGAAGGTCACAGCCCGAGGAACTCTGGGTCAAGTTGAGGACACATTTCGAAGGCTAGGAACCGTTCGGGGACTCTGGGGCCATTGTGCCAACTTGGGGGTCCAGGCCTGGAGCTGGGGGCTCATAGGAGGGGGGTTCTCTGGGATGACTGCATTGTGGGTGCCGCCCAGGGCGGAAGACGCAGGCTCAGCTTGCCCCTCCCTGTGGCGTTGCTCATCCTGACCACAAGGAAACGGGGAGGATTATTGGGCCTCCAACTAGAAGAGAACCTGGCCCCGCAGTCCTGCACATGCAGGAAGGCGGGTAGGCAGCAGGCCTGTGAGCCGCGGGGGTCAAGGGGGGACAGGTCTCATCACTGGAAATGGCCATGGACCTGCCGACTCAGCCCAGGTTAACTAGGGTGGTGCCAAGGGCATCTAGGGTGCTGAGGTCCCAGAAGCATCTCAGCCAGGCGTCCCCTGGCTTCCTCCATTTTCTGACCAGCTCTAGGAATAGAACCAAAAGCAGCTGAATGAGGAAGCAGCATGGCACAGAGAAAAGCAGAAGTGGGAATCTCAGAGCTCTGACTCTCCGCTGGGGGTTTTGGGGGTTAAGGTCTCAGGTCCAGCTGGGGCCCAGCAGTGTCACAGGTGGTGTCTGTGCTGGAGACGGGACCATGCGGCTGCCCTCAGCTCTGCTGCTTCTCTGGGTCCCAGGTGAGTGGCTCTCTGCCCAGGGAGGGTCCAAAGAGGAGGGGGGTGTGGGGGGCAGAGCCGCAGGGAGGTGTCACGTGAGGCACCCAAGCCTGGACTCTGTATAGAACACAGAATGGGGTGCACTCTGCCCACCAAGTAAGATGGACAGACAGAGGATGGCACCCCTGTGAGGGGAAGGGGCAAGGGTCTCTCCCCCTCTGCACCTACATGACCTTGGACCAGCCGCAGTGGGGTGTGAGGCAGAGTGGGCATGGAGGAAGGGCTTTGTGGGAGGCTCTCGAGTGAATTATTACAGGAAGGAGGGCAGGAGGCAGGATATCTTAGAGTGGGTGGAGGTCACACCCCACCTAGCCACTAAGGGCATTGGGGAGGAGGTGTCCTCCTAGCCACCAGGTGCAGGGTGTGGCAGTGGGTGAGGACTGGGGAAGAGCAGGCTGTCATCTCAGGACACAGAGACCAGCCAGGGCAGCTCGGGGGCTGGGGACTGAGCAGGGAGGAGTCTGGAGGCAGGTGTGCCTGGTGGTGGCCCCAGCACAGGCCTAGGGACCAGGGGTCAGTTGTCTCTAAGGAGGGGAGAGGGAAGGCAGCAGGGAGGACGGGGAAGGAAGAGAAACTGGGCAGAGATCGGGGGAGACTTTCTCTAGGGGGATCAGCTGGGCTGAGTCTTCCTCCCACGGATTTACCTTCTGTGCCCTCAAGAGCACTTGTAGCTCTCCTCAAAGAGGCCCATGCAGTCTTGTCAGGCTTCACCCTAGGAGATTTTAAATCTTTTTGGTTGCTTTTCTTATAGATTGGAGGTTTTCCTTAATTCTATTTGCCAACTAATTGTCTATGGGAAAGCTCTTACTTTTTGTGTATGAACTTGGAAGCAGATCACCCCCCACTACCAGTGTTCCTGTTGACTCTCAGGTGTTCTGTTTGCATAGGATCTGCGTGCATCGAGAGTTTTCGGTTCCCTTCTGCAATCTGTTTCTCTTTCTCTCATTGACTCATTGGCTGGTACGGCCAGAATGATGCCCAGTGGCCAAGGAGCAGTGGTTGTTCCTGCCTCATCCCTGACTCAGGGGAAGGTGGCCAGTCTGTCCCATTTAGTGTGAAGAAGATGTCCACTGATGGCTGTTTACAAAGCGTTTTTAGAAACAATGGCAACAGGTGCCGGACACTTTTTCATTACCTATTAAGATGATTATTTTTTTCTCCGTTCAGCTATTAAGAAGGTAAATTATATTAACAGATTTGGCCAGATTTTAGTCCTGATGTATTATGCTGGCTTTGGGAAAAGAATTAGGGAGATTTCCCTATTCCTATGTTCTTTGCAAATGTTTAACTAAAGTTGGAATTGCTTATTCCTTGAAGGTTCGAGAGAACTAACTTGTGAAACTGGGTCTTGCTCCTCTTCTTGTTTCAGAAGGGAAAGAATTCCTTGATTGCCAGGCACAGTGGGTCATGCCTGTAGTCCCAGCTACTTGGGAGGCTGAGGCAGGAGGATGGCTTGAGCCCATGAGTTTGAGGCTGCAGTGAGCTAGGATGATGCCATTACCCTCTACCCAGGGTGACAGATGGAGACCCTGTCTCAAAAAAAAAAAAAATTCCTTGATAACACTCGTCATTATTGGTCTATTTTTTTAAAAATCTATTCCTAGTCTACATCGGTAATTTGTATCTTCCTAGGAAATCATCCGTTTCATCCAGGTTTACAGACTTATTTGTAGAGACTTGCAAATTAGCCTGGTTATTTTTCTTTTAAATTGTGTATCTGTATCTTCTTCTTTTTTCTTGATTTGGCTACCCACTAGTCTGTCTGTTATATTGTTCACCCCTCCCAAGAGAAAAATCAGTTTTTCAATGTATATACTAATTCCAACTGCTTTTCTGTTTCCTTATTCACTAACTTCTGTGAATTTTTCTGAAAGATTAATTTGTTCTTTCTGTGTTGGGTGTGTGCACGTGCGTTCCTCTCCTGGCTTCCTGAGTTGGGTGATTCACTCACTTATCTGGGATTTAGCAGGCGAGACCCTCATTAAGGAAAACATTAAGATGACAGAGGCACATCCTGGCAGAGGAGTTCTGGACACAGTGAGGACCCTGACCCCACAGCAGTCTCCGGTCTCCTGTGTTTCTGATTAGAGGGTTGGGGGGTCAGGGGGTGATAAAGATTAGAAGAGAGAAAGCATAGAAAAGCAAGACTAGGAGCACTGTAAGTAAGTGTGATTGTTCCAGGTAAGTTGGGAAATAAAGCCAAAGGTTTTCTGATACTTTTCAATCTCTAAATTATAATGACACCTTCGCAGGTGGGCAGAGCTCTTGGGGGACTGGGAGACAATTTTTCACCCAAGGTGGCAGAGAAGAGAAGTGAATCAGGACAGAGAGACCAAGTCCAAAGGGAGGTCAACACTGAAGACAGACGAGAGGCAGGTTTGGGTGCTGTGGGCAGAGGTGGTGGAATCACCCAGGTCAGCAGAGGAGCCAAGACCCAGGCAAAAAGGAGGACCATTCACTGCCAAGGAGAGGCAGGGAATAGAGTCAGGATAGGGACAAGGAACAGCACCTTGGGTGAAGGAGGGCTGGGAACTGGCATTTATTTATTAAGCACTTAGTATGTGTCAATTTTAGTGATTTGTATTTTTCTAGAAAATCACACATTCATCCAAGTTTACACATTTATTAGTAGGGAATTTCTATAAAGTGCCTTCTTGAATCTTTTCATTCTGTCTATATCTGTGGATATTTTCTCTTACCATTTCTTACTTGGGTTAGACAGAAGGTTATCTATTTTTATTAGATCGAGTCATATGAAATCCTGTTGTCTTGGTCAAAAAGTTGACTGTCAGCAATTTCATGTGAATCAACCTACTATTATTTGCTCAGCGTTTTATACCTGCCATTTTATACCTCTCATTTAATGTCCTCAAACGCCGTGTGAGGTAGGGACAATTATCACCACTTCACAGATGAGGCATCTGAAACTCCGAGAGGTTAAGTAACTTGCCCCAGAACACACAGCTGATGCATAATAGGGCTGAGACTTAAACCCAGGTTCTTCTGAGGTCCTTTCTGCTTTGCCTTGGCAATTGCTCCTGAGCATCTCAGTAAACATCACCCCTGTGATGAGCTTAGAAAGGCCTTCTCTGCAGGGGGCCTATACATCCAGGCCAGGGGAGGAGGTTCTGGTGGGCCCCTGGAGAGGCACTGAGGAGCTTATGGTCATCTCTGGACAGCTGTGGGCTGAGCGTGTGGAGCCGATGGGGTGGGAGAGGGGCTCACACTGAAGTATTTATTGAGGGCCTACTATGTGCCTGGCACCTGAAGACATTGAAGGTATAAGAAGACCCCTGCCTTCCTAGGGCTTGCATTTGAGTGGTTCCAAAGTCTCAAGTGAGGGGATTTAAGAATTTGAAAATGTAAGTAAAATTAAAGAGTTCTAACCCTAGGAAAAGAAAGCAAGCCTCCCCACTGCCCCCTGCCCCACCGCCATCCCCCACCAACATGGGGCCTGATCACAAAATTACACAAGGGTGGTGCCCAGCTGGTGCATGCATGTTGGCCCAGGACAGGAGCTGTGTGTCCTCTGCTTGGTGGCCGACATTATCTTCATGCCATCACCTTATTCTCCCAGCTTTGCATCTGGGAATTATTTGGGGAAATGGGAGACATAAATCTTTGAAATAAAAATGAGCTTCCCAGCCGGGCGCAATGGCTGACGCCTGTAATCCTAGCACTTTGGGAGGCTGAGGCAGGGGGATCGCTTGAGGCCAGGAGTTTAAGACCAGCCTAAGCAACACAGCGAGACCCCATCTCTCAAAAAAAAAAAATGACCTTCCTTGAAAATTAAGCCTACAGAGCTGGGCAAACTAAGGTGTGACACAGCACGAAATGAAGGTTGTCATCAGAGAGCCTTCTCCATTTGTGACTCTGTTTTGACCCACACACTTTATCAGGTGTGTCCAGCATTCTTGTCAAAGTGGTTTGGCAGCCCTAGAGCTGCCCAGGTGGGTATGTGGGCTGTTCTTCCATGTCCGGGAGAGCAGGTGCTTAGGGGTGAGTTCTTACAGTCCTGGCAGGTTTGGAAGCAGGAGGGCCCTGGTCGGTGGGAGAGGGGGAAGATTGGGGTTTGAAGGAAGGGGCAGCTGTGACCAAAACCCTGGGGGTGGCAGAGCAGAGGGGGGAAGCCCAAGATGTGACCTGGCGGGGGGGTGATGTGACATGAAGGAGTGAGGGGCTCAGGCCTGGGGGAGCTGATGCAGAGAGGGGGAACCTCTGGAGGAGGTGACTCTCCCAGGAGGGCACCCTGAGCCAGGCCAACCTGGAGAGGAGCTGGACTTGGGTTTGTGTTTTCCAGGCTGTTTCTCTCTGAGTGGCCCCAACACCGTGAATGGCACCATGGGGGGATCCCTGAGCGTGCAGTGTCGTTATGAGGAGGAGTACAAGACTTCGAAGAAATACTGGTGCAGAGGAAAGCGTGCTGTGCTATGTGACAAAATTGTGGAGACAGAAGAACCAGAGAGAGAAGTGAAGGATGGCCGAGTGTCCATCGTGGACCACCCTGCAAACCTGACCTTCACAGTGACCATGAAGAGCCTCACAGCAGAGGATAAGGGCACATACAGGTGTGGGGTCAATGTACCATTTCACCAACAGTTTCTGGATCCCAACTTCCAGGTTGAGGTGTACGTGTCCCCAGGTGAGCCCCTCCTTCAATCAGCACCAGGGCTGCCCAAAGAGGCTCAGGCTGGAATAGCTGGGGCAGGAATCAGGTCAGGGACGTGAAGCAGACTGTGCATGTGTGTGCATTTGTGTGTTTGTGTGTGTGTGTGTGTGTGAGAGAGAGAGGTGGAGAGAGAGAGAGGGACAGGGACAGGGAGGCACCCCGGAGCAGCGGGCATCTCTGCCCAGTCTTGACGGATGGAAGGTAGGTGAGACGGGGAGGCCGAGAGAGCAGAGCCTGTGCCCGATCCCACAGGAAACAGAGCCGCGTGGGGGAGGGTGGGCTGAGCAGAGAGGCAGGCAGGGCTGGATGGTGAAGGTGCCGCTTTACGAAGGACAGGTCAGACGTGCAGTTTAAACGGACTTCTCTGCAGCACGTGGCTGTGGCCGGAGGAGGACAAGACTCGGCATGGGGAGGAGATTAGGGACTCCAGGAGCACCCCAACCCTTACCCGCAGGATGGAATCAGGACCATTGAGGGTGGTACCTGTGTCCCATTCAGAAATGCTCACTTGGCCCAAGAGAGTCCTGGAGGGACTTTGGCTCGGGGTCCTCCATCCTGCTTCCTTCCTGAGTGAGCATTTTGTGTGAAATCAAACCAAAAAGGCATTGGCGATTGGTGGGAGAGTCAGAGGAGAGATCCCTGGGTCTGAGTTGTGGTTTTTCCATCAGCACCAATACCACTGAAGCCCACAACCATCACCATAGCCAAGACCTCAACAGTCACAACTGAAGTTTCAACTGTGCCGTCCACTACCCTGTCTACAGTGAGTGCCACCCACAATGCAAGCATCCAGGATGACCCCCAGAAGAGCCTGGGCCCATGGTAAGGTCCTTGTGACATGGAGGTGGGCCTTGCCCTCAGGAGGAGCCCAGCGCAGGGTACCTGGCCATGTGGTCCAGTTGGAGGTGCAAGCCACACCCCTGCCGGCTGGGGCTTCAGGCTCCCTTTGCCTCAGGCCCAGGTTGGAAGCCACTATCTGTGCATCCTGGCGTGGATTGCTGAGGCCACGCTGGACCTGCCCTCGGCTTCGAGAGAAGGCTTAGTTCGGGGAGACATTGGGGGGTGGAAGTTAGGGGAAAGTGGTAGTTAATGACAGCTGAGGGCATCCTACCAGGCACGTGCTAAATGCTTCACGTGGACATCCTCGTCTGCTCCTCACTGCAGTCCCACACTGTTCTCATCCTCGCTTTACACGTGACTAAACCGAGGCTCAGAGAGGTCAAGCGACTTGCCCAGTCAGGGGGCTATGAGAGGCAGGGCTGGGCTTCCAATTCAAAGGCTTGGGTTCTCCCCTCTGAATAGTAGTTCTTAACCTTTTTGGGGGTCACCAACCCCACGGAGAATCTGATAACATCTATAGACTCTCCAGGAAAATGCATGCAGTTACGAACCATTTCTGGGATTCACAGACTCCTACTCTAACACCAGCTGGGGCACTGCGATTAATTCTGGTGCCGGCCACCCGGGGTTAGTGCGGACACCATAGGTTAAGGGCCCTGATCTCCACAAGACCACCCTCATTCAGATGGCACCAAACTTTAGGGATCCCCAGGCCACTACACTTCTGACCAACTGGCTACAAATTTGGGGGTTCCCAGGATGCCCTTGGGTTTAATAATTTGCTAGATTCAGGACTCTGGAAAGCACTATGCCTACAATTACAGTTTTATCATAAAAGGCATAGATCAGGACCAGCCGATGAAGAGACACGTAGATGAAGCGGACCCCAAACGGCTTCTGTGCCCTCTCCAGGTGGAATCACAGAGCATCACCCCCAGGACATCAATGTGTTTATCAACCAGGAAGCTCCTCCAAGCTTTGGTGCCTACTGGGGTTTCATTACATAGACATGATCAACTGATCATTGGCCACGTGACTGAACTCAGTCTCCATCCCCTCTCCCTCTCCTGGAGGTTGGGCTGGCTCAGAGCCCCACATCTCTAAGTACATGGTTGGTTTTTCTGGTCACCAGCCCCACATTGCTATCCCATCTCTTAGCAAAATTCAGATGTCGTCCATGAGCAACAAAGACACTCCTATTATTTGGGAAATCCCAAGGGGGATTTGGAGCCTCCCTCCCAGGAACCAGGGACAAAGGCCGACCAGATTCTTTACTATATGACACCACCAAAGCCCTTCCAGAGGCTTCTGCCAACCCAGAGTCACACTCTTAATATCACACAAGGCAAAATTCAGACCCCAAACGTGCCAAATCCAGAAGTTGACCCTATAGATACACATGGGTGGCAGATATGGGTTTTGTGGGGCCTGAAGCTTGTGTAATTTGGGGCAATATCTAAGGAAAGGATGAGAAAATTATAAAGGCAATTTAGGCATGAAAGAAGGCCCCACAGCAAGTGAGGGAACTGAAAGCCATAGCTGTGGCAGCATCATAATTAATCGGCTGCTGCTCATCCAAGTGTGAAATGGCAGAGCCACAGGGTGATTTATTGCAGCAATGTTTGCAATTGCAAAAGACTGGGGGAAATACCCACTCAGAGGGAATAGTTAAATAAATTATGGCCTATCCATGCAATGGAATACTATGCAGCTGTAGAAAAGAGTCAGGCACTTCTTTATGTACTGATGTGGAAAGATCTGCAACCTGTATTGTTAAGTAAGACCAGAATAGTGTTCATACTATGCCTCCTTTGTGGGAAAGAAGAAGGGAAATAATGTACATTATATTTGTTTGTATATGGATAAAGAACCTCTGGAAGATTCTTAAGTACACCCTGTGCATGTATGTGGGGGAAGTTGGGGGATGCGTAAATGGGGGGTGTGTTGAAAGGAGGCTTTCTACTGTCTACTTTTTAAAATTTGACCATATCTATCTATTTAAAAATTTGGGGAAGGCCAGGTTGCCCGCAAACCTCCCCCATCCTGCACCTCCTCCTCCCTCTAGGCTGGCGGGGCTGCTCTCCTTCTTAGCATTTTTGCTGCTCCTGTTGGTGGGGACCTCACTGTTGGCCTGGAGGATGTTTCAGAAACGGATCAAAGGTGAGTTAGCTCCCCGAACCCCTCTGCCCCACACGGGGTAGGCGGGCCTGACCCCTCTCCTCTGCAAGGCTCCGTCCTCGTTCCTCAGAGTGGCCGTTGAGTGCATACCCTCAGACCACACATCCTGGAGGAGGTGTCCCTGGGTGTGGCCGTTATAGGCTGTGGGAGGTGGCTCCCCAGAGGCAGGCTTTCCCTGTGCAGGGGCCCAGACTATAGTGGTTGCCCCATGAAGCTGCAACCCTCTTCTGTCTAAAGCCCATGCATGACCTCCCATACCCGCAAAACTCCAGGCCCCTACAGGACAGTCAAAGCTGCCCATGATCTGGCCCTGCCCACCTCTCTCGCCCTGTCCTTGCAGCCTGGAGGCAGCTTCTTGCATTGTCTTGTACCTCGGCAAGAGCCACAGCCTCAGTCTCTCCTTGGTTTGCTCTGGGCGCCGAGTGTCCCCTGCCCTCTCTCCCTGGCTCCTTCCTGGTGGACTCCAAGGGCTGCCCTCAGACGTCCTTCCTGTTCTCTGAGACTTTTCCCCGTCCCCAGAGAGTGGCTCAGGGCCACTGCTGCGAGTAGCCCTGTACCTCTGCTGTCATAGCCCTTTTGGAGCTATATCATCACCTCCTCCTTCCTTGCTCTCCTTCCCACCGGCCCGTGTGCTCCTTCAGGTCAGAGACCACGACTCGGGAAGGCACACCATTGATATTTGTCGAATTGATGTATTATTTAGTATCTCAGCCACAGCAGGCACCCCAGGGAGCTCCAGCCACCCTCTGAGCTCAGATTAAAAGAGAGAACAGGCTGGGCGCGGTGGCTCACACCTGTAATCCCAGCACTCTGGGAGGCCAAGGCGGGAGGATCGCTTGAGCTCAGGAGTTCGAGACCAGCCTGAGCAAGAGCAAGACCCCGTCTCTATTAAACAAACAAACAAAAAAAAAAAGAGAACACGCACTCTCGGCGCTCAGTAAGGAGGTGCTTGATAGATCCCTGATGAGCGAATTGATAAGTAAAAGGACAGAGCAACGAAAGGAGGGGTGGCCTTCTTGTTACTGGCTGCAGGGCCCCAGTCACCCCCAGGAAAGCAGATCTCTGCCCGAGATGAAGCGTGAGCCTTAAGTTTCCTCCCCGTTCTGAGACTTGCGATTCTGTGAGTGGAGGATTCTTGGGGGAACCTGGATCCGTGGTCACTGAAGCCTTTCAAGGCCTCAAGGAGATTGGGGTGGGAAAAGACGGAGTGGCTCTGTCACAGTTCAGGACAAGCTGGTGCGTGCTGGGGGCGGGGGGAGGTGGGACTGCCCCGTGCTCTCCCCCCAGCCCCTCCGACGGGGCCCCCAGCCTCAGCACATCTGTGCAGGGCGTGTGAAAAGAAAACCACTTCCTCGTTCCCTCCCGCTCCGCTGTGGCCGCGTGGGAACTTTCCCAGAGGGGACGAGCTCCGGCAGGCCGCGGGTGCCCTTTCACCCAGAAAGGCTCTCGCTCCTCAAGAACCTCCTCCCTTTTTAAAAAAGGGATTTGTGCTTGTTGTAGAAAATTTGAAAAATGAGTAAAAGCACAAAGGAAATAAATTCCCCATCATCAACACTAAAAACCCCACCACCCAGAGAAACCAACCACTGACTTTTGAGGGATGTCCTTCCAGCCTTTTTTCTATGCCTGTCTATGCACTTATATTTTCTTAACAAATTTGCTTCATACCACGAATTCTCTTTTAAACCTACACTTTTGCACTTAATGTCCTGTACATTTTTCCTGCTATGAAATGGTCTGCAAGGCACAGACTGCAGAGGCTACCGGTGCGTGGGCGGATTGCACTTTGATCGTCGCCAGTGACAGGCGGGGCTTTCTGTGCAAGCGTCCTGCTCTGCCTCCCCAGCACACACGCACACATGTCCCGGCGCGGCGCCTCTCCCAGCTGCGGCCGGGGCCACCCCTCAGGCCTGCCACCTGCCCTGTCACACCCACTCCCCCGGGCCACCCTCGTCATTCATTCATTCATTGCTTCACACACAAAGCTGTCCTGAGCGCCTACTGTGTGCCAGGCCTGTGCTGACCCCGGGGACACGCACATGACCAGGGCAGACTGGATCCCGCCTTCAGGGAGCTTCCCACACAGCTGGCTGCCCCCAAACCTCACTGCTACCTTCCTTCCCTGGCACTGAACTCTTGTCCGTTCCCCACCAGCCCTTTTCCGCCTTCCCATGGGAACACCTGAGGCAGGTGAGGGGAGAGGTGGCGTGGAGCCCGCGGGCAGCATTCAGAAGCAGAATGCTTCACACCCTGGGGCACCCTGTTGCATGTTCCAGGTCAGCTGACAGCTCAGCAAGACACATGGTCTTGTGACTCCCAACTGTGGGCTTCTCCCCTTTGACTTTGGGGGATCCCTAAAGAGCGGACAGTGTCTCTCCCTGCAATGTCCGGGGCAGTAGGCTCTGGGGTTGCCCGGCTGTGGACCTAGTCCTAGACCAGGGGTGTCTGGCTGTGTGTGCCTTACCCGCTGCCCGACTGGTCCTGGCTGCCGGGTTGGGAGGGTCAGGGGACGCAGAGCTACGCTCAAAGGCAGGACGCCTGCGGGGCAGACACCACAAGCCAAAGGCTGCGTGAGCCTGAGCTATGAGCCCACGGGGCTAACGGGGCTCCTTCCCTGTGGTTCCTGGGGCAGCAGGCCGGCGGGGTGTCTGGGAGGGCAGACCCCAGGCACAGGGTTCAGAGCAGAGGCCCAGCAACGTCCCACGGTCTGATGCAGCCCTAGGTCCCTGCACACAGGTCCCTTCAGTGGCACCCTTCCTCCCTGGTCTTCTCCCAGCTGGGAACATTTTTCCGAGTGACTGTTTTGAGAACCAGCTGTGTTTGGCCCTTCTGCTCCAGCTGGGACCTTTCCATGTTCTGTTTCTTCACTCGTTCGTTCCTGCATTCATTCGTCCATTTCCTTGTTTACTAATTCACTTGCTCAGCAACGCTTAAGCTACTACCATGCTTCAGCCCTGAAGATGTAGGTCCCCAGGGCTGAGGTCCCTGGGGAAAGGCCTCTTTCCAGACGGATAGTAGGACGGATAGTAGCTCTTGGTCTGGGATTCAACCCTCCTTGCTCTCCTCTTGTCTCTAGCTGGTGAGCATTCAGAGCTGTCCCAGGGCCCCAGGCAGGTAAGGGAAACTACAGCAGGAGGTGTGTCAGGTGGCTGGGTTGGGGGGTGGGGACAGAGGGTGTGTAGCGGGGTGCTGGACAGTCCCATTGGCCAGTGGAGGTGCTGGGTGGATGGAGTAGGGTGCTCACCCAGAGCAGGAGGAACAATGCCTGGGAGATCTGGTCACCAGGTCTTGTTCCAAGCTCTGGCCAGCCTCTCCCTCCACCCGGGGGGGTGGAATGGTGGAATGAGGGAGGGTCCTTCCAGCTAGGCTGACCTGGGGAACATTCAAATGCTGCCCAGAGCAGACGGGGTGGGTGGCGCGGAGGCAGGGCAGGAAGGTTGGGGCTGGGTGCCCAGAGCACAGAGGGAGGGGAGATGCCTGCAGACAGGCAGGCTCAGAGGCTGTGGGGCTCTGTGGACACCTGCCCAGCACCTCCTGCCCACCACAGGCTGCCCAGCAAAGTGAGCAAGACTACATGAATCTGGAGATGCTGTCAAGGCCCCTGCGGGAAGAGCCAGTGCCACCAAAGCAGGTGGAAGTGGAATATAGCACCGTGGTAAGTGCAGGAGCCTGGCTCCCAGGCATGTGGCCCCTGGGTTATGCTGGGGCACCCCAATGGGGTGGAGAGGGAAGGGAGGGGCCGGCTTGGTTACCTTGTGCCTCTACAGGACGGGCCACTTGGAAGATGGGCAAGTGTAGATTTTGTCAGAGCAGAGGTCCTTAGAAGGTCTCAGTGTCACTGTGGCTGGGGGTTGGGGGTATGGGAGGGCTATAAGGGTGGCCAGTGAATATGGCCCCAACAGTCAATGAAGTACAGCATTTATTAAGCACCTACTACATATCATACACCCAGGGTTAAAGCCTGTGATTTCTCACTGTTTTAGTCTCATCATCTCTTCAGTATCAACTCTGCTTTTCAAGTTTTTGCCCATGACCTGCTGTGGGTCCACCCCTAGGCACAGCCTCCTTAAAGTGGAGTAACAGGACCAGCTGCCTCCCTGGGTGGTGACCCACCCATCAGTGGTGCAAGCCGAGGCTGGGGACTGCGTGGTGGAGAGGATGGGGAGAGATTGAAGCATTAGGCACGGAGCTGCCTGGGGAGACTTCTAAGGCTCCCCCAGGCCTGTGAGCCAACTGGGCCTTTCTCAGACCTGCTGTTTGATGCCACAGAGGGCTGGCGTCAGGGAGGTGGGCGGCACAGTGGCCAGTCTGCTCAGGAGAAGTGGTCCAGCTCCCTGGGATATTTCCAGCCTGGCACCATCCCCCCTGGGCTGCTGTTCCCACACCATGCAGGGGAATAGGGGATCCAGCCCTGCCACTTCCAGGTCCCCTGATAGCTGCACCCCCTCCTTGACCTCTCGCCAGCTGTTTGCATGAGAGTGAAGTGGTCTGGGGGCCCAGGGTCCTGGTTTCACACCTAGCCAGGGCCTCTGAGCAGCTGGCACAGTCTGGTTGCACCCTAATGGCTCCTGGCCAAGTGTCTGGAGGTCCCCATGATGGTCTAACCTGCCTCCTTCCTTACATGGTATGTGCTTATGTCCACATAGCCACGTGGGCCTGGGACAGCAGCAGCCTTGTTTTTCTAACTTGGTGGCTCCTGGTCTCACAGTGGATTGGGGACACAGTCTTACTCCTCTGCCAGCCCCCTTGGTATAAGTCAGGACTCATGCCCACAGCACGGAGAGTTAATCAGAGCTGCAGGGCCAGCACAATATCCCAATGCTGTACCCAGAGGGCTAGGGATCCTCTGCGGATGCTATTGAGTCCTCAGAAAGGGACCCATGGCTGCATCATTGCCAGGATATTCATTAAGAGGAGCACAGAGGCGTCTGGGGGGAGCCCGGCCAACACTACACCTCTTGGGGCCTCATTCTCTCCCCTGGAGAATGGGCCAGGCTGGAGCAGCCCTGAAGATACCAGGGACCCTCCTGCCTCTGCTGCCCGGGGACCTTGTGCTGTGGCTTGGCTGCGGGGGCAGGGTGGAGCAGGCAGGAGAACAGGATCGTGGGGCTCAGTCCTTGGGAGAGAAAGAGGCCAGGAAGCAGGGAGTGGGGGGGAACGGGGGCGCTCTGCAGAGAAGCCTCCCCCAGGCCCCCTTGGTGTCCTCCCTCCTCCACCCTGAGCTGGGGTCTGTCCTTCCCCCACCTCTCCCTGAGCCTCAGGTCTCATTCTCTGCAGGCTGCCCCCAGGGAAGAGCTTCACTATACTTCCGTGGTATTTGACCTCCAGAGCCAGGATTCTAAGGCCTCTGCCCAGAGGCCCCGGGAGGAGGAGCCAGAGTACAGCGTGATAATGAAGAAGTAGATCCTAGTCTGGCCCTGACGTCTGGATGGTGTCCTCGGTGGTGACGGCAGGCAGCTGGGCTCCCCGCGGCTGTCCCTTTTGAGCCATCAGCCCGGCTGGCTTCACTGAGGGCAGGCAGGGTGGGGGTCTGGGGCACAGTGTCATCTCTCCTCTTTGTCCTGGTTTCATCCTGGCTCTGTGTGCAAAGGATGCAGCTCCTCCGTCCTGTCCCATGCGGCTCCAGGAAAAGACGCGGCTCACCTAGGACGGCACCTGCAAATAGCTTTGTAAATCACAGCTGCATAGAAATGGCCGGGACTGCTTGGGCGTGGGGAGGACAGGTGCAGAGGAAGATGCACGTCCATGAGCGGCGGACACAGGAGCACTAAAGATCAAATCCCCCCATTTCGCAGACAAGGAAACTGAGGCCCAGAGAGACGAGAGACTTGTGTATGGCTCTGGAACTGTTGGCAAGCTCCTCTGGACTCTTAGATAGGTTTATTTTTCAATATAAGAGGTATAATTAAACTTTCAAATACCTTATTGAGGGAGAAGAGAAAAGCTATTTGAACAATGCCTGCTCTGTGTCTGTGATCTTACGCTAAAGAAAGCTCCCAGGTTTGATGCCGGATGAGCACAGAGAGGCTTTGGGGGTGCGGCATGTCAGGGGCATCCTGAGAGGTGTCCTCATTGAGAGGGAGAGGGCAGGTCGCAGACGCTTCTCTCCGTGATGGGGAGTTTTCTTGTTGAGAGATTTTTTTTTTTGATTCTTAAACATTCAAACTCATTTATTTTTAAAAAATTTTTTTATTTCAGAATACTGTGGAGGTACAAACGTTTAGTTTACATATTTTGCCTTTGTACCGCCCGTCCCCTCCTCCCCCTGCCCGACACCCCATGACAGGCTGTTTGGAGTCTGCAGCAGCCACCAAAGGAAAAAAAGACATTCTATAATAAAGACATCTGCACGCAAATGTTTATAGCAGCACAATTCACAATTGTGAAGATGTGGAAACAACCCAAGTGCCCATCAGTACACGAGTGGATTAATAAAATGTGGTATATGTATACCATGGAGTATTACTCAGCAATAAAAAAAATGGTGAATTAACACATCTGGTATTATCCTGGTTGGAGCTACAGCCCATTCTTCGAAGCGAAGTGTCACAAGAATGGAAAAACAAGCACCACTGGTACTCACCATCCCCCAAACTGTGCTCCCCGCATCCATTCAGTGAGACTGAATGGATGCGGGGAGCACAGTTTGGGGGATGACCACGATTGTAGCTCTGACACGGGCAGTGCATGGGCAATATATATAGCCAAAGTGTTGTACCCCCATAATATTCTGAAATAAAAAAAAAAACCCACACTTACCACCCTCTTGGCTGTGTGAAGACTCAGGAATTTTCTTTTAACCCTTTTGACTTTCTGTTTTTAGTAAGTAACAATTGAAAGCAAAGGATGTATTTCACTTAAGTCAAGGGTTTTTGGAGCAGTTGTCTCTGGAACGTGGGCCAAAGGGTAAGTGGCCTCCAACAGGTGGAGAGACACAGCTCTGGTTGGTGTCATCTTTAGATTTTTAGTTATTTGTGTGTGTGCACATGAGTCATTCCAGATACTCTCTCCCTTTTGTTACTAATGTTCTGAGGTGCAAAAGAGGAAATACATGCACACACACACACACACACACACACAGAGGTCCATGGTGAGGCCCCACTGTGTGTGGCGGGGGCAGGAAGGGCCGGTTGTCAGCAGCAAGGCCTGTGGGTGCAGCTCACCCAGCTCCTGGCTGCCTTCAGCTCTGCCCTGAGGCCTTGGCCCGAGCTGCCAGTGGGGCCTGGATATGGTCCTTCCTCCTGCAAGAGCAGTGGGCGCCATCCCCTCAGTTCACCTAAACCCTACGCAGGCAGATGTCACTCCATTCCCATCAGGAGCAAGTGGGCAAGCTGTGACCAGAAATAATAGATAGAGGGTTGGGCCCCAAAGCAGTGCGGGCACAAATTCAGCATGTCCCGGACCTGGGCTGTACCAGAGGGGGTGGGGAGGGGGAGGAGGAAGAGCCTGCCTCCCGGCCTGGGCCAACTCCTGTCCCAAGGCCAAAGCCCCAAGCCCTTCCTTTATGTACCCCTCCGCCCCGCCTGTTTCCCCACCCTGCCCGGGCAGACAGTCCAAGGGCAGCATCCATTTATTCACTCTATAGCATTCACAGCCTGCTCTGTGCCAGGCAGCAGGCTGGGCCCTGGGGCACAGGGAGGCATGTGACACAGTCTCTGCCCCAATGGACTGTCAGGCGTAGAGGGAGGCAGACCCAGATCTGCTGCACTTGCCTCCCAGCCTGTGGACAGGGAGGAAGTGCCTCTATGGGCTGCTTGTCCCCCACTCATGGAAGGTTCCCTGCTAGAGTTCCATCTGAGCCGAGGTAAAGAAAACTCGGACTTTCCAAACTTAAGACAGAGAGGGGCCATCAGGGATTGATCAAAATGACAGGGCAAAGGTCCTGTTTTTTCTGTGCCCTGGGCTTGGAGTGAAGCTGGGGGTGGGGAGAAGGATGGGATGGAGCTGCCATTGTGCCCCATCTCCACATAAACGCACTTTCTTCATTGAGAGCAGGAAAGCTGTGCTCAGTCCTGTGTCTAGATGGTGCCACCTCTGAGAATTAGTTTGTCCCTGGGTGGGGGGGGGTATGTGTGCGTGGGAGATGTGAATAGTTACCGGAAGTCTTCAGGGAGAGCGGGGAGGGATGTCTTCACCTCTCCCTAGCAGAGACCCCAAAAGGGATAGAATTTGGAGTGTCCAAACCCACCTGGGCAGTCCAACTCCCATCCAGGAAGTTCTGAGTACCAAAGGACACTGGGAAAGACCATCTCTGTCAAGCCAGATTTTTTACAAGTTCACCTGTAGCCTTCCTGTGGGCAACCCCGTGGACGCTCATCCTGTGATTCCATAACAAAGGAACAGCAACATGGTGGCTCTTCCCTGAACAAAGAAGATTCATTTGGGGGTGATTTGCCAGGAGACACCATAACTTACATTTTACTTGATTGTAAATTTTTAATTCTATTCATTAAAAATTAGGGAATGGATTACATGATTCAAAACTCAAAATTTACAGGAGAATATACAGTGAAAAGTTAGTCTCTTTATTATTCCTGTCCCCAGTCATCCAGAGATAACCAATGTTAATAGTTTCTTACGTTTCTTCCCTGAGATATTCAATCATATTGCACACAAATATACATACACATACATGTATACATGGTCTATGTGTATATGCTCATTCCCATATGTGCACACTTATCCTCCCTCTTCCCAAAATTCCTGCACCTTAGTATTTTCATGTCACAACAATAGTGGAGATTATTTTCCATCCTCATATAAATGCTGCAGAAGATCCCATAATATTCCATTGGTTGAACGTGCCATGATGTACACATGCCATTTTGCACATTTTCATGGAGCACTGAAAGATAAAGTCCAAGAAGGTCAAAGAGTCTGTGCACTTCTAATTTTGATAGGTATTGTCAAATGGACAGCAACTTTGAAATAGCAATCTTAAAAATTCCACCTTATGAGTTATCCCTCTAGACATAAAAGTAATGTATTAATTTTTACCAAGAATATATAAGACCTCTATGGAGAGAACAAGAAAATTCCAATAAAGGTCGTAGAATATGATCTGAATAAATGGAGAGATATTTTAGGCTTTTATTTTGGATGACCTAATATCACAAAGATGTCAATTCTTCCTAAATTAATCAATATATTCAATGCAATCCCAATAAAAATTCCAGTGGATATTTTTTGAGGAACTTATAAACTTATTTTTAAAATTTATATGGTGAAATAAAGGTCTACAAATAGCTAATTCAACCTTTCAAAAATAGTTTTTAAAAAGGGAATTGTCCCACTAGATGTTGACATATTGTAAAGTCGTAGTAATCAAAATGATGTGGTATCACTGGCACAGGATCAAACAGATAGGTCAATGGAAAGACAGAAAGATCAAGGACAGACCACTGCGTTTCATTTAGTTCAACCAGTGTATGGTTGATCCATATAGTTCAGACCATATATGAACTGCATTTCATTTAGTTCATATACAGGAATTTAAAGCATGATCATAAAGGTGACCCCACAGGCCATCAGAGAGAGCATAGACTGCTTAGTGGATGGGAAACCAGCTCCCTATGCTGATAAAAACAACCTGGATCCCTATACACCTACCTAAAGACACACTCAAAGATGGAAAAAGGTCCTGAGAACACGTAAACAGGGTTTCCCAATCATTTTCCTACTTTAAATTCTCAAATGCAGAAAGCCATGTGCCAGGCACAGTGGTAGGTAAGACCGGGAATTCCAGGATGGATGGGACCAATCCCATACGCACCCCTTGTTTCTTTGCAACGTGGGGAGAAGCTATTACCTTGGTTTCTTGGGAGGCATCTTTGGGTCTGAGCTCCTTCCTGCCTCTTAGGAACTAAATGAAACAGGGCGAGTCACAGGTTGCCCGACCCTCAGTTATCTCATCTATAAAATGGGGGAATAACCCTGTAATTATTTATAGTTTGTGGTGAGGATAAAATGATAGCAAAGTACTGCAACTAAATAACACAAGAATACATGCAGTTGTTGTAAAATACTACCACTGCCCGTAGAGGGATCACAGCTGCCTCCCTGTTGCCCTTTACTCCCCAGTGCTCCAAACACAACCATCACCCCCTAGTCCGGCCTCTGATGGTTGTTCTTACATTGAAGCAATTGACGCTGAAGATGCTGCATCGTCAGAGCTTTAACCTGGAGAGAGGAACCTGTTAACCCCGAGTCATCCCTTTGGCTGGGATGTGGGAGTTGGGGGGAATCCTTCCTCTATCAGGGGGCTGTCCACTGCTCCTCCCCCACCCCATCTCTCTCTCTCTCTCCACACACACACACACACACACACACACACACCACGCCCCCCACACAGGAAGTAAAGTTAAAGTTTTGAAATGCTAACCGGTGCATTTCTGCAGTTCTGGTGGTTCCTATTCTCTCCCACCCACTGGGACTGCTGCCATCATTGCATCAGGGAGGGGGTGAGACAGCAGAAAGCAGAGAATACGGGTTGATCTTGTAGTTTCAAAACCTTCAAGTCTTTGCTGGAAAAGGAAGGGACGCGCAGATGAGCACAGACCATAGATTTGAGGAAATAGTGAGGAGCAAGAGAAAATTTTCCAGCCTGAGACCAGAAGAGGGTGGTCTGAACTGGAGAGGGGGAGAGGAGAGAGCTGGTGGGGCTGCCGAGGGGACCTGCACGGGGACCTGCCCAATGTGGCAGCCATTCACCACCGGCTGGCATCGAGCCCTGGAAATGGGCCAGTCCAAACTGAGACGGGCTGTGAGTCTATGGCTTAGTGCAGATGAAAGAATGTAAAACAGCTCATTGATAATTTAACCCAATTTTACATGTCGAATTGATAATGGACGTATTGGGGTAAAGAAAATACATTACTAAAATCAATTCCACTTGATTTTCCTTCTTTTTTTTAGGGGATTGAGTGAGCTGACAGGTTTATTCACACAACGGAATGCTCCACAGAAGTGAAAACACATTGCCTTCTTTATTTCACAGAAGAGCCACAGGCCAGAGAGTCTGCCTGAAATGACAAATGCTGTCCTGTTGCGTAACGGAAAGTCTGAATCTTGAATCCAGGGCTCCTAGATCTTAGCACTTCAAAAAACTTTCACTTTGAAACAATTTCAAACTTAAAGAAGAATTGTGACAACAGTACAAAGAACTCCCATACACCCTTCATCCACACTTACCTATTTCAAAAAACATTCCCACATTTTTGTTATTTTGTTTCTATCTATATATTTTTTTCCTGAGCTGCCTGAGAGCAGATTGCTGACATCGTCTCTATTTGAATGGGCTGGGTATGCCAAGGTGCCTCCCTGGTGCATTTTCTTATGGTATCTGGTGAAGGCCTCCTGTAGTTGTGCCTTGTCTTTGTTGTGCAATCCAGGTTCACCTTCAAAATACAGCAACTTCCTTGGCACAGAGTGCCAACATGATAAATATTTGCAGGATTAAATAATGTTAGGTTAATCATTAATATATGCACAACAGGTCCAAGGAGGTAGAAGATACTCTTTAATTAACCCGAGTCCTTCAGAAAGATAACTCAGGGCTGACTTACCCAAAGTTTAGAAAATGACCTCAAGACCATGTGGGTTTTTTTTGTTTGTTTGCTTTTAAACCTCATACTCCAGAAAGTTTGCTGTTTGGGCAACACTAGCAGTGGTTTGCAGACCTGGTTCCGCCTTGGGCCAAAAGGTAGAGATTGGATAACCATGTATCTCCACCCTGTGGCCACATCTGGAATCACACATCCCTGGATCCCAAGCCTGTTGTGTTTGCCCAGCTGGTCTGTCAATAAAGAAGGAATTCTGTATTTTCGGGGTCATGCCCATGCCGCTGAGAAGAGGAAGGGCTCAAAACAGGGATAAGGGCAGAAAACCCCCTCTCGGCTTGCCAACCCCCTACCATCCACCACTGTCATGTTATTGTGCAAAAGGAAAACTCAATTCCTCCCCAACCTTGAGTTTCCTAATTTCATGCCAAATTGCCTCTTCCCAAATCCTGGATTTTTCCCACCCTGACTGCAGTGTGTCAAAGGGAAGGGTAGCCACCCCACTTGTGCTTGGTAATGGGTTTGAGGTCAGACAGAACAGGCCTTAAGTCTCACCTCTGCCCTTGCCACCTATATTGTCTGGGGCTGTCATTCAAGGCCATGTGAATCTCCGTTTCTTCATTTGTAACCAACAATAGCCCAGTGCCCCTCTAATGCATCTTTCCTCACCACACTCTAAAACTCGCTCTTCATTGTGTATTTTGAGAGACGGGGATCTTGCTATGTTGCCCAGGTGAGACTCAAACTCCTGGGCTCCAGCGATCCTCCCACCTCAGCCTCCCGAGTAGCTGGGACCACAGGCGTGCGCCATTGTGCCAGCTACAGCAAGCTGTCTATGACAGGCTGCGGCCACTCTCTCGTCCTGCCCTCCATGCTGCTCTGTGGCCTCTGGGACTCTCCAGGCACCTGACTGCAGTCTCGCTGTCTGCAAGTTCTCTGTTGCCAATTCTTTTCTTTATTGCCCTTCCCAGCGCCTTTGAATGTTGCCCTTTAGACGCTCCCCTTTGACCTACATCCTGCAGCTCTGGGCCCCCCGGTGCAGTGGAGCCCACAGCCTACTCCTGAAAGCCAGGCTGAGGGCAAAGCCTGGGCTCCCGTGCGTCGGGAAGGAAAGCAGAGCATGGGAAATGCAGCACCTACCTTTCAGGATTGTCGAGAGGGTAGTGTGGAAGCATCGAGTGGAGTCCTTGGCCCAAAAATGTTCTGTCTGTATGTGAGTTACCTCCCTTGCTTCTTCCCTCCCTCCCTCCCTCCCTCTTTCTTTACTTCTTTATTTCTTTCATCTTTCTTCTCAGCAATTGTTAAGCAATTCTATAAGGCACCGTGACCTTTGTTTTAATAAATATAGGAGGGAGCATAACTAGCCACTCTTTTACTAGTAAATCCCGACAGCACATGTTGGCCGCTGCAGCATGAGGAGGTGACTGAGTGGCCTCAGCTGGCTTGTGCAAGTGGTAATAGCAAGTGTTCAATAGCAACATATCAGAACAAATCCTAAGAATGGGGGCTGTACCAACCAGACACGTAACTGTTTAATAACTAAAGCCGGACGCTGGCAGCTGTCGGTTAGTTAATGCGTGCAGTGGATGGATCAGGAATGCCAGCAAGCAGAAGGGATGATGGGTTTCCAGGAAAAAGCGGGAGCTTTGATTTACAAGGATCCATAATCACCTAACACTCCACTAACTGAATTCGAGATCACAGTCAGCATAGGAGCAGAACAGGCTCGGAAGCATCCCTCTCTGAGCATTCCAAGCATCGGTCGGTGAGAGAGTCAAGCATGTCCTAAACTTATCAGATTATCAGTCTTGTGGGCCATCAGCTGATCAAAAGGATGTGGGGTCAGGAGAAAGTTCTGCATAAAATTCTCTATGCATGTCAGAGAGAGCTCTGGGAAATAGGCTTTGGGGCCATTTTCACTCATGTCACAAATGAAGTTAAAGCTGTTTCACCCTCACTAACACCAGAGCGGGCCACTCAATGCCTCCGGAAGACCCTGGAGTGTGTGTATGTGTGTGTGTGTCGGGGGGGAGTTCCATAACGAGAGAGATGGAACTCTATGATCTATATCATGTCAACTGGAGCTTTCTCCTAAGTCTCCCTACACAACATTTCGTTTATGACAAGCTGATGCCTGTCTTATTATTTGGTAGAGCTATACGCAATTTATGTAGAGTGTTGTTTTGAGTCTTCTCAACTAATTCCCATTCTGATTTTTTTTAAAGTTGTGAGCAAACAACCTATTCAGGCATTTTGAATCAGAGCTATCTGAACTGGGGGGACCCAACAAATCAGGTGGTTACTATCTTGAAGCCAGGAACAGTGGTTAGAAGAGGAACTAAGTCATCCATCCATCCATCCATCCATTCATCCAGTAACAATTATGTGTGAAGTTTTTACTATGTGGGGACACAGTCTAGGAGCTCAGAGACCAACTGGGGAGACCGACAGATAAATGTCAAAATGTTACTGCAAAATGTCATAAGTTACCCTGATAAAGATATGCACTGAGTTTTGGGAGCAGAGAAGACAAGCATATCCCACTGTGGTGGAGAGCAAGAAGGTATCTGGGTAGCTTCCTGAAAATGGCTCTTGGATGATGGGTGGAGTCTTACAAGATCGGCAGAAGCGAGCCAGGCAACACGGAAGGGAAGCGCAAGGCAAGCCGGACGATGTGAGGTAGGGTGCGGGGAATCAAGGGCTGACAGCACATAGAGGAGGCGGGGGCTAGGGGTAGGAAGTGAGGCTGGAACAGGGAGGCCAGTTCATAGAACATCTGGCACTAAGGGGCTTATTAGATTTTATTTTATAAACAATTCAGGAGCCATTGAAAGGTTTTTTATATATATTAAAAAGTACAGAAGAAACATCTATTCTTTGTTTAAAAAATAGAAAATATGGACCAATATAAAGAAGAAAACAATATAATGCACATGTATCTATACTTTTCCTCATAAAATATGGGTTCAAATAACATATACTCTATCAAAAATTTATATAATATTCCCTCTTATGAATGTAATGTACTTTATTTAACTTCTTCTGTACTGTTGGACATTTAGGTTGTTTCTAGTTTCTTACTATAGTAACCAATGGTGTTATGACCATTCTTGCACATAATTATTTCTTTAGGACAAATTCATAGAAATTTCTTGGTCAAAGGATAGTATATTTGAAAGGATTTTGGTGCAATTTATTCTCCCATCAGCCTTGTGAATGAGTGCTTTGCAAATTAAGAACATTAACTCTTTGTCAAGTGCCTGTAACATTTCCCCCACAGTTTGTCATTTATTAGAAAATTTTAAGGGTCTTTTCACCCAGTGAAGTTTCATATTTTTATGTGATCAGATTTCTCCATCTTTTTTTTATGATTTATGAAATTTGAGTCCTCCTTATAACTTTCCTATTTCAAGATTCCAATAGCTTACCTGTTATTCTAAAACTTCTGCAGTTTCATTATATATATATATATATTTTGTTTGTTTTTTTTTTTTGAGACAGGGTCTCACTCTGTTGCCTGGGATAGAGTGCAGTGGCATCACCAGAGCTAACTGCAACCTCACACTCCTGGGTTCAGGTGATTCTCCTGCCTCAGCCTCCCAAGTAGCTGGGACTACAGGCATGAGCCACAGTGCCTGGCTAATTTTTTTTTTTTTTTTTTTGTGAAGAGACAGGGTCTTGCTCATGCTCAGGCTGGTCTCAAACTGCTGACTTCAAGCAATCCTCCTGCCTCAGCCTCCCAAAGTGCTAGGATTACAGGCATGAGCCACTGCGCCATTTGGCTTACCAAATGAAGTATGAATAGAACTGTAGTTGTTCTAAGACTTAGCCAGTTATCTTGGCGCCATTTATTGAATAATCCCTCACACCCCATGTGCTGTCCTGGGCACCTCTGTGCGCGACTGGAACCTTAGAGAGAGGGTTGAGTGACTTGCTCAGGATTTGAACACAACTCTGTTTAGCTCGAAAGTCCACATCCATTCCTTGCTGCCCCTTTTAGTTAAAATTAGCCTGTTAGTGAGACCTTTGATTTTTGATCACTGTTCTTTGATTTGCCAAAATGACAGCAAATTATTAAGGTCTACACTGCTTGGGAAGGGTCACCCTGTCTGGGTCGCTTGCATCCCAGCAGGGGCTGGCTGCAGCCTGCTGATTAACCTAGGGGTTTTCAGGTTGATGCCACACACAGGAAAGAGGCCTGGAAGGGACGTCCTCATTAGGGGGCAGCTACTGTTGTTTCGTGCTATCTGAGGGCCCTGAGAAATCCCAGACACCAGTGTCTCCTCTGCCCATCCATCAAAGCATCTACACTCCACCCTGGGGGGCTCGTTTATTTGCATCTGCAGATCTCACCAGACTCTGCACCTCTGGAGGGAGTTAGGAGTCTCTGGGGCAGGGAAGGTTCTTAAACAAGGCTCAGGATCAGCCTGGTGGGACGTGAGGGGACATCCCTTGGCTTGAGTGGGACTCTGTGGCCCTGCTCTTGAAAAGGTGTAGGGCTTTGCATTCTCTCACCCACTCTAATGCAGCCGTGGAGTGGAGAAAAAGCCTCGGAGGGGGATACCTGGGATTTAGGCAGGTCTAGGAGTCTCCCAAAATGCTAGAGAAGGAGGCGGCAGGAGCCCAGAGTCTTCTAACCCCAGGCCTGTCACTCACTGAAGGGAAACTCCTGCTTTCACCTGGATCCCAGGTTCTGGTGCACCCACGGTGTTCACCTGCATCAGTGAGGGCTGGCGGCCTTTAGGCCACTGTGAATTTGTGGCCCCCATAAAGTCCCTGAGGTATGCATGGCCTCTTGTCACTCCTAGCACTGATGCTATGGCTTGAGTCACATTTCAGCTAAAGTCTCAGGCTGCTGCCAGCTCCCCCATGGTCTGGAAGTCTCCCAGTCAAGTTAGAGAGACTCTGCTCAGCCACAGAATTACATGCACTCAGTGCCCACACTCCGTCCTTACAAGCAGAGTTGCCCAGTGCTCTGCAACACTGACTGAGAAATAGCCTGGAGTATGCAAGCCTGAGATACAGCCTCTTCCCGCCCTGCTCCAGGGCCACAGATCCACACGTGAAGCACAGCCTGAGTCTATGTGCCTAAGGGAACAGACTTCCAGAGTCTACACTGGGAGCTCCCATGAAACCCGGCCAGAAAAGTGTGCAAAGGGCAGAGCTTCTGGCCTCCCTGTCACCTCAATTTCTGACCCATACCACTGGGGCTCTGGCTTTGGGCCTTATACCAGCCCCCACCTTTGTCATTGCAAGCATCCTTCCTCCTGGGGACAGAGCTTTAGGGGGTTGACTTCAGGAGGATCTACTGTCTATCTATAGATATTTTGAGGTAGCAAGTTCCCTGGTTTCAAATTCTCTGCTGGCAGAGGCAGCACACCCTGGTCAGTGGTTGGAGGGGCCTGAACTGGGAGTCACGGAAACTGGCTCAGAGTCTGGGAAGTTGGGGCTGACAGGGACAGAGCAGGTCAGGCATCAACCATTTCACAGGTATAAAAACACAGGTTGGGGGAATGGGCCCAAGACCAGGCTGTTTGTACAGAACCTGGATTCCAGACCAGACTCTAAATAGACCCGAGTCAACTTCTTTGAGCTGAGTTCCTTTACCTGTGAAATGGGCTCGAGACTAGCCTGGCCCACCACTTGGGGCTGTCAGGAAGGACGGATGGGATGGACGTTGTAAAAATAGGGTACTGTCAGCTTTTAAAACATGGCAAGGCCAGGTGTGGTGACTCACGCCTGCAATCCTAGCACTTTGGGAGGCTGAAGTGGGAGGATCGATTGAGGCCAGGAGTTCGAGATCAGCCTGAACAATATAGTGAGACCCCATCTCTACAAAAAATAGAAAAATTAGCCGGGCATGGTGGTGCACGCCTGTAATCCCAGCTACTTGGAAGGCTGAGACGGGGGGATGGCTTGAGCCTGGGAGTTGGAGGTTGCAGTGAGCTAGGATGACGCCACCACACTCCAGCCAGGGCAACAGAGCCAGACCTTGTCTCAAAAACAAACAAAAAACGTGGTGAGTGTGCAAGTTATGCAATGCCGTCAACCCAGGATGTAAGTTCCTCTTCTCTCCCCTGACTGTCCGCCTGCACTGAGCCTCACATTTATCCATGAGACGGAGGTCAGAAAAAGTTCAGAAAACTTTCTGACTGCCTCTCATGGGCAGCAGGAGAGTTTGGGGTCCAGTGGATAGACGAATGTACCTGTCCCCTTGGGGATTATTCTGCCTCCTAAAATGGGCATAGGGACCTGGTTTCACTTGGTTGGACCAATCCCCTGCAGTGCTCTTTGAGGTGGATAGAGTTAAGAAACAACGCAGAAGCAATCGTTGAGACCCCCTCGCAGAACATCACTCTGGTGAATTTACCTGGGTCTGGTCCTCATCCCTGCTAACCTAGAGCCTGGCCTCCATCCAGACAAGCAGAGAGGCTCAGACTTGATTGTAACTCTCAAGTCATTTATTTTAGGGATATTCCTTTCTAGGAAACAAATGCTTGCAGCCCTCATCTGGTTTTCTGATTTCTGGTACTTGGGAGGCTGTCTGAGGAGGCAGGAAGCAGCTCGCAAGCATGGGCTTGAACTGGTGTCCCTGAACCTGGGGCAAGTCCTCCTGCATCCAGGCTGGCCTTGAGTGGCCCACCTGGCCTCTGTCTTTCTTTGTGTTCCATCGCCAAATATTCTGCTGCTGGTGTCACATTCTTTGCTTCTCAACTTTGGTGCTACTGTATTTAATTTTTTTTTTGGTGGGGGGGTGATTTTTTAAAAAGATATAATTCACATACAGTAAAATTTGAACTTTTAAATTCGGTGGTTCTTAGGAGATTCACAAAGTTGTGTGACCCTCTCCACTACCTTATTTCAGAACATTTCTATCATTCTAAAAAGAAACCCTATTCCCACTAGCAGCCACTCCCCATTGGCCCATTCCCTCCCCAGCCCCTAGAAACTACTAATCTACTTTCTGTCTGTATGGATCTGCCTATACTAGACACTTTATATATGAATGGAATCGTGCAATTTGTGGTCTGTTGTGTCTGACTTCTCCCATTTGGCATGTTTTCATCCATGTTGTAGCATGCATCAGAACTCCATTCCTTTTTATGGCTGAATGATATTCCATTGCATGGATATGCCACACTTTATTTATCGAGTCATCGGCTGATGGACATTTGGGTTGTTTCCACCTTCTGGCTATTGTGAATAGTGCTGCTGTGAACATTCATGTGCAAATTTTCTTGTGGACATTTTTTTTCAGTTTTCTTGGATATATACCTAGAAGTAGAATTGCTGGCTCATGTGATAACTCAATATTAAATTTATTGACATTTTGGATGGGATCATTCTCTGTTATCCTGAGTGTTGTAATCCCTCTACCTAGCAGATGTCACTAGCACCCCTCACACACATACCAACTGGGACAACCAAAATTGTCTCCAGACATTGCCAGATGTGGGGCAAAATTGTCCCCAGTTGAGAACCACTGGTTTCAAGGGTGTGTCGGCTTATTAGAGAAAAGCCAAGGACACTCCCTGTGTCTTTCTAAACTTTCTCCTACTCATCCCCCAGTGCTGAATTTTAATTTAAATTGACTGTGCTTCTCTCAGAGCCAGGCTCCCACTCTCATACTCACAGCCACCCCCGTTTCCTGTCATTTCCTCCTTCCCTTATTTAAGCCTTTCTTTATCAACTGTCTCCTAGGCACCAGGTGCTGTCCTCACCCTGGGGTGGGGAAGTAAACAAGATAAGTTTTCCTCCTCCCCCTCCTGCTTGTCACCACCAATAAACAGTGGTTGGTGCCTGCCCACACAGAGGGCTCATGTGTTCTACAAATTCACAATGAAAAGTCAGTTAGAAGCCATCGAGTCTACTACCCTCATATACACACGACGTTAGGAGGACAGGAGCAGAGAAACTAGAGAAGGAACCAGACAGAGACGGTCACAGCAGAGCCGGGGCCAGAACCCAGATGCCCTGAGCCTGCCAGGTACCGCTTGAGCTTCCATTTACCCAGGGCCGGGCTGCCTGTCCTGACATGATCCACTCCCAGGCTTCAGCAGCTGCCCTAGCAAATGCTGTGCAAACCCAAAGTTGTCTTTCACTTTTTTAGTTAAAAAAATTTTATTTTGGAGCCCTGAAAGACTCAAATGAGTTGCCCAGGAGAGGAAAGACTAGAACATGGGATAGCCCCTCCTGGTTTTATTCTCAGAAGCTCTTGGTCTTTTTCTCGGTGTGGCATTGTATGCTTTTCACTATGAACCCAACCTGCTCATCCAGCCTTACGTCCCCTCCTCCTGCCATCCTGAGAAGCCTCCCTCATCTCCCCAGGCTCCTTCTTGCCTTTGCATGGTGCACGTGTCCCCCTCTGTCTGGAAGGCCCCTTCCTCCTTCTGTACCTGGGAGACTCCTACTTATGCATCCATGCCCAGGTGAAATGTTCCACCCTCTGAAGCCTCCACTGGTCACCCTGGAATCAGATGGCTACTACTTCTCAGTGGCCACCTTCTTGTGCATTTCACACTTGTGTCACTTGTCCCTGGGATGGGGATGGCTTGTGGCCGTGAGCTATTTGAGTGCAGAAATGATAATTTGTCCCAGAGCCCAGCTCAGTGCCTGGCACACAGTAAACACTCAGTCCACCTGGCTCCGTGATGAGTCACTGTGTCACTGGGAACAGGACAGGTCTTTCCACCCTAATCCCCCCAGTGCCAGGAGGCTGAGAGGGAGCAGGGGTGGGGCAGCTTTGTGATCTCCCCCAGCTCCTGCCCCATCTGATGTATAAAAGGCAACAAATCCCCATCCCACGTGGACAGCAGTCCAGCACTGTCAGATGGAAATATAATGGGAGTCATGAGTGTAGTTCTAAATTTTCTAGTAGCTACATTAAAAAAGCCTAATTTTACCTAAAAGCTAATTTTAGGTAAAACTAATTTTAGTATAGATTTGACTTAACCCAACACACTCAAAATAATATCATTTCAATGATAATGGAGATATTTAAATTTTTTTAATAATAAGTCTTCAAAACGTAGTGTCTGTGTGGCACAGCACATCTCGACACAGACTGGCCACACTTGCAAGTGCTCAAGAGCCACACGTGGCTTGTGGCCGCCGCGTTGGTCTGGGTGCTTGTTCCCAATTCCTTCCACGTCTAGCCCAGATCTGCCCTGTGGCCCTCTTCATCCTCCTCCTCCCACCCTCCGGCTAGGCCTTCACTTTAGGTATTAGAAGAGGTAATGGTGACAGAATACGCTCAGGGCTGGGTTGGACGAGCGATGGATGCCTGACTGTGAGCTCCATCTTGGCTCCATGATCACAGAACGCGGATACTTCCCATGTGTGAGCACAGGTCGCGGCAGAGCTCCCAGGCTCACACCGTCACTCCTGCCTCTGACCAGCCATCTTCCTCCCCAAGGCCCTTGTTTTTTTCTCTTTGAGGTCAGGACAATGCCCTAAAATAAGTCTTTAAGGTGGAGGCTCTGCATGCCCTTCCTGCTTGGCGAGTAGGGTATGATTAGAGTTGGATTTTTCCTTCCCATATTTGCTCTACAGGATCAGTTTAATTGGTGTTCAGCTTATCTTTGGGACACTGATGTCCTGTGTTGGGTGGTGGAGACACATATGATTCTGGGGGAGCATATGTGCGCCAAATTACAGACAGGCTGTCAGCTCTGTGCTATGCTGGCAATACGAATACACTCTCCCGGGGGGTTTCTAGCACTGACTGATACAAGAGGCACAGCATAGCACACCAAGGGCCCACACCAGGGACCCGTCATCAAAGGAGACACCAGAAGATGGCAAAACGTCTTCCCTCTTCCTGCATAAACTTGGGAGTCCGATGTGGGTAGTAACATCCTGTGCCGTCTCTGGTGGCTCCAGATAAATAGTTGATCATTAATGCGTAAACAGTGATGTCTCTGAGACTGGCTCAACCGGGTGTCTCTGGCAAAGGGTCAAGCTAGACCCTACACCCACGTACGGGGGACCTCCTGACCAGGGCCTGCGCTATGCCTGGGAGACTTCTGCTGCTCCTGCACCCAGGCCTGGGCCAGCAGGGCCCCATCTTTGGGCGAGGCCACCCGAGGATGCCCTGGGGTTAGGACACACCCTTGCTGGGAACGGGGAGGGAGTGAGGCAAAGCCCATTAGCGCATGAGGGGCAGTTGTTCCCTGATAAATACAGCTTTAGGAGGGTAATTGGCAGTTAAGTAAAGTCTTAATACTTTTCTTCTTTTTTTTTTGCCAGGGCCATAGTCTCCTTGGGTTTGTCCTGAGAACCTAGAAAGGGTGGTGGCTTATGCAAGACTTCAGCTGTGAGGAGCGTGTGCCCTCACGGAGCCTTCTGTTTACAAAAAGGGGATGGCCCTCACCCGAGCTGGGCAGCTGAGGGGGAGGCAGGGGCCGTCCCACAGAGAGCCCCCGGCCTCAGGAAAGGGCGGGAATGCAGGAGCCTGTGCACACGTGGACCGAGGCACAGGGACCCCAGAAGACACGAGAGGGACAGACAACAGAGGGGTTCCAGCAAGGCTTCTGTAGCAGGCATTTTGGTCTCCTCCTACCCAACTTCCACTCCAAGATGGAGCCACCATCAGGCCTGGGTGTCCACCCCTGCCCACGTGAGTCAGGGGAGGACGGTCCCAGCTACAAGGTGGTCCCAATCACCTGGTTGGTGATTAACTGCAGGGTGGTCACCTGAGTCTGAAGCAGCCAGACAGACACCAGGGAGATGTGATGGAGGGGCTCTAGAACCTTCCTGGGAGCCCAGGCCTGGTTTTCTTCCTCAGAAGCCCTCGTGTCTGGGTGTGACCACCATCTGCTACCTACCTTCTGGGAATCAGGAGACAAACCAGCCATAGAATGAAGAAAATTTTGAGGCAATGATGCAGGAAGGAACTTGTATCATCCAACCTCAAGGACACCCCCAAAGACAAAACAAACCAACCAAAAGCCCCAGATGAATAGTTAGCAGTGAAACTAGAGAGGAAGCTGTGGCTGTCCTGGAGCCAAATGTCCTTCCAGAGAGGCTGGTGTTTGGGGATGAACTTGGGAGATCAATAGACTTAGGCCATTCAAAGTGGGTAGCTGGATGTGAGACACCCCTTAAGGCCAGAATACTCAATGGGTCTACCTCCTCAGTAAAATGGTGGCTAGAAACTACCTACTTGTGAGCAAAGAGAAATGGCTTTTAAAAAATAATAATTAAAAACTGGACATCCACATGCAAAAGAACGAAGTTGTACTCTTACCTAACATCGTATGCAGAATTAACTCAAATGGATCACAGAGCTAAAGGGAGACCTAAAACTATCAAACTCTTAGAGGGAAACAGAAGGCAAAAGCTTCACAACACTGGATTTGGCACTGATTTCTTGGCTATGACACCAAAGACACAGTTAACAACAACAAAAAAAATAGACAAATGGGACTTCATGAAAATTTGAAAATTTTGTACACCAAGAGACAGTATTGACAGAATAAAAAGGCAAATCACAGAATGAGAGAAAATACTTGCGAATCATATAGCTGATGAGGAATTATATCCAGAATATCTAGAGAACTCCTGAAACTCAACAAGAAAAATACCAAAATACCTGATTAAAAAATGGGCAAAGGACTTGACTAGACAGTTCTTCAAAGAAAATGTTCAAATGGCCAATAAATATATGGAAAGATGCTCAACATCACCGCTTACCAGGGAAATGCAAACTAAAACCACAGTGGGCTGTCACCTCAGCCGCTTAGGATAACTGTCATAAAAACAACAGAAAACAACAAATGCTGGTGAGGAGGTGGAGAAATTGGCACCCTCGGGCACTGTTGCTGGGAATGTAACATGGCACAGCCATTGTGGAAAAAAGTGTAGAGGTTACTCAAAAAACTAAAGCTAGAACTACCATATGATCCAGGAGTCCCACTTCTGGGTATTTATCCAAAAGAATGTACAACAGGATTGCCCAGTGATATTTGCACTCCCGTGTTCATTGCAGCATCTTCCATAACAGCCAAGGGGTGGAAACAACCTCAATGTCCATCAGTGGATGAACTGGATAAAGAAAACGTGGTACCTACATACAATGCGGTACTGGGTGGGGGGATCCAAAAAATTTATTTTTATAGTGTGCCTGAAAGTAGGCCAAGGGCATAATTTTTTTCTTATTATTTCTTTTTTTAATTATTATTTTTAATTGACATAATAATTGTACACATTTATGGGTACAGTGTGATATTTCCATACATGCATACAATCTGTAATGATCCAATCAAGGTCATTGGGATATCCATCACCTCCAACATTTACCCTTTCTTTGTGTTGGGAACATTCAAAACCCTGTCTTCCTGCTATCTGAAAGTATACAATAAATTGTGGTTAATTAGAGTTGCCCTACAGTGCTATAGAACACTAGAATGTATTCCTCCTGTCTAGCTGTACTTTTGTATCAGCGGTCCCCAACCTTTCTGGCACCAGGGACCGCTTTCATGGAAGGCAATTTTTCCACGGAGCTGGCGGGGGGAGGCAGAGCTCAAGAGGTGATGCAAGTGATGGGGAGCAGCTGTAAATACAGAGGAAGCCTCATTAGCTTGCCATTCACTTCCTGCTGTGCAGCCCCCCCAACACCCCCCCTCCCCGTTCCTAAGTTTCATGGAAGACAATTTTTCCATGGATGGGGGTGGGGGATGGGGGCAGAGCTCTGTGGCCCAGTCCCTAACAGGCCAGGGACTGGTACCAGTCCACAGCCTGGGGGGTTGGGGACCACAGTGTTAACCAACCTGTGACTGTTCCCTACTACCCTTCCCTGCCGCTAATAACAACTACTCTACTCTCTACTTCTATGAGGTCACACATATGACTGAGAACACGTGGTATTTATCTTTCTGTGCCTGGTTTATTTTACTTAACATAATGTCCTCCAGGTTCATCTATGTTGCCGCAAATGACAGAATTTCTTTTTTTTTTTTTTGTGGCTGTATAGTCTTTTATTGTGTTATATACCATATTTCCTTTATCCTACAATGGAATATTATTCAGCCTTAAAAAGAAGGAAATCCTGCCGTATTCTACAACATGGATGAATCTTGAGGATTTTATGCTAAATGAAATAAGCCAGTCACAGGAAAACAAATACTGCATGCTTCCACTTACATGAAGTGGCCAAAGTAGTCAGACTCGTAGAAGCAAAAAGTAAAATGGTGGTAGCCGGGGCTGGGGGGAGGGGAATGGGGAGCTGCTGTTCAATGGGCGCAGGGCTTTGGTCACACAAGATGAAAATGTTCTAGATATCTGCTGTGCAACAACGCGCACATAATTAACAATACTGTGACGTACACTTAAAAGTTTGTTAAGAGGGCAGATTTCACGTTAGGTGCTTTTTGGGTTTTTTGTTTTGTTTTGTTTTTTAACCACAATTAAAAAGAAGAAGAAGAAAGAACCCACGTCCCAGGCCCTGGTGAGGGCCTTTCTCCTGGCCCCAGCCTTCTGCCCTCGGCTCTGAACTTCCCCTGTGGTCATGCAGCGGCTCAGAAGTAAAGGCCCAGGCGGAGGAGCCCGTGGGGAAGGAGAAGCTGTGCTTTCCTCTTACAAGAGCAATGCACGCCTGCCCTCTGCCCCTCTCCACTGCCACGAGCTTCTACGATCAGTGCTAAGGTCAGCTTGCGATGAATCCTCACCGCCCACACCTATAAGAGCATGAGCCTTCTGCTCCAGGCGCCTAATCAAAACACATTTGTTAGAAAATGCAATCCCAGCTCTGGTAGCTTGTTGATTGACTTTCCGTCTTTCGCCTCTACCCCAGAGAGTAGACATACTAGGCGAGCTTTTCTTGTTAGCTTTCAAATACCCAAGGGGTATTTCCCAGAAACACGTTTGGAGGGTGCAAGGATGTGTGTGGTGGGGGTGGTATTCAAGACAGACGGACAGAGAGGCCTACTCTACTCCAGTGGATTCTCTTCGATGGAGTCATAACAGCCCAACCACACTATTTCCAAAGAGAATAGGGAATTCATTGAATATTAATAATAAGAAACAGCAGGAAAAGTATGGACAACATGTTCACAATTGCCAGTGGCCCCCCACCCCTTTGAGTCCAGCTGGCAAAGCCACTCGGCTCCTGCCCTCCCTTCCGCAGAGCTGAGGTGTCATCCCCGAGTCCAGCTGGGTCTCCGGGAGGCTGGATCCAGGGGAGTATTCACTGAGGCAGGGACCCTGCAGCTTGTGGCCTGTGGGCCTTGGCCCCCAACAGAATGACTCAAAGGGTCTTAGCCTGGCTTAAACTCTGTCCTCTCTGGGCACTATGGAATTTTCAGGGCCACCATTGGCCCTGAAACTAAGTCAGAGAAAGCGTCTCTTTGGCTGCAGGGCAACAGAGGAGATTACAGGGTCCCCATGGGGAGGGGAGAAGACCCTGCGAGGGACCAGGGCATCCCCTCTCCTGTATCCCTGCTGAGAATCAGGGCCTACCCATTAGGACAAAGGACAAGTAGACACATCCTCACGGGTGTTCAAAGGGAAACATTCCAGACGTGCGTATGGGTGTGCATATGGTGGGAGGGGGGTGGGAGAACATCTCAAATGGGGCTGTTTCTCCTCACGAGAAGTGCAGATCCCTTTGATATGAGGACCCCTGACCCATATGGCATGCAGTGGCCTATTCAAGCGCATTGTTGCTATGAGTGAGGCGTCTGAAAGAGACAACATTATTTCCCTCGAACAGTTTTCATTATTAACATTATTTAAATAACATCATTTCCCTGAGACAGTTTTCATTACTGCCCTCCCCGGTCTTGAGGTAGTTCTTGAGGCTCAGTGAGGTCTTGGGGAGAAGCCCCAAGCAGCTGTGCTGAGGAGATTCCC
The DNA here is from genome assembly GCA_023783475.1 of Daubentonia madagascariensis. Classification (NCBI taxonomy): domain Eukaryota; kingdom Metazoa; phylum Chordata; class Mammalia; order Primates; family Daubentoniidae; genus Daubentonia; species Daubentonia madagascariensis. Next base: position 6,947,535 of record JAKFHU010000487.1, on the reverse strand, counting down.
AGGCTGCAGCCCCCAGGAAGACCCAGCCCCTGGGGGGGCCCAGGGAGGCTCCTGTCCCTCCTTAGCCCTGAAGACTCAGAGCCGGGTCCTCACCGGGCAGAGGGGACATCCAGCTTCTCACACCCCCGGACCAGGAACTCACCACAGAATCTCCCTCCTTGAGTTTGGGGGAGGCACATTAGTCAGGGTTCTCATGAACATGAGTCACCAAAACCCAACTTGACTAGCTTAAGACAAAAGATGTTTAAAAAACGTGTATATCAGGTGCTCAAGCAAAGATGGTGCTCAGCTGGTCTCCGGAGTGACAGAAACCAAGGGCTGGGTGGGTCTTCCTCTCCATCTCTCTCTCCGTGCTTCAGTCCCAGGCTCAGTGCCCAAGTTATGCCAGCAGGGGGGACACCATGGTTTGGACTCCACCCCAACAGCTCCTGACCAAGAGAACAAGGTGCCAGCACCAGGCTCAGAGGGGCCTGAGTGGCATCCCTGAGCTGTGCAAGGCAGGGAGGTGCCTGCCAGACCCCAGACCAGGATGGGGGCCCAGGGCCCCAGCTCAGCCACTGCATCCTGAGGACTCGGAGGTGTTTCTTCCACAGCCTAGGCTTCCTCTGGAAACTGGGTCCAGGGTGGGAAGGCTCTGCTGATCCTTCTAAGGGGCCGTGTCTTTGGTCAGAAGTTCAGAGGACAAGTTGGTGTAGATAGGTTCCCTGTGGCTCCTCAGGGACCCTCTGAGACCCCTTCAACCAGAGCACAGCACCGACCAAGATGAGCAAGATGGGTACCTTCACAAGTGCCAGGAGCATGTAGCGGGTCCTGTGACAGGTGACACTGCAATCAGGACCCTGGGCCCACTCTCCATCACCTGACACTGTGAGCCATTACCCAGCTCAGCAAAGCCAATGACCCTGTGCCCAGCAGCCCCACTCTGGAGACTCCCATGAACCCCCTCCGTAGTTCAACCACAAGGGCTCCTCCTATGATAACCTCAGCTGTTTTGCACTGGGCCTGTCTTCTTTTCTAATTTTACCTTCTGGGACTGTCCTTTGCCCAAAGGACATCTCAGCCCAGTGGAAGCACCTGGAGGTCACCAAATACAGGTTGTGTTTTCCTGCCTCTGTTCCTTCTAGTGCCAGTCCCAGGTTGGTAAATCACTCTCCCTGTGTTGTGTCCCTTGATTTTTCATGCCATGGAGATTGGGATCTCATCTCCCCTTGGCACCCACAAGGCCACCAATGCTTTTTTATTGACCATTTGAATGGGGGGCGGGTGCTCATAGAGAAGAGCTCTGCAGAGTGGTTTTCTGGTGATGGCTAGAATGGGGAGATGGTGGGTATAGAGTAATGGGTGCAGGAGTGAGACAGAAGGTGGGCTTGGGGCCTTGATTCTGGCTATAACAGGTGCTGGCATCCAGTGACACACACAGGCAGAAGGAACTCCCAGGCTTGGCTTCCCTATAGGAGGGGCTGCAGGTAGGGGCAGGAGAAAGGGCCACATGACTCACCTCTTGTAGGAGCCAGAGGACACCCCCATATTGCTGTTGGCAGGTGGTTTGGAAGACGAGCTTGCTGGGGAGGAAGCTGTTCCCACTAGACACAGGCAAAGTCAGGTGCAGGTTATTGGCACAGCTGGGGGTTGGTGCATGGCTCACAAAGTCACCCCCACCCTGCCAGGCCTCACCAGGAGGCCCTTCTTCCCCTGGAGCAGGAAGTTTCCCTTGGGCTTCTATTGAGTCATCTGAATCACAACACACGGTTGTTTCTTCCATCATTTTCAGGGTGTGGCAAGAAGAAATAAAAATTAAGTAGGAGTAAGCACTGTAGTTATTCTGGGGGAGAGAGATAAATCTTTTCATATTCTCTTTCCACTTACCCTTGTAAGTGGGTGGGGGGGGAAATCAAATCTCTGTTCCTTTCCACTTGAGTAGTGCCTGAGCAGGGCTCAAGGACAGAAGGGTCCGGAAATGGGGCATCTAGTTATTGGGGTGGTAAGGGAGAAGGAGACTCCAGAAGGCTGGTAAATAAGAGGGCATATTCTAGTTAAATAGTGAACAATGATGAGGAACCAAACATTTTTATGAGAGACTATGTAGGCAATTTGTGGTGGGCAGTCTGGTCATGGGTTCCTGAGACCAGCCTGGCACTGAATGACAGAGACCTGCCAGTGATCTTTCATTTCAGGTCTCAGCCTGGCAAACTCTTTTCTCAGAGGTCCCAGGCTTTGGTCACGCTAGATAGCTCTGGCCTGAGCTCTGGGTAATTCCAGGCATAACAGCTCCTCTGTGGTCGTCCCACAGGCTGGGGCCCCCATGGATGCCCCCACCCAAAATCCCTAAATGCTTTTGTCCCTAAAGCTCCACACTGACCAAAGTCTTCAGCCTCTCTGTCCCTTGCCTGTGAGTCTTAATCCCCTCTCTGTCCCCACAGACCTTCCGGGCTTCCCTGACATGGCATCCCCGGGGAAAGCTTGCCTGGACAACACTTTCTGGACTCCGCTTGGCCCAGTGGCAGCCTCTCCCACCCTGAACCTGCTCCGTTTCAGTATTTTCTCTCTAGTGGGGGACTCCATGTGGACAGACTAACAAAGGCCTAATAAAAGCTGAATGGTTATAAATGAGCATAAGGACAATGGTGTTCTGTGCTTCTGTTGTTGACTCCCTCTTTGGTCCCACCCCTGACAATACTTGTTCTAAAGCTGGCACATCGCCTCCTGACGCGCCTGCGTGGATGCGGGGCTGCAGAGGGACTGGGCACGCATGTGTGGGTGGAAGCAGAGAGGGGCTGTTTCTCAGGCTCCTGCAACAGCAGCAGGGAGACCCCAGGGTCCCTCAGTGAGGTTGAGGCACAGAGGAGATACCAGGCGGCCAGAGCGGCCCCTGAAGTTGACCTAGCAGTTGAAGCCTTCCTTTCTCTTTAAAGTGTCTGCTGTCATCCATGCACCTCCTGGGTCTTTCTCATCCCTTGCTCACTTGGGCAGCCAGAGAAGGTAGAGGAGGGGGCAGCTGGGGACCCAGAGATGAGGTGCCCTGTAAATGCCCAGAGCCACTCTGGGTTGGCCAAGTTCCTGCGACACAACACTGGGGCCCTCTAGGCTGCCCGAGGTCCTCCCTGCCCCACTTAATGACAGGGCCAGAAGACTGACCACTTCCTAGAGTGACACCCTGGGACCCTCTGCGGGGGTCTGAGGCCCACCCTGAGCTCTGATGAGAGACTGTGAGGCTGTCCAGCCTCCGGGGAGTACGGCTGAGCCACAGGCCACCAAGGCCAAGTCGCACATCCCCACCCCAGCTCAAGCCCCGCCAGGCCATACATTCGCTGCATCCCTTGGAGAGACCTCAGGGACTGGGATGGAGAGAGAGGTGCTCTCACTTCCCTCCCCGTCTGTCTGTCCATCTGTCTCTAAGGCTCTCAGTCACTTCTCTTCAGCCCTTGGGGAGGAGGGGGCTAGAGCGCTGACTTATTCAGTCCTGAGCACCAGGGCCTCCTAGTGTAGATGAGAAAGTTCTTACCTGGGTCAACAATCACTTTAACTGGGGTCCCAAGGTCAGTTCCGATTTTCTCGATCCCACACCAGTAAGTGTCTGCGTCATCTTGCCTGAGCCCCTCCATGGTCACCGTGAATGAGCGGTCTGTCTGACTGTCCCTGATGGACACACGGTCACGCTTCTCCTCTTGCTCTGACCCTCTGGTTTTAACGAGGACCTTGCATGAATGCCATTTCACCCCTCGACACCACCACTTCTTGTGGGTCTCCCATCCTTGGTTGTAGTGACACTGCACCGTCACCAAACCCCGCTCTGGGCCCTTCACAAACTCTGGGCCTTGGATGGAGAGGCAGCCTGGAAAACAGAACCCCAAGATAGAGCTCCCACCGCCCTGTGCCAGGATCCCGGGCCCCCCAGCCAGCCCTGCCACACCTGATGCCTCCACCCACCTCCCCCTCAGCCCGGCCCCACATCAGTGTCCTCAGTGGTGACGATGTCCAGGCCTCTTTGGTCCTCTTCTGCCCAGGCCTGCTTACAGCACTTGCCACCCTGGTTCCTGTCACCTTCTTTCCTTGTCCTCTCAACACTGTTCTCCCCTGATCTCCTCCTTCTTCTCCAACTCCTCTGTCTCTGAGGCCTCGGCCAATTCCTCTCTCTTCTTTTCTCTTTAAATCTTGGGGTAGCCAGTGTTGTGTTGGTAGATATTTAACAACCAGCTCTCTGGGGAAAAAATCTCTGGTTTGTAACATCTGCTAAATTCTGCAGTGTAAGTACGCCCAGCATGGCTGATGTCAGGCTACCCAAGTGATGCCGCTGGACGCAGAGCTGGGAAGAGACGTCCCACACCAGCTCTGGGAGCCAGTAGGAGCCGGTTCCAGCACACCTCAGGGGTAACCTGGGGTTCTCCCCCAGCCTTCATCTTGTCTCTCCTTATCCGCCTCCAGGAAAGGATGCTCTCCATTTCCACGGTTTTAATGCTACCATGCTTTTATATCCTGGTAATTCCCAAACACATGTTTGCAGCTCAGATTCTGCCCGTAGCTAGCCCATCACTTACAAAGACACGCTGGCTGTCTCTACCTCAAATTCAGTCCTAACAGACCTGAAGGCACTGCCTCTCCCACCCTGAACCTGCTCCGTTTCTATATTTTCTCCCTCTAGTGGGGGACTCCACATGGACAGACTAACAAAGGCCTGATAAAAACTGAATGGTTAGAGATGAACATAAGGACAATGGTGTCCTCTGGTTCTGTTGTTGACTCCAGTTAAGCTGACTATGGTCGAGATATGCTCTTTCCTCGGCAATGAACACTTGTTTCTTGATCATGTGGAAGCCTCTCTTGACTGTCTCTTTGCCAGGGGGTCTCTGCAGAGCGTAGGCAGGTGCCACCTCCTCACCCCTTAGAACTGTTCCCTGAAGCTATTTTGGTTTTCTTAAGGTTTGCATTTGTGGGTGGCGGATTAATCTACCCCCATAGATGTTTACATCCTAATATTGAGAACCCATGAATATGTCCCCTTGCATGGCAGAAGGGACTTTGCAGATGTGTTTAAGTTAAGGATCTTGAGACCAGGAGATTATCTGAGATTATTACCTCCGTGGGTCTGATAAGTGAAGGAGGTTGCAGGAGAGTTAGAGTTGAAGATGCTCTGCTGCTGGCCGTGCAGATGGAGGATGGGGCCATGGACCAAGGAGAGCAGGTGGCTTCTAGAAGCTGGAAAAGGCAAGGAAGCAGATTCTCCCCTAGAGCTTCTAGAAGGAAAGCACCCTGGAGCTTTCTAGGGAAGCTTTCTAGGGAAGGATTCTCCCCTAGAGCTTCTAGAAGGAAAGCACCTACATCTTGATTTTAGCCAGTAAGGCCATTTCAGACTTTGGATCTTCAGAACAGTAAGGTGATGAATTTGTGTTGTTCTAAGCCACGGAGTTTGTGGTGATTTGTTACAACAAGCCATAGGATCAATACAGTATTTGATCATCAGAACCCACTTTATGCTCTTCAAACTCAACCACTATTGGGCCTCGCTAGAGAGCTCCGTGTCTTCCCTGGCAATGCTCCTCAGAATTACTTTCTTCTTCCGGTCTCTGCCATCGCAGGCCATGAGGACAGAGTGACAGCAGAGAGCACAAGCTCTGGATGCAGAAAGACACATCTATCTACCCCGGACTAGTTGCAAAACCCCGCGGGAGTTGCTTAACCTCTCGGAGTCTTGCTTCCTTATTTGCAAAACAGCCGAGCTACTCTCTACCTCACAGATGGTGATACGACTTGGGTGCGTGTCCAACGCCTGACCCTTGGGGGTTGCTCCGTCAGTGACAGCCCATCAACAGGTCAGGACTTCGTGTGGTGCCTGGATCGTGGCAGTAGCATCCGGGGGGTTCCCCTGCCCTGGCAGCTTCTCCCTTACTGTCCTCGCCATGCCGCCGCCTCAGCTGCCATTGCTGTGAGCCCCCCAAAATCTCCCAGGACGTCCCCTGCAGCCCCTCCCCACTGCCATTTAAAATGCCTCCATTTGGCATTCAAGCCTCTTTACAATCCGGATCCAATGTCTCTGTCCAGCGCTGCTCACTGTCTCTCCCTCCACACTACAACCCACCCCCACCTTTCTCTCCCCCAACCCTGACGTGCCCTCCCAGGCTGGCGCGCTGCTTTCTCCAACACCTGCCCTTCTACTGGACACCTTCGACACCTCCTTCAAGGCTCGGGCTTCTTTGCAAAGTCTTATTCCCTTCCCTGCCAGAGCAGTCCCCTCCCACCACATTGGTGTTTTAGTACCGTCTCTCTTCTTCTGTCCCCCTTGCTAGGATGCTCACACCTGAATGGCAGAGATTTTGTGTTTAGTTTTTTCTTTCTCTCTTCCCAACTCCCAGCCCCAGTGTCTTGCTCAGTGTCTGGCTCGTGGTAGGTACAAATAAATGTAGTGGCTGTTTTTGAAAAGAAGCCAGTCATCATGATCTTGCACATAATGATTCAACTCTAGGACTAGCTATAATTTCCACATCAATGGACAACAAAGTATAAGGATGTTAATTGCAGTACTAACGTAATAATAAACATTGGAAACAAACTCAAATGTTATCAATGAGGGGTTGGGCTAATAAATTATGGCCCATCCATAATAAGTTTTTTGTTTTGTTTTTTTTTGAGACAGGGTCTTGCTCTGTCACCCAGGCTGGAGCCCAGTGGAGCGATCATAGCTCACTATCACCTGGAAGTCATGGGCTCAAGTGATCTTCCTGCCTCAGCCTCCTGAGTAGCTGGGACTATGGGCACACGCCACCACACCCGGCTAATTAAAAAGAAAAATTTTTTTTTTTAGAGACAGGGTCTTGCTATGTTACCCAGGCTGGTCTCAAACTCCTGGCCTCAAGCAATCCTCCCACCTCAGCCTTCCAAAGTGCTGGGATTACAGGTGTGAGCCACTGTGCCTGGCCCATAATATGGTTAAAAAGCAAAAGACAAATCACCAGACAATGGTAGGAAAGATGTTCAATGTATGTTATTATTAGATTTTAAAAAGTTGCCTAAGAGGGTGTGATTCCATCTCTGTGGTTTTCCTACAGTATGTGCATAGGAAACAATCTGAAATTGTGTGTTCTAAACTTTTAACAGTGGTTACACTGACACTGGGTTTTGTGGGGGAAATTTCTCTTTCTAAATCATATACTTCTATTGTGTTAAAATGCTCACAATGTCATTAACTAATAAAACAACAAGGAAAAGTTTTAAAAATTAAAAAAGGGTCAATTAGGAGGAGGCTCGACAAAGGACAGCAACTACTGTACATTAAAATCAAATGAGGAAGTCAGCAGATAGGGTAATTTTCTTTCTTAAAAGAAACAACACAACTGCCGTAGAAAGCAGGGGTTCAATATAAATTGTACTTTCCAGCAATCACAAACAGCAGAAAAGCGACGCTGCTGAAGTCTCATCAACCCCGGCATTAGTAACTATAAAGCACTCATAATGTGATTGCGCCCACTTAAAAAATGTGTGGGGGTTTTATAAACACAGTTTATGATGGATGGAGCTATCAATTAGGCCTATACGTGTTTTCAAGGGTCAGTTTGAGGGAAGACAGGGGTGGGGATGATAAGACAGCCATCAGCTTAGAGCAGAACCCTGGGGAATGGGGCTGAAGGGTTTTAAAAGCGTAAGCCTGTTTAAATTTCAGTTTTTTGATTTTGTGAATCTGAGATGTCAACTTTCTCTTTTGTGTAAACCCTCCAGGAAAGTTTGCCGCCTGTCCTTGCGTGAACAAGATCCTTGTGTGAATATCTTGTCTTGAAATGAAGAGAATTGGCCTGAGCCCCACGTCTGCGCTGGTGGAAAGTGACCACGATGCACAAAATGAGACGGGCGGCAAAGGGCAGCGCTCAGAGCAGAGATGCCCACGGGAGCGTCAGCCCCCACATCGCAGACACCTAGAGAGAGGTGCTGGGATTCTCACTGGCTGTGGGAGGGGATTTGAGCCCATCTCATTTTGCACCTATGGGGCAGGGCGACTCTGCAGACGTCCGGGTGTGGGAGTTCGTAATGCCAGCTCAGGCTCTGAGGAGTAATTTCCCAGATACAGATCTGTGCTTCTGACCATCCTTGCATCACGTTCCTGGTTGAGAGAACCAGGGTTTGTTCTTTGACTTGCAAATACTTGCAGAGCACCTGCTCTGTGCCAGTCCCCATCTGGGTACCAGGCCATGCCTTAATCTTAGGGTATTGGGGGGGTCATATAACCAATCAGATAAGAGCACACAAGGCCGGAAACTGGATCATTTTGACTTTACGCCATCCGTTTTCTCTCCTCTCATTTTACAGGAATAACCTCAGAGTGGCTAATGGCAATCTATCAACGAGAACATGGCAGGGTGGCTTTTATTTCATGCCCGACTGACTCGCCTTCCTTCCATGTAAACTCAGTCGGACGAGGAGGCCTCTCTGTCCTGTCTCTGCAGGACCCCCCACCTCCCCAAGCCGCAGAGCAGCCATGGTGGCTCTCGGCCTTCGCCTGGGGGAGAAGAGAGTTTGTGTGGCTGTGTGCAAGTGCGGGCAAGTGTACGTGTCATTTTATGTCACCATGAGTGAGTGCATGAGTGTCTGTGTGTCTGTGTGTATATAAGAGTGAGTGTGACTCTGGGACCCTGAGCAGGAGTATGAATGTGGGACTGTGAGTATGTGACAACAGAGATGTGTGTGGGGGCGTGACTGCACTTGGACTTCTCTGTGCGAGTGTGTTGCGTGTGCATGTGACAATGTGTGAGCCCAGCATGGTTTGCCTGCTCCTTCTCCTTGGCCTCCAAGTGAGCTGCACATGGGGATTGAGGGAGGGAGCAGCTGGGGGTCTCTCAACTCAAATACAAACCTGGGGCCCGGGGGGATGCAGACATTCTGAATCGCGGTCCCTGCAGATTCGGGGCCATATGGAGCCCTGAATAATTCGTGTGGCTGCTCCCTTCACCGGTGGTCTACCGGTGTCATCACTGGGCTTCTTCATCATCATCAAATCGACAACAGTAGCAGTAATTCAGTCCTTATTTATTGCTATCCAATCTGAATAGTAGAATTCTACACCTTCAGGGCTAAAAAGGATGGCTGGGACTTCCCACTCACCAGAGATCCTGGTCTTAGGACAATCAGGGGCTCACCTGGACCACGTGCTCCAGCCAGGACAGGAGCTCGGGTCTCGGAACCGGCTGTACTCTTTCCTGCCATCTAGTCTGTCTGTGGCAGATGGTCAGTCCCCAGGCTCCAAGAAGACTGTGTGACCCACACGTATTGCACATACTGTGCGAAATTCCAGATTGTCCCATAATGTCCTCTAGGTGTCCACAGAGGTTTGCCACAGAGAAGATACTCTAGCCCTTCTCATCTCCCACCTGGGCTCCTGAGCAGTTTTCTCTTTGAAAGTCTCAGTTCCTGGGCATGGTGTTCAGGGCCCTTCATAATCTCATCTTTGGCGTGTCCAACCTCACGTCCAACCTGTCACCCTCCAGGCGTCCTGCACAGGGAGAGCACCCTCTGCACGAATGCACCATCCTCCCTAAGCCTCCATCCTTCTGCACATCCCTCTCCCTGGCATGCTCCTCTCTCTGCTCCGCTTCAGGGACTGACCCCTCCTTCAAGGCACATCGACTGGACGGCCTCAGGATGCTTTCGCTAGCTCCCCCAGCCACAGCTGCGCCATCCTCTGCGCACACCTCCGTCAGTGCCTCACTGTGTCTTGCCATAGGTTGTAGTTTGCATGTATGTTTCACCCACTAAGCCATGCAGGGTCTTCTTTAATGGCGAGCTCTACTTCTCTTTTCCCTACGTGTCCTCAGGGTCTGAGGCATGCCTGGCACGATGTACGTCCCCAGAGCACTTTTGCTGAGGGACTTAACTCAGCTGCCTCTCATTTCCCTGAACGTGGCAGCTCCCCTGGAACCTGGGACAGACACCCTCTGCCTCCTGCCCTGCCCCTGTAGTACCAAGCCCCACTCACCTGAGAAGCGGAGAAAGAGCAGAGCCAGGGGCAGCCACATGGCCCTGCGTCCCACCAGCTCCTCTCCCCCTGACCTGCAGCCAGCGGCAAACACAGATCCCAACTGGACTCTCAAAGCTCTGCCTGAGCCCAGGCTGCACCTTCTGTCTGTCCAGACTGCCTTTGAATTTCTTACTCATTCACTTCCTTTTATAGAGTGGGTATTTCCTGCTTTAATTATTCAGCAAAAGAGGTGCCATTTTTGGGCAGGGCTGAGTCACAGGGCTCGCCCATCCTCAGTAAGTAGGGAAAAGGAGGCAAGGGGACTGCGGGGTCAGGAGGGGCAGGGGACAAATGTCTGCAGAAGGGCTGGATGGGGGACAGCTGGCCTATCAGGCCTTGAGTCCAAGGGTATGACACCCTGGGTGCCAACTCCAGAAATGTTCTACACCACAGTGGTGGGTCCCAGCAGCAGGGAAGCCCCAACTCAGATGTCAGGTGGGCCATGCTCGGCAAACCTGGAGGTGCATTTGTTCAGGTGTTAGAGCCAAATACATAAAAGTACAGACTGTGGGGTCACACAGACCTGGGCTGTAACCCCACAAGCACCACTTACAAGCTGTGTGACTGTGGACAACTCACTTAACCTCTCTGAGCCTCAGTTTTTGTATCTGTCAATTGGACTCATAATGATTATTGTGAGAATTAAATGAGACAACACGTGTGAAGTCCTGCGAGCAGGGTCCTGGGACGAGTGAGTGCTCTATGTTATTATTAGTACCCTGTGCAAAATTTAAGCCACTAGATGAAGAGATCAAATAAGCCCAGGGCACGGGGCTGAGAGGAGGCTGGTGGCCCGGGTTTCCTCACTACTAATAAGACAAAGTCTAACCTTCACCTGATATAATTAGGTTCCTTATTTGTAACCCAACAGCTAAAACCCTTGGAAAACAGTTTGGGGAAGTGGGTGGGGGTGTTTCTTTCCAAATCTCCAGAGCCAGCCAGAGAGGGAAGCGCCTCCCTGGAAGTCCTGTGGCTGTGGTGGCTCACGACACTAACAAAGGACTTGCAAAGAATTTCTACAAATCAGTAAGAAAAATATACACAAACATCAGAAAGTAGACAAAATATTAGAACAGATATTTCACAAAACAGAAAATCCAAATGACCAATAAACACATGAAAAAGGATTTAATATCATTAGTAATCAGAGAAATTAAAACGATAGGTTTTAATAGGACATACCATTTCCTACTCATTAACTTGGAGAAATTTAGAAAGTCTGATAAGATTCACAGCAGCAGGACTGCTGGTGGAAGTGGAAGTTGGTAGTTACTTTGGAAAACGATTTGGAATCGCCTAGGGGAGAGTTGGTTACGCACACGTGGTAAAGCCTAGGGATTGCTCGCCTAGAACTACACTCCTGGAGAAACTTTCAGACAGATGTGCTGGGATGTATGTTCGAGAATGTTCATAACAATATTGTAAGTAAGAGCAGCAAAAAAAAAAAAAAAAGAAGAGGAGAAGCAGGGGGAGGAGGAAGAGGAGAACACACAAGAAAGGAAGAAAGACAGGGAAGAAAGCAACTTAGGTTCATCCACAGAAGGAGGGATATGGAGGTTGTGCTATGTTCACACGACAGGATATAGAGCAACACAAATAAACGCCACATCAGTGCATTAGCACATCAGCACGGACGAATCTCAAAAATAAAATGCTGAATGATAAAATCACATCACTTAGAAATAAAAAATGTATAATACTGTTTATATAAAGTTAAAAAATAAACAGAGCAAAACAATATACCCTTTGGAAATCCATATGCTTATATACGGCAGATCCCTTAAAACAAGGAGTGGTGGTTCCCCCAGAGGAACGTGGAAAAGAAGGCCCAGAAGATCAGAAAGGGGCTTGGGGCTTCATAACTATTAATGATGTTCTATTACTTAAGCCGGATGGTGGGCACACAAGTGTTGAAGAGTATTCTTGGTTTAAAGCGTATGTTGGCTGGGAACAGTGGTTCATGCCTATAATCCCAGCGCTTTGGGAGGCTGAGGCAAGAGGATCACTTGAGGCCCAGAATATGAGACCAGCCTGGGCAACATAGCAAGACCTCCCCACCCCTCCATTACTACAAAAAAATTTTAAAAAATTAGCTGGGCACAGTTGCTCACCCCTGCAGTCCCAGCTGCTCAGGAGGATCATCCGCGCTTGGGAGTCTGAGGCTGCAGCTGTGATCACACCACTGCACTCCAGCCTGGTGAAAGAGCAAGACTCCATCTCTAAAAAATGTAAAATAAAAATAAATAAAGTGTATGTATTCTTTTGTGTGTATAATACATCACAAGAAAAAAAAGTCTCTAAAAGGTTTGCAGAGTGTTCTGATGAAAACATGGATTTATTGGTCAGAAGGTCGTTCCCATAAACAAGAGGGAGTGTATGGCTTGGCAGGGCATCGACAGGCATCGGGGCTACTGGTTCTCACCATCAGGCTGACGCTGCCTGGCCGCAGGGCTTCCCAAGGCCTGCTCACCCAGTGCACTCAGAAGCAGGGGCAGCTTCAGGAGCACCAGGAGCAGGAAGTGGGCTCTGCCCAGCAGGCACCTGTGGGGGACACAGTGACAGACAGAAAGTCACCTCCCCAGGGGAAGGCCCTGGTGTCCTCCACTTTCCCCTGTCCCTTGTGCCCAGGTCCTGTGGCCACAACAATCCACATAAAGACCACACCCAGACCAAGCAGCCCTGCAGGGAAGAACACTGCCCCCCAGCTGTCATACTGAGAATAGCCCTGAGACCCAGGGCTGTGGACATCGGCAGGGCAGGGCGGTGAGGATGATGTGGTCCACCTGGGGGCCCACTGGAACCTGGATCCAGAAGAATTTCTATCAGAGCCCTCCATATTTGGGGCACCTTCTTCTGAGGTGCAAGAATCAACAAGGTGGATATTTGGTTAATGCCTGCTCCTCCATAGATGGCATTTCCTTTGAGGACAGGGCCCTGTTTTGTCTTGTTCACATAGAAACTAGCACCTTCCCTGCACCTGCACAGCATGTGCCCGCCTGTAAAAGCCACGGTTTTTGAAGGAATGAATGAATGGCCCAGCTCAGGTGTCACTCCTCCGAAGACTGGGTTCATCAACATAGGGTGACACTTTTGACCAGGGCTGGGGAGGAAGGCAGGGGAGAGGGCTCGGGCCCCCAGACCCCCAGAGCACCTGCCCTCGGCTCTTGCCTGGCCGGGGTCCTGGAGGCTCCTTGGCAGGACGTTTGCACTCGCTCCTCTGCCTGGACCCTCCTCCCCACCCCTGGGTGCCTGGCCCCAGCCCCGCAGGTCTGCGCTCTCCTGTCCTCCCACTCACGAGGCCTCCCCTGATCATGGAAGAAAAACGGCACCCCCACAGCCCTTCCACTCACACTCTCCCCAAACCCGAGTGACTAACACTGCTTCCTAGGTTTTATCACAATTCGCTGTCCTTATATATGAATTTATGTGCTGACTTGTTCATTGTGTGAATCCACCCGGCAGAACCCAACTTCTTCCAGAGCCGCACGGTGCCTGTGAGTTTTGCTGCTGTGACACAATCCCGAGAAGAGCGCCTGGCACTTAGTAGGACCTTCATATTAGAGGTGGGAGGTGTGACCAAAGAAGGGACCAGAAGGAGGGAAACCCGACCCCTCCTCACCTCCCTCCGACCAGAGGAGCGGCCACCCAGGGGGCACTGCCCTGGACACAAGCCCCTTACCGAAGGTGTGGGCTGGGATCGGGGCTGTCCTGTCCAGTGGAGCTTGGCCAGGTGCCTGCTGGCAGGGACGTGGGAGGACCCACTGTGCCTGTGAAGCTCTGGGGACTGGAGGCTGCGGTCGAGGCTGTGGAGGAGCACAGTCAGGCCCGGTGACCTCACTGGGGTCTTTCACTCACCAACACCTGGGTGGCTCTGACTCCCACAAACGAGGTCACTGAGGGTGTGCAGGACACACGTCCTGGGTGCAACATGCCCCATGGCCATTCCCCAGCCAGACCAGGGCCCGGGCCCCCTCCCTGGCCCCATCCCCAGGTACTTGGTAGCCAGGTGGGCACTTCCAGATGTGAGAGTCACCCTGCTCACCGGGGGGCATGAGAGTGGGAGCACCCAGGCAGGGACATCTTAAAGCAGGGGCTTACAGGTTATAGGCGGATTCAGGGATTCTTTAAGTTGTAATAGGTTAAAGGATTAAAGCTTTGTGTCAAATTTTGGAGTCAGTAGAAAGGAACGTTTTAGGTTAAGACAAAGAAATCTGTTACTCATACAGCAAGCCACAATATATGGACTCAAAGTGATCTGTTGAACAAATCGATGGCCTGTAGGCATGACTTAACCTTTGCCTTGCATGGCCTTAGGTCTTGTTTATAATTTAGTGTCTTATTGCCACAAAGAGTCTTTTTTGTCAGTCTTATGATCTGTTTTAACATTAATGCTGGTCAGTTGCGTCTAAACTCCAGAAGGGACGGAGAGCTTCCATGGGACTTGTGGTTTCTAAGTTGCAGCAGGAGGACCTAAAACTTCTTACAAGACCCCTGGTCTCTGAACGCTGGGTAAACTGAGACAGCCGGCACCTCAACCCAGACTCTCTGGGGCTTGAGGAGTCAGTCATCGTCCTGTGATGATTAATTTTATGTGCCAAATTGATTGGGCCAAGTTGGTTAAACATTATTTCTGGGTGTGTCTGTGAGGGTGTTTCTAAAAGAGATTAGCATTTGAATGGGTGGACTGAGTAAAGCAAAGGGCCCTCCACAGCACGGGTGGGCATCACATTCATCAGCTGGGAGCCTGAATAGACCAAAAAGCAGGAAGGTTGAATTCTCCGTCTGCCTGACTCCCTGAGCTGACCATCAAACTTCTGCTCTTGGTGCTCTTGGTTCTCAGGCCTTCAGACTCAGACTGGAGTCGACACCATCAGTTCTCTGGCTCTCATGCTTGAACTACACCACTGTCTTTCCTGGGTCTTCAGCTTACAGACGGCAGATCATGGGAACTCTCAGCCTCCATAATCATGTGAGCCAATACCTTATAATAAATCTCTAGAAATATATAAATATATATTTAATATAGGCATAAATATATTTTAATATATACACAAATATATATTTTTAATATATACAGACTCACAATGTTTCAACTTACAATTTTCCAACTTTATGATGGTGCAAAAATGATACACATTCAGTATTCTCCTCAACTTACAATGGGGTTACATCTCAATAAACCATCACATTCATAAGTCAAATCTATATTTTCAATTGACAATAGGTTGATTGAGAAGTAACCTCATTGTAAGTCGAGGAGCACCTGTATATACAAATACACACACATACATGTCCTTTTGATTCTGTTTCTCTGGAGAATCCTGACTATACACCCCCAGTTGACAAGGAGCTCCTCAAACTTGCCCCATAAGAATGAAAAGTACTGGAGGGCAAGGTTGCCCCATTGCAGTGCAAACCCACTGAGTATCAATCTCATCAGGTTCTCTTTGAGATGAAAGGACGGGAGACCGAACATTCTTCTCTTTGCTGCCCTTGCCTTGCAAGTCTCTCCAATAAAGCTAATTCTGTAGCCCACACTGTGCCATGTTGTGGAATTTGCCCTGAGCCTCTCGGGATACTCACCCATCTCCTGCTCACAATTGCTAGAAAAGTCCTAGCTCTAGAATCAGGTTTATGACTTCCTCCCCACCCATGAACCATGGGGGTTATAACCTGATGCCCCCAGTGAGTAACCCCCCAAACAAAAGAGCACAAGAAATGCACAGGTGCTAGCAAGTGTTAGGGAATTATAATTAAAACACAATCTTCTCCTGACCCAGAAATCTTCTCCACAAAAGTGGTAGAGAAAGAAAATATTTTTAGTATTGAATAAGCCTCAAACCAGAATGTGATATGCATCACAGGCAATTCACTAAGAGATTGCAAAGACAGAAAGAAATCTCAGCCCTTAATATAGCCAAGCAGATACAACCCATTACACACATGTTTTCAAGATAAACAATAACTGCTCTTCAAGTAAGAGGACGCACTGACACTATTTGTTACACGTAATTCATCCTAGCTTCGTCTGGTGATTGAGGTGATCCTCTGTGTCAGCTTATCTGGAGCAAAAGCAAACTTCTTATGTTTTTATGACAGGAGGTAGTTTTGCAACTTAGAGCAAGTCACCCACTGAAGTTAGGCCTCTACCTTCCTAAGGTAGAAACTGAGAGAGAGACACTATAGCCCTTAATATTTGCATTTCAGAGGGATGGCTCCAGGCTCTTGAGGAAGACATTTCTGGGTCATAAAGTTGACTTAAAGCCAGCTCAGAGCCTGGCTAGTCTTCAAAAGGATTCATATACATTTCAAAAAGACAAAGAAAGAATTTACAATGGCAAGCTTTCTAAAGTAAGTGTTCTAAGAAAAGAAAGAGGGGAGAAGGCTCTCCCCTTATTTTCAACAGAGAGAATTAAGTTTCTGGTTTTTAACTGTTATTTGTCCTTATACAGGAAGGGTTCCATGACAGCAGGAAGCATGAGTGGTCCAACAGTACACACCACCATCCCTGTCCAGGTGGGAGGTGCTGCTTGGCCTGACATTCCTTCAGCATCAAGTGCAAAAGCCAAAGGTGAAGGTCTGACGCCTCCACCGTGGGCTGGGAGGAGGCGGGAGGAGGCAGAAGGAGACCCGGAACCGCAGTGAGATTGTATTGGTTTGTTAGGACTGCCATAGTAAAGTACCACATAGTGTGTAGCACAAAACAACAGAAATTTATTGTTGCACAGTTCTGGAGGCCAAAAGTCCAAAATCAAGGCATTGGCAGCGCCACACTCTCCAAAGGCTCCAGGAGAGGAGCATGCTTTTCCTTGTAACCTCACTTCACCGTCCTGCCAGTGTGTGCTGAGACCACTCCCCAAATAAATACTTGTACTAAATTCTCATCTCAGGGTTGGCCTCTGGGGGAGCCCAACATAAGACGTCAAGTTTTTTGAGACCCTTGTTGTCTCTGAGGAGTAACAACCCTTTCACACTTAGTAGTAGCATCTTTTGGGAAATTTGATGCATTATTTTCCCCAAGGTTTCAGATCCTTATGGACTCACCAGACTTCTCTCTCCTAGACACAGAGACTCCTGGGGGTCCCAGAGCCCAGTGGGAAAGGAGGGGAGAGGATCAGCCACAACTCAGACCTGTCATTAGTTGCCGGCTGCTCCTGACCATGAACTCCTGGCCTTTATTGGCCACCAAGGCAAAAGCTAGAGGTTCTCCAGTGCCTGGAAAGCCCTCAGGCAGTCACAGCTACACGTGAGAGGACAGCAAGTGCCAAGGGGACACGGCAGGGCACAGATGGCATCAAGGGGTGCTCTCAGCTCTGGATTTGTGGTTCCCACCCTGCCTTGCCCCTTCCCCACCCTCCCAAACAAACACCCAGTCAGGACACTGGAGCCCAAACTTGAGTCAATGTCTTACCGCTACACAGGGCCCTCCACTGCAGGGTCACCCATCGTCCCCTCCTTTCCCTAGAGAACGACCAAATCTCATCCTACTATGTTACAGGATCTAGTGCATGTTCAAATCAAGAAGTCAGAGGAAAACACACATACACACACACTCTTAAAAAAAGAATAAAATAGTAAAGATACAAGCAAAATTTAGTGAATTTAAAAACTGAAAAGTAGTGAAACTTATAAATAAATTCAAAGACTGGCTTTTTGTGGAGTGGCACATACAATAGGGACATTAAGAAGGAGAGTAGTCCCAGACAAAGAGAACATTAAAAGAATCACAGAGGAGCATTACACAAACGTCTCTACAGATGTCTGTGACTTAGGCAACACCAATGACTTTTGAGGAAAATAGAAATCACCTAAACTTACTGCAGAAGAAACAGAAATCTTAGAAAACAAGTATGGAAAAATCTGCCAGTGTTACCAAGGAGCTATGCCCTTGAGTCTTCACTCCAGCTCCCACATGATGGGCAAACCCAGGTGACTTCACAGGTGAACTCTACCTACCCTTCGAGGAATAGGTACTTCCAATACTCGGCAAACCTTTCCAGGGCGTATAGAAAGAGGAGTTCTTCAACATTTTTTGGTGAAGTCACCATAATACTGATATTACAACATGACCAAGACAACACACAATGGAAAAGAAAATATATTCCAATCTTGTTTATGAATATCAAGGCAAGACTCTTAAATAACATACTAGAAGACACATTTCGGAAGCATGTTAAGAGAAGAACATAATATGACCAAGTAGAATTCATTCTAGGAATGTCAGAGTGATTTATACAGGAACTATTTTAGTATTATTAATCACTTGAATAGTTCAGAGGAGAAAAGTATGATTTTATCCTTAGAAAAAGAACAGGCAGCCAGGTACAGTTGCTCACGTCTGTAATCCCAGCAATTTGGCAAGCCAAGGCTGGAGGATCATTTGAGGTCAGGAGTTCAAGACCAGCCTGAACAACATAGCGAGACCCCTGTCTCTGCAAAATAATTAAAAAATAAAAATTAGCATGGCTGTGGTCCCAGCTACACTGGAGGCTGGGGCAGGAGGACTGCTTGAGCCCAGTAGCGGAAGGCTGCAGTGAGCTCTGCTGACGCCACTGCACTCCAGCCCTGGCGACAGAGTGAGACCCTGTCTCAAAAAGAAAAAAGAGAAAGAAAAAGAAAAGGCATTTGTCAATCTTTAAAATCCCCTCCGGATGGATGTTAAAGTAGCCTTAATAAAGCAGAAATACACAGTTCCTCCTTGATTTCCCTCCTGCTCTCTCCCTCTCCCTCTCTCGCTGCTCTTGGTCTCCCAGCACCACGCACCACGGGCACCACGCACGACAGGCACCACGCACGACAGGCGCCACACACGATGAGCACCACCAAAGGTTCAGAGACAAGCCAGACGTTCTCACTAACGCTCCAGACACTTGGCATCATCTGGCAGCGTCAACTGATGCATCCAGGGACGCAGGCATCAGCAAGAGAAACGTACAAGAGGCACAAACACAGGAAAGGGGGAGTCAAAACTATCAATGTTTGCAGATAACATAATTTTATACCTAGAAGACCCAAGAGAGTCAACTAAATGTCCCAAACAGTGGGCTGACTGATCACAAAAGCAAAATATAAGCATCAGTAGCTTTCTTGTACACAAATAGCAGCCAGTTCGGAAATACCATGGAAGAAAAAATCCAGTTTATAAGAAATAGAACCTCCTCTGTAAATCAAGATATCAAAAAGGAAAAAAAACCCTACAAGTATAACTAACAATAAATATGTAGGAACTACATTAAGAAATCTTACAAATTCTACTGAGACATAAATACAAGTGAATCTATTTATACCTTGTTCTCTCAATAGTGTGTGTGTGTGTGTGTGTGTTGCTTCCTCTTTCAGCCCTTCTTGGTTCTGACTCTAGAGCTGATCAGGAAATTAAGGAAGCTGGAGAGCAAAGCACCATGTGACAGCCTAGAATCTAGTTCTCCCTTAGTAGCTGTTTCGTTGGAAGGTCCCATATGTATCGTTTCTTGGGAATATATATCCGCCCTCCGCCACAACTACCCATACACTGTCTCATGGAATGCCCCAGAACAACAGGGCCAGGTTAGGATTATTTCCTTCTAGATGGACCCAGAAACTCCTCCCCTCTGTGGCTATGTCCTTCTTCGGGGTCAGTATAAACCACAGTCTCAATGAAGTTATAGAACACATGATTGATCTAAACTAAGTAAGTAACTAAAGAGAGCATGACATCGTATATGGAGATGAAAAGGCAACAGATCTCAGGAAAGAAAGGGAGGGGAAGAGAAAGAGACAGGCTTGCTGGGGAAAAGGAACAAGGGGGAAAAACCACAAAGCCCGACAGTAAACACGACTGAAAATTCAGAAATGTGGCAGCTGGAGGAAACGATGCAAAAGGATATTTAAATAAACAAAGTATTAAAATGTTTGGAGAAGCAAGAACAGGTACAGGAGACAGAGGAAGGAGATTCCACATACATATGTATGCCGGCTGTCCCCTGAGAAGAGGGACCAAGAAAAGCCAAAAGTAAAAATAATTGAATTAAAATCTGCTCTGAAATAAAGGGAACCTTCCAACTGCAATTGAAAAGCCACACAGAGTCCCAGGGAAGAAAAAACGAATACCAACGATCCACAGCTGGAATGTTCTGAGGTTACACAACTTCAAGGATAAAGGAGAGATCTGACAGGTGGGAAAGAGCCAGCCGCGGGTAGGAAGGGAAGAGGCTGGCCTCCGACTCCTGCACAACACCCCTCCCGGAGGACAGTGGAGGAAAACCTGCATGTTCTGAGCAAAAGACGGGGTATTCCATGAATTCTATACCCAGGGGAGTTGTTTTTAAGTATTCCAACAACAGATGGTCTCCAGCATGCAAGAACTTATGAAATGACATACAGTACCCACGAGCCCTTTAAAAATAGGAAAACTACTTCACGATGACATTTTGCCAACAAACTGGTAAGGTAAGTCATGGAGAAAGAGGAGCTCTGGTGAGCAATGACTGCATTTAAAAATAGAATAAAACAGTCAACAACCGTCAGAAATGTTTACAGAAGAGAATACAAATATTATAAATAGGAAAAAATGCTACACTAGCAAAATCAGTACCGGGAAGAGGAGTGTGGGCCAAGAGCAAAAGGTCAAAGTCTTCGTCATCCGCGGCATGGAGTCAACAGGGAGACAGGACGTGTTGTTAAAAATAGGACTTGGATGCGGGGACTCAGAGCCCAAGCAGGGTGGGGACGGTGTCCGCACGAGGTGGGGGCTTCCCCACGGAGGCCCAGCCCAGAGTAGGGTCTGGATAATAACCATAATTTTGCCATTTTCTACCTGAGTGGTCCTTTATCTCTGAACCTGTAGGTTTCCTTCACGGCACTTACCCAGGTCTTTTTGTTTATTTCCGTGCTGCCAATGCTTGCACAGGGCCTGGTACTTAGTAGACACTTAATGACTGCTTTTGAAAGGATGACAGGTGAGTGAATGGGGGCCTCCCCTGGGTGCAGAGACAGGCCCGAGAAGGAGCAACTGGGAGATCCAGGCGCATGTTCCCAGAAGGAACCACTAGATGATCTCACTGGGCAGGGGACCCAGTCATCAGAGACCAAAGCCGAGCACTACCCTGGGGACCTGGGCAGGCGGCGGTGAGGACCCAGCCCCTGCTCTAGCCATGTTGGGCGCAGCCCCAGTCACTGGGATGTGGGGATAAAAATGGTGCATCACCCCAAGCCTGGGCATGGCGGGAAGTGGGAAGCCAAAGGTAAGGAAACAAGCCTGGAGGTGACATGGGGAGCAAGAACACATGAGAGAGGTCAGAGGAGGACATCCCATGAAGGAAGTATCAACTTCTGCTGTCAATTTTAGCCTCCACTGCAGACATCCAGTGTGATGGCAAATTTAATGTGCCCCTTGGGTAGGCCACGGTAGCTAGATACTTGGTTAAACACCAGTATGGGTGTTGCCGTGAGGGTATGTTTTAGACGAGATCAACATTCAAATCGGTAGATTTTGAGTAAAGCAGATGACCCTCCATAGTGTGGGCAGGTCTTGTCCAGTCAATTAAAGGCCTTAAGAGAAAACAGGCCACTGTCTCCTGGCTGTCTTGTACCCGAAATGCAACATCAACTCTTCCCTCAGTCCTAAGATTGCCAGCCTACCCTGCAGATTTTGGACTTGACAGCATCCACATTGTGGTGAGCCAATTCCATAAAATCAATCTCTCTCTCTCTCTCTCCCCCACCACCTCCATGTATATTCCTCCTATGGGTTCTGTTTCTCTAGAGAGTTCTGACTACTACATACAGCTTTAAGGAAAGTTCCAAAGTTCCAAGCCCCTGCTGAGGAGGCCTCCTCTCGCTGCATCCTGCACTGTCCTTCCTGGCCAGAGCTAAGGCCGCCTGCCCTGCCCCTGACCAACTGCCCCTTTAATACCAGAGAGTGAACTGGAAAACTAGGGCCCGGCCTGAAGGCCAAGTGGGTTCTTGGCTTTGTGCAGGAAAGAACTCCATTGCAAGCCAACAGTGTAAGGCAAAAGCAAGTTTATTGAGGCAAGAAAAGGAAAAAGAGGTGGTTGCCCCATAGACAGAGCAGCAGCTGTCTCTCAGAGCAGCAGGGAGTAGCCCTGGGTGAGTTTCTGGGGTCGTCTTTTTTGTCTTCTATTTAATTTTATGTTTAGCAGAGGGAGGATTATTCATCAGATTTCTGGGAAAGAGGTGGGGAGTTCCCAGAACTGAGGGTTCCACATCTTTTTAAACCAAATAGGGTAACTTCCGGGAGTTGCCATGGCATTTGTAAACTGTCAAAGCGTTGGTGGGAGTTTCTTTCAGTAGGCGAAAGCATTATGAGCAGGGTACTGTGAGCAGTGAGGGTAACAAGGTCAATTTTCATGGCCATCTTGGCTTTAACTGGTTTTGGCCACTTTCTCCACTGCCTCCTGTTTTATCAGAGACCTTGATTCGGATCTTCTGACTCCTCAGCGGGCAGGGCTGCCGGTTCCCTCTCTCACCTGCACGCTAGTGGCCTCCTTTTTGGCCGTGGAGCTGCCCGGAAGTAAAAGTCCAGGGGGAGGAACTTGAGAGGAAGAAAACTGTTGTCTTTTTCTCTTTATAAAGTGACCCACTGGTGTCCTTATAGAATTATCCATTGGGAAAAGCTTCCATCCATCCTGGAGGAATTTTAGTCAAGGATCCCCACGAGGACCAGGAGACATCTCCCAGCCTCACCCCTCCCTCCGGCCACCCCTGGCTCACAGTTGCTAGCTCTGTTATGCTCCAGTGTCTGAAATACAGATTACTACACAGTCCCCAAAATGCATGGATCATCTCCCATGTACCCCAAAATGAGAGTAGCAGCCCGACTGCAATACTCTCAAGAGAGGTAAGAAAACTTAGCGACATTAATGGGAAGGGTTATGGTGACAATAGAGAGGATGTGACGTCCAATCTCATATCCACTTGTGCATGTCCAGGAGACAAGGGGTGGAGCCTGCTCCAGACTTCCCTCCCCTACTAGTGGCAAAAATGTAGCCGGCCGGGCAGCCCAGAAGCCCCTGCTCACTTGTGGATTCAAGGCTTCACTCAGTTGGTCCATGACCAGGCTTGGTTCAGTTTTTCTATTTTCATGGGGTTTAGAATTTAGAAACCCATTATTGGCTGGAGCCCTGAACCCCATGGAATGCAAAAGAAAGTCCATTAACGTTGAAGGTGCCTGAGATTTGAGATTACATATGTCCGCCATGGAACTGGAGCCCCAGGAGGAAATGTATTTTCTACTGCACTGGAGGCCTCCGGAGGAAGAAAGGCTCTGCTGGGCCCCAGGGGCTCTGCAGAGAAGCAGGGGGCCAGGGCAAGTCCCAGAGCCCCAGGAGGCAGAGCTACAGGCCAGGGGATGTGGGGGTTGTTCCCTGAAGCTGGGGTGGCACTGCCTCTACAGCCACAGTCACTTCCTGTTAGAAATGCTCTTCTGCTTCTGTCAGAGACTCTCTCTCTCTGGACAGGGCATCCGTGGGCATCGGGACTACTGCTTCTCATCATCGGGCAACCCAGCCTCCCCACAGAGCTTCTCCAAGGCATGTTCATCCAGATGACGGCAACCAGCATGCTCAGGAGCAGGGGCAGCTCCAGGAGCACCAGGAGCAGGAAGTAGGTGCTGCCAAGTAGGGACCTGTGGGGACATGGAGACAGGAAATGAGCTGCCTCCTGGGCAAGGGTCTCAGGTCTTCCCAGCTCTCCCCGTGCCCAGGTCCTGACTTCCCATAACTATGTGAGGGCGAGCCTGGGCCCCAGCCAGGACAGCCCCCTTGGAGGGGCACAGTTGTGCTGCTCACGGGCGAGGCCTCATGTGCCCCCGGCCCCCAGGAAGCTTGGCCTCACATTCAAGGCCCTTTCTGCCGACTACCATCCTGCCTTTTTGGCTGGTCTCCCGTAACTGCCCTTCACCTAGCCTGTGCTCCAGCCAGGCCGGAGGGCTTCCCGTTCCTTGTCTTTTTTGCTTTGGCTTCTGCTGTGTTCTTTGCCCAGAAGGCCCTGCCCACTCACATCGCTGCCTGTGGAAGCCCTACCCATCTTTCGGGGATCAGATCTTTGAAGGCTTCCAGAAACCACACCCGGGAGGTTTACATCTGCTCTGGCCCTCTGTATGGATCAGTACCTGGCCCCGCAGTCCCTGATGTTCCCTTGTGACTCCCCAGGCGTCTGTAAGGCCTTGAACCTATGACCCTCCACCCACCACCCCCTCACCACCCTCCACACTCTTTCCAGGGTCGAGACCTCCCAACTTGGGCCATCCTTGTTTTTTTCCCTCAGCCCAACTTGCAACCACTCTCAGCTCGTGAAGAAATTTGAAAAATCCAAAGTGCATCCAACCCCAGAGAGCTGGCTGCATCCTAAGATTAGGCTGGGAGTGCTGCTGGGGGTTGGAGGCCAGGCTACAGGGCAGGCCACAGGTCAAATGCCCCCAAAGTCCTTTCCCACGCGCCGCACGCTCTGAGGCTCTGCCGCTACATCTCTGAGGTCTCTTGCCCTCTGTCTCCCAGCTAAAATCCCACCTGTTTGTACAAAAGCACTGAGGAGGAAAACATCAAAAAGAAACAATCAAAGATAGGAGTCCTAAAGCAAGTCCCAGGGGTGGAGCTCTTCAGACACATTTGCCTAAGTGCAGATTAGTGAGTGATAGGAACAGAGTCGGACTGCAGAGGGAACTAGAGAAGCCCTGAGGAGGGACTGCGGGAAGAGCAGAGAGGGAGCTCTGCAAGGTCCTCTAGCAGGAGCAGGGAGGTGTGTGGTGTGGACTCTGGCCTTGACCAGGGGCTTGGCCACAGCAGGCCATGATGGAATTAAGCCAGGCTAGCCAGCAGGGTCTGGCCGTTTGGGGATTCCAAGGTGGGGGGAGCTTCAGACCGGGGCTCCATACCCCTCTGCCAAGTGGGAGGGTGAGAAAGGTGAACTTCCACCTTCCCACTCTCCCTCTCGGCATCTTCCACTCCTACACTCTGGTATCTGCATTTGTTCTTGGGCAGGAGGCAGGAACAGATGAGAGAGGAGTCTCTCCTCACCCACGGGAGGCCCTGGGAGGTGGGAAGGGCACAGAGGAGCAAGACCAAAGGCCCGTGGCCAGTCTCCACTCCTGCCACCCAGATGAAGAGTGTGCTTTGGTGCAGCCAAAGCTTACATGGGAAATCTTATTTTACTCAAAGCTAAACTGAGGTTGGGGAAGCCTACCTCAGATTTTGCAGTGATTTTACGGATTACAAGGATATATCAGAGGAGCCATGTGGAGGTCCCAGTCTGAGGGCCCCCAGAATGAATATAGGCTTATCAGATTTTAGCAAATAAAAATACAGGATGCTCAGTTAAATTAGAAGTTCAAATAAACAACATACACTTCTTGAGCATAAGGCTAGCCCATGAAATATTTGGGATATACTTATGCTAAAAAAAATTTTTTTTTTTTTTTGGTTGTTTGTCTGAAATTCCAATTTATCTGGGCATCCTGTGTTGTATCTGGCAACCCTCTTAGAGGAGAGGCCATGCGGCAGGCCAGTGGGAAAGCTGGCAAGACCCAGCCCCACTTACCTCCTGAGGGGGCTGGCGGTCTTCTTACTGGTTGAAGGCGTGAAAGCCAGACTTGCCACTGTGGTTGTCTTTTCTAGGGCTGAATTTTGTGTGTCTAAACATACAAAGCAGAACACAGTTCACCCCTTCCATGGACAGTCCAGCTCTGGGTGTGGCCCAAAGGCGTCTCTGCCTAGGAATTGGGGAGCTTCTCCTCTGGCCTCCCGTACTCCCTGGTTAGCATCCAAAACATTCCATGAATTCTTCTCTAAGGAAAACTGATTACCATGTGAGAACTTCTGAGGACCAAACTAAGGAGGCAGTATAAGTCCCACGTGGCACAGCTTAGCACGCTCTATGGCGTTTCGCTCTCTTTGAGCCAGCCTGGCTCCTTGCCACGTGTTCTGAAATGATGGGACCCGCTGAGCTGGCCGCCCCTCCCTGGGCCTCCTCTGGGAAGCCCAGGATTCCTGGCACTCTGCAGTGGGCCGAGCGCTCTCCACCTCTGCTCTTCCCTCATTGGTCCTGTCCTGTCTTCCAACAGCTTCATGGTTTCCACATCCCTGCCCCAGTGAAGTCTTGCTATGTTGAATGGGTCCCAGCCTCCACTGTGCTGCCAATTCCTGCTGCACTGTACTCTACTCACCCTGCCTGAGTTTTGATATTCAATTAGCTTCTGGAACAATTTAAATATAAGAGATCACAATATTATATTTGTCTTTTTCTGGATGATGTTATTTTTCCATTCTTTAATTGAGGTGAATTTAAATATTTAAAGTGAACAATTTAAAAAACCCTAACATATGTATGTACCTGGTAACACCACCACCACATTCACAGTTGTGACCATATTAGTAACCCCAAAAGTTTTCTCATGTCCACCCTCCTCCCCACCCTGTCTCCAGGTGTCAAGGACTGAATTGTGACCCCAAAATTCATATGCTGAAGCCCTGACCCCAGTACCTCAGAATGTGCCTATATTTGGAGATAGGACCTTTAATAAGGCAATTAAATTTGAGATGAATCTGTGAGGGTGTGGTCCCTAATCCAATCTGCCTGGTGTCCTTGTATGAAGAGCAGATTAGGACACATGGAGAGACTCCAGGGGTGCCCAAGCACAGAGGGGCAAGCACATGAAGGGGCAGTAAGAAGTTGGCCATCTGCAGACCAGGGAGGGAGGCCTCAGACAAAACCAAACCTGCTGACACCTTGGTCTTGGACTTCCAGCCTCCAGAACTGTGAGCAATAAATTTCTGTTGTTTATGTCACCCAGTCCGTGGTATTTTATTTTGACAGCTCTAGCAAAGTAATATAAGAGGCCCTTATGTATTTCCTGTGAATATCAATTACAGTGTAAAATCTTTTGTGGGCTGGCATCTTTCACTCGGCATAACTATTTTATTGTTTGTGTACTAGTAGAACATTCCTTTTAATTGCAAGTATATTCCATTATACAGATATTGTGAATTGTTGACATCCATTCACCTATCGATGGACATTTGAATTGTTTCCAGTTTTGGGCTATTACGAATAAAGCTACTATGAACATTCATTTACAAATCTGTGTATGGACATAATATTTTCTGTTATTTTGAGTAAAAACTTAGGAGTTGAGTGGCTGGATCATGTGGTAGGCGTATGTTTAACTTCTGAAGAAACTGCAAACTCTTTTCCAAAGTGATTGTACCCACCAGCAGTGCACGAGGGTTCCGGTTGCTCCAGATCCTCTCCAAGACTTGGTGCCAAGGTCAACTAGGCATTAGGCTGTCCACCACGTAAAAAAAGTATCCCATGAAAGGCTCACTGTGAACACCCATGCCTGGCTCCCCTTTATTCTCTGTTAGGGCAGGTTGCTAGCTGCTTTGGGACTAGAACCCCAAGTTAGCTGGGAGCTCTCAGTCTGCCAGACTCCACTTGGGTTCCCCCTCTCTGAGTCTCCACCTGGAAACTCACTCAAGGCAGTAAGCGGGGCCATCACATGGCTCACCTTTTTCGTTTACTTTTTCTCATAGATCACTCTTATTGGTTGCCTGATGTCCAATGCCTTGAAAACCTTAGTTTCATATATTTTGTCTATTTTATTGATTTGTTGTGCTTTGAGGCAGGAGGTAAATCTAGTCCTTATTACTCAACCTTGCCCAGAAGCAAAAATTCTATAGTTTCCCTTAATTTTTGCAAAAGGTCTTTTATCGCTATACAAAGGAACACGTGGAAGACAGACATATAATTGAGTGTGTGTGTAGGGAGGGGAGGAAATTCTTCCCACCTCAATGGAGATAGGACGGGGGGAAGGGAGCTCTGAAGGAGAGACCTGTAGGAGTCATGCTGCTGCCTGGTCTCTGTATCCATCCCTCTTTCCAGGGCTCAGCTGCAGCTCCTAAGGCAGATGGGGCTGAGTCTGGAGTCCCCAGTAAGTCTCAGCGGTGGTCAGAGGAGGAGAGGGGAAGGCAGCTGGGGCAGAGTGGAACAGGTTTCTCTCCTTTGCTAGGAAAACCTTTACAGTAATGGGTGGGGGACCCCTCTGGCTAGGGGTCACCCCTGACCCCTAGCCAGAGATGAGTATGGACAGAGAGCCCCAGGAGGAGGAGCTCCTGGGAGTTCTTAGCCCTCCTCATGGTAGACAGGAACCTTGATAATCTGGGCCTGAGTCTCCTGGGGTTCTGTGCCTCCTTCCATATCTGGTGAGTGAAGAGACAAGAGTTATTTTCCCTTTGAGGGTGTCAAAGTGGATCATAAAGGTCCCAGAGACTCAATTGGAGGCTCCACTGGAGTGTGACTGTGAGGTCTGTATGGTTGCAAGGAGGGCAGAGCTAGTACACTCATGACCAGGATGGGGACCCTGTCTCTTTTCAAGCCCTGCTGCCCAATCCCAAACCAGAACATGCCCCAGAGGTCCCGGGTGCCACCTGGGGCCCTGAGGACTGCGGTGCTGCCCCCGTGCCACGAGGGCCCTCGAGCTGGTGACAGCTGTCTGAGGGGAGCAGAAGCCCAGCCCAACAGATAAACTCGTGCAAACCCAGGCACTGGGGCCTGGGAGCTGAGCCTCCCAGGACTGTCTGCATTCTAAAAGGACTTAGGAAGACAACATCGTTAAGCCCAAATGTGTAAATGCAGCATGGTGGGATTCAGGCCCCAGGAATGCAGCTGTTTGACTGTGAAGGTCTTTCTGGACCTCAGGAATTACACCCCAGCACCCCGACTACGCTGGGCCTCTTTTCCCCCCAGGTTGGATATGGGATGGGGGTGGGAACAGGGGCTGTGAAGTCCCAGCCCAGAACTCCACCCAGAGCAGGGCATACCTGGGCACCAGAGGCCCCAGAAAGGCATTGGTAGGGTTGGAGTCTCTGGGTACCATGGAAGGGAGTCCCTTTGGCCCATGGGCTGAAACTGGGGCTATCACCTTGTCCCCTGTGAGTAATAGACATAGACATGAGCTGTACAGAGAAAAAAAAATGTGCCTGGAAAGGCTTAATCCATCCTGGAGGAGGCCCTGGGAGCCACAGGAGGCGTAGGAGAAGCCCTGCCCTCCCGATCCCAAGCGATCAGTCAGGCTCTATGAGACTGTCTTAGTCTGGTTTTTCAGTTGCTTATAACAGAATGCCTGAAACTGAGTGATTTATAAAGAAAAGGAATTTATTTCATGCAGTTATGGAGGCTGAGAAGTCCAAGGTTGAGGGGCCGCAGCAGGTGAGAGGCTTCTTGCTGGTGGGGACTCTCTGCAGGGCGTCACGTGCTGAAGGGGCTGAACATGCCAGCTTAGGTCTCGCTTCCTCTTCTTATAAAGCCACCAGTCCCACTCCCATGATAACCTACTCATCCTTTAATCCATGAATGGATTAATCTATTCCTGAGGGCAGAGCCTTCATGACCCAATCACTTCTTAAAGGACCCACTTCTCAATACTGCCACATGAGGGATTATGTTTCAACGTGAGTTTTAGAGGGGACAAATATTCAAACCATAGTAAGGCCTCAGGACTCAATCATTCCCTGTGACAGGTCATGCTGAGTGACAGTTAATTCACCCCAGTGAGACCTCAGGGCCCAGGACAGAGCAGGGTCTGAAAGACGCATCTACACTGTCTCATCTGTGTCAATGGTCACCTTAACTTGGACCCCAAGGTCTCCAATTCTCTTGACCCCACACCAGCAAGTGTCAGCGTTGTCTCTCCCAAGCTCCTCCATGGTCACGTTAAACATGTGGTCTTTCTGACTATCCCCAAGGGACACGTAGTACTCCTTCATCTCCTGCTCTGATCCAGTGGTCACAACAAGAATCCTACAAATGCCCCAATCAGCCCCTTGACACCGCCACTTTCTGTAGGTTTCCCACTCTGGGTCATAACGACACTGCACAGTCAATGAGTCCCGCCGCTCTGGGCCACTCTCTGCTCCTGGACCAGTGACTGGATTCCTGGCATCTGGACCAGTGATTGGATTCCTGGAAATGTAGTAGCCTGGAAAACACAAATCCACGTACCTGTCACTTCCCACTCCAAAGGGCAGGGCTACAGCCTCCTGCATGGGAAATAGCTCCCAAATCCAAGTGTCTCATGAGTTAAATAACAGCCGAGGAGGAAATACACCTTCCACATGACAAACCTTTGTCCTTCAATGTTCCACTGGGTCAAAGCCACCAGGAAAGTCACTGGAGAGCACAGCCACACACCCCAAAAGAAACAACAATGTTGACGCTGAGCAATAATAGCTTCTTGTAATTCACTCTTCACTATCTCCCTATGGCCAACAAATCTTTATATTTCAAGGAATGTCTTTTTGCAACTATCTTTGTATTATACTCCTCTGATGGGGGGAAAATACCAAAAGATCCATTTCCACAGGAGAGTGACTGTTGCCTTGACTCTTGACTGTTCCTGGAGGTTCTAATGATTCCCAGTATCTCTGCTGTAGTGAGCCACCCTGGAGGAACGCCTTTGAAGTCCACCAACACAGTGATGCCAACTGGTCTCCGTGTGCTATAGGATCTCAGTTTCT
The DNA here is from genome assembly GCA_023783475.1 of Daubentonia madagascariensis. Taxonomy (NCBI): domain Eukaryota; kingdom Metazoa; phylum Chordata; class Mammalia; order Primates; family Daubentoniidae; genus Daubentonia; species Daubentonia madagascariensis. Next base: position 6,917,031 of record JAKFHU010000487.1, on the reverse strand, counting down.
CCATAAATTGTTGTGGAGAGATTCCACTTTCAAAATTCTTAGTAAGAGCTAACCTTTAGGATAAAGCAAGTGAAGTTTAGGTATAAACAGAGTATCACCTATTCTATGCCCTCTTGTGTCTTGTAAGATTTTTACTAAAGTCAATGGCAATGATTTGTTGGTTGAATCCAAGGATGGGGAACCCAAAGACAGGGAGGGCCAACTGTATATCACAATAGATATAAAAATTTTTAATTATAAAAGGATACTTTATAACTCCAGAACTTTATGCTAATATGTTCTCAATAAAATAGTTAACTGTATGGGGGGATGATAACTAGACTCATAAAAAAAGCAAAAAACCTGAATAGACCAATAATTATGGGGGGGGAATCTAACTTATCAAAGAATTTATCCCAATAAAGACTCTGTTGTCAGCTAGCCTTATAGGTAGTTTTTTTAAATTCTAGAGAAATAAAAATTCCTTTGCTATATTTATGTTCTGATTCCAGAGCATAAAAAATGGAAATCTGTCAAAGTCATTTTGTGAAACTAACATATCTCTGATAACAAACCTTGATACAGACAGCACAGGGAACATGACAGGGAAGAGCCGCACTAAGAACACAGATGTGGACTCGAGTCCTGACAGCCGGACTCAGACACAGACAGGGTCTGTGGGCCCCACGCTGATGGCCGTGGCTGCTGCTGTATTGTTTCCAGTTAAGCCACTGTCTTAAAAGTGAGTCTCCACACAAAATCCAGACTTCTGGCCACTCTGGAAAAACGAAACGATCTGACGTCACAGAGCCCACTTCTTGCACGAGGACCACGGGCTGCAGTGGGACGGGACTGTGCCTCCGGTACATCTCTTGCTCTCCGATTGCCAAGGTCCTCACCACTTCCCAGTGTCTCTCCGACACTGAGGCCTTATGTCAGTTGCCATTTGTCACGTTTGAAGTGTTATTTTTCTTTCAGTAAAGAAAGATTTCCCTGTATCCTGAATCTTTCAAAGGTGAGAAAAGGAACAAAGAACAGGAAGAACATGTATATTAAGACAATGCTGCTTCATCCTCTATAATACCTGCCCGGAGTGGTAGGAGGGTGAGTTCACAACCTCTAATGCAGATGTGAAAGCTGTAAATTCCATACACACATACACACACTTACTAACACGCATACACGTGATCTCAGGCAGGGGTTAGGGGATGCATCTTCATTGCTCGGGGAAGAGAGAAGGGGAACTCTGAACCTCCATCCTCAGCACGGTGGCACGTGACGCGCGAGGGGGGGTTCTCACCTGGGTCAGTGGTCACTTCACCGTGGACCCCAAGGTCAGTTCCCCTTCTCTCGATCCCGCACCAACGTGTCAGCGTCGTCTCTCCTGAGCTCCCCTGTGGTCACAGTGAACATGTGGTTTTTCTGACTGTCTGTGATGGACACACGGTCCTTTGTCATCTCTCGCTCTGATCCAGTGGTCACTTCAAGGACCTTGCAGTTGCTCCAAACAGTCCCTCGACACCACCACTTCCTGTGGTTCTCCCATCTTGTGTCATAGCAACACTGGATGGTCATTGATCTCTCTTGTTGGCCACTCACTGATGGAGAAGCAGCTGCAAACAGAAGCCTTCAGCTCACCTCTGCCCACCCCGAGGCCAGGGCTGGCCTGGGAGCCACTGGTACCTGAAGGACCCCGGACAGGCTTCTGGGTTATGGGCCATGAGTACCTTTCCTTTCCAGATCCTGCTTAGTTTTCCCTCATCCACACATCCCACTGGGTCCTTGAGGATTCCAGCCCATGTCCAGAATCTACGTGGGTTGGTGAGGGAGCCTTTGGGAAGTAATTAGAGTTAGGTGAGTGATGAAGGTGGGGCCCTCACGATGGGGCTAGTGCCCTTATAAGAGACACCAGAGAGCTTGCTCTCTCTCTACCCTCCCCAAGCTGCACACAAAGAAGGGGTTAGTGAGGACACAGTGGGAAGGCAGCCGCCCACCAGCTGGGAAGAGAGTCCTCACCAGGCACCTAACTGTTGGCACCTTGATGTCAGACTTTCCAGCCTCCAGAACAGGGATAAACACATGCCTGTCTATGGTATTCTATTCTTGGCACCGTGAGATGACTAATAAACATATGTACCCCTTTTATCTGTATTCCAAATTAAGACAATAATCACACGTGTGTCTCCCCAGCAAACTTTCTGCATGTAAATCTCCCTATTGGAGTTTTTTCTCCTGTCTATTCGGTAAGTGAATGCATAAGTAACTGTGGTCATTTCATTTCCCACGATAACCTCCTTCCCTGAGCAGCTGTGCTCCTTGAAAGTCCATCAAGAATGAGCTTGTACATTAGTGCATTCATCTGTCTACGTAGAACAGCCAGGGCTGAGAAACACTATTCTAAAAAGGAAGTATTTTCATTTTGTTTTGGTGGTTGTCTGTTTCCACAGCCCCTAACACAGACCCTGGCAGATAACGAAAACTTGACTGTCGTGTAACAGACAGGTGCAGAGATGAGGGACTCGGCCCCGCCGTTCGCTCTGTCTCCGTCCCCCAGGACAGACCCTCTCGGTCCCCTGCCCAGCACCTTGCGTGCCAGTGTCTGAAGCTCCAGCTGCACTCACCTGAGAGGATGAGAAGGAGCAGAGCAGGGGACAGCCACATGGTCCTAGCTGCTCTCCTCGCCTCGCTGCTCACAGGTGCCCAATGCCCTTCCGGGATGTGGCGCCAGGCTCAGCGGAGAATCCCCCGGACCTGCTTGAATGTCATTCGCTTCCTCTTATATCTGCAACTATTTCTTCATTTTCCATATTAGGAGGAGGAAAGGGGTGTCGTTCTTTGGGAAGACCGAGTCGTAGTACATGGCACAAGCTGTGTCAACACTTTTGTGCACGTGCGAAAGGAAAAGGCCCCGGGCCTGCTGGGGTTTGCACGGGAGCCAAGGGGGAGCCCAGGCGTCGAGACGCGGGATCTGCTGCCAGCGGGAGAGGACAACGCTGGCAAGGGGAGGGTGGGCGAAGAGGCCGGGGATGGGGACGTGCTGATTTGCGCTCTAGGAGGAGGGCAGCGGCAGGCCCCGCACCCAGCCTCACAGGAGCATCCCACTGGCCTCCGCTCGTGCCGGCCTCCGCTCGTGCCGGCCTCCTCTGGGCCCTGCGTCCCTCTGAAGCCGAGGCCTGTGGCGGGGATGTCAGGAAAGGAAGTTGCCTTTTCTCTTTGGCTTCATTTTGCTCTAGCTGCTTCCTCCGGTCTCTTTACCTGTCTTGCTGGCCTGCAGGTGGCCTTCCCAGCCTCTCCCCACGCCCGGCGGTCCCTCCCGCCTCCTGCATCACCCTCTCCCTCTCTCCCCGAATCGCTCTTTTTGTCTCTTGTTTTCCTTTTCTGTCTTTCACACACGTGGGTTTTGTTCTACATTTGGGAGGCTTTTATAGTGTTTTATTCTGTGCTTTTGCTTTCTCTTCCAACCCTTGGATCAAATATTAATTTTACAAATTATACTTTTATTTCACAAAGCTCTCTTTTGGTTCTCTGATTGCTGATGTTTTTCAAACTCTCTTCTGTTCCCTACATTATATATCTTGTCACTCTGTGGCCATGTCTTTGTTTTGTTGTTTGGTTTGGTTTGGTCCTTCTCTTCTAAATTATGGGCCTTTCTCAAACATCTGATCATTCTCGCATATCTGGTCATAGTTGAGAATAAGCCAGTATAGAGCTGACTGAGACCTTAAAGCATGTAGGAGTACATAGTATGTAAAATAGTTCTGTCTTATCATGCCAAACTCATTGAGCCTTTAATCCCTTCTTGACTTGTAAGCTATGCCTTAAGGTGTGTGGACAGAGAGGGATTTTCTAAACCCAGACTAAGAGGATTGAAGCAGGGCTCCAGCTTCCCCTGTAACTGCCAGGGTTTCCCCAGATATGATATTAAGTTGAAGAACTTGCTGCTCTCTTGCCTAGGAGTCAGCACCTGCCTGCAGGCATGTGGGGCACAGGTGAGGGTACGTGCGTTTATGGGAGGACTGCTTCGTGAACAAAGCTCCAACTGGCTCCCCGGGCTCCAGGCTCACTTCTGCCCCCACCTTTTCATCACACTTGCTGATTCTGAGTTCAGAGCTTCCCCTGAGTTTTATTAGGCAGGTCAGTCAGAAGTAGCATTGCAAAACGCAATCTATTTTACCTGCCCTTTACACTGAGGGTACATCCAACATGTCCCAGACCTCCAAACCCCTAAAACTTCTGACACTGTGGGCTCCTGAATCTGTGTGGGGTTATCTCCCATCTCTGGGGTGCATCAGTTGCTAGTCTCTTCTTGTTATCAGGTCCAGTTAGCATGATGTCATCAACACAGGGGACTAACTTTATGTTCTGGCAATGGCAGGATTAGTCAGGTGTCTTAGGACTATACTATGAGAAGAAGAAAATTAATACAGTACTGGAACAAGACTATGAAAGTATACTGCTGTCCCCGCCGTGTGAATGCAAACTGCCTCTGTTCCTCCTTCCTGGGTGGGTACTGGAGAGGACGTGTTTGCCAGATCAACAGACACATACAACACACTGAGTTGTGTTTATCTAGTCCAGTAAATTTTTCACCATTGGCACAGAAGCTGCAATCTGGCCACCCCTTGGTTAAGTTTTCACTAGCCCACTGACAGTGGTAAATTAAAGGTTGCCTTGTGTGCTTTAAGTCTTGGCAGGTGGCACTAATCTCTGAAATTGCTGTGGATTCACTGTCTTGGCCACAGCAGAGGGGCAGTTTCAGAGGCTCCCAATTGCTCTTTCCCAGCATGATGACTTTGACATCACAGGCCACATGTCAATACAAGAACTATGCCAGGTGCTTGGTGTATCCACCTTTATTGTGTTTCCAAAACCAGGGAAAGAACCACGGGTCACCTCTCTTGTCTCCAGGATCTTGGTCTTGCCTGCTGTTTCATTCAGAACTTGCTGCCTAGACCGCTCATTATGCCGACCTTGCCTTGGACGGCTCGGTGCTTCCACCTGCCCTCTGCTCTTCTGGAATCCTACCTGCTCCACCAATCCTATGGAACTGGGTTATGTAATGGCCTGTCCTCCTGTGAGCCTAGCCTGGAGGGGACGGCCACTGCTGAGTCTCTCAGTAATGCTAATGTTCCCCTCACGAGCATATGTCTTGTGTCCCTGGTAATTGGAGTGCCCTGTAGGACGTCACAAGGATAATACTCCTTTGGTGGGTCTGCAGGTCAAATATAATAGTTCCATTTTAGAAAACTCAATTCTTTGAGTGGATCTGACCCACCAAGCCCCCCTCACCCCCACTGCCACTGGCAAAGGCCTTTGCTGCTCTGCCTCCCTGCCTGCATCCTGCAAGTCCCTCTGAGGGTGAAGACCCAACCTGTTTGTCTTAGGAAGGCTAACACAGGACCATGGACCAGGTGCTGTGACAGACTAATTTTAGAGTGAAGGTGATAAGGCGTCTAATTTAGAGCACATCTGAGCTGCTAGTAGGGTGCAAATCTCTATGAACCAGCCAGCAGGCATTGGAAGTGAGAGCCGAGCACCAAGCCAGATCAGGTGACAGGCAGGAGGTGCATGTGACAGTCCTGTGCCTGAAGGTGATTTTAGAGTGCAGGGTGGGGACACTCCCCGGAGAGAAGAGCATCAGGACAGACTCTGGGAGATGCCAGGAGCTGGGTGACAGCATGGAGGGGGCTTCTGCAAAGAAGAGAGAAGAGAGGGACCATGCGAAGGAAGAGGGGACAGGCTGGGAAGTCATTTTGGATTCAGTAGAATGAGAAGTTTCAGTGCAGCGAGGTGGCCCACAGCCAACAGCCAGGGACAGACATGCAAAGCAATGGGGAGGACGCAACTGGGACATAAATAAAGCCAAAGAGAAAAGGCAACTTCCCTTCCTGACACTCCCCACCACAGGCCTCAGCTTCAGAGTGACTCAGGACCCCAGAGGAAGCTGTCCCAAGGGGAGGGCCAGCAGGTCAGGCTCTGGGAGGGACGACAGCCCAGGGCAGGAAGATGCACTGAGGCACCCTGCAGTGAACCACCTGGAAGAAGTCTGGGGTGCAGGTGGATTCTCCAGCAAGGCTGGGTGTGAGCCCTGCACACCAGCTTCTTCCCAAGTGTGAAGCCAGTGTCTCCAGGGAGGGAAAAAATGTTTTTATTATCTGACAGTTACTAAGTTAGGTGTTGGGGGTAAAAATAAAAATAACATAAGTAGTATCTGTGGTCTAGGATACTTTTCTCAACCCTGGCAGGCACAGAGAGAGAGAGATACGTAACGATAGATTTGAGAGCTAGATAGACAATAGGTGGATGATATGAGAGATACATGGATGGAGGATGAGTGGATAGACAAATAGGTAGATGGTTGCCCAAAACATAACACATGTGCACATGCACGCACACACGCTTAAATGCATGAATCCCTGAGGAGCTTTAATGGAGCACAGGCACTCAGGTTCCGGCTCACACCCCCTCCATCATGGCAGGGCTCGGGCATCTGGATAGGTTAAAAGCCTCCACAACTGGTCTTGACTTGTGGCTGGAATTGAAAACCTCTCCTCTACGGAGATCAGGGTACAGGGAGGAAGACAGGCAGCGGGACAAGGGTGTGACAGCTCTCTGGAATGTTGCTCAACCCCACACATCGGCCTGCCTGAGTTTCTGCTCTGGACGACTCAAAGACAAGACCCTTGTTCAATGTAATAAGTGTGACCACCGAGACAGCTACGAAGTGTTCTGGTGACACCAGGGAGGGGCCGAATTGAGCCTTCAGGGGTGAGTATAAGTGTTGGATTTCTTCAAGCAGAGAAGATAAATCTCTCTGGGCAGAGGGAACAGCTTGTACAAAATGATGGAGAAAAAGTTTGGTGTTTAGGTACAAAAAAAAAAATCATGCATGTAAGTGTGTGCACTCACGAGTGAATGTATGAGTGTTGGGTGTGTAAGTTCTGTGTGAGTGTTTGTGTGTGAGTCTGGGCGTGTTTAGTTCCATGCAACTTTATCACATGTGCCGACCCATGGGGGAGAGTTTTCAGGGGTGTGGGGTACAGTGCCAGTGGTCGTGCATGGGGGGAGGCCAGGATGCCCACCTGCCAGCCCAGCCATGGGACTCTGGCTGCAGTGTGGACAGTGGGTTGGTAGAGAAGAGGGTACCACACTGGGACGAGGGAGGGGAAAATTTCCAAAATGAGGGTGTGGTTGGTGTCAGTAGGGTGAGGAGTGAGCAGAGGCCACTGTATTGGGCACGTAGGAGCCCAGAGGAAAACTCTGTAAGGGAGGTGACTGAAAGGATGGCATTGCTAATAGACTATCTAACAGAAAATAAACAGAAAAATCACAGCACACAACTGCCCTTGTGTTTGCTTGACCACCTGTGGCTTAACTTGTCTTTAAGAGTTTCTTTCACAGAATTGGAATAGTACAGAGTAGACAGAAAAGGGCGCATAGCGCTCCCTCCTCCACATCGGAGAGACCACATTCCAGGGGCTGGAGGTCCTGCAGAATCCCAGTTACCGCATGATCAGAGCCAACTGTGAGGAGAGGCCAAGTGTCCATTAGGGACAATCAGAAAAGCCACGTGTTCACCATGACCATGGAGGAGCTCTGTAGACCGGACACTGACACCCCAATGGCTCACATCCCTTCTCCAGCCCGGCCCCCTTCCTTCCAAAGGGTCTTGTTCCTGGGAGCCTGCAGGGCCGGGCGAGTGTTCCACTAGGAGTCCGGAAGAAGCGAGGCAGCTTGGGTGCTTCGAGTTCTGGCTTTGGTCTTGCTCCATGCTGTTTGCAGAGCGGTTGTTCTGCTGAGTTGAGAGGGCAGAGCCAGGACTTTAGCGAGACTGGGGAGGCCCAAGAGGAAGCTTGGTGGGAAAGACAGGGAACACAGCAGTCCCACGGGGAGTGGAACTTGCGAGAAGAGCACAGTAGTGGTTTAAAGGATATTTTTAGGGTGTGTAATGAATGAGGCACGCCCGCTCTCTCTCAAGAAAACGGTTAGTGAAATCCACATGACTCCTCAATGCTTCCCTGCTCTGGGCCGGAGGCCAGGTCGGGGAGAGCAAGGGTGGCCTCTGGGGGAGGGGAGGAGGCCTGGGGTGGGAGGGGTCAGATTCTTTGCACACTGATAGGGACTCCCAAGGCGACATAAATAACTAAGGGCCCAATAGTCTAACTAGATCAGTGTCAAATATATGAGCAAGGTGAGACAGCACACGTGGTAGCTGCTGTCATAGGGGGGTTAGAGCAGCGAGAGACCCGTCCCAGGAGAACGAAGTAGGTAAATAGCCAGGTCTACAGAAGTAGGAGGAATCTTCTCCAGCTTCGAAGAGGTAGTATTAGATCTGAGCTTGAAACACCGGCAGGATTGACAAAGGGAGACCCAAGGCGGAGCAAGAGCAGTAAGACAGGACACAGCAGCCCCTCGAACTTGCCCAGGACGCCGGTGAGCTGCAGGGACAGTGGGAGACCAGCCAGGACAGTCGCAGCCACTGACAGCAGAGAGGCTGGGCCCCAGGCAGAGCCTGTGGGAGGCCATTAGGCTCTGGGCAGCAGGACCAAGCCCCTCGAAGGGGCTTCCCTGGAGGGACCAGGCTGGCCTGTCACGTAGGTTACTGGGACACAGATGTTGGCTCACGGAGGGGGAAGGGGGCTGGGACCGTGCCTGATGAGGCAGCTTACTCCTGCCACCTCGATGCCTCTGTTCAGGACCCTGCTCTGCCATGTCCACTCGGTGCTGCTTACCTTCCCGAAGCTGCTGCTGCTCTCGAGCCTGCTCTGTGCCGAGCTGTACGTGCACAGCGCTACGGGGCTCTCTGGGGGAAATAAAGTCACAGCCTGAGCTCGAGAACCGCAACTCCACGCCATTGACACCTCTGACCCAACGAGTAGAACCTCCCGGCCTCCCATCGGGCAATGAGCAGTGACTGCCGTTCCAAAGGAGAGGAGGGTCCTGGCCTCAGGAACACGAGCCCCTCCCCGCCTCCTCTGCACAGCTCCAGGCCCTAACAGGGCCTCTGCCGCCTGCCACCTCCATCTCCCAAGGAAATAAAGGGAAGGGCGCGGCAGCCCCTTCCACCCTGCCTCCTTGGAGGCACCTGCCTCTCACCTGTGTGGATCCTTCCTCAGGCCTCCTTTCCTTGGGGCTGCCAAAGACAGAAGCCCCAGGGTCCGTTTGGACTTTTCCATCCCAGGAGGGGCTCAGATTGATCCCCTTCATTCCTGTGACACTCTCCGGCCCCCAGCCAGCTCGGAGCCAGCACAGCCACCATCACCCGCTCCAGGGGCTTGACCTGCCCTTTGCCCTTTCTTCCTTCCGAGCTGTGCGACAGCAAGCCCAGGAAGCTCCGCTCTCCATGCTTCACTTCCTCCAGTTCGCTCTTAGTGGAATAACAATATACACCTTTTTCATGATCACGGCATCTCCCCTGCCAGGTAAGTACAATATACGCCTTTTTCTTTCTTGATTTTCAAAGGTGTATATATTTCCTCTTGACAAAGTTGTCACTATTATTATTTTGAGAGAAGGGCAGGACCTCAAGCTCCAGCGCCCGCACGCTGCTTATCACAGGACTGCTAATCACAGGATAAGAGCCACACCTTCCCCCACACGGTGCATCACAGAGGAGCTAGCAGCAGCAGCAGCAGCAAACAACCCTCTTCACAGCCCCCTGTGTGTGCGGCAGAGCCATGTGCATCTCTCTTAAGCATCTTTCCTCCCCCTAGAACTGATTGGGCTGGAATGTTCTAGTTATCTATTGCTTATGCTTTACTTTGTGGCACAAAGCAACAATCATTGTGTTATGTCAAAGATTTTCTGTGGTCAGGAATTTGGACAGAGTGCAGCAGAGATGGCCTGTCCCTCATCCATTATATCTGGGCCAATGTCAGCTGGGAAGACATGGAGGGCTGGGTGCTGTTGTCACCTGGAGGCTTCTTCCCCCACATGTCTGGAGCATGGGCTGGGTGACCCAAGACTGAGCTCAGATGGGACTGTTGCCCAGAGACCCTATGCACAGCCTTTCTGTGTGGCAGCTGGGTTCTAAGAGGCAGCATTCCCAGAGCAAGCATCCAGAGAGCAGTGGTTCCAAGAGAGGAGCTACAGGTTCCTTCTGAGTTGGCTTTGGAAGCCACACACAGGCATTTTCGCCATACTCTATTCGTGCATTCCCAACAAGGGCAAGTATGGGTTCTTGGAGGGGGAAATAATTTTTACTCTTTTTAGTTACAATACACAGAGATAGATAGGTAGATAGATAGGTGTGCAACATATCTTTGGTATTAAAATTTCACGAGGGGAGATTTTTAGGGGGAAAATACTTAAACAGGCTCTGGAGGAGGATGACAATGGAAAAAAGGTCGAGAAACACTGCTATAGTCCCCTGGCTGATGCAGTCACAGCCCACCCAAACCCAAGCAAAGGGTACATAAGCCCCACCCTAAAGGAAGAGGTGTCGAGGCATTGGCAGCCATGGTTTTAAACTGCTTCGTGGGAGAATCTCAAGCTAGTGCCTTCATACCACGTATAAGAATAACAAGACCTGAAGGGGTGATGCCACCTGGTCCCCCGTCACTGGCCAGGGAGCAGAGTTGGATCAGCCCTGAATGCCAGGCTGCACTGGCCCACATGGCCTCCCTGCAGGCCCATCTGTGCACTTTAGAAGGTCAATTCCCAAGCCTGCTGGGGCACCATATGGTCCCAGGCATAACTATGAGGCTTTGAAATTTCTATCCTTTCCTTAGAGGTCACAGATGAGTGTCCATAGCTCACATGGACTTATAGACATGTTTTATTTGCTCACAATATTTTTCAATGGAGTTTGTTGCCTGTATGTGAACAGGAAGACTTTTCACTTCTGGCTTCTCTTTTGAAAGTAAGAATGCCTGAAGACATGGGCCCTCAATGCCACATGGGGACAGCTGGCTGATTGCTGCCCCTTGGAGGGAGCACGTGGGCTCCAGCTCACCAAATTACCCACCACCCCCAGCTATGCTATGCCTTTTTGTCATCTGTCGGGCACCTGTGTGCGTTTGAGATTGCCACCCCTGCTCCATATTCTGGGAGCTGAGGCTTATATGAAAGCAAGAGAAAGCCTTCTCTCTCTCTATCCTCAGCTTCTGCAAAAGCTTTCCCTTCTACCATGCCCCTACTATTTCCCCTAACACTTCACCTGCCTTTAGAGAAGGGGATCCCTTTGCTTCCTGCCCCTTCCCCTGCAGGTCCAGGTTCCCCAGGCTGCAGCCCGCTCACCTGGGAGGCCAAGAAGGAGCAGAGCCCACCAGGTGCTGGTGGCATTTGGAGGCTGCCACTCTCTCCACTCAGCTCCTTAAACCAAGGACACAGACGTGGACTTCTCTTCCCTTAGGATGATGTTTTGTCCATAAAGCCTTTCTCCTCTCATGCAAATAAAGATCCAGAGACTCCAGCCCACCCTCTTGCCATACTCTGGCATATCCACATTTTCAGGGAGGATTCAGTTTAGGTTTTCAATGTTGGCGCCCCAAACTGCAGTATTCTTGGGAGAACCACTCAGGCAGGCAGGGCATCAGAGTGAGAATTCTAGGTGGTCACCCACCTCCGGGCACAGGTGGCAATGGGAATCACTCCTGGAGATCCCACCCTCGTCTTACTCACAAGACTGCTCCGTGGAGCAGCGTCCTGGTTTACCAGGACCAACTTCTGGGCTGGGGTTCATGGTGTGGCCTCTCCGGAGGGGAGACAGACAGACTGAGGGATAGGTTTCAGGACAGAAGCTCAAGAAGTGGCCCAAGAGATGCTGTGGAAGAGCTCTGGCTTAAAGCCATCATGCCCTCCCTAGAGAAACGGGGAGAGAGGGAAGGAGGGAAGGAGGGAAGGAGGAAAAGGGAGGAGAAGAGAGAGGAAAGAAGAGGAAGAAGGAAGAACAGCTCAGCTCCGAGCAGGCAGCTCGATCCTGCGCTTAACAGCATGGTGTTTTAGAGCCAGCAGAAATCAGGGTGACTCCTTTTTTCAGGGTTGAGCCTAATTTTCATTCTTTTAATACAGGTGATAAGATGGAAATTTCAAGTCACCAAGAGACAGAGACCAGTCAATCAAATTTTTACTGCTCCTTTAATATGTTATCAAACCAGTATTAAGATGTCTATCAACAGGGCCAGAATGGTGGCTCATGCCTGTAATCCCAGCACTTTGGGACCAGCCTGGGCCACATAGCAAGACCCTGTCTCTACAAAATTAAATTAAATTAAATTACAATATATCCATTAACAGATAAATGGATAAACAAAATGTGGTACCTTCACACAATGAAATGTTATCCAGCCATAAAAAGGAGTGAAGGACTGATACATGTGACCACATGGATGAACCTCAAAAACATTATGCTAAGTGGAAGAAGCCAGTCACAAGAGGCCATCTATTGTATGATACCATTTATAAGGGATGTACAGATGAGGAAAATTCATAGCGAAAGAAAGTAGATTATTAGTTTCCAGGGGCTGGGGTTTGGGGGGGGGGGAATGACTCTAAATTTCCATTTAGGATGATGAAAATATTCTGGAACTCAGTAGTGGTGATGGTCACACAACACTGTGAATGTACACAAAGCTACTGAATTGTGCACTTTATAAAATGGTAAATTTTTTGTGTTTTACAATTTTAAAACAATATTAAACAACATTCAGATACTATCCATATTGGTTTTAGTCTTTTAGTGGACTTTTTCTCCTAAGTGTGAGCAGCCTGCCAATGTGTCTTAGACACTATTGTTCTATGTAAGTGTAACAGGTACAAATCTCACTGCAGAAACCCAGGAATGCAGGAAATTAACTTTCTTTACTTGTGACCTGTAACTGAACTCAATTTCTATTTCAACCCCATGTTCTACTGGGTAAGAGAAAACTGATCTCAGTTGATGCCGAATCTCCCTGCCTTCTCCCAGGTTGTGCCTTGGTTCTGGAGGCTTCTATTCAACTATAGATGGGGGTAAGGGTGTTGCGAGCATCTGGCCCTCATTGAGGTCGTCAGTGGAAACATCCTTATCCCCATCTGGCGTTGACGTCCTCCCTCCTTCCTGGCTCCAAGGCCACTGCTTCTTCCAGCTCTCTGGGGCTGCATCTGTGCTTATCTCAAGCACACAGTAACCTGTCAGGTTTATCTTGGGCTGCTGCCAAGCTGTGAGGTCTTCTAGACCCACCACATGCAGTTCCTTCTGCTCCTGCAGCATGCTGAGTGCCAGGAAACCTGGGATCTTGCTGCCTCTCCAAGCTTCACCTTAGTAGGTAAGGTCTTTTGAAACTATCCAGGGGTGGGTCAGGAGGTCTACGATCATATCTTCCCTACTTGGGGGACTTACCCTGGAGGGAGAAGGGAGAGGCAGGTGCAGAGGTCTGACTCAGCACTCAGTCAGCTCCGCTGCCACGGGGACAGTAGCCACCCTACTAGGGCGGGAAGCCTTGCTCCTGGTCTTCAGCATTTGCTGTGGCTCCAATCTGCACAGCACTGAAGCTCTTGCCACCCCCAAACCTCAGCTTTAGAAACTCAAAAGCCTGTGTTCTGGCCGGACGTGGTGGCTCACACCTGTAATCCTAGCCCTCTGGTAGGCTGAGGCAAGAAGATCGCTTGAGCTCAGGAGTTCGAGACCAGCCTGGGCAAGAGCAAGACCCAGTCTCTACTAAAAACAGAAAAGTTAGCCGGGCGTGGTGGCTCACTTCTGTAGTCCCAGCTACTCAGGAGGCTAAGGCAGGAGGATGGCTTAAGCCCAGGAGTTTGAGGCTGCAGTGAGCTGTGATGATACCACTGCACTGTACCTGGGGCAACCAAGTGAGACTCTGTCTCAAAACAAAAGAAAAAACGAAAAGAAAAGAAAAGCCTGTTTTCTGCTGTATCATCCTTCTGGGAGGCACAAATGCTGCTGACCAGACGTGAGAAGGTCCAGGCCCCCAGGCCCAAGGAGCACAGGAAATCCACCCGGAGGACCTCTGAGCTGCATTCGGGTGACTCCAGTCGTGGAACTCATAACAGAACACACTTGCAGATTTGGCCATATGGGGCTTTCAAACTTTTTCACCTATAAGATTAAGTTTCTTAGAAGCAGAGTATCTTAGTGTTGGGTACAGGGGGTGTTCTCGTAGATTTCAGCATTGCTGGAGAGCAATTTGAAATACGTATCAAAGCCTATTTTTTAAAAAAATGTTTACTCTTTCTCACAGCAATTCCACTTCTGAGGCATTTATTCCACGAAATAATTAGATAAGTAGGCAAAGATGTTGTACCAACACATTTATTATTGCACTGTTTATACAGTTGAAACCGGGGACAACCTAAAAGTCCACTAATAGGTAATTGGTCATATAAAGTGTATGGTGCATAATAACAGGCTAGACAGCCGCTAGTAATAGTGCAGATCTGTAAACATTAATATGGGAATATTTCCTTGCTGAGGAGTTAAGTGAAAAACAGCACAGTGGAAAAGATTATATGTGGTATTAAGCCATTTTGGTAGGAAAAAACTGTATATATATGTGTGTATAAAACTGTATGTATTTGTATGTATGAATATTTCTATATCACACATACAATACATATGGAAAATAGGATGGAAGGAGGTTGTCTCTGAATGTTGGGACTGTGGGTAATTTGTATATTTTAAGTATTCCTGATTTTTTTTTGAAGTGAACAGATATTACCTTGATAACTTGGAAAAATGAATGCATAACCCTGGCTATTACCGTCCCTGTAATCTCCTTCTTACTCCTCCCCAGCTGCTCCCCCTCCCTGCATGGCCTCCTTTGTGCTACTGAATTATGGCACTGATGTCTTGTTGTTGCTGCTGTTGTTGCATTAAACTCAGGTTTTAGTTCTTTCACAGATTGAATTGATATGGTTTGCAGATTGTAAGTAAAAATGACTTCAAAAAGCTTTTCTACAACTGAATATGTGCTCCAAATCCAAATTCACCAACTCCCCTTCCATGACCCACCCTCAAAATCACGCTCCTCCCATAGCCCCTGTCCTGGTGAATGCAAACCTTCCCCCAGCTAGCGGCCCAAGCCACAAACTAGTGAGAGTCTTAGACACCTCCCCTTCCCTCTCCCCTCATATCTAGTCTTCACGTCCCGCTGGTTCCTCCTGCCTGGTGTCTTCATGGATGTAATCTCCTCCCCAACCTTTTGGTCCTGCTTCACTCCAGATGTACACCCCTTCCCTTCGCCAACTGCCAGCTTCTACTGACACCTCTGCCTCCAGGATCCTCCTCTGAATCAATCCTCCACATGTCATCAGAGTGTTTAAAACCTTCTAGGGGCTCCCTATGGCCTCCAAGACACTATTCAAACATACAGATTGGAAAGGAAGAAATAAAACCATCCCTGTTTGCAGAAGACATGATTGTCTACATAGAAAATCCCAACAAATACACCAAAAAAATCCTCCTAGAAGTAATAAATGAGTCCAACAAGGCCACAGAGTTCAAAGTCAACACACAAAAAATCATATTTCTGTATACTAGCAATGAGCATGTAGAAATGAAAATTAAAAACACAATACTATTTACAATCACTCCAAAAAAAATTAATTACCTGGGTGCAAATCTAACTAAATGTGTACAGTATCTATGTGCTAAAAATTACAAAACACTGATGGCAGAAATCAAAGAATATCTAAATAAATTATGATATGTACTGTGTTTGAGTATTGGAAAACTCAACATAATAAAGATGTCAGTTTTCTCCAAATTGATTTCTAAATTTAACATAGTTCTTATCAAAATCCCTGCAATATTTTTTGTGAATGAAAACAAGTTTATTCTAAAATGTACACAAAGGAACTAGAATAGCTAAAACAATTTTGAAAAAGAATAAAGTGGGAGGAATTACTCTACCTGATGTTAAGACATATTATATAGCTATAGTAATAGTAATAGTATAGTAATCAGGACAGTGTGATATTAGCAGAAGGATAGACACATAGATCAAGAAGAAAATAGAGAACCCAGAACCCCCGTCCCTAATTGTGCGTATGCCAATGGCTCTGTCCTTGGTTCTGAACTCTCCCCTTGAAGACTTCACCTCTCCCTGGGCTCTAGTTAACTTCTCCACACATCTTCCAACACAAATATGCTCAACTGATTTTTGACAAAGGGGCAAAAACAACTCAGCGAAGGAAGGATAGTGTTTTAAACAAATGCTGTTGAAACAATTGGACATCCATGGGTTTAAAAAAATGAACCCCTAACTAAACTGCACACCATACGTAAGTAATCCAAAATGGATCATGGTTCATAAATTTAAATGTAAAACATAAAAACTATAAAACTCTTAGAAGAAAACAACATAGGAATAAATGCTAGACACCTTAGGATAGGTGAAGATTTCTTAAACATGACACCAAAATCACAATCCTTAAAAGAAAAAAAACTAACAAATTGTACTTTATCAAAATTAAAAACTTTTGCACTATGAAGGATTCTGGGAAGAGGACCAGAAGACAAGCCACAGACTGAGATAAAATATTGACAAAGGACTTTTACCTGGAATATATAAAGAATTCTCAAAACTCAACAGTAAAAAAACTAATTCAATAGAAAACCGGTAAAAGACACAAACAGACATTTCACCAAAGAGGATACACAAGTAGGAAATAGGTACACCAAATGATGGTCAACATCATTAGCCATTAGGAAAACTCAAAACTACATTGAGCTATCACGACACACCTATTAGGTCGTCTGAAACTTTTTTTAAAAATAGTGATAATACCAAATGCTGAGAAAGATACAAAGAAGCTGGATCTCTCATACACTGCTGGTGAGAATGTAAGAGGGTATAACCACTATGGACACAGTTGGGCAGTTTCTTACAAAACTAAACAAACACTCACCATGTAACTCAGCAATTGCCCTGGCATATATCCCAGAGAAATAAAAATGCAGTGCATATTCACACACACACACAAAAACTATACATGAATGTTCACAGCAGCTTTATTCATAATGGTAAAATACATGAAACAACCCAAATACTCTTCAATGGGTGAACGGTTAAACAAATCGTGGTACATTCCTACAATGGAGTACTACTCACAATAAAAAGGAATAAATTATCGGCAAGTGCAACAATTTGTATGGCTTTCAAGGGCATTATGCTTAGTAAAAAATGTCAATCTCAGAATATTACATACTGCATAATTCCATTTATGTGACATTCTCAAAATGACAAAACTGTAGATATAGAGAACATATGAGTGGTCTCCAGGGAACAGGAGGGAGATAGGGGACAAACACAAGGGGTAGCATGGGGGACAGCCTCGTGATAATGGAGCGGTGCTGTATTTCAATTGTGGCAGCAGTCACACGAATCTACCAAATTGCATAAAACTCCACACAAACACACATACATAAATGGATGCATTAAAAACTGGTGAAAACCACGCAAAGTCTGTTAACAGTACTGCACCAACCCCAATGTCCTGGTTTTGATGTTGTACTACAGCTATACAATAAGTCACCATTGAGGGAAGCTGAACGAAGAAGTCACAGGACTCTATGTACTGTATTTGTAATGTTAAACCTATAATTATTTCAAAATAAAAATTTTTTTAATTTAAAACTTCCAAGGTTCCCTGTGGTCTCCAGGACACAATTCAAGCTTCTTAGTCTGATGTGAAGTCCTTTTATAAGGTGGCTCCAGCCCCATTTCTCACTCCTCCCCCACGTGTCCCTTGAATGTCCTGGTACCCAGTGTGCTCTATGACCCTTCCCTGCCTTTGCCTGGGACAACCATCCCCCAGCCTTCTGCCTTATTTTTTATAAATCAAGCCCTCAATTTTCCTTCTCAGCTTGGCCCCATGTGAGCACCTCACTTCTCTGCCCCCCACTGAACACTACGCAGACCCTGACACAGATCCTAACACACCGCATTGCCACTGTTAGTCTACTTCTTAACCTTCCCTTTTGGGGAGTAGGGACTGCACATTGTTTAAGTCCTATCTGCAATGCCCAGAACAATGCGCCATAGACACACAATAAAAGTTCGCCCTGATGCTGGCTCCAGTGGCAATGACCATTGATGACAAAGGGCGATAGATGGAGCATTTAGGAATTTTCCTAGTGGGTTAGCTGACTGCTAAATGCCAACACCTGTTCTAATAATAGCTTTCCAGGCCCTGCTCTGAGTGGATAGACTGTCCTTGCTCATTTGACTCTCCCACAGTACTACCGAATACGTACAATTACCTTCCCTCCTCCACAACTGAGGATCAGGTGCCAGCAGGTGTCTTACCTGGGGAGGCTCACAGATAGCAGAGCCAGGCTTTGCCCCCAGGTCTGTGGGGCTCCACGAGACACCACTCTCAGTTGTGGGCTCACTCCCCAAGAGACAACCACAGGATTTCAGTTCCTCATACAAAACACATTCCCTTGACCACCGGGACCTTTCGCAGGATGTCTCCCGGGCCCAGAATGCTCCCTTCCTCACTTTGCTTGGCTCGTTCACACTCTTCCTTCAAATCTCGAATAAATTATCATTCATTGCTTCATTTAACAAATATTTATTAAACGCCTACTACATGCCGAGTACTGTCCTAGGTGCTGGAACACAGCAACAAACAAAAAAACTTAAGGTCCTGGCCTCATGAAACTTACGTTTTCCTGGTGGGAGAGGAGAGGAGAAAATAAACCAGTGTAAAATGTACCAGGTAGTCCTACCTGCCCTGAAGAAAAAGAGGGTGGGGGGTGGGAGGGGAGGCAACTGCTACTGTACATCAAGGAAGGTCCCTATGGGAAGGTGAAATCTTATTCCAGCAGAGACCTGCAAGAACTGAGGGAGGCAGGCCGATAGCTGGGGGTAAAGAGTTCAAGGCAGAGAGAACGGCTGTGCAAGGGTCCTGTGGCTGGGGGAGAGGGAATGAGGGCAAGAGTGGAAGCAGATGAGATCAGAGAGGAAACAGGGAGTCATCGTTTAAGGACCCGTAGGCCTCAATAGGGAGCTTGGATTTTACTCTGAATGATGCAGGGAGCCACTGGAGAATGACATGATCCGACTTACTTTAAAAGGATCACACTAGCTGTTGTGAGGAAACTGAGAGACCATGGAGAAGCAATTGCAGCCTTCCCGGTGTGAGATGACGGTGGCCCAGACCAGGTGGGGGCAATCGAGGGCGTGAGTTGTCGCTGGACCCCAGATAAGCCAGTGCCCCTGCGGCAAGTTCCCAGAGCACCTCGTCCATCTGTCGCGGTTGTAATTGGACGCTTATTTGTGCACATTTGATTAATGTCCGACTCCCCCTACTGGGCTGCAAGCCTCAAGAAGGCAAGAAACGGCGTTTCTTTGCTCACCGTTGCATCTCCGACACCCAATGCCTATAAGAGATGCTCTATGTAGTTTTGTTGAATGAATGAACAAATACCAAAAAAACACAAACACAAACACACAACGCACTAGGGCAGCCTGGGAAACACAGCCTCCCTGTTCTCTTGAGACTCTGCTAGCAGCAGTCACACAGTGTCCGCTTTGTGCCTGGCACCACCCAGGCACAATATGAAAGAAGAGCACAACAGGGCAGCGTGACATTTGCCACTCCGGCTCAGGTCTGGGGTCTGCCAGCCACAGCCAGAGACATAATAATCACTAACAATTTCTGTGTTTCCGCCGGGCCAGAGACCACTTTAAATGCTTTCTGGTATCATCTCGTTTAATTCCCACGTAAGTCAAGTAAAGCAGCCATTATTTTGACCCCCATTTCTCAAAAGCATAAACTGAGGCCCAGAAAGCCTTATGGTTTGCTCACAGCTGATCAGAGGCAGGTAGTCCAAGCCTCTCATGGCGGGGTGTGGTGTCCTCCCGGGTGTCCTACGCTTCCCCTCTCTCCCGGTCTCCCTTCCACTGAGCCTTCAACCTGCCGAAGCCTCAGTCCCTGGAACCTTCCACCATCTCCCAGTCTCCGCTTCCTCCTGGCCTCTCCCTCTTCCTACCTAGTCCCTGTGAACATGTCCTGGAAAGTCTACTCCTTCCCCTACATATGGCACCATCGAACATTCCTGGGTCCTCCTGGGAGGGCCACCACGTTCTGAAATTCCTTTGTAAACCTTAGGTTAGATCTCCAATCCCACTGAAAATTCACCCAAATGCAGGGCAGTTAGAAAGAGAAGCTTCTGCACACCCCAAATCTGAGTCTCTCTCCGCCACCTTCCCTTGGCCATGGTCAGCCTCCCCAGGGCCTGCCACGAGGCACCCCGAGTCCAGAGGCAGAGTTCACCGGCCCTGTGGGAGTCACAAGGATGTAGGGGATCACAGTCCCCTCTCAGAAGCCCCCGACCAGGGAGGGGCCCAGCAAAGCCCTGCCCCACAGTCCCAAACTGCTGCCTGTGGGGGAAGATGCTGAAAGAGGCCGGGACAGACTCCTTGTCTTATCTGTCCTACAAATCCAGGGCTGTGCGCGCCACGAGCCAGAGCCCCATTTCTGAGCCCGATTTTCGTCCCAGCTCAGGCCAGATCCTGGGACTCAGGAGATGAAGTAACGGCCATCATTCCTCTTGATTCAATGGCATGTTCGGGAACTGAAACGCCAGATCCCCCCTCCCCCCCCACGAGGAGGGGCCAGGACCCCGTGACAAGAAGGAGGCAGGCGAGGGAACGGAAGGGGAGGGGAGAGCAAGGGAGCGGAGGGCAGGGCAGAGGGGAGGGGATGGGAGAGGAGGGGAAGGGAGGGGAGGAGAGGGGAGGGGGGAGGGGAGGAGAGGGGAGAAGGGGGGAGGGGAGAAGAGGGGAGGGCAGAGGGGAGGAGAGCCGCTGAGCAGGGCTCGGTAGCCCGGTCTGGAGCCGGCCTAGCGTCCTGCGGGTGACTGCGTGTGGCGCGTGGCATTTTCCAGGGATGGGAAGGCGACTTGTGTCCCCTCCGGTCCGTTGGAGGTGTGCCCGGCACGGTGAGTGAGGGGGGCGGAGGCGGAGCGCGGCTGTCTGGGCCACGTGCGGCACCGGGACTGATGCGCGAAGGGGCGCGCGTGCCACGGCGCCTGTCCGAGCTAGGGCGGAGCTCGGAGCCGCAGAGACGCGGTGACTCTGCCTCCGCCCGACTTTCCTCTGGGCCAGCCGCGCCGAGAGTCCCCAGCTGGACCCGGCAGGGCTGGGGTCTCTAAGGGGCGTGGCGCGGCCGTGCAATCTGGTGTCCGCGGTTCGAGCCTCTGGGGGCAGCGGGCTCCCACCTGACCCGCGGCCGCCGCGCGCTCTCCCAACCGCGCCTGACCCCAGAGCCCTCCCGGGGCTGCTGAACTTGCAGGCAGCCCCACCCTCTCGCGCGTCCCTGCGCCAGCCATCTGCCAAATGCGACCTCGCTCTTTCAGGACGAATCCTGGGAAATGGTGCATACAGAAAATCAAGTTAAAAGGAAAGTACCGTTCGTTTTATCCCTTAGGCTGAGAGCGTTGATGAGCGTAGAGCGGGGAAAAACAAGGAAACTTGAGTGGAGGGGCAGGGAACTGGGGGACGCTGGGCAAGATATAGATTTTTTATATATATATATAAGTATATATATATTTTTTTTTTTTTTTTGAGACAGTCTCTCTCTGTCGCCAGGGGCTGGAGTGCAGTGGCGTGATCACTCCCGAGTACCTGGAACTACCGTCACGGGCCACCATGCCCAGCTAATTTTTTGTATTTTTTATAGAGACGGGGTCTCACCATGTTGCCCATGGCTGGTGAACTCCTGGCCCCAAGCGATCCTCCCACCTTGGCCTCCCAGAGTGCTAGGATTACAGGCATGAGCCACCGCACCAGCCTTGGGCAAGCTTTACCACTCGCCTTGGGCCTTCCCACCTGCAGAAAGCGGTTGCCAGACCTCCCTGTTCTCACCTGAGGTCTTGGCCCCCACAGGGGCTGTCTGTAAGTGTTGAAAGGGGAAACAGAGACAGCCAGCTTCCAGGTACCCCACATCAATTAAGGCAGTGGCCAGATTACGTTTTATTTAAATAAGAGTTTCTGCAACCAAAATCTAGAGTATTAAATATTTTCTACAAAGAGCATATACAACCTATAAGTATGTTATAAAGAATAATAATAAAATGCACACCTATGTGCTCTCCCACCCAGCTTAAGAAAGAGAATAACTTTAATTTTTAAAAAAAAAATTGTTTGCTGATTTAAATGTAACATATTTTCCCTATAGAAAGTTTGCAAGATCCAGAAGACAGGAAACAACTATCACCACAATCGCATTACCTTACTGCTAACATTCTGGGGACAACACTTCCCTATTTGTTCTGGATGTATATTCTTTTTGTGAAATTAAGATCCTGTTACACAAATTTTCCCTTTTTCAGTCATGACTGTCTTCCTTGGACCAGCCGATTTCTTAGTATCTTCATACTTCCAAGATCCCAAGAAAACAATCCCCAAATGTGCTTATTATTTGAACCTGAGAGTTGGTTTTCCCAGAAGGAGCAGAAGCAGGAATTGATAGATTGGGGAAAATCTCTCATGTCTGGCTTCTGCCTAAAACATTAACTAAATTAAGAGGTTGATAAATCGCATCCTGTCATGTCTGGCCCAGGGCAGTATCTGGGGAGTGAATGCTGATGGAGGACTGTGTGTCATGAGGCTGAAAGCACGAGGCAGCTCTGGAGGTAACAGGGAGAATGAGAGCCAGTGCTTTTGTGATTTAAAAAACTGTCCCAGAAGCCTCTACAGCCCGAGCCACATACTGGGCCTATGGCAGATTTTCAACACATAACAAGGGTGTTTGTTGCCTGTGCCTTCACCATTGTGTCTATTCAATCATCACGTGTCCAGAGGATAAGGCATAGCTCTAAGTGCTTTGAAGCAGCTGGCATGGGTATTGCTCCCCAGGGGTTAGCAATCTAGTGGGGAAGGTAGGATATGTAGAGAAACATACCAGGTAGAAGCCCCTTTGCAGCCCAGCTCCCTGTGCACTGTAGTAGGAGAATCCCAGAGCTCCACTACCGCTGGAAGGGGCAAGAGTGTCCAGGAACACTACTACACAGTGGCAAAAGGATCACAGAGCTTTACCACTGGAAGGACCTTAGAATGGAAAGAAACCTTAGCACAAATGCTGTCACTTACTCTCACTAGTTAGGAACAATAATGTGTGTCTCCTTTCATCTTATGAGGCATGAATGTGATCATGAACATGAACTGTAAAGGTGTTACAAATGTCAGGTATAATTGTGAGTATCCCTCTCACCCCACCCATTTCCAATTTGAAGACTGGGGAAACTGAGACTCAGGAGGGCAATGACACATCTTGCCCAGTAAGCTAGAAGCAAAGTAAAGACTGGAACTCTGGCCTCTCGACCCCGAGTCCAGAGTGGAACTTTGGGCATGCTTGCTAAGAGGAGTAGGTGACCCTTGGCTGCTTTCTGCCCCATCCCAGACCCAGGTGTTCCTTCTTTCCACTACCTCCTATAAGTCTTTTTCATGGTCCCTTGGATGGGCCATTGTCCCTTGGAGACCAAAATAAAATCCCAAAGCAGAGTCAGGAAGAGCTTCCATAAATGGGTAGGAGTCTGGGTCTTCCACTGCCTCCCTGGCTTCCAAACCTTTGCTACAGATTCCTCTATATCTGACCCACTGACCATGAGCACTCTACCTGGGGGCACTGCTGTTGGCACACACCTTCCTGCCCTGGGTGCATAGCCAGCTGCAACTGCGGTGCCAGGAAGCTCATTCCCCCAAGTGGAGATTCAGGCTACAAATGCAAGTATTTATTTATTTTCAAATAAATAATGCAGTTTTTGAATTTTACATTTCTAACATGTTTTATGATTTGGGTAGTGCTTGAACATATTACTGGTTAATCCCCTTAGGACCGTGTGGGCCAGGCAAGTAGGTTTTGTCATTCCTTTTGTATAGATGAAGAAACTGAAGCTCAGGGACTGGGGCTTATTCAAGGTCTCATGGCCAGTGAGTGCCGGAGTCAGGTGCAAACCCAAGCCTCCTAACCCCTAGTTAGGGCTTCTGTTTCCCCAGAACCTATCCCAGTCAGGACTGTTTTGGTTGCAGGTGTCATAAACTTACCTAGAAAACACTTTGGCGAAAGGAGACATATGTTAGACAAATACTAGGGTATCACACATAATTCAAAGAAGACAATCCCTGGGAAAGGCGAGAATACTGCTGAGTCTTGGGAACAACTAAATCCAGGTGATCAAACACCCCCGTACTCTCTCTTCCTTGTCCTCTGCGGGCTCCATTCTTTCTCCCCAGAGACAGCGTCCTCCAAGAGGAGGGAAATATGGCCGCTGGCATCTCCCACGTTTTCCGTCCTATGGGTTTCATTCCCAGAGAAAGCCTCACTCTCCTTCTGGTCGGTTCAAAGACATCCTGGGAAAGACTTAGATTGGCCTGACTTTCCTCGGGTGCCCAATCTTGGACCTTTCCACTGTGGCCAGGGTCATGCAAAATGGTGGCACCGCCCCCTCCTCCCACTGAAAGTGGCTACAATCAGCCAACGAGAGTATAGAAAGAAAAGAAGGAAGGGGGGACAGAAGCCTGGGGGGAAATGAGGAATCCAGGCAGGAAAGAGGGAACGGCTGGAAACACAGTTAGGAGGAGGACCAAGACAGCACAGTCGCACGAGCCAAGGAGGCCGGAGGGGGAGGAGGAAGGAATAACCAGGAGCATCGAAGTCCAATAAAACATGCAAAGGAGAACGGCCCTGGCATCCGGCAGCATGAGAGTCACTGGTGACCTATCCGAATGCCATTTCAGTGGAGAAATAGGAATGGCCAGTTGAAGACGAGGAAGTGCAAACTGTGAGTGTAGTTCTTGAGGAACGCAGACAGGGAGGGTGGGAAAGTGGTAGGAGATGGTGTGGGAGAAGCAGGGGTCCGGGGACAGTCCCCTCCACCCTAGCCACATGGGTTTATGGATCAGACCCACCTTGACACTAAGCCCTTTGCACACAATCGCCCGTTATTCAACAAACGTCACATCGATGGCTCGTGCTGTGCAATATAAGAAACTATTTCTAATAATAATCGCTGAGACTTCCTGTCATAAATCACACGGATCCGACTGAAGCTCACATTCTCACCCGGTCTTTCCACTCCTTGCCCGCTGGTCCACTAAAATAAAGGTGTGATTTATGCAGAGGGAGATGACAGAGCAACGGAGGCTGGGCCCTCTCAGACTCAGGCCTTCCCCAAAGAAAAATGACCTCTCCTCCCACGTCTGCCAACCGTCTACCTCCGTTCCACCAACACTCTCTCCCAGCTCGCTGAAAGAAACCTAACGGGGCACAACCATTAGGTCTGGACCAAACAGCAATTCTGGACACCTGCAACTTTCATTCCGCGGCCTGCTACCCCCATGACCCCTCCCTGGAGTTGGGATCTCCCCTTCTCTGTGTTTCATGCTGCAGGAAAACTGCAGGGCTGGCAATGAGGTCATGGAATGCGCAGGTGTACAAAAGACATGGACAGTGCTAGACTCTGGGAGACTATTTGAGGCTGGCTTTATTTAGTGTGTCTCACAGACCCTAATAACCTGGTAGAGCAGGATACCATAGCTGATAAGACAGCACAATGTCGCTGTCACACGTGCGGGTGGCCTTCTGGAAATGGACCGAAAGCCCGTCGTCAGACTTTGTCTTAAAAGTAGGTTCCCCGCTTCTCACACGTTCTCACTCATACGTGGGAGCTAAATGTTAAAAACAATTGATCTCATGGAGACAAAAAATAGAATTATGGTTACCAGAGGCTGGGAAGGGTAGCAGGGAAGGGGGGATAAAGTGGGGATGGTTAATGGGTACAAAAGTATATTAATAGTTAGATAGAATGAACAATATTTGATAGCACAACAAAGTGCCTATAATCATCAATAAGTTAGGGTATACTTTAAAATAACTAAAACAGTAGAATTTCAATGTTCCTAACTCAAAGAAATGTTAAGTGCCTAAGGTGATAGGTACCCCATTTACTCTGGTTTGATTAATTCACATTTATGCCTGTATCAAAACATCACAGGTACCCTATAAAGATACACAACTGTTGTGTACCCATAATAATTAAAAGTAAAAAATTTTAAAAAGTAGGTTCCCTTCTAGCTCAGCCCCACCCACCACCTCACCTCACATAGGGCTGTGAGCATCCAAGGTGCTGACACTCACCTGACTTTCACAAGTCCCTGTCCTTTGTCCCTTCTCCCTGTCGAGTGCAGTACTTTTCTCCCCGCCTGTGCCTGCTATTTAGAGCAGGTAGACGAAATAAGACCTGCCATCTGTTCCCACTTCTAAAATATCAGGTGTAAAGGAACATTCCCTCTGCACTACAAACTTGCTGTGTTGAACCGTTAACTTGAAGGTCGCTCTTTACTTTTCTTTCCCTTTTCCCCCCTTCCTTTCTTCCTTAACTCCTCTCCACCCAGGCCCAGGCCCACTCTCTCCGCTTTCTCTCTCTTACCCCATCCCCTTCTTCCGTTCCTGTCCCTCTGTTGCCTTTGCATGGTCTAGACCACAGCGAAGCAAGAGAGGCGCCCAGGGCACAACAGCTAAGGAGGCTTCCGCGACCCTACGCAGCTCCCCTGCCTCACCCAGACCCAGCCCTGTTCCCTCCTTCCTTGTAACTCCATCTTACATCATGCAGACAAGGATGTTCCTCCCACCTTTCCCTATTCCTTTGCTCTTTTGACCTCCTGGTAGAATGTTTGTTTTTTATACACATAAGAGCTATGTTCTTTAGAACACTCATTCAGCTGCTGTAGTGAAAGCCAACTTGTCTGCACAGGGAAATATTACTATGTTAATTAACGTGTTAAATTAATATTAATATGCCAGATCTCCTTTTTGAATCTCCTCTACACTGTTCCCACACAGTGAACACTCAGCCTATGTAAGGAGCTCATACTATTTCCCAGTTCTACAACAGCAGCTCATACTGATTGAGCACCGCCAGACACCAGGACAAGGATTTATGGATTAGCTCACTTAATCTGCACGAAAACCCTCAGAGCTCAGTACAATCAGTACCCACCACAGGGAACCAGAGACTCCAAAAGTAAAGTACGTGTCTCAGGTCATAAGCTAGTGAGTGGAGTGTGCTGGTGCATGTGAACCCCGGCGTGCTGACTCTGATGGTGGGTGCTTACCTGCCACGCAGCTCTGCCTCCCGGGCTGCAGGCATCGATCGTCCCCAGCTGTGCTTTGAACTCTCCTCATTCCTTGTATGTTATTCGTAATCCCCAAATACATCACACATTCCCCTAAATTGAGAATGGCCTATCTTATTCCTCTGTTACTAGGTATAATAATATAATTTCCTAACATAGCATGTGTAATATATATAGTATAGTACAATAATAATGGTAACATCAGGGGGTCGATATAAATGAAGAACAAAAGCATGAGCATATACAGAGCGCTTACTCTGTGCTAGGGATCTCTCATCCCGTGTATTCCTCACAGTCCTGTGACGTGGGTATTATTACTCCTTATTTTTAAAATAAGAAAACTGGGACTCAAAGAAGTCAAGAAAGTGGTCCAAGTCGCATACCTTGTAAGTGGTCCGGGTGGACCTCAGATCACATCCGTCAGAACCAAAATCCCAGGTTCGTTTCCTTATGTCCCGCAGCTTCCCAGCGAGTGCCCTGCAGCCCCGCGTGCCCAGAAACGTTTGACGTGCACATGCGGTGGACTTTGAATGAACACTTCTCAGGTGGAGAAATAAAGAGAAACTCTTGCACGTGACAACAGGAAATGTGAATGAATGAATGAATGAATGAGTGAAAGTGGGCCATCCATGGGTGAATGAAGAGCATGTCAGAATTCAATTATTACAATCAACCCAATCCTGCGCACCCTGAGGTCCAATGTAAAGACAAACTAGGTTACTAGGTGAATAAATGATTTGACATCTTGCATGATCAGCTCTTGGAAGGAGGGATAAAATTCTCCTCTTCCCAGTTTTGGTGCTCAGCTGTGTGCCTTGAGAGAAAAAAAAAAATCACAAAGAATAGCATGAAGGAGCCCAGAGTATATTCTGCCCCTTCTGAAATTGAACCCACTGATCCCTGCAAGCAGATGGCAGGTGGCGTAAGAGGGGCCATGGCCAAGTGAAGTGTGGTTTCAGCAAAGAAAGGCCCTCAAAAAAAAGTGAGTCCTCCCACAAAGAAATACACACGCACGCACACACACACGCATGCACACACCTGCTGCCGCCTGTGGAAAAAACCATCTGTAATACCCACAGTCAGTGATGAAACCTAAAGAACAAATCCTTTCCCAAAGGCGACATGTGCATTTAAAATCATAGTATGATGTAAATGACAGATATCTTCTCTCCTGAAAGTATATCTCTTACGTGGAAAGAGGGCTACATAACGCAAGAGAGGAAAAATAGAGCAGAAAGACTGACTGGGAGCAGTGCAAGTGAACTTTGCTGACTTTTATCATTTTGTCTGATCCTCCCTGAATATTGGGCAAAACAAGCCCCCTCTCCTGGGTCTGTTGAGCTTATCAGTTCTCCGATGGCACAGTCACCGGCTTCTGAGACCCTGCTGATTACAAATGTCCACAAGGAGGAGGCAGCGAGTTGCAAAGAGCTTTGCTCTCAGTAGAGGAGCCTGCCTGGGTGCTCAGTTTCTCCCAGAGTCTGTAGCTGCTGGACTGTGTGACACAGGAGAGAGCTACCATGCTGGGGACCATTAGAAGGACCACAGGCCTGGGGAGTTCCATGGGGTTGTCTTGATGCCGCAGGTTCCAGGTAAGAGTGGCTGTTTTCTGTGCCCGGCATAGCAACACTGCTCTGTGCACTGTGACATTCCCATGTATGTCCTGGGAATGGGGGTGTTGAGGGACATGTGGTGATGCCACCAGTACTTGCTGTACACCTCCAGAGGGGCAGGCCCCCTTGGCTTCTCCTCCTCCTGACCCTGACCAAGCTGCTGCAAAGGCTGGAACTTAGTGCCAAAAAAGTCCTGTGTGCCAGGGAATTTTTCCAACTATGGAGTTAAGGCACTAAACGAATCTGCACAGGCCCTTCCTGGACCTCAATGCTTGGTTGATGGGTCTCTGCGGGGAAGGCAGCTAAGGGATGGTGGAAAGCATATCAACTCGGGGCCAGACTGCTGGGGACTGCATCTTGGCTGTGCCTGCCATCTGCAGGATCTTGGTGATTCACTTGATGTCCCTGAACTCCACTTTCATCATCTAGAGGTTGGGAAGAACAGTATCCTCCTCCAGAGGAGTGTCAAGTATGATTAAATTAGATAATACATGCAAAAGAGTCTGACACATTTGTGTCAGAATACAAGGTCATTCATTCATTATTCATGTCTGTATCTCCCATAAAGCACCCAATGAATAAGGCAGGAAAAGACATGGCAGGAGAAATCTGGAAGGTGACCAGGCAGCCTCATAGGACTCTCCGTTTTTGGAACCTGCTTCTCAGTGGGCAAAAATGTGGCTCCCTGGGGAGCTGGCACAGGGTTAGATATCATTTGGGGGCCTTTCTCAGGAAGGAGTAGTTGGTGCTTGGTGGTCACTTCCTGGTGAAACCCTCCCCGACTCCCACCTTCCTGCTCACCTCTATGCAGAGCAAGGGGGTCACCCTTTCCTCCAGACTTCTAGCACACTCCATTCATATTATTTGCACTAACAGCTCCCGTATTGAGCATTCAGTATATACCAGGCTCTGGGCTCAGTACTTCCTGTGCATTCCTTCATTTAATCCTCACTACAACCCTATGAAAGAGGAAAGTGAAGGTGAGCAACTTGAAATAATAGACCAAGTTGCACATGTAGCACATGGCAGAGGCAGGATTCAGACCCAAGTCCTCTGGGTCCTACGCTTGAGTTCTAGCCACTGCGCTATACTGTCTCTCTTATACACCACTGTGGCCCATCTCCCCTGATATGGTATTTCCTTACACGTTAGTCACAAGTGGTGGACTGTCAGCTCTTCAGTGTCAAAAACTATGGCTCTTTTGCCTGTTTATCCTGAGTGCGTAGCATAGTGTCTGGCTAAGAATGAATGAATTAATGAACAAAAGACCTTCTCCAAAGCCCCCAGGAAGGAGACAGTACCATTGTTCCTCCTAGGTCAATGCAACTCACACTGCCATCCCCATCCAAGCCTGGGGGTTAGGGGCAGGGACCGGTGGCTGCATGTAGAGGCTGCCCCCTCCCTGCAGTGCACTCCTCACTCATTCCAAGAGCCCAGAGCTTTGCTGTGGGAGCTGTGTCAAGCCCTTCACTGGAGGAGAGACGTTGCTGGATCTTTAATGCTAGAAAGGCCATCCTATCTCCCCTTTTCACAACTTTTTGCAGCATTAAATCCTTATAGAGTTTATTCTGGATATTTTCTTCAAATGTTGCCCATTGGATGCAGAAATTCTCTCATCGCACATTTTATTACTACTGTTTATAAATGATTCCTTTGGTGACCCAATATGAAACTGCCACTTAATCTCCACACAAGGTTCAGCTTGAAATTTCAGAACCAAAATAGTGTGTTGGTTAAGAGTTGGAACTCTGAAGTCACATATTCCTGGGTTCAAATTCCAACTAGCTATGTGAGCTTTTAAAAATTCTTTATGCCTCAATTTCTGTGTCTGTAAAATGGGGATAATAATAACTATCTTATGGAATTATTGGTTAGATTAAATGAGGCAATGTGTGAAACACTTAGCGTAGTATCTAGGCACATAGTAAATGCTCAATAAATGTTAATTTTTAAAGTCATGTCTAGTCCAGGGACACCTAAGGTAGCTCTATAGGTGTTAGCACACCCAAAATAAAACCCTGATCACTCTAGCTTTAGGGTTTCCTCAGATCACCAGCAAACTCCCCAATCACTCACCCAAAAGTTTAACCTACTACAAATCCTGCCCACATCCAAAGATCTCAGCCAGCCTTTCTAGTGCCTCATCCTTAAACCTGAATAGGAAGTAAGAATCAGCAGGCATTTGGGGGGAAAATTTGCAACATGAAAGAGAAAACAAGAATAAAGAAGAAAACTGACCCTAGACAAAGCAGAGATAATTTAAGGAACAGGAGAGATATTTTTAAACACTCAAAGAGATTTAAGAAGACACTACATTCATAAAACAAAGCAATAAAAACAAATTGAGTACAGTGATTCCTCAAAAAATTAAAAATAGAATTACCATATGATTCAGCAGGTCCACTTCTGGCTATATACCCAGAAGAATTAGAAGCAGGTTCTCAAAGACATATTTGTTTATTTGTTTTGTTCACAGCAGCATTATTCACAACAATAGGCAAAAGGTAGAAGCAACCCAATTGTCCACCAATGTGTGAATGAATAAACAAAATGTGTGATACACATACAATGGCATTCCTCCCAGGAAAGAAAGGAAATTCTGACACAGGCTGCAACATGGATGAACCTTGAGGATGTTATGCTGAGTGAAATAAACCAGTCACAAAAAGATAAATGCTGTGTGATTCTACTCATATGAGGTACCTAGATTAGTCAAACGTGCAGAGACAGAAAGTAGAATAGTGGTTGCCACAGGCTGGATGGAACAGGGACTCAGGAGCCATTGTTTAATGGATATAGAGTTTTAGTTTTGCAAGACAAAAAGAGTTCTGGAGATGGATTGCACTACAGTGTAAATGTACTTAACACTGCTGAATTGTACACTTAAAAATTAACATAAACCAAGTGGCTCACACCTGTAATCCCAGCACTTTGGGAAGCTAGGGCGGGAGGATCGCTTGAGGCCAGGAGTTTGAGACCAGTCTGGGCAACATAGCTAGACCGTGTCTCTCCAAAAAAATTTTTAAAAATTAGCCCAGCACAGTGGCTCAAGCCTTTAGTCCCAGCTACTCAGGAGGCTAAGGCAGGAGGATCCCTTGAGCCCAGGAGCTTAAGGTTGCAGTGAGCTGTGATGAAGCCACTGCGCTCCAGCCTGAGCAACAGAGCGTGATTTTTTTCTCAGAAAAAAAAAAAAAAAAGAAGAAGTTATTTGAGTTCATTCTAAAATAACTTCCTCAAATACTTATTCATGAGAAGTAAACCAAGACAATTAAACCAAGTTCATGAGCGAGTAAACTAAGAAAAAGGAATGAAGGAGCCCCGGGAAATACTGAATCCGTATAAGAATAGAACTAAAGGAAAATGTCAGTTGCAGCTACACAGCAGGCCCAGACAACAGCCAGTTCTTGGAGACAGAATACTGTAGCAGAGACGTTTGTGAGACAGCGCAGGGGAGAGCTTGGAAAGTGAGTCTTGAACATATGTTGAAGACCTAGAATTCAATTTTTAAAAAGCACTTAGAAACTCAGGGGGATGGAAATGTAAGAAAGTCATTATCTGAATACGAAGAAGCCAGTCCCTATCAGAACTTGAAGTCATTGAGATTCAGGAAAAGAATGCAATGCATATCAAAGAAAAAGAAGAGTAGAAAGCTGGAGGATATGAGGAATATAAAGAAGAAGCCATGCATGTTCTTTCCCAACAAGCAAAAAGAAAGGCAACCATAAGTTTAAGAGAAAACAACAAATATATAAAAAGGCAAAGCACAGATTAAAATAATGCATGATTTTGAGCCACGGGTGTATTAATAGAAAGAGTAAAAGTCATGTGATATTTTGGATGGGATCCTAGAACAGAATGAGGGAATTAGGTAAAAATGAAGAAAATACAAATAAAATATGGACTTTAATAGTAAGGCATTAATACTGGCTCATAGTCATGACAAAGACACCGTAGTGATGTAAGGTGTTGCTAGCAGGGGAAACCGGGTGTGGCATATACAAGAACTCTCTGCACTATCTTTGCAACTCTTCTGCAAATATAAAAGAAGTCTAAAATTAAAAAGTTTATTAGTAAAAAGTACACCTGGAAGAGCCTGGGAGATGAAAGGGGAAGAGAAGGGAAAGGCAGGATGAGGGTGCCAATGCTCCTCTCACATCTTGGCAACTCAAAAAATACAATCTGTGGTTAATGACACAAGAAATGGAGTCTGAAGTCTGTTATGTGAAATTATAGAGTTGACTAGTAGAAGAACAGAAAATAGTGGCATAACTATATTGACAATAATGAGCAGAGGAAATATAAAACCACCAGTCAACAGAAGATGTGTGCAGCTGATTGATAAACAAAAAATTGGCACCCTAGGAACCAAAACCAGGGGTCCGAAGGTAGCGAGTTATCTCAATTGATTGTTCACAGTGAGTTACGGATGGAGCTCCTTGGTCTACTCTTCCCCCCTTCGCACCACTGCACTTGACTGGTCTTAAAAAAACCCCGTAACCAAAGTGAAGAAAGACCTTTGTGAGCTTATTAATAGACTAGTAGACTAGACATGGCTGAGGGAAGAATTCCTGAGCTTGAAGATGGGCAAATAGAAAATTCCCAAATGAAAATGCAAAGATAAAAAGAATGAAAAGAAAAATAAAACAGCAAATGGAAGAACTGTGGGGCAATTTCAAAAGGCATAAGACACATGTGACAGGAATGCCAGAAGAATAAAGAGAATTCCTTGAGAATTTTCCAAAAATAATGACAGAAACCAAACCACAGACCTAAAACACCAAGCAGAATAAATGCCAAAAAAAAAAAAAAAAACCCTACATCTGGTCATATCATATTCAAACTGCAGAAAACCAAAACAAAGGGAGAATCTTAAAAGAAGCCAAAGGAAGAAAAACCAGGTGTCCTATGGAGGAAGAAGAGTATCAATTACAGCACACTTATCATCGGAAAGTGTGCAAGCTTCGGTAATGCACTAGGGCGACTATAGTTAATAATAATTTATTATATATTTCAAAATAACTAGAGAAATAGATTTGGAACGTTGCCAACACAAAGAAAAGATAAATGTTTGAGGTGACGGATATCCCAATGACCCTGATTTGATCGTTACACATTGTATGCTTGTATCAAAATATCACATGTACCTCGTAAGTACATACAACCATTATATATCCATAAAAATTAAAAATTAATTTAAAAAAGAAAGTATGCAAGCAAGAAGAGAGTAGTGTAAAATATTTAAAGTTGGGGGTGGGGGAAATCACCAACCTAGAATTCTATATGCACAGAAACTATCCTTCAAAAATGAAGAAGAGCCAGGCTCAGTGGCGGGTGCCTGTAGTCCCAGCTCCTCAGGAAGCTGAGGCAGGAGGATCACTAGAGGTCAAGAGTTCAGGGCTGCAGTGCACTGTGATCATGCCTGTGAATAGCCACTACACTCCAGTCTGAGTAACGTAGTGAGACCCCCATCTCTTAAAAAAAAAATAGTAGAAGAAATAGAGACTTTCTCAGACAAACAACTGAAGAATTCATCGTCACTGACTTTCCTCACAAGAAATGTTAGAAGTTTTTTTTCAAGCAGGACAGTGACACATGTCAGAAACTTGGATCTACATAAAGCAAAGGGAGTCGGAGAAAGAATAAATCAAGGTAATATAAAATCTTATTTTTCTTATTCTTAATTGATCAAAAAGATAGCTGTTTAAAGTAACAATAACAGCCATGTATTTAGTCATTAGGGCACATGGATAAGTGGCTTGAACGATAGCAGAGTCACAGGATGAGAGGGAGGAATTGGAACACTGTCTTTAAGGTACCTGCACTACGTGAAGCAGAAATAGCGTTATTTGAAGATGGATTTAGTTTAGTTTTAAAATTATACTGTAAACTCCAGAACGACCACTTAAAAATTTTTAAGAACTGTTTTACTGATATTCTGAGAAGAGATAAATGAAATCATATAAATTGCTCAAAGAAAGCAGAAGCAGCAGCAGCTGTCAATGGATGCGTAGCAGTCACAGACGTGGTTGATATCAATGCAAGTGTATTAATAAGCACTTTAAATGTGTGTGACATAATATATCAATTAAAGGACAGAGGTTGTCACAGAGGATAAAAAAACAAGACCCCATGATATGCTGCCTACAAGAAATCCGCTTTAAATATAAAGACTCCAAAGGTTAAAAATAAAGGGATGTGCACACTGACAAACAACTATTTTAATTAATTAAGGGGATGGAGGAAGTTATGCCATGCTAACACTGATCAAAAGAGACCTGGGGTAGCTAAATTAATTTCAAAGAAGACTCAGAACAAGGAAAATTATTAGCAATAAAGAGAGACACTACATAATGAGAAAGGGAATTAGTTTTCCGAGAAATGTGTATGCACCCAAAAACAGAGCATCAAAATACATGTAAGCAAAAACTAATAGAAATGAAAGGAAAAAAAGATGAATCCACAATTATAGATGGAGAATTCAAAACCCACTGTCAGTAACTGATAGATCCAGCAGAAATAAAATCCATCAGGATATAATCGACTGGAAGAACACTATCAATCAACTTGATCTGATTGACATTTATAGAATACTCTACCCATTAACAACAAAATACACATTTTTCTCAAGCTCACCTAGAACATTCACCAAGATAGACCACAAAACGCACTTTAACAAATTTAAAAGGATAGGGACTTAAAACATACATAATTCTGAATTAATAGTATTAGTTATTTGACTGTAAGTAGCCCTAAAGAATGAAGACAATCAATTTATCATCCACTCATATTTTAATGGACACATTCCCTAAAGAATACCTATTTTCCTTTACTTTTATTGTTTGCTCAACAATATTTCTTCTGATCTCCTCTGCCTAGCTGATGCCTGCTCATGCTCAGCCCAAACTTAAAGATTAAAAACTTTAATACAGTATAATAAAGGCATAAACAAAATTAACCACTGAAAAATAAACTACAGAAAATAATGCAATATTTATGACATAAAGGATTAATGCCCACAATATCTAAAGAGATTTTATAAATCAATAAAAAGAGCACATTTCTTCTCAACTCTTAATCCATTCTCTATATAGTAGCCAAAGTAATATCTTTAAAACCCAAATCTAGCCATGCCACTACCCAACTTTAAGTCCTTCAATGGGTTCACATTGCTCTTAGAATTCAGTCCAAAATCCTTAACATGGCCCCTATGATCAAGTCCTTACCTACCTCTCTAGCCTTGTCTCCCATCATTCGTCTCCCCTCCCTCTCTGGACTCCAACCAGACTGGTCTTTTTTCGGCTCCTTGCTGCCATAAAGTCTTTGCACATATGATCCCTTTGTCTGGAATCCCTCTACCACAACCACCATCACCCCCTTCACCTGACTAATGTCCACTTTTCCTTCAGATCTCAGCTTAAACATCATTTCTCATGGAAGTCTTCCATCATCAATTCCAGATGAGTTCCACTGCTGTGTGCTTTTCATAATCCTTAGTAAGCCTTCAGAGCTCAGAACCAGACCCTGGGAAGGACTGACCCTTCCAAGGAATGTGAGGTTCAAGACAAAGCAGCCACTGGCCTCTAGAACCTTCTTATCTGCAATAGTCAGGGTTGATGAAGAAGCTCAGGAGAAAGTTAAGGTAAGAGGGTCTAAGCTATTGGTCCTTAACTTTTTTTTTAATACAGACAACTTGAGAACTTACTAAAATCTATGGGACTTCTCCCCCAGAAAAATGCACAGAAGCAGAACTTTTTATAATGTTTTCAATGTTCCAAGGGTCCCCTAAAGTCCATTTATTCACCTCAGGTTAAGAACCCCAACCATAGGCCTAGTGAGAATCTCATACACACAAACACATGGGTTCCCTAGCTTTATTTAATCAATATTCATCACAGCCAGACACAGTGGCTCACACCTGTAATCCCAGCATTTTGGGAGGCTGAGGTGGGAGGATTGCTTGAGGCCAGGAGTTCAAGAGCAGCCCGGGCAACATAGTGAGACCCCATCTCTAAAAAAAAAAAAAAAAAAAAATCAGCCAGCTATGGTGGCACACACCTGTAGTATTAACTACTTGGGAGGCTGAGGCAGGAGGATTGTTTGAACCCAGGAGTTGTAGGTTACAGTGAGTTATGATCACACCACTGCACTCCAGCCTGGGTGGCAGAGCGAGACCTGTCTCAAAAAAAAAGAAAATTCATCAAGTATCTATAGTATAGACATTCCAGTAATAATAATACCTTATAAATGAAATATGCTTTATAGTTTAAAAGAAAAGAAAGATTTTCACATACATTGTTTCATTTATTCTTCACAAAAACCCGGTGAGGTATACATAGATTACTCCTCCTATTTCACAGATGAGAAATCCCAGAGAACATAAGTGATTTGGCTAAGGCAACCCAGCCAGAAAGGAATTGAAACCCAGGAGTAAAATGCACCCTTTTAACCCTAAGGCTGGCTCTTTCCCTCCATGTTGATGTTGACTCCAAGGGCCACGGGCACTAGGACTGGTCCCTGGTGAGGTGGCCACCTGCTGAACACCAGGGTCATCATGTAAGGATAACCCCTGAGGCCACAGTCCTAGGCCTCAATTCCCACAGTGGTCAGCCTCATGCTGTCCTTCCAGGTGGTGATGCAACTCTGCCAATCGAAGGTCCTAGCAGCAGGACATCCCTGGTGTTTAGGGGATGTAGCCAGAGCTCCCCATCCCCTGCCCAGAGAGCCTAATAGCTCGCATCTGTTGAGTTCTTAGTACCTGCCAGGCACTGTTCTAGGCTCTTTACATGAATTAACTCATTAAATCCTCAGAACAACACCATGAGGCAAGTACAACTATTATCTCCACTTTGTGGACACTTAGGAGAGATTAAGTAATATGCCCAAGATTGTGCAACCAGTAATTTTCAAAGCCAAGATATGCATTCTGGAGCTTGTGGTCTTAACAAAACCACCATGCTGCCTCTCCTGAGCCCATCGTTTTTAAGTTCTTCGGATCGTATGTGTCATACAGAGTGTAATTAAATCTCTAGACCCTCTCTCTAAGAAAATTCAGTTTAGCAGAATTTTGCCTATTTCAGGAACTTCAGGGACCCTTAAGGCTCATCGTCTGTGGACTTCAGGCTTAGAATCTCTGTTTCTCTTTTACATACTGGAGGGAATCGTCCAGGGGACCAAAAGAGAAGCGCCGCAAGCGCCACCAGCGTGGCCAGCGCCGCGGGACTTCGCCTCTGCAAAGGCGGGCGGAGAGCCGAGCGGGACTGCGTGGTGACGGCGGCGCTCGTGCGCTGGGAATCAGGAACAGTGAGCTCCCGGGACTGCAGTGCCCTGAGAACGCAGCCGGGCGCTGAGCCTCCGGAGTCCATTAGCCGAATGAGATACGCGCGGACCACCAGCGAGACTCGCATCTTGAGTCCCTGCCAGCGTCCTGGAGTCCCGAGACAACGGATCGGGAGCAGACCGGGATCTTGGAACGCTGGCCCCGGGCGCACCGGGGCGGTGTCGCTGTTCCTGGTGCTGAAACACGGCGGTCACGGGAGAGTGCTGCCGCCTGCCCTCCCGGGCGGCGTCGCGGTCACTGCGGGACCTGTCCGGTGCTGACCACGGATGCGGCCCGGCCCGCGGGGCTTAGACCGGAGCCTGCCGCAGCCAGCGGAGCCAGAACCGAGCGCCGGGAGAGCGGAGCCGCCAGCTCCGAGCCGGGCATGGACCTGCAGAGACCCGACTCCTACCAAGCGGGAGCTGGCCCTGCCTTCCACGAGCACGTCCTGCATAAGGTAAAAATCTCCTCCGTTCCCCCATCCCAACGCTGGGAGAGGACGCCTTCAGCAGTTCTCTCTGTTCTCCCGACTTTGCTTTGGGACTTAAAGAGAAACTAGCTCGTACCGGTGAGCCCGGGGAACCCTTTCTGTCTGATCCTGTCTGGGACTCAAAACAGAGATGTCTCGGATTGTCAGGAGCTTGTTCTTTCAGTTAAATCACCTCTGTCCCTTTCTGCCTCCCCTTGCCCGTTTGAACTCCTGTGCACACCGAGCACCTTTGCACTCCCAAACCCTTGTGGGAGGCTGCTTTTGTGCCCGTTAGATCTGCTAGCAGTGTCCAAAGATCTGAATTCCTGGCCAACTTGACTGAAATTAGAGAAATGGTCTGCAGCAGAGATAAACTGCTGTTTTCAAACCAGACTCCCTTGTGGCTCCAGAAAGCTGCCCTCCAGCAGTGACTCATTCATAGCTGCCTGCAAGTGTATACTTATTTCAAAGCCCTAACATATCCACTGCTTCCCTCAGCCAAGTTTCTTATGCAACTCAATTTTCAGCAATGCAGGTTTCCTCCTGGAGTGGTTGTTGGGAAAAAGTAGCAGCCTCTCTCCGGGTAACATTTTTCATCCCAAATCCATCACTTTGAAAGAATCAAAGCCTTGTATTTGCCATAAGGAATTATGATGGCTCCTCTTCCCTTTCTCTGACTTGGCCGTACCCTCTGCTCCAACCCTTATATTAGAATTTCCTACTTTGCTAATGCCAGTTTATCTATTAGTCCCCTGAAAGGCTTATGTGATCCTATACTTGGAGATTTTTTTAATCAAAATATCACTCTGAAGATCTATGAATGCAAGTTTTGAAATAACCTGGTCTACCCTCCTCCTCTATTATACAGTTTATATTTGAGGAAACTAAATTCCAGTAAAGCAAAATGACTTGTCCAAGAAAACAAGCTGGTAAATGGCAAGGCTGGTACTAAAAGCCAAGAATTATGACTCTAAGTCTAGTATTCTTTTCTCCATAGCCTTACTAAACTTCTCATCAAAGTGTGATCCATGGACCAGCAGCACTGGCATTACCTGGGAGCTTGTTAGAGAGTAGAATCTAGACCCCCACCCCAGACTTGCTGAATCTGAATCTGCATTCTAACAAGATCCCTAGGAAATAAATATGCACAATAAAGTTTTGGATGCATGGCTTTGTGCCTTCTGGCTGTTTCTGACACAAATGAAACAAAATCAGCTATTGAAGGAAGCAGATCTGTAGATTTGATAGTCCATGTGTCTTCTCCTTCCAGGTCTCTGAACCCTTAGGGTATAGAGAAGGATAAAAATTGGTAACTGCCCCAGTCTGGAAGTTTTAAAGCCATCACAATTTGAAGTAAACTAGAATAAGGTCTGTGTTCTTTGAGGTTGTGAATCTAGCCCCAGTAGAAAATGCATGCAAGCAAAGGAACATAATTATAAATCAATTACAAAATCATCCTGGCGACCAGATATATGGGTCTCTCCAAGTTTAAGCCATCTTATAAATATATAAATGTTCATTTTGAAAGCTTTAAGATTTTTCAGAATATTGATCAGATGTGGTCTTCCCACATCAATTACCCACGCATGAAATGTACGATGTAGCCTATGAAAACTTTCACTTCCTTAGTGTTTATTGATCACCAAATTGAGAGAAAGAGGCTGTTCCAACAAGTTCCAATATATTTGCAGACAAGTGTCTATTCTCTACTAGTAAATATTTGGTCTCTTCACCTTGAGAGCTGGAACTAGACTTAAACTTTCTGTGGTGCCCAGAAAAGTGACATATGTGTGTAAGGAAAGTTTTTTCCTTTTTATATAGTGCTGATAACCTCCTCCTAATATTATTTTATGATTGTGCTTGGCTTTTTATTGTGATCCACTTAAAAATCTTTTTGTAAACAGACAGGGTATCAACGTATTTGTATTACTTTTAAGTTTGCTATATAGTAGAGTTTCTATTGCTTAATTAGAACATATTGCCCATGAAAAGCAGGACTCCCCTCCAACATCAGTTGCTAGGAAGAATTGTTTAAATAAACTTTTTATTGAAATATAACAAACCCCAAAACAGCCTGAATCTTATGTGTACACCTTGATGGATTATCACAAAGTGAACACACTTGTGCATCCACTATCAAGATAAAGAAATAGAACCTTGTCAGCTTCCCAGAAGCCCTCATATTCCCCCCCACACCCCCTCCCTCTTCCCGCCTCCCCCAAGAGGTTACCATTACAGAGGAATAAGTATCATCTAATATTTTGACAGGACAGCCAGATTTTATGTAGGATAGTCCTAGAAACTTGCCAGAGAAGAGATATTGCTGTGTGACAAAAAAAAAAAAAAAAAAACTACTGCAGGCTTGGAATCAGTCAAATGTGGATGTGACTCTGAGCAACATCTGTAAGCCTTACTTTTCTTAGCTATAAAATAGGAATAGTAATACCTGACTAATAATAATCATACTTATTTTTGAGTAAGGATGTTAGATAATATAATAGAAAGCATATGTGTAATCTCTGTAATATAGGAAGCATTCAATAGATGGTGGTTGTTATGAGGGCACACATCTTGGGCTCCAAAGCAACTTCAAGGGGTGTTATATTCAGTTCACCTAAAATAATGATGCTTTGTGAGAAGAGGAGCAGCTTCATACACAGAGACCCTCAGAAACACGTACACACACACATTTCACAGGCACAAGCCCATGGAAATATGCTCGCACAACCTGCATATACAAAAAGCGTGACTTCTGTGTGAACACCCCAGTCCCGATTTCCCAAGTTGAATATCTCCTTTCTCTGGGAGGTGAGGTATGGGGCACAATAAAACTTCTCATTAAATTCATGTATATGAAAAACATATGCCAAGTATCATCCTTGGCGTTGGATGGCACTTGCATGTCAGCTAGTCCCAAGAGCTGGAGGCCGACCCAGACAAGCTCAAGCAACTCTTAGAAGATTCCTGGAGTGTGGGCTGGAAGCTGGGAACTGATTGGAAACATGGAGTTCATCCATCACATGCTTGGAATTTTTTTAATAGAGTTGCTGTTCTCACAAATATGAATATTTGATGCAACTAAATAATTTAAAACATGGGAACAACCTTGCTGCTCTTTTCCTCGGAGAGCTCAGTCCTCTCTTGCTGCCAGCACAATCTCAAGAGCCACCCGGGCAATGATACCAGTTAGGGGCTCAGAAAAAGCCTGCGGATTGGGTCCCTATTGTGCCAGGGACTGACCTTGAGCTCTAAGAAAATAAAACGATGTTCATTTCATTTTCACAGAGAGAGGCAAGCTCTTCCCCAGATACCAGTGAATCAGGACAAAAAGACTTCAGTTCAAGAGCTTACTTCCTGATTCAGCATCACCAGCGCTCTGATCAACACCCACACACCAGTCTTGTTTCAAGAAGGACAAACAATAACTAAGCCAAAGTCAGTCTCCTCTGCAGCATCTCCAAAAGATTGGGGGCAGAAAGTCGTGGGGTGTCCACCCATTCACCCAGGGCTTGGTCCTTGTTGCATAAAAAGGGATTATCAGGAAGATTAGGACAAAAAGTCTGTGTCCTCCAAAGTACTTCCATTCCCTCTGCCTCTGCTCTAACACCTCTTCCAGGTGAAGGGCAAAGGCAAGCAGCTAACCTCTGCCATTCCCCCTGCTCTTTTGCTTTCACCCTGCACCTGCACCTTCTACTGGTCACCTTGTGATTTCTGCATCTCTCGATAGTCCACAGGCCCCATCTATTCATTCAGCAAACACGGATTGAACATTTCCAGAGTGTAAGGAACAGTGCTAGGCATTCTAGAGAACACGCCAAAAAATGGTTCCCACCTTCAATGCGCTTGCAGCCTGTAAGGTATGCACGTAAATTGCTATAAAACCGCATAGTCTCAGAAGTATCCTGAGAAAGGTATGGGAAGATGCAGAGAAATGACCCAGGAAGAAGGGATCACTTCTGACCTCAGTTTGAAATTATGGGCTCTCATTTGTGGCCTCTGATTAAAGTTAACATCCAAGAGAGACAGAGTCCCACACCCAGCCAGCCTCCCTCTCCCAGGGGGGTGTCACCCGCTGATCCTAGAGCAAGGCCTGGATATAGCAGCACTGTCCTTCCCTGCCAGAGAATTTCACCAGGGAAAGACAAATAAACCATCAAAAGCCCTTACCCAGCTATTCTGTTTTCCTCTACCATTCCTTATCCCACAGGGGCTTTTTTTCCCCAATTAAACAAGGCTAATGGTACACAAATCTGTGATCAAAGAATCCAAATCCACAGGAAAATCCATGCCTTGTAGGTGAAGAGATTTTCTTTTCAAAGTGAGAGCACTAGCACCAGTTCTGGAAAGATTTCCATCTTCAGCTCAGGAACAAACAAGAAAGCCAAGAAAAGCTAGCTGCTCCCTGTATAACGTTTCCATTTGCTTGTTTTCCTCTCTTGCTTGCTCTGAAGGCTGACGGATAAATAAATGAAGCGTGTATTACATCACTGAAACCCTGGGGCCGTCTGGGACTCCTTTGGCTAATTGGTTGGTCCTGCCCAGAGCAGGCAGCTGGCATGGGAGTGGCACTGGCTGGTTCTCTAGGATAACTTCAGCAGGAAATGATGGTGACTCAGTTCAAGGTCTCAAAGCCACTTTCCAAACTCTTCAGGCTTTGCTCTCCTAAGCGTTCTTCCCTTTAATTCAGAGTCCCTGGGTCTTTTGTGAAAAAATGTCTGAGACTCACTAGTGTGGGTTCACTAATGTTGTCTCTTTTAAGCTGTTCTGGGGAGGGACTTCTTTCCTTTCAGGGCAGGAAACCCAGCTTTGCGGGAAAGGAACAGCTAGAGGTGAGCACCAGGCTGGGGAATTGTTGAAGTGGACACTTGAAGTGGCTCTAAAATTATCCCACACACTCCTGGCTTCCTTCCTCCCCTTCTTAGGCAAGAGAAGCAGTCCCTAGAGATGGCAAGTGAGAGTGGGGGTCACAGCTCCTTCGCTGATTTGCTCAGGCAATGCAGTTCCCCAGCTGAAAGCAGCCCTGGACCATCCTCCCATCCACCAACCAGAGGACGTTTTCTGAGGCCAAGGGAGAGAGCTCCAAGCAGACAATGGAACCGGAAGTCTTAACCCCTAACTGATCGCAACAGACCTCACGCTGCTCCTGAAGGCAGCAAGGTCCTAAGTGGCACAGTGAAAATAATATAACTGTTGAGACAAGCAGGGCTCAAGAATTTCCCTAGCAAATTGTTCCTATTTCCCTGACCTTGACGTCAAAGTCTGCTCCCTTCCTTCTTATTTGCATTTCATCTTATTAATGGACAGTCTTTACCCATCAACATGAGGGTATTATTTAATAATTTGTGCTTCTGCAAATGTCACTGGCATGCTTTTAGGTATCTTGAACCAAGCTGTGTTTAAGCTCAGATTTCCTCTCGCTTGCTAGTCCTCTGCCCCAGCCACCACACACACACACACACACACACACACACGCACGCACACACACACCCCCTCCTCTCATAAGCCGTAGGCAGGGTCAGTGATAATCTGTTTTTGTTCTCTGTATCCCTTCTCTTTTGTTATGGGCCTTTTAAAAGCAAAGCAAACATTTCTGCTTCTCTTCTTCCTCCCTCCATGTTTGAATTTTGCATCCACACCACACCTCAGCAATTCTGTTTATTAAAAATAGGTTCAGCTATTTATCACAGCAATACCCCTAGGGGACAGTCAGGCACTGGTCGCACCTTCTCCAAGCTCATGCTGAGAAGCTGTGTAACCTTCAGAAAGGAAAAAGCCCTGCAGTGGTTCACACCTGTAATCCTAACACTTTGGGAGGCCGAAGTGGGAGGATCGCTTGAGGACAGGAGTTCGAGACCAGCCTGAGAAACATAGCAAGACCCCGTCTCTATAAAAAATAGAAAAATTAGCCAGGCGTGGTGGCACGTGCCTGTAGTCTCAGCTACTTGGGAAGCTGAGACAGGAGGATCCCTTGAGCCCAGGAGTTGGAGGTTGCAGTGAGCTATGATCACACCACTGCACTCCAGCCCAGGCAACAGAGGAAGACC
This sequence comes from Daubentonia madagascariensis, assembly GCA_023783475.1. NCBI lineage: Eukaryota > Metazoa > Chordata > Mammalia > Primates > Daubentoniidae > Daubentonia > Daubentonia madagascariensis. The sequence goes on along the minus strand of JAKFHU010000487.1, from coordinate 6,872,527 downwards.
CTGTCTCAAAAAAAAAAAGCTGGTGGTACAAAGTGCACATGAGGAAGAACCCCCCGTCAACCCCTCAGGAACCCTCCCCTCTGTGGAGGACAGCCCCAAACCTTTGTCTTTACCCAGATTCTTCCTTCTTCTCGGGTCCCATCTCAGGTTTCATCAGGTAATAAACTGAGAAATATTAAAATCATCTCTGCACTGTAATCTAGAGGGACCAAGTAAGACTAATAATTGTTCATAATAAGTGATCAAAACAAACACATGGTTCATTTGTGCAGTATTTTACTGTTTACAAAAAAACTTTAATATATGCTATGACACTTTATATGTACCACACACTTTGTCCAGTAGATGTTATCATTAATTTTACATTATAGATAGGGAAACAGAGGCCAGATGGAAAAAAATAAAATCACTTGCTCAAGGTCACAGCTAGTATTGTGGAAATCCAAATAATCATAACATACCACTATTTAGTACTTATGTGCCATGTGCTGTTCCAAGCACTTTACATCTATTAATTCACTGAATCCTACAACAACCCTATTTTAATCTCATTTTACTGATGAGTAAACTGAGGCACAGAGACATTAAGGAACTTGCCTATGGTCAAATCCAAGCAAGATGGAGATGCAGAGGGATAGTCAGGAGAAGACGAGGGGGTCACAGACTGTCATTACTTTAGGGTATGGACAGCAGCCCAATGTGTGGCTTTCGGCTGTGTAGGGTCAGTTTTGCTCACTCACCCAAGAGTGGCTCCATCTCTCCAGGCAGCCTGTGTTAATCAGACTCACAAGACTCATGTATTGCCCTAGATGCCACGCCACATTACAGTCAGGAGATTGTTTGCTAAGCATGAAATCCAGGAAACAGGACTTGGCGTTCAAATGTTTAATGCTATCCGGCTGATGTGGTTTGGTGACTGGTCACACTCCAAGGACAGCCTCAATCTGCACCCCTCTCGGCTCCTTCTACCCCCGGGTCGTCCCCACACCCCGACCCCTGCCTCCCTCAACTGTGTTTAACTGTGACTTGGCTCGGGCAGGCATTCTGTTCTCTCCAGGTCTCTGTTTCCTGCAATCCTTTAGGAACCACTTGCCTTTGAGCTTGAGAATGCCCTGGCTTTGACCTGGTTATGGGAGGAAAGGAGAGGGGATGCTTCCTCTTCAGAAACCTCCATCAGTCATGCTCAGAGTTGTCAGCTTGTATTTCTGCCTCCACTCCACTCAGTGCCTGTGCCAGGGCCTTAGGCATTTGGGCTTCAGGGGCAAGAACCATGAAAGAGAAAAAAGGTGACTGGGACCATTTCCTTAACTCCCACCCCCGCCCCTCTCCATATGCCCCCCCCGAAACCTGACATTTCTGCCTGAGAATCCTAAGAATTGATCCAACAGATGTTTGCTGGGTACCATGTGTCAGACCCCAAGAAGCTGAGCCCAGCAGGCTGGGTGGATCAGAGGGATGGCACAAAAAGAGATGACTCAGGCCACATCTGACTTCAGCTCAACATGTCCCATGGACATTGGTGCCCAAGAAGACTCCTTAAAGGCCAGGGGCCTCTAGTCTCATGTGGTAGGAAGCTGAGCCCTTGTGGACCAGATCAAATGCTTACAGATCTCCAAGTTCTGGGTCCTGGCTGAGGGACGGAGCTGAGGGGCTATAAAACCCACGGGCCTGGTCAGGACAGGCCCCACCTCTGAAGGTCAGATGGCTCTGGGCCCCCAACATCAGGATCCCTTCAAGTCCACGTCCAAGAAAGGAAGAGGCTCCCCAGTGCACTCTGAGAAGTACCCAGAGCAAAAATCCATGGCCCAAGCTTGGCAGAGTCCACACGTGGAAACAAAGCTGGCTCCTCTCTCTGAACATTGCCAAAGATCCGAGCTGAAAAACATCCAGCCAAACTCAAAAACACCAGGGCTCTGACCTCTTGGGATGACAGAGGGATGCATGAAGTGAGGCTTAAGAAAGACAGAGGTGGGGGCCAGGTGAGGTCCGAAGTCATACCCTCTGGAACCTTCCCTCCTCCATGCCCTGAAGCCAGGTCTCCTGCAGAAACATACACATGAGGAGGCAACATAGCATAGCCTCTGACCACCCCTATGCTGACCACTGCCTGTACCATCCGTCACCCCTTCTGTTCATCTCTGTCCTGGCCACCCCCTGGCCTGACCACCACCTGTCCTACTTATTGATTACAGCAGGAGGCAGCTCATTAGCAAAGAAAGAGAAGTGGGCTTCAGGTATCCAAAAAAAAAAAAACAGGCTTTAGCCCTGGCTATGCCATTAGCCACCTGTACGTCCTTGGTTGTTCCATTCAAACAGCACTTTAGAATTTGCAGAACTCTTGCACATAAATTGTCTCAGTTGATTTCTACAGCACTGAGTGTAAGCAGCACGGGCATTACCAGTGACTGTAGAAGGGGAACTCCTGTGGTCAGGACCCTTCTCATTGCCAGGGACAAAACCCAGCTCAAACCGGCTTAAGCCAAAAATAGAATTCACTGGCTCCTATACCTGAGAAGCCTGGGGGTGCTGCAGACATCCAGCTCAGCTAGACCCAGGGACTCACAATGACATCAGTCTCTCTCTCTGTGTCTCAACACCCTTCCCTCTGGCTTGGCCTCTCCTCATGGGGTCCCATGATTGCCAGCAGCTCTGGGATCACACCCTCACAGCTGCCAATTTCAACTAACATCCTGGATCTAATGCTCATTGGAGATGGAAACAGTCACGTGCCCATCCCTGAACCAAGCACTGTGTCCAGAGGGAATATGATGACTGGCTTAAGCTTGGGTCACATGCCCACTTAGAAGATGGAGTCAGTCCCACCCAAGCCCTGTGGACCAAAAGGGAAAGAAAGTAGTCTCCAAGGAAAATGGGGTGGTGTCAGCTGGAGGCTAGTCATGCAAGCACAACAGCTGTCCCATGGTAATCCTGGGTGGGGCTGGGTCCCAACATTTTTAAATCATTAATGAGAAGTGACTGAAAGAGAAATTAACTGAACTTGTCATTGTCCCACCTGAACTGGGCTATTTGTTCCTCACACGTGGTGTCATTGAAGACTGGATAACCGGACTTAGGTTGTGAATGACCGGACTTAGGAAATGAACTGCTATCACCCTATAAAGCAATTGCTTTATTGGGGCCATAGATCCAGACCTCACTGTATGGGTGGAAGAAAAATATTCTCTGAAGGAAATAGATGGTCCAACTGTCAATCATCCAAGAAAGAGGTCAATTTGGGGGCAGGGGATGAGGACTCGGGAGGTGAAGTTTAGGCTGGAGCGAAGGGAAGCTCTTCCTCCTCTCTTTGGGGCCAGGGTCAGCTGGTCTGGAGACAAGTAGATCTTTCTGGGGCGGGAGGGTAGGGCTCGACAGCCCAGGGCTACCTGAAAGGAGATGAGGAATGAGGCAGAAAGCAGCCCTATAAGGCCACTGTGTGGGTGTGCCATCTGTGAGGTCCTGTAGGGCCCCACACTTGGTTTAAAGCTTTTCCTTTGCCATCTTGAAAGTCTTAATCATTTTTGTACAAAGAGCCCTGTATTGTTATTTGTCCTTCGTCCCACAAGTTATGTAGCTGTTCCCACTGTCAGATAAAAACCCCCAAAGGGTCTGAGCCTGGCTCGGTGTTTTGAGCTACTCTCTGGGGTGACTCGGCCTTCTGTTGGCCTCACACCATGCCTGGTTTCAGCCATACCTCAAGTAACCAGGGAAGGATCATCTTATGCCTTGGGCCAAATGGCAAAGGAGTGGACAGCTGTCCCCCAGGGCTAGCACTGTGTCAACAGTGGTGTTCACTGGCAAGGCGTAGCCACTCAGCAAGTAACAAGACAGAATGCCAACATGAGGCTCTGACTCCAGGCCCTGGCTCTTCCCATTACCACACTGGTACATCCCTCCCTAGATTCCCAGGGCCCTCTGGGAAAGAAAGGCTTGGACTTTGGGGGCTGGCTCCCCCAGGCCCCTTCTGTTAGTGACCTCCCAGAATTCTAGTGAAGCCCTGGTGACAATCTCAGCCTGGCCCAGGACAAACACCAAAGTGAAATCAATGCCAGCAGGAGACATTCATTCACAAAGCCGATTCAAGACTCTGCCTCCAGAACTGCTCAGATAAAGCAGGCCCAAATGCAATGAGTCACCATTAATTGGGTCTCAGGAGCAGAGGAGCCAAGCAGCAGTGTCCCCTGGGGACTTGCCTCCACCAAAACCCAACTGCAGGATAAGAAGCCCAGGAAAGCAAGCCAAGATGTGCTGACACCAACACTGCTCCTGGGTAGAAGCTCCTTCACTTTACCTGCACTTCCTCTCATAACTGCTTTCACGTCTTCTTGTATTTTAAGATAAAATACTGTACCCACCTCTCCACTGGTTCTACTTTCACTTGCTACTTGCCAGGCAGCAGGGTGTTTCAATGCAAGGACACAAGGTTTCTGGGGCTTAGTCCTTCTGCTTTTGTAGCTTATTAATTTTGAAAAGGCGTGTGAGGTTTTGAAATCAGTACACTGTCTGAATTTTGCAACCCCTTCCAATGACCAGAGGGCAGGCATTGGCAGTGCGGCTGAAACCGGGGTCTGTGACCTGTTGCTTCTTTGTCATGGAAACCCTCAGCATCGTTGACAGAAGGCAGCATTCCGCATGGGAATGCCAGCAAGCGAGCATGCTCTGCTCTGCTAAAGGTAGATTTCTGCCACACAAGGGTTCAGAATGTCTCTTCTGTATTTCTGACCCTTGGGAGCAATCTTTCCTCTCCCCGAATTCTGAGCTCCTCCTCAGAGGTGCCTTCAGCAAAAGTCAGTCGGTCACACTTTCTTGATGCAAGGACTGCAAACTCTCAGGACTGGGCCGTGTGAGGATGTGGTCATGGTGGACTACTTTGGGGAAGTGACTTGTGCTGGGGCAGGGGGTACTTGACTGTTTGAGGGAGCCTTTTTCATAACTGCTGGAGGACTGAGGGGCCGTCATGAGTGACACCCTTAGTCAGCATCCAGACAAGTAGGACTACTGGAGGCCCTCAGGGGGGAGCTAGGTGACACCAGCGAGGTAGTAGAAAAGATTCATGTCAGAAAAATAGCGTGAACCAGAAAAATAGCGTGAACCAGAAAAGATTCATGTCAGAAAAATAGCGTAAAATGGCTGCCTATTCTTAGTCCATGCATAAGTACCAGCCCTTGACAAAGTATCTGTCAATTTGCAGGAAATTACACACACAACATAAATAGATGCTGGCATAAAGTTACCAAGTGTCCTTTCTTGGGAAACATTGTCTATTATTCTGAGACTTGGGGTGCTCAAATAGTTATAGTGATGACAGATGGATTAGTAGAAACTTTCTTAACCAGTCCCTCACCCAACTTTCTAGATCAACCAACAGCCTTCAGTCTCTTGGTGGCGCATAGTGATTTCATGCCTGAGACACAATGAGCACTCACAACTGGTGGGTTCCTCTCTGCAAGGCCCACTCACTTCTGCTCTCACCCATTGAGGTGCCTCGTTAACAAGAGTCTGCTGTTTGGGTCCAAACTTGTTTATACCAGTCAAACATGTTACCTATAATGATGTAATTGAATTAATTCATTCATAAACTAAGAAATTAAGAGTGTAAACAGAAAGAACATTGACCTATGAAATAAGAGTGTAAACAAAAAGAGAACTATTATTTCTACAAAAACTAAATTGAATGCTTTGGAAAGACTCTATAAAAGTCTATCTTTAAAAAAAATGCCGTCAAATTGGGAATGGGTGACAGAACTGTAAATATTGGGAGGAAAAGATACAAATGAAGATGGATTTTACAATCAGATGGCTTCATAAGTGTCTAGAATTTCTTGCTCCATGTTAAAGAAACTAGAACTGGAACTCCAGGACAATACAATGTGTGTGTGGTTTGTGCAGGAAAGGCAGTGGGCCCCGTCTTTTAGTCAGGACCATAAGCAAAGAAAAGGCCTCTACCTCAAAATTCTAGCAAATTAATACACATTTGGATATTTTAAGTCAAAATAAAACACTTAAAGAAAGAATACAGTACATCTCTTTTATGATTTCCTGGCTTAACCAACTTTTTCAATGAACTGGCCAATTACCAATTCCAATTACACTGGATAAGGCTGCAGCTACCTGGTAAAATAAAAAGCTAATTGCTATATCTGTCCCTCTCAATCTAAAAAATTATTGGTACATGAAGTCAGCCAATTCCAGCAGTCTGCTCCTCCCAAGGCTAAGTGGCTATGAACTCTGTTTTTCAAGATGTCAAGCAAAGGTAGCCTTTAGCCTCACTTCAGTGCAACATTTATCTTAAAGTTACCAGACCAGTATTTTTTTCCTCCCTCAACTGACTCTCAAAAAGCCTCTGTCTTCTGGAAGCCAATGATATAAACATAGTTCTCAAAAGGAGACTGTCCAAACCCTACTATTTTACCAAGTGAAATCTTTAAATATTAATAATTCAAAAACTAAAGGAGAGAAACCCCAGCAACCTTAGATGGGCTATAAATAATTAGGCACTCAATCAGAACTGAGTGCTTAAATATTTTGGACTTTGTTTCAACAGAATGTGCTTTCCTGGAAACCATACAGCAAGATAGTAAATGCCATCCTCACTCAGACCAGAGGAATCATATCCAAATTCTCTCTTGCAATAAAGCTGCTGGCTAGGCACCCAAAATCTGCCTTAGCTAAGTCATTACGGAGCAGCCGGATATGGCTGAGACAATACCCAGATACCAATCTGTAAACATTATGAAACAATTTCCTTTTGAGTCTCTTGCATATGTTTGCCTCCCTCCCCTTGCCTGGCTACTTCCCCAGCACTCTCTAAACTCTAGCTCAGGCTTGAACAAATCAGGCTGGATTAAAGGCTGACTCCTGCATCAAAACCCAACACGGAAAGAACCTAGACGCTTCCCAGCAGGACCACCAGTCAGAACCTGCTCTGTCCAGCTATGGAATTGGCTGGACTGGTCGTGAATGCCAGGGACTGGTCACCTCCATCTCTGAGGACATAAAATCCCTTTTCAGAAAGCTGAAATCCAGATGGCTGGAATCCAGGATAAAAACATTATATCCCAGTAATATGTCTGTCTTGTAGACATTTTTTTTTCAAAGCTTAATTAATGTACTTAAAAGTGACCAGGGTGGATCAGTGTTTCTATGCTGTCTTACCACTCACCTCAGCCAGGCAACAGCCTTCCACTTCCAGCCCATGTCTACCGTCCAGATAAAGGTATAAGCAGCCAGATTCCTCCAGCCAAGCCAAACTGAGCTAAATTCTAGTCTTTTCTGTGTTTCTATTAATAGATTTATGTCAGAAGTTTCATAGCAATAATCTTCACTGGGATCTGTGATTGTATATTACCAAAAGAGATGAATTCCTTACTAGCCAACATAAGCATGTACTTGTACATTCTGTTTGTTTGGTTCTGGCTGCTTAAAATAAACTCAGAAATAAAGCCATTTTATGCCCAATAGTTGAAAGGGTGCAGGGATGCCTCGGCCCAAGGCCTTCCATTATGACTTTTATTCTTATACTTTGGCTCATCTAATTTTGCTCTGCTTTGAACTTTTCCATTTTAAGATCTCTTTGTAGGCACTTCTTGCTCTGTAAATCTTAAAACAGGCTGCATCAAAAACAGTCTCACTCTGACCTGACCAGCTTAAAGGATTAGCTCAAGAATAGTCCAGCTTGCCTGGGCTCTGTGAGTTCCCCCAGGATGGAAAAGCTCTTGAGATTCTAGGGAGTCATCTTTGGTGCAATGGGGCAGGATCTATCCACCAAGGTCACCAATGCCAGATCCATGTGGAGTGTCCATATCTGTGAGAAGTCAGGCAAACCCCAGGAAACACTGACAATGGCCTGCCAGATATGGCCACAACCCCTGTACCTGCTGGGTCACTGGCCTGTGGTCCTCAGGCATAGCTCAGCAGTGTTTCCCAAGCCATGATGCCTTTCCCTGACACTTTATCCCCAGCCTCCTCCAAATCAGCTTAAGTGAAGTGATAGACCTTTGTCCTCCAGCCAGAGGACATCATGGCCCCTCCCCTCTCCCCGATTTTCAGGAGGGGAGAAAGAAGTCTCTCCACTTCATGCTTCTGGGAAGTGAATCCTGAAATTCCTTAGGTTGCTTGGCCCAGGACTTCCTTCCCAGAATGATGAGCACCACTGTCTCTGCCCCTGAGAGCTTTCCTTGTGTTCCCAAGTCTGATCCAACTGCACTATTTATTCACTGAGTCAATCAACAAACTTTCAAGAACCCACCACATGCCAGACACTAACAAGGCATGGGGTATACAGGAGTGAATGAGACAAAGTCCCCGCCTTCAAGCAGCATACAGCTAAGTGGAGAAGGGGGAAACTATAAACCCAAATACCAATAAATAAATAAGTAAGTAAATGCTAGGAAGGAAATAAAATAGGGGAACGAGACAGAGAAATAGGAGGTGGGTTGCAGCTAAATGTTCACGGATCTGGGGAAAAAGCATTCCAGAAGGAACAGCAAGTGCCAATGCCCTGAGAAGGCAGTGAGCCTCCTCTTATTAGAAGGACAGAAGACAGGCCGGTGTGGATGGAGCTGAGCAAGTGAGAGGGAGCGTGGAGAAGATGGGGTCGAGGGGCACACAGGGGCCGTGGATCCCCTGCGAAAGAAACCACTGGAAGATGATAAGCTGGGGCTGATCAGGTCTGTGCTTTGAAAGGACCCCTCTGGTTGCCGGGAAGAGAATGGACCTGGGGCAGAGAGTGGAAGAGGGAGTCCAGGCAGGAATCGGATGGTTACCGGGTTGCTGCGACTAGGCTGGCAACCACGAAGTGATGAGCCGAGATGGAATTCAGGATACATACTGGAGGGAGGGCTGCCGAGACTCTGCAATACAGATAGTAAGTCCTGTGCCCGTAAATACTCGCTAACTACCCCTGTGTGAGCAGCTGTTTGAGTGGATACATGCACATGCATGCACACACACATGCAAGCACACACACACGCTAACTCCTTATACAAACAGTACAGGGTAGTGACCGGGACTCCAGACCCTGGAGCCAAAATGCCTGGGTTCAAATTCCGACACACCTGCTGACTAGCCATAAAGCTGGGTTCAAGTCACTGAACCTCTCTATTCCTCGGGTTCCTCATCGGCCAAATGGGGACAATAATAGAAGTGCCTCGTGGGGTTGCAAGGATTAAATTAGTCACTATACGTGAAGCACTTAGGGAAAAGCTCTTGCCACATAACATATGAGTTTCCTACTGCTGCTGTAACAAATTACCTCAAATTTAGTGGCTCATTAAAGACAACACAAATTTATTGTACTATAGTTCCGGAGGCCACAAGTACAAAATCAGTTTCACTGGGCTCAAGTCAAGGTGTTCCTTTCTGGTTCCTTCTGGAGCGCAGGGGAGAACCCGCTCCTGCCTGCTCCAGCTGCTGGAGGCTGCGGCGCCCTCGGCTCCCGTTGTCCCGTCACCTTCTCCTCTTTTGACCTTCCTGCCTCCTTCTTCTGAGGACCCTTGTGATTATATTATGGGTCCACATGGATCATCCAGAACAATCTCCCCTTCTCACAGTCCTTCACTCAGATACGTCTGCACAGTCCCCTTTGCCACAGAAGGTGACATTCACAGGTTCTGGGGATTAGGACACAGATATCTTTGGGGCAATAAATAAAGGTTAATTACTATTATTATCATTATCATCGCTGTTATTCCCACAGCAGCCCCGGGGAATACCCCCAGCCCCCTCCCCAGCTATGTGGGAGAGGAGGGGATGCAGAGAGACCCCTAACTCCCAGAAACCCCCTGAAACTAGGGACACTGATGGCTGATCAGGCAGAGGCCGCAGCCACTGGTTGGCCTGGTGAAGAGAGTGGGGCCAGAAAGCAGACGAGGCAGGACAGTGCTCACGGGCCCCACGTGGGCTCCAGGCTAAGGCCTCCTGAGGGTGCTGTACTCCGTGGGCTCCCCGCAGCTCGTGCCAGGGATGTAGGTGATGAGCTGGCCGGTGTTGCCATAGGCCGGCTCCTGATCCAAGATGCCCAAAGACAGAGATGTGTAGGAAACCTCCTCCCTTGGAAAGGGAGCCTGCAGGGAAGGTGGCCAGAAGGTCAGAAAGGCTAGGCAGGAAGCTGTGGCTGTGGACAGAGGAGCCCTCGGATGAGCCTGTCAGGGGCAGACCCTTCGGAGCGGCTGAAGTCCACTCCCACGCCCTCAGCGTTCCTGCCACTCTGCAAGGCACGCTGGGCTTCGGCCAGGACAGGGCAGATCCTCCCTCAGCGCTGCACCAGGCAGCACGTTTCCTATGCGATCCCAAGTCACTCGGCCTCTCCGGCTCTCTCCTGCCCTGTGAGAGGACCATGTCTGACCAGTCCCTGAGTCCACCTCAGCTGTGCCCACGCAAGCAGGAGAAAGCCCATACTCCGAGGGGGGACAATGGCAGGACTGCCCACCCCCAGCATCATGGCAACCCCCACAAAAGACACACCATGGTGACATATTCCACTTCCTCCTGGGCAGAGGAGGAGGGCTTCGTGGATGCCTTTTTCCGGGAGGAGGTGGGGGAGCTCCCTGCCTGCTGCAGGGTCAGGTTTGCATAGCAGAGTTCGCCCTCCAGGGGCCGTGGCACCTGGGACAGGGAACACAGGCTGGGGAGTCGCAAGACCCGTGTGTGGGCACAGGTTCTTCCTCTGCGGAGGTTCACGGCCTCTCTGCTTCCCTGGGTGCCCCCTCCCAGTCCCCCTGCACCCCGCTTCTCAGGCTCCCATGCCCCCAGCCCTGCTCCCCCTGGCTGTTTCCAGCCCCCCATCCTCCCAGGCCCTGCAGGGGCCCGTGAGCATGTGGATACTTGGCACGTGGCTTATCTGACGCTTTTGGACCTTCTGGGAGAGGGAAAATGAGGGAGGGGGAGAGGAGCTGCCTGGTCTCTCTGGTCCGACCTCGGGGACTCTCTTACCTGCTCTGGAGATATCCCGGGTGCTAAAAGACAAAAACAATCTAGAATTAGAAAGGCCATCCTCGAGATCCACGGGGGCCCCCAGGTCTGGGGAAGAGAAAATGGGACAAAAGGCATGAATTTGACTCCAGGCTCAGACACGGGGACCTGGTTCTAACTCTGACTCCTCAGATGACACACTCTGTGACACTGGTCGCATCACCCCTGTGAGCTTCCATTTCTCTACCTAAAAAGGGGGGACACTTCAGCCCCCTGTTCCCACATCATGGAACTGTGCGATCGACAGATCAGGTGGCCCTGCCAGCCGTCAGCTCCCCTGGGATCAAGTTTCCTTCCGCAGAACCCTGGGCTCAGCCTGTAACTTCTGCAAGAAGCTCTCCCTGTGACTCCAGCATTCCTCTACCCAATTCATCCTTCAGGGTTCACCTCAATGTCACGCCTACCTTCCACAGTCGCCCAGGCTGCCTAACCTCCCCCCACCCCCCAGCTCCCAGGGCACCTGCTTCATGTCTGTCTCATCACCTTCATCCCACTGAACTCAGGTGGCCAGGTCTGCGCCTGCCTTGCATCCCCGGTGCTTGGCTGCACCTGGCAGTGGGTGCTCAGTCAGTAATATTCGTCTGCAGAGACGGGATTGCTCCAGGCCGCCCCCCCGAGCAGAGCACATGAGCTCGGGGGACACCGTGTGGACCTGTTTTCAGGCAGCTGCTGGTGCCTGTCTTCTTTCTGTCCCTTGGCCCTTCCCCGCTACCACCCCCATGCCCCCTGCTCTAGGGACAACAAAGAAACAAGGGCATTTTCCCTTGGTTTTTAGTTTCAAAAGACTAGATGCCAAGGAACACCGAAGTCCTTAGAACTTAGGCCATGGACAATACATCCTCCCACACAAAAAGACTCCCCAGTCTGTGGGGAGGGAGAGGTGGGGGGAGAGGCCGGAGGAGAGCTTAGGACCCCGAGGTTCTGAGAAGGGAAAGGGTGCAGTGACTGAGAACGTGGAAGTGAAGCCAGACAGGAAAAGGGCTTGGTTGAGGCCAGATCTCGTGATCCGCGAGCGCAGGCTCCTGAGCAAAGAGGCTCTTCCCTGAAGAGCAGGTTCACATGGAGCAACTAGGCCAGGCCGGGAAAGGTCACCCCGGGGAAGGCCGGTGGGCAGGGGAGCAGCAGGAGTGAGGGCCACTCCAACCTTTCTGATCAGACCTGGAGGATTTTGTGTGCACACGTGCACGTGTGAGTGATGTATGTGTGCGCACACATGTACCTGCACTGTGTGTATGCATGCACTGTGTGTGCATCTGTTCAGGCATGTGTGTGTGTGTGTTTCTCCCTTCCCCTGTATCAATTTAGTACCTCTTCGGCAACCACACAGACTTGACTTGACTCTAGTGTCTAGTCTAGGCACCCTACACTGGGCTGCCCACCTAAGGCAATGTCTCTCTCTGCCACTAAGAGCCAAACCAGGAAACAGAGAGGGACATGAGTCAGAGAGACGAGAAGGACAGGGACAGATGTGCAAGGCAGGCAGCTGATGCCAAATCCTCCTGGGTTCACCTGCAAGCTCCAGGCCACCTAGTCCCTTGGACTGCCAGCTGTCAGTGGCCTTTGGGACAGTGCCCATTCCAGACTGTGTGGGTAATTCCTTGTACCAGACGGTTTCCAGGTGACAGCGCTGGCCAGCGGCCCCACGCCCCTCCGCCCGCCCAGCCCGGGCCAGGTCCTCTCACCTTTCCTCTGGTGCTTCACCATCCTCCAAGCCAAGAGCGAGACGGCCACCAAGAGAAGCAGCAGTATGGCAAAGATGAGGGGAAGGAGGACGCTGAGCTTCATGATGCCATGCCTAGGAACAACAGGAGGAGGCCCCATGCACCCCAGGCTTGCCTCCTGTCTCTGAGCCCCATCCCGCCCACCGAGTGGCAGGGGCGGGGGGCCACACACCTTATGACCTGAAGGTCTGTGGTTTGCAGCCTGGGAACCCTCACTCCTGGGGCCCTCAAAGATGGTTTTAAAAAAGGAGAAGGGGGTTGCACAAGGTGGTTTCGATGTGTCTAGAAGCCTAACAGAGATTGTGTGACAACACGTTCCTAAAATGTCTGCTTGCTTCCACACTTGCCTTCTCTACTGGGTTGATAGCATCCTCCCCCAAAATCCACGTCCACTCAGAACCTGTGAGTGTGACCTATTTGCAGATGTAATCAAGTTAAGATGAGGTCATACTGGATTAGGGTGGGCCCTAATCCAGTGACTGGTGTCCTCGTAAGAGAGAGATTTCAACACACAAGCACACACAGGGAGAAGACCATGTGACAACAGAGGCAGAGATTGGGGTGATGCTGCCCCAAGTCAAGGAACGCCAAGAATTGCCAGCAACCACTGAAAGCTAAGACAGTGGCATGGGACAGACTCTCCCTTTGAATCCCCAAGAAGGAACCAACCCTGCCCACACCTTGATTTCAGATGTCTGGCCTACTTAGCCGTGAGAGAATCCATTTATGTTGTTTTAAGCCACTCAATTTGTGCTATTTTGTGACAGCAGCCAGAGGACACCAATGTGCCCTACTATAGGCTATCATCACCACAACAGCCAGGGGATCCTTTGAACCAGAAGTCAGAGCACATCCTTCCTCTGCTCAAAACCCCATCTCATCCCACGACAATGGCCAAGACGGACAGTGGCCTCCATGCCCCCCGCAGACGCCCTTTCCACATCGCACTGCTGTCAGCCGTGCCTGCTCTGCACCAGCCACGCTGGGCTTCCTACTGTTCCCCCAATAGTCCCCCAGGCGCGACCCCCTTGAGGACCCTCATTCCAGATGTGCTTTTGCCAGGAACCGAGCTCCTTCCAGAGCCCCGCGCGGCTCACTTCCTTACCTCTTCCAACCTTTGCTCGAGAATCATTCTCTCCACGACACCCACCCTGACCACCCTGTCTAATTCTGCAAACTGCACACCTCATCACTCACACCCTGCTAGATTTTTTTCATTCTTTTCCGTAGCATTTGTCGCCTCCTAACCTAGAGGATTTGTTCCTTACTCCTTACGCTCATTGTCTGTTTCCTGCTCTAAAATGTAAGCCGCATGAGCAACGGGGTTTGGGTCTGCTATGTTTGTTGATGTTTCCCAGGGCCTTGAACAGTGCCTGGCACATAGTGTTGAATGAATAAGTGATTGAATGAATTAATTAATTAATCTAGATTTAGCCTCCACGTGACTGCCCAGGCTAACCAATACGTCAAACTGAACTTTGAGTTATAATGTCAATCCCCTCCCTCCACCTGGCTCTTTCCTATGGGCATTTAAGCTTTCTCCATCCGGCCCTGGCACCCGATCCTTCCCCTACCCCTGCTCTCTCCTCCCCTTCACACCCAAGTTTCTTCAAAGATCTCTCTGCATCTCTTAGCTACCTGCTTTCTTCTGTTCATTCCTCAAAATAGAGTCTGGCCTCTGCCCCTTCCCGCTGCTGTCTCTGCTCTCACCCGCAGCACCAGATCCCTCCTCGGGGATAAACCCAGTGGACACAGCCAGTCCTCCTCTTGCTTCTCCTCCGACAACCTGTTGGCCAAAACCTCCTTCTTGGAAGCTCTTTCCTGGTATTCAAGATACAGCTCTCCCTGGAGCCCTACCTCCCTCTCTGGCTGCATCTTCTTCGTCTTCTTTGTCAATTTCTCTTCCTCTAAATGTCCTGAGAATGGGCTCCTTTGGATCCACTCTCTGCATCTGTCCTAATTCCCCCAGACCCTCCCAATGACTTCCACCTCACAGCCAAGGCTTCCCAGATCTCTGTCTCCAGCCCAGCCTGCTCTCCTGGACACCTCCTTCTGGTTGGGCCCAGGCACTCCAAACTCATCACCTTCCCCCAAAACCTGCTCTCCCTCGGCTCCCTCACTCTCGTAATAGTCCCTTCTTCCCACCACTTGCCCGGACTAGAAATCTCAGAGTCACTTTTGATTCATCCCCCTGTTTCCTGCCCCATGTCCTATCAGCCACCAGCCCACCCTATCCCCATTATATCTGGTGAGTTTGACAATTTGGTCACTTCTCCCAAACCCCATTGCCGCTACCCAAAGCCACCCCCTTGCTCAGACCATTGTGACGGTCCCTCACTCAACCCCCGGCCTCCAGCGCACCCTTCAGACTGCAGCCAAGACGCTCCTCTGCTCATAACCCTCCAAGGGCTCCCGTTGTCGTCTGGATAAAATCCAGGATCCTTGACCCCAAGTACAAAGCCTTTGGAGACCTGAGACCCTGCTGGCTTCATAGCCTCATTTCCTGTCATTTCCCTGAAACTAACGGCTCCTCACTGGTACTCCAGGCTCCATCGCAGTGACCCGCTTCGAATTCCTCAGATTCTGGGCATTTGCACGTGCTGCACCCCCGACCAGAGACCCCCCCTCCTCCCCCTCTCCTCTGTACTCTCTTTCTCTCTCCCCACTTCACCCAGCAATCTCTGACTCACCCCTGCGAGAAGCATCCCCTGGCCTGGTCTGTCTGACGTAGGTGTGTCCTGACCTCCCTGGATTTGCCCTGTCTCTGCACCTGTCTCTACCGTAGTCACCTAATTGCTTGAGCATCTCCCTCTGGTCTGTAATCTCTTTGAGTGTAAAAACTGTTATGCACTGGATGGTGGCTCCTCAAAACCCATATGTTGAAGTCCCAACCTGCAATACCTCAGAACGTGACTGTATTTGGAGATGGGGTCTTTACAGAGGTAATTAAGGTTAAATGAGGTCACTAGGGTGGGCCCTAGTCTAGTAAGATTGATGTCATTAGAAGAAGAGGAAATTAGGACAGAGACACACACAGAGGGATGACGACCACGTGAGGACACAGGGAGAAGGCAGTTGTCTACAAGCCGAGGAGAGAGGCCTCAGGAGAAATCAACCCTGCTGACACCTTGATCTTGGACTTTCAGCCTCCAGAATTGTGAGGAAACAAATTTCTGTTGTTTAAACCACCCAGTCTGTGGTATTTCGTCAGCCAGCCCAAACAAACAAATGCAAGGGGCTATCCAATTCACCACTGCAGTCACAGAAATTGGAGGAATAAAGTCATCAATCAATCAATTATATCAACTCTATTTGGTTACATTAATTGTCTCTAGACTTTAAGTACCCCAAGCCAGACACCTTGATTATTTTGTTCATTCCCATATCCCTTTGTATGCCCTAGAACAATGATACGCATGAGTAGGTGCTCAATAGTTATTTGTGGAATAAATGAGTGAATTATCCATCTCATGCTAATCAGAGGCCCTAATTGGTACTTATGTATGGCTTTGATTAATAAAATAAGTAAATGCTTTAGCTATTACTTATAAAAACCAATTTGGTGGAAACAATTTTCAAAACAGACAGCAAACAGGAGAGCAAACAGGACCCCTGTAGAAGAAGTCTCCAGTGGTAGGAAGTTTGGGGATCTCCCACAAGGATTTTGGAGCAAAGTCCCAGCAACAGGAGACCTTGGCAGATCTAGAAACAAAGTCAAGAGGGCCAAGCAGAGTGAAAGCAGGAAATGAAAGGGACTTTTCTGCTTCTAGAAAGCCCCTTTGACTGCAGATGGCAACATTCGTATCTGTCCATCCCTCCAAACAAGGTGGTGGTCCTAGGCAGGGTCAAAGAAACAAAATAATGGACAGGAAAGTCCTCTGTGAGCTGCCAGGTGCTGCAGAGACATGAGAAACTATCAGTATCACTGTTTTACTGCCACAGCAGTAATTAGAGGAACATTTAGGGAAACAGGACTTCCTCAAGCCCTTCCTGTCCTCCCGGAAGTTGGGCCAAGAACCATCCCTGCAGCCCCACGACCCGGTGCCCACACTCACACTAGCCACACTGTCCTCACTGACAGCCACTTGCTGTCTCCCACACTAAGCTCTGAGCTCCACAGGCGACACTCCGTGTCTATGTCCTCAGAGCTCAGCCACGTAGAGGTTAACTCAGTAAAAGTGCAATGAATAAATGAATGAACAAACCTACAAACTGCACTGAGCTCCAGGATAAAGGCTCTGTGGGGCTGAAAGGACACTGTGTGGCCTGAGAGCAAGTGGGAAGGGCCCCCAGCATTGTCATGCTCACTGAGGAGCCTGCAGGTCCAGCACCAAGCTCTGGCTGGGACCTGAGACTCCAAAGCATTCCCCCATTGGAGGAGTTTGGGCCAAGTGGGCCGCAGGGAACAGCAGCATTGTAACTGGCTTACCTGTCATCAAAGTGATAGCCAGTCAGCGTCGGGGAGCTGTCAGTCTCTTCCAGGGTGACCGGCGCTGTAAACATGTTGGTGGTGGAGGTGGAGGTGGCGGGACCAGTGGTTGACACTGTAGTTGGTGCTTGGCATACAGACCAGATTACACACCACTCTGCCCACTAGCCCACCCACAGCCCTGCTCGCAACTCTGAGCCTGGGGGGCCTAGGCTGCCATGGGAAGGAGCTGTAGCCTGGACCATTCATGTCTCCCTGGCCTCTAGGAGACTCAAGAGCCTCAGAGCCAGGTGTGGTGGGGCACAGGCCCAGGGAGGCTTCAGGGGGCCCAGGAGGAGCCTCAGGACCAGGGCAGTGGGAGCCAGCTGAACTTGAAACAATCCCACTGCTTATGCCAGTGCCTCAGCCAATCCTCCCCTTGCCTTATTTACCCAGCAAAGACAGGAGCAGAGTGGGAACTTGCACAGTGGCTGACATAGACCCTAGATCTGGGACATCAAAGGTGAAAACCAGCCATGAACAAAATTATAATGTTCAGGAAGAACCTTGACTTTGGGCAAGTTGTGAAGCTTCAATCATGGGGATAACTACTTCTCGGGGGTGTTGTGAGGATTCAGTGAGACAATGTACGTTCTGCACTTTGCAAACTAGAACACGCCCTAGAGGTCCTGGGTGCCACTTTGGGCCCTGAGGACTGCAGTGCTGCCCCCATGCCACAAGGGCCCTTGAGCTGGTGCCAGCTGTCTGAGGAGAGCAAAAGCCCAGCCCAACAGATAAACTCGTGCAAACCCAGGCACTGGGGCCTCAGGGCTGTCTGTGTTCTAGAAGGACTTAGGAGACAACATCGTTAAGCCCAAATGTGTAAATGGAGCTTGGTGGAATTCAGGCCCCAAGAATGCAGCTGTTTTGACTGCGAAGGCCTTTCTGGACCTCATGAATTACACCCCAGCACCCCGACTATGCTGGGCCTCTTTTCCCCCCAGGTTGGACATGGGTGGGGGTGGGAACAGTGGCTGTGAAGCCCCAGCCCAGAACTTCACCCAGAGCAGAGCACACCTGGGCACCAGAGGTCCTGGGAAGGCATTGGTAAGGTTGGGGTCCATTTGGCCCATGTGTAAAACAGGGACCATTGCCTTTTCCCCTGTGAGTAATAGACATAGACACTAAGCTGTGCAGAGAAAATAAATGTGCCTGAAAAGGCTTAATCCATCCTGGTGGAGGCCCTGCCCTCCCGATCCCAAGTGGTCAGTAAGGCTGTATGAGATCTCAGGATTCAACCATCCTCTGTGACAAGTCATACTGAGTGACAGTTAGTTCACTTGAGTGGGAGCTCATGGGCCAAGACAGAGCAGGCCCTGAGAGACTCTGTACCTCTTACCTGGGTCAATGGTCACCTTAACTTGGAACCCATGGTCTTTTCCAATTTTCTCGATCCCACACCAGTAAGTGTCAGTGTCGTCTCTCCTGAGCTCCTCCATGGTCACAGTGACCGTGTGGTTTTTCTGACTGTCCCTGATGGACACACGGTCCTTCTTCACCTCCTGCTCTGATCCAGTGGTCAAAACAAGGATGTTGCATCTGCCCCAATCAGCACCTCGACACCACCACTTCTTATAGGTTTCCCACTCTGGGTCATAATGACACTGAAAGGTCAATGAGCCCCGCTCCGGGCCGCTCACTGCTCCTGGACCAGTGATTGGATTCCTGGCAGTGGAGTAGCCTGGAAAACACAAATCCATGTACCTGTCACCTCCCACTCCAAGGGCAGAGCCACAGCCTCCTGCCTTGGGAATAGCTCCCAAATCCAAGTGTCTCATGAGTTAAATAACAGTCAGGGAAGAAATAAACCTTCCACATGACAAACCTTTTGTCCTTCAATGTTCCACTGGGTCAAAGCCACCAGGAAAGTCACTGGAGAGCACAGCCACACACCCCAGAAGAAACAACAATGTTGACACTGAGCAATAATAGCTTCTTGTAATTCACTCTTCTCTACCTCCCTATGGCCAACAAATCTTTATATTTCAAGGAATGTCTTTTTGCAACTGTCTTTGTATTATTTTCCTCTGATGGGGGGAAAATACCAGAAGACACATTTCCACAGGAGAATGATGGCTGCCTTGACTCTTGACTGTTCCTGGAGGTTTGACAGTTCCCAGTGTCTCTACTGTAGTGAGCCACCCTGGAGGAACGCCTTTGAAGTCCACCAACACAGCGATGCCAACTGGGCTCCGTGTGCTATGGGATACATATCACACAGATCCCGTTTTCTTCATTGAATTGCTTTGGGCTGTTTGTCAAATAGCAAATTTGTGATTATTTACAGATTTCCCATTCTGTTTCATCGATCTATTTGTCCATCTTTATGCCAATCCCACACTGTCCTGATTACTATAACTCAGTAGTAAGGCAAGTATTATGGACAATGAAGCAGCATTTTCTTAAAATATATATTCATCTTGTTCTTTCTTTCATTTGCTCATCTCTGAAAGATTCAGGATACAGGGAAATGTTTCTTTACTGTAAGAAAAACAACACTTGAAGCATGATAACAAACGGCAAATGACACAAGGCTTCAGTGTCGGAGAGACACTGGGAAACAGTGAGGGCCACAACAATCTGGAGAACAAAGGACCCACGCCAAGGCACAGACCTGTTCTACTCCAGCCCATCATCCTTGTGCAAGAAATAGCTCTGTGACAAGAACACACAACGGGGCAAGGACAGTCTCTTCAATAAATGGTGTTGGGAAAACTGGACATCCACATGCAGAAGAATGAAATTGGACCCTTATCTTACCCCGTACACAAAAATAAACTCAAAATGGATAAAAGATTTAAATGTAAGACCTGAAGCTGTAAAAATACTAGAAGAAAAAAGTAAGGAAAAAGCTCCATGACATTGGTCTGGGCAGTGATTTCTTAGATATGACCCAAAAACACCAGCAACCCAAGCAGAAATAGACCAATGGCATTGCATCCAGTTAAAAAGCTTCTGCACAGCAAAGGGAACAATTAACAGAGTGAAGACGCTACTCACACATTGGGAAAACAATTTGCAAACCATACGTCTGATAAGGGGCTAATATCCAAAATATATAAGGAATTCAAATAACTCAATAGCAAGAAAACAAATAACCCAATTTAAAAAAATGGGCAAAGGATCTGAATAGACATTTCTCAAAAGAAGGGACACAAATGGCCAACAGATACATGAAAAAATGCTCAACATCTCTAATCATCAGGGAAATGCAGATTAAAACCACAACGAGATGTCACCTCATACCTGTTAGAATAGCTATTATCAAAAAGACAAATGATGAGTGTCGGCAAGGATGTGGAAAAGAGGGAACCTTGTATGCTGCTGGTAGGAATGTAAATGAGTGCAGCTATTTTAGAAAAAAGCATGGAGGTTCCTCAAAAAAATTAAAAATATAATTACCATATGATCCAGAAATACCACTTCTGCATGTATATTTAAAGGAATTGAAATCGGTATGTTGAAGAGATATCTGCACTCCCAGAGTCATTGCAGCATTATTCACAGTAGCCAAGATATGGAAGTGAAAGCAACCTAACTACTAACCAGCAGACAAATGGATAAAGAAAATGTGGTATATATACAATGAAGTACTATATAGTCTTTAAAAAGAAGGAAATTCTGTCATTCATGACAACACGGATGGAACTGGGGGATATTATGTTAAGTGAAATAAGCCAGGCACAGAAAGACAAGTACCATATGATCTCACATATGTAGGATCTAAAAAAGTTGATCTCATAGAAACAGAGTAGAAAGGAGGTTACCAGATCCTGAGGGTAGGGTGGGGGTGGGGAAGAAAGAATGGGGAGCAGGGAGATGTTGATCAAAGCATACAAAGTTTCAGTTAGACCAGAGGAATGAGTTTTAGTAATCTATTGCACTGCATGGTGACCACAACTAATTATAATGTTTGGCATATTTCAAAATTGCTAAAATAGATTTTTTAAGTTGTCACCCCACAAAAAATGATAAATTAGTGAGGTAATGGATAGGTCAATTCGTTTGATTGACTCTTTCTATAATGTACACATAGATCAAAACACCACATTGTACCCCTAAATATACACAATTATTATTTGTCAATTAAAATTTTTTAAAAAGAAGTGGGCTGTGTGATTTCAGATCTTTTCATTTTTCTGGAGTAGCCAGAAATCTGGATTTTGTGTGAAATCTCTCAATTTTTAAACACTGGCTCAATGAGAAACAACAGCAATACAGCACACGCCACACAAACCCTGTCTGCTGGCTGAATCTGGCTGCCAGGACTCAACTGAGATCTGTATTCATAAGTGAGGCTCTTTTCTATCATTTTTTATCAAGCTTTGACATTATAGATACGCTAGCTTCACAAAATGAATCTGGCAGATTTTCATCTTTTTATGCTCTGGAATCAGAACATAAATATAACATAGGAATTTTTCTTTCTTTATAACCTTTTTAAAAAGTATCTATAAAGCTATCTGGCAACAGAGCCTTATTTAGGGCAAATTTTTCAAAACCTAACTTTTTTCTATTGTTATTGGTCTGTTCAGATTTGTTGCTTGTTCTTGAATCAATTTTATTGGTTTGGGGTTTTTTCCCCCCAGAAAGTTATCCATTTTTCAGAGTTTGAATTAGAATAAAGTTTTGCTATTATAAAGTAGTTTTTATAATTAAATTTTTCATAGTTATTATAATTATACATTTGTATTACATGTGCTATTTCTTTTTATTGATTACATTTGCCAAAAGATTTTCTACCTTATTATTACTCCTCCTCCTCCTTTTTTCCTGCAGTAGCCAGTTTTGAGATTTAGTTGAAAATTGTTACTGGTTTTTTTTGTGGGAGGGGTGGATTTCTAGAGAGTGTCTCACTCTGTGGCCCAGGCTGGAGTGCAGTGATACAATCACAGCTCACTGCAACCTGGAATTACAGGCATGAGCCACCACGCCAGCCTAATTTCTAAATTATTAATTTATCATAGCTATAATTTTCTTCCCTTATTTCTTTGAAATTACTACTTTTTATATTTTTTCAACTTGCTACATGAAAGACTATGATAATTTTCTTCCTTTCTAAAATTAATTAAGCATGTCTAAGGCTAAGGATTTACTTTTGTCCACTCTTGAAATTGAGATATAATTCACATACCATAAATTTTACTCTTTTAATGTGTATAATTCAGTAGTTTTCAGTATAGCCACGAAGTTGTGCAACCATCAACTCTATCTAATCCCAGAATATTTTCGTCACCTCAAAAAGAAACCCTGCACCCATAAGCAGTCACCCCTTTTCCCTCCCTTTCCTGAAGTCTTTGGCAACCACTAATTTACTTTCTGTCTATAGATTTGCCTCTTCTGGACATTTTGTATGAATGGAATCATACAAAGTATGGCCTTTTCTGTCTGGCTTCTTTCACTTAGCATAATGTTTTCCAGATCCATCCATGTCATAGGGTATGTTGGTATTTTGTTCCTTTTATGATTGAATAACATTCCAGTGTGTGGATATGCCACATTTTATTTATCCACCCATCAGTGGATGACATTTGGGTTGTTTCCACTTTTTGGCCACTACATATAGTGCTGCTATGAACATTCATGTACTAGTTTTTGTGTGGAATAGGTTTTCAGCTTTCTTGGGTATATACCCAGGAGTGGAATTACTGAGTCTGATGATGACTCTATGTTTAACTTTTTGGGGAACAGCCAAACTTTTTCCTAAGAATTTACTTTTGAATGCAGCTTTGGTCCTATCACACAAGTTTGGACATGTAATGTTTTCATTTTTGTTGAAATACAATGAGTCTTTATATATATTTTTATATTGTCTGTAATCAAGTCAAGTTTTTTAAAGGATTTTCATCTAAATTTTCATCTCTTCATCTCAAATTTTATTTTCTGTAACGATTTTCAGATGTATTTATTTCCTGTGAATAGTTTTCTATTCTTTTCTTTGAATATTTAGCTTGATGCTGTGTTTCTTTTGTTATGCAGAATGTTTTCAAAGTTAAAAAAAGAAAGCTTGAAAACTTATCTTTCCTCAAAAGGTTGCGTGTAATTTTCTTAGTTCCCTTCGTATCTCACAGACAGCAGATTTGCGTGTGTAGCCCAATTTCCTGGCAGGCACTCATCTCATTGTGCAACTCTGCCTATTTGTGATAAAATTTCTCTAGCTCTTACCACATTGAACTCTGGTTATTTAAGAGATTATGATGCAATCTAAAGTTTTCATGTACAATATATAAATATCTGAAAAAATATTTATTTTTTACCAGACTATATAAAGAACTCCCACAACTCAATAATAAAAACAAAGCAATCCAATTTTTAAAATGCAAATGACTTGAACAGATACTTCATAAAGGAAGATATCCAAATGGCCAATGACACCTAAAAAGTGTTCATCATTAATCATCAAGAAATGCAAATTAAAATTCCAAGCAGGGTGTGATGGCTCACGCCTATAATCCCAGCACTTTGGGAGGCTGAGGCAGGAGGATCACTTGAGGCCAGGAGTTCAAGACCAGCCTGGGCAACATAGCAAGACCTTATCCCTACAAAAAATTTTTAAAAATCAATCAGGCTCTTCTCACCTCTTCTGGAGTTGCTAAAAAAGAAAAGAAAAGAAAAGAAAAATCAGCCAGGCATGGTGGCACACACCTGTAGTCCCAGCTACTTGGGAGGCTGAAGCAGGAGGATCAGTTCAGCCCAGGAGTTCGAGGCTGCAGCAAGCTATGATTGTGCCACTGCACTCCAGCCTGGGCAACAAAGCCAGACCCCATCTCTAAAAAGGAAGAAAAGGAAAAACAATATCCAATAAGATACCACCTAAAACCCACTAGATAGCTAAAGTTTGAAAGTCCAACAACATAAGGATTGGAGAATACGTGATACAACTGGAACTTTCATACGTTGCTGGTGGGAGTGTGAAATGACACAACCACTCTGGAACACTTTAGAAATGTCTTTTTAAATTCCTTATAGAGGTAGACATGCATCTACCCTATTATCTAGCAATCCCACTTTAAACCATTTATCTAAGAAATGAAAACAAATATCCACAAAATGAATTTTCATAGCAGCTTTATTCATAATAACCACAAATTAGAAATAACTCAATGTCCAGCAGAAGAATGGATAAATAAATAGTGGTATATTCATAATACTGGCACACTACAGACTAATAAGAGGCATAAACTACTGATACACAAAACAACATGGGTGAATCTCAAAAACATGCTGAATGAAAGACAGACACAGAAGAGAGTATATTTTATGATCCATTTATGTGAAGTTCTACAACAGGCAGATTAATCTACGTTGATAGAAACCACAATAGTGAATGGGAGCAGGATTAACTGGGCAGGGTACTAAGAACTTTCTGGGTGATGGAAATGTTCTGTATCTTGATAGGGGTATGTGAGTTACAAGTTACATGCATTTGTCAAAACTCATAGAATTGTATGCTTAAGAGCTATACATTTCACTATTTGTAAATTATACCTCAATTTAAAAGAATCTGGTGGGATGCATCTAAATGTGCGTAAGGACCTTTTTCTTTTTTTGAGACAGAGTCTCACTCTGTTGCTCTGGCTGGAGTGCAGTGGCGTCATCATAGCTCACTGCAACCTCAAACTCCTGGGCTCAAGCCCAGCTCTTGCCTCAGCCTCCAGAGTAGCTGGGACTACAGGTATGTGCCATCATGCCTGGCCAATTTTTTCTATTTTTAGTAGAGACAGTGTCTCGCTTTTGCTCAGGCTGGTCTTGAACTCTAAATTGTGCTTA
The DNA here is from genome assembly GCA_023783475.1 of Daubentonia madagascariensis. Classification (NCBI taxonomy): domain Eukaryota; kingdom Metazoa; phylum Chordata; class Mammalia; order Primates; family Daubentoniidae; genus Daubentonia; species Daubentonia madagascariensis. The sequence goes on along the minus strand of JAKFHU010000487.1, from coordinate 6,847,600 downwards.
AAGACATTTTAAAGCATTAAATGCATATATCTAAAAAGAAGAAAAAGGGCTTAAATGTAATAAGATAAACATCTGTCAAAAGTTAGAAAAAGAATAGAAGGAAGAATAGGAGGAGGAGAAGAAAGTAGAAGGAAGGAAATAATGAAAATAAGAACAAAATCAATTATGCAGAAAACAAACACAACAGAGGTGGTTAACAAAGCCAAGTGTTGTTTTAAAAAAAACAGAACAAAACAAACCTAGTAAGATATTCCGGACAGAAAGAAAGAAGGTCTCTAAATAATCAATATCAGGAATAAAAAAAGGGGAGTATCACTGCATATCCTGCCCATATTAAAAAGATAATAAAAGGATAAGATAATAAAAGGATATTTAAACAACATTATGCCAATAAATTTGAAATTTTAGATGGAATAAACAAATTTCTAGGGAAAAAAACAATATGCTGAAATTAACACAAAGAAATAGAAAACCTGAATAGTCCCATATCTATTAAAATGAATCAAATCCATTGTTTAAAACTTCCCCAAAAGAAAACTCCAGGTCTATACAGCTTAAATGGAAATATTTACCAGACATTTCAGGAAGAAATAATGTCTGCCTTATACAAAATTTTCCAGAACATAGGAAAAGAGGGTGCAATTCCAGATCCATTTAATGAGACCAGCATAATCATGATGCCAAAACCTGACAAAGGGCAGTGTAAGAAAGTATTATAGGCAAATATCACTCATGAACAGAAATGCAAAAGTTTGAAACAAAAAATCAGCAAACTGAATCTGGTGATAAATAAAAAGGATAATACATCACCAAGTTGGGTTTATATCAAAAATGTGAAATGGTTTTAACATTAGAAAATCAATAAGAGTAATATGCCACATTAACAGAATAAAGGAGAAAAATCATATGATCATCTCAATAGGTACAGAGAAAAGTATCTGATAGAAGTCAACACCCTGGGACTGCAAATTAGTACAACCTCTGTGGAAAACAGTATGGAGATTCCCGAAAGACCTAAAAGTAGACCTACCATTCGATCCAGCAATCACATTACTGGGTATTTACCCAAAGGAAAAGGTGTCATTTTATCAAAAAGATACTGGCATGTGAATGTTTATTGCTGCACAACTCACAATTGCAAAGATGTGGAATCAACTCAAGTGACCATCAATTCATGAGTGGATTAACAAAATGTGGTACATGTATACTATGCAATACTATGCAGCCATGAGGAAGGATGAATTAAGGCCTTTTGCAACAATTTGGATGGAACTGGAGACCATTATCCTAAGTGAGATATCTAAATCATGGAAAAACAAACACCACATGTACTCACTATTAAATTGGAACTAACCAGTGAGCATACATGTGCACAGAGGGAAGTAAAACTCAGTGGAAATCAAATAGGGGGGAGGAGAAAGGAGGGGGTGGGTGAAAACCTATCTCACGGGTACAATGAACACTGTCTGGGTGATGGGCACACTTATAACCCTGACTCAAACATAACAAAAATCAATAGATATAACCAAAAACATTTGTACCCCTGCAATATTTTGAAATTTAAAAAAAACAGAAATCAACACCCATTCATGATTTCTTAAAAACTCTTAGAAAAATAAGAGAACAGGCTTTATCTGATAAAGATAAAGATCTCAGCAAACACAACACAATGTGAGACATTGGTATATACTTTCTAATAATTTGTTAACCTGGACCCTGATATTTTATGCACTTTTCTGTACATGTGTTATTTTCTACAATTAGAAAGACTTTTAAGAATATCATAAACTAACAGCCAAATTATTTTTAAAAGTGAAACACTATAGGCATTCCAAATGAAATTGTAAACAAAACATGGTTTCCAACATGAGTTTCCAATATATAATATATAATAACATGATTCTGGAAGTTCTGATCAATGTATCAAGATAAGGAAATACATAACATTTATAATTATTGAAAAGAAAATGATAACATTTAGAGAAAATTTTAAAATTTTAAATTAAAAATATTTTAATTCATAATTTAATAGAGTTGCTAAATATATAATATATATATATAAATCAATGGCTTTCCTATTAATCAGTAATAAACAGTTGGAAAATAAAATAGAAAAGTGATCATTTACATTGGTAATAAAAGTGTATTAAATTCCTAGGAATAACTTTAACAGAAACAATAAAGACTTGTAGCGGAGAAGAAAACACAATGAAATTTTACTGAAAGACATAAAAGGTTTAAATAAAAGAAGAGTTATATTATGATCTTAAAAGAAATGCTATATGTTGTAAAGAGTCTCCTTCCCAAATGAATATATAGATTTAACTCAAAAACCCCCAGAAAATTTTTAAAACATATGTATTTTTTCAGATAATTTCTAGTATGTGTATATGTATATTCTGATCATCTCTAGTATATGTGTGTGTGTGTGTACACACTAGAGATGGTCTGAATAAATGAACAGATGAGAATTTTTTAACACTTTAAAGATTAGTAAGGACTATCCCTGACAGATATTAGTACATAATCTAGCCATCATATGGAAATCAGCTTGGAAATCAAGCAAGAATAGATAAACCTATCAAAAGAAGAGAGCAAATAGCCTAAAAACAGACCTAGCCTATTTAAGAATTTAATATATCCTGTAGAAGTCTTCAAAGATAAGCGGGGAAGGGAGGGTTAGTGCACCAGTGTGCCGGGGTGCTCTCATCTCTCAGCATGTAAGTAAATTCAGGGCAGATTAAGGAGGTAAACATAAAAGAGCAAATCATTTTGTAAACAAAGAAAATGGAAGTGAATCTTTATAAAATCTCTGGATGAAAGGGAGAACTTTCTAAACTTAAAATTATTGGAAGTTATCACATAAGAAAGCTTCAATAAAACACAGCATGATGTGTTAGCTACAAAGAAGGGAAGAAAAAAGAAAAAAAAGCAAGAGTCAATAAATTTGACTATGTACCAATATGACACTTGGACATACCAGTAAAAAAGACTGAAAAGGCAAAGAACAAACTGGAAGAAATATTTAGAACAAGTAACACAGAAAAGGATTAATGTGCTTTCTCTTTACAAAGATTACATACAAGAAAAACATCAAGACCTCCAATCGGAAAATTGATAAAGGACAAGAAGAAACAAGTCACAAAGAGGAGATTCAAGTGAATAATAAAATTGAAGCATTTGGTATAAATAATCTAGCAGCAAATAAAAACATTTTATTTTATTATCATTTTTTTTTTTTTAAGAGACAGGGTCTTGCTCTGTCACCCAGACTGGAGTGCAGTGGCAAAATCATAGCTCACTGTAGCATCCAACTCCTGGGCTCAAGGGGTCCTCCTGTCTCAGCCTCCCGAGTAGCTGGGACTACAGGCATGTGACAACACACCTGACTAATTTTTTAATTTTTTTGTGGAGACAGGGTCTCACTGTGTTGCCCAGGCTGGTCTCAAACTCCTGGGCTCAATCAATTCCCCTGCCTCAGCCTCCCAAAGTGCTGGGATTACAGGCAAGAGCCACCGCACCTGGCCGCAAATAAAAACATTTTAAGCAATGTCATTTTCACACACCAGACACCAAATCAACAAGGTGTTCATGACAAACACGTTGCTGGCACGAATGAGGTGACATGGGTACTGTGAGACACTGCTGGTAGGAATTAAATTGGTTCAACCATCATAGAAAATAATTTGGCAATATGTATCAAAAAATGTCCATACCTTTTGCTCCAGTAATTATATTTCTAGGATCCAGTCCCCACGAAATAATTAGAGAAGCTAACAAAAATGTGTGCACAAAGATTCTTACATGATTATTTGTAATAGAAAAAATTTAAAAAACAAGGTTAACTTCTATCAATTATGGAAATAATTACATATAAAATGAAATATAATACAGACAATTATGCTTAGTTATGTGGAAAATCCTCATATTAAGTAAAAAATGGGTTCTTTAAAAATCTCATCTATAGTATGATCTCAACTAACTTTTAAAATATTCATAGAAAAAAAGATTAAAAGGAAATAAGCCAAAAAGTTAACAACTGGTTGCCCTGGGCATCAAGATTAGGGACAGAAGAGGTTTTTTCCCACTGGTTTTTCATTTGATTTCTGTGCTTTCCTGAGTGTCTACAATGAGCATTTGTTACATTTGATGTAACAGTCAAATTTGATTTGTTACATTTGATGTAACTGGAAAAACCCAATGCCTGGAACAGAGCAGCTCAACGGTATGGTAGGCACAGTAATGACTCCATAAGGATAACCGCTTCCTAATCCCCAGAACCTGAGAATGTATCCTTCACGTGGCAAAAGGGAACTTTGCCGCTGTGATTAAGGATCTTGAGATGGGGGGAGTGTCCTGGATCATCCAGGTGGGCCTAGTGTAAGCACATGCGTCCTTATAAGAGGGAGTCAGGAGGGTCAGAGCCAGAAGGAGACATGAGGACAAGCGATGGCCAGAACGAGGTGGCCACAAGACAAAAAATGCTGCAAGCCTCTGGAAGCCAGAAAAGTCAAGGAAATGGATTCGCCCCCTAGAGTCTCCAGAAGGAATGCAACCCTGCCAACACCTTGATTTTAGAACTCCTGACTGACCTCTGGAACTGTAACATAACAACTTGTGTAGTGGTACTTTTTCATAGCAGCAAGAGGAAACTAATACAGACGGCCGTCCCGCCCTTGGTCGCACCATTAGCCCATCTCGCCTCCTGAGCGACTCCCGGGACCTCTCACCTGAGCCTCGGGATTGGACCCGACCTTTGAACCATCTGCCCCACTCACTGCTTGGACCCCTCTGTCCCTGGCGCCCACGCCCCATCCAACCTGGGCAGAGTGCCAGTCCTGCCATCCAAACCCTCCTAGCACGGGTGGTAGCCCTGAGCACTCGGGAGCAGCTCTCTCCTCAGGCAGGGACAGCCTGGACCACGCAGGGTTATCCCAGAGCAGGAAGAAGGTGGGCCCCAGAGAGAACTGACTTGCACACAGAGCGTGACAGAGGCAGGCCTGGCCCATCTCTAGCTGGGCACAGGACACCAGCTGGTCCCCACTCTGGGTCAGCACACCTGGGGCCTCGTCCATCTCTGCCACCATGTATGACATGGCTTAAGTTGGACACAGCAGCTCATTTTTCTCTGAAAAAATAGAATCATCAAAAATCTCTTCCTTTCTTGCAGATGTGCTTCTTTGAGTGCCAAAAAAAAAAAAATAAACCCTCTTCCTTTCTCACAGAAAATGAACTTTCTGGTCAGTATTTTTTTTGCTTGAGTATTTTAAAACAATCAACTCTGTAGAAGAGGGAAGCAGTGCTGCTTGTGACTGGAAGTTCTGCAGGAGAGGCTGGTGGGAGCTGAGGCACAGAAGGTCACAGTGGCGTCCCGGTTCCGTGTGAGCATGTGCAGCTGTGCCTGCTGGCTTCTCTGCCTGCTTCACATAGGTCCTCCATCCTGCCTCAGTCACACCCCCGTAGGACTCTCACATCTGCTCACCACCAAGTTCCTGCGTTTCCAGATGTCAGGAAAAAACAGTCCTGGCTATACTCTCCTTGCCTGGCCAACGCATCTCATAGCATCTCACCCCAAGTCTGCCTCCTCCATGTCTACGCTGGCACTCGGGCTGAGCGTCCGAAAACCACTCCTCAGTCTGCTTTCGCCACCCTTGCAGTCCTGGGCAGGTCACTTTCCTCCCTTGTGACCTATTCCCCAAAGAGATAATAATATGCCTGTGACCTGCCCCACCAGGCTGCTCAGAAGCATGTGACCAAGCCATGCTGACCTCTCTGTTCCTCAAACGTGCCAGCCAAGCTCATTTCCAGAGCCCTTTACACTTGCTGCTCCATGTGCCTGGAAAGCTGGCCCTGCTCTCAAGTGCCTGCTCCTTCCCTCCTCTTCCTCCGGGTCTCAGCTCAGAGACAAGATCCTTCTCAGAGGGGTTCCCTCAGCCCACCCGACCCAAAGCCGTCCCCCCACCTGATTCCCACCGTGTCACATCATCATCTTGCTCTGTTTTCCTCACACCACTTGTCACTTCTTGAAATTATCTTTTTCATTTCTATGACTGATGGAAAGAAGGATCTAATCGGACCACATGAAAGAGTCACAAACCTTTAAGGGCTATCCAGTTGCCATGCATTTCCCCTCCAGAGCCTCCGATCCACACGCTTGCCACGTGCTACCCAGAAACTTCCCCAGGCGCAGCTCTGCTGCCCCTCTTCTCTCTGCTCTCCAATTATTTTTTATTGCAATATAATTCACCCTTTTAAAGTGTACAACTCAGTGGTTTTTAGCACATTCACAAAATTGCACAACCATCACCACAATCTAATTTCAGAATATTTTCATCACCCCCCAGAAAAAAGCCCATACTCATTAGCAGTCACTCCCCTGACCCCCTTCCCCAGCCCCTGGAGACCACTAGTCTACTTTCTATCTCTATAGATTTGCCTATTCTGGACATTTCATATGAATGGAATCATACAACATATGGCCTTTGGGTCTGGCTTCTTTCACTTAGCATGTTTTCCAGGTCCATCCATGTTGTAGCGTGTGTCAGTGCTTCATTCCTTTGTATGGCTGAATAATATTCCATTGTATGGATACGCCACATTTCATTTATCGAGTCATCAATTGATGGACATTTGGGTTGTTTCCACACTTTGGATATTATGAATAATGTTGTCATGAACACTTACACACAAGTTTTTACGTGGATATGTGTTTTCAGTTCTCTTGGGTATATACCTAGCAGTGGACTTGCTGAATCATGTTGTAATTCTATTTTTAACATTTTGAGGAACTGCCAAATTGTCTCACAAGGTGGCTGCACCATTGTACATTCCCAGCAGCAATGTATGTCCTCTTCAATTCATTTTAAGAGTTTTAATTGTTCAGTTCCATGAAAATAGAAAGAGAAAGACTGGGAAAGGAACATTACAACAATCATATTATTTCCTCTCTATTGGATATATTCACTTATTCAGCTACTACTTATTATTTATCTAATGAGTACCTGGTATGGTTGTAAGCACAAAAGTCCCTGTCCTCTTGAAGCTTATATTCTATCAAAACAGGGAAAGGGAAGAGACAGACAGTGAAGAAAAATAATGCAAGGGAATTGCAATTTTAATTAGGGTCACCAACGAAGGCCTCAATAAGAAGCAAAGACATGGAGGATATGAGGGACTGGAGATTCTGGCTATCTGGGGAAGAACATTCTGGGCAGAAAGAACAGCAAGTGCCACGGCCCTGAGGCCAGCGTGTTTCTAGCTCATTCAAAGAACATCTATGTTGAGCCGGGTGGCGGGAGCGGGGAGAAGGGTAGAAGAAGATACCAGGGAGATGACGCAGCAGGGGGATCAAGATTGTGAGCACCTTATGGCCTCTGTAAGGACTTTGCATTTTCACTCTCAGTAGGATGGGAGGTCACTGGAGGGTTTTGACCAGAGGAGAGACATGACCTGGCTCACATTTTCAAAGGATCAGCGCAGGGTATGACAGAAAGAGATGGATGCTCCCAGGTTTTGCCTGAGCACCAGGAAAGATGGAGTTGCCAAACACAAAGACGGGCAAGGCTGGGGGAGAAAGCAATTCAAGGAAGGAGATTTGTCCGGGTCACATTTGAAATGTCAACATCTGAGTGGAGATGCTGAGTAGGCAGCTGGATATAAGATTCTGGAGTCCTGGGACACATCTAGGCTGGGGACACTAAACTGGAGGTCATCTGCACAGAGGTGGTATTTCAAGCCCGGAGAGCAGATGAGATCAACAAGGGAGGGACTCTAGATAGAGAAGCAGCCCTGGCTGAGTCCTGGGGTCTCCAACGTTTGAAAGTCAAGAAAACCCCCTTCGTTTTTAATCAAAATGGTACCCACCAATTTAAGGTTTCTTCAGCCCTCAGATGTGAGTCTCTGCCCCCATCTCGGTCCCTCTGCAACTTTTACCATTCCCTCCTGCCCCAAATGCCTAGAATCACCTCCCTGCCAGGCAAACCCCCTCCCTCCTTCCTTCACAGCCCCTCCACCCTCACTCCGGCCCTGAAGCCTTCCCCTGCTCATAACTCATTCACGAAGGTAACAGTCCAGTCCAGGATTGGGTGTCCACCTGCTCTCCTGAGCAACCCAGGCTTCTCTGCTTTTCCCTGGCCAGGCGGGGGTGGGAGGGGGACCCATCAGTCTGTCCATTTTATGTCATCAGCCCCTGGGGGTGGCCAGGAATCCTGCCTTGCACTGGGTTCATCATAAAGGTCATGCTCAATATTCCTGCCCCAGCAACTGTAGGTGCTGAGACATCGGGCGAGGGCGTGCGCGGGTGGATGAAACACACAAGGCTTGTGCCCTCCCTCTGCCGCCGCCTCCTGCTGGCTAAGCTTTCCCGGTGACAGCCCAGGCCCGCTCACCTGAGAGCCAGAACAGGAGGAGGAAAAGCGTCAGCAGGTGCATCTTCTCTCCACACTGGTCTCCCTGGTCGAGCCTGTCAGCAAGAGCCAGCTACAGGCTCCGCTCCCTCATCTCCCACCTTCTGCTCTCGCCCTGGAACTTCCTCCTTCAGTCACCTCCCACTGTGAGCCAGACTAAAAGAGGAAGGAGGTGGAAGGGTGAGATTTCAAGTCCGTTAGCAGTGCAAGACGTCAGTGAGCATGAGCAACCTTTTGAGAAATACCTCCCTATCTGGAGGTAAAAAGAGAACTCTGGGCTCCTTCTCCGTCTTCTGGAAATGCGCAGACACAGCCTGCTGGGTCTGGCCAGCCCGTATCCCATCCTTCTCCCTGGTGGGCAGGTTGGAGGCAGGAGGACCCAGCTCCACCAGAGGGGTCCTGGCGAGCCAAGGCTGATGGACAGAATGCCCTAACCTGGGATGGCAGGTGTAGCCAGATTCTACGGAGCCCAGAAGGCCAGGAGTTCAACGGGATTGAGTGGGGCTTGGGGCCAAAGTTAGAAAGCCAGAGGAGAGATCCCAGGCCCGAGATTGGAATAAGAAGTTAAGGCGGCTGAGGGAGCCTCAAAACCACACTACAGAGAGAGGGTCTCAAAGAGTAGGGAGATGCAGGCAGGGGATGAGTGGCCCAGGGACAAGGACTTTGTCCGGAGAGTATCAGAAACTCTTATACTGCCACGCCCCCGCCCACCAGGTGAGAGCCCGCGGATACCTACACCAGCCTGAAACTTCCAGAGACATGGCAATTGTACCAGCGACTCCTCCTGGAAGAACCAGCTCATTGCTTGTGAATATTACCCCCTCACTTCCACCCCCTCCTTATAATAGCCATTTATTGACATAAGGAAGAAAGAACAAGAGGAAGCCCTAGCTTTGCCTGCCTCACTCCCGTCTTTCTGACAACCATGCCCACCCCTCTCTGCTCCCCCATCAGGATCCCAGAGAGCCCTGGGGCAGAGCACTGGGGTTATAAAAGGATTGGGCCTTTCTCATATTCTGCATCTGGAGCCACTTTCACCATGTGTCACACACACCCTGTGACATCTTGACAAGAGAGTGAGTCCCCAGGAGGAACACAACCCCTCACGCCCTAATCAGGAATGAGTAGGAGTGCAGGGAGGCTATTTGCACAGGAAAACACAGCAGCTGACAAACCGTGGCTTTTCCCGGATGTGGCCAGAGGTGGCCTCTCACTTTACATATCTGCAGCCGTAAAGTAAGGTCAACAGTCTAGGGGGAGGGCTTGGCCAGCCCTTTGGTCTCCACTGCTTGCCCACAGGTCCTCTGCCCAGGGCACCGTGCAGGTACACTGATAGACATCAGCCCTCTGTAGCAGGGAAGCCATCGGCTTCCAGGGAAAATGACTAGGAATTAAGCACAGTGGGGCAGCCCTGAAAAACAAGGGGGCAGGTGCATTGAGGGTCGAGGGATAACATTTCCTCTCTTGGGCACAGGCAGCAAAGAGTGAAGAGAACAGACGCTTAGAAGCCCTGCCTGTAGCCGCATCCTCTGATCCTCATCCTCTAATCCTGGCCCCTCCCAGACACAGCCCCCCAAGGAGGATTCCCTTTGAATCAAGGACAGAGAATTATGTTTCTGTGGGGATACAGGAGAGTCGGGCTGTTCTGGGGGCCCTGTGTCCTCAAAAACCCATTTGAGGCCCTAATCCTGGCTTAGCCATTGACTTACGCATGAGTCAGTTACCTCCCAGAGCTTCCATGTTCCTATCTGTGAAAGAAGGGATTAGACAGATCATCTGAGATTCTTCTGGCCCTAAAGCACGTATGTGTGTATGTATGTGTGTATGTATGTGTGAGTGCTTGTATATGCATACACATGCATGTGTGCACATGTTTTGTGCATGCTCATGTTTATGAAGTCAAGCTGTGTGTACACATGTTTGTATCACACACGTGTATGCTAGTGGTATGTGTGTGCACATGTGTTGTGTGTGCCTGTGTGCATGCATGTGTGTGTGTGTTGATGCATTTGTTAGGCTCTCCTGGTTACAAAGACAGAGACTTGCTAAAGCAACTCCTCTTGGTCACTTGGACTTGTAAACTGCAGATGATCTTTTCAGAACCCAACTTCTTCATAGGCAGAGGAGCTCCTGTGTGGAAAGGGCTGGCTTAGTTGGGTCTCTCCCACTCTGGAACAGACATCCCTGCGGGCTGTGCCAGCAGCAGCTAGATCTGCATTTGGCACATAATAGGTGCTCAGGAAACATTGACAGAGAATGAATAAACACATACACTATTTTTGTTGCATTGTCATTCTGCCGCTGACTCTGTTTGCTCTGCTGAGAGACTCTGTCTAGCACCTAAGAACCAGTCTCTGTTCTTATAAACCATAAGTGTTCTTAGCAACTATTTCTGAACCCTTCAGTTGCCCTTGGACCCAGCTGTAGTATGTCTTTTCTACCCACTTGTGCTATGCTCCATATTTTACATAACTACCACATTGAATCCTCACTACTAATCCAGAAGAAAGGTGACATTATTCCCATCTTTCAGATAAAGAAATTGAGGCTCAGAGAGCAAGTAACTTGTCCAAGGTCACATAGCTAGTAAATGGCAGAGCCGGGGTTCAAACCCACGTCTGGCTGGTGTAAGCAAGCCGTGCTGCCTCCTGCAGAGGTGGCGGGGGGGGGGGCTGGGGGGGCATTGTTGGGGTGGTGGTGAGAACAGCTGCCCTCGGTTCCTGTTCAGTGCTGACAATGAAGAAGGAAACTGACATCAAAGAGTTAATAAAACAGAATCCTGAAGCTGTTGTCATCAGGGTGTCCATCCACTCCAAGGTTGTTTTTAAAACAAGTTCTCCAAAAGTGAAAGAATGTTTTATCATGAACTGAAAACTTAGCAAGGCAAGTAACTGATACCACCAACCTTGAACATTTTCCAGATCTAATGGCCCTTTTCTGCAATCTATGGAATGGGAAAGTGGGTCTCAACTAAGCTATTTCCAGGAATTCAGGGAGAGGCAAGGTTTATTTTTGAGAAAAACATGGGTCTCCAAAGAGTAGGTGGTATGGTCTGAATGTTTGTGTCCCCCTGAAATTCATACATTGAATCTAACCCCCAATGTGATAGTATTAGGAGGTAGCCTTTGGGAGGTGACCTTTGGGAGGTGATTAGGTCATGAGGATGGAGCCCTCATGATGGGATTAGTGCCCTTATAAAAGGGGGCCCAGAGAGCTGCCTTGCCCCTTCCACCATGTGAGGACACAGTGAGAAGTTGTCCTCTGTGAGGAACAGGCCCTCACCAGACACAGAATCTGCCAATGCCTTGATCTTAGACTTCCCAGCTTCCAAAACTGTAATAAATAAATTTCTATTGTTTGTAAGTTACCCAGTCTATGGTATTTTGTTATAGCAGCTCAAATGGACTAGACCCACAGTGGGTTAACTCTGAGAGGATGAGAAGACGAAAGGGCACATCGATTCTCACAACAGAGCACCTGTCATCTTTGCCACCTGCTCCTCGGGTATCTCCCGTGTGTAATACTTGCTGAAATTGACAAAGTGGAAGAGCTGCAGTTCAGGCCTCCTCTGCCCAGAAAGTTGGATCTTTTTTTAAGCACCAATTAATGACTTTGATTTGTTTGGAAAAATAAAACAAGCCTTTGTTCAGCAACAGTTAGGCTAAACGCAGCATTCCTCTCAGGTTTAACCAGAATCTCCTGGCACAACGTGCCTCCCCAACACACACACAGACCTTTTTCCCATTACAAAAGTAATGTGTGTTCATTGTAGAAAAATAGCAAAATACAGATGAACACAAAGAATGCATTTTAAATCATTTCTAGTCCCACCACACAGAGATAACTGCTATTAAATATATGTACGTGTATTCACTACCAATCTGTCATTCTTCTTCTTTAGAAAAGCAATTTACTCCAGGTTAAGTAAAGGGTCACTCATGTATAAATTTACTTCACGAAATGAACTAATACATTTATTAGGGCTTCTTTTTTTTTTGAGACAGGGTCTTGCTCTGTCACCCAGGCTGGAGTGAGGTGGTACAATCATAACTCACTGCAGCCTTGAACTCCTGGGCTCAAGCCATCCTCCTGCCTCAGCCCCCAGAGTAGCTGGGACTTCATACACACACCACTGTGCCTGGATTTTTTATTATTTTTTTTTTTTTTGTAGAGATGGGGTCTTGCTGTATCACCCAGCCTGGTCTCAAAACTCCTGGCCTCGAGTAATCCTCTCCCCTCAGCCTCCCAAAGTGCTGTGATTACAGGTGTGAGCCACCACACCCAGCCAATTAGGGCTTTTTAATGCAGGAAAAATATAAAAAGAAAACATGGCAGCGGGGCTATTGATAATATTGGAGAGTATGCATGTGTGTGGGCAGGGGGCATATGGGAAATATTACTTTCTTTAAAAAGGTAATGCAGGCAAATGTGAAAAAAAAAAACAAAGAGATAAAACAAAAAGTAAAAGTCTTCTCTCTATTCCCCACCTACCCCCAGAACTTCTAAGGTAACCCCTGTTGGCCTCTCTTGCCTCCCTGAGAAAAGTTTATTATACTCCAGCATATACACCTAAGTAAGGTATACACAGGTCATCATACCTAGCACATCACTCGCCCTGGCCTTCTTCCACTCAATAATATAGTTTTTCCCAAGCAGTACATATAGATATACCTCATCTTTTTATCATGTCCACAGTACTGCATTGTGCGGAGATTCTAAAATTTATTTAACCAATCTCTATTGCTGAATTATCTTCTCTTGCTAACACTGCCACGAGCATCCTCATACACATATCTTGGTCCACTTTTGCAAGTAAAGCCATAGAATGGCTGAGTCAAAGGAATTTGCACTTGAAACCTTGATAGATATTGTCAATTGCTCTCCAAAATGTTGCCTCAATGTATACTTCCACCAATGGTGTATGTATGAGTACCTGTTTCACCTGTTACCCCAAATCTAAGCTGATATTAACCTTTATCAACCTTTTATCAAACCATTATATATTGTATTATTACATCGTATTAGTCACGGTTCTTCAGAGAAACAGAGACAGTGGAGGTGGGGGGGGAGAGAGAGAGAGAGATTTGTACGAGGGAATTGGCTTACACGACTTTACGTGACTGTGGGGGCCAGGAAGTCCAAAATCTATAGGGCTGGGCAGAAGGCTGGAAACTCAGGCAAGAGCTGATGCTGCATTTTTGAGGCAAAAATTCCTTCTTCCTCAGGGAAACTTCAGTTTTTCTCTTAAAATCTTTCAATTAATCAGGTGAGGCCCACCCAGGTTATTGAAGACTTAAATTCAACTGACTGTAGATGTTAACCGTATCTACAAAATACCTTCACAGCAACATCTAGATTAGTGTTTCATTAAATAACTGGGACCATAGCCCAACCAAGGTGACACATGAAACTAACCACATATACACACACCAAAAAAATGCCTATTCCTGTCCTTCACTCATTTTTCTGTTGATGTTTTCTTCTGGGAGCTCTTTATATTACGAGGGATGTTAATCTTCTGTCTGTCACATGTCTTGAAAATATTTTTCCTGTATCATTTCTTATTTGACTTTGTTTCTGGAATCTTCTGTCCGCCAAAGCATTATTATTTCCATGCAGCAGATCCGTCGATCTTTTTCTTTATGGCACCTGACTTTCCCGTCTTGCTAAGAAGGTCACTCAGAACCACTTTAGGAGCCACAGTAAACACCCCATTTATCTAGGTTTTCTGAATGCTGCCCCTGAATGATGGAATCACAGGAAAGCAGTGTACTTGGACAGCATTAGCCTGGCTCCCACCAAGAGGCCTTGATAAAGTATGATTTACTGTTAGGCCCCTGCTTTTATCAAGGGTTGATACAATAGCTATAGGAAAAGCTTTGCATCTTCTGCAAAATTGCAATTGCCCATTTTGTGATTCAGCACCCCTTGCAGAAGAATCCACATAACAGATTCCTCTGAGCAGCACATGCCGGGAGAAATACTCGTTGATGGAAAGGACTCAGGTAAAAAGTCAAACAAAAAGTACCACACACCACATCTGGCTTCCCACTTTCTCTTGACTGCCAGGAAGTCTAGAACTAAACACGACGCTCAAATGCAGTAATGACCCAGTTTCACGCTGGGGTGGAAGATTTGCCCCCCCAGCCCCCACCACACACACCCCTCCCTTTGTGTGTTTTCTCAAGCACGACCCGTAACTGCCCTCTTGTAGATGTGGGTTTTGCTGTCCCTTTAGAAGGGGATGAGGCACAAATACAGACATAAACAAAATGACTGACGAAAAGAGAATGAAGACACTTGTCCGAATGGTGGCAAAGTTGGCACAGAGGTTTCTGTCACAACCACAATTTATTAATGTTTTCATAAATGCTGAGGGAAACACGAAGAGGGAAGGCACAGTGAAAAGTCTGGACCCAAGGGTGACAATTGGCTTCTCCAAGCTGTGAAACTGGGAGCCAACCTAGAGAAATTTCGGGAAAATCCCAGCAGCTGCGCAATGCAGAGGGAGGTAAGGTGATGGTTTTGGGAAGATCCATCCCTAAACTTTGGGGGTCAGGGCTAGAATGCAAATGGAGGCCCATATACCATATGCGGCAATATATTAACATTCTAAGCCAAGTTTCAAAAAACTATCAAATCAAGTGTGTCTGATCTTCCCGCCTGGATAAAATATCTTCTTACCAACCTGGAAGCCAGGTTAGAATGTAGGATTCTCAGAAGTTCCACACCAAAATGTAGCAGCCTAGGGACAGTCAACATCCTGTCCCCAGACCCCCACCCACAAGCCACTCCCCTTTTGCTCCCCATCCTGCACACCTCAACCCCAAACACTCCAGGAGAGTACATGTGGGCACCTCAGGCTTCACATCCAAGCTCTGTCCACAGCCCCTGCACACAGCCACCCCTTAGCCTTGCCTCAGACCTAGGGATGTGACACTGACAGTGAGCTTGGAGCGAAATGTAGTCCATAGGAGGGGCACAGGCCTTTGGCCATATGGACCCCTTGCTTCACAGGGAGGGGCACAAATTTGGGGGAAATAATTCAACAATACTTGTAAATTGATCAGCTCTGAGCTCTTCATCACAGCCCACATAGAAAGCCCTTGAAGTCACTGTCAGTAGATTCCCGATGCTCCTGCCCCTGCCCAGAGCCAGGCTGTAGCTGAATCTGAAATGCTGAACCCTGTGTGCACCCCTGGGCCAGTCCCCACCGAACCAGCAAAGGTCCCAAGAAGAAAAGACTGTTTCCTATGCCGAAAGAAGAAAGGGATGGGAACTCTTCACCCTGGAAGGAAAAAGGATAAAAGAGAAAATATTAGAATCTGTCATATTCTTTAGGAAATGAATGAGGTGAACATGGATGAACTACCCTTCACATTCTGGAATAGTCTCTCTAGGAAGCACTCCTTGAAGCCTGAGGAAATTAGATTTGAGATGTAAATTATCAAAGCCATTGCACATAACAAACAAATGGAGCTCTTTAGCCCAGGAGGAAATAAAAACTGAATAGCATTTGGTTCTGGAGGTGGGGGTGGCGTAACCATGGTCAGGGGACGTCCAAAGTCAACATCGCAGACAACCTCATGTTCGTCATGCTCTGACGCCGAATGTTACGAGATGTTAGAGCTGAACAGTGGCTGGGGCTGAGGCCATGCCAATCTCTATGCTTTTACATTTTGGTTTTTTTTAATGTCATTATGTTTTTGCAAGTCCAGCTAAAGTTTGCATCTCAAACAAGCTTGAATGCTTGTCTTTGGGAAGTGGCTACTGTCCACTTTGAAACTAAGGCATTTAACCACACATTCATTCGTTCACTCATGAGGGTACCAGCCTCTGGGTGCATGTATAGTTCTTCTTTGTGGTTTATGATTTTCTTTCAACTATTTCTCCTGAACTTCCAGGCTAATTCTCACCCCTACTTCCTCCCAGTGCAGACCTCCCAGAGGAAAGTGGCCTTCCCCTCTTTCCAAAAATCTGCTTCTCTTTGAAATGCTGTCCTCTCCAAGGCCTCATCCCAAGGCCAAGTGTGAATGCTCTGCCAGACATCCTGATTTTGTTTTATTCTATAGACTGGTTTTTTTGGACTTTGCCATACAGGAGATCCATGGACATCATGTTAGTCCTGTTCATCCAAGGAGTAGATGTCAAAAGGGAATTAAATGTGCAAGGATTTTATTAGGGGGAAATATCTAGAGAGAAATGGGGTAGGAGCCAGGGAGGCCAGGGAAGCCATGAGCCCATGATGCAGCTCTGACCCCACATGAAGGAAAGAGGGCAGGGACGCTGAGTGGGAGTGTCCTAGACCACCACGCAATCTCTCGAAAGTTCCACAAGGCTATAAGGGAGTGCTCAAGCCAAAGTCGACAGTTAGAGGGGTCCTGTATCTCCCAACCTGCCTCAGTGTCCCTGCCACGCTCTGCCTTTGGCTGGGAATTGCCCATGGGAAGCTTGGCCTCGGTGCAAACACAATAATGGATTTCAAGGCCTGGCGCGGTGGCGCACACCTGTAATCCCAGCACTCCGGGGCCGAGGCAGGAGAATCCCTTGAGCTCAGGGATTCGAGACGAGCCTGAGCAAGAGCGAGACCCCGTCTCTACTAAAAAAAAAGAAAAATTAGCTGGGCGTCATGGCGCACACCTGTAGTCCCAGCTACTTGGGAGGCTGAGGCAAGAGGATCACTTGAGCCCAGGAGTTTGAGGTTGCGCTGAGCTAGGATGACACCACTGCACTCTAGCCAGGGTGACAGAGCGAGACTCTGTCTCAGAATAATTAATTAATTAATTTAATTTAATAAATAGTGGATTTCAGAGCACAGCAATGGGGACCCTCGGTCACTTACGCCCCTGTGGTTGGAAGTCTGTGAGGCACATTCTCATGGTCACCTCAGATGTTCACTAACTTGGGTTGGAACAAGATTTCCTCTATGCCATCATGCCTTCTTCAGTGATTTCAACAGCAAATCAAGAGTTTGGTGTGTTTGTGTGTCTGTCTGTCTGTGTCTGTGTCTGTGCCTGTCTTCAAGTATAGGTGTGTTTGTATGTATGTGTGTACATGTCTGTGTGTGTTTATGTGTATATGTATTTGTGTATGTGTGTGTGCATGTATGCATCTGTGTATATATGTGGTTTGTGTGGATGTGTGTGTCCGTGTATTTGTGTCTGTGTGTCTATCCATGTGTACATGTGTTTGTGTCTGTGAGTACATGTATGTGTGTGTCTGTCTGTCTGCATGTGTGTCTGTGTGTATGTGTGTGTCTGTGTGCATGTGTGTGTGCATGTGCACATGTGTCCCGCAGTCACAAGGACATCTGGGAGGCCTCACTCCCACTGCAGGGGCTCACCCCTCTCTCTACTGCTCCCTTCCAGACCATCCTGGTGGGCGACAGTGGTGTGGGGAAGACATCTCTGCTGGTTCAGTTCGACCAGGGCAAGTTCATCCCAGGCTCCTTCTCGGCCACCGTGGGCATCGGATTCACAGTAAGCACTTGCTGGCACTGCCAGCTCTGGGCCCGGGCCCCGGGGCCCCGGCATGTCTCTGTCAGGGCACCAGCAGGAAACAGGTGGACATTCACATTGGATCATTCAAGGAGGTTTAACGAGAAGACTATTCCCCAAGGTGTAGGAGGGCATTGGGCAACCTGGAGGGATGGTGCAGTGCCCTTGGGTAGTACAGGGGCTCCCTCTGCCTCTCACATATGACAGACAGAAGATTAACATCCCTCATAACATGGGGTGTGTGTGCATTTCAGCATCACCAGAACCCAGGGACAAGGAGGGCTACTGGAAGCACCCCCTGGCAGGAGCTGTGTGTGCCCTTCAGTGGAGGGACAAGCAGCGCATGGAAGCCCCCAGGGAGGCAGCCAGGGGAACAAATCCCCACCCAACCTCACTCTCCTGCCCCCCCATCTCCTCTGGGGCTCCCCATGGGCTAAATGCAACTGGAAGCTAGAAAGCAAAGGAATGTCTTGACACAGATTGCTTAGGTCAACCCTCCAAGGCAGGAAGAATCTGGAAGGAAAAAGGGATGAGAAAATTTTAAGCACAGTCCAAACTTAAGGTTGTCACATGGGTCCTCCCTAGGGAGCTGGTAGGCTGAGGGTGTAAGTTTGTTTTCAGCCCTGGGCACAGGTTAAGGAAGCACAGTGTTCTCAAGCTTTCCCTGCCCCCACCCGCTGCAGGCCAAGAAGCCCCTGCTCTGCACACACCCTTCTCCCTCCACACTCGCCATCTGGGGCTGCTCCCAACTGCCCCTGAATTCCTGGGAAGACCTCAGGAGAGGGTTTTGTTCCTCTCTTGGACTGTGGCAGGAGGAGCAGGGCCCTCCAGTGGGTCCCCAGGATCCTAGCACCCGGAGATGGGGAAGAGCAAGTGTCGTTTCTTGAAGAGCATGGGCGTTTGCAGCCCCTGGGACTGATCAGAGCACAGGGCCTGTGAGATCACACAGCAGTGCCACACTGGTGAGAAGAGAGAGAAGGAAACCCCAAAATTGGGCTTGCCCATTGGATCACGGCAAGGAATGCAGGGTCCGGGATGGACGTGGCTTCCGGGTGGCTGTCTAGGTGGTAAATCAGAAGTAAGAGTCTGGCTGGGGTGTGTTCCAGGGCCTAGAATCTGCCCTGAAACACCAGTGTCCAGGGCTCTCCCCCGACTGGGACCGGCTGGGCTCCCGGGGAGTGCCAGGCAGGGCAGGGCTGAGTCCCAGGAGGCTAAGGCTGCCCTGAAAATCCCTGAGGTCTTGGACCAGGCTGCCGTGAAGTGAACCCGGATGTGGTGTCAAGCGTCACCCACCCCAGCCCAGGCCCAGTCTGTCCTCACGGTCACAGCCACTGCCCCTCCCACAGCCTTCCACCTGTCTGGCACGGAGGCAGAGAGTAGGGTGCACGGGGGTGTGCAAACTCTGATTCCCATTCCACAGACCACAGGGGTGGGATCTGCAAATTTTGCCACTCACTTGGCAAGAAAAGTGAGGCAAATCTCCTCTGAGAAAAAGGTAAGTGTGTGGTCAAACTGAGAGCCCAACACAGCCTGAGACAGGACAGGCTGGGCTCTCCTGCTGTCCTCAGGATGGGCCTTCTGGACCCTCAGCTGTCTGCTTGGCACCCGTCAGCACCCAGAGAGCCCAGCTACAAGACAATTGCTTACAGATCTGTCATTCACACAGGGGCTTGAAATACCACACATGGCTGGCAATTTGCAAGTGCCCTGGGCTGGCCCTGGCTGTAGCCTGGAACTCCTGTGTGGTATGCACTGACGCAGAAGGGGCTCGGGGGCTGAGTGCAGCCCAGGGTGGCAGGCGAGGTGAGCGTGGGACTGCCTAGGGCATCCCCTCACCCCAAAAACTACCAGGCCCGTTGCCTTCTGGAAGTGGGGCCTGAGTCCCGTGTGGACACCTCTCAAATCAAGGTCTTCCCCAAATTCTTCATCAGCAGCTCTATCGATCTGGCTGCGGAGCCCTGCTGGTGGGTTTACTGGGGTGCTGACGTTGACGGGCCCACACCACAGTCTTCCCAGCCAGCCCCACCCTTCCCAGTTCAGGTCCTCCTGATTATTTCTTGCCTCCATTTCCCCCAAATTCTCCAGTCTTGCCTAAACACTGCTGCAAAATTCATCTTCCAAAAGCCTCACTCTCTTCATCCCCCACCACAACCTTCAGTGGCTCAGTATTGCCCTCCGAAGAAAGTCTAAATCCTCCAACTGCTGGCCAAGGTGTTACACAGTTTAGACCAGTAGTTTTCAAACACTCATTGAGTGCACATAAAACTCTCCAGGGGAAGCTTGTCTGAAATACAGAGCATGGCCCTGCCGACACCTTGATTCCGGACTTCTGTCCTCCAGCTGTGGTTTATGTCATTGGCTCCACCAATGTGTGAACAGACCGGGGCATCATTTGCAGCAAGAGCTTCTGGCATCCAAATAACAACTGACAACATGCACCTGTAGGGTACTGTGCAGCTTCCACTCTAGGGCTCCCTGTTTGAGTCCCACCTTATGCACCCCCACCCGAAGAGGTGACCCCAGCTCCTTGCTCTATGGGAGATCACCTCTGTCCCCGCTCTGGGCTCTTCTCCCAGCTACCAGAAAATCGCTCCAACTGACACCAAAAAATACAGGGCTAGAAGCTGGTGTACACAAAGTCAGTCCCCACAAGGCCTACAGTGGCCCTGTGCCCCTCACCCCCACACCTAGATGTGCAGGTACCTCTTCCCTCCCCTCCCCACACACTCCTCAAACGCTCCCTTTGCAATGCACACCCCCCTTCCTTTGTACCCAGAGGTGCTTGTATAGAATGTTGAGATGGGGTAACTGAATGGTTGGCCCAGGCCACAGAGCCCCGGAACCCCAGACACACTCCCCACCTTCTGTCACCAGAAGCTACAGGGTTCCTGGGATATCCTGGCAACTCTGCTCAAATGATCCACAGCTTCATGAATTCATTTTGTACCCACTCTGTGCCAGGATGAGGGCCACAAGTGAATAAGGCTGGCCCTGCCTTCAGGAGCCCTTGATTGGAAGCTGTGTGCTGCGAAGCCCACCTGTGAAGGCTCTCCCATGGTGGGACATTCTGGGCACAGCCCAGCAGATCAGGGAGAAATGAAAGGTGATCGATACTAAAGGGTCAAAGTCCCAGCACCAACCAGAGGCCCCGAAAACACCGCGGTGCAAATGTGCTGCACAGTATCAGTCGGTAAACAAAACTATATTCAGACGAGCTCGGGCTGGGGTGCATTATCAAAACCGAAACTGCTTCGGAGCTGTGCACAGAACAGTCGCCTCGTCTCCAACTGCCGTGCCCGGGGGCGTCCCCCGACTCCGGGCCCGGGCCACCTGTTGACCGCCAGTGCCCAGAGCTCGGGCGCCGCCTGCTGGCCACACTGCGCAGCGGCAGCGGGAACGCTCCGCAGCAGGGCGGGTCTCCCGCGCCCGCACCCCCGATGGGCACCTAACCCCACGGCTGGCGACCTTGGGGGCCGGTCCTGGGGTTGGATTTGGCCCGTGCCCTGTGAGCGCGGAGCCGGGCCAGCATTGCGCAGGGAGTCCACCCTCCCCCAGGCGCGGACCCTGCGGTTCTGCGCGCCCTCGGGGGACATCCCGCTCCCGGCCGGAGTCGTCTAAGGCTTGGCGGGACGGAGGGAGGAGCCTGTGCGGGCCCGGGTCCCTGGCCGGGAGGAAGGAGTGGGTGGAGCCCGGGGCGGGGCGGTTGCTGCGCTCTCCCTCGCCCGCTGGCCGGCCCAGCTCACTCTCGTCCAGGGATATGACGGGCACGCCTGGCGCCGCTGCCACCCGGGATGGCGAGGCACCCTTGGGCTCCCCGCCCTGCAGTCCGAGCTATGATCTCACGGGCAAGGTGGGTCCAGCGCTGGGGACACCCGCGCCGGCTCTAAATGACACCCCTCCCCGCATCCTTTTCCGTGAGACCCCTGCTCGCGCCCCTTCCTGGCTGCGTCTGGGTTGGACTCAGCCCTTCCCCCGGGCAGCCGGGTCTCCTCGAGGAGGGAGGGAGAGGACATAGCCCCTGGGCCTGTCCCAACCTCTAGGAATCTGGGTGGCTCGGTGGGGGCGGGGCGAGGGAGATCGGAAAGACTGACACCCACCCCGCGGACCCCAACTTAGCTTTCCTCTGCCACGCTTTGGCCAGTACGCGCCCCGGGGAACCCCAAGCTTCGTGGTAAGGGTTGAGTGTACAACCCTCCTGGGCACAGGCTAGGAAAGTGCTAGGAAATGGGGACTGCCTGGAGACGCAGAGAGGACGCCCCCCGGTGGCGGCGCAACTCCCGGTTAATGCCCTTTTCCGAGCTACGCTGAGATCTGACATCGTTTTGAGGCCTTAGGCCTGAAACTCTGTAGGTACCCCACCTGCCCCCAATCCTACCCCTTCCCTCTCCACCCCCTCCAAGCACTGCCTTACACCTTCCTCCCAGCAACAGGAAGCCCCTCCTTCCAGGTGGATACTGCTGGTCGGCATGCAGGCCCACCTGGGAATTTTTAGAACCTGAGAAAGATCTCAGTGGTTAGTCACGACATCCTGCACCTGAGGAAACTGCAAGGCGGCTCAATGGGGCTTGTTCCCTCTGCAGGAGTGCCCTGTATGGAAGCAGGTGGGGGCGGCAGTGGGCCACTGGTCCTTCTCCCCTCCATCTGTGCCCTTGGAGTGCGCAGGTACCAGAAACTCTGCAAGAGATGCCGGGGGCCAGAGCTTCCACTCTTCCTCTGCAGGGCTGGGGATGGAGGAGTGAGGGCTGGCCTGGGTCCCACTGCATGGCCTCTTTCTGTGCCTTGGTTTCCTCCCCCACACTGAGGCTCACTCTTGCTGGGAGCCTCAGCCTCCACCCCACTGTTTCAGGGGAAGCCACTCTGCAAGTCACCCGCCCAGAGCCGTTGAGATAGGCGTCCTGTGTGGGCTTGTGGCAGGAAATAGGCCCCTGCACCATCAGGGGTGGGGGAGCTGCTGATGGCCAGCCCCCAGGCCGATGGGGATGGCCGGACCTTGTTGCCCCTGCAAACCAGCTGGGCTGTTTATCTAGGAGGTGGTAAGGCTGGCCCGCTGTTTGTGTTTGGTGGAATTGCAGAGCAGGGTGGGTAGCCAGCATCGTTTGCTCAAGGCAGCTGTGATCTGTAAAGTACACAGGCATTGGCCTTCCCTCCCTCCTTTCCCCTCCGGGGCTGGGACCCAGGAGCCAGAGAGGAGTGCAGGCTTCAGAGGGCTCCCTGTCCCCCACGCCTTCAACTGTCCCTTGGCCAAGCAGCATCTGCAGAAGAGTTGGCCTCCAACCTCCCCAGGTCTGCCCCAGGGGGCTGAATCTAGGACAGTCTGAGAGGATTCTGGTGGCAGCTACTTAGACCAGACTAGGGGGGATGGGGGCCACAGGCAGGCAGTACCCACCCCTGGGCCACTCTTGCCTGAGTCTTAAGTGGTTCACACCAACATTATTAGCCCAACCCATTAACAGACTCTAGAATGGTCTCAAAGAAATTGTCCTTCGGCCCTTCTACCTTCTGTGGAAACCATGCCTTCATGTGGAAACCTTCTGTGGAAAGGTTAAGGAATATTCCCAAAGT
The DNA here is from genome assembly GCA_023783475.1 of Daubentonia madagascariensis. Classification (NCBI taxonomy): domain Eukaryota; kingdom Metazoa; phylum Chordata; class Mammalia; order Primates; family Daubentoniidae; genus Daubentonia; species Daubentonia madagascariensis. The sequence continues at coordinate 6,824,136 of JAKFHU010000487.1, read as the reverse complement.
CACACAGTAGGCCGTTTGCAAACCAGGACCCTTCAAACACCTTCTGCTCAGCCCCCTGCCTCGCCACCAAAGTTAGCAAAGCCCAGTACCCTACGCCCACAGCAGGAAAGCCTTTGGGCTCCATCATCAAATTAAGAGCCTCAAAAATAATTCAAACCTAGTCCCTGTTCAACCCATTAAGCTGTCTAAGCAGCCAGTTGGGAAAATTCCAGCAATAGATCTAGACCTCTGTTCCCAAAAATTAGGGAATGGCTGGACAAAGGGCTCCTCTCCACATTCCTGCATGTTCCCTGGAGAAGATGAGCAGGCCCTAGCCAGACGATGAAGGGGGGCCCTACCTCACCTCCACATGCTGCCTCCAGTTACCCAGGGGTGCCAGTTTTCAGTCATTTGTCCCACTGGGGGGTTTCTGCTGAAAGAACTCCAGACTAAACATCTCCCCACTTCAGTATAAATTTCAACCTGCCCTAATTCATGCAGCCCTTTTATAAACATAAAATGTCATTAGAAACTTCCAAATAAATGTTCTGACATCCCAAACAAAACAAATAGTAGTAATTCTAGATATACAAATGACAGTGCCCTGCCCCAGCAGATGCTGATAGACTCCTCTGGGAGAGAATCTCTGTCCAAGGTATTAACACTCCCCTTTCCCATCAGCATAGCCCAGCCCACACGTGTACACGAGTGGAATACGCACACACCTGGACGTAATCCTTGCACGGTGGGCAAACGTGGCCAGAGGCTAGACCACACAAATGTGGTGGTTCTTTATCGCCACCAAGCACAGTTGGGGACTTATTCCTGGTGAGGTCTCACCTCAGGCTTCCAGGAAGTTGGATGAGGACAGAAGGCACAGAGGGAGGGCTGCGTGGAAAGGACAGGAGAGGCAGGGTGAAGGCAGCGGCAGGCTTTCCGGAAGCAGTGCCCCTGCTGCTGTCATCCTTCCCTGGCCCTCGGTCCTCTGACCCTCTTTCCAAGTGTCTCTCCCTGGAATCCCAGAAGCTCTCCCATCCCCATTAACTGCCTCTGCCCCATCTAGGTGATGCTTCTGGGAGACTCAGGCGTTGGCAAAACCTGTTTCCTGATCCAATTCAAAGACGGGGCCTTCCTGTCCGGGACCTTCATAGCCACCGTCGGCATTGACTTCAGGGTGAGGTGGCTGCAGGCTCCTCCTTTCAGCAGCGAGCCAGGGAGGTGGCTCAGGCACAGGGGCTGCCCTCTCCTCACCCACCCTGGCTGCTGAGGTCTCCTGTGGCTCACTGCCTGGAGGGCACCAGGGATGCTCCCCCGGGACCACAGAGGTGGCCAAGTTAAAGGAATCTGGGCAGAGCTGGCTCCTTGCCCACCTGCAGGATGTAAAAAACGAGACTGAGTCTTCCTTTTCCTCCATTCCTGGGGGACTGCCCCTGAGCAGGGCAGCCACCTCCACAGCATAAGCTGAGCTTCTTGGTCCTCAGAGCCCCTTGCTCATTGCCCCCTGAGCTGGGCCTCTTTGGCAAGGACTCAAAGGTCAATTGGTCCTTCTGGAGTTCCTGGCAGGCACGGCACTGCACTAGGTTTACGAGCTGGGCTGGTCATGGGGAGAGAGAGCATCTCAGCAGAGTCCCTCCCTCTCACTTTAGTGACTTCATCTCACACATCTGCATCAGGGACGCTGAGCACTGCACACCCATAGGGTCCAGGAGAGAGAGAGTCTAACCCTAGCAGATGGGGCTATGCAGCTTCAAGTGGGTACAGAGCTAAAGCTTCCCTTAGTGAGAGGGTTAGCAGGTAGCTAGAGGAAAGATGATCCTGCAGATCTAGCCTCTGAAGCCCCCAGGGTCCCTGCTGCCCTGGTGGGTGATCTGGCTGGAGACCTCTCTGGGGCTCGCTACACCCCTCTAGGCCTAGCGAGGGATGGGATGTTTGCAGAGCTCAGGAGCCAAGCCTCTCCTGCCCTGCCCCCTCTGCCTTTTTCTCTTTCAGAACAAGGTGGTGACAGTGGATGGCATGAGAGTGAAGCTGCAGGTGAGACCAGAGGCTGGGGCAGGGGCAGGGGGTGGAGGCTCCGCACCCTGAGCCACAGGAGGCCTGTAGCCCTGCCCTCAGCCTGGGGTAATTTCCTGTGTGGCCCTTGTGAGAGGAAATGGCTTTTGTTTGTTTGATGTCTGCAGAAAAAGTAGTTCCCAGGCACCCTCTCTTCTATCAAAGGCAGCTCAAAATGTCTTCAGACAAGCTTAGCCTCCCTCTGTCTCCTCCCCAGTTTCCGTGGCCTCCTCTGCTCTAGGAGGTTGTACACCCCCAACCCCTGGGCTCTGAATGAGCTTGAGAACTCAATAATTACCACCGTCCAAGAGGTCATCAGAGGCCCAGGAGTCCACGAGAACCTAAAGAAGGAAACAGCCCCACCTTCCCATAGGCATCTCATACCACAATGCGGGTCCCCTCCACCCAGCACAGTCCCTGCACGCTGCCTCCTTCCAACCACTTCTCCATCCCTTCTCAGATCTGGGACACCGCAGGGCAGGAGCGGTTCCGCAGTGTCACCCATGCTTATTACAGAGATGCCCAGGGTAAGTCCCTCACGCCCACCAACCCCTTACCCCAGCCCCTTGGTGGCATCCATGCTGCTGCCTAAGTCCCCTCTGATCCCTCTCCCCCTCCAGCCTTGCTCCTGCTCTACGACATCACCAACAAATCTTCCTTCGACAACATCAGGGTAGGTCCATCCTTCCCCTGGCTCTGAACCACACACAGCCAAGGCAGGGCCAGTGCAGGCTGGGATTGCTTCCTGCTCTATGGGAAGGAGGAGCAGCATGGAATCCTGCCACCTTCTTAAAAACACCTAGCTGTGACTCAGAAATCATATCTGCTGCTGAGTATTTGATGGCCACGTGGGCACGGAGCCCAAGTAGGCTGTTGTGACCTGTGCTACCTGCATAGCCATGTGATTCATGCGTGTGTTTCATGTCAAAGTGTTCAGAACAGCCTCGGCTCCACCCTGGACAGTTATCCACAGAGAACAAGGGGAGAGACCAACCAGAAAAGTCTACACATTCATCCAGCATAAGCTGCAAAAAAGTAACTTGGGCAGACATAGAGTGAGTCCTCACAACTCACTGTGTCCTTACAACAAAACTATTAAAGAGTAGATACAATAATTGAATGAATGCAAGCACCAACTCTGTGCACAACACTGTGTAGGTTTCATGTGCTCCCTGACCTCAAGGACAGTATGCTGGCAGAATAAGACATATAGATATAAAAAGGATGGAAAATCCATGGCACTGTTACTGCTACTTCCAACCCCATGCTCATGGCAGACATCACTAATCAATCACAGTACTTTTGATCACTGAACCTTTATGTGGTCTTAGAATCTTTGACAGGGCACTTCAGGAAATCACTGGTGACCACCAACTGATTTGTGAGGTAAAGTCTCCATGCCATCTCTATCTGCCATAAAACTGGGAGTTATGCTGATTGGAGTTGGGCAATCAAGAAAGGCCACTCAGGACTGGAGAGGCCAGAAGGCAGGCACAGATGAGAGAATGCACAGGGTGTCATGTTCAGGGGGTAGTGAGTAGCTAGGGAGAATCAAACAAGGCAGAAGAAGAAAGGGCGAGAGGGAGAAGGATGGCCCGGTCCTCAGCCTCAACCTATCTCAGCACGCCTCTCCCACAGGCCTGGCTCACTGAGATCCACGAGTGTGCCCAGAGGGACGTGGTGATCATGCTGCTAGGCAACAAGGTGAGTGGCTCCATGGCAGGGCCAGCGCAGCCCTGCACCTCCTCTCCCTTCGCCACAGCATCAGCACCGCCCAGCCCCGTAGCCACCCAAGAGCAGTTATATGGACATCCTTCCCCCACACCCACCCTGCAAAGGATTCTCCAGTCTCCAGTTCAGGGGTCAGACATATCTGGCAGCTTCTGCCCATCCCATCTGCCTTCTTACAGCTTTGGATAAATGGCCTCTTCCAAGGAAAGGTGAAGATGCCGCCTGAGAGATCCAGGGTTGCCCTGCTCTCAGTCCCCATTAGAGCATAGTGAACAGGGTTCTGGGTCAGGCGCTAAGACTGCAAAGGGTTATCCCCAACTGCTGCCACCCCTCTGGGGCTGGATCACCACACCCTTTGCCATGGAGAGTTACCCACTTCCAGGAGCCAGGGGTGAGATCCCAGGACTAGGTAGAAACCCTGGCTTCGGGTCACACCTGCTCCAGGTCACACCTGCCTGCAGTCCCTCAGGCTACCAGCAGAGGGAGGGCAGGGCCTGCTCCTGGGGCAAAAGACCAGCCAACTGGGGTCAAGGTTTCCTCCCTCAGAATAACCCATATGGCCTTGACAGGCGGATGTGGGCAGTGAAAGGGTGATCAGTTCGGAGGACGGAGAAACACTGGCCAGGGTAAGTGACTGCCCAGGGGGCAGGGTGGGAGGTGGGGCAGCCAGAGGCTGGCCCTGAGGACACTCTCTCCTGGGCAGGAGTACGGCGTTCCCTTCATGGAGACCAGTGCTAAGACGGGCATGAACGTGGAGTTAGCCTTTCTGGCCATTGCCAAGTGAGAGCTGAGCAGGGAAGGGAACTGTACAGGGCAGGGCGGTGCCATCCACCATTCAGGAATCCAGTGGGGCCTGGCCTTTGGCCCAGCCCCTGGGCCCACCTGCATCTTGCATGCTGAGGCCCCTTTACCCCAGGCCGTGGGAAGGGGCGTGGAGGGCTGCTCAGCACCTCAGAGTCCCAGCCCAGCCCAACCCATTGCTTCTTCCTCTTCAAGAGAGCTGAAATACCGGGCAGGGCAGCAGGCCGATGAGCCCAGCTTCCAGCTCCGAGACTACGTGGAGTCCCAGAAGAAGCGCCCCAGCTGCTGCTCCTTCGTGTGAAGCCCATGGGGCAGAGAAGATGCTCCAGAGGCCCACGGGGATGCAGCTGTCTCCCCCAGACCTGGTTTATTGGGAGCAGCAGAGCCAATGGGGAGAAAGTCGGGGGAGCCAGTACATAGCCCCTTCCCACGAGGGAGAATACTCCCACCCTAGTTCCTGTAGCTTCCCTGCATCCCGGGAGAGGGTAAAATATTTATATTTTATTTTAATGCTATATAATTTAGTACCAAAAAAAAAAAAAAGGCACCAGGGTGCCCAGAAAACCAAGGTACAGACCTGATGGCCTTTTTGCCTTCTAGGACTTGGGACTAGGACTTAGGGAGCTGGGCCTCCCTCCTAGCCCTGACAAGGGTGGTATTGCTCCGGCTCAGCACCAGGGAACACAGATGCCCTTCGGGGGTGCAAGGGCACATAGTGCCCCCATCAGCACCCTCTCTTCAGCTGGAGAGAGGCTGAGTGGCCCAGCCTTCACTTCCTCCAGCTCCCCAGGGGCTTATCTGCCCCAGCAAGGTGGGGTCTTGTGCTGGGAGCCAGACAAAAGCCCCAGGGAAGATGAGAGATGTAGAGATTGGGAGGAGAGCAGCAGGGTAGCAGAGACCAGGGTCTGTCTGTCTGGCTACCTCTGGCCTTAGTAACGCCACTGCCAGAGTGTGCCCCTTCTCCTCTGGCACATGAGCACATTGGGGTACCTGGTTCCTGTTCTCTGGATCTCAGATCCCAGGGGAGCCCCCTCTCCTCTGAATCCGTCTTAGCTATCTTTCTTCCCATGCCCCTAGACATGTCGGATCAGAAGCAGAAAAGGATCTTTCTTCTTGTCCCAATCCTTTAGCAGGTGGGCAGCCCCACAGGCAACTTTTTCAAGCAGCTGTAGTGCTTAGCTCCACTGGGTTAAGAGCCAGATGAAGAGAAATCCCTAGCTCCTGGAGCAGGTGGGAGGCAGAACTGAACAAGCCCCACCCCACATGTATCCACTTAAACTCAAGCTCTGCCTCCTCCGTGACCACCCATGCCCTTTTCTTTAACTTCTCAGACAGACACAAGGGCCCAAACTGCTTTATCTCCCCTCCTACTGAGTCAGGTTAGGGGATGGGAGGCCATCCATTTCTGCATAAACCAATGCAATGTGGGTAAGTCTGGGTGGGGGAGAGGGGTAGCAAGGAGTTCATGTGGCCTCCTTGGTCACATGTCTCCCAGAGCACTGACTCCAGCCACTGGAAGTGGACAGGAGACATGCAGGTCTTGACCTACATGCACCTTTACTCCAGCTCTGCAGGCCAGGGGTGGGGGAGGGGGGTGAGAAAGAAGTATGTACTGCATATTTCTGAGGCTACTGCATTTGCTTTCAAGGCAGAAATCTTGCTCTCTGAGCAGAATAAGCGGCTCCGACTTGGGACCGATAAGAAAGCTCTCCGTGGCCTCTCCCATGCAGAGCAGGGAGGAGCCTGACCTTGCCAAGTCTCTTCTGGGGCCCAAGGCAGGTTGCAGGAGATCTAATCATGTAGACAGCTATGGGCCTCTAGCATTTGTGTTTTTCAGAATTAAATTGCAGTATTTTGGAAAGTACACCCTGTCCACTGTTTCTTTGAGGTGACTGCTACTGCATGTTGAGGGACTGTCATTGACTGCCATAGTCCTTTGATCCATCCTTCAATGTCCTCAAATGGTCACCTCACCCCTAACCAACTGCCTCCCAGCCTCTATGACCAGCCTCATCTGGCAATAGAGAGCTAGAAGGCTTATCTTACAGTCCTAATCATTCTTATTTCTTTGTTGAAAAAAGCCAGGCTCCTTTCCCTGTGGAGTATCCCCAGAGGTTGATTACCTGCCTCTCCCCGCCCCACCTCTCTAGCCGGACGCTGCCGCCAGTGCCCAGGCATTGCCCTGGATGGCCCGTCTTCAGTGGGCTGCGAAATCTCAGGCTCTCTGCTGAGTCCTCCTATAAGCAGGTCCTGGCACAGCGCAAAGTTAACAGGAAAATATCCTTATTAAACAACTCTGCTGGGTTGGAGGAGGACGACCTCTGTCTTACTCTTAAGACCGCTGGGCCCTCGCTGCCCTGGAGCGGGAGCGGCTGCCCCGGCAACAGTCTCTCTCCCTCCATCGGAGCTGTAGACCAGGCTTTGGCTAAAGGCTGTTAAAACCTTAGGGTCCTTTACCCGCGGGCTGGCTCTCCTCAATCCCCGCCACCGCTGGGGGAAACCAGGGTGCAGCCCGCGGGCCCCTCCGCCCAGAGCGGGGAACTCGCCCGGGCCCCTCCCCGAAGCCGGCACTTGGTGACAAACACTTCCACTTCCTGAGCGCTCTCTCCAGGCCCGCCGCGGGGCGCCGCTCCCAGTGCAGGCCCCGCCCCGCGCGCTCCCATTGGCCGGCATCGTTCACCCGGCCCGAGCGCCCTGGCCTGTGGTCCCTGATTGGCCCGCTGTGGTCCACACCCCCCCGCGGGCCCCGCCCCCGGGGTAAGGGGTCGGGGCGGGTTCTGGGACGCTCAGACGCCGCGCAGGGCGAGATGAGCGCGGACGCGGCGGCCGGGGCGCCCCTGCCCCGGCTCTGCTGCCTGGAGAAGGGTCCGAACGGCTACGGCTTCCACCTGCACGGGGAGAAGGGCAAGGTGGGCCAGTTCATCCGGCTGGTGGAGCCCGGCTCGCCGGCCGAGAAGGCGGGGCTGCTGGCCGGGGACCGGCTGGTGGCGGTGAACGGCGAGAACGTGGAGAAGGAGACCCACCAGCAGGTGGTGAGCCGCATCCGCGCCGCGCTCAACGCCGTGCGCCTGCTGGTGGTCGACCCCGAGACCGACCAGCAGCTGCAAAAGCTCGGCGTCCAGGTCGGGGAGGAGCTGCTGCGCGCCCAGGAAGGGCTGGGGCAGGCCGAGCCGTCGGCCGCCGCCGAGGCGGAGGAGGCTGGCGACGAAAATGAGCTGCGAGCCGCCGCGCCCGAGCCGCGCGAGGCGGAGAAGAGCCACTCGGAGCGGGTAAGGCGGGCCGGTGCTGGAACGGGGTGGGAGGGGAATCTGGGAGAGACTCCGGCGCCCCGGCCATCCAGCCCCAAGCGCGCAGTCTTTCTGAAACTCGAGCCGCGAGGGGGAGACTGCTTCCGCCCGCCGACCGGGCGCCCTGGCTGCAGGAACGCAGGCTTGGGGCCGCGTCCCGCAACCCCATCCCCCTCCCCAGGCCGGGCTGGGAGACTGAGCGTCTTTGCTACATACACCTCTTGTCCCCTGGCCTTTGGGAGGGCGGCGCAGGGGAGCTAAGCCCCCCTTTTCCTCTGGTCTGTTGGTGTCTGCGCCCGTTCCTCTGAATCCCCCAATCCTGCCCCTTCCCGGGGCCCTTTCGGCCACCCCAGCCTGCAGCTGGGCCAGGAAGGGGGCTTTTCCGCCCCAGAGATGCCAGCTTCCTCCCCGACCCCGACTTCAAAAAGTTAGAGGAATGGCAGTCAGTGGCGTGGGGAGGTTCCCCCTACACCTACCTCCTCCCCCACAATCCGCTGGTGTGTGTCGTTAACTTCAGCCCTGCTGGACATCATTCTCCTGAACTCCAGTGTGACTTCTAAGCAAGAGAGGAAGCCCCACCGTCTCTGGGCGATGTGTGGGGGTGGCGTGCGGGAGGAGGGGCAGAGGCATCTCGGGAGTGATGGCCCTGCCACCCAGGAGGATTTACGATTCTCAGGAATGTGAGGAGTAAGCGCTAGCTTGTATCAGGGAGGGGGAGGGAAGACCTTGGAGGAGGAGGAGAGAGATGGCTGAAGGCAGGGAGGGGAGGGAGTGTAGGGAGGCACGTGGCCATGCAGCCCCAACAGAGCTCAGTGAGCAGGGGGTCTTGCCCTGGCATTGTCACACTCAACCTCAGTGCCTGGACAGCAAGCAGGTTGGTTGCTTTTTGCCTATGTTTGGTGTTTCCCCAAAACAAACCCAGTTTGGATCAGCTGCAGGAGGGGCAGCTGGCATAACAGGAGTTGTCATGCTGTGCCTCCTGTCCCCAGAGAGTGAAGCGAGGAAGCCTCAGGGTGCAGACTGTGGAGAGCAGGGCCTGGGCTTACCAGGGCACCTTCAGCTTGCACCTAGTGATAGCGTGTGGCAGGAGTGTCCATGGGGCCAGGAGAATCCTCTTTGAACAGAGAAAGGGCACAGTTCAGCATTAAGGTAGAAGGTGGAGCCCGAGAGGATCAACTGGTTTGGTGGAAGTGAAGGAAGTGATGTCACCAGGAGCCCTGTCCAGCCAGAGCTGGGTGCTGGCAGGGCCGCCAGGCTCCCACTTCCTGCCCCTGCCAAGCTGGCATTGGCAAGGGGAGGGGCTGGGCCAGAGCGCCCCTGGCAGGGGGTTGACACCAGGGAATTGGAACTGAAGACCTCTTGTCCCAGGCAGAAATCTAGTTTGAACTTTGTGCTGAGTCCATCGATTTGCCATTCCCTTTTTTTTTGGACTTTGGCACCCACACAAATAACCCGCCCCCCCCCCCAAGTTGCAGTCATGTTCAGCTCCTCCCTTTGTCCTTTTGGTTATGCTGCTAGTTGCCAGAGGTCTGGGAGGGGCTAACACAGAGGCCTGACATAGCTCATGTGCTCAAAGGCAGCAGGCTTGGTCTTCCTGGGTGAGCACGAATCACATTCCCCCAGGTGGTTCTGTGACACCTACATTTGTGTGTACTTCATTAGGCCAGGAGATAGGAGTAGAACCACCTCCAGTGAATCCTGGGGACATCATCACCAGGCAAGTCACGGTACTTCTCTGAGCTTTAGTTCTCCCATTTATAAGATGGCATTGGATGGCATGGTGTCTGCCTTCTCTAGAATTTTAGAAATAGTGGGAAGTACTCGAGCCCCTACTAGATGCTAAATTGCACTCCATTATGCCCAGGCATTTAAATCCCAGCTCTGTGCGACCACCTCTTGCAACCTTATTCGTAGCCAATCAGGACTGTGAAGTCCCTCTAGTAGAGAATTCCCATAATCTGGTTTGCTGAGCACGCAATTGACCACCTGTTATTGCAAAAAAATGTTAATAAACATTGTGAGAGTTGGGTTTTTTCCTAAAACACATCTCTTTCCTATTTAGAGCATCTAATTGAGATTTGCTAATTAGTGTTAGCCTGAGTTTTTGTGCAAAGTGGGGCCGTTCCCTTATCTTCATTAGTTCTCTTATGTGAAGAAGATCTAAGTGGAACAGTGCTGTGCAGAGAGTGGTCGGCCATCCCACTGGGAAGACCAGCCGAGTGCAGAATGGTACTGGCAGAGGCTGAGGATGCTGGTCAGTTTAGGCCTGAGGAGGTGGAAGTGTACTTCTGGCTCTGCCCACCTGCTTTCTTGATCCACCCCGCATCCACCCATAAGGAGAGAGGAGCAGCGACACCTGCCCTGGTGCTCCCCTGCTTAAAGCCCTCCTCCCCCCAAGGCCTAAACCCTTGAGCTTGGGCCCTCACGGCAGGCCTGAGTCAGCTCAGCTGTACTAGTGGCTGCCTTGAGCCGAGTTACTTCACTTCTGTAAGCCTCCATTTCCTGTTGTGTAAATTGGGGGTGATAGTACCCTGGGATTACATGAGGACGCATGTAAAGCAAGTAGCTCAATGCCTGGCACTGACTACGTGCTCAGTAAACGTTGGTTATGATGTTGGAGTTAATAAATATTTCACAGTGATTATTACACACCCACCCATGGGGCAGTTAGCACTGGATCTGCCTCCTTAGTTGGGCAAGTGCAGCTGTGGCCAAGCTTGGCACTCAGTAAGTGCTCAATCGATGAACACTGTTGGTCAAGAATTATATGTTCCACGGCCCTTCCCGATCTGGCAGCCTACTCTCGCCACTGGCCCCCTAATCCTCCAAATCACACCAAGGGTCCCCTCTGGCGTGCCATAGCCTCTAAGCCTTCACACCCTGACATTCCTTAGTCTGGAAACTCTCCGTCCCCTTCTTCATGCTCTGCAAGACCACTAGCCTCCCTGGAGCCATTCCCGTGGAGCAGAGTTGGCTCCTCCTTTTCTCCTCCTCTTTGTCCTTACATCTTTTGTCCCTCTGAACACACAATACTTTAATCATCTGTTTGTGACCTTCTCCACTACAGGATGAGCCCCAAGGGCAACAACGGTGGCTATTTGTGTTTATATTCTCAGTGCTGTGCTTGGCACACATAGGGAGGTGCTCAATAAATACTTGTTGAATTAATGAATGAATATATAACAGGTGTCAGGAACCTTTGTCCTCGTTCCTCTCAGCCCAGCACACCCAGAGACTGAAACTCCAGATAGAACCTACCCACTCCCCTGTCTTGCCTGCTAGCAAGAAGCTTCCATTTTAAGATGAGAAGCCAAAAATATGGGCTTTGGGGTCACCCACATCAGTGTTTGAATCCCAGCTCTGCCACTTGCTGGCTCTGGGACCCTAGGAGTTCACTCTACCCTGTAAGCCTCAGCTTCCACCTCTGTGTAATGGGGACACCGGCGCCCACCCGCAGGGCCGTTGGGAAGATTTGATGAGACGGCAGGTGTGTGAATGAAAGCACCTGCCTTGGGGTGGTTCCGGCCGGCCCTGACCCTGATCCCAGGGGCAGAGACAGTGCAGGTACCCCACGTAGCAAGGCAGGTGGGGGGGCACAGTTAGCTGGCAGGCTAGCCACCTCTTTCCCAAAGCAGGCAGGCCATTTCACACCGACCAAGTTGGAGCTTTCACAGGGCAGACCAGGGTTTGAGCTGCTGGGTGTTTGGATTTGAAATGGACGAGGCATGTGATTGTTTGTGTGCTGGTTCCTCCTCTTAAGTCACATATTTGGGATCCTGGCAAAACAGGGCAGCCCCTGGTTCTTACCTTCAGGCTGCTGTTAACTCAGTAATTCTAGAGATGGTTCTCTCGGAGGTAGAAAGGGACTGCCTTCTCAAGGAACCCCATGTGTCTAGATGGGGGCCCTTCTCCCTTCCCCAGACTTCCCATCCCAGGGAACATAGGGGACTACTTAGGAATTAGAGGAATAAGGAACTCAGCCAAGGTCTTGTCTGTGCTGCAGGCCTCTTCATATCGAGAAACCAGAGCTGTAGACCCCAATAGTAGGTGTTCTCTCCTTTTGTCACTCTAAGATAGAGTGGCGCTACCTGGAAGGAACTCAAATTTGTAGTGTGCCTACAGTTACTCAGCCTGTGCCATAAAGACATCGATATACAATTCATTGATTCCCCCATGACAACCCTGCAAATTAGGTATTGTTTTCTCCATTTTGTGAGTTGATAGTAAGTGTTCAATACATGATAGCGATTATTTGTATGGGGCAAGGGCTAAGTCCTAAACATGCTGTATCTCATTTAATGCACATGACCACCCATGAGGCAGATATTATTGGCCCCATTCTCTACCTGTGGAGGCTGAGGCTTGATCAGTTAAGGTGGCCAGCCCTAGGACTCAGCTAGTAACCTTTACTACCACAGAGCAGGGGTGTGTCTTGGAACTCTGCTCGCTGACTCCAGTGTCTATGCACGTCCATTTGGCCAAATGGGTGGGTTGTGTTTGAAGGCATGATTCTCTGCCAAGTGTTTCTGCCCATCATATTCTGGGCCACACCAGGGCCATCACAGTGGCATGAATTCAGACTGCTTGAACCAGCTTCCTGCAAGGATCCAGGTAGCTGGGCCCTAGTTTGGGCCAGGGCTTCCAGGCGCTCCTGTCCCCAGCAGGGAATCCTTCAAGGACTGCAGCCCTGATGGGGAAGCCTCAACCCAGAAGGGGCAGGCTCCTGTCCCCACCCCTTCTCACAACGTGATGGGCTGGGCCAGGAGTCTGGTAACCAAGTCACCACCCCCACCCTAACCCCCCCTCCCACACACACACACCACCCCTGAACGTGCCCTTTCTGACTCTGCACAGAACACCCGTGGAGGCCAGTCTTGACTATCGACTGAAGGCTTCCTTCACCTCATGGTAGGACAACTCAGCATGTTTAGGTTCCTGTGTCCTAGAAAAGTGTCCTAGTGGTACACTTGTACAAGGGAATCTGTATTCCCTGAGGTCCAGGTCACCTTGGGGGCAGTGTGGTAACACACAGAGAACATTTGCCAGGTTCAAGTCGTGCTCGCTCCTGGGTGACCTGGAGCTCTGACTTCTCTGAGACAAAGGCTCCTACCTCTCCCTATTTGTTGTAAGGTCGAGGGGATTTAGAGGAGCATGCTTGGGGCTGCCTCCAGCAGCACAGTGGCTGAGAGTGAGACCTCTGGGTCTGTGCTGTCTCGGGTGGCAGCCGCTGGCCACGTCAGGCTCTTGGGCACTTGAATTGTGCTAGTCCAGATGGAAGCGTGCTGTATGTATAAAATGCAAGATATAGTACAAATAAAAGGATGTCAAATATCTCAATTTTTAAAAATAGACTACATGATGAATTGATAATATTTTGGATACGTTGTGTTAAATTAAATATTAAAATTAATTTCTCTTATTTCTTTTTACTATTTAATGTAGCTACTAGAAAAATTTAAATTTCACACATGGCTGACGTTCTATTTCTGTTCAACAGTACTGCTCTATATCCGAGTTCAAATCCTGCCTTTTCCTTTCAGCTGTGTGTACTTGAGCAGTTTACTCCGTCTTTTTGAACCCAGGTTTCCTCATCTGTGACATGCAGGCAAAAATACCTCCCTTGCAGGGTTATAACTGAGTTTTAATGAGAAAATGCACTTAAAGCCCTTAGTGCAGTGCCTGGCACGGAGTAGGTGTTCAGCAAATGATACCTGCTACAATTTCACAAGCTCCTTGAAGGTTCTTACACAGCCTCTTGAGATAGCCTGTGGGAGTTAAATCCAGAGACTTCTGGGAGGAGGGTGAGGGATGAGGAGGGATGACGGTGGGGTGCCTGTGGGGCAGGGGGAAGGCATGGGGCCGCCAGCCCTGGATGGTGTCCAGCCAGGCAGCAGCCCAGGTACCAGTCTGCTCCGTCCCAGGCCTGCCCAGGCCTGGGGAGACCTGAGCCAGACTCTGCCCCCTCCTGCCCCCGTGGGTCTCTCTGGCTGGCACTGGCAGAAGAGACAGCTAGCCAGAGGGAAAACCTGGCACAGGGCCCCTGAGTCCCGAGGGTGTCGGAGAAGCAGCCCCCGCTTTAGGTTGTCTCCCTCCTGGTTCCCGTCCTGCCAGGTTCCAGGAAAAGGCCTTCCCACTGAGAAATGGGAAGTACAAGGTCAAGGGCTAGGAATAGCGTCCTTTTTTGCAAATGAAGGTGTCCAGCATTTCTCAGCCTGCACAGACCTTGGGGGAGGGAGGGGGTTCTGTAGGGTACAATGAGGTGACATCAAGGCCACTGGGTATGGGGTCAGTGGCAGCCAAGCCCACTGCACCTCAGCCTGAAGGTGCTATGAGCCCCACTCACTTCCCAGCTGCTTAAAGGACAGTGACGCCATGCTGCCCCGTCACACACACAGCACCAGGCAGGGCCAGCTCCCGCCATCCTGGCTTCCTTGAAGAGCCAGCACCAGGTCCAAGCTTGTGTCCTCAGAATCCATGCAACAGACTGAGCTGTCCCCCAGAGCAGCCATGGCTCTTGTTAACACCCACAGACCCCGATCCCCAGCCCCACAGAACAGCCAGACTCCTCCTCCCCGCCCCCAGCCCCTCCATCCTGTTGTTGGGGCTGATTTCCATGTATTGGGAGCAGGGCACCAGTCTTAATGTTCTTATTTGCATAAATGAGCCCTGGGCTTGGGGGGGATTCTTGGGAGGTGGGGGGTCACCTCGATTGTTCCCCTAGCCTCCCTGGTGGTCTTCCTGCTCCTCCAGCCCCTCTCCTCTGGGGCCCAGGGCTGGCTCGCCTGCAGGAAGCGGGGAAGCAGCCTGGCTGTTTCTGTGGGGCCCATAACCATGGCATCAGCCTGGGAGGGGCTGGGCCCAATGGGGCGTTGGCCCCCAGACACCCTCCCCAAGGAGGAGCAGGGAGCGGCCCTGGGCCTGCTCCCCAGAGACGGTCACTGGGATTAGGGTATCGACTTTCCCCAGCTTTCCAGGTGGCTGCTGGTGGCGCCTATTGAATTCCGTGCCCGCCATCAGCTCCCTGGGCTGCGTGGGTGGAGGTGATGGGGCGGCCACTTGCGTGGGGCTAGGCTGTGTGGGGTGGGGAGCCATGAGAAGGGTCTGGAGCCAGCTTTTCTAGCAGCCACATTGTCTGAAAATGACAGACTTGGGCCTATCCAGCCCCGAGCCACCCCAGCCCAGCTGTACTGCCCATGGGCCACCATTGCCTCATGTTCCCTCCTGCTCATGTATCTGGGTCTCTCTGACCCTCTCCTCTCCGAGCAGATCCTGATTTTTCCTTGGGGTTGGGTCTTCTGGGCTGTCATCATCGCTAGGGGTCCCATCTTGCCCTCTGGAATATAATTATTGGGAAGCTCTGAACAGACTCCTGGGCCATGTGCCCCTGAATACCCCTTTCCTCCCCCCATGCTCTGGAGCCGGCACCATGGCACAAGACCCTTCCTGAGCTGGGGCGGGGGAGGGGGACACACGCTGAGCCCAAGATGGCCTGGACTTCGCTCCCATGTCCCCCCCCCCTTTCCCCCAGAGGCTGAACTCAAGGCCTGTCTCAGCATGGTCCTGGGGCAATGACAGCTGGGCCTGGCCAGGTGCCTCGCCCCTCCCCACCTCCTCTCCCTGCAGGGCTTGGAGACCACACCTGGGCCTCACAGATCCCTGGGGTGCTGCCCCCAGGGTACTCCTGCCAGCACCAGCCTCCCCCTAGGTGGGGTTGGGCCTGCTTGACTGCTGACTCAGCAGCAGCAGTGACACCTCCTGGAGACAGCTGGGTGGCTCCTGCTGGGGGAGGGGTGAAGAGAAACAAGGCTGGTCTCCTTGGAAGAGTGGGAAGCCCCCACCCCTCCCCGTGTGAAGGATGCAGCTTGATAGGGCTCTGTGGTGCCTTGTAGATGTCCCAATGCTGGGGGGCAAGGGGGTACCTGGGGCTTCCCCTTGTCCTGTGCAGCCACCGCAGGCTCACACTCAGAGGGAAATGGAGCAGGTCCCAGTGCGGGGGAAAGGGAGCAGTGGGCACCTGAGCCCCTCAGGCCACGTCCCTCACTTCCCCCAATCCTCAGGGTTTGGTGCCAGCAGAGGGGAGCAAGGCTTAAAGCAGACCCTCGAGCTTTGGTGACATATGTCACTAGGCAAGGGGTACTGGGGTGAAACTTGCTGAGGATAAGTAAGGGAAGCTGGCAGCACAGAGACCTGGGCTGAAGGGTGGGCTCCCAGGGGCAGCCAGCACAGCCCTGCCAGCCAGGGAGCACCCAGAGCCGCCTGCCCCTCACCCATGCCAGGCTTTATCCCTCGGCTCAGGCTGTAGCTCCGGTGGCAGGAGGCCCCGAGCACCCGGAAGGAAGGCTGTGGTTTCTTCAGCTCTCAGCAGAGGCTGCAGCCAGTGCTGGGGAGAGAGCCCATCTGCTCTCCACCGCCTGACTCCTGCTTGGCCCTCAGCTCCAAGTGCCCTGCCCATTCTGGACTGGGATCCTTAAGGACCAACCCGCAGTGTGGTGGAAGGAATGTGGGGTCAAAGTCAGACTCAGCTGGAGTTCTGGCTGCATAATGTTGAGCAGTGGGCTTAACATCTCTGAGCCTCAGTTTCCCCATCTGAAAAACAGAGCTGACAAGCCGTGGCCAGGTTGCTATGGGAAGGTTCTCTGGAGTGAGGGTACTGTGGGGGGAAGTGGGGAGGAGCAGAGCCTCCCCTGCTGCCCCCTGCCTGTCCCCAAGATCCGCCCTCCCCACTTTGTCAGGGTGAAGGCCCAAGTTGTGACAGGCTGAGGCAGAAAGCTGAGCCTGTCCTGGTGGTGGCAACTGGTCAGACCTGTTCCTGCTCACCTAGGTGGCCTGGGGGAGGAGGCTGGGAGCTTTGTGGAGGGATTAGCTGGAGGGGAGAAGAGACTCACTCCTGGAACAAGATCCCTGAGGGCTGTGGGAGGGGCGGCTAGGGTAAGCCTGGGGCAGGCGACAGCGGGGTGAGTTGGGACTGGGCCTGCAGTGAGGTGTGGGATGGGGCCAAGGAGAACTTGGCTCACTCAATTGCCTTGGTTGTTGTCGGCGGGGAGGGGCCTGAGCCTGGCTTTGGGTAACTGGCGCCAGGCAAGGCCCACTGTCACCCTCCTAACTGTCCTGGCCTCCCCACACTCTGTACCAACGTCCTGAAACACAGGCAAGAAAGACTTGCCCAAGCATTTAAGGGAAGGCAGAGCCACCCTCCAGCCACCCCCAGAGAGTGAAGGGCTGGGGATTGAGTCTCCTGCAGGTGGCGGCTGCCTCCTGGGGCTGGCAAGTTGGGGCACAGGCCCCTAAGCCCTCCTCTGTGCTCCTTCCCACCCTCCCTTGCCTTCTCAGCTCCCAGCTGGGGATTGGGGCTTCGGAGCAACCCGGCACATCACCCTCCCCCTGAACCTCACTTCTCAGCTGAATATAAGTGTTCATTACTATTAACAATGATGGTAAAGTCTAGGAGCGCACAGGGAATTACAGTGAGAAAGTGTTTCCACAGGTGTTAATTATCTCATTGGGCCTCACAGCAACCCTGGGAGGCAGGTGGAGTAGGAATGGTTAATAAACGAGGAACCTGAGGCTCTGAGAAGGAAATGACCTGCCCCAATCACACAGCTAAGTAAGCAGGGGAGCTAGAACCTGGCTCAGGGCCTCAACTGTCCACTGGTCATTGCCTGATGTGCTGGGTGATAACCCAGGGCTTGCAGGCTGGACAGTAGCCAGCAGCCCTCCCCCAGAACTGGGTGGAGGGGGAGAGGGAACCCCAAGAAGTCCTTAGGCTCAGGCATTGGCCACTCACATCCATATTCCTTCATGCTATGTGTCCTAGGGCTGCAGCTTCTAAGTTGAACTGCTAAAGTTGGACCAAACACGTCAGAAACCTTTTTTGGCTGAGTGTCCGAGTGCTCAAAAGAAATCTGCCCTTTTAATAGGTCACGCTCTCCAGGCCACGACCATACTGTGCTTGCTTCAGCCTGTCCCTCCTGTCCGTGCCCCCATTCAGGCTCCCTGGGGGAATCAACGGGGTCTCTGGGGCCCTCTTGCCACCTTTAGCTGGACCTGGAGCTCCTGAGGACAGCCCTGTCCTGTCCAGGACCCCTACTACGCCGCCCACAAGGTTTCTGGTTATCTGGCTCCTTTCAGCTGCCTTTTGGCTGGGCCACTTGGCTTGGTGGGGGCAAGAAGGGAGCCTGTGTAGGGGAGGAAAGGCTGTGCTGCAGACATGCTGGCCAGCTTTCAGTAAACACTGGCCCCTGCCTCTCCTGCTGCACAAAGCAGGTGCAAAGCACCTGGGGGTCCCCAGTGAGATGCCTAAGGTACCCAGCCAGGCTGACAGGGGTGCTGCACGACCCCCATCAGCAGGGCCAGACTCAGCCCCTGGGGAGGGATAAGGTCTCAATCAAAATAGCATATGATTGACCTTAGAATGTCAAAAGGCAAAGGGACTTGAGAGCTAACCTGGTCCCACCCCTCATTTGCCAGAAGAAGAAATTGAGGCGGACAGCGGCAGTGTCCTGCCCAGGGTCACCAAAGAGGTCACCTCCCTTTGATGCAATGCTGGGTGTCACACGGGTCTTCTGAGTCCCGGGCCAGAATTCTCTTGCGTTGCCGTGTAGGATGGAAGCAAACTTTCATTATTCCAAACCTTCCTTGGTGGGGGAGGTAGGGTCAGGCAGGGGGTAGGGAAGGCAGGACCTGGGACATTGTGGAATGGCATGGACCCTTCTTTATCCCTACAGCGTGAGCTTCGGCCTCGGCTCTGTACCATGAAGAAGGGCACCAACGGCTATGGCTTCAATCTGCACAGCGACAAGTCCAAGCCCGGCCAGTTCATCCGAGCAGTGGACCCAGACTCCCCAGCTGAGGCTTCGGGGCTCCGGGCCCAGGACCGCATTGTAGAGGTGATGCTTCTTGACCTCTTCCCCAGGCTGTTCCCTCCTGACTACCTCCCTACAGATAAGCAACAGCTTGGGCAGCCACTGCACCATCTACTGCTTGGTTAGCCCATGGGGCGTAGCCAACCCAGAGATGCTGGATGGATGGGTGGATGTGGAAGAAGGGGAGGGAAGAATGTGGGTGGGTGGATGGATGGATGGACTCCTTTCTTACCCCCACTCTCCCCTGGGCTCCTCTTCACTGGGCAAACACACTCAGCAGCCCATGATTCACCCATCAATCCAGGGCGATGTCCAGGGCCACCCCTAGAGCTTCCCTGCTGCCAGGCACCTCACAGGGGTGAGGGTGGTTGTGATAAAACCCCTCTCCTGAGCTGGGGTTTTTGACACACTCATTCTGTACTCTTGCGCTGTGCTCACGGGAGAGGAAACGTGAACCAAATGCTTGGGCAGGTCCCAGAATCACAGAGTCTTAGAGCCGGAGATCAGCTCTCCCAAGGCTTCTCAATTTACACGTGAGAAAACCAAGGCCCAGAGAGGGAAGTCAGGCAGCAAGTACATGGAAAGGCCAGGGCCCCACCCAGGCCTCCTTCCAATCTCCCCCGGGCCATCTCTCACAGCTGTGTTTATTTAGTCCTGTCTGGATCTTTTCTTTGGCTTTTCCCATGTGTCCTGCCTCCCCAGCTGACTGTCAAGCAGGAGACCACTGGCCTAGTTCAGAATTCTACAGACAAGGGGGCTCAGTATCCTCAGGTTGTGAACTGGCTGAGAACAAAGAGGACCACTTGGACCTCCTCCACCTACCCACCTACCTGCCCCAGAACCGGGGCTGTGCTGGTAACCCCTGCCCCCACCCCGCAGGTGAACGGGGTCTGCATGGAGGGCAAGCAGCATGGGGATGTGGTGTCTGCCATCAAGGCCGGTGGAGACGAGGCCAAGCTGCTGGTGGTAGACAGGGAAACCGATGAATTCTTCAAGAAATGCAAAGTGATCCCATCTCAGGAGCACGTGAATGGTAAGTGGGGGGCAGGGGGCAGCTGGTCGTCCTGGGGCTGGGGGTCCCCAAGTCAGGGATGTGGACCAGTGCTCAAGACTTTGCTATGTCCCAGGCGAGGGTTAGGATGCTCTCTCCTCCTTCAGGGGCACCCAGAGGTGTGGGCTGGGGGAGCTTGGGGCCTAGTGTGCGGAGAGGAAGTAGGCATTGGCCGCGGGCTTCTGAGGATGGCGCGTGACAGGGTAAGCTGACATGAGGGATGAGGAGAGAGACAGACAGAGCTACTGATCCCAGGCTGAAGCTATAGCACCAAAGGGAGGCCTGAGGCCCCAGCAATTCACCACCAGCAGCTTCTCAGGGCAGTGCCGACATGAGGAAAGGGTTAACTCTGGGGAGGCCTCCAGCCTTTGCTTGGTCAGATCAGAGTCCAGTGACAGGGGCCCAGTGCCTCCCCGTTCCCTTCTCTTAGGTTGTCTTGGAAACTCAGCCTTGCTGGCTCTAGAGAGTAGTGGGTCCCCCTTCGGGTTCCTGGGCCCCTGCCCTCCCCATCCCCTGACATTACCCTGCCAAGCCTGGCACCTCCCCCTGCCCAAGCCTGAGCCAAATAAGGCAGGGCTACTGCACCAGGGCAGGGAGGGGTTAAGCAGCACTCTGCCCCCTGGCTTGGACTTTCTCCCTGGGAAGATGGCTCCCTGAAGAGAGTGGGGGGTGCTCCCTAGGCCATTCTGAGGGTGGAACCTCCTGGGGCTTTGCAATGGGTGGGGCCTCCCCGGGGACCAAAGTCATATTTGTAGGAAAGAGTCCACACAAAGCACAGACTCGGATCCCCAGCTGGAAGTGCCCACTGGGGAGGTCTTGGCCCCACCTGGCCCCATCCAGGGTCCTAGGGGCTCCTAAAGGAGGGATGGCTCCTTGAAGTACCTAGCAGACCCTGGGCATGGGAGGTGGGGCTCCACATTTCCCTTGTCTCCCACGTCCATGGAAACCAGGTAACTCAGATAATCCCCTTCCTCAGTGAGGGGAGACTGAGGCCCAGAGAAGGCCCAGAGAAGCCCCAGCCTTGCCCTTGGGGACCTGGCACAGGGAAGACACAGCCAAACTATTCCCTGCTTCCGCCAGCATCCTTCCTTACCCCTTCACCCCCAGGGATTCAGCCCTCAGGCATTCCTCCCTCTTCTGTCTCTCTGGCCAGAAGACCTGCAGAGGGACAGGCCTGGGGCAGTCTCCTCCCTGGTGTCCCTCCTGGGTCTCTCCAGGATGGTGTCCTCCCCCCACCCCACCATAGTGAGGAATGCCCCCCTCTCAGGGGTTGCCAGGGCTTCACCCTGAGCACTGCAAAACAGCCTAGAACTGATGGGGAAGGGGCTGGCTTAGGGGGAGGGGAGAGTATCCCTGTGTCCCAGCAGCCTGTTCCTGGCTGGGAGAAGGCTGTAGGTATCAAAGGGAGGAATAGGTAAAGAGTCAGGTATGCTTGGCTGTGCCCTGGACCAGGGACAAGGGAAAAGATGCCCATGAATTTTAAGCTGAGAGTTCAGAGGAAACCCACTTTGGCTGACCAGTCCTTGGAGATGGAACAGCCCCCCATGAAGCCACATGGAGCCTCTGCCCTGAGCCCAGTGCAGGTGACCCCAGACCTGTCGTCTCTCACTTTGGCCTCTCCCGCCACTGGCTAGGGGAGGGAACACCCAGGACACTGCCTTCAAGCCTTCTTGGCCCCATTTCCAGATTGGCAAGTAGAAGTTGAGATTCCAGCTGAGGCAGTTACTAACCATAATCTGGGGTGTGGTTCCAATTCTGGTGTCCTGTCATAACCACCTGGGAAGTGGTTGGAAAATGCTGATTCCTAGGCCCACACCAGACCCACTGAATCAGTCTCTCTAGTGCCAAGGTCCAGGAATCTGTACTTTTACCAAGCTTCCCAGGGAAGAATCCCCAGGTAGAAATTAAGCAACCAGCCTGGAATTTCAACCCCATCTGGGACAATGCATTTTCCAAACAGTTCATGAACCATCATTGGCTTATGAGATCGATTTAGTAGGTAGAGACCAGCATATTTTTAAAGTGAAATTAACTAGAAAATATCAAAGAGCATTGCATTATAGTATAAGGTAAGTATTGTTTTGTGAAACTTTTGTTACACAATGTTTGTGTGTGCTGAGTCATCAAAATGGCAGTGCTATTCAGAGCAGGTTGCAGTCAAAAAAGCTCAACACACAGACCTAGGAACGAGATCTAATTACCTGCCCAAAGGCATCTCCCGCTTCCTCTCCATGCTGTACTCCGTCCCCACTCCCCAAAGCTTCTGAACTCACCTCCCTCTGTCCCTCATCTAGGTCCCCTGCCTGAGCCCTTCACCAACGGGGAGATACAGAAGGTAAGGGCGGATCCCCTACCTGCCCCTCTGGCTCTCAATCCTGGGATTGGGGAGACAGGTCAGAAGGTGGCATGGTTGAGAGGACAGCCATCTGGCTCAGGCTGAAACCTCAGGGGCCCCAGTTCCAGCTCCAAGCTATAGAACTTGTACCCCGTGTACCCCGTGGCCTCTGCCTAGGGCCAAGGCTGTCAGGAGGGAGAAGGCTGGCTGGGCCCCTCTGCAGGCCGCCATCCTGGGTGACAAGCCCCCGCCTCCAACTCCCCACCATACAGAAGGGGCCATTCTTCCCCCCAAGAACAGAGCTTCAGTGTCTGGCCGCGGGCTGCTGGGCCCCTGCTACTTTCAGGGTTGGAAGAACAAAGCTCCTCCTCCCCTCCTCCCTGGGCAGAGGGAAGGGGGTGAGACTGGGGAAGAGATGGCGGGGCTGGGCGCCAGCTGAAGCCATGGAAGAACCCAGGAAGGGGCTGAGCGCCAAGCTGATGCCCCAGCCAAAGCCTTCACTCTGAAACAAGCCAACTCAGAGTCAGGCCACAGAGCAGGAGCTCTCTGCAGGGTCTGCTTGAAGGTTTCCCTTCCCCAAGAGCTCCTGCCAGGGCACCTGGCAAGGGGGAGGGTCCCTGGACACAGATCTGAACCTTCTGTCACCCCATCTTCGGGTCTAGAACTCTCCATCCACCTTGTTCCTTCAAGGGCCTGCTTGACTGCTTTGGAGTTAAAGTTTCAAGATTCCTGGGGTGAAGTCCAGGCACAGTCTAGTGGGCACAGATTCCAGGAGCACCACCTGCGTTCCCCATGTCAAGCAGAGAGGCCCCTGGTGTCCCCAACTCTAAGAAGCCTCTCCTTGGTCGCTGGCCCAAAAGGCTAGTCAGTGCCTGGAGGCCACACTGGGGATCACTGGGGAGAGGGAGTGACTTCAGCTAATCCCATAGTGGTCTGTGTCCCTCCTGTCCGGGTAGTAGAAGCAGGCTGCCCCCTGATCCTGTAAGGAATGTAAAAATGTAAATCCGGTGAGGAGCCCTAACGGGCTCGGGCAGTGAAGATTTGGGGTAGATGGCCGTGGCGAGTGGTACTTCTCAGACTGAGATCAACCCCCCTGCCCTGTGAGCTCCCTACCCTATCCCCTGCCAACCCACACTCCTCTTCTCTGTGCCAGGAGAACAGTCGTGAAACCCTGGCAGAGGCAGCCTCGGACAGCCCCAGGCCAGCCCTGGCGAGATCCAACTCCAGCGATACCAGTGAGGAGGTAGGCCGGCCAGGCAGGGGGTGGTGACTGGGTTGCAGGAAGCCGATTCCCAGGCCCCTCGTGTTCCTGGCACACCAGCCTGCCTTTGAGGTCACATGCTGAGCTGCATTCTGTTCCTGTGAACTGGCTTCCCTGGGCACAGCATCCAGGGAGCCACCTCACTGAGGCTGAGGACCAGAGAGCCTCACCAGGAACTAACGCCAACTTCTTGCCTCCTCCTCCTCTTTACAGCCGAATTCCCAAGACAGCCCCAAGAAACAGGACTCCACGGGGACCTCATCCGCCTCCTCTGACCCCATCCTGGACTTCAACATCTCCCTGGCTGTGGCCAAAGAGAGGGCCCACCAGAAGCGCAGCAGCAAACGGGCCCCGCAGATGGACTGGAGCAAGAAAAACGAACTCTTCAGCAACTTCTGAGCGCCCATCTGCCAGCCACCCAACCTCCCACACCTCCCACCCATCTCCTTTTCCCTCCTCCCCAGCTACTCCCCCAAATCGGCATAAGAATCAGCACCAGCATCCCTTCTTAAGGAATCTGATTTTTCTTAGAGAACTACGTTCTTCCCTTGCCTTAGGGAAGGCGAATGTTCTTCTGTCCTGCCTCAATCAGAAAGCAGACTCTGTCTCTCCCCCCCCCCCCCCCCCCACTGAGTGCTTCTCCTACCAAGTATGCCCTCGCCACCCAGCCTGGGACATCACTGGGACCTACACCAAGCAAGGATCGAAGGACCAGGCGAGAGGGCATCTTCCCTCACAACCCAATGTGATGACTGGGTCCAAGGCTGATCAAGGAACTCTGATGGCAGCCACCACAGCTCAGAGTGGACAGGGCGTCCATTGTCCCGAGGGCTGTGGCTTAGGTGCCTTATTTTCATTCGATTGATTTTTTTTTTTTTTTTTTAAGAGTGCAGTTTTGCAGCGTTTAGAGGGATTTTTGTTTCCTTGATTAACATGATTTTCCTGGTTGTTGCATCCGGGGCATAGCAGTGGCCTCGGCCTTAAACTTTCGTTTGTACTCCCATTCTCGGAGACCTTGGCAGCATGGGCAGAGTTTGTCTACCCCCTGCCCATCCCTGAGCCAGGCACCACCATTGTAAGGAAACTCTCAGAAATTCAACTGGTTCCTCCAAACTGTGTCAGCCTCCGTGTCTTCCTTTGGAGCTTTGTTCTCTGGCCTTGGACCCCTGCTAGGTGGAAAGGAAGAAATGGCCAAGGAGTGTTCCTTTGGCTAAGAAGGTGGGGTATGGCTGGAGGAAGGACTGTCTGAGGTTTTCTGTGACCCCAAGCCTGGGTAGCTTCAACCATAGGCCCTGGAATCTATAGCTGTGCAGGAATCAGTCCTATGTCAGAGCAGGACCCCCCACCGCCACCCACCATGCTCAGTTCAGGGGCTGTGAGCACTGATGTGGGCCAGGGGCCCCTTATGCAATAGGGATGTTTACTGAGCAAAGCGGGAAGTGAGGCCTGAGACCCACGTGCTCTAATTCCAGGAGTGTGAATCTAGGATAGAGCTGGATTTGGAATGCGAGGACTTGGCTTTACTCTTTCTGCCTGCAGCCAGTGAGGTACAGGATTCCCAGGAACGGGCTGAGCTGGCGCCAGATACCCTATCTTATCTGGCCAGTGACCTGATTGGAGGGCAGCTTGTCCAGTGCTAGGGGAAAACAAACCTGTCCCCTGAGCCCCAGGATATGTTGTGTGGCCAGGTGGGGTGGAGGGGACTTTCCAAGGGCGAAATGCCCTGCCCGTCCATAAGAGACCCAAGTCCCTCATACCTCTGCACCTGAGCCACATCCTGGAGGTCTGCCAGGGTGGCCTGCTAGAGCTGAGGCTGCAGGGCCTGGGGGTTCTAGGGTAGGTGCTCAGAAGGAAGGGAAGTTGGCCCCGGGCTACTTACTCTCCACCCAACCCACAGGGAGACCACGCAGAGGCCAGGTTCCTGGACTGAGGGAACGAGGAAGGGAGGAAGATAGCAAATCAGGGAAGGGACTGTGGTGCCCTCAGGCCAGTCACTATCTGGCCATCTCTGGCTCTTTGTTCGGGTTTGGATTCCCCTAGCTAAGAGAAACCATTCAAAATCCTTATCACAACCCCTGTCATCTGGTGCCCCGCTCAGCTGAGCCTGGCCTGCCCCATCTTGCTTCTACCTTTCACCCCCGACTCCCACACAGGATTGCCCCACAGGGCTGCGGAGGGGCCCCTCCCTACCTCACCTGCTGGGTGGGGAAGCCCTGGGGGAACCTTTGACTCTTGATTAAGCTGAAGACAGGTGGAAGGGACAGGTGGCTCAGAGGGAACTATCAGGGCGTGGAGCATGGTACACAGGGAGCCATACAAGCGAAGTTTTCGTAGTAGAGGCATGTTTTAGATTTTAGTTTTTCACATGCACAGACTGGGGTGAGACTGGATCCAGCCAGGATTGAGGGGGCTGGAGGCTTTGGGCAAGTCACCTTACTTATCTGGGACGTTTTCCCCACCTCAAATGCCCTACAAGCTACCTTCCGTGGCTGTTTTGAAAACATGCCTGGCCTTTCTTGGTGGCCACCCCAGATTATGATGGGGCATGGAGGACAGTTAGGATCAAAGGGTGTCCTCCCACCTGAGGTGGGGGACACCAGTCCAGCTCTACTTTGTAAGCCGTGGGTACCAGGCAGCCTGGCCACCCTGAGCCTGTGCCTCCGCTGCCCTCGTGTGGCTGGGTCAGGTGCAGCTGCTAGCAAGGCAGAGGGTGAGGGATGGACATGGAAGAGAGGGAGGGACAGCACGGCGTGAAGCCCTCCTCTTCAGGGGGACACCGCTGAGTGACCTCCACTTCCTCCTGCAGCCCCCTGAGCTTCACCAACAGAGGGGTGTTCTCCAGCCACAAGGAGCTGCGTCCAAAAGTAACTCATTCCTCTACGCTCAAGACTGTTTGGCCCCACAGAGGGGAAAAAAGGAGCAAGCACACTAGGTCAAATTACTGGGCCTCTGGGCCGCTTACTCCCTCTCTGAGCCACCTGTCCTTCCAGGGTCAAGCTCCTGGGGTCACAGTGGCCTGCTTCTGCAGGACAAGAGGACTGAGCTGCCCCTGCCCTACCCCTACCCACAGGACCGGACACTGTGAGACTGGGCCTCTGGGTAGCTCTTCTCCACACCCACCAAATGGGAAAACAGGGAAAGCTGGCCATACCATGTGCTTTACTCCCAGCCAGGTGGCACCTGTGGCCTTTAAGGGGAAAAGCCTGTCCATTCCCCGGCAGTCATCCAGGCCCCCCTTCGCCTCCAGCTCCCAACTCCACCCTGACCTCTCCCATGGATTCCTGCCATTCATCCGGGGTGTGAGAGTCTGGGTTTGGCCAGAAGGAAGAGAGGGATCGGCCCTGGAGTCTGCTCAGCCACACTGCCAGCCAGAGGGAGGCCAAGGCAAGGCCCGCCGAGCCTGAAGGGCCCCGAAAGGCGATTCCCAGCCTGGGGCATAGCCAGGACTCTCCATGGCAGTGCTCTCATCTTCAGAGCACTCACACAGGGCAGCTGCCCACGAGGCCCGGGTCAGCAGGGCGCTGCCGACCCATCCCTATAGGGCTTCTCTTCCACGTGGCTGGTCTGCTCCAGAAGCCACTGCTGCACGGGCTCATTCATTATCAGTCTGAGCGTCACCTCCTGGAAGACGCTGCTCACAGCCACCTGTGTGAGCCAGAGAGAGCAGGGCCTACTAAGTTACAGTCCCAGCGTCACCACTGCCCAGACCTAGGCCTCTCCCCAATAACATCCTTACCTGCTCAAAGTGAAGTTTCTGGAACATCCGGATGCTTGGTTCATTTCCTTGCCCAATTTTAGCCTCAAACTTGGTCAGACCTAGTTTGGTCACTCCTCCCAGAGATGAGAAAAAGGGGCAAGCAGCAGGATGAAGCCTGCCCCCACTCACACCCCCGCCCCTCCTATCCCCGGTTAGAGGGGGAACCTGTTACCTGCCCCCCACCCTCAAGCCTGAACAAGGCTCACCTGGGGCCTGGCCACTTCTCCCCACGTTGTCTGCTTAGACTTTCTTACCATAAGACAGCATCATAAGAACGGCCTCCGTGCCAAGGCCTCTGCCCCTGCAGCTGGGCTCTAGGAGAAACAGCAGCAGCAGCAGCTGACACCATGTGCCAGGCTCTCATGTGGGCACCTGACAGGTACAATCTCATTTAATCCTCACAACAACTCTGTGGAATTGGTACTATCATTACCAGTCTGCAGGTGAGGACACAGAGGCACAGAGAAGTGAAATGACTCGCCCAAGTTCTCACAACTTGCAGCCCAACAATCTGACTCCAAAGCTGACCCCCGTCACCTCATGGGGACAGTCAGCAGCCCTCTGAGGGAAGCTGAGGTCCAAGAAGGATGCGGAAACGGGAAGGGCTCCTCCCATGGCATGGCAAGATGCTCCAGAGAAGACCATTTATTTTCAGAGGGACCCCAGCCCAGCCCAAGGATGGAGCAGACTATCTTTGAATTTTGAAGATTCCAAAACCAAAGGTTAAGTTCACACCTAAGCATAAGGAATAAACTGAGGAATCCATGGGTGAACCACTGGGCTGAAGGGGGCCAAGTGGGCTGTCTGCTCCAGCCAGGCACTGGGCTCAGCCATGTGGAGCCGGTGAGCTCTGTGAGTATCCTATACAGCCTCAGCAGATCTGAGGGCCAGGTGGAACACACCTGCAATCATGACCTCAATCTCCCCCACGGTGGGGTCTTCTAGAT
Organism: Daubentonia madagascariensis; assembly: GCA_023783475.1. NCBI lineage: Eukaryota > Metazoa > Chordata > Mammalia > Primates > Daubentoniidae > Daubentonia > Daubentonia madagascariensis. Next base: position 6,796,076 of record JAKFHU010000487.1, on the reverse strand, counting down.
CTGTGAGGAAGAGGTTGACGTCTCCTGCCATGCAGCTCTCTTCCGTGGTGCCTGGCTGGGCCTGCCACTTCTCTGCATCCAGCACAATGAAGGTGCACTCTAAGGAAGGAGGCAACAGGGTTATCACCCACACTCCCCAGAGGAGACAGGTAAGAGTGGTGTTCCTACCCAAGCCAGAGAACTGCAGAACACCATCTTCTCTGAGTCCAGCAGGAGAAAAGGGGGCCCAGAGCTTCCTTCAGCTCATTAAAAGTTCCAAGTCTGCCCAGTGCCAGAAAAAATGGCCTCTCCAACAACCAAACTCTCAAGAGAGCAGGGGACCCAGAGGAAGACAGTAACCACACTAGGCTGTGACAAGGGAGATGAGGATCAGGGCCTAAATTTACAGCCAGAGCCCAAATGCTTTACTTTCTCTAAAGCCTTCTGAGCCTGGTGCAGCAGGTAAGGCTTCAGTGGGCATGAGAATACAGGGGTTCCAGCACCTTCTAGGCTTTTCACAAAGCTTCTGTGGCCCCAGAAGGGCTGGGGCTGGGATAAGAACGGGAAGGAACCTGGAGACTAACTCTGGAGTCAGCCCTCCCACCACCAGGGCTGAGGCCTCTGCCCCTCACTGTCTGCATCCTCCTGCCAGCTGTGCTGCATTGCATACTCCTGCTCCAGGGTCAGCGGCTCTGAGGCTGTCAAACGCTGCAGTTCTTCTGACTTCATCCACTCATGGTACCTGCAGGGACAGAGGGGTGGCCTCAGACATGCAGGACTGATTCAGAGGCACAGGTATGACACTTTATAAGATGAAGAAAAGGAGAGTAGGGAAGTGGGCCCCACAGGGCTAACACAGTGCTCACAGAAGACCCAAAGAAAGGGTTATGATCACTCCTAAGACAGAGAGCCACAGGCACAAGACCTAGAGGCAGGCTAGGCCTATAAGAGAACAGCAGGAGGGGTCAGTTCTATCCATCCAGCTTCCTATCCTGCCTCAGGGGTCAGTGTGGAAGGAGGAGCAGTCTGAAACCAAACATGACTCAAATTCCTCAGGGGAAGTGTATGGCAAGCCAACCTCAGCAAAGAAGGCTGGACAGATCCCCATGAAGGCAGGACACTAGGAACCCCCAAAAAGAAAACTACAAATAGAGGATACTCCCCTCCACCACCACTATCCCAATCTACCAGATATTTGCCAACTGCCTGCACAAGAGTCCCATCCTGGGACTCAGTCTGGCCTTTCAAACAGTAGACATCACTACAACCCATCAGCTCAGTTTTGGGATAAGCAAACATTAAGTCTCCAAGTACTGAGCATCTTCACCGGCACCAGGGAAATGTCACTAATTTACAATTAGGTGAAAAAACAATTTATTTCCCTTCATAACACACAGTTTACATAAAATAATTCCTTGATGAAAGGCAAAAAAGCAAGCTGAGAAGGTGAAAGGGAAATCACAGTCCCCAGCTTCAGCTTTCTTTTTTTTTTTAAATTTCTTTTCCTTTGATTCCTCCATCCCTCCATCTCTTCCTTCCTCCCATTCATGTATTTATGTGTTTGTTGATTTATTCATTTGTTCACTCATTCCTTTATTTATTTATTTATTTATAGAGACGGGGTTTCGCTCTGTCACCCAGGCTGGAGTGCAGTGGCACCATCATAGCTCAGTGTAACCTCAACTCCTGGGCTCAAGCGATCCTCCTGCCTCAGCCTCCCAAGTAGTTGGGGCTATGCCCCGCCAGCTTTCTTTTCTTTCTTCCCCCCCATCCCCCCACTGTATGTACAGTAATTACTTCTCACAACCAGTGTTTCTTCTTCTCAAGGGAAACAGCCCCTGAGATTGGGGCTAAGGAAGACTGACCCTCCTCACTGTGCTTGGAGAGCTGTCTTACACAGCCCTGTGTGCAGCTACAACTGCACCCCACATCAGGCGGGACAGATACCTGGGCACATGTTCTGAAGTGTAGGGTACCAGGACCACCTTCTTCCCCAGCAACAAGGTGTTCTGATTCAATCTCATGGTAGCAGCCTGCAGGTAGGGAGAGCAAAGACTTCAAGACCCTTGGGCGGGAGTCCGGGCTCTCCAGCTGGGGCTAAGCTGACTTCCATCCTTCTTTCCTTCCAAACACTTGAGAGAACACAGACTCTAAAACACTTGCAAGAAAGAGAACCGGGCTGGTTAAGGATAATTAAACTATCTTTGACTCGCATCTCAAGGGGCCAAGCCTGGACTGCCATTTCTGCCTGCCCCTTCCATCCACTCCCCAGAACTTCGATTCCTCAAACCCAAGCACCAGCTACCAAGACTTATCCCCAGCGCTCCCATCACTTGCCGCAGTCCAGGAATTCCAACCCGGGGTCAACTTTCAGCCCTGACTTAAATCTACTTCCAATCTCTCACCCCAGGACCACCCCAAGGGGCTCTAGCCACTCCCTCTTCTCCGCCCCCGACCACTTAAAGGTGAGGCAGGCTTAAGTTCTCAGGCTCCTCCCCTTGGCGTGGCGTTACAGGCTACTCTCCTGGACCCGCCACCCACGGGGGGCCCGGGTACTGCCAAGCTGGCACCCACCCACCGCCGGCGAAAGCACCCACCACAGAACCCGCGGTCCACCTCTTCCAACCAGCCACGCTCTCCGGCCCGCCTGCGGCCGCCCCTCACGCATGCGCATGGGCGCGCGCCCGCCCACTTCCGCCACGCAGACGGCAGCCTCCAGGCCCCAATCCCGGTCCCGCCCCCGCGCGACGCCCAATCAGCGCGCTGTGCCCCGCCCGAGGCGCGCGGAGGAGGTGGGCTGCGGCGCCGGCGCATGCGCACTGGGGGCGCTGGTGCGGGACAGCTGGCGCCGGCAGCAGCTGAGCGGCCGGAGGCGGCGGCAGCGGCGGCCCGGAGTGAGCTGTGCTGCAGGTGTCGGGCCCGGCGGGGTGGCGCCAGACTCGGGGCTCCTCCAGGAGGGAGGGAGAAGGAGAGGCTCTGAGTGGAGCTCTTGAGAAGAGAGAGAGGTTTGAGGGTGGGGAACCCAAGGCAGGACAGAAGGCGGGTGTGGGGGGCCGGGGAGTAGAGGCCCCGTTAAAAAGGAGAGGCTTTGGGGCAAGGAGTGGGTTGGAGGGGTGACGTAGGAAGCCCCCAGCTCCTTGCCATAGGCAGAGGACGCAGACAGTTCTTTGGGCTGCCCTGTGTGGTAGTGCAATTAAATGGGAGTGGCCAACTCAGAGTGTGTAAAGGGGGCTCTTGTGGAGGGTGAGACTTACTGGTTTCAGAGGCCTCTTAAATCGCTTGGAGTCCGAGCAGCTTTGAATATGTCCATGCCGTGCACAAAGCAGTGCCCTGCACAGCAAGAGAAAAGTTGGAAGAAACCGCCCAGATTTCCATCATCCAGGGTCATCCATTTGACCCTTCCCTTAGGGCTGAGTCTTGTGACAGATATTGAGGCTGTAACTGTCTGTGATAAAAGGACAAGAGGCGGGGTGGGGGGAATCTGCAAGCCTCCTCCCACCCCATCTCAGTCCATCAGAAAGGTGAAGACTGCTCTTTTGTCTTAGGGAACCACAGCAGCTGCTGTCCCTGCACAGAAGGAACCTCTGCTGCCAACCTTTCCTCGCTTTTGGAAATGGCGGGTGAAATCACAGAGACTGGGGAGCTCTATTCTCCTTACGTGAGTTTTACTTATAGAAACTTTTGCTCCCGGCTTTTAGAGAAGCACACTGCTTCCTAGGGACAGTACTGGTGGGTGCCGCTGCTTGAGTAGACCCTGGTGAAAACAGGATGGGGGAGCTCGATGGAGCAGGAGCTATGCGGATACTATTGTGGCTCAGAATGTAAGAGGCAGGTTTATTCCCTTTTGAGATGTTTGTCAGAGTGGTCAAGCCAAACAAAATTGACTTGCTAACTCTTTGTTTTATTTATCTCAGGGCTACTACCACTTCCATATGGTGCCGCCCTTCAGATGAACAGTCATTGACAGCTGTTGACTCTGGGTTTTGCTCATCCCAGCACTTTGAAACCACTTTGGTCTTTAGCTGAATTTTAAATTGCACAACGTTTATAGTCTTGGATGGCGTAAGAGACAGCAAAAGCATGCAGAGACTTCCAGTTGCAGTTTGGTGGAATCTGCAATCAGGACAATTAGAATGATTGATTTCTCACTGTCTTGGATCTCTGTTACCCTTCACTCTCGCGTGCACACACACACACACAGTTTATCTTCTCTGTGTATGATGTATGACTGGTCATTGTTGTTACATCACAGGGCCCTCTTGGCTGAATAAGTAGCTGGAGGATTGGAATAATCAAATGATTGACTCATATTGCTACCAGGTATCCCAGGGAAAAGCAACACTGCCCTAAGTAGCAAAAGCCAGTTTTCTGTAACTTATCCTGCCTTAAACAACTGCTCTGCTTTACACGTATCTTCCTTGCCTGGGGATCCCTGCTTTGTAACAGCTTCCAGCTTCCTAGTACCGGCAATGAAATGTCCATGCTGTCTATAAAAGTCACCACAGTTCCTGCTTTTTCTTACATCTGTAAACCTAGAAATAAGGAAATGAGTCATTTCTATAACTAAGTTTTGGGAGGAAAACACTTTAATAAGTCCCCATTTCTTGTGTCCCCAGTTGCTCAAGTAGTTATTTCACATGTCAGCATATGTTCACAGGAAATCGGGCAGTTAGGCCTACAAGCTTCAGTGGGCACTGCTTTTCTTCCTTTCATTTCCTATGTGTTTTATTTTGTTCAGGGTCTTTGTTTGAGTGCCAACTCTGGGCATTTGCCATAAACAGATGCTTGTGTTCTCTTATCCTGCTGGTGAGACAGATGTAGGGAAAAGATGGGAGCCAATGGGCATGAGGTGGCATAACCAAGAGGTGGTGGTCAGAGTTTTGACTGGAGAAGACACCTTCCTCCTAAGGGTTACTTACCTCCATCATCCTGGGAGAATGATTCTTGGTCCCCTGTGAGACCAGAAGAGTTTGTCGTCCACGGAGCCCAGATAAGCTGTGGAACTGACTTGACTGCCAGTGCTGCTCTGAATTCCCTGCAGGTCCCAGTTCAGCACAGTGTGGGCAGAACTCTGCTCTGGCTGCCTTGATAAACCAAGATACTGGGCATATAGTTCATAAATGTGCATTAGCCCATGGTCATTCTGAAGACAGTCCTTAGCTCTACATTGTCCCCTTGTGAGTTCTTTTGCCCTTCAGAGGTACCAAGCATATTTGCTTTAGCTTGAATTATTCTGCATAAAATATTTGTAACAGGCAGACGAGCCTCACAGGAGGCTCAGATACCACACCTTCCCAAGGATAGTGCTGAACAGGAACATGATTCAGGCCTGTATGTGTCCCCGTAAGCGATCTCAGGACAGGCATGTCTATTTCCCCATTTATGGGGACCAGGAGTGGCTCAGGACTGAAGTGGTGGTTGTGTGATCAAAATGCAGAATGAGGTGGATCACACCCGACAGAAGGGCCGGCCGCTGAGTGTGCGGGTGCTAGCTGGTTCTTGCTGAAGATTGTTGCTGTTGCTTTTGAAGGAGAGAGCACTTGTTTCACAGCCTTACATCCTAGTCATTGCTTCTGCGTTATTGCTGCCTTCTGTTTCTCTTTGACAGCTATCCGAGGGGAAGCCATTGAAAGATACTGGTGACCCCTGGCTCATGCACATCATGGTGACACTGCTCGGTTGGAGATGAGGCAGGTGGGATGCTGCACTGAGGTCTCTAGAGCATAGGGGAGCAGATCTGCCATCTCAAGGAGCAGAGACTGTGCCTTCTCCAGGCCAGCCACAGAGGAGGAGTTGAGAATTGAAGGAAACTCAGTTTAGCCTGCAAACATAGGTCTCCTTTATTGAGAGGGCTTTCCCTATGATTCCCAGGAGGCTGCTCCACATAACTGTCCTGTAACCAGCAAAAGAGAATGTCCCCTTTCACTTCCTTCCCCGCAACTCCTCTTGACCAGGCCTGTGGCTTAGCTCAGATTTGTTCCCTGCTCCTTGTGATCGGTCCTTACTGGCTACCTTTACAGAAGAGAAAGAGGATTTTATGCTTGCCGGGACTGCTGAAACCCTCAGAAGGCAAAGGAGTCCTACGTTATCCTACAGGATTCCCTGAGCCCCTGCTAAACACACAGTGCCTGCTTTGGAACTAAAAAATAGCAACAAAGCCAGACAAATGTGATTGCCTATTTCTGCTCCCAGCTGCCAATAGTTTATCCCTAATTAACTTGTAAAGTTCTTAAAGGTTCTTTTTCACTGAGATTTATTTTAAGTTTCTGTTAGGAGAATGCTTATTTTATTGTGCCTCTGTCACAGCAGTGGTTTTCAACTTGTAGTGGTCTTGCTCCCCAGGGGACATTTGGTAATGTCAGGAGACATTTTTTATTTTTTTGATCATCAAGACACCATTGATGGAGGGAGATTGTTAATGAAATTTAGTGGTCAAAGGCCAGGGATGTTGCTAAACATCCTACAATGTACAGGAGAGGCCCCTACAACAAAGAATGATCTGGTCTCAAAATGTCAACAGTGACCAAGCTGAGAAACCATTATCTGCAAGAGACCTTTGACTTTTACATCCTAAGACCTTCAGGGATCCCTGAATTTACAAATACCTCTTTTTTCATTTTATTTTATTTTTTTTTATTTTTTTGAGACAGAGTCTCATTCTGTTGCCCTGGGTAGAGTGCAGTGGCATTATCATAGCTCACTGCAACCTCAAACTCCTGGGCTCAAGCGATCTTCCTACCTCAGCCTCCCAAGTAGCTGGGACTACAGGTACACGCCACAGTGCAGCTAATTTTTTTCTATTTTTAGTAGAGATGGGGGTCTAACTCTTGCTCAGGCTGGTCTTGAACTCCTGAGCTCAAGCACTTCTCCCGCCTCGGCCTCCCGGAATACTAGGCTTATAGGCGTGAGCCACCGCATCTGGCTGTAAAATGCCTCTTGTACTATTTAATTTCCCCATAAAACTTTTGCCTAAGAACCATCACTTTCTTAAGCCTCTTTGCTTTCTCTTTATCTCCATCATGAAAACCATCATTTTCCATAAAGAAAAAAGGTTTTTATCCCTTCGTAAGTATTACTGCTTCTAGAAGCAATAAGCAGAGAACAAAGCTACAGAGAGGTCAGATGTTAAGTCATCAGCTGGGGTCTCTTTTGTTAGTGCCCTGCTTAAAACCCTCCAAAACATCATACCCCCCTCTCCAAAAGGGATTTGCGTAATCTGACTCCAGCCTCTCGCAGCCCCTCCACTGCCCAGCTTGCTATGCTCCAGCACACCGACCTTCCGAAAGCTCCTCGGGCATACCCACCTCTTTCCCACCTTTGGCCTTTGTACCTGGAAGTCCCTTCCCTGGTCCATTGTCTGGATGGCACCATCTCATTCTTCAGGTCCCGGCTTGAATGTCACCACAAGGCCTTTCTTGAGACCCTCTATTTAAAGTGCTTTCCCATTATGCTTTGCCTCCACAGCCTGATTCTTTTCTTCATAACGCCTCTCTTAAGCTGTAATTGTAGTTTGTTTCTTGTTGTCTCTTTCTTGCTCCTTAGAATGTAGCTCCATGGGGTCAAGGCTGTGTCTGTGGTGTTCATCATTGTATCCCCAGCTCTGAGCACAGGGCCTGGCCCATAGAAGGCTCTTGGTAGTTGTTGAATAATTGAGTGAAGGAACAGAACTGAGCTAGCTAGATGGCCCACTCCTGCTCTTGCACACACTAGCCTCAAAGTGACAGTGATTGAAATTAACCCCAGCAAAAGTACAAATGAGTTTGTTGTAGACATTCACAGTTACTGTGAAAACCTAAAACTTCCCATTCAGAAGGCCAGTGATGGGCTATGTGTCCTGTGTCCCACCCAGCTGCTGCCCTCAAAATTATTCTAACAACACCACCCTGAGCCAGGACTTCCAGAGGGGAATCATAGGATAATGCTGTGATCCTTATTTGGGATCAAATTGATATTATGATGTTTAAAACTAGACAAAGACTGTCAGACTCATGTCATACACAACCTGAGCAGGGTCGGTCAACTCAGTTGAGTATTCCTGTCTTCAGGCTGTGTGCCAGGCACCCTGAGAAAGGCAGAGAGAAGTGAGACACAGACTACGGCCACAGCAAGCCTCAGATCAGTAGTGGGGAAAAGAGAAATATACCAACATCTGAAACCCAAGATAGGGTATAAGAAGTGTTATCATTCCAGGGATTCAAAGGTGGGGGGCAAGACGAATTTGAGAGACTGGGAAGGGCTTTGTGGCAGAAGGAGCATTTGAATGGGCCATGAAGGCTGGGTAGGGATTGAGGGGCTGGGAGGTGGCACCAGAGGGCTTCACACCTGTGCCAGGTGTACAGGAACTGCGGGCAGAGTGCTCTCCTCCTACCCCTCTCCTCCTTCCCCCAGCCAAGGGCACCAAGATGGGAGTTGTTCCTCCCTGTCTCTATTTCTTCAGGCTTTAAAAAAAAATCTGACTGAGGCTGGGAAAGTGGACCTCAATTTTTGTGTTTCTGATCACAAATTCGGCACATGATTATCGTAGAAAAACTTAAAAATACAGAACAGCACATCTTTGTAAGAATGGGAAGTGAAAGTGAGAGGTGGGTAGACGGTCCCAGAGATGATCTTTTTAATGATCAGCACAGGCGGTAAAGCACGCTGTAAGCCACCCGGTGTGACAGAGTACAGGACGACCAGTTGGAGCCTCCTGTAACAGACCAGGTGTGATTCATTGGAATTGTAAATAAGGACAGGAGCCAGACTTAGCCACAAAAGACTCTTCAGAAATAAAATCACTAGCACGGGGATGTGGAGGGGAAGGAAGGAGGCTGGGGCCACTGGTGGGGTGTCCGGGTGGAGGTGACCAGCAGGCACTTGGACTTGAGGTCTGCAGAATGGCTGACACTAAGAGAAACGCAGTCGTCCTTTGTCCAGCCGTGAGAGTTAAGGCCATAGGGTTGGACTGAGTTGCTGAGGGAAAGACATAGAGAGAGAAAAAGAGACAGCTAACATCAGAAGCATAAGAAAGAGAATAAAGACTAAGAAAGCCGCTGGATTTGGCAAATAGGAGGTCCTTGGTGATTTTTCAGAGTGCGGTCTCAAAAGAGTTCTGGGGTTGTAAGCCACCTAGTGTAGGAACTTGGAAATGAAGCCGGAGGAGGTAGATTGTTTCCTCAGTGAGTTTGGTGAAGCGGAAGTGAGAAGGTAATATTTTAAAAGTGTCACGGAAGAGCTTGTTAGCAGAGAGAACAAGCTAGTGGGAAGAGAGAATTCCAGAAGGCTGGGATGAGCCCAGAGGTCAGGTACAGGCCTTAGCCTCAGCAAGGAGGAAGGACATATATTCCTCAGAGACAGGCGGGGCGGAGGGTAGGGAGGAGGCAGACACTGATTTTTTGAGTTAGGAAGGAGTGAGGCTTTGGGAGCACATATCAGATGGCTTCAGTCAACTCCATAGAGTAGGAGACGGAGCCTTCATCCGAGAGTGGTCCCCACCACAGGGTCTGGGGGCTTGAAGAATGAGGTTTGGAGCAGTTACTGTGGGAAATGCTAGGAAATCCATGTCGAGAAATAAAGAAAATCTATCGCTGCCAGACCCCAGGTGAAGGAACCACTCATTTGTTGTGAGACCCGTCATGATAATTAAAAGAAAACATCTCTAGGAGCCTTTAGCAGCTTGTCTCCGGGAGCGGAGGAAGCAGGTGCTGGGCCTTATCCAAGGCCAGGGCTTAGACAGGTTAGGACAGGGAAGGGGGGATGAGGGAAGCTGGTGCAGCACATGATTTGTGGAGCTAGCCGATTGCAGCGGGACAGGAGGCCGATGACACCAAAGTGGGGGTGGGTGGGCAGAGGAGGCTGGGGGGATGGAAAGCATCCTGGAAGGGCAGGGGTTCAGGTCAGAGAGGAATTTCAGGGTTGAGATTCTTGAAAAAGGAATCATTTTAATTAACGGAGCTAGACAAGGTGGTTGGTGTGTGGGTTAGGTTTAAAACCTGAAGTCAGTGACCCAAAAAGTCACTCCAAGGTTGGTTGCCTTGGGGGAAGGGAGAGGGGGAGTGACTGCTAACTTGGGGGTGATAAAATGGAATTAGATGGTGGTGCTGGTTGCACAACCTTATGAATATTACTAAAACTCACTGATTTGTGTACTTTTAAAAGGATGAATTTTATGGTATGTGAATTATAATTCAGTTTTTTAAAAAAACACTGAAGTTGGTGTGGGGAGGTGGGTGGAGTAAGGGAAGCATGAATATCGATGTCCCAAAGGACAGTGGTGAGGAGTGGTGGAGAGGAGGCTTGAAGCACATGCTCAGCAGTCTTGGAAAAGTGGACATTTCTTTGAGGTCATTGTTCCGTGTTCATCCTTATGCCCCATCTGTGATGTTCTGCCCTCAGGAAGCCTGCAGTCCAGTTGGGCAGAGTGCCAGCATCTGTGACGCAGCTTTATGAGGGAATGGTGATGGTGACAGCAGGAATGGAAACTAAAACTGATTGTCATAGGCATTCTGAAAAGACTCGCTAGAACAAGGAGCTTTAATTGTCCAGGTGTTAATGTTTGGTTAACACCTGCAGGACCTGGCTCCTTAGTGGCTCCTTAGAACCCAGGCATAATTTTCCCTGCCTGCCTGCTTCCCTATCTAAAGTCTGGCCTTCTGGCCTCCACAGTTGTGCTATCACCCAGGGTCATCCTTGGGAGTGGTTGAGGGGAGAGGTTCATTAAGTTCTGGGCTTGAGTGTCACCTCTGTTGGTTCTAGGTTGGGCTGGTGTACATGTTTAACCTCATCGTGGGCACGGGCGCACTCACCATGCCCAAGGCCTTCGCCACTGCCGGGTGGCTCGTCAGTCTCATCCTGCTGGTGTTCCTGGGCTTCATGAGGTGAGAGGCAGTGGGCACTGTCCCATGGGGGCTGGGAGTGGAGCAGGAGGGAGTCTGCCCAGGAAGCCTGAACTTCTCTGAATTAACATGAGGGTGCTGAGGGGTGGGAAGATGTCTGGCTACCCCATCTTTAGGTCAGTGAATCCTAACCAGGGTGGCCTGGAGAGAGGAAAGTAGATACAAAGGTCTTCTGATGTCTTGTGCTAATGGAGCAGTTGTGCAACCCTGATCAGTTAAAAATTAAGACATCCAATTAGGCTTTGGAATGTGTCAAAAGGTGCTGACATGTTTCTTCCCTAGCAGGTTTGCCTCCCCTGCTATATACTTTATTAATGTTGCCATTAGTTTTTGCTCTCTGAGAAAATACCACCTAGCCACAGAAGAAGGATCTAACAAAGATTTAAGGTGATATGTGAAATCAGCTTGGAATTTAGAATTTGCTGAAGATAATTCACAAAGTACGTGATAAATGCACATATACACACGTGATCAGGCCTTAAATTCACCTGCTTTGTCCCCCCCAGCCTCAGGTACTGGGCCAGGTGTGTGGGCCTCACCAGCTGGTGCTACAGAAGAGAGTAGGTTCTACTGGACACTCTTCTGGGGATTCCACACGTACATCTGAAGTCATTCAGTGAGTGCTCCAGGCTAGGAAGGGATTTACGACTAGGCTTTTCCAGTCCCCTCAACCTGGTAGGAATCCACAAGCTGCAAAAAAGAGGTGGGCGTGCACAGTGATCACAGCTGAACAGCCACTGCTTTCCAGTCTGGGCAACATAGTGAGACCCCATCTCAAAAATAAAATTTAAAAAATATATATTTTTGAAATTAAAAAAAATGAGAAGGAACACTTGGAAACACCCTCAAGGAGTACCTCCCCTTGAGAGGCGACACCCCGTCTCTGCGTCAGGCACCATTCTAGGTGCTGCAAGTGCTTTGCTAAACTAAACAAAGATCCCTGCCCTCGAAGACTTGACTTTATTTTGTGGAGAGGCAGTAAGTCGTGAAGATGGTAAATGAGTAAATGGTAGAATAACTTGGAAGGTGGTGAGTAATACGGGAAAAAGGCAACGTGTAGCAGGGTGAGGGGATTGGGACAGTGGGGTGACTACAGTTTTAAGCAGAGCAGCCAGTGGTCACAGAGGACCACATTTAAGCAAAGATTTGAAGGGGGAAGGAGTAGGTGCCATTGAAAGGGTGAGACAGAGCTCAGTAGTTGAAGCAAACTGAGGCCTAGAAGGAACTGGATGGGATCAGAAAACACCCATGCTTTTCAGTTCCTTCCTGCATTTCTTTCGGGGGGCTTTGAGGTGAACCTTGGGATACTGTGGGCTCATTACATACTGCAAGCCCTGGCTGCAAAGAGCTCTAGAAGTCCTTGTCCTTATGTGGCTCTGCTGTCCCCTTTAAAAGACCTTCAGCACAGGCAGCCATCCATACGGGAAGTGATTATTGGGGGCCCCAGGTAGGGGCTGCCACGCCTGCTCCATGCTCAGCCCATTTATGCTTGAACATGATCAATGAGTTGGCCTTGTGTAACCATGAGAAGTCTCTTTATGCCTTAATTAAGATTGATTTTAGTTCTACTTCCCAAAAGAAGGGTAAATCTAAAGCCCTTAAAATGGTCACTTAGGCAAGATAATGAGAAACCCTTCTAGGAGGTGCCAAGGCGATTGGAATGGGAGTTTCCGGGCTGGCTGACCCCCCAGAGGGGGAGTGGGTGTGGGTTTCACTGCTGTGGGGACAAGCAGCTCCTCTCCCACCAGCCCCCTGACCTTGGGGCAGTGCGATCAGCCTGCTGGCCACTGTCAACACTCAAGGAGGGCACAGGGGCAAGTCTGGCAGCAGAGCCGTGCTTGCCTTAAGAAAGAGGAAGGTGAATGTCCGTTCCATGTTGTTTCATGGCAGGGATAGATTCACACCTCAGGTTTTATTAGCAGGAAGGCAGCCCACCCCTGTATCTTCTGTTACCAAAGCATCCATGGATTCTAGCTGTCATCTAGGTCTCTCGAGTTTCTTCAAGAAGAAAAGAAAAGATGGTTTTTCCACTCTAGTCTGACTTTTTGGCAAGCATCTGATGCCACCTCCCAATCTCGCTTTTGATTCAGGCCATAGAAATGCAAGCTTATTTTAATATTAGCCAGATTAGTTGGAAAGTAAAAAGTACTGCCAAAGAAAAACGGGATGGATTCTGGAGCCAAGTGCCCACTTTCAATTATCCATGCCTGTGCTCCTTCCATCAGTGCATGTAACTGGGAGGTGACTGCTTGTCTTTGTCCTAGCTAGGAGAGGTGGAAGCTGCCTGCTGTCCTTCCACTGCTGTGGGAGGGCCCCTTTGTGGATCAGCCTCCTCCCCCAACGTAGAGCATCATTTCGTGTCTGCCCCCAGCAGGCCCCCCTGGGTGTGCGGCGCTGCCTGCCCCGCATCACCTCTGCCCCCACTGGCTCTCTCTCGAATCATTTATTTTGCACCCCTCTCTCTCATGCATTGGAAATACATTCTAAATGCAGAGAGGGACATCTCAGCAAGCACACAAGGTATCGGGTATGCACGCTTATACTTTTTTTTTTAACCAGGTAAGACCCATCTCGAAAGTTCTCTAGGGAACAGCTCTCAGAAGAGAGAATGATCTGGTCAGGTCTTAAAATGGCTTCTCCTTTCTCCTCCAACCTCTTCCCTGCCTTTGGTGATTGACACACGGCTTCCCCTTCAGTTTCATGACCACCACCTTTGTGATGGAGGCCATGGCAGCAGCCAATGCACAGCTCCGCTGGAAGAGGATGGAAAACCACAAGGTGTGTGTGTTGCCCTTGTCTCCCGGTGGTGCCTCCATTCAGAAAAGGCAGTCTCAGCAGCCCATTCTTTCCCTCCCAATGCAAGGAGGACTCTGTCCACAGCACTACTCTGGGAGCCCCGTCCCAGAGCTGAGGCTTAATAGCCACGTAAAGCTTAGAGAACAAATGCAGCCCCTGCTGCATTCACGGCAAGGCCTTGGTCCCTCACACCCCGCCTTGGGCTAGCTCAGTTGGTCTGAACCCCTGTAGCCGGGAACTGTGCTGCCAGCTCTAACCAAGCACACCTCCACCCTCTAATGTGACAGCATAGATGTGCGGAGAGCTTCCTAATCAGATACCCTCCAGAAAGAAATAACAAAGGAAGTGGGTTTGCCTTGTCCTGGGGGTCTTCTGCAGAGTTATGTACTCCTTCTTTTTCCTTGTTTTTCCCTCCTCCTTGTCCTCCTCTTCCTCCATCCGACCATCTCCCAGGAGGAGGAAGACGACGACTCCTCCACGGCCTCAGATAGTGATATTCTCATCCAGGACAGCTACGAGCGGGCAGAGAAACGGCCCATCCTGTCTGTGCGTAAGTCTTGGGATTCTGGGCTGGCTCCCGTTTCCTTCTGGTCCACAGGGTACCCTTTTTTTGTGGAGAGGGCCCTGGGGAGCCTCCCCACAGATATCCTCTGGCACTTCCTGCCGAGAGTCACTCCCTGTGTAGGCACTGTGGTTGAGTGAAGAGAGCACAGACTTTGGAGTCCTGGGCACAGGCCTGGCCCCTGCTGGCTCTGCCACTTACTAATGTTCCTTGACCTCTGTGCCTCAGTTTCCCCCTTCTCCTGTTATTGAAATGATTAAGTGCCTAGTTCCATGCCTGGTACACACTGGAAGCTTGAGAACACATCGGCCTCTCTTCTTCCTCCCACCCTATCTCCTGCCTTGCTGGCCCTCCCTGGTCAGGCTGGGCCCGGGCCCAGAGCCCCCATTCTCCCCCTTACCCCACAAGGAGCATCCCCAAATTCCCTTTAAAAGTGTAGACTATTTTAAACTGTTGCAAGCTAATGTTTTCCCAAGTTTGAGATGCTTGGGATTTCATTAGTCTGGAGAATGCAGTGAGCTCAACACCCTCCAGAAACTCTTCCAAGTAAAAGAAGCACTTCCTCTTCCTTGTTCCTTTGGCTCCACAGAGAGACACGGATCTCCCAGCCTTTTTGAAATCACAGACCGGGTGGAAATGGGACAGATGGCCTCCATGTTCTTCAATAAAGGTAGAAGTTCTTTCTGGGGTGGGGCATGGGAAAGGGGGTGCTGGCACTTCCCTGCAGACCTGGGCCCTGGTGGTGAGGGTTCCACCTTGATGACTAGGCAGTGGGAGGAGCACATTGTCGAGCTGCCCCCAGAGCACCTGAGAAGCCACCTTGCTGACGGGCCTGTTTTTCCTGGATTCCTGTCTGCCCACTGGCATTAAGAAGTGGCTTCTCTAGCTGAGTTAGGGATCTTAGGCAGCTTTCCAATGAAGGAGGCTGGTGGATGGCTTCGCGCCTCTTGCTAGATTGCATCTGACCTTGCTGTCTCCCGGCCCATTCTGTCCAGGACAACCCCTTCTGACAGTGGTAGGGTCTGCTATGCTCACGCCTGGGTGTGTCTTCTAGTGGCCAGCAGAGGGCACTGGGAGCCCACGCCCTGGCTCGCCCTGTGGGCCTCTGAGAGCCCTGGAGTCTGGCGGTGAACCTGCCCCTTACTGGGATTTGCCTGCAACCTGAAGGGATCCACCCAACTCAGGTGTTGGGTGTTACAGGGACACCACCTTAAACCCCCATGGCAAATCTTGTTCTTTTGGAAGACGAGCTCTCTAAGAGCTCAGTTTTTAATGCCCAAACCTGTTGGTTTCCTTTGTGTTAAGAGTCAGACACATTGTCAATAAACCCTTCCCCTTGCAGCTATCTGGGAAGATTTTCTGCCCCTTTGTCAAAGCCCCTGCTTGCCAAGTGGGCTGTCCCTACCGGTTCTTTCCAGTCTTGAATGTGGCTGCACCTAACTTAGAGCTGGGGGGTGGGAGGGAGGGTGCTGCAGAAACTAGAATCTTCTTGACTGCTTTTTAGGACATTAAGCGTTCAGTTTGTCATTGGCAGTGCGACGTGACTGTTGGTCCAGAAGATTGTGGTTATCAGCCAAAAGTTGCCCGAAGGCCTGGTTCCACCCTCCCTGCTGGACCAGCCTCACGGAGGGTTTTCAGAATTCATCAAAACCAAGTGGTTATGTTCAGCCCACATCTGCGCTTTTCCTTTGTTCCATTTCTATCGCTCCCATCCTGGCAGCCTAAGAGAGCGTGTTTCCTCCTGGCAGCCACGCAAAGTCCCCTTCCAAATACAAGCTTTTAAAATAAAATGCACATTGCAGGGAGAACATATGCCTTTTAAACCTCCTTTCTCATTTTCATGTTCTGCAGTCTGCCCTGGTTTCTTCAGAATTCTAGGAACCAGTGGTTTTGTTTTGTCTTTTTTTCTTCTCCACAGACTAGACTCCTAATTTACCCAAATCTAATAGAAAATAAACACATTCATATGAGAGCAGCCTCCTTCTCCCTCCTCCAGGGTTTCTGAAGCTCAACCACAGTTGATGTTTGGGCCAGATCATTCTTTGTTGTGGGGGCCTGTCCTGTGCATTGTAGGATGCTGAGTAGCATTCCTGGCCTCTGCCCACTAGTTGCCGGGAGCACCCCCTTGTTATGACAGTCAAAACTGTCCTCAAACATTGCCACATGTTCCCAGTAGGAGGCAGGGGGCAAAATCGCTCCCAGTTGAAAACCACTGTTCTGCTCTATTCCTAACCCCCAGACTGTCAGAGTGTCATCTTCACCTTTGGCAGGGCTGCCACCCTCCACAAAAAGGCTCCCTTGGGGTCCCGGCTCATTTCTGGTAATTGGAAATATCAGGCCTAGCCATTGGTATCCTCTCAGGAAGTTCATTGATCCTCTCATTTTGTGTCTAGTAATGAAATTTATTGATCAGGGAGGGCCAATGGCAAACAGAGCTGACACCGGAGTCCATTGGCAGGTGGAGAAACGGTTGGGAGTAGGGAGGGGACACTACCTCCTCACAGAGAGCATTGGCATCAGAGCAGAAAGGCAAGCATGGGCTGTACCTGGAGCCTGGGGCAGGAGTGACAGGAAGATCCCAGGGGCTACTTTGCTCAGAGGTCAAGGCTAGCTCTGACATGCCGACTGGTGTGTTCAAAGAGCGGGCACCAGGACCCTCCTGGGGTCCTCCCAAGGATCATGTTTTCCTAGTCTTTTCCTCCCAGACTCCTAGGAGCAGAGCTGACCTCACACAGCCCAGGAGTAACATGTCCTAAGCTTTCCCCTGGGGACTCTGCAGGCTCTTCTGAGCCACCAGGATTAGAAGGCAACTGTCACTTCATTTTTCTTTATGTTCTCAGAAAAGCCAGCAGCTTGAGACCAGTGACATCAAAAACTTGAGCAATCAGTCTGAACAGGAGTTTGAGACTGGCTGTCTGGGGCCATAACTCTTAGGTTGTAGAGCCCCAGCCATTTTTTTCAGAGCTTTTGCACCGACCTTTATAGCTAGAACCATAGCACAGGTGGGATTCTTCTCCCGTACGGGATAGGACATGTTCAGAGACCTGCTGGGGTCATGAACAAGTGATAGGATTAGGACCAGCGCCCTGTGTTCCCTACTCCTAGTTCAGGCTCCTTCTGGAGTGAGGTGGGACAAGTGTCTGCCTCTACAGAGGGAGCTTCAATGTCATGCACCTTCCAGAGTGAGCACTGTCCCTTGCAAATGCTCCTTGTAAGAAGCAGGGAGTCAGTTTGGAGCACCATATCTCCCCAGCACACTAGGCCACCCGGTGCTTGGTGATCAGTCAGATTCAGAATGAGGCCCTTGGCCTTTGGAAATCAAGGGCTTTTTACCCTCTGGATTTTGCTCTGAAAAGCAGGGCCATTTCCCATCCTTTCTTCAATAGCAATCACTTGTCTTAGAGCCCTGTGTTGGCTGCAGGGGGGGCCCTGGCCCAGACACACTCTGGGGTTCAGGTTCCTGACTCAGGGCAGCTCTCCTCCCCTCACCCCCCCAACTGTCCTGAGAGTGAAGGCACCTCTGGTTCCTCCCAGCCAGGCCACACCATGCCACGCCTCACACTCACCTTGCGCCTGTCTGGATTTGAAATCTCTTTGGCCTTCCGAGCCCTGCTGAGTCCTCTCAGGTGAAAGTCATAAGCTGACGTGTCTCCTGTCAGCATCACTGTATAGCTAGCCAGAACAAGAAATAGGACTTTGGGGTCATTTTCCCACTTTTTGTAGAAAGTAAAGCACTTGGAGAAGCTATGGAAGAGGTAGAGATTTAGTCATCAAAAAAGAATGCAGACATCTCTTTCTGGCTCCCTGACTGATGGCTTTGTTCCTTTCAGTGGGGGTGAACTTGTTCTATTTCTGCATCATCATTTACCTGTATGGGGACCTGGCCATCTATGCCGCAGCTGTGCCCTTCTCCCTCATGCAGGTGACCTGGTGAGTATCCCCTTCGTCCCCACACTGGCTGTAGCCAAATTGGCTTCCTCAGCCAGTCAGGGCAGGGTGTCCGGGGGAGAAGCACAACACTGAGTGAGTCCAGCAGTGTCTGAGGAATGTAGATGCCCAAGGCCCTTCTCTACACAGACTGCAGCCAGCTGTGCCTTCTGTCTCCTTTCCTGCCCCATTGGGAAAACGGCTAGGGTTCCCACCAAGGGCTCCTGAGTCGTCGGGACATGGTGCTACAGGAACAGGTGGGGTGCATCCTAAAACAGGCATCCTAAAGTGTGGTTTTGAAAAGTCAGATTTTGGCACTAATGCAGCTGTGCAGGCAGTGGCTTCTGTCTCCCGCAGCCAAGTGGGGTGGCCACACCAAGGCCAAGTCTGCCATTGTTCTCTCTCTATCAGCAGTGCCATTGGCAACGACTCCTGTGGCGTGGAGGCAGACACCAAATACAACGACACTGACCGGTGCTGGGGGCCCTTGCGTCGAGTGGACGCCTACCGCATCTACTTGGTGAGTGTCCTCACCTCTGCTCCCCAGCCCAGCCTGGGTGGCCGAGGGCATTTGAATCACCTTCACTTCCTGGTAGACCCTTTCCCCGAAGAGGAGGGTCTACACACCTCCACATTCTGGCTAATTACTTGGGCCTTGGCCCCAGGCAGAAATGGATCGTGTAGCTTATTCTAGCCACAAAGGGTCCTGGCAACCAGGCCTCAAAGTCATATGTGCTTTGGAGTTGGCATTGAAGTCATTGCCAGCTCCTGGGCCATGGCCTGTCGTAAACTTAGCTCGGGCTTTGAGGGGCACTCTTAGTAGAGTTATTTAAGAGTGCCAGATCTCATTTTCCAGAGACTTCCCATATTTCCACCTTAGTCCTGGCCAGCACAAGTGCATATGGTTAGATGTGGGGTCTTTTGACTGGGCAGGAGGCCTGAGCCATCTTACAGGTGACCCTGACCATAAACAAGCTCTCCAGACAGGAAAGGATCAGCCCAGCGATCTTTCTGTCTTCCCTTCTCCCAGTGGACAAGAGAAGATGAATCTCCAGGCTTGTTCTTGATTGCTTTGTACCACTGGGGGGTGGGGAGCTGAATAATATGCCAGATGGGTCTTCGATAATAAGGTACAAAACCAGAGGCAGGACTCAGAGATGTTTTCCTTTAACTTTTGCAGTATCTATTAATATTCCCTGCTTCCTTTTGGTCCTCCTCAGCCCTGATACAGATTTAGGTACGCTAGGTGACACAGTTTGACAAGTGGCCACTTTGCTGATTTCTGGGGGGAGGCAGGGGCCAGGACAGAGCCAGCCTTTTTGGGGAGCTGACCTTTGGGCTTAATCGTCCCTATCCTGGCAAAGGTTTCCACAATCCCTGCCAGCTGTGTTATTTGGGTCTGGATTTGTTAACCCCAAGCGCCACTGAATATTTTTTTTTTGCCTTCCCAGTCCACCCTGTAGACCTACTGGAGAAACCCTGCAGCTTAGGCAGTGGTTTTCCTCTTGGCATCACTGGAGCAGCTGGATGATGGTCTGTGCTGCTTCTCTTGCACATTCAGCTGTGCCTGGGAATTTGCCTTTTAGTAGAATTGTATTCTCAGTTCCCCCATTGTAGGTCCAGTGAGAATGTGGTAGCAAGTTAATTGCCTAGCACCCATCTCCACCCTCCAAGCCTTGGGGTGGGCAAAGGAACTGTGTGGCAGCGGGAGAGCCCCCGAGGGACTGGCAGCACAGCTGAAGCCTCATTAGCCTCTTAGCATTTCAACGAACTGTGATTGATAAAATTAGCAAAAGTATTAGTAAGGCCCCATCTGGATCTCTCACCCAGCAGGTGGGCAGAAGGAGGGGATGGAGGAAGAGGGTCTGAGTGGCTCCACACAGGAGCATGTCCAGGGCAGAGCAGCCACAGAAGAGCCACTCTGGTGCTGCTGGAGTCTGTGTGGGCCCGCCTGGCACACTTCCCCCACCCACCAGCAAAATAGATACCGAGCGCTGGGAATATTGGCTGCTGCCATTTGCCTGGTAAATTATTTAGAAGCATTATTCTTGCCTTGTTAAATTGTTCCTTCACTTACTCCTATAAACTTTCCACATGATGGAAGTCTCCCTTCCTGAATTTCAATAACTCTCTGCCCGAACAGAAGGAAGCCTTCAGGAAAGCAGACGGGCATTAATTACTGCCTTCATTGCCCAGATATTGCACTTATAACTCATAGAGCTAATTGCCACCAGAGCCTGCAAATGCTACAGAAACAGGAAGCAAAGGCTGAAGAACAGCAGCAGGGACCCGGGCTGCCCATGACAGCCTGTTCTCTCTGGGCACTCCTTCCCGCACACCCCAGTCCCCTGCTGGGGGCTTCAGTTTGCCCAGAAGGCTTTTGGTTTTCGTGTGATGATGGCATCTTCCCCCATCGAGACTGCCCTGCAGGGCTTATCCCTGTTGTCTTCATAAATATCAGGGGAACTGGATGCCATCATGTGGCCTCTCCGGTCCCCAGGGAGGAGGGCCATCCTTTCCCATTGCACCCTAGTGATTCAGGTTCAGGAGATTGTCGGTCCCTTCTAGAGACTCTGCTGTGCATCTCGCCACCAGCAGTTTCTGATTTTGCTGCCAGCCAGACTTCACTCAAAACGTTCAACAAGGCAGTGAGCATGTGGGGGGAGGATCTAGAGCACCTGCCTACCCCTGCATAGATCGTCTGTCTCAGGTGGATAATGCCCTTACCTGGCCGCATTTTTAAAAGGGCCTGGTGATACTCAGTTCTTCATTGCTATTCTGGGACAGCGTGTTCTGGGGGATAAAGGTACAGGCTTTTGTATCATGGTCTAATTTTCAGAAAGTCCTCTGGAAACGAGCTCTTCTGTTTCTTCCCAGGAATGCTCCTGAGATGCACACAGACAATGAAAATATTTGGTGTAGTGACTATCCCCAGAGGCCAGCGTGTGTAGTAGTATCATGATTGCATACGAGAAGGGAGCTTTCTCTACCAGCAGCTACCAGTTGCCTCCTAAAGCCCTTGACCTTAACAAATGGAAAATTCCTCCCCCACCTTCTCGCACCCTGCGAACCCCATACGCGTTCTGTGATTCCCAGTGCAGCTGATATGAGTCAGTTTCTCCCTCTCCTTCCTTGGAGTTGCCACAGAGCAGGGTGCTGTGGGGAAGAGGTCCCCTGAGTTACTTGGTGCTTCCCATGGGCTCTCTGGGGTGTCCCAGCAGGCTGCTGCAGCTGGAGCCACCAGTGACCTGGGCCTTGTTATTAGGGTGTGTGAGGGTTATCTTCAGCATTTGCTTTCAACTGCCCTTGGATCCTCAGACCCCACCACCCCTCCCTTCTGCACCTTTGAAGAACCAAATTGGAAAGTGTCAGATGCCCCAGCTCTTTTGAGCAGGTAACCTCGCTTCCAGGCTGGGGAGCATCTCTGGATCCTTTCTGCAGGGTTCCTCCAGCTCTGGTAGGGAATGCAGTCAGAAGTTGGCATTTCCTTCCTTCCTATACAGTGCAAAGGAGCCAGGGACCCCTGGTGAAGTGGTAGGATTGTGTGGGAATAAGTTCCATCCGGGACTCAGACTGTCCCAAGTGTCTGGGACACAGGTGTGCGACACCCTCCCCAGGGTCAAGGGCAGTGCCCAGCACTCGTTTGCACTTCCTCATTCCTGAAGCACCTCCCAGCCCTTGCCCAGGACTCATCCCTCCTCCTAGAGAATGTCAGAGGGAAGCCTTGAGGGGACAGTGGGGACTCCCTGTGTGCTGAAAGCTTCTCGCCGTTAGGAAGAGTGAGTGGTATCCGCCACTTACAGGTGGACAGATGCTGCTGGGTTGCAGGCGGCCCAGCAGGCACCGGCCAAGCAGAGCCGGGAGCACAGATGGCAGAGCGGAGCTTATCCTGGCTGGAAACCCAGCCACAAACTGGCCATGTTGAGCAGGGGGCCCCTCATTGGCTGCCTTGGGACAGAACAAGGTCACCCTGGCTTGCCATCCTGCCTTGAACACAGGAGCTGTGAGATCTACCTCCGGGACACAGGTGACTTTTGAGAGAGAAGCAGCCTGCAAGTACCTGGCCAATGACCTGCCATCCTGTGCAGGTGGAGGGAGTCCTTCCCAGGCTCCCTCTGGACACCCCTTGAAGAAGTCAAGGGTGAAGGGGGAGTTCTGTCTGCCAGCCTCTCTTCTTAGAGGAGTAGGTCAGTCAGATTCAGGCTCAAGTTGACATTGGAAGGGTCCTTTCAGGCTTTCAGGAACAGCCGTTTTGTCTCTCTCTGCCAGGAGACCATGTTTTCTGATTCCATCTTGGCTCCATCTCACATAGCAACACTGGCCTATGAAATGGTGTGCAGTCCCCTTTTCAAAACCAAATGGTCTCCTCCTAAAATATCTCAAGGAGAAAATATCCTTTTTGTGAAGGGTTGGAAAAGGGAGTAATGAGCCCGCGTGGCAGTGCCACGCAAGCTTTGAATGTTCCTCCCTACCTCGGGTTATCTTAATGTCCGTGTAACAAGCTCCCGGTAACTTTCACATTTCTGATTGAGGGCTCCCAGCCACACAGTAAAGTATGTGATGTCATATCATTTTATAGTGGAGAAAACTGAAACTCAGAGATGGTGGCTTCCCCAGGGTCACAGAGCTGAAGCAGACAGCAGCTCACCTCTTTGAACTTGGTCCTCTTGCCCCGGTGACACTGACTTGCTCTGCTTGCCTAAGCCTCAGTTCTGCAGGCTCTGCTCGAAGGGCGGCCTCCACCGCAGTGCACAGAGGGGGCCAGGGAGTGCCTGTTTGTCAGCTCTGGGAGCTTGACATTTGCAGAGGGCTGGGGCAGCACTGCCTGAGCGTGGTGTCTGGTGAGTGATCTGTGTTTGCACATCCAGCCTGTCGTTGACTTGATTGACGTGCTATCTCTTGTTGCCACTCACTCCTGGACGGTGAAGCCGACTTTTCTTGGGTACTCAAGTAGTGTTGGAATTAAGTGCCTCTTCCCAAGGACATTTCCCTCCCCTGCCATGGTCTCTGTCTGTTCTTTCAGCATCAGCCACTGTGCCCTGGGGCTATGGCATCTGCTAATAAGTGGGTCACTGCTGCCATCACTTGAATATTTATTCTTACCAATTCTGGGGCAGAAGGTGGCCTAGAGGCCTTCAGGACCAGTGAGGAGGGAAAATTAAAGTGAAGCAACAAGTTTTGGGAACAGCAGTGACTTCACAGGACTTGGGCACTCTCAGGGACACTGTGGCCCATCTCCAGGGGTGCCACTCATGTTGTTTCCTGTGGCAGTGGTGCCCCCAGAGCACAACTCTGATAGAATACGGGTGAATGCCACCCCCAGATTGGTGCAGTGTCAGGAACCTGGATGAGAGTGAAGCGTGGTTAGACAGGAATGGTGGGCCCACAGGAGGGCCAGGCATGAGCTTTGACAGGATAAAGGAGCTGTCTGTCGGGGGGAGTCTAATGGATTGGCCCCATCCTGAAACAGAGCCCAGAACATAGGCAGCCAGCAAGAGTTTCCCTTCTCTGGGCAACTCCTCCACCTTCCTGTCTGGCTCACATGAGCTAGGGCTCAGCCTAGCACCAAATCAGGACATATTAGGAGGTCCTAGGTGCCTGGGACTGGAGTGTGTTGCTTACAGGGCCTGGGGCATGCAAGTGCCTCCCTGATGGGATGGTGACCTCGTGGGGACCTCCTGCTCTTTCTTCTCTCTCCAACACGCTTCTTGTCAGCTCTTCCTCATTCAGAGACTTCAGAAAGGTCAGATTTGTTTTGCCTTTCACCCTTTCCTCCCCACTTACCCATGGAAAGATGCCCGTCACAACTGGGGGGCACCACAGGTACAGTGAGTGGAGCCATTGCGACCCGTGCCTATGCCCACTGCCGCCGGGGGCTGGACTTGGTGGGCATCAGGGTGTGGCCATGAGCCTCAGGGAGGATGCATGTCCTGGGGCCCAGTTTGTCTGCACACGTGCTGAGCCCTCTGATGTCGGGTCTCAAGGAAGAATGTATTTCTTCCCTACTCCCCAAAAACATACATACCTGCTACCCATACAGGAGGTGGGAGTTTGATACTGAGTGAACTCTAACTGCAAGCACTGACCGCGCTCATATTGAGATGACTGACTTCAAAGGATTAGCTTGTCTCTTTCTTTTTCAAGGAAATCAATAATACAGGACAAGCCTGTGTTTTTCTTCCTTTCCCTCCCCCCAGGGAGCTGTCTATATATCTTATACCAGGAGTGGCTTCTTATCTTTTGGTATGCTTTCCATCCCCCCACCCCAGCCCTTTCTAAATGAAATTCAGGTTACCTGTCACTCACTATGACACTGTGACTTGTCTTGCTGTCTTCTGGCCAGGGACCCCATGAGCACCCACCACCCCCACCTCTGCTGCTCCTGTCTGAGCATGGCCTCCAGTCTACCCCATACCTGATCAGCTGCTTCCTGGCATTGTCCCAGACCAGCCCCAGACCAGCCCCTCACCTTGCTGAGGACACCTGGGGGCACCTCCCTGAGCCACCCTGTGACTACCTCCCCATCCGTCACCCCCAATGCCTCTGAGTGTTTGGCCCAAGCTTCTTCCTCCCGCTCAGTAAGAGGATTACTGTTTTTATTTTTAATGTAGCTCTCAGGGACATGGGTTCTGTCCACTAGCATTAAGCCCACCATCCATCACACCCCACAGTCTGCCATGGCCATGGCCCATACCTGACACACCCGCTTAGAGGACAATGCTTAGTGCCCTGTGTTGCCACCTCCACGGTCACAGAACAGACACCAGGTTGTGGGACCCTGGATCACAGGGCAGTAGAGAGTGGTTTCTTCTGGACAGTCCCTACCACTCCCTCCCCCAAGCCTTGGAAGCTGCTCATTGGCCTGTGCTAAGGTCCTGGGGGCAAAGGGATCTTGTGCTCCTTGTAAGCTGCTGGCCCTCCACACATGGCTGCTTGGGGGTCTGTCTGGCCCTGGTAGAATGTGCAGGTTGAGTATCCCTTACCCTAAGTGCTTGGGACCAGAAGGATTTTGGATTTTTTCAGATTTTGGAATATTTGCATTATACTTATGGTTGAGCATCCCAAATCCAAAAATCCAAACTCCAAATGCTCCAATGAGCGTTTCCTTTGAGGATCATGTCAGCGCTCAAAGAGTTTCAGATTTTGGAACATTTGGGATTTGGGATTTTCGGATTTGATTGCTCAGGCTGAACCACATTTCTCTACCTCCATTTCTGTTGTCTGGAAAGTAACAAATAGAGCTTTGCAAATACCACTTGCCCTAAGCAAGCCAGCTTTACTGCTGGACACGTGGGGACGTGGCCATTTAACTTACTGGTCGCTCATCCTTTACTCCGCCCCTTCCTCAGTTCACCCAGGAGGTGAGCTGAGGTGGGAGATGATCTGTGTGCCATAACCTTGCCCCCCACACACACCCCCAGCATACTCAACTCTTAAGAAACCCTATTATATGAAAATCCAAATGTATAAAACAAACTCAGGGGGGTAATTACTTATTATAAAGTGATTCCTTACTTTACAGAAGGTCTCGCTGCAGGCTTCCCTTAAGTACTTAGTGTTCCTAGTGCATTTAAAATGTTATTCTGTGAAAATTAAGTATTTATAAATAGAACTTTAGGAGCCCTTCTCTTGTGTAAAGGAAGGTATCTTTGTATTAATGTGCAAAGGTGCAGAAACCCAAAGCCCAGTTCATGTAGCTGGAGAAACAGGCAGATGGGAGGTTGGGGTGGACATTGTAAACAGCCCACCTAAGAGAAATAACCAGGGACACCCGCACCTCCACTCCCACCAACATCCCTGAGTTGGGAAAGCTTCATTAAGTATATACCCATGGCCCACACTCATGAACAGGCCAGTTTGGTTGGGAAGTTTCCAAATAGGTCTCCGTGGGGAGTGTGCATCCCTGCTGGGGACCTTCTGCACTGAGCTTTTTCAGGACCATTTTTATGCATGCTTCACACTGACCCCAGTCAGACTCTGAGCTTGAGACTTGAGGCATCCTTGTTCGTGAGTAACGCAGTCAGGGATAAAAACCTGGTGTGCTTGGCTTCCCAAGCCACCTGGGCTGATCCTGGCCACTGACCCGTGTGCACGTCTCCAGTCATTCACCTCAGGAAGTTGGGCCCTGGGCGGATTCCCAAAACTCAAGACCTGGGCCATTCCACAGTCTGCAGCCCCCTCTGCTTCCAGAGTTCCCATTTCTGGGCAAAGAGCTAAAAATAACTTTGTATTTTTAAGCATATGCCCTGGTTGTTGATCTATACACACACACACACACACACACACACACACACTTTTTTTTATTTGCTTCATTTCACAAAAAAAGGTACCAAAAAAAAAACATGGCCAATGGAATCCAGCAACCTCCCAGTAGTTGTAGAGTAATATGGAGTGTTCTTAAATGTTTTATACTACCTAGAATGAAAACTATCTATGCCAGACTATTTTTCTTCTCCTGCTCCGTGTCTGCCTACTCCTTCTATCCCATAGATCAGTCCATGGCATTTGTGGTGGCCCTGCTGAGTTTTCTGAGCCTGTGCTACTCCCTGAACGATGCTCGCTTTCTGTTACAGGGTGCATATTATAAGCAGACACTAGTGTCTTTCTAAATAGAGTCCCAGGGCCCTGGCAGTAATTGTTCAATTAAATAAAGTGCTCACTCTCAAGTAATAACCAAGCTCCTCTGTGTGGCCAGTGTCCCAGCCAGCAGCACTGGCCCTGCACACTGACTCAAAAGCAGCACCTGTGTGCAGAGAAGAAATAGCTGGGTGCATGTTCTCCAATGCACCCTGGTCCTGAAGAGGAAGAAGGAGCTACAGAACCCCAGAGGGTTTACAGCCAGCAGAGAGATGCATGGAACTCGGGTGTGATGGATGTTATACAGAGCTGAACAATTAGAGTGTGTATTAATGATGACATCAAATTGATTAGCATGAGCTCAGGATGTCTTGTGCATTAGTGAAGAGTAGGCCAAGATTCATTTTAATATGCCTCCAGTGTGAAGGGAGGTGCTGCCAAGGGTGTTGGTAAACAGATGCCATTTGTGAGTGTGAATCTAGAAGGAAGGGTCACAAACCACCACAGGGCATGTTTAGTTTGGCTATGGCAAGAACTCTCTTTAGCCACAGATTGAGACATTCTCAGAAAACCTTGATGGGAAGAGAATGCAGGGCCCAGCATTGAGTGTCAGGTGCTGACCGAGGCTGAAAGGCCCCTCTGTGCTATAATGTCCAAGCATTTCTGGCTCTTTCCCCCTCACTGCTGCAGAGAGGCTGTGCTTCACCTGAGAAGCAGGTAAACAGTCTCTAGGAAGACTTCCCAGCTGGTCCCCTTCCCCTAGATCAGGAACAAGAGCCTCAACTCTGTTTCTCAAAGTCTGGTTCCTGGACCACTGGCATAAGAATATGTTCAGGCCCTTATTAAAAATATAGATTTCTGGGTCCTGAGCTAGACCTAGTGTAGAGGATTCTAAGGTCCTGAGGCTCAGGAATCTGCATTTCCAACCAGTTCTAAGGGATGATTCTGTGTGCTCTCCCCTTTGACAAATCCTGCTGTCCAAGGACCTCTCACAGTGGAAAATGATCTTGCCAGTGCCCAGTCTTCCAGGGAGAGTCCCACTCTGGTCTTTGTTCTAGGACTGCTTCCCAGGGCACACAGTGGAGGCAGCAGTCAGGAGCTTCCTGTGCCTCCCTCTTCCAGGGAAAGGGGAGTGGCCAGACCAGCCACAGGTCCCCAGCCTAGTGTAGAGCATCCTGGGGTCAGCACCTAAGGTGCTTTTGGACGTGCAGGGAGCAGTCTTACCCCTCTCTGGTCAGGCTGTTTTCAGACTGAGTGTCCATAAAAGAAAAGGGGCTCTGTGATATCCATTTGCCAGGGGCTGCTTTGCTACTTGAGGCTGACAGGTACCTCCCGTGTTCCTGGTGGAAGATGCTCTAGGCTTCCCCTGTAGCTTCCTCTGAAGCTGCTGGCTGGGGGCTCCAGACCCCACAGTGTGCAGCCCCCTACAGAGGAAGCTGGGGGGTTGTTGGTGTAATTTCTTATACCCAATTGGACAGGGCTCCTTAATCAACTGGTTTGACGTGCTATCTCCCTTCCGTCCCCGCCTCCAAGGTTACTCAGTTCCCAGTCTATTTTGAGGCCAGACGTCATCAGGGAAGGGGTGGAGCTAGCTCAGCCTGTGCAGCCCTCAGTAGGGCTCCCGTGTTCTGGGCACCTGACTTCCTCCTCTCCCTCCCTCCCTCCCTCTGGCCTGGCGTGGAGCATTCCCACCGCCATAGCTCTTCCTGCTCAGAGAGCACGGAATGGGAAGGGAAGATGCCGAGGGCATCTCAAGTGATCACCTGGCACCTGTTAGTGAGCATCACACAAACAGCAGGCATTTGAGGCAACAGAGGACAATGGCTCTGCCTCCTCCTATTCCCCGGGCAGGGGATTGAGGGCACCAAAAGCAGTCAGATTCTAGCCAGTTGCTGAAGACGTGAACAGCCTGCAGGTTCTGAGGCCCGCAGGGCACACACGTCACCACCCCTGAATGTGTTTGAACACTTTCATTCCTGATGGAATCAGGGGGTTGGGGGTGTGGGTGCTTTTTCCCAAGGGAGCTGAGGGGCTAGATGGTAGCCCAGAGGGTCCCCCTCCCTCTGTCACTCACAACACAGCCCACCTGTTGCTGTCATGCCCTCCTGTTCTTAGGACCTGTAAGTTCCAAGGTGACCCCTAACCAGGCTCCTACAGTGGCTCCCCAGCTTCCTCATTTACATGAGATGATAGTATAATTTAACCCAGGTTTACCCAGGCCCAGCCTCTCGAGGCATGGCCATGGGGGAAAATAATGCTGTGTACCTGTCTTCTCCCGCTTCCTTGACATCCAGCATAAATAAACAAGACAAAGAGCTGGTTTTGTGGAGAGATTTCAGTAGGTAAAAAGTAAGAGCCAGTAAAGCAAGCCCATGGTACCCAGAGTAGTTTTGGTCTTTGCATCTGTTAACTCCAGCGAGGAGAGCTAGGAAGAAAGGTGGTTGCTCCCCTCTGGAGCTCTCAGACTCCACTGCCCTTTAGAAAAGCCCCACTTTCCCCACGATCCCTGTCTTCCTCTTGCCGTAGGGGGTTTCTCTGGTGCCTGTGCTAGACCAGTGCACGTTTCTTCCTCCCTGTCTCCCATTGAGCTCCTTGGGAGACCATCCACCCACCTGAACCCACAGGACGGGAGCAGACTCCCGCTGCTCTCCCCCTCCCCCACCCGCACGCCTGGTTCCAAGGATTAAAGTTAAAACCTCATCACGTTAGAGCCAAGTCGTCCCCTCCTGGTCCTGTGGCACGAGGACAGCCTTGGAGCCCGGGCGGGCACTTCTTCGTGCAGGGTGCTGCTTGCCACAGCCCCCTTCCCAGAGTCCAGGCCCGGCTGCCTTATAGCAGGATTGCTCCAAGGTCATGAAAATTTTGTTTCTATTATTTCAGTCTTTCAAACCAGACTTTAGGTAAACCTGACTGCCATTTCCCTGTTTAAAACCCCCTAGAAGCTCCTCTCCAGAAAGCAAAGTCTAAAGTCCTTCATGTGGTATGGTCTGCCCCAGTCTTCTTCTGGAGCCTTCTCTCCACCATTGCCCCACCCTCACTGGTCGGTGTCCTCCAAAGATGCAAGGCACTTTCACGACCTGGACCCTTGGCATGCCTTTGCCTTGCTTCAGAGTCGGATGGGCATTCCCTTACTCCACACTGAGCTTGGGTCCCTTCCTCTGAGCTCCTTCTGTGGGCCACGCCTATTCTTTCCCCACCCCCTGCTGTGGCATTAATTGGACTTTATGGTTATTCAGTCAGTTGGCCTCATTGTGAGCTTCTCCAGGGCATGGGCCTCATCTTGTACATCTTTATATCTAGAGCCAGCATGGCGCCTCCCACAGAGAAATTGATCCCTGAATGTGTGAGTGACAGAGACCACTTCTGGGTGGGCACTGCTGCTGGATCTTTGGCTGGGCATTGGCATACATCCCTCCCACAGCCCTCAGGCCTGCTGATGGCCAGGGCTCCCACAGCTGGTGGCCAGACAGACTCCATGCACAGCTGGCCCCTCCTTTCCCAGAGGGGCAGATCATCCACTGGTCATCACCACCAGGACAGATTCTCGACCTCAGCAAGGGTCAATGCACCCCTGTCTTTGCGGGCTGAAGTAGAGGGGAGCAATTAGAAGTTGCCCACATGCCATGAAACTGCAGACGGCTGACCACCCGTCTCTTTCTCTGCCACCTCCTCTTTGCACCTGCAACGCAAGCAGTGAAGTACTACAACAGGTGTCAACTCCAAAGTCAGGTATTTCTCCAGGCAGAGCTCCCGCCCTCCCCACCGCTGCCATCTACCCCCGCTTCCCACCCCAGCTCCTTGCATAATGTCTGTAAGGCTCTGCTAGCTCAAGGTCAGACCCCATGGTCATTTCACCTGGATGTGTGGGTGCGGGGTTCCATCTCTCTCCGTAATGCCTGTGAGGAGCCGGGCTGTCCTTTATAAACCCTGATGGCTTATAATCATTAAGTCAATGACTGTGTGTGTTTTCTACAATATTTATCTTTTCTCCCCCAAACCACAAGGGTAGCTTTGGCACCAAATACTTGGAACTCTGCCACCACCAGGTACCATCTGGCTTTTCAGCTGAGAAAGAGATCACACAGGCACACAGGCCTGTCCTCCAATGAGGGGGTGAGGGAGGCACCGGCCAGGGCAGGCTGAGGCCACTGGGCCAGCCCTCCTTCCCCAAGGGAGCCAGCCTTGACGGGGCACAGAGGGGGTGGCGGAAGAGGCAACCCTTTCTTTAGGGTGTAAGCAAGTGGGGCAATTAAGTTCTCTAAAGAGAGAATGGGCTTTGGATAGAGATGACCTGGTGCTAATCCCTGCTGCTTCTAAGTAGTTGTGAGATTTGGGACAAATTATTTAATCCCTCAACCTCAGTTCCTAAAGTGGAGATGATAACCAAGGCACAGGGTGTCAGGATTAGGAAGAGCTCTCATATGGATGATGCTGCTCTGTCTGGGCGCTCAGGTGGTGTTCAGCAGTGCTGGTCCACCTTCAGGTTCTCTGGGCCTCATTCTTCCTGCCCCCAGGGCAAAGCCTTCTCTGGAACAGTCTCAGAGGGAGTCTCGGGAAGCTTGGAGAGTGTGGGTGGAGAAGGGTGAGGACAGCGCTCTCCCTCCCTGCCAGCAGCATCCCCTCAGAGCTCAACCCCTGTACCAGGTGTGTGGGACTTGTCCTGGCTCCCAAGGCTGGGGCTGGGAGGGACTGTGACATAATGGTGAACTTAGGTACCTGGGGGCCATGGCATGTGTTCTGGAGAGACAGAGGCTCCCACTGCAGCGGACGCAGCGTGTGGGTGGTTTCCCAGTGGTGCACAGTCAGGCCATCTACCCAGTGTGGCAGGAGCCCTCCAGTGGTCAGTGACATTGGCCCCCTCCTGAGTGGCTCCTTCTCCCACACACAGGCCCCTAGTGAGCAACACTCCACTTGCTAAGAGAAGTTTGGGGTAGGTTTCCTGACCTTTCTTTTTCACCATCTAGAGATTAAGGAGAAAATATGCTTTTTTTTTTTTTTTTTTTTTTTGCCTCCCGGAGTTCCCATAAAGATAAGTTACAAACTTAGGTCTCCAAGGAGGTCAGTATCCCATCTAAGTAGGGGTACGGGGTGTTCAGAGAAGGTGGTTCAGAAAAGGAAGTTATGTGGGTTTTTCTTGGATCTTTTTCCAGTTGCCCTGAAAAGGGAGAAGCAGAGGTTTGAGGAAGGGACCTGGGGATATTTTGAACTGTCAAACATTTGGAGGTGGCTTTTCAGTTAGTGTGTTTGGAGAGTAACAGGAGCAAACCCAAGAACTGCCTATTTGCTCCTCACTGACAGGGCCAAGTCTGAGCAGGCAGGGCAGCATCCCCCAGGCCCCTCAGGACTCACTGAGTGGTGCCCCAGTGGCCCTGGACTGTTCTAGGTTCAGCCCTCCTGTGGTGTCCAGCTCTCCCATCCCTTCTCAGAGCTGGCACAGATGAATCCAGGGAGCTCTCATCCTCCCCTGTGCAGCCCGTGGCACAGCAGCTCCATGCAAGAGGCTCTCTTGCATTCTTTTCCATGCTGCCCCCTTCCTAGCCTCAACCAACCAAATCTGCATCCTGCGTTCTGACCCTGCAACAGCCAGGGCCATCGACGTACAGGGGCCATTCAGGAGCCCCAGCCCCATAGGTCCAAAGGGGCAGCATCGCATAAAAGAGGGCAGCCACCCGCTCCTTTGGCTTCTCCCTGAAATCATCCTTCCAGGCTCCCTGGTGTCCGAGTCGAATAACATTTTCGACCAGTCTTAGCAAAGGTTGTTCAGGCTCTGCCTCGTTGGCCAGTCTGCATGTGCACCAAGTGTACCGAGAAGGTGCCTAGAGTCCATCCTCAGCTCAGTTAACCAGGTGGGGGGACACATCTTTCCTTCTGACCAGCTCCTGGTTGTTGAACTCCGGCTGGTGGACTTGGTTTCTTTCTCTGTTCTGCAGCTCAATGGCTTTAGAGCTTCAGAACTCCCTGCTGGGATCTTTACTTTGGGCTCATTATTGCCTTTGCATGGAGGCCTGGAGTCCTCCTGCCAGCACAGACTTGCCTTTGATGAGAGCTGCAGATCCAGCTCCTCTCCACTCATTCAGAATGGGGCTGAATGGCTTGGCATGAGCAGGTACGGCCTCCCACTGAAGGATGTGGTGAGGTAGCAGGACTCATGGAATTGACCGCTGATGCTCAAGAAGTGCACACTTTAAAATGCTCTAGGCAGCGACTGCCCACTGTATCTTCATTCGTCACCTGAGTCTCTCAGTCTTTCAGTCCATCCAGCAGGTCTCCCAAGGACCTTCTCGGCGAGGGATGTGGGAGGGTCGGGGGGAACTAGAGACAGTGAGCCGTGACAGCTCGCTCAAGCTGCGCATCCTGGCAGGTGTTGGGCAGACACCGATCACTGCTGCAGAGTGGGGAGGTACGCAGGAGGCAGCCCGGCCTCCCTCCGTCCTCGTCACTCATTCTGCACCAGGTAAATGGTATGTGAGGGTCGGTGGGGAAAGATTGGCATCCCCATTATGGTTGGGTTGATGTCTAGAGCCCAGCAGCCTGCCTGGCACAGGTCCCCTCTCCCACAATAAGACTCCTCACAGTCTCTGGGTCAGCCCACCCCTGGACTCATCTTCAGGAAGGGCGCGCTCATCCTCTGCCCTGGGGGAGAATGTTTCTGAAAGCTCTTCCTTGCACAGCTAGCTCCAAAGTGCGATCCTTCTGCAGAATCAGACGACCTCCTCTAGATGGCATGGTGCCTCTCATTACAGAGTTTTGGCAAACAGGCTGTGACGGCAATTGGTTGGATTTGGTGCACACACGTTGCTGACACAGTTTCCAACACGGCACCTGTTCTTTCTCTGGCAGTCATCCTCTGCATGGTGACTGATCCTTCGTGTTTGGTCGGGAACAACTTGAACTCTCCTAAGGAGCATTTGGACCATCGTTGAACTTGGGTGGAAGTGTTGGAAGTCAAATTAGAATAGTATTGACTTATTTTTTGGAGGGAGGTCCTTGCTTGGCTTCAGTAGTGCTATATTCCCCTACCTGGATATTTGGAGGACAGATGGGGTGTGGTGGTAACTTGGTGTGTGCTGACACTTGTTGGGGTCAGAAAGCCAAAGCTAATGTCTGTTGAATGTCTTCAACATGTAATGTGCTTTGAGAAGTTCAGTAACTCGCCAGGGTCTCACAGTTGTCAGGGACAACATCAAGAAGCAAATCTCTGCCCTATCCATGTGACCCCACAGCCTAT
This sequence comes from Daubentonia madagascariensis, assembly GCA_023783475.1. Classification (NCBI taxonomy): domain Eukaryota; kingdom Metazoa; phylum Chordata; class Mammalia; order Primates; family Daubentoniidae; genus Daubentonia; species Daubentonia madagascariensis. The sequence continues at coordinate 6,762,133 of JAKFHU010000487.1, read as the reverse complement.
GGTCCTTGCATTGTCCCATGCTGCCTCAGAACTCACCTCCGTTTTGTGGCTGAATCCCCAGATGCTGTAATTTAAGTTGGGAAAATAAAAACTGCCAAAGCAGAATGTTCACAGCCACTTGAGAAATAAAAATAGCATCCTTGAACATTTCTTCACTACACTTCAAGGACATGTCCAAAGTTCAGTTCCCTGTTTAGGGATGGGTATGTGGTGAGTTGCCATTAACCCCAATTAACCTTTAACCCCTAGTGCCCCCTAAGAGCAGCCCTGTAGTCTGGACATGTGTTTCCTTCATCATTTGACGTGACCTCCAGGATCAGGCCAGAGAGCTCAGCCGTGCGATCAGCGTGTTCCCCTCTCCACCTGAACTAGCTCCAGAGGCTTGTGTGCTCCAAGCCCAGGTATTCCATCATCAGCCCCCACAGATCCCTGTGTGTTTAGGATAGCTCCATTCAACCTTGTTGCTATATGAGGGTTGCCTTTGTCACCCCTGCTAAATTAACAGAGAAATTCACATCACCCCCCCCCACCAGCCCTAGAGCAAGATGGCTCCAAGTGAGTCTGCTGGCCTTCCGTGTCGAAACTCCAGGAGTGACAGCAGAGGGAAGAGACAGCTGCTGATGCCTGAATTCTTGGCTCTTGGAAACTCCATCTCACTACATTGTAGGAGCCAAACACACACAAACAAAAAAAAAAATGCCTTATTTTTCAAATAAGCAGGCGCTTAGAGAACTGCCCACTTGGCAAGCAACCAGCCTGCTGCCTTGCTAGTGCTCGTGGGAGCCAGCCGGGCAAAGTGTGCCCACCTTCATTTCCAGGCCTTCGTGTGGCTCCAGGGGTGAAGCACCACCATGCTTGTGCTGCCTCCACTGCCGCTTCCTCCACCAATGGGCGTTTGTCTCATGGGACGCTGCCCCCGCCTCGTGAGGAGGCAGGGCTGGAAGGACCCGCCCCTGGGGGGTCAACAGTTGGCTGACTTTCTTCTCAGGTATTTCCTCACCATCGCTTGTTGCAGAAGGTACCTGGTGTGTCGCTGTTTGTCCCACGGGTTGGTTCGGCGTGGGATTACTCAGAAGGTTCCCAGGACGTTTCCATTCCCCTGTCCCCCCCTTCCTCCAGGAGAGGTAGCCCCTCTGTCTTCCCGCCCCTTTTTCCAGGGCACTGAGATCAAACAGTGAGTGTTGTTGAATGTCATCAAAGTTTAAGTTCCAATTAGAAGCTGCGGTTCATTCCATTTCCTCCTAGCAAGAGCAAAGACGATGACAGACAGGATTTTGGAATTTGGTTTTGTTTTGTAAGAGTTCTGGTAGGTGGCCAGTTTGTGACTGTCAGAGAGCTGTGAAGCCACTGTCTCCAGAAAGTAGACAAGGAAAGAATCACTTCTTCGAAGATTTTCAGGTGCTTCCTTTAGGTTTCTTCTGAGACATCACCCCTCCCAGGGGCCAAGCAGATTCAGAGTGGTCACAGCCACCAGGGTCCAGTCCCCTTCCTTTGTGGAGGGGTGAATATCATTCTCACTGAATCCAGTGGGTAAACTCAGAGCAATGCTGTTTTGATTTGATTTGATCTTCCTAAAATCAAAGCATGTTGATTTCTCAGCCGTGCTGGGAAGAGTTTTTCCCACCAACCTAGTGCACTGTTTCCAAGTAGAGCCGTTTTGTATGCTGTATGCTGTTTGCTTTGCCAGGTCAGGCACTGTCCCTGGCAGGAGGGATGGAGGAAGTGGACAAGGCAAGTCAGCAGGACTGGAGTTGCCTCTCCCCCCACTCTGGGATGATACCTTCCTACCAGCCACCTCCTCTACCACATTCAGTGTATACTGCAAACACTTACTAAGCGTCTCATGTGTACGGAGCCCTTCCTAGGTGCTGGGACAAACAAGGATGCAGTCCTTGCCCTCAAAGTGCTTATACTCTACTGGGGACAAAATGTCTACCAAAGAAAAAGGAGCAGTTCAGAGCCTACAAGTATTAAGTCAGGTTGTATCGACTATGTGTTTGTCAATTCAGTCAAGAGCCCCCAAGGAGGATTAAAATAACTTGCAGAACAGATTGGCACTTGAGCAGGGCTTTGAAGGTGGTAAGAATAAGGAAGGTCACAGAGGGAAATTCTGTGCCAGCAGGAGGACTCAGGAGAGTAAAGGCATGAGGGTGAGAATTAGCTTGAGGTGGGGACAGATGTTGAGGGGGGAACATCCTAACACTAGATGGATGCAGCATGTAGGGGCTACAGCAAAAAGAGGGATGGATCAGGAGGCTTCCATTCTCCCCCTGCTGCTTTCCTGCTCTGTCACTGAACCTCTCCTGTCCCCCACTTTCTTCATCAGCAAGATGAGAGCATCATCACCTACACTGGTGACCTCACAGGTAGGCGTGAGAATGAAATGAAACTGTTGTGTGTAGCATTTTGTAGAGTGCAGAGGGGGTTTGCAGCGCTTGGTGGTGATGTCCTCACAGGGCAGCTTTGATAGGTGGGGGTCCTTAAAAGGACCAGCAGCTGGGAAGATGGCGAAGTCAGGATTGGCTACGATAGACACATGGGCAGAGGACGGGACCCAGAGATTCTGCAGCCTCTTAAACTGGGGAGTTTAATTGGGATTAGTACCAAATTTAAAATTTTATTTTGTTTCTCTGACCAGCTAAATATGCAGATAAATTTGGGTATGGGGAAATAGGTATCAAACTGCTTTATATGTTCCTATGTTGTGCAATTAAACAAAGGATGGATATGTAGCTAGTCCTGGGCTTGTTCTGTGTATGAAAGAGGAGTGGTTGTGTTGGAGCCTTCCATAAGGCTGTGTGTTGTGGGGCCAGAACTGGAGAAGGTGAAGGCAGGGGTTGGACATAGCTCAGCCTCAGCAACTCTGGTTGAGGGTTCTTAGTTTAAAGGTCTGCTCTCATAACTAGCGCAGCATTTGTTTCTCCCATTCTGTAACTGGGCAACTGACCATTTAGGCTGCTCCAAGAGGAAAGTGGAGGCTCCTAGTGACTGAGCCTTCAGTACCCAGGTACCAGCCTCCTCATGTCGGTACTTCTTGGTTCTTGGCAAAGCCACACCCTGACCAGCCCGAACACAGCCCACACCAGCCCTTAGGAGGCTGCCAGGTCCCTTCCTCGCATCGTTAAGTCACTGATTCTGAAAAGTGCGTTTCTTTCCTGTCTGTAGTGGACAGAGGGCTGGGTTTAGATTCGGGGCTCTATTCCCTGCTCTGTCCTGGGATCTCGTTTTTGACAGGGGTTGGAGAAAGGGCTCCTCTCTGACAGCCCCATCCTTGATTCAGGTAGGACTGGGCTCCGTCCCGTGCAGGGCACTGTGCTGAGCACTACTGGGGGCCTTGCCTGCCAGATTTTGGATTCTGGCCTGGGGGAGAATTAAATTTATGTGCTTTGAAGCCACCCAGTTTGTGGTAATTTGTGAGCCTAGTGCAGAGAGTAAGGAAGGAGTCAAGGATTGCTGAGCAACTGGAGGTGGGCAGTACACTTAATCTGCATGGGGGACACATGAGGACAGGCAGCTCTGTTAAGCTGTGGACTCCAGAAAGAGCTGTGCCAAGCATGGCCACAGTGCCTTGGGAACGTGAGCCGCCCTGTCTCCATCAAGACCTCAGCAAGGCTGCTGGGGGCCTTCATTGGGCATCTGCACTCACTGACCCAAAAAGAAAGAGGGGTCCAAAAGGCCCCGTTTGCACCCCGCCAAGCCTGCTTTGGACTTTATTCCCATGACCGGTTTGAAGATTTCATTAGAAATCAGAGTTCCTTTTTTTTTTTTTTTTTTTTTTTTAAAGAAACGCACTTGGCTGCAGTGACTGGTATCCCTGCCTCCTGTAATGAGTTGGGCTACAAGAGTCCTTGAACAGAGACTGAGTTTGAACTGATCAATGGCATTTGGGGGTTGGAAAATTGCTCAGGAGCCCGCTAATTTATAATGTCATATGGGCTAGACTGGAAGACCCAAGAGGATAGGCTATCTCTTGGCTTTTTATTTCTCCTTTTTTAAAAAGGAAGGAGAAAACACAAAGGGCCACATTTAGCTGTTGAGAATTCAGAGATGCTCTGCCCCAGGTAGACCATCTGGAGACAGGGGCTGTGCCTTCTCCTGCCTGCCTCTTTCCCCAAGACCTGGGCAGCCACACTATGGCGTGGTGGCACATGCTACCGCTCCTGCCCTCTGTCCTTTGCCCCTCCACATGCCCGCTCCTGCAGTTGCCCAGTTCCGGCTCTAATCTGCAGAGGACACCTGTTCCTTAATTAGCCCCGGCTCACAGTCTGTGTCTTCATCTGGGCTCCCTCTGATGGCGTGAGCTTATGGCCCCGTAGAAGGGCTGTTGTCTGGCATTCTGTGCGCGTTTGCTGAGACTGAGTGAGCCGTGAGCCTTCCTGAATAGTGCGGTCCATCTGTGCTCCCAAGCATCAGAAGAAAAAGAAACCACAGCCCAGCCACCAGCCAGCCATGGATGTCACAGTTGTTGGCCAAATCTTCCCAAAGAGTCCTCACTACCAGTTCATACTCTGAGGACAGACCTGCTATCCCCAGAACTGGGTTTGAGAGTGCTACCTTGGTGTGGACCGTCATTCTGACTCCTCTAGAGTCATATTCCCACCACTCAATGGGTGCCTCACATACATTGCTTACCCCACCTTTTGGAGCTGTGTCTATGTGCTTGGTCTCTTTAAATAGAGGGATGCTGTCAGTGGGCTGGGATTCCATCCATATAGGGTTTTACAAAATGGGGCCTCATGTGTCCTAGAATCTTGACAAAGATGGACTCAGCATCCGAGAAAGGGCCCCCAGAGGACAGGGCCGGGCAACCTGCAGTAGCATTCTCTGCCTGCCCTGGGGGGTGGCTCTGCTGCCCCCCTGTTTTTCTGTTGTAGGCCTTCTAACAACCAGTCTTTAGGCTTCTAGGATGAGGTCTGACCTCCCACATAAGCCATCCCCCAACATGATTTCCGGCACAGCACCCACAGCTGGAGTACTGTGTTCTCAGCTGGAGGCATCACAGGTCAGAGGTGAACCACCCAAACACCTGGGCACACCAGGAATCCAGTTTCCAGCAGGCCATGTTATTTGGAAACATTTGTGGCACGTGGTTTCGTGTTTAGGTATTCTTCTACCTGACATCTCCCTCTCCGTCCTTCAAAAGAGAAATTCATCAGTGGAAAGTTTCCCTGAAGTGGTAATTTTCCTAAATGACTTAGTGATGGTGCTGCATACAGACTTGCTCCTCCGGAGTTGGTGGTTCTGCATGTGTTACTGTGTCCCCAGCTCCTCTCCCTGGGCTGAGAGGCGACCGATGTGGGCTGCCCATTGCTTTGGCAAGGACAGTCTCTCCCTCTGCCTTCCCCTGTCCCCCCGAGCCTGATAGAAAGGCTTTTCCTTCCCCCTCTCCCAGCAGAAGCGAGGCTGCTTCTGAGGCCCCCAGCAGAAAGCTCTCTTCTCCAGAGCCCTCCCAGCCTGCTGACTGCCTGGGCACCTTCTCCACCCCAGCTGATTAGAGCCTTTCCTTAAGCGGCACTTCAGTCCTTGGCGTCACTCATCCTCACAGTGATAATGGACTTGGATAAGAGGTCACAGCTTCTCCCGCATCCTGCTCTCCTTGCTGGCGGGGGCAGGACGGGCTCAGCCCCCTTCTGCGGGGCTCCCAGCTGCCAGTCACGGGGACTGGCCTCCGGTGCAGCAGCTGTGATGGGCTCATCCACATCACAGGGCCAGAGCCACTCCCCGAGCAGCCCCCTCCCCACATTCGTCCAGGCTTCCAGGCTGTCTTCTGCATCTCTGGTGAGCATCATTAGCATTAACGTGATAAAATGGCACAGTGTAAATGTTAATAAGGGCTGATGTCTCGCGCAGCTTCCGAGTGGCAGATTGGAAATGGTACCATCGTCTTAACTCCAACAAGCAGCTTTTAATTCCTGTGCTCCCTGAGCAACCAATTTGGCATGGAAATCGTAACCTTCCCTCAGCTACCCCCATTTTCTTTCACCCCCATTTTCTTTTGCAAAGAACGTTCCCCACAGACCAGTTTTCTGAGACAGTTTGACCTTTTTTTTTTTTAAAGTACACTCTCCCTGTTCTCCAGAGAGAAGAGAACCGAGGGAACCCATGATGACAGGCACCGCCTTCTCTGACTGGGTCCCCTCCACAGCCCGAACTGCTTCACTCCCGATTTTCCTAGATGTGGTTCCTGCTCTTCTTCCTCCAGGGTGTTTCTCTGGGTGATCTGTCCCAGAAGCCACTGACTTGTTCTCTAGGTGTCCTTTCTCTTTAAGCTAAAAATGTGGCTGACGCATGACATCCTGACCAATCCTTTGCTCTGATCTCTTCAGAAGGGGTGTCCTCTCTACTGCATGGCTTTGTCAGGGCTCCAGGGGCCCTTCCTCCCTGTGTCCTTTCTTCCCAGTAAACTGTGAAAGCCAGAGGCATGTCTGTGTTTCTTTTGGATCCTTATTTTCCTGTTGTTCATACCTAATCCACGCTCACAGGCAGCTCGGTGTTGGGCGCGTGGATCCTCAGTTGGCGTTTGCTGACTTGAGTGGGTGGAACCCCTAGGACGATGCCTGGGCCTTGCCTAGAAAGCCCAGTGGTGTGGAACAGTAAGTGTGAGCAGAGGCAGAGAAGCGTGGCTCTGGGTCTCTTATTCCACCCCTGGCACTTGGCACTTACCCAAGGTGTTTGACCCCAGGGAGCCTCCACCCATCCAGGTGTGCCCCTGAGTCAGGACTGGGCCTTAGCTGCAGGCAGAGGCTATGTGAATGGTGGCGTCCTCCCCATGCAGCCGGGCTGCTGTGTGCAGCCAGCCTCTGCCCTCCCCTTACTCTTGTTTTCATCACCCAGGCTGTCTTCACTCTCCTCCTTGGACCTTTCACCTTCTTTGATGTCCAGAAGACCAAGTACCTGCAGATCCTAACCTCTCTGATGAGATGGATCGGTGAGTCTAAGAAACATCTCAATTCTGTGCCCTTTCTGCCCTCATCCCTTCCTTAACGTTTTCTGAGAGGCCGTTTTCCCCAGGCTCCCAGCTGTAGCTGGAATGTGGTGGTAGTTTCCATTGACTCAGGCCTGTCTGATCCTCCGAACTTTCCGGAGGACAAGGAGAAGGCAGGGACTCTGCCAGCCTTTTACTGGTGGGGAAATTTAGTACAAAAAAGAAAATTTTTTTTTTGAGATCACATAGTGTGGATGGATCTAGGGCCGGGCCCGGGACTGCTGATTCCAGGACCAGCCTCTTTTTCACACATGCACACTGGGTCCCCGCTGACCGGCAGGCTGGCAGGTGGGCTCCCGAAGGCCTGGGTTGGTCTGTGCCCCCTATAGGGCACAGGAGCAGCACAGCTCTGTGTTCTGCCGGGCAGCATCTCACTATGCAGCACAACCATAAAACCCAGCAGGCCATTGCAGCCACTCTCTGCCTCCGGGTCCCCAGCCACAAGGGCACACCCCGTCCACATCGTCTCCTAACCAACTGATGCCCTGCTGAGTAAGAGCACCATTGTCCTCACCTGGGGTTTGGGGGTCTCTCCCCCCTAAACCAGGCTGTCATTAGGGAGCTTGTTCACTCCCACCTCAGGAAGGGGCCTGCTGCTGGTCTGCCTGGATTGAGGACAGGAGGGTGTCGGCATCCCCACCTGTCCCCTGTCTCCAGCATGTGCTCAGGGCATCAGTTGGATGCTTGTTTGGCTTGGTCTAAAAGCCGAGAAGGCTGCTGCTGTTCTGATAGAGGGGCTGGGCGGAGGAGTGTGTCCAGCTCCCAGGTGCCCAGGTGCCTTTCAGGCGCTCACACCTCTCAGCACAGAGGCTCCAAAGGAACCAGGGTTGGGGCTTCTCCCTCCAGACCATTGCCATCTTCCTTGGCCCCCTTTCCCACTGCATTTGCACTTCCGCCTTCATCAGGACTCTGGGTGTATGCGTCGGTCCTGCCTCCGTGCTGGGACACGGCAGTTGATCATGACACACTGAGGACAGTTTCTGATCCAAACCACTCCCAGCAGTTCTGGCATCTCCAGCCTCCTGGTTCCCCAGAGTCAGGGGATTTTAAGATCCCAGTGTGAGGAGCCACTGCACACAGGAGTCCTGGCATCTTTAGCTGGAAGGGACCATAGCAGTCAGGCAGCCAGCCCCACCCCTGCAGGAGTAGGCTCTGCACCACCGGGGAGAGGGTGGCCTCCGGGGCCTGGAGCACGAGACTAGGAAAAGCTCCTGCTCTGCTCTGAGTGCTGGAAAGTTCTTTGTCTGGAGCCAAACTCACCAGCCTGTAACTTATTCCCACTCTTAGTCCATCCTTTCGAGGAAATGAGGGCAGGACTGAGGTCTGTGGTGAGGCCCCCGCCTGGGGCACTTCATCTGAGCACTTCCAGGCCTCTAACTTGGGGAGCCTGTCTTTTGTCATCCGGCCGACATGAGGGAGGACACCTGTCGGTACCTGCACAGGGTGGAATTCCTCGTCTGCCCCATTTAGCTGGCCTGATCATATATTCACCCATGAGGTGCTGTTCCCAAATTTCATTCACAAGTTCCAAAGCTCTGGGTTAGGTTAAGATGACCACCTGGGGAAATGGGAACTGTTACTTAGAACATGCGCGTCACGCAGGCTCCGAGGACAGACGTGGGAATGGAGCCTCACTGGGTGCTAGGAGGGGTTGTGTCTGGGAGTCAGGGTCAGCAGGGATCAGAAATGTAGGCTGCCCACCTTCTCCTTATTCCTCTGCTTGTATGAAGTATTTGAAAGCCCTGGTGATCTGCAGAAGGAGTTTTCTCAGTAAAGCAGTATTTGGAGAAAAACATCCTCCTGCCTCGCTTTCCTGGCCTGAGTGTATCACTCCGGCTACTGTCGCTCCCGGCAGCCGGGTCTGTAGCCCTGAAAGTCTGGCCCCTGCCTGGCTCAGGGTCGGCTGTCCTTGGTGTGCTGCACCAACGGTGGGAAGGTGGGAGGGGGCTCCGTAATGTCTGGGCCACTTCCTGCTTCCTTTCCCTCATCCTGGAGGACAGGAACGGGTGGGGAGAGGCAGAGGGGACACTCCTGCTTTAGCTGGCATGTCAGCCCAAGAGGGGATGACACTGGGATAATGACAGTTAATGGCCTCTGTAGACCCCTGCACCTGTTTAGCGCAAAAAATTTCTCTCTGCATCTGGGGAGCAACAGGTACATTAAAAGGGAGAAGCTGTGAAGGGGGGAAGCTGTGAAGGGGGGAAGCTGTGAAGGGGAGAAGCTGTGAAGGGGAGAAGCCGTGAAGGGGGGAAGTGGTGAAGGGGGGAAGTGGTGAAGGGGGGAAGCGGAGGCTGGCAGGAAGTAAAGAGCAGCGGTCTGAGAGCAGGGTACAAGCTCTGCCCCAGACTTGGGTCAGGGGAAGAGCCAAGCTTGGTGGCCGGCAGGGGCAGCCCTTGCTCCCTTTCCATTCTGCCTAGGAGGCCTCTCCTTCCCCAGCGTCAGGCTCATGGAGCGGACTCGGCAGCTCAGTCGCATTAGAAAATCGTTGCTGTTCCCCTGCCGATGGGCTGTGGTCCTCTCCTCCCACGGGGCAGCCAGCGGCTGCAGCGGGCCCCGGGACTGCAGTCAGACCGTGAGCTCCGGCCCCTTCCTCACTGGCTGTTCTGTGAAGAGGCACCTTCGCGCCCCAGCGCCCCGTGGTCTCTCGCCCTGAGGCTCCAGGGCCCTTGGAGGCAGCCCCTACAGTGCTGCAGAGTGAGGTGACGGCGGCCTCGAGAGAGAGGCTCTTGGCAGCATTGGCAGCGTGAGGTAGAGACCAGCTCGTGAAGGTCATCAGTACTTGTTTTTTTGGTGGTGACATTGTTGTCTTGACATTGTTGTCTTTGCAAGTCATTTACCCCTTTTCTCCCTTTGATACAAGAGATAATCAAATGTCAGGAGCCTCTCAGGCAAACCTTTTCTCCAGAGTGCTGCTGTGGTGACAAGGCACAGGCAGTCATTTTTCTCCATGAGGGACGCAGACCTCCGGGCTTGAAAAGCACGCCTCTATGACACACAGCCCTCTTGGGTGAAGGAAAAATTGCCCAGTTAAGTAAACTCTAAAATGCAGCTGAGTCGAGGGTTCAGTTCCCAGCTGGGGGCATTGGCGCCACCTGGGCATTCTCCGCCGCCCTGGCAGACGGTGTTTTCCTCGTCCGAACCCCAGGCAGCAGCGTGAGGCGGGGAGGAAGGGGACAATCCCTGGAGCCACACGGCAACACAGGATAGGCAGCCCCACTTTTGGGAGGGACCTGGGTCTGCAGGACCCCACTGAGCATGTCCCTCCTCTGAGCCAAGCTCATCCCAGGCAGTTTTTCTAGAACTACCCAAAAGGCAGTGATCTCAAAAGCCCATTTGTACTCTCAAGGCTGCGCCAAGTTGTCAGTTTGCAATGAACTCCCTTTGCATTTGCCTCAAAAGCAGCTGTGTGGCCGTGTCCCCATACCCCCCTTTCCCGCACGCCCTCCTCTCCCTTCTCCCGCCTCTCCCAGATCAGGGCTGTGCCTTTCCAAGAGCCGAGCGGGGTGCTCGGGAGGCAGTGACTGGCTTGGGTTCCAGGAAGACAAAGAGGAAGAACGAGCACCAAAGGGACCGGAAAATCATAAATAAATGTGCTGAGCCGGAAACTTTCTTGTGCTTAATTAGGAATTTTTTCTGCCATCTGTTGAAACAGGGCCGGGGGAAATTGCGGCCCGGAGCTCTGCTGAGGAGCCTTCAGGCCAGTGCCTCCAGGGGCTTTCCCTCTGCCCTTGTCTGCATCATCAACCTCAGAAGCCCCCTCATGCTGCCAGAATGAGACTGAGAGGGTTAAATGGCCTTTGCAAATAGCCACTGTCCAGAAAAGCTGTCAAAATGTGGATGACAAGTGACAATGGCCATTCATTTCTTATGCTCCCCAAATAAGTTCTGAGGAGCCCAGGCTGCTCTGTTCGGGGTACCTAGGATGCAGCTGCTCCCGCATCTCCATGCATGAGGAGGGTCTCAATGTGCCGTGCCCAGGCCTTAGCAGACCTCCTGGCCAGCCCCCGGTGTCATTGGTCGGCTCGCCCTGGGTGGCTGGCTACCTGCCTGCCTCAGATCTGCCGCGGGCTCCTGAACACACAGGCTTCAGGTCTGGGGGCTGGTTTCAGCAGTGCCACACCTACCGGTTGTCGCATTGCGCCTCCCATGTGGGTCAGACAGTGTGTGCTCCCAATGCATGTGGACAGACCAAGCCTCCCTCAGCCAGGGTCCTTGTCTGTGCAGTGGCAGTGGGGACTCACCTCACTGAGCAGCTGACAGTTCAATGGGATTGTGTATAATGCACTTACTAGCACAGTACCCAGCTCCCAGTCAGCGGTCAGAGGTAAGCCGCAACGAGCATCACCCTCACTGCCATCCCAGGAGTGGCCTCAGAATGAGCTTCCCTTGGGGCTGGCCATGAGACTGGGGACCTGAGCCACCTCCAGAGAGAGCTGTGGCTCTGGGCATCCACACTGGGTGTCCTGGGGAGATCTTGAAGCCTCTCCAGGTTGGCTCTGTACAGCCTCCCCGCCACACCCCTGCTGTGGTCCCCTGGTGTACACCGGGAGGGGAGCCCTCCCTGCACCATCACCCTCCAGCCTCCACCCCCACCCCTAAGAGAGGAAAGCAGGCCTCTCTCACAGAGGGGCAGGGGCTCCCTCGCTAGCTCCTAGCTCCCTGTCAGCAGCAGGTAGACTAGGGACTCTTAGGGGAGATGCAGTGCAGATGCTGTCCTTCGTGCCCCTAGGCCCAGCCACAGGGGCCTTAGAGCCTGAGCCTTAAGCAGCTAAACTGATGGCTGTAGGCTATTCCCACTAGGGATGCCCAGCCGCTGCCCAGCAGGGGCTCTTGGGCTGGAAGGGGCCAAGGCAGCATTATTACTTCAGCCCCATTACCAACTTTCCCCCAGCAGACGCCTGCAGACACCTCCCACTTGGGGACACACACAGCTGGCTCAGCTCAGGGTGCCCCATTTGACGTTATTAAAAAACTGATTCTTTCTAATAAAGGCTGCTCTGGAGCGCCGCAGCCCTGCTTGGGCCTGGGTTGTTGAGGACCCGCCGGGCTTGTTTCCCTCTGATTGTGTATTCAGAGCAGAGGCTGCACACAGTCTTCCCGTGTCTGCGTTCCTGCAAAGTGGGTCAGACGCCGTCTTCTCCAAGCATTCATGGGTGAACTTGAGCTGCCTCCTGAAGTTCTCAGCCCCGTGCTCCCACCTCCCCCTGGAAAATGCCCCAGGTTTGTTTTCCAAGCCACAGGGAGGGGTGGAATTCAACAGTGGTGGCAGGCAAGGCAGGAGGTCCTCAAGAAGAGACCATCACCTGGGGATGTGAGGGCTTTCTGGTGTTTCCCTGTCCCTAGATCCATGATGGATCTCTGTGGGGTGCCTCCCAGTGGGACTGCTCCTCCAATCTGTCACCACCAGCAGCCAGGGGTCTTAAGTGTCTGGGCCATCTGTTGCCCACTGCTGCCAACTGGGCGTTTGAATTCCTTCACAGCCACTTGACTAGTGTCTCTCAGAGGCCCAGGAAGGACCCCACCACCACCACCACCAAATGAAGACAGCACATTCACACCCTCCGTGCATCCAGTGCAACCTTGTCCCACTATCAGTGGCCTGTGCCCCCCAGGCCTCTGCCATGGCCCTGCCCACCCTCTCTTTGGGCCACTGTCCGGGGCTCTCCTGGGCTGGTCAGTGTCCAGCTTTCACTGGTTATACTACTAGTAGAGGGAATCTAGAAAAACCTTTTGTGTGTGTTTCATTTTGGTCTTAATTTTATTCTTGGTTTTCTAGAAGTTCTCTCTGCAAGTACATAGAGGTCAGTTTATAGGAGACGAGCCCAGAGTTTCTGTCTTAGGGTAAAGTAGGCACTTAGTTAAAGTTTGCTGGAGAACAGGCAGCCACATGCCACCAAGTTCCACCTTTTAGCACCCGTCAGGACTGAGCGAGAGCTCCGCCTGGCCTGAACACAGGCCGTTGCACCTGTCCTCTGAGCAGCCCTTGTCATCAGCAACTCTGACCTGTGTGCACCCAAGTCCTGTGCAGACCGGCCACGAGACGAGGACTTCTACTCTGCCCAGGAGGTTGGTGGCCAGCTGCCTGGGCACTGACAAGGCAGGGGAGGACATGTCCCAGATCACTCGTGGTCGTGGGTTGAGATGTCTGACCCGACGGTGGCTGTAGGCACAGCCCCTGCGCAGAAGTGGGCTTCACGCAGGCAGGATCAGGGGCGGCAGGCCAGGCAGTCATGTACATCTGCAGCGCTGGCCTGCCCCACGGCAGCCTGGAGCTCCAGAACTTACGTTCAGACCATGGCAGCTGGGACGTCCTTGTCCTGCATCTCCTCGTCGTCCTTACTCTTCCTCTCCTTCCCGTCTCTCTGCATCCAGCTGGCTGCTCGAGAGCAAAGGGCCGAGTGGCCTTCAGGAAAGGTGACAGTGCCTGAAATTTTCACTCTCCAGGAAGGAGCATGGTCCTTCCTGGAGAGTGGAAGAGGCCAGAGGCTTTAAATTTCCTCTTTTTAGCAGAAACCAGAGTGATCGTTGGGTGAGTTGTTAGAAGCAAGGCCAGCATACACCAAACATCTTACAGGCCTGAGGTGGTAATCTGCCCCAGGGCCAAGATACTTTTGGAGACAAGCACGTCTGTGGGGAGCTTCTCATGCTCCCCGAAGGGAACTCCTCCCAGGCAGAGACCAAGTGTGGCCTTTCAGGCCACGAGAAGAGCCCTCACCTGACCCACAGCCCGTGCCCAGGTAGAAGGTGACACTAGAGGAAGGATGGACTAGTATGGGCTCCAGAGAGCCCATTTCCCTCATCCAGAGAGAACACACACCAAGAGTCCCCAGATGACAGAGTGGTGGGGACAGCTTGGCCTTGTGTGGCCTTGGAAACACGGAGGGGGTAAGAGAAGAAACCAAGGATCGATTCACAGAGCAGTGTGAGCAGCCTGTCTGGGGTCATCCTTGCCTCCCCACCCCAGCCCTGACCCCCAAGCCCCAAAGGTTAGCTGACGCCAGTGGTGGGGTGTCCCTGGGAAGGGTTCTGACGATGAGATGACCTGGCCAGGAAGGGGGGGTCACGAATATGATCCCCATCCCCCTCGTCAGAGCATAGGGAGACTTTGAGGAGAACTCAGGGTCGACAAGGCTTCTCCTGCTTGCCTGGGAACAAGGTTTTCAGAATGGGAAACAGGTTTCTATGATGATAAAAGGTACTTAGAGGTTTTTGAGCAATTGCTGTGGGCAGGCTCTGCCCGAGCGCATCACTGCTACGTCTCTTTCCATTCACTCGGCGCGCCATGATCATCTCCACTTTTAAAGGTGATGGAACAGAGTTCGCCCCAAGGTTACACAGTTAAGTGGCAGATTCAGGAGTTGCATCCAGTGCGGCTTGGCTGTTTCCAAGACAGGACAGTGTCCTGGGGTGTCACTCACCCCCATACTGTAGGCTTCTCGGGCTCCTCCTCCTTGAGTCTGCGAATGGGGCTCTCTCAGTGGTCGGTCGATTGTTTAAGGAACAAATGCCCGGTCACCTGCTCCTGTTCTTAGGGCCAAGAAGCTGCCAGGTCATCAGAGGTTCTCAGCTTAGGCTGGTCTTTACCCATCAGCCCTCCCAGCCCTCCGAGGGCAGTGCGGTGGTGAAGGAGGAAGCTGGTGCCAAGTCCTCCCCCAGCCCCAGCTCCCTGCCTGGAGCGCCAGCACCCGAGCTGGTGGTGGGCACACCACTGGCCGTTCGTTATCATCAGCCCTGGCATGTCGATTCTCTGCTTGGAGAAGAGAGTGCTGCCTCCAGACAGTCGCTGTGATGGATGGCCTCCACCTTGCATGTGTCAAAGCCGGAGCCATGGGTGGGGCGTGGGGAACGGCAGGGGGTTTGGGTAGCCCAGGCTTGAGCCTCTGCCAGCCTCAGGGCATCTGGAGCCAGGTTCAGAAGTCAGAGTGTTGCAGGGCGCAGATCTCTGGGAAGCAGCCCTTCAAGGAAAGGCTCAGCCCAGCGGCTGGCGGGAAGGCCCTGGGGCAGCTCACGCAGGAGGAAGCTAGTCAGACTTACCCTCGACTCTCATGGTCACGGCCTCACATGTTTCTGCAGGGATTAGGGAGGAGTGTGCAGCATGTGGTCTGGCTTTAGCAGACACGTGTCCCCTCCTCCATGACAGCTGTATTCCTTTTCCCTCCCAAGCCCTGCCCAAGGGGATGAGCAGGCTGGGGACAGGACCTTTGGGCAGAAGCTGCTGGGCAGAGCCCTCCATGGCTCCCGAGAGGCTCTGCTCCAGCTCACGCCTTTACTGAGATGTCCCTCAGACTCAGTGGCCTAGGACCGCAGGCCACTTCCGTCATACCCCAGGCCAAGGCAGTGCCTCCCCTCTGTAGGGCAGGCTGCCCTGGCAGTCCCAGCCCAAGGGGACTCAGAGCCTGTTTGTCCTCTGGCTTTTCAAGAAGGAGTAGTGCAGTGTCACAGCTCCACCCTAGGTCTCCAGTGTCCCTGTGCAAATCAGGGCAGGTGGCTGGCAGGGTTAGAGTTAGGGGACCTGGGCTGAGGCTGGGGGCAAGAGGCAGAAATCTTTCAAACTCCCACCAGGTCAGGTGCTTCACAGGTACACACATACCACACACACCCACAGGCCACCTGGTCACAGTAAAGCCCCGCTGCCCAATAGAAGTCCAACACCAGCCACCTGGGGAATTTTTAATTTTTTAGTAGCCACATATAAAATTAATCAGTTTTGATAATATGCTTATTTAACATATCAAAAATATCTTTACCATGTAATCAATATGAAAAAATGGCTAGTTAGGTATTTCACATTCCTTTTCACACTGAGTCTTTGAAACCCTGAGTCTATTTCACACTGCAGCACACCTCAGCACAGACAGCCACGTCCAAGTGCCCAGTGGCCACGTGTGGCATTTGCTGCCGTGGTGTCCAGCAATGCTGTAAATGCTCCTTGGGCTTTTGTGTCATTGACGTCTTCTGGGAGAGCCCCGGGCAGCATTCAGGCACACCCAGAGGTAGCCCTTGCATAATTTTAGAGCCTCATGGGGATGAGGAAAAGGGTAAAACCACCAAGAGGGACCCCATGCCCATCCTCACACATCCACGGTGAGAGTTTATGCCCCCCGGGAGCAGGGGTGGGGGTGCCGGGAGGACTCTCCCACCCGCCACCGAGGCACGTGCCCCAACTCCAGTGGTCCTGTGCCTCACGCCAGCCCCACACAGACCCCAGGATTCTGTAAGGAAGGCACAGCCCTGCCCAGGCCCCACGCCACACTCTGAGCAGCAGGGAGCACCGCACCACAGCTAGGAGATCAAGACAGTGCCAGCCTGGCCACTTGCTGCGCTGCCAGCCTCAGAGGCCCTGGAAGGAACTCTTCCCTCTCACACCTCCAGTGTAAGCCAGCACTTACGCTGAGGATGGAGCTGGCTACTGACAACTCTAATTTGTGTCCCCACCCACATAGACCCGAGAGAGGTGAGCTGGGGGTGCTTGTTGGGCTGTCGACAAGTGAGCATCCAGGCCCGGGGCCCCGACCCCAGACACCTGCTCAGCCCCCATTTGGCTCCAAGAACACGTCAACTGAGACCCCTATAAGGTCTTGGCCCATTCATGGCTTCATCTGGCCAGTAAGGCCCAGTTCTCCTTCCTCCAGGCCCCCAGAGGGAGGTTCCAGAGGGCAGGGCATACTCAGGAAGGAGGGATTCAGGAGAGATGGGGGGGAGGGGTGTTTACGCTCATCCTTTTATAAACCAGCACAGCCTTAGCCCTTTGGTAGGCATTCAGAAGGGCTCACCTGTCCTACTACCTGCCCAGGAGAGAGGCTGTGAGGACAGACAGGCAGACAGACAGACAGCTAACTCCTTCAGGGACTTCTTATCTGGCTCTTCTGGAGGGCGAGGCTGTCTGGGGAAAGCACCACTTCTTTTCTGACTCGTTGGATGTTGTGAGAATCTACCTTGATATGAAATATCACCTTGACCACCATGCCTGGAGTTTCTGATGTCCCTGAGAACAGAAAGCTGTTATTAACATGCCCCCACTGGCCGTTCCTGGGCTCCTGTGGACACCGCAAACTGGATGCACCTCCACTGGAGGGTCCTGAGGACAGTGCCCTGCAGCAGGTGGGCCAGTCCTTGTATAAACGGTGCTTTTAATCTAACCTCCTCAGAAAGAGAAGGAAGATGTCTCTAAACTGGCCACTCGTGGCTCAGGATTTGTGCCTGTTCTATCTCAGCTGCTGAGATAATGGCTTGCCTTCCACGCCTGTCTTCCTCACTCCCTCCCGAGGTGTCGGACGTGTGGGAGAAGGGGAGCCAGCTGCAGCTGGGGTGGATAGTGTGTGAGGCCGGCTGTCAGGATGAGTCTGTGTTCAGCAGCACGCCTCACAGGCGAGGTCACAGGGCCTCAGCCAGGCTCTGCCTGTCAGGGTCCCCAGGGGGCCCTGACTCCCTGTCGCTTCCCTGCATGGAGCTCGTCCTCAACTAAGGAGGCCGAGGCAGCCACATACATGGAGGGGCAACAGCACAAAAAGTCCTTCCAATCCCTTCTGACACCAGATTCCCCTCGGTGACCCCCCCACGTGGCCTTCTACCCTTGGGCTTGGACACCAGCCACCGCAGGGATCTCACGTCTACCCTGCAGCTGATGTGACCATTCACCAGTTTTCCTTTGCTGTCATTTACCTCCTGCACCTTCCACCTGTTGGTCCCCGGGACTCTAGGCTCCAGAAGGACAAGGCCCGTGTCTCAGTGCACGATCCCCAGATGCCCAGCGTAGTGCCAGCACTCAGCAGACACTCAGCAGGTCTTAGCGGAATGAATGGATGAAGAAATGAATTGTCTGGTTGAGCCTATCGGTTGCACAGAACAGTGCAGTGGTTTTTACATTGGCTGTTACTCAGGTATTAGAAGTCTCCTGCCCCCCTTGTCACTTTGCAGCTGAGCCTTCCAAGGCCCGACAGCCACTCATGTGACATGGTGTCAGCCTCCCTCCCCTCTGCATCCTCCCTGGCTCCTCACCCCTTGGAGCGTGACTTCCAGTGTGCAGTTTAGGTGGAAGTGGATGCGGATTCTCTGGCTGCAGCCTGTGGTAGGTCAGAGAACAAGCCGACGGCCCTGCCCTGCCCTTGGGGAACCACAGGCCCCTCTGAGGACAGACCCCCGTGCACATCTGACTGTGAAGTCCTGGATCTCTGGTCCCCAGCATGTCTGGGGAACACTCCCTGCTCTGTCCCACCTCTGCACCCCGTCTGGCCTCCCACACAGCCTCCGCGGGGCTGGCATAGAGGCGGCCGGCCAAGCCCGGGGCGTCGGTGTGGCGCTCTGAGCCCCGCTCCCCGTGGCATCCTGGCAGGGTCTCTCTCAGCCTGTCATCTTTGTTTCATCTTGATTTATGATCAGACCTAATGAGTTTTTGGAGCAGCTGTCTCCCAGGGATGGGCGATCAATCTAGGAGATGGCTGTTGAACTCTGCTCCTCCTGCAGCCAGGGGAGGAGGGGCCAGGACAAAGTGGTGGGGATCCAGGGCAGTGCAGATGGGCAGTGGGGGTTGGGCCTCTGCCCCGTCTCAGCACCCCTCAAGGTCAGAGCCCCGCCGGGTCCTCCTCTTCCTTCCCTTTTCTCGGTCTCCTGTCAGAACCCAGGGTGTAAGGTGGTACTGGTTTCTTTAATCTGGCTGGTTTGGAGACCATGCTGGAAAACTTCCCTTCCCTCTCCACTCCCAGAGAACAGAGCCCAGCGCCCACCTTCATGTCCTCATGGTACGGGGGAACCTGAGGGCCCTTCCTCTTCTAGGTTAGCTGGGGCTTGCCCTCCACCTGGGCCAGGGCCATTTCCTCAGGGACTCTGGGCCTCACCTCACCCCCAGCCCAGGCTGTCCTAGAACCGCCACTCTCCCTGGTGTAAGAGTGTGCCCCTTGCTTACCATGAAGGCCTTCACCCCCCCCACCCGCGGCGGAAGCATGAGAGGGAAGGCTGGGCCTGGCGCACAGCAGGTGGGGATTCAGGGACTGAATGACCCGCCTCTGCTTACATGTGAGGTGCTCAGGTTTGCTCCGCCCCAGAGCTGGTGGCATTTCCGTGCTGCCAGCCTCCACCCGTTGAGCTTTGGACAGAACAGCACAGGCTGTAACTAATGGGAGGGCAGGAGGAGACTTGCTCCTGGGCCTGTCCCCTCCAGGTGCTTGTTGGGGAGCTACAACCCCATGAAGCGGCCACTTTTCAACACCCTTGGAATCACCTCCCAAAAGCTTCCAGCATCTTCTTTTCACTCCTGGATGGCAACAAACATCCAGCCTGTGAGGATAGATTTGGAGTTTGGAAATAGACCTGTTGTTTTTGGAAATGGATTTGATTAAGAGAATTACGAGAACAGAATGGGTGACTGGTCTAGGTAGTGGCGTCATGAGGTGAAACTAATTATGGCTAGACAATTGTGAGATAAGTTTTTTTATCACCCGTGGCCATGGCTTTGTAGGCCATCCTGAAAGTTCTAGAAGATGTCCTGCATCATCACTGGCATAAAATGCAGCCTCTCGAGACAGTGGCTCTGGAGGGCCCCAGCAGTAGGCCTACACCGGGGGCAGGGATGTGTGTGCACGTGCGCGCTCCCACGCTGTGGCGTTGGTCTCATTTCTTTGGAAACATACCCCTTAAGCTGGAGTGTGTACAGTGAGGAAAGGCCCCCATCAGGCTGTCCAGGCAGCTTGCCGAGCAAGCCAGCCAGTTCCTAGCTGCCTTTCTTTGGAGATTTAAGGCTGGGGAGTTACAGGAGCAGCGAAGCACCGGCCAGCGGCCAGTGGCTGGCTGGAGAGCGCAGGGATGGGCATGCTCATCCTCCTCCTGCCTTCCTGCCTGCCTGCCAGACCCAGGGCCTGAGGCCGAGTAACAGGCTAGAGGATTCCTCCACTTGCCTCTTTCTAAATCCATGCTGGCCTTGGCTGGGGCCAAGCACCAGGTCACAAGGTGGCACCCCGAAGTGGCAGTGGCAGCCCAAGATGTGAATCTTGCCATACAGCAGCTGCCCCCTTTGCCCTGACCCTCCCCTCCTTATAGTGGTGGAACTGTCTCCTGCAGCCTCCTGAGTGACTAATCACCAGGTGGCCCCAGGCCTGTCTGCCAGCTGTACCCCTGACCCTGCTCGGCCTGTTCTGTTATCTTCTGGCACACAGGGACTCCACCCCCAGCCTGTCTAGTCTTTCCCGGGTATCCCTCCCTCACCTCCTGCCCCAGAGCACCCCTCCCGCACTCACCCCCAGAAATCTCTGGGACGAGCAGACTGTCCGGGGTCCTGTGCCCCTCACCCCCAGAGGGTGCACCCACAGGCAGCTTGAGGCAGAGGGAGGAACTAGGTCACCACCTCCCCTCGATTGACCAGGGCTGGGAAGATTTGCAGTGCCCCTGGAGCGGTGGGAGTCACAAGGCCCTGGAGTGGCAGGGACTGGAGCAGCGCTTCAAGTCAGAAGCAAATCATCTTTACTGGCAACTCTCACAGGCCTGTTTCTGCGCTCCCTCCTCCCCTCTGTGCCCGACAGTGTCAGGCAGTTCCCAGTAAAGGTAATAGATGAAGACTCCATCCCACTCCCCAGCAACATTGTGGGAAGACATTGCCTGGCTTCCTGTGGGTCCCAGCAGAGCGACCCCTTCCTTCCAGGAGTTGGGGAGTATGATGTGGCCTGAAGTGGACAGTGGGGGTCCCCCAGCCTCCCACCCAGAGAAGAGCCCCTGAGCCTCTGACGGGCCCCAGACAGGAGCGTCTGAGCCGCATGCTGGCTTCTTCCGTCCTACTGTGCTGTCATGCTCGCCTGTGTTGCTTACCTAGAAATGTCACGTGTCCTCGTGGGCTTTACCTGAGGGATGGGGCATAGGCTAGAGGGGTTGTCAGAATGTTCTGAACAGAGACAACAGGGGTTGGTAAACTCCAGAAGGACACAGGGACACTGGTGGTCTCTGTGTGGGTTGAGTAGCTAACAGTGACAGTTCTGGGTAGTCTGGATAGCAGATAACAGAAGCCAGAGAGACACATGAAGATCCGGGAGTACCATCTTCTCAGAGCACTGGGAACGTTTGTCTGTTGGTTGCGCATTTTCCTGAGCCCTGCTGCGTGCCCACGCCCTGCTTGGCCCTGTCTCTGGGCAGCTTATGTTCTGGAGCACAGGCTGGTGGGCTGTCTGCCAGGGAGGTGAAGCCAGCCTGGTCCCCATCAGCAAGGGAAGCCTGTTTGCTCTGAACAGATAGGGCCACGGGTCCCCTTCCACTTCCGCAGAAAGTCACCTGTCCCTAGCTGTGCCACCAGGCCTGGGAGAACAGAGTCATGTGCCATTCACCTCCAGCCTTGTTGCCAGCAGCTCAGGACTCAGCAGTCCCCAGTGTTAGTCCCTGGTGCCATTTCCTCCCTGGAGTGACCACTGGTAACTTCCTGCCTGTTCTAGGCCCCTAGGCACCCCCATCTCTGCTCAGGGCTCCCAGCATTCCTGCCTGTTTGCCCTCCGCTGTATCTAGTAGAGATGCCCTCAGCCCAGAGGGACCCCTCCTCCCAAATGCTCTGTGCCCTCTGCCTCCACCCCCCCCCCAGCTCCCCTGACGCACATCTCTTTAAACCAAGGGAGGGAGAATGAACACGAGTCGTGACCAGCCTGCTGTCTGTCAGGAAGCTGGCGGATCCCCCCCCCCCCCCAGAGCCCCTGGCCAGGACTCCAAGAAGACAGAGCTGCTGCCTCTGCAGTGCCGGACCCCCCTGCTGACAGCCCCAGCACAGCCCTGTCCCCACGTGCCCAGGCCTTGCTCGGGGGAGGGGGGATCAAGGCACAGAGAGATCTGCACAGACCTTGCTAAGAGGAGCAGCTGTTGTCAACCTGCCTGAGACTCGGCCGTTGGGCTGCATGAATGTGCAGTTAATGATTCTTTCTCACAGGGCTGCAGTCCCTGCACAGCCCCCAAACTGGAACCCGAGGCGGGGCCGCGCCATCCCCACACTGACTCCCCTTCTTGTTTTCCAGCCTTCGCCATCATGATCGTGCTGGCCCTGGTCCGCATCGCGCACGGCCGTGGGGAGGGCCGCCCGCCCCTGGCTGACCTCTCTGGGGTCCGGAACCTGTTCGGGGTGTGCGTGTACTCTTTCATGTGCCAGCACTCCCTGCCGTCCCTCGTCACCCCCGTCTCCTCCAAGCGCCACCTCACGCGGCTAGTGTTCCTGGACTACGTGCTGATCCTGGCCTTCTACGGCCTCCTCTCCTTCACCGCCATCTTCTGCTTCCGCGGTGACAGCCTCATGGACATGTACACCCTCAACTTCGCCCGCTGCGATGTGGTGGGCCTGGCTGCTGTCCGCTTCTTCCTGGGCCTCTTCCCCGTCTTCACCATCAGCACCAACTTCCCCATCATTGCCGTGACCCTGCGCAACAACTGGAAGACGCTCTTCCACCGCGAGGGCGGCACCTACCCGTGGGTAGTGGACCGTGTCGTGTTTCCCACTATCACCCTCGTGCCCCCCGTGCTCGTGGCCTTCTGCACCCATGACCTGGAGTCCTTGGTGGGCATCACGGGGGCCTACGCAGGTACCGGCATCCAGTACGTCATCCCCGCCTTCCTGGTGTACCACTGCCGCAAGGACACCCAGCTGGCCTTTGGCTATGGGACCATCAACAAACACAGGTCCCCTTTCCGCCATACCTTCTGGGTGGGCTTCGTGCTGCTCTGGGCTTTCTCCTGCTTCATCTTCGTCACAGCCAACATCGTCCTCAGCGAGACCAAGCTCTGATGGCAAGATGGGTCTGGTGACGGCAGCCTCCCCACCAAAGAGCTAAGATTTAGTTGCCTCCCAGGTCTTCTTGGGGCAAGTGAGGCTGAGGCTCTCAGACGGGCCCCTCCACCCACCCTGGGGGTCTTCTCCCCTCCCCAGACTCTGCCCAGTGTGTACCTGGCCTCAGTCCACAGGCAGCTGTCCTCCCAGGCCTCCTGCCTGGGTGCACTCAGCTGCTCCCAGGTTCCAGGACTCATTACCAGAATCACCCCAATTTACAACACGCTTCACCCCCCACTGCCAGAGGCGGGCTCCTCCCCATGAGGTGGGAGATGCAGTGCTGGCACTGCCACCATTTATACCAGCCCCACGTCCCCTCCTCCTCCCTTCCTCCACAGCCACCTCCTGTGTCCTTGTCTGGAAAGTCTCCACTAGCAGCTGCTGCCTCTTCAGAGGCGAGTCCCAGGCCCTAAACATCCTAACCCGGCCTGTCTGTGATGGGCAGGGCCACCCTTCCCCACCAGGCCTGGGAGTCACTAAGTGCCACTCCTAAGAGAGGGCCTGGCTAGCCTCGATGACAAGAACAGGAAGTGCTAATTGGCACCAGGGGTCTGGACCAGAGCTGTGAGGGCCCTTGCTGTGGGCGCCAGCTCCAGAGCCACAGGCTGGAGGGAGCTTCTCTTCCATGGGAATACAGCAGCCTGTGAGCTAGGTTTAAAGCCCGGAGCTTTGGGTTTACAGACAAAGCAAAGGGGCCCTCTACTCCCCTGGCTGCCCCACTGGAGCCCTCAGGGCCTCTTGCAGTGCAGGGGCCGCTAGAGGGAAGCCACCCCTACCCTGCACCCTCAGTGGCCTGGGAGGCCCCAGTGTCCCACCCTGCAGGAGATCAAGCTGTTCCTACTCCAACACTAAAAGTGGCTCCCTTAGGAGCAGGGTATGGGTGCTGCATGTCCTTTGGGTGACATGGGGTTAGATGGGGCCCCCACCACCATTCCCCAGCCACCTCCCGCTCACAGTCACGCACGCATCTGGGGCCAGCCTCCTCGGAAACACAGGTGACTCGAATGAACTCAGCATTTTCAATGTGCCTTCTCCTGCTTCAGGACCTGGGGTCCTTCCTGACCCTGCCTGGCTTGCCCCAGTCCCGGGCCCACCCGTCCTGGAGCCCGGAGCAGCTTGCCCAGGAGCTGCCTCTCTGGGGCGGGTCTCAGGCCCTGCCCCTCCCTCTCGATTCCAGTGCCTTGCTTAGCTCTCCTGGGGGCCTCCTTCCGCCTCTCCCCTGCACCTCACTGTCTTCAGGCCTTGGACAGAGCAATGATGCCAGGGGCCCAAGGTGGGCCCAAGGTGGGCCCAAGGTGGTCTCAGAGTCGGGGCATGTGTGGGATTTGCAGGGAGCGTGGGGACCCCGCAGGCATGCCACCCTCCACCTCCACCCTGGCAGCCGCAGCCTGAGAGCCCCCGAGTGGTGCAGTTGGCCCTATGGCTTTGTCACTGTTGTGGTACCTCAGCAGTTCTCACAGCTCGTGTCCACTAATCGTGTCGTTGTTTTCCGTCATGGGAAAAGCAAACGCCCCTTCCCCATCTGCCATTGTGGCTTCTTCCCAAGAGGCCCCGCAGTGGGGCACCACAGTGGCAAGACCACGCATAGGGAAGACTGGGCTGTGGTGCGGGCCCTCCCTGGAGCTACCCGGCTGTTTGCTGAAAACTCAAAACATCTGTACTTACCCTTTGCCAATTACGTTCCCTCTTGCTTAAGGACAAAGCAAATGAAATCCCGCTGCCCCAGGCTCCAAACCAAATTTTGAACAAGTATTTATTAGCATCATAAAGCCCAGGTTGATTTATGTGACAATCTGGAGCCGCACAACAATGGAGTCAGTGGCTGCATTCCCCCCACCTCCCAGCCAGGGCAGCCCAGCCCTGGAGGGAATTGGCCAGAGGTGACCATGCCGGGGATGCCATGCCAGGGCCCTCACCCCTACCACCATCTCGCTGCTTTGTTTCTCCTTCACCTGCTGCCATCCTGCCAGAGGTCAGATGGGGTCACCTTGGAGTGCCACTGACACTGGGGGACTTGGGGCCAGGAGGAGGGGTCCCCAACAGCGAGACGTTCCCAGGTGATGCTGGCTCTCCACAGGCATTAAGCACATTTAACTGCAAATGTTTTTACGTCAACTTGGTGGGGTGGGCAAGGTAGGTCGTGGTTGCCACTTTGCAGATGGGCCCCCGGGATCAGTGGTAGGTAGGGCAGAAGAGGTTGCCAGCCCAGCCTGCCCCAGGTACAAGTGTCGCTGTGGAGGAGATCTTCCACTCACAGCTCCCTCCACATCATCCACGTGGGCTACCCCACACGCCTCCGCGGGTGAGCCAGGTCAAGGTGGGAGAGCACCCTCTCTGCCTCCCTCCTGCGGAAGCACCAGATCCACCGGAGTGCCAGAGCCTCATGCTGGCAGCTCCTGGCTGTGCCTCACCTGAGGCTAGGGCGGTGGCCGCTGGCTTATAGATGGAGCAGATGGCGGGTGACAGGCTGGGAGGCGCTGCTGCAGTGTGGAGGGTGCACAGTGGGTACCATGCCAAGTCCCCAGCCACACAGCTGTTTGCACCACAGGGGGGCTGGGGCCAAAGCCAGAGCGGTGGGGAGCTGTGCCCCACCTCCTGGGAAACCAGCCCAGAGGGGCAGTGGCTGGCAGTGCTGGGCCATGGGGAAGCAGAAGGCTGAGACTTCACCTGACCAGGAGGCAGATCCCCGAGCAAGGCCGACTGGTAAGGGCCACTGAAAAACTGGTTCTTCAGAGACCAAGATCCAGGGTGCAGCAGAGAGCCTAGGGTCCCTTTCCCCTGGGGCCCGGGGCCCATGACGTCGATTGCAGACTGGAGGAGTAACCTCTACTGAGGGCCATCACGTGCTGGGCACAGCCCTGGGCATTTTCCAAGTGGACAAGCAGCCAGACTTGCCGCTTGCAGGCGGCACACCTCCGTGAGCTCTCCCCACTCATTTGTAAAGTGGGTGACAGCAGCTGTGTCACAGACTGGTTGTGGGAATTAAAGTACTGAGCTTAGTGCCCGGCACAAAAGTGCTCAATAAAGCTATTCTTTACTGATGCCCGTCTTTCTTATCACTTGACAGAAATGACTGCACTTATAGCGGAGGACCCCCAACTCATCTAGGACTCCAGATACCTACTTGGTTTCACAGCCTCCTAATGAGTTGAGTGTCATCTTGTAGCCACAGCCTGCTACAATTCAGAAATGGGGAATTGACCTGAATTCAGAGTCTAGAGGGCTTTGGGGAGAGGGGTTGTCTCTGGTTCTTCAGTCCCCTAGGAAACTTGAGGACACGTCCTCCCTTTCAAAGACAGGACAGGTTGGGCTGGAGGATCCTGGCCAAGGACATCGGGCCCACCCTTTTGTAAGCTCTGTCCCCCTCCCCCACACACCCAGCTCCCTGGAAAAAGCTGGCATGGACCATGAGCTGCTTAGCTAGACACGAGGCAAAACAGCTAGGGCAGTGGCAGGAGGGACCCTGGTTAGACCGGTGGCAAGGGCCTTTCTCTCCCTGCATCTCACCAAAAGAAAAAAAGCAAGGGGTCAGGTGCCTGGTCAGCAGGCCCTCGCTTGTGATCTCACACCCAGGGCCTGGCCTCTCCCCGCTGCCTCCCCTGCCAGGCTTTCTGCCCTCCCCTCGGTGGTGCAGGAGGCAGGGAAGCCAGGCCAAGCTCACTCTGAGCTCGAAGGAGCATCCTTCCTGCCCTCTGTCCCCCAGGGCTCACCCCGCCCGGAATATATCCTAGAGAAGGAACGAGGCAGCCAGTGCCTGGCCGGGGAGCACCCCCCACCCCGGCCCCTGCCAGCAGCAGGCTCAGGTCCACATTTGCCTCTTAATTACCTTTCTGGTTCTCAGTTATTAATGATCTTGGGCAGCAAGCAGAGCAGCCTGGACCTCAAGCTCCTCCCAGTCTCACCTGCTATGGCCGTGAATCGAGAGCTGCAGGCAGACCCTGACTCGGTGAGGGGAGAGGTCAGGTCCCGGGCTGGTGGCCAACAGTTAGCCCTCTCACCACCCATGGTTGCAACCAAGGTCAAGCTCCCTGCCGGAGCACAGGCCTCCAGCACTCACCTAGACTCACACTCCCCACCTATTGAACCCTCCCCCTTCCCATCCTGGACCTGGATCCAGCCCGGGACAATCCACGGGGCATAGAATGTGAAAGCAACTGTAACAACTGTAAGGGACGGGGCCACCCCTTCTCGGGGTGGTTACTCTCCAGCCAAGAATGGAGGTAGAAGCCACCTTACTATTTTAGCTGCCTTCGCCGCTAACGCCAAACGAAAACGGTTCAGTTCTCATGGCCCCAACCCAAGCAGTGGGGTCTTCAGAGACTGAAGAGGGAAAGCCAGCAAGGAGCTATGGGGAAGGGCACCGGGCAGAGACACCTGGCACGGCCTCTCCCCGCTTCCGCTGCATTACGTGGAATTAGCCACCCTGCCTCCGCCCAACAGGACTCGGACTCTATGTCCTCAGCAGTTAGAAAAGGGTCTGACAGAATCGATAGAGCTCACCGCGTTTGTGGTATGGATAGAAGGATGAACGCTTGCTTGCTTCAGAGAGTCACCGTGGGATAAATGTCATCAAAGATGTGAAAACATTGAGAATTGTAAGCAAAAGCCATCTTTTTAGGTGGGCCAAAGCCAGTGATGTGTGACAGAGAAAGGAGGGAGGGTTAGGAGCCCCAGAGGGAGGACGGGGGACCAAGGCAGCAGGGAGAGTCTCCCACCAGAGGAGTCCTGGCACCTGCGAGGCTGAGCCGTGCCTGACCCAGCAGCCACCTGTGTGAGGCCTCCTGAGCCCCCAGAGCAGTTCTGAGCCTCGCACTTCAGCGACGGAGACGACGCAGCCAGCAGGGCTCAAGCAAGCCGGGCGGGCTCCCACAACGGACTTTCCTCTGCCTTTTCCACCATGACACTGAGAATCCTGGGGGGCCCCTGGCAGGGCAGGACAGCCACAGCCCCTGGCGCGAGCCTCCCTTTTCAAGGAGACTGAGGGATAAACTCCATCAACCCCCAGAGCCCCCATGCTGAGCACACTTGTCACATCCAGCACCAGGGTGGGTGGGAGCTGGCACTGAATACCAAGTGGCCTCTGCTCTCAGACTCACCTCCTCCACACATCCCTCTCAGAAGGAGCTACCCACCTGCTCTAGGCAGGCACCCCGCCTGGGAGCCTGGGACACTCCCGGGATGCTCCTACTACCTACAGGCTATGTTGTGCCTCCTCCAGGATGCAGAATGAAACAGCCCGGACCACTGGGTTGTAAAAGGTTGGTTTAATGTCCCAGTGCTTGGATGAGAAGAAACTCCAGCCGGGTGGAGCAAGGATTCAGCCTCCATGCCCCCACACCAAGACCACACAGCTGTGACCGGGAACAAGCTAACAGCAGGACAAGGAGACCCCTCACAGGTCTGACCCACACTATTCCCTGGGACTCCAAGCTGGGTGGGTAGGACTTTGCATGGTAAGGGGACAGCCAGAGCCCAGCCCAAACCAGGGCCTAAGTCTGCTGAGGTCACTGAACTGACCATGGAAGACATCATCTGTTACTGGAGTGCCATGGCCAGGATTCATCATGGTAGAAGCCAGAGAATCCAGCCGACCAGGAACCAGAGTGGCTGACACCTCACACTTCTGACTCCAAGCTGGAGATCCGCCTCCAGGTGCAGGGTCTCAGGAAGCCTTGTGTACCACAGGCTACCCTGCTGACCTCGTCCAGCCCCCCACTGTCCGTGTAGCCTGTGCTCAGCCCCAGAGTCCTGCTCCTGTGACCCGCAGGCCCCCAGCCCCCAGTGAACCAGGGGCCGTGGCTGGCACAGGGTGGGAGGTGAGGGCAGACAGCCCCCCAGCAAAATGGCAGGTGGGCATGGGCGTGCAGGCAGACGTGCCGCCTGTGCTGCCAGGCAGGGGCCCCTGCCAGCAAGCCCTCCAGGCAGGCCTCCCGGTAGGACGGCAGCCTCATCGACTGCGCTGGCGCCAAGCGCCTGCAGGCCGTGCAGCCGTCGGGGCGGGCGCAGGCAGGGCCCGCGCACCCGTGGGGCAGAGAGCTGGGCCAGAAGCCGCGGCACAGGGAAGCGTTGCGCGGGCTTGAGCCCCGGGCCCAGGCGGCACGCAGCAGGGCCTCCCGCCGGGCCAGCTGCTCGGGTCCGAGCAGTGGCAGGTCCTCCGGCTGCGGCTCCGGGGGCTCCCGGAAGAGCGGAAGGAAGGGGCGTCCCCATCGGTCGGGTGGAGGGAAGGAGCTGTGGTGACAGCACGCAGGGGACAGAGGACGCTCTGGCAGCGCGCGCCGCTCCGAGGCCGAGAGATGCCGCCCCTCCCAGGGGGGCCGGCGCGACACCCGGGAGACTTCCGGTAGGGGCAGCCCGGCTGTCGGGGAGCGGCCTGGGGGCTGCGGGGCCCTGCGCACCAGCGCGGTGCGACCCCTGCCTGGTGGCCCCCAGCCCCTGGGGCTCGGCTCGGGGTGCGGGCCGGGGATGGGTGGGCGCCGGCTGGGGCCGGGCTGCGGGGACGGGCAGGTGGCCGGCGGGGGCACACGGTGGCCACCGCCCCAATTCTCTATGGTGCGCGTGGCACGGTCCAGGGAGCTGCTGACGCCTGCCGTGGTCACCATGTCACGCGCCGCCTGCAGCATCTTGAGCACACTAGCTTGGGCCGAGCTGGCCGTGAGGTTGGGGCTCGGCGGCTGCGGGGGGCTGGCCAGGCTCTGCACACCGTTGAAGCAGCTGTAGATGCCCTGGGCGGTAGGGAAGAGACAGTCCGTAAGGGGCGCCCTGCTCTTAGGGACCGGCAGCGATTATCCCGGCCCCTCCCGAGGCATCAGCCTTCTCTAAGTCCCAGGAGGCAACTGTTTGCGAAGTGTCTCCTCTGTGCCAGGCGCTGTGCTGCTTCACTGATGAATGAGTTGTCTGAGCTCCCCAGGGCAACTCAGTCTCCTGATCACTCCAGCTGGCACATGGCACAGTGAGGGTTCAACCTGGGCACACCTGTGGGAGGAGGGCTCTGCTCCTCATCTACTCTGCCATGCTGGCCAGCCACGCCACCTCTCAGGACCTGGGTTTTACCTCTGTAAATGGGCCATGGCCAGCTCTGACTTATCCGGGTTGGTGGCCCTAAAGCTGCAGCCTGTGTGGGGAGAGGTGGGCGCCCACCCTACTGAAAGCCAGCAGGAAGTCCAGCTGCGATGTGCTGGGCACCGAGTGCCGCAGCTTCCAGTAGACCAGGTGCTCCCAGGCGAAGACCAGCAGGGCCAGCCCCATGGCCACCAGCAGCATGTAGAAGACGCCAGCCATGTTGTCGATGTCCAGCTTGCTGCTCATCACCTCATTCTTCTCGTTCTGGCAGATCCCCGAGAGCCACACCGTCAGTTCGGTCTCTCTGGGGGGCATCTCGCCTCAGGAACTCTCCTCAATGAACCCCCCCAAGAAGCTGCCCAAGCCTGCAGAGAAAGGGAAGTGCCGTAATCAGCCTGTCATGTACATTCAGCCTTTCCATACATTATAGTGCCTACTATCCACATGACCTTGTTAGTGACCTAAACAGGCATGGGGCCGGTACCACCGATTAAGGCCTTGGTTGAACAGGTCACCCTCAGAGACCGCCTGTTAGTACATGGTATGAGAACCGGGCCTTTAACAAGTATGGCGGGTGGCTGGCTGAGACAACTCGCTTGTGGTGGGCTAGGCTGGACCTCATACGTGGACTAACAAGTCCTGGCATACGGGGGACCATACGTGAAAGAGGAATGGGGAGGACAACTGGCAGGGGGGCTCATTGGGAAGGACATGGGTGGGGTCTTGGCAAAGGCCAAGGTTCGCCACTGGCCGCCCCCGTTGCCTAGGACTCCCCGCTCTCTGCTACTCCATTCCTCACCCATCTCTTCCCAGTGCTCATCCACTACCCACATCCTACCCTACCCCTCACACCCCCCAGACCCCCCCTGGCCCACAGGCCGGGACTCAGAAGGTGGGAGACGACGCCGTGGCTGTGGCCCACCCTGGACCCACACCAGCCCCCACGGCACCCAGCACCTGCCAGGTGACCTGGCTAGTAGGCCGTTCTAGCCGGAGCTTCCAGTGGGTCCTGTGCATGGCGTGCGTAGCCTTGCAAGACCATTGCCACCTGCGACCCAGCTTGCAGCCCCTGTCCTTGCCCGCCATGTAGAGACAGGCTCATAAACTCAGCTTCCTGAGGACAGGATGAGCCCTCAGGGCCAGGGACCGTGTGGGGAGGGAGGGGGCACCGAACCTAGAGCCTGACAGGAGTCTGAGCCACATGAGCCTGGTGGGCACCAACCAGGAGGGGTGGGGGAAAGGAGCCTTCTCTAGTTCCTTTGGGTCCTGGATGCAGTGAGGACCCCTCTCACCCTCCTCCTCACAGAGGCCAAGGGACTCTGCCCCCAGAGGACACACACCCTCTCTGCCCAGCCCTCCCTGCCCCTAAGACCCAGAGAAGGTCACAACCACCACCTCAGGCCAAGGCTGAACTTTAGTCAATGCCACAGCTGTGTCTGGGACACATGGTGGGCTTCCATTTTTGCTTCAAGCTCCCCTCTTCCCCAAGACCTCCACACCCAACCCCCATGGGTCCTGTGGGGCAGCCCATTCCCACGGTCACCACGTTGATTCTCTCAGGAAAGGACAGAGCTAAAGCTGGTCACTGGGGAGACACATGGATAGAGACAGTCAGGGGTGGGTGCAGGGCTGGCGACCCACCCCATCTTGAGGCTGGTGAGTGCATCCTCCACTGAGCGCTGGTTGAACTTGACCATGTGGGTGTGCATGTCGCGGTAGTTGCTGCGGATGTTCCGCTCTGTGCTGCCGTTGGGCACTGTGCCAAAGCGGAAGGGTGGGTACTGATCCTGAGGCCGCTGAAACTGCAGTCAGAGCACAGCGGCCAGTCGTAACCCTTCCTCCAGCCTTCCAGGCACCAAAGCCCTAAACCCACCCCAGAGCCCAGCCCCACCATATGGACTTGCATAGTCACACCAGAAGGGTCTTAAGACCATCCGGGCCCCTCCTTTGTTTTCCAAATGGAGACTCTGAGG
This sequence comes from Daubentonia madagascariensis, assembly GCA_023783475.1. Lineage (NCBI taxonomy): Eukaryota > Metazoa > Chordata > Mammalia > Primates > Daubentoniidae > Daubentonia > Daubentonia madagascariensis. The sequence continues at coordinate 6,730,338 of JAKFHU010000487.1, read as the reverse complement.
CCAGGACAGGGAGAGATTTACCCAAGGCCACTCAGTTGGGGGACCTGAGCCATCTCTTGCCCTGGTCCCGACCCTCCCCATCAGCCCCACAGCTTCTTTCTGCTCCAGCCTCCAGCTCAAATTCCCCAGACTCTGGCTGTCCTGTGTCTACCCCCCACAAGGCCTGTCCCCACCCTTAGTGCCCCCCACCCTCTACCGGCAGTGGCCCCAGAACCTTCTTGTCACTGAGGCCCGACACGGTGTCAATGTACTGCTCCTGGATCATGAAGGCGGCCAGGTTGGCCGTGTAGCTGGCGAGAAAGATGACTGCGAAGAAGGCCCAGACCAGGACCATGATCTTGCTGGTGGTGCCCCGGGGGTTCTCAATGGGCACTGAGTTGTTGAAGACCAGTGCCCACAGCAGCCACACGGACTTGCCGATCGTGAAGGACGGGCCCCCGGACTCTGGGGGCAGAGGGTGGACACTGGGGCCCCTCTTGCGCACCACAAAAGGGCTCAGGTCTCAGCCTACCCGACCCACGGCTCCTGCCCCAGCCTGGGTGGGGACCCCGTCCTTGGCCATCCCCACCTCAGGTCAAGTCAGCTCCCCCGTGTGTGTCCCTCTCATCGGATCGGCCCTAGCACATGCTGTCTGAAGGCCCGGGACCTCCCACAGGCATTCTCTGAAGGAGCCTTTGGCCCTGAGCCCAGTCCTCAGGGATGCCCGGGCCTGCCTGTCCTCCCGGGCCCCAGGGACAGCTTACTCTTGCCTCTGGTAAGGTTCTGGTTGTAGCTAACGGGGCTAAAGTACTCGAACATGAAGACGGTGATGGCCACCACGGTGAGGCACATGACGAACATCATCACCCACACGGCAGGGCTGTAGGGTTCTGGGGGCACGGGGAGGTGGCTTAGAGGCCTCAGCTTCCCCCGCCCCCACACCGACCCAGAAGCGCTGCGTGGGGACAGGCAGGTGCACTGGGTCAGAGTACTCCTCCTGCTAGTGGGCTCTGTGGACCGAGGCAAGGGCACCTCTGCCTGTCAGGGCAGCAGGGCCCCAGGAGAGACCCCAGTGTCAGGGTCCCCAGCATTCCTGGTCTCCTCCCTGGTCTCACCCTGGGACAGGTACACATCACCCCACCTTGAGATGCTCCCCTTTCACTTCACATCCCCTGCCTGGCCCAGCAGGGGTGTCTGGGCATTCTGTCTAGAATCAGAGCCTCTGAGGCCAAGTCTTACTCCTCATCTGACACAGAAAGCAAGGCCCAGGCAACTGGAGACCCTGAGGTCTTGGACAACATTGTTTCTGTCTCCTTGCATGAGAAGTCATTTCTGCCATGAGCACTTGCTCCTTTGCTTTGATGGCCATCCTGTGAAGTGGGGGTTGTTCTCTTCCCTGTGGCTGAGGAACCCACTCAGAGAGGTTCAGCGACTTGCCCAAAGCCACACAGCAGGAAGGGGCAGAGCTGGGATTCTCACTCTGTCTAGCCAGCCTCGCCTGTCCTCACAGCTCTCTGGACCCTCTCACACTGCAAGTCCCATGTGACCCCCCCAACTGGGCGCTCTGAGGAGGCGAGGACTATGGCTGTGTCCCCAGCACCTAGCATGGGGCCTGACACAAGGAGACTGCCCAGTAAGAAACCAGCACCTCGTCCTACACTCTGTCGGCCCCTTGACTCCCCACAGAGCTTCTCCCCTTATCCGCTGTCCTGGCCCATGATGCGTCCTGAGGCCAGCCTGCCCTCCTGGTTTTCCTGTCCCTCACAACGCACCCTGATTTATCCTGCCCCCCCACCACACTCACCCACACCGAGACTCAGAACCGAACATCAACATCATTTCTTCCTTCTCCAATTCAACTCTGGCAAGACACCCACGTCTGCCGTGCTTGGCCTCTGAGGGCCCCCAATGCCCCTCCTTCACCACGCTCTGCGCCCACTCCTGAGTCCTCAGCCCCCGGAGCCACCTCTGCCCACCCCGAGCCTCACCCAGGAAGGCCGAGGGGGAGACGGTGCCATTGCTGCGAGCCACCATCACGCTGATGCCCGTCTCCACAAAGGGCACGGAGAAGTCCACGATCTCGGAGCGCTCCTCGTTGATGGTGAGGGAGCCAATGGCCACGTCTGCCCGCTTGTAGTACACCTAGGGCCACGGGGCCACGCGGGGGTTGAGGAAGGGGTCCCCAAGGACTGAAACACTCTCCTCAGGCACCTCCTGGCACCCCTCCAGCATCCCCTGGTTGGGTCACTTGTTCCCACCTGGGATCCTCAGAGCTTCACTTTCAGTACTGATGACCCTGAGGTCATCACTGGTGACAGCTCAGACTCCCCCTCTAAGGGGCATCTGAGTGGTTCATGGGGCCTGGGCAACAGGCGGGCAGGCTCAGTGGTCAGGGTGGAACCTCAGGGGAGGGCCTACCTCCCCGATCATGCCGTTCCACACGCCGCGCACCCTCTTGCCATGCTTGCCATTGGTCACCAGGTACAGGTCGTAGGAGAACTTGACCACCTTGGCCAGCTTCTTGAGGATGTCGATGCAGAAGCCCTTACAGCAAAGCTTGGTGTAGGGGGCCACATCACTGCTGCTGCAGCCACCACCGCCATGAGACCACCAGGAGTCAGAGCATGTCTCGGCCCAGCCCAGCGCAGCCCCACCCCAGCAGCTCCTCCCAGCCTGGCACGTGGACCCCCCCCACACACACCCAAGCATATGACACACACAACACCTGGCCACCACACAGCAGCACACAGCTCACACTGGGCCTCCCTGAGTGCCCTCTCAGACCTGAAGGTGTGGTTGCTCTGCCTGCGACAGGGCACCGTGTTGGGTACGCAGCCTCCAGTGCCAGGGTCGGGGCTCTCCACAATGACAAAAGGTCGCTCTTCCAGCGTGGCCACTGTCAGGTGCCGGCTGTCTACCACAGGCTGCAGGGAGGCACTGTAGCGAGGCCACACCGGGTACTTCATGTGGAGGACGCCATGCTCCCAGCGCCCCACCTGTGGGGGGTGACTGGCCTCAGCCCGGGACCTCCAGCCCTGCTACCCCCACCCTGTAGGTGGAGCCTCTGAGTGAAGCCTGCCAGGGCCAAGAACCCACCTGTCTCACCTAGGGGCACTGGGGGCAGGACAGAGTAGGGTCTGGAGCAGGAGAATTTGGACGAGAGTCTGGGCAGGGACTGAGCACTGGCCAGAAGGGCAGGCTCCCTGGGGCTCTCTCCTGCCTTGGCCCTGCACTCTCCAGTCCAGCCTCTGTGCTGCTGCCGACCCACAGCATCTTCCTAAAGCCCAGACCTGACCTTGTCTCTCCATACTGGTTCCCTTAGCTGAGCACTCAAGGCCCTTCACACTCAGGTCCAACGTCCCCCATTCACCCCACCCTACTTCCTCAGTCTCCATACCCCCAAACACACCCCCCACATCACTTAAAAATGCCCCAAACCCTCCTATCCTTCCATCTATACCAGGCTAGCATCCCTCCTGGTGGGCTCCTACTCAACCCTCCAAAGCCCAGCTCAAATGTCCCATTTTCCATGACATGTTACCCAGTTTCTTCCTTTGAAGACAGAACTAAGTCCTGTTCCTCTTCTCCAATCCCATAATGTTTTGCACTCATCCCTACTCAAGCACTGATCTCTCCATATCTATCTGTTTACACGTCTGTCTGGCCAGCACAGACATGGGTTCCTCCTCCAGTGGCAGGGCTATGTGATAAGAGTGCTTGGTGAGTTCTGTAGTGGAGGGGAGCTGGGGTGTTATGGGGGCCCAGAGCAGAGCCACTTCACCCACCCTGGGGCACCTGGAAGGCTTCCCAGTGGAGGAGATGTTTCAGCTGAGACCTGGAAGATGAGGACTTGGATAACAGACAGAAGGGACACTCTGCTCAGCTGTGGGCACAAGAGGGGCTGGGGACAAAATGGGAGGAAACTGAGAGCCCCTGGGCTCACCCCCTTCTCACCATCTCCCAGAGGCGGTGCCGGTTGAGGGCGATCACAACCATGGTGGGCTGGACCAGGTACCCACCAGGGCTGAAGGAGAAGTCTCGGCCCTCCCAGGTGACATTCAGTAGGTGCCTGCCAGGGGAGAGAGAAGCCAGGGTGTCCCCATGCCCCTGCCTGTGGCCCAGCCCCCTGGCCTCTGCCTCACTACCACCACCAACAGAGAGCGTTGCACACTTATTGATCGAAGTGCTTCCCTGTATTGGCCCCACAATCTTTGCCACACCCTGACACCCGCTGATTTTTCAGACAAGGACACTAAGGCCCAGAGAGGTGAGGTAACTCAGCTGTAGGCACACAGCTAGTGGGAGGTGCGGTGGGCGAGCCCAAGCTCACCGCCACCAGGTGCCCCGAAGAGATCCCGCCTCTCACCCCCATGCTCTGGGCAGGTGCCCACCTGTAGAAGGCTTCCCGGGCAGGGCTGACGGGCCCAGGATGGCCGCGGCAGTCCCCAGCCGCGGCGGGCAGGGCGCCGTGCTGGCGCCGGTAGCCATAGGCGCCCAGCGCCAGGATGGCCACGCCGTCGCGGACCTTCTGGCGCAGGCTGAGGCGCCAGCTCTCGGTGACGACGCTGATGAGGCCCACGGGAAAGGCAGCGGGGGGCGCGTCGGTGCTGCCCAGCGCCAGGTTGGGCACCAGCCACACGTGGCCGGGCCCCACCAGGCCGGCCTGCGCCGCCTCTTCGAAGAGCACCTCAGCCTCCTGGCGCGAGCAGTAGGCCACGAACACGGGCGCGTCGAGCTGGCGCAGTAGGCGCTGGGTGCGCGCGCGTGGCCCGCCCGGGCCCAGCTCCAGCGTGAGCACGTCCAGCAGCCGCCAGCTCAGGTGGCTGGCGTCGGCCACGGCGCGCACGCCGTCCAGGAATAGCGCGTGGCCCGGGTGCAGGCTGGTGATGACGGCGAACGCGCTCCAGGCGTACTCCTCCAGCACCTTGAACAGCACCTGCAGCTGCTGCTCCACGGACACGCCCAGCTGCAGGAAGGCGGAGCCCGGGTCCTGGGGGCGGGGCCGGGGCGGGGCCTGAGCCGGGGCGGGGCGTCCCGAGCCCCGCCTCGCGCCCCTTCCCCACCTCGGGCCGGCGATCGATCGGCTCCCGGAAGCCCTTACGTCGGAAGCTACTCGGCCCCGCGGGAGCCCCTGCACGGACGTGGTCCTGGGCCCCGCTGCCCAGCAGCACCACCTGGGGGGCTTTCAAAAATACTCGTGCCCGGCCCCCTCCTCAACCACGCTGGCCCGCAGACCCGCAGCATTAGCACCCCCTGGGGCTTGCTAGAAATGCAAGTCCTCGGGCCGCACCCCTCGCCTTCTGGATCAGATTCTCCGGGGATGGCGCCCGGAATCTGTATTCCAACAAGCTCTGCAGTTGACTCTCGAGCCCTCTAGAGCCCGCTAGCTTGAGAAGCGCTGCCCCAGACCACCTGAATCTGAATTTCAGAGGTGCGATGCTGGGCATCTGTATTTTTTCAAAGCACGGCGAGGGTTGAGAACCACTGGCCTGAGAGCTGATGCCCGGGCCCCAGGATGACTGGGAAACACCTTCCTCCCCGGAGCCCCCAGGGCGGGAAAGCTGCTCCTCTCCACCCTCTGCCACCACAAAAGCCCACGGCTCTGCCAGCTGGCACCGGGGCTGGCGCAGGGCCCTCCTAACTGGTGGTCTCCGTGCTGCCACTGTCCCAGTCACTTAAAAAAGCAAATCAGGGAAAACTAGAGGCCAAGCAACCCAGTTTCTTCAACCAAAAAAAACCACAAAATTGCAAGGAAAAGAGAGAGCAAGATGGAGGAGGAGCCAGAGGTTGAGAGGGACTTAGAAGCCACACAAAGCAATCGCCAGTGTGGACCTACTTCGGCTCCAGATCCAAGCAAACAGACTTAAAAATAAACATTTATGACAGTTCTGAGACAATGGGGAAATGTGAACACTGGCTGGATATTCATGATGTTAAGGAATTTTTATTATTTTTCAGACATGATCATGTATGGTGGTTTTACTTTTTAAAGCCCTTATCTGCCAGAGATGCATACTGAAATATTTATGTATGGAATAACAGGATGTCTGGGCTTTGCTTCAAATTAACACAGAAGAGGAGGGAGTGGGTGGGGTGAGGATGGGGTGGGTAGGCCAGGGCAGATAGGGGAGATGGGGAGTTCATTATACTCTTTTATGTGTGCTTGAAATTCTCCATAATAAAAATTAATAAAATAAAGGCAAATCAGATCAGTCTCTTCCCTCAACACCTGCTTTGGCTGCCCACTTAGGGTAAGTAAAGCCCAAATGTCTCCCCAGGTGGTGGGGACCCCACTTCCTCCTCTCTGTTCCTCAAAAGCGCTGGGCTCCTTCCTACCTGGGGCCTTCATGCCACCCACTCCTCTGCCTGAAACCGCCCCCACTCCAGGGGGTGAGCCTCCAGGTCTCAGCTCAGACATCAGTTCTTGAGAGACCTTCTCCCCAACACCCTATACAAATGGGGGCCCACGAGACTCCCCCGTGGCATCCTGCATTTTTCCTCCAGAATGCTTGTCCCAGTTTGTAGGCACAGATGAATGTATATTTATGACCTTCTCCCCCAAGGACTGCAAGCTCTGTGAGGGCAGCACCATTTCTACCTCCCTCATGCCCCAGACAGCGAGCTGCCCTGGAGAGCTCTCCCTACAGGTGAACTACCATTGCCCAGAGGGTGGGCATCAGTTCCCGTGGCTCCTGTGCCCAGCCGGCCCTTTGGATCTGGAGCCTGACTCAGGAGGGAAGCAGAGAGGAGGCAGGCTGGGGGCCTGACCCCTGTAGCCAGAGCGGGCTTGCCATCTGCCCACCCCTCATCCAGACATAAATTCAAAATCAGCCCAGAAAGTTTCTCTTCTAGAACATAGGAACTTCAGTCCCACAGCCTTCTCCCCCTCACCCATGCCAAGAAGTCCTCTGCCCTCTGCCCCCCCAGGTCTGCCACCGCCTCGGTGTCCACGTTGTCCTCAAAGACGATGCCGTGGACGCGGGCAGCACCCAGGAGGCCACAGATCTGGGTGAGGAGGCTGCTGGGGTTGGTGTTGTTGACCCCCACAGTGAGCGGCTGGATCTCAAGGGGCAGGTCCAGGAAGCTCTGGGGGGTGAAGCGGGCACGGGCCTGGGCCTGTGGCAGCCCCGAGCTGCCAAACACCACGGCCACTGTCACGGCCTGTGTGCCCTGCCCTGGGCCCTGCTCTGAGCCACATTTTCTTGCCTGATCTAATCTCACAGTAGTGTGGGGGCTCTGATGAGGTAACAGGCTAGCCGCTGTTATTAGTAACCTTATCCTATAGGCGACAGCCCCTCAGCCAGGTGCAGGAAGGCAGCTCTGTGTCACCTCGGTGCTCCCCCCGCTCATCCTCTCTGCAGCCTAAACTGGACCTTCCATCTGTCTCTCACCAGGGCCCATGCCACTGGTCAGTATGTCCTGCTTGCCATGGAGCCAGCCCTGAGAGCCCTCCTCTATGTGGCCCTGCCTGGCACAGAGCCCCCTCCTTTTGGGCACTGGACGTCACTACAACCGCTTCTTCTGTGGCCTCAGCTCAGAGCAGCTCTTCCACCGCAGGGCTGTGATAACACTGACTTGTCCAGGGCTCGGGAGCACCCGATACCCTGAGGTATCCTACAGCTTCTCCCGGCCCTCCCTGGCATGCGGGATCTTTCTAATCCAACCCCAGGACCTGATGTGCATCCTTGCGAAACGTCATCGTTTTGGATGGAGGCCAAGAGCCAAGGCAGTGAGGGAACGTGAACCCTGAGCGGTGCCCACTGGAGGGAGGCAGCTTTCCCTCCCAGCTGGCCACTGGCCACCACATTGCCACCTCCTCCATCTCCATCGCATCCCTAACAAGACTTCTGAATGGGGAAAAACCAAAGGGTGAACAGGGTGGGCCTGCCACTCCAGCCACCTCCCGCCCCAGGATCTGCGCATCTTTGCTACAGAAATGCAGACAAAAATCAAGCAGTTGCCAACACTCAGAAACCACGAACCTGAAAGGCAGGTGCCCTTCAGGGATGGGGCCCAAAACAATGGCTGGGCAGGCTCGAGCTTTCTTACGGGGCCTTTCTTTTGCCTGCCACCGAATTTCTCTCTTCCTTTCATCTAAAGTCTAATTGCTTTCTTTTTCTTTTTTGTTTTTTTGAGACAGGGTCTCACTCTGTCACCCGGACTGGAGTGCACAGACACAATCATAGCTCACTGCAACCTCTAACGCCTGGGCTCAAGTGATCCTCCTGCTTCAGCTTCCCAAATAGCTGGGACTACAAGCACGCACCACCATGCCCAGCTAATTTTTAAAATTTTTTCTAGAGACAGGGTCTCACATGTTGCCCAGGCTGGTATCCAACTCCTGGCTTCAAGTGATCCTCTTGCCTCAGCCTCCCAAAGTGCTGAGATTATAGGCATGAGCCACCACACCTGGCCCCAAAGTCTAATTTTTTACGATGCATATGCACATGGGCTTTCCTGGGTCTCTAGTTCTCTCTAAGGAAGCCAGAGAGCAAGGAAGTGCAAGAGGCCACCAGGGAACATTCAGGAAATCTCTTCCTCTTCTCCCCGGGTTGCACTAAAAGGATCCCTTCAAGGGAGACCACCAGACAGACTTTAGTTCAGAAATGTAACTTAGCATGAGTGTACTGAACACCTTCTCTGTACTAGGCACTGCATGGTGGAATGTTCATCTGGGCAGGACATGCTCCCCGCCCTCCAGTACTTAGAGTCAAATCTGCAGAATAAGCAGCCTGCTACAAGCACCTCCCAACTCTTTTTTCTACACTTATTTCTCTTTCCACCAATATCCTGCCCTCTCTACTCCCCTTGAGCTCCCAGCCTCCCCCAGCAAGATCTTATCTTAGCCAAGGATCTAGAGCTCATTCACATGAAGATATAAGGGACTGATAACAGCTTATAGTGTTATAATTCCCAAGAGGCATAATCTGACAACAGTCAGAGCCTTAAGCTACAGTGCCAGGTGGTAAAATTTCAGGTTGAGCAGACAGGAGTTTTGGCACGGGAGAGAATACCGTATTCATGCTGGTGCAATTGAAATCTCCCCATGTGTATGGTGCCCTAGTACACTGACACAGAATTGACAGTTCAGAGACATGTTTGAGTCTAGAAGGAGATCTTAAGCAATGCCATGCCATACCTCGCCCCAGCTACTACCACTTCGGGATGTCAAATCGCGACCGCAAAGGGCACTGTTGCTACCTTTGCAAGGCCTCTGTGTGCTCATCTCTGCCCACACCTGCAGGCCCCAGAGGTCCCCTGCCTGCCCTTCGGGAAGCCCCAAGGGAAGGCCCGCCCCCTCTGCCTCCTAGCAACCAGCTCTAGATCTGCGCTGTCCCATACAGGAGCCACCGGTCACATGTAACTACTGAGTACTGGAAATATCTCTCATCCAAACTGAGGTCTGCTGTCAGTGTAAAATACACACTGGATAGTGAAGACAGTATGAAAAAAGAATGTAAAAGATCTCATTAATATTACATATTGATTACAAGTTGAAATAATAACATTTTAGGTATATTGAGTTAAACAAATTATGCCATTAAAATTAATTTCACTTGTTTTATTTTTTTTAATGTGGCTGCTAGAAAATTTTAAATTACACTGTGGCTCCCGTGTTATTTCTTTTGTTACTCTGGATGAAGTGTGACTCTGGATGAAGAGCCCAGGCCCTTCCCCAACTCCAAAGGGGCACTGCCCCCCAGACTCTCCAATGGGGAGGTGTCCTCCTGGGTTGAGGGTGGACAGGAGGGGAAATTGAGGCAGATTATGCCTTTAGCCAAGGGATCTAAAATAGGGATGGGTTCACAGAACACCCCCGGAGGGAGGGGCCAGAATCAGACAAGTCTCTGAGCTCCAAATAGCAACGGGTGGACCCACGGAGCCTCAGACTCCAGCCTCATTACCATGTCATATCCAGCCACCCTGCAAAGGTAGGAGGGACAGACTCCACCCTGCCCTGACCCCATCTCCCCTCTCGCCTCCCCCTGGCCACCACCCCACCCCCCATCCACCCACCCCTGCCTGCTCCACCTTTCCTCTGGCCACTGCACCCCTCCTCAAACAGGACAGCTGCTCCCTGGTGCCCACAAATGAAGTCCAGACACCTTAGTACCATGGACAGGGGCCCATACACCCTTCCCCTCTGTGAACCCCACAACCCTGCCAGTCTGATGGCCAAACAGCCCCACTCTGTCCTATCTTCCAGCCCTTGTTCCTGCGCACCCCAGTCTGGAAAGTCCTCTCCTTGACAACAGTCTACTATCCTTCAGGGACCAACCTAAATACCTCTCACAGAGGGCACCTACCTTGAGCCATCAGGCTCTGGACATAGGGCCTGTGTCTCCGCCGGGCCAGCTGCCCTCCTTCCCACTCCCCTGGCTTCCTCTCCTGGGCTGGGAGCTCTGTGCTGGGCCTCTGCAGCAGCCACCTGCATTCTGCCCTGTGGCAGGTATCTGCCCACTCAAGGATGCCCACTCCCCACATTGCACTGTGGGCTCCTTGGGGGAACAGGGGTCTTAGAGACCTCTGCCCACCCACTCAGGGTCTCAATCCTTCCACAAACAGCTATTAAATTACTATTTCACAAACACTGGGATCCCAAAAAGGCCGGGACGGGAAGGCTATGATCTGTCCTCCAGGACACTCAGCATCACCTTGAAGGGCCTGGGACGTCCACGTCCTTAGGGCCCTTCTCTTCCCCCGGCTCCCCACACCTTAGGCAGGCTCCCTGACACACATGTGCACACACAGACACACTCACACTCACACCCGAGATGCTAACGGCTCCCCCTCTCCCAGACTAGGAGACTTGGTCCCAGGAGTTGGCCCCACCCACCAGTGGCCCCTCCGGACCCACTGCCCTTTGGGAGAGCGGCCCACCTTTGCCGTCGGGTTTCCCTCCCTCCCTTTTGCCCAGCCAAAACCCGAACCCAGGCGTCAGGAGGAAGACTGCCCTTCTATCTTGCTCCCACTTGTGGGGGCACCGAGTCCTCGCTCCTCCCAGTCTAACTGCCCCGGCTCACGCTGATCCCGCCCGGGCCCCCCGGGGGCGCCCCGCCCCCTCCCCTGGCAGGAATCTCTTACACTTGGGCTGTGAAGTTCGGGGTATTTTTAGGCCGGCGATAAATAATTCATAGGGAATGTGGCATCAGGCTCCCCCCGCGGGAGGAGGGGGCGCGAGCAGCGAGAGCCACCGTCACCCGCGGCTCAAGGACACTCGCGATGCGGCGGCGGCGGCGGCGACTCCGGGCGCGGAGACCCGAGCCACGCCTCCTGGCGGCCAAAGTGGGCACCACCCACTCGGCGCCCCCAGCCTCGCCGCGGCCCCCTGCGGGCGTCCCCGGCTCCTGGGCCCCCACCCCCACTCCCCGAAGCTGGGTCGCGACCTCAAGCCCCGCGGTGGGGGATGGCACAGCTCGCTTGCCAGGCGGGCTGTGGGCCGGGAAACAGTCCAGGCCTGCCCTAGGGCCTGGAGCGAACCCAGGAGTCCCGTTTCCTGCCTACCTGCCCCTTTCACGTTCTTATTCTTCGGAATTTGGGAACAGGCTCAAAGCCACCGGCACGACCAGAAACTGGACGGACTTCGAAGTAGAGCCAGAGGGATGGTACCCTCCCCAAATAAGTTTCTTTCCTCGATTTTCCCGTGGCCCGGGGTGGGGGACTGAGCCAGAACTGCGCCACCATCAGAGGGCTGGGGGACCAAGCCAGAAGTCCTGTTGGGCGACCAGGGCTGGGAAAGAGGGTGGACGAACGGGGTGAGCGTCAGGGCCTGGCGGGAATTCCCTCCTCGATCATCCAGCAGGACCTCGGAAGGGTGGCGGAATGCACCCCTGGGGGGTTTCAAGCTGCTGGGGGGGCCTTTTCCTCCGCATGTCCCCGCCCTGCCCGCCTAGGCCTAGGCACGAAACAGGAGACTCGGGGCTTCCGCTCCCAGCCGTCGGGGATCCTAGTGGAAGCCCCCCAGAGACCAGAGCAGCCGGCTGGTGTGGCGGCCAGGGCCCAGCGCTCTGGTCCCGCTCTCCCAGCGCCGTTCTCGCCCACCCTTCCCTTCCGTCCTCGGAGCCTGGCAGCCGAGCGCGGGTCGGCATTTGGAAGATCCCACCACCCTAGGAGCCCACTCTGATTCCCAGGGGTCACAGGAGAGAGAGTTACGCTGGGGCAAAGGAAAGGAGGGAGGGCTGGAGGGGAAGAACCGGGGGACTCACGAAGGTGGAGGAGTCGGGGGCGAAGGCAGATGCGCAGCAGGTGCTCAGTAGCCCTGGGGGAACCAGGGGACCGGGCTCGGGGCGCCGCCACAGCCCCCTTTGGTCCTCTCGCTCTGTGCCCTCTCCAGCACCCCTCGCTCTGGTCGAACCCAGCCGCGGCCCCGGGTCCCGGCCCCGCTCCCCGCCCCCCGCCCCAGAGGCTTCCAGCAGCAACAGTTGGGGGGCCCGGCACCCAGACTGCGCGTTCCCGCACCGCCCCCTGCCCAGCGGCGCCGCGGCGCCACGGAAGGAGGAGGAGGGCTTGGCGACCCTGGGGACGAACGTCTTGGGCGCTTCGCCCGCGTCCTTCCTTCGCGTCCGCCGCGCGCCTGTCTCCTCGGCCTCTCTTCCTCGCCTCCTCTCCCGCCGCCACGGTCCAAACCCCAGGCCGCGTTCCCGAGGGTCCCGGCCCCCGGCCGCCCCCTCCCTGCGCCCCGACTCCTGCGCGGGCCCGACCCCCCCACCCCGGGTCCCGTGTCTGTCTCCGCCGTCCTTGCCCGCGCGGCGCCTCAGCCCAGCCTCAAGTTGGCGGCGAAGTTGGCGCCCCCGCCCGCCGCCCGCCACTCACCGCGGGGAAGGGGCGCTGCGCCCGCGCCCAGAGCCCGCGCCGGCCGCCTCCCGCGCGGTGCATGTCCCGGCCCCGGCCCCGCGGGCGCGCTCGGTTCTGGCTCAGCGGGCGCCTGAGCCCGGGCGCCGCGGGGCGGGTGTGGGCGGGCCGCGCGGCCGCCGCCTCCGCCCCGCCCCGGCCCGCCCCTCCCTGCCGGCCCGCGGCCCCGTCTCCCCTCTCCAGGACCGTGTCCCCGGACCCGACACTCGGGACCAGTGCGGCCTCGGAGAAAGCACCAGCCTGCCCAGAACCCTGGGTTGGAGCCCGTAGCTCACGTGCTGTGTGACCTTGGGCCAGTTAATTTCCAGGATCCCCCAGTTTATAAAGCGGGACCAGCATCTTGGGGGCGCCATAAAAGATCATGAACACGCTTTGTACACTGCAAAGCGCAGCGGGAGATTGAGGCACTATTTTTAAAAGGCTCTTGGATCTGACTGGAAACCGACGGAGATGGGAAGCCACTGGGAGCGGACAGAGAGGGAGGACCCCAGCCATAAGTGCCTGGGCCACCGGGAAGGACTGGGGGCAAGCTGCTGCCTAGTCCTCCTGCTCCCATGTTTTCTCTTCTGGTTTGACTGTGCTGGGGGCCAACAGAGCAGGCAGGCTGGGGTCACCGTTCCAGGTGCGCGCAGTGTGAGCAGAAGATAGGCAGGCCACTGCAGCAGCAGGGCCAAGCCGAGAAAGGGAGGGTGGGTGATCCAGGCCAGGCTGCCAAACCTCCTCAAACCCCCAAAAGGCCCCTGAGCAGGGTGCTCTCTGCAGCGCCACCTGGTGACCACAGGGGAGCTGCCGCCAGAAGGTGACCCCTGCCCCAAAAGAAGCCCCACATCAACTATGGCCCTTGGTTGCAGCTGTTTTATTTCCAGCATGCTCCCAATCTGGTGACCCTCCACAGTCCAGCAGGAGAGGTCAGCCTGCACCTCCACCCACCCCTAACTAAGGTCACCTCCTTACTGAAAGCTAAACCCACACTGGCAAGGCGACCTTCTTGCAAGAGGGAGTACTCAGAAGCCCCTGGAAGGGATGCAGTGAAGCCCGCGAGCCACGGCAGGCAATGATGCAGCTGGGGTGCCAAGTCCCACTCAGACTGACCAGGGCCCTCTGCCTGCCCCCTTCCCTGCCAAGGGCTGAGATCTGTGCTCAGTGCCCCAGCAGCTGAAGCATCTCCTGCGGGTCCACCAGCTTCTCCCGGGGCTTCCCAGCAGCCTGGCCCCGGGCCACCTCCTCAGTATCCAGCTTCTCCCAGTCTGAGAAAGAGACTGGACGGACCCCTGAAGCAGAGGGAAGACAAGTCACTGTCACCACTTCCCCCTTCACCCTCTCAGAATACCCCCCTCCCAAAGAGGGGCCACCCACCCCCCTTCCCAGGACCTCAGCATTGGGGCCCAGACCTCGGCTGCTGAGCAGGGCCTGGATGGCCGCAGAGCCAGGCCTGGGGCCAGAGGGGAGCAGCCCGGCCTTCAGGTCCTGCAGCAGTGTCTGGCTGGTGAGGAAGCTGTCACTCATGGTTGTGGCTATGACACCTGTGGGTCCCCTCTTCACCCAGCCACTGCAGTAGAGACCTGAGAGGGGGTAACAAAGATGTAAGGAAACAGAGGTGGCTGAATAGCTCTCTGGCAAGCCCGCGCCCCAACCTATACACACATGCACATGTACACAGGCACCCCGAGTCCCCCAGCAGACTGTCAGCTGAGCCTGCTGTGGCCGCTGGTCCACCACCCTGGACTCTTCTCAACCTGTTTTTCCCACCACCACCCCTTACACCTCACTTTCCCTGCAGATGAAGAGCTCCCTAAGGGTGGGAGCTGGGGACTGCCCACCTCCAGCTCCAGCAGGCCCTTAGTAAGTGTTCACTGAATTAATTAATGACTAGATAGGTATGTGGGTATTTAATCAAACTGGAGGTGCCCTGAGGACAGGGGCTGCCTTATTAATCTCCAGTCCCAGCACTAAGCACAGAGCCTAGCCCAGAGCAGGCCTCAGAATGTCTGTTGAATGACTTAATGACCAGACATACGTGCCATATGTCCCAGCTAGGCTGGGAACTTCCCTTAGCGCCAGGAGGAGGGTGGTGCTGGGTCCTGGGACAGGCCTGCCTCAGAGCAGCTTCTCAGTGTGTGTCACTACATGAATGAATGAATGGCCCCAGGAGACACCAGCCTCCCGGCCTCCCACAATTCAGCGCCCAGCCTTCTCACACCCTCTCACCTGGCACATCCACAACCCGGCCCTCCACATTGGGGATGACCCCGAGTTTGGGGTCAAAGGGCACTCTGGGATCGATAGGGCGGCTCTTATACCCAACGCTGCTCAGCACCAGCCCACAAGGGAGGTCCTCCATGTCTCCCGTTGGCACTGCCTGAGTGGCCTCACCGACACCCTGCTGGAGAAAGTGTGGGCAACACCAGGCTTGGGTGGCGGAGGACTGAGAATGGGGGTGTCTTTGGGTAACGTGAGCCTCACCTCCAGCCTGGTGACTGCCAGGCGGACACCTGCTGCCCGGCGCCCATCTGGTGAGGGCAGCACCTGCTGGGGGCTTCGGAAAAAGCGGAGGCCCCAGGCACGGGCGGTTGATGCCTGGCGGGCAGCCTCTTCCACCCCTGGCTTCTCTGTGGCCGTTTGAAGAAGCAGTTCTGTCAGCCGCTTCCTTGGGCGGGGGACCTCTGTTAGCAACATGGAACACATCAGGGCTGTCCCTGGGTCACAGCCCTCTCCCCGCACGCCCTCCGCAAGCCCTCTCTGACCCAGGCTATTCCCACCCGAGTATCTGGGGAGCCAGGCCAGGGCCCCTCACCCTTGATTTTGTCCTGGAGGCCCAAGAAATCTTCAGGATCTAAAATGGGCCGGGTTCCTGGTAAGTGAATCATCTCCCGAAGCTCCTTGAGGGTAGGGGCAGGGATTGGGGGAGGAGGTGAGGCCCAGAACACCATCCACCCCTGAGGCCACCCCAGAGTCCAGTCTAGGCAGGCTACACCACCACCCTCCTCCACAGAAGGTACAGGGCCCCGGGGGCCCTGCCTGCTCCCCCTTCTCCCATCCCAGGCAGCAACCACTCCCAGGAGCTCTTCCCCACACCCCCTCCCCCTCTGCCCCAGCACCTTAATGGTGAAGGCCACTTGTAGGGGTCCACGCCGGCCCACTATCCACACCGTCTTCACCTGACTCTGCCTCAGTGCTCCCAGAGCTTCCTTCGTGATGTCAGTTCTCTGGCACAAAAGGAGGGCCTTGAAGTCATCGGACACTGACCTAGGGAAGGGGACTCTCCATTTGGTCATGTCCCTCCCCTAAGCCAGAAGGCTGGTGGCCCAAAATTGCACCACTGCCCCCCCCTGGTGGCCAGAAGGAGCATTGCTGCCAACTCTGCAAATGGCTCCAACTAGCGGCCAACCAGGTCACACTCCTTCATTCAACAAGTATTTACTGAGCCTCTGCCACATGCCCAGCACTGTGCAAGAAGCTTGGAGGGACAGGGGTGGTCAAATGTGAGCAAAACAGACATGGTGCAGCTCTCACAAAGCTTCTGATCGGCCGGGGAGAGATACTCATCAAATGCTCATCAATGAGTATAAAATTGCTATGAAACTGAAGCGGACAGGTCCACGAGAGGAGGGTTTATAGGGGGAATGGACCTATTTGGGGCAGTCCTGGAGGAAGGGACACCTGAACCAAGATCTATAAGATGAACTTTAACTGTTAACTGGCAGGAGGCGAGTCAGAAGGTTCCAAGCAGGGAGGAAGGTGTGTGCAAAGGTCCTGTGGCAACTGAAGAGTTTTAAAAAAAAAAAGTCCCACTTAGCTGAAGTGCAGAAAGTGAAGGGGGAAATGGCATAAGAGGAGGCTCATGGGATTGGCTCTCAGAAGGCCTCTGCCTGGGCACCATGGGGACACATGAGCTGGGCTTGCAGGGGGGAGGCCTGAACCCTGTGGGCAGGGACACCCTCTCCTCAGTGTGACTCTCCCTCTACTCCCCCAGCCCCAACTCACCTCCAGATGCTCAGGTGGAGTCAGTAGGATGCGGGCCACATCCAGAGCCACATTCCCCTGCCCCAGAATCACAGTTGTGTCACAGCTCAGGTCTGGTGCCAGCTGGAGGGGAAAGGTCTTAATAGGGTCCCCCTGGCCGTGACTCCAGTCAGGCTAATCTCAGTCCTCAGATGCCTCATGCCCAGTCCCCAGCCATGCCCTCAGGCTCCCCCACACTCGGAAAGTCCACCCCACCCGAGCTCCTCTCCACCTGGCCCTGCCTCTTCCCAGAGGCCCCCTACAATAGACCTCCTGCCTCAGTCAACCCAATGTCTCACATCTCTTCCACTCACCCCTCGTCACCACTGGCTGGCAGCTGCCCCCCACTCTGGCATCCAAGGGCTGTGCCTGGCCCTGGAGGGGGGAGCAAGAGGCAGCAGGAATGCTCCCCAAACTCACCTCCCGGTTCTCAGGAAGCCCGTTGTACCAGCCCACAAAGGCCCGGGCCGAGAACACACCTGGCAACTCCTCTCCCGGAATGTCCAGGTCCTGGTGGTCCTCTGCCCCATAGCTCTGATGAAAGAATGCAGGCCCGAGGCCCAGAGTCCTCAACACCAGCACTGAGGGGCTGGGCAGCCCCCCAGGCCCCAGCAGCATCCTTCTGGCTCCTCCTCTGCAGATTCCATCCTGGCCTCACCCCACTGACATCCACCCCAGCTGCCAGCCTCCTGCTGCAGCCCCAGCCTCCCCCTCCCAGCCACCCACCAGCACTTACCAGCACCACAGCATG
Source organism: Daubentonia madagascariensis (assembly GCA_023783475.1). NCBI lineage: Eukaryota > Metazoa > Chordata > Mammalia > Primates > Daubentoniidae > Daubentonia > Daubentonia madagascariensis. The sequence continues at coordinate 6,712,754 of JAKFHU010000487.1, read as the reverse complement.
GTAGGCCTCCTGCAGCTCTGGAACTGTGACATCTCTGCCCACCTCCACGTTGCCCCAGAAGGCACAGCGGTCAGAGTGGGCTGTCTGGGTAAACGTGTTGATGACATTCTGTTGGGCGCCCCCAGAGTGGGAGGGGTTAGGAAGTGAGGCAGCTCCAGGGACCACGCCTGGACCACCCTCACCTGCAGTGTCCCCAGGATGGAGCCTGGGTGACGTCCACACAGAGGGCCCAAAGTCATTCCATCCAGCCAGGGAACCTCCCTGTCTTGACCAAAGTCTCCCAACCCCAACCTCCAGGCCCAGAGAGACCCACCTTCACCTCGGGGTGGTCGGGTGCCACACCAAAGCGCACCAGGCCGAAGGGCACAAGCTGCTTCTCATAGATGTCCACATGGGCCTGGGTGTGGTGCTGGGGGAAAGGGTGGCAGCTGGTAGGGTGGAGAAAGAGGCTGGGACCCATGGGCCTCCCCTGCCCCAGACAGAGCAGGGGAGCTCAGCTCAGCAGGCTGAGAACACAGGAGGCCTTAACCCTCTGCAAGGAGAAAGAGCACTTCTCCATTCTCCGCCTGCCCAGACAGCCAGACAAGGGGAACGGGGCCACACAAGCAGCAAGAAGAGCTGAGATCAGACCTCTAGAAGGACTGCCAGCCCACGGAGATTGCAAGAAATTTGGCCAACTGAGGATGGCTATAGCTTCCCCCTCCACTGGAGTTGTATCAGGAGAGCAGCTTCTTCTCCTTGGGTCAGGCGTGACCCACAGCCCTGCCCTACAACCCTTCAACACTTCTAGAAATGCCCAGCCAGTCTGAGGACCTGAGAACCACCCTTTGAAATTCATGGCTGCCTTAGCTCTAGTCTCCAGGACCACTCCGTTGTAAAGGACAGGGAGGGGGCACAAGTGAGGGATGTGGGGGGCAGAGAGAGATAGAAATGGCCCTGCTCCCAGGCTTAGGAAAAACAACCTCACTCATACCGGGTTTCACTTTGACTGCCCTACCTCGAGGGACCATGCAGAAGGCACAGGGTTGGGGGTTGGGAAGACACATCTGGTCTGGCTCTGCCACCATCGGCTACACGACTCTGGCTCCCCCCAGGTCTCAGTCTCCCCCTCTGCAAACTCCGAAGGATAGCGCTCCCTCTCAGGGTTGTTGGGAAGCATCCGGGAACTGTCCAGATGGGGAGAGACTCTGGGCCACAAGCAGGTTCCCAGGGATGACACACCCTGGCCCCCAGCCCCATCCTAGGCGCCTGCTGTGCTGCCTCCCAACTGAAGGCAAAGGAGCTCTAGCCCTCCAGTCGCCCTGCCCTGCTCTCGACAAAGGCTCACACTCACCTCCTCCCTTTGTCCAAATCCCCTCTCCCCCCACCACACAACAGTCTGTACCTAAGTCCAGCCCCCTCCCCTACATCCTGCCTCTCCCCATCCCAGGCCAGCCACAGGGGGCTCATGAAAAGCTCTGGCCTAGAAGTCAAACAGCCCTGGGTGCCAATCCCAGCTCCACCGCTAACTGGCTCTGTGCCCTGGGAAAGTTTCTTAACTTCTCAGTCCAACAGAACATCCTTCTGGTGTCATGCTCAAGGTTCAATGATTAAGCACTTAAACACTTAGACCAGGGCACAACCTACTGTGAGCGTTCAATCAACATGTACGCCCTCATCACTACTACTGCTGTTGTTGTATGTTACCGCCTTGCTCAAAAGCCTTCCCTTGCTGCCACTGCCACAGGACAAAGTTCAAACTGCTTAGCCTGGCGGTCAGTACCTTACCCAATGCCACCTCCTCGTCTCTCTCCCACTCTTTCCTGCTGCAGGTCCTTCACTCTGGGTCACAATGCTCTCTCCAAGGCCACCTCCACAATGCTAAATCTGCTGGATGTGTTCACCCCTCACATGGCTGACCTCATCCTTGGGAAACCTCCTCCCTGACTGTTGCCATTCCCTCCTACCCCTCCCGCTGTGCCCCTCTAACAAGGACATTCTCTGAAGTTCTTCCGATCTGGGACCTCCCCTTCTCCCTGGGCACACACTCCCTAGGGAGGTTTTACCCACTCCTTCCTATGCCCTCAAATGCCCATGGACTTGCCGGTGATTTTCCAGTCTCTTTCTCCTGCCCAGACCTCTCCCCAAGCTCCAAACCTGAGGCCCCTGGCTGTCTTACCTCAGGCATCTCAAGCCCATCCAGACTAAAGCCATGTCCCCTGCCCCCAATTTCTCCCCTTCTACTCCTGTGTTCCCTTCTACACTGTCCACCCAGTGCCCAAGCTGGAACCTGGGGCTCCTCCCCACCCCCCTAGCCGTCCCATCAGCCCCACATCCTCCCCTCCTCCTGCTCCTCACTGCCACCCTAGCAGCTCCCACTGCCCTCCTCGCCAGCCCTGCCTGTATCTATCCTACAGGCAGAGAAGCATTCCAAAGAAAAAAATGGGGTCCTGGCAGTCCCTTGCCTAAAACTCTTGAATGAAGCCAACCACCTATAGCAGTGGGCACCAGAATCCCCTGGGGTGTTTGTTTAAAATTGCTCATTCCTGGGCCCCAGCCATAGATTAGGTTTGAGCTAGGCCCATAAATGTGCATTTTAATAAGCTGCCCCCAGGGGACTCTGATGCAAGGAGGAGGAGGGAGCTCTGGACAGCACCCAGAGAACCTGCCTGAGTCCAGAGCCTGGTTAGTGGCCTCCAAGTCCCCCAGGATCTGGGTCCCACCTACCTCTCAGCCTCAACTCTCATCTCATTAGCCCTCACTGCACATGCCTACCTTCTGGAATTTGCCCTTTCCCTAAAGGGCCATTTTCTCCCTCTTCTGACCTAGTCCATGCAGTCCCATGCCTGGGACACTCCTGCCTTCTGTCCCCTAACATCTCCTGCTGTCCTTCAGACTACAATTTGAACATCTATTCCTCCAGGCTAGGTTAGGGGCCTCTGTCTGTACCCCCCAGTTTCTGTGCTTATACCCATCAGAGCCCTAAAGCACCCTGTAAACCAACCACCCGCCCCCTCACATTAGAATGCTAGGTCCTTGAGCACAGGGACCATGTCTGTCCTCACTCCCATGTTCCCAGTGCAGCCTGTGCCTGGAACATATCAGTGTCCAGTGAATGATTACTGAATGAACGACTGGCCTAGCACGGTGCGTAAGCGCACGGATCTGCCATCAGACCGCCTTCGCTCAGATCCCAGTGCCTTCCTTGCTCAGTAGTGGGACCTTGGACAACCTTACTCAGCCTTTGCATCCTCACCTGTGAAGCAGAAGTCACGACACCTGCTTTGCAGGTTGTCCTGAGGATGCTATGAGATGCTGTACTCAGTGCCTGACTAAGCACTGACAACTAAGCGCCACTGCCCCAAAGGTGCTGCACATGGTCCCATCTTAGAAGCATAGCCATTAGCATGGAGCTCCCTGTGCTCGAGAATCAGCTTGTAACCAGCCTGTGTCCATCCCCAGCCCATCCCACAAGGAAAGTACAGCTGAGTGCAGGCCAGAGACTTTGCTCACGTAGGGGGCATTAAGAACCCTGCCTGCAAGGCCTAGTCTCCCCCTCCCAAAATTTCAGGCTCAGCTAACACAATGCCTCTTATACGAAGTCCTCCAGGGCTTTCCCTGCTCCCATGAGCTCCTGGTCTCCATCCCGGAGCCCAGGCTGTCCTCCCACATGGCAATTTGCCCATGGCTTTGCATTCCAGGATGACTCCCCACACATGAGAGGCCCTCGCTAAAGCCTATGGCCTTCTTCTATGCAACTCAAACACACCTCCTCCAGGGAACAGTTTCTGATTGACACCAACTGACTTGGCTCACTCTGCACACATCATTGCAATTAGCTCTTTCACCTGTGTTGCTTGGGAAGCATGCATACGTCACTTTTCAGCAGAATGACCAACTCATCCTGGTCTCCCCGAGACGCTCCCAGTTTTAGCACTAAAGCCCCGTGTTCTGGACAAACCAGGACAGTTGGTCACTCTACATGTCAAGGGTCTGTGCATGTATATCATTGATATATTCATCCTTTCTCCTGTCCCTGCACAGATACTCCAAGCCCCTCCAAAGACACTGTCCCATGTCTCAGTCAACCTGGGTCTCCCTTCCCCCCTCTGTCCCAAGGTCCAATGTGGAGTTTCAAGTGTAACAAGCAGCCTTGGGGCCCTGCCAAGGCTGATACTGAAAGCCTTGAGACCCTGGCCTTTACAGGGAGAAGGGGGAGAGGGGAAGGAGGGAGGAGGGATGGGGGAGGAGGGCAGGCCAAAAGAACAGAATGGAAGGGGAGAGCTGGAGCTATGGATGAGGAGGGTACAGCAAGGTGGGTAAAGTTACAGAAATCTGAGGATGGGGTAGCCTCAAGATACAGGATGTTGGGGGCAGACTGGAGACAGAGGAGAAAGAAGGGAAGATGAGGGAAGACAAAGTCATCCTTCAGGTCTGCATAAGCTCCCTGGAATGCTTGGCTAAGGAGGCAGAGCTGACCACCTGCCGCTGACCACCAGCCACCTCGCTCACCTGAGGACCTAGCATGGGAAGCCCCAGATGTAGGTGAGGAAGCAGGTAGGAAGTGTCCAGCCTAAGTGGGCTGGGAGCCCCTTCCCAGCAGGCATCCAGGAGTGGTCTTAAAACCCAAAGTGGGTGAGGCTTGCCCCCAGGATTGGAGCAGCAGGTGAATGATGGGGGAGGGAGCCAGGAGGAAGTGGCTTACCTTTAACAGGTGTTGGGCCGTGTAGAAGCCAGCTGGGCCACTGCCCACCACACAGATCTGGGGCGTCTTCACCTGTGTGGAGAAGTGCTGGCAGAAGCCTGGGGCTGGGCAGAGAAGGGGGAGGAAGGTCAAAACCAACACTCCCTCCCCAACCCCAAACCAACTTCAGGGTCCTACAGAACCTAGTACTTCCCAAGCTTCACCCTCACCTGCACCCTCCTTCTCTTGTTCTTCAAAGCTTTGGTGTTTGCAGGGTCCCCTACTTCATCTGAACCCCTAAAGGCTGCATCTTCATTCAGAGGCCCACATCTCACCTGTGAACTTACACTACCACCGACAATGGCCTACCCAAAAACCCCCATCACCTCAAGCGGCCCTGCACAACACTTCATTTTTCTTACGGGGTTCCCCACTCAATTGGCGAGAATCCCACATCTTTCCAACAGACTCCATATCACCCCAATTTCGCCCCTATGAATCTCCTCACAATGCCCCCATCTTACCTCTTCTAACCCCTCTCTCTCCACAGAACTCTATATTGCCCATATAGACCTGTGTTTCGCCTCAGACTTCCCTCTCGCCCCACAGACTTCCATATCACCCCATTCACCCCGTCTCACACCTGTGGACCTCATGGTCTCTCCTTTTCACCTTTGTTGACTCCTGTCTCCACCTAGAGGCCTCACATCTCACCGCACCGGCTCCCACCCGCCCCCGTACACCACCCCCATCTCGACGGCATGAATAGACCTCCCGTCTCGCCCCTCTCCAGCCCCGCCCCAGCTCCGCTCCGGCCCCTACACTTAAAGTTTTTCGGCCTCCCCGCGCTCCCACCCAGCCCTAGAGGTGCCTTGCTCCTACTCGGGGTGCTCCCAGCGAGAGGCGGCCGGGTCCGAGGCCACGTCGACCAGTGCCACCAGCGCCAGCAGCGGGGAGCCATGACTGGGAACAGCAGCCTGCAGGCGGACCTGCTCCCAGCGCCTGCCCCGCGCGGCACTCCCGCCCCCCCGCCCACTCGCTGGGGCCCTGCCTCTGGCCCCGCCCACAAGCGCGGCTCCGCCCCCCACGCTCTGGGAGAGCACAGCTTTGCGGCTCCACCCCGACCTCAGAGAATCCCGCCCCCAGAAGAGAGACCCGCCCTCGGGCCTACCCCCTGCTGTCGAAGCCCCGCCCCTTAGGACTTCCGGGCCGTACGAAGCGAAATAAATTTCTCCCCAGTCGTCACCCTCCCTCCAAATACCGGAAGCCAGGATCTGGAAGAGAGCGAATCCCCATCGCTGTTTAAGTCCCTCCGAAAGAGGGAGCCAATTAGAAGGGAGCTTATTTTACTTAGCCGCGGCTCCCTCTCGGGAGGCTCTCGTCGCTCGTTGATGACGCATTCGTCTTTGCCTTTTGATGGCACATCCTCCTGCCAATCACGAGTCGGGTTCCCAGCGAGCCTTCCGGCCCGTTGGGTGGCGGCCACAGATTGCGGAAGCCTGGAGAAGGGGGGCTGTTTCCCGGGCTCTAACCGCCCCTTTCTTCGACCCCTGGTGCTGTGTTGCTGTGTCTGCGTCAAGATGCTGTCCGTGTCTGGTCAGGGGGAGTATTACACCCTGAGGAGGTCCCGCCTCACCTCCTCCCCCATTACACACGTGAAGAAAAGGTGGGTGGGGAAGTGGCTTCCCTTAGGCACTAAGGACAGAGCCTCCGACCCTTGTCCAGCGGTGCCCTCGGGTCCGGAATTTAAGGGGGCACCAAAAAACTCAGTAATCAAGATAAATTTTATAATGCAACGTTTTAAACGATCAAAATTAATGTCAAAATCCGTGATGAGCAAAATATATTTTTTAATAAGGACAGGATCCGTGGTCACGTCCGACCCAATAAGCCTCTTCCTTTTCCCCAAAGGCCCTCTTGTCAAACATTACTTCCCTGGAGAAGCCTTCTCTGACCCCTCCCCTCCCAATCTCCAAGGGCTTAAAGGTCTCTCGTCCCCATGGCACCCAACTGTACCCCATCATTACTTATTACACCACTTGTCATTTTTAATGAGCTTTTTAATTAAAGTATAACATACAGAAGACTGCACAAATCATAATGTATAGCTTGATGTATTATCACAAGGTGTAACCGTGTAACCACCACCCAGATCAAGTAATAGAACATGGCCAGTATCCCAGCAGTCCCCTGTGCTCCTACTAGTAGCTTCCCCTCTCTCCTACTGGGAGGCAAATACCGTTCTGCTTTCTAATAAGTCATTGTGTTTATGCCTGTCCCACTAGACCAGGAGTAGGCAAACTATCTGGCTTGGAGGCCAAATGCTGCCCACTGGCCTGTTTTGAATGACCCAAAAGAATGATGTTTACATTTTTAATGGAAAAAAGTTAAGAATATTTTGTGACACATGAACATTACATGAAATTCAAATTTTAGTGTCTATAAATAAAGTTTTATTGGAACACATCCATGCTTATTTCTTTACATATTGTCTATAGCTGTTTTTGCATTTTGATGGCACAATTGAGTAGTTGTGACAGAAACCATATGATTCACAAAGGCCAAAATATTTACTATCTGACCCTTTAAAGTCAGATAGTAAATAGAGTCAAAAAGAGTTTGACAACCCCTGCACTAGACTGTAAGCTCCATGAGGGTGAGGACCCAATCCTATTCACTCATATATCCCCTGAGCTTCATGCAGTGCCTGGCACATAATGGAAGTCCATAAAGAGTTTGTCTTCAGGATGAACTGGATATTCAGGATCGGACACCCCAGGAAGCTCTATAGGGCTCTTCATCCAGAGGCAGTACGGTGTTTAAGAGTATGGATTATGGAGTCAGACACACTGGGTTTGAGTCCCTCTTCCACCACTTACTAGCTGTATGACATTGAGAAATTTAATCTCTCTGGGACTTTTTTTCACCATCTGTAATGTGAAGGAAAAATACTACCAATTTGTTGTAAAGTTTAAAATTCGATGATATGGGTAAAAACATCTGCCATAAGTGCTAAATAAACATTAGCTATTATCATCATTATCAATATGTATAATCTTCCACATACCTCTATAAATTAGACTTTAGGTCTCTGCAGAGCCCTAGATGTACTTTCTTCACTCCTGTCACCTTCCCTCACCTCTCAAGCCCCAGGCATTCCCAGCCCACATCCTCAGAGTAACAGAAGAGCCTAGTGACCTGTTCCCAGATCTGGCACCAGGACTTCCAGCTGCTGTCCATAATCCGCTCAGGCCCAGATCAGTAACAATGAGTCATTGTTATGTATTTGGATGGTTTTAATCATTAGCCAGGATTATGCAACTGGGGCCTTTTCTGCCATTGCATTTTTCATATGGAGAATTAGCAGTTTGATTAATTGCACTCCCAGAGCTTTAGGCCATTTCTGAGCTGCTAATGCATTTCAAAAGAGCAGCAATAACATATAGTAAAGCAGTGGGTTGGGGAGGCTGCCAAGCCTGCCTCAGTCCAAAAGGGCTGCTTGGATCCAAAATTCTGCTCTATCAGTCAGCCTCTGAGCAGGGAACAGATGGCACACTCAAAAGGGGTGATTGAAGAGAGTTTAATGAAGAAACTTTATACAGAGGTGTGGGTTAAGGGAATGGAGAACCCTGGGCTAGCAGGGTTCTGGAAGGGACCCTGGGGTGGTAGTTAGCTGGAAGCCACTACCACCACCCCAGGCCTTCAGGGAGCTGTTTCAGAACTAGTGAGAGCTGGAGCTGTAGGAGAGGGTGCCCAAAGGGAGCTGTGGTCTCTGGTAGAGGGAGGCAGGGCGGAAACGAGTGGGGAGCAGATCTGGAGAGGCAAATGGCCTCTATGCACAGCTGCCTAAGGCCATGCCAGCAATGGGTTCTCCAACAGGACTGGGCTCAGAGAATGCCCAGAGTCATGGAACTCCGCCCATCCCATGGGTTCCCCTTTGCTGGCAGTTAGTCTCTGCATCAGCAGGTTCAGCACGCCCTTGATCCTATCCAAGGACTTAACTGAAAAACGAGATAATTATGTGCTCAGAGAATGACTTGCATGTTCTCAACCAGGGACGATTTGGCAATGTCTGGAGACATTTTTCATTGTCATGACTTTGGCTCCCAGCATCTAGTAGGTAGAAGCCAGGGATGCTGCTAAACGTCCTATGATGCACAGGACAGCCCCCAACAACAAAGAATTGTCTAGATAAAATGTCAGTCGTGCTGAGGTGAGAGGCCCTGTTTTAAACTACCTCCTGTGATAGGCCTGGCCTCCTCCTCTGTCCCTCCCTCAGCCTCCACCTGGGCACTGTCCTGCAGTCCCCCAGTCCAGCCCTCAGCTGGGCAGCTCCCAGCCATCTCTAACTCTGCCGACTTTGCTCTGAATCCCAATGGTGTCCCTCAGCACCTTGGCCCTTCCTCCGGCTGGCATCCGTGGTTCCCTTATAGTTCCACCTCACTCCCAGGCTGCAGACTACCCTTCCTCACCCAGCCCAGCCCTGACCTCAAGCTCTTCTCCCTGCACCGCACGCTCCTTCCCTCCTTCCTCTCCTCTCTGAGGCCATCTGTCCTCCAGACCCTGTTCCCATAACCCTCTCCAGACTCGGCTACCCCTCAGGAATTCTCTCTCCCAGTGGATAATTCCCCAGGTTTACTGCTTCTAAACATGGTGGAGCAAAGCAGACTTTTTTAGAACTAGCCAAGGTCACATTCAAAGCTACTTTTACTCTTTCAACTCTGTTTCTGAGGGACTTTCTCCCCTGGAGTCTTCTCCCCACAAAACACACACTCATTTTATCTCACTGATACTGTGGGCCTTGGGAACTGCTGAGCCAGTGTCTTGCACAGGCTTCTTTGGCTGAGAAGCTAGGCACGCCTGCCAAAAGTAAGCTCACCCTGAAGTCCCTGGGGAGAGGGCACCTTGGTGGGCAGAGCCTCAAAGGGTACAGGAAGAAGCAGTGGCCAAGCCAGTGTGAGGCTCTCCCAGTGCCAGGGAGGCCCCGGCCTAGGGGACTGACCCTTCTCTGTGTCCCCTCCTGTCTCCCACGTGGCCCCTGTACAGGATCCCTCCTCACCCTCTGTCACCCTCTTAGCCCTACCAAGGCTCAGAGGGGGTTGGGGGAGGGATCAACTGTTTGGTCCTGAGATGAAGCTGGCTGAGGTCCACACTATGAGGATGCCCAGCCACCATTATTGCCTTCCCCCAGACACCCCTGGCCATCCAGAAAAGCTATCAGGGCAGAGGACCCCCTGAACCCTGGGTGTGAGCTCCCCTACCCCACTGCCTGCCCAGTGCCTCGACGCTCCAGGTCCACCACCAGCCACCAAGTGACACCCCTGGGCCAGCAGAGCCCCAGGGAGGGCAGGGGTGGCAGCACGGGCCCAGCCTCACTGCAGCCCCACGAGCTCAGTGATTGGCGGGGCCTGCACCATGAACTCCTCGTATCGATGGAGAAACAGCCGAAAGCGAGCCAGGTACGTGTCCTCATTGTAGGGCAGCTGCTTCTCATGGAGGAATTGGGACACCACGGGCTTCACCTGAGGGAAGACAGGTTAGGAGGAGGGGCCTATAAGCTGGGACCGTGGGGAGGCCCAGCCACCCACCCACCCCCAGCCTCCATCTGCCTTGCTCCATGATGCTCTGGAGGAGCTGAGGGGCTAAGTTCAGAGAATTCCTGCCCACTACCCAGCAGGCAAAGGAAGGAGGGGCTTCTCCTCAACATCCTCCCTAGGGCTCTAGCTGCATGACAGTCCTTGGCTTGGCTCAGAGGGATGAAAACCAGAGCTCCCTTTTACCAAGCACCTATTGTGTGCCAGACATTTCAGATCTGTTTCTCCATTTCATCCCCAAAGCCTGTCACTATAAGCACCACTCACTCCCATTTTACAGAAAGGGAAGCTGAGGCTCAGAGGCATTCAGTTAACTTGTCCAGAATCGCACTGCTAATGCAAAACCCAGTTGTCTCTGATCTGAAACCCACACTGCTGCTTATACACTGCACTGCCCTTCCGAGGTGGCCCCTGACCAGGCCAGGTGGGGGACTCGGAGTTCAGGTGAACCCTGAAATTCCCCTTCTCCACCCCCAGACTGTCCCTTCATCCCCTGCCAGCCCAGCCCTCGGCTACCTTCAGGCACATGTTGTCGGAGAGCCCGGGGAAGAGGTGGTGCTCCACGTGGCAGCTGACGATGGAGTGGCCGAACGCCCAGTCCAGCAGGGGCAGCCGAGCCAGGTTAAGCACCCCCAGGCTCATCATGTGAATCCGTCGGGGCTTGTGGTCCCGGGAGAACATGGGCAGCCCGATGTGCTGTGACGGACACATGGGTTAGCATTAGCTAGGTGAGGACACCTTGGAGCTGAGCCAGCAGCCCTGGACCTCTCCCCCCAACCCCACCCCAGGTGTCCTCACCTAGCGCTACCCAGTGGGTTCTTCTGCCCCAGACCCCATGCAGACTGGGCTCCTGGCCCGGCTCTGATGCCCACCATGCCTGTGCCCTGCACTGAGTCTCACCCGTCTCTGGGCCTCTCTCCCCATCTGCACAATGAGGGTCCCAGGTGCACTAATGCCCAAGACTGGCCACCACCTGCTCTCATGGCACTGTGCCCTTGCCTCACCCTGGAGAGACCTTCCGCTCTCTTCCCCAAATTCCTTCTCATTGTGCAAGACCAAGTCTGTGTTCCTCTTTTGTGTCTTCTCATTCAACGAATATGTACAAGCACCTCCTCTGCCAGGTGCTGGCCTTGGCCTAGGACCTCAGAGGTGAACAGGAGCTTCTGTTCTCACAGGACCAGCAGATGGGGCCCGATTATAGGATTAGGTAATTAACAGCAGTTGTGGCAAGTGCAGGACAGTGAAGTACAGGATGCTCTGCCCCGGGGCCTTCCCTGGGCAGGAAGAGCTGGGACGTGTTCCCTGTGGAAATGGTGCCAGAACTGAATGCCGGGCCCCGGCCTTGCATGAAGACCTCCCCTCTCCAGCTCCTCCATCTGCCTGCCCTGTGGCACTCACTGGGCATGGTGCGTGAATGAGACCATGCCAGCCAGTGTTGAGGAGGAGCAAACTCCTTACCTGAAACCAAAAGTCTTGGTGATGACCCAAGTGTAGGGTGGCTGGAGCGGGGGTGGGGAGGGGATAGCTCCTCTTTGGGTGGCCTCTCTTCCCCCAGCTTTGGCTCCAGCCTGCAGTCGGGCACCTGGAGAATGTTCCCGTTAGCCACCCAGCACCCGGGTTGGGGGAGCCTCACCTGGAAGATGTTGACGTGGAGGTAGGGGTGGGCCAGCAGGGATCTGATGAGGAACATGCAGACCAGGGCTGAGCTGGGGCTCTTGAAGCCTGACACATTCAGGAGCAGCCAGTAGTGGGAATAAAGGCCCAGGGAAATTAGGCCCAGTGTCCGCAGAGCCGTCCTGAGCTCCACCTGCCTCAGCCGCTCTGCCAGAGAGGAAAGACATAGAGCAAGGTGGCTGGCAAGGCTCAGGTCCCTCGTGAGCTGGCTCCCTGGAGCTAAGGCAGAGGGAAGTCTGGGTGTGTTCAATTAACACCCACAGCAGCCCTGAAATGTGGGCTCCCGCATTGAATGGATGAAGAAACGGAGACATTAAGCAACCTAACCAAGGTCAAGACCTGGGATTTGAACCCAGGTCTGGCTGCCCCGTAGCCCCTGCTCCTTCCAGCGTATGAGATTGCTCCCATGACATCAAAACTTGCAACATGCGATATGTGTGAGCTGTCTAAAAAGCATTTTTACACCTGTGAGCTCATTTTCTTTCACAGTGTCCTGGGGGAGCAGGTATGGAACGTGAGGCTTGGAGAGGCTAAGTTACCTACCCACCGTCCCCAGCCAGCAAGTGACAGAGCCAGACTTGGCCTCAGGTCTGAGGCTCTTTCTACCCTGCCTGCTGTCTCAGAAAGTCTCCGTCAGGTCCTAATTCAGGGCACCTGGCTTCCTCCGCAAGCAGCCTCCATGAAGCCAGGCAGGGAAGGAGGGGAGGGGGACTAGGTGTTCACAGTACTTACCGACAGCCACCAGTGGGGTCATGATCGGCAGCAGGAGAGGAGCTAGGAACATGTAGATGTAGCGGTTAAGGCAAGGCAGCCTCCATGTGCTCGAGTCCCCCAGGCCCACCACGTTGGTATAGCCATGGTGCATCTTGACATGTCCGTGCTTGGCGCACTCTGCAGTGAAGGCTGTGCATACCTAGAGGAGGCAGCCAGGAGGGCACTGGGGTCCATGGCAGGCACAGTCGAGCAAAGCAGGACCTTTGGGAGCCTCAAAAACACCCCCAGGTTCTTGGACCCTGTGTTTCCAGGGCCTTCTTGCTTCACAGCCCCATCTAATCAACCTTGACCATCAACTCTCAGGTATCCACGGGGTGGCAGCCAGGCAAAACAACCGTGTCCACTCAGCGTGGCTCTGCAAAGCATTTGAGGGTGGGAGGCTGGACCCCCAGAGTGCCACTCTGCCTGCGACCACCCAGGCAACCCCAAGAGTCTCAGAGGCTGTCAAGATTAGACACACTACAGGTGAAGCTCCCAGCATCACTACAATTGTTTTTTGTTTGTTTGTTTGTTTTCTTTTTGGATACACTTTTAGACAACATTGCAATTGTTTTGTGTGTGTTTATCTTAGAAACACCTGCACCTTCATAGCACTGCTTTGTTCTGAGCCCACAGCAGCCAAGAGACGGGTGCAGGAGTGGTCCAAGAGTGAAGGGACACCATCTTCTGAGCCTTGGGGCCACATGTGACCTTCTGGATCCTTGAGTTAAGCGTTTTGACTGAATCCAAATTTTACAGAACAAATCCTTTATTAAAAGTTTGGGTTCAGTTGAGGGGCCGCACTCGGGGATCTGGAGGGTCACATGTGGCCCGGAGGCTGCAGGTCCCCACCCCTGGCTTACAAGGTTGGGAGGCAGGGGAAATGCCACAGTGAGAGCTAACTTCTCCAACACAGGATTCTCTGAAGCCTCTCAAGACCAGCCACACATGAGCTGCTGACTGCTAGCAGAGCAGTCATCCCAGAATGCAAAAGAGGTGCTAAGGTGTTTCTTATGCAGATACATGCAAATGAGGATGCAGATATAAGCCTCTTCCAATATTTTATCTAGGCCAAAATTGTGCTAATTTTATTAAAGCTGCTGCCTGCCTGTTTCTGGAAGTACGTGAAAAGTTTCCCAATACCAGTCACCGTAAGGCAGGTAAACACAGCAGGACACCCTTTGCTGAGTGCTCACTGCCAGCCAGGCTCAGCGTTCTGCACTTTACATACTTCCAAACCTAGGGGGCCAGAAGTGTCTTATTCACAGTCCACAGAAGCAGAAACTGAGATGGAGGCCAAGTGGCCCCAGGTCACACAGCTAAGTAGGTGGCAGAGGCAGGATTTAGACACCCAGATTCCACCCAAGATAAGCCACGAGAATCCTGAAATGAGCCACTTACTACAGCTGAATGGGAACCCAGGCTCTGGGGCCAGCAGCAGAGGCAAAAGCAAAAGAAGAAAAATAAGGAATGGCATTGTCTCCGCACTCTGTCCCTTGGAATGAAACTGAAGCCGAAATGTAGCCAGAAATTCTATCTACAGGACACTGAGGAGCAGAAGGGCAGTTTTACAAAAACCACAGGAAGACATGTCAAAGCAGCAATCCCGCACAGGCCCCGCAGAAGGCACAGGGCGGGAAGGCAAGTGCTAATTCCACGGCGGCATTTCTGTGGAGTCCATGAAAACAGGACGAGGCACTTTGCTTTCAGATGATGCAACCCACCGAGGGCGGGTCTCGCCTGAGGATACCGGGGAGATGGCTATCAGTGAGGTGCATAGCACGTGATTTGTGACTCAACACACGCTTCGGAGTCTGTGCACAGTGTGCCTTTTACATGAATGAGAACAGATTTGAGGCTATTTCTATAACTCTGGAATTCTCACTGCCATTTAGATGTTGTCTCTCTAGAAGGAGAGAGAGGGTGGAGTTGGGCTAGAAGGGGGAGATGCATTGCAGTGTGTCCCGTATGCCCAACACCCAACACCACCAACCCCAGGGCAGTGGGAGACGACCACACGCCGCTGAGTTAGTTGGCAAACGGACTGCCCCGCCGAGAAGGATTATTTAAAGGTCTCACCCAAGAGGATTCACATCCAGACCCAGAGAAAGTTCTAGAAGCTTCAAGGTTGGTGCTGCTTCTTGATATCACCTGCCATGCTCTGTGCCTCTCGGGAAGACTTAAGAGGTGCAATCTCTCAGCAGCACTCAGGCTCCAAGTGGCCAGAGTGTTTGGGGGGAAGGGGCATCAGGGCATCAGGATAATTCTGCTGGACATCTTCTCAACTAACTGTCCGGGGCCCAAAAAATCTCTCAGTCATTCATCTATTCTCATTCAGTTGATTATTTCCTTAAGCATCCTCGGAACCCAGACAGTGCCGGGCACCATGCTAGGCCTGTGGAGTTACCAGGGACAAGACCTGAAAGGGAACAGAACCCCATCAGAGCTGTCCAACGGGCTCTTCGGTGACCAAATGGAGCCCACTCTCATCAGGGCAAGGTACTCAAGGGCTCCTCTTGCTGCAGCCCTCACTGTTGTCCCTCTCTTATCCCAAAGGCACTAAAACATGACTATATTCACACAGATCCTGCCTGACAACCTGCCTGGTACCCTGAGGACCCACACTCAGGGAATGGTATTCTCACTGAGTAGGGCTGCCAGATGTGGCAAATAAAAAATCTAGGTGGCCCAGTTAAATTCGAATTTCAGATAAATAACAAATGCATGTAATATTTGGGATATAAGTATACGAAAATATTAGTTGTTTATCTGAACTTACAATTTATCTGGGCATCCTATATTTTATTTGGCAAACCTATTACTGAGGTCCACGGAGCCCCAGAGGCCCCCACTGTAAAGGCAGCTGTGAAGGGGCTGCTCCCCCCAAGAATCAGCAAGAGAGGGTCTGGAGGGAGGAACAGACACTGGGCAGACTCCAGCCCGGAGACCCTCCTGCCAAAGGGACACTGCCCTGGGATGTCCCACAGCCCTCTTTCTCATCCTGTCCCTGCCTGCTGATGCCACTCCTGCATCCATCTTAGCAGTGGCCCCACCATGGCCTTGGCCCTGAGCTGAAAACCTGGCCATTGCTCTTGACTCTCCCTACTCCTCCCCCCTTCCTCCTCCACAGATCCTACCTAGACGACCTCCACCCACACCCTCGCCCTGCACCCCTCCCTGCCCTTCCATCCTCACCATCTCTCAGCTGGGCCAGACCAACAGCTAATGACCCATCTCCTGCCTCATCTGCCCCAAATCCAGTAGGGTAACCTAGTTAACACCCAACTTTGATTGCATCATAATTTTATGATTACATTTTTAATCCTGCAATGTACTGTTTGTTTAAAAAATAAAAGAAGAAAATACGAGAGAAGGACACAGAAGAGACTGATAACCCCCGTCCATCCTCTCCCAGGAGGAAAATGGGGCAGCCACAGAAAGGGACAGGAAGAGACTTCTCCCTACACTTTTTGGATTGTGAATTATGTAAACACATTGGCTAGTCAAAAATAAATTAAGTTAGTTTTGAAAACTACCAACTTAGACAGCTACCTTTGGCCATAGGATAAAGCCCCAGCTCCTCTGCCTGGCCCAGGCCTCCTTGCCCCCCTTCTCCAGGGTCCCCATTAGAGTCTAGTGACCCCAGATTTCTCTGGGTCCCTCAGGCACTGTCCTCTTTCCCACAGCTTTTGTCCATACATCTGTTCTGTCTGAAACCACCTTTCTGCTTCTCAGCCTGGCCAACCCTGTCCTGGTAGCATCTCTTCTGGAAACTCTCCCCAGGGTCTCTCAGGTCTGCAAGATTGACATTTGGGACTGGGGCATTTTTTGGTTTCAGGTGCTGTCCTGTGCACTGTAGGGCATTTAGCAGCATCCCTGGCCTCTACCCACTAGATGCCAGTAGCACACGCACACACCCCAGTCTTGACAGGCAAAAATGTCTCCAGACATTGCCCAGCATCCCTGCCATGCACGCCCCACCCTGAGCTCTCAGAGCTTTCACTCCCCCCTGGGTGATGCCCTGGTCACATTCTGCCTGTCCTGGTCCCAGGCAGCCCGGGTTTAAATCTCAGCGGCACCACCTGCCAGCTGTACAGCCTTGGACAAGTGGCTTAACCTCCCAGATCAGTGTTTTCTCATCTGCAAAGTGAGCGTAACAACAGCTTCACCCTCACAGGGAGGTATGACTATTAAATGAGAGAATTCACATAAAGGACACAGTAAGCAGACAGCAAGTGTTAGCTAGAATAACCAGGATTTTTTATTATTTTGATGTCATTCATGTATGTCTCTCTCCCACTTGACTCTGGGCTCTGGGCACCTGGGGAACTGGAACTGGCTCTTATTCACCACTGTGTCCCCAGCACCTATTGGAGACTGGTGCAGGCCAGAGGAGCAGTTGGATGATGTTGGGCACATCGCTCAGCATGCGGAACCAGGTCTCAGCCTAGCCCTTGTTCACCTATCAGAGCCTCGGCCAACACCTTCTCAGCCCCCAACACTCCCAGCAAACCAGCCTCCCTCCAAGTCGCCTTCCCCAGCAGGGCAGCCACCATCACCCTGACAGCAACATGCCCCGTGGTCGAGCCTCAACCATTTCTCACTGCCCAGACTCTGCGCCTGTGCCTGCTCCAGGGCCACCCCCAACCCCAGCCCTGCCAGGCCCTGGTGGGGAGGGTGTCTACACACCCTCCAGGGTCCTCGCCACCTGAAGCCAGGCTTTAGAGACCCACAGGAGTGGGAATCGCCATGAGACACCCTCACCCCCAGAGTCCTCAGGCTTATCCTGGAGGAAGCTGTGCCGCAGCTGGGGGCAGAGCAGCGTGAGAGCACATTTTGAGAATCTACACTTGTGATGCAATGGCATACACCCCCCCACACCTTGTACCAGTTTCCTTGGTTTTGATATTGAACAACACTTACATAAATATAACTCTTGGGGGAAACTGGGTGAGGGATACACCAGACCTCTCTGTCCTATTTTTGCAAGTCCTGTGAATCTATAATTATTTTTAGAAATAAAAAGACTTTAATGAAAGTATATTTTGTGCCGCAGATCTGAGTTTGCCCTCTAAGTAAATTTTTAAAATAAAAAACAAAGAAATCATAGTTGAACTTAGACAATACCCCTTGGGCTTTGGGTAGGGACAAGCAAAAGGGTCAGAGAGATGCCCAGAGGACCACGGCCTCACCAAACTCATGCAAGAAGAGAACGTTCCAGGAACATGACTAGGCTGGGGATTCTTGGCTCTGTTTCCACCCCCACAAGGACCTGAAGGAAGGTGACAGCATTCCCTGGGTGACCCCTCCCCAGGGCAGAGCTCACCGTGCACAGCTCCCCGTGGACCAGCTGTGGCTCCACCTTGCAGCACAAAACTGACTTCACAAGGAGGGTTTGAAACTGAGACACAACAAAGAGCTTAGTAACTGGCGCAGCCTGTTCCCTCCCACTCAGGGGAGCATCTTGAATTGTGTGTGACATGCAGGAGAGGCCCTAAAGCCCTTTGATTTCAGTGGTTAATCCTTCCCAAGCTTCAGGACTTAAACCACGGGTGGCCTGTCCCCCTCCCCCTCCCCTACCTTCCTGTGGCCATCTGAGTGTGGTGCAGTGCCCGTCACCGGCAGTCCCCGCAAATACACCTGGCAGTCCCAGGACAGGCAGGGGCAGGTGCTCTTGCTGGGTATGAGAGGGGGAGGGTTATGCTACCAGGAGGGATGCAGCTTTCTCATGTAGACCAGAAATGGGTCTGCAGAGGAAGCTCACCTGGTGTGGGGAGGGGGACAACATGTGACTTTGGATACTGTAGGAGAGACACGACAACTTGGAGTGGAAGCCCCATTCCGTCCCATCTGCCCCTCCCCCCCATCCCAAGGGTCAGAGATGGGGAGGTCCTTGTCCCACCCCCAGCTTGAAGCTGGCCACCCTGAGCAAAAGGTGCCCAGGAAAACCAAGGTTACTCAGCTGACGCCTGAGGCTGAGGGATTGCAAAACACCAAAAGGAACCCAGGGCCTAAGACTAAATTATTCTGCAATGATGGTGTCTCCTGAGGGTCAAGGTTTGGGAACAGCACAGACACCCAACAAGAGAAGGATTAAAGGGAGAAGACACCGGGACGTGGGAGAAGAGGAGAGTCTGAGATCCAGCAAGGGTCCCGGGGCTTCCTCTGAGGTCCTAGGCAGCAAGAACTTGTCCTCTGTGCCATGCAGAGGCCCAGAGGACACAGCACCCAACCCCCTCCAACACACCCACAGCTCTGTGAGCTTTGAAACCTTTCAGTTAACAAAAACAAAAGAATGACAAACAGCAAACAACAACAAAAACTGCAAACCTTTTCCTTGCAGATGACGGCATGTTCCCTCCAGAGGAAAAAAAGCGAAGCTCATGCTTGAGCATGTAAGAGTCAGGGCCAAGCCCTATGTTAAAGTCTGCACTGTCTCATTTGAGCCACACGCTGGCTTCATGAAGGAGGTAAAGTTATTACCCCTGCTTGTTAGATAAGGAAACTGACACAGACGGTAAATTAAGTACGTTGCCCCAGGTCAGGGCAGCCAGTGAGGCTGGGATTCCAAGCGAGGCTTGTGGCTCCAAAGGCTGTGCCCCAAACACTGTCCCCACCTGCCTGGCAGACAAGACCAGTGCCTTCCTTAAGGTCTGTACTTGCCCCATCAGTGCCAGCCATGCTGAGAAGGCTGAGCCATTCTCTCCCCCACGCTGGGAACTGGACTCTCCCCAGAGGGTAGCCAGAGCCACACCTGTGGGGCAGCAAATCAAGAAGCATCCTACATAAGTTACTCGAGGGCCCAAGGGACAAACTATTTGTGCCTTGCCCAGCAACCCACCACAGTACACCAGCCCGGTGTCACTCACGAGGCAGGAGCCAAGCTTTCCTTCCCCAGCCTCTAAAATGGGACCTTCCATCAGCCAGCTTTTTCCTAGACTTCATCCCCTAGTCAACTGCAGGGTCACCATCAACAAATACTGATGGATGACCTACCAAGAGCTCAGGTCTGCACCAGGAGCTGAAGAGACAAAGAGGCAAGGATAAAGCCACTGGTCTGGGGCTCACAGGGATGAGACAGTGTGCAGCAAGCAGGATCCAGCCCCGAGGCCACCTGGGTCTCACAGGGCAGGCCGTGTGCTGTGGTTCAGGTGCGGGAGACTGGGAAGGCTTCTCAGAGGAGGTGCTCTTGGCTTCTTCCTTGGCTCAGCACACACAATAGCTACTGTGTGGGTATCACACTTTGGGAGGTACCAGATTCACTTGGGGAGCAGTGGCCCAGGTCCTCTTTTCCAACAAGCCTGGGCCTCCAGGGTGCTCTACTACACACCAAAGTTGGGGAACCACTAGGTCATCTCTGCACAATAAATCCCCTGCAGACAAGTAGTCCAAAATTCTCAATACCTGCTCCTTATCCTCCACTGCCTCCCAGCTCCTGGCACTCAGTACAGCTTTGGAAAATCCAAACAGAGCTCACTCATTCTGCCCCTCCGTCCCCAGATTCCAACACTGCCCATGTAGCTGGCACAGCCCAGTGTCTCCCCTGCTGCTCTCTGGGGATTACAAACTTGGTGGGCTTCTGACCCAGACTCCAGGGTCTGGCCCATACCCCGGAGTCTGGCAGGGACCAATGCCCAGGGCTCCCTGGGAAAGGAAGTGTCTTGAAACTCACACTGAGGATCAGGAGCCTGTTGGTTCCTCTTGTCCTGAGCACTTTAGAAATGTGCGCTGGTGGGAGGGTGAAGAAGGGGAGAGCAGGGGGTAGGGGGTGTTAGGTGGGAAAGGTTTCCCCCACTCAGCTGATGTGGTAGAACGGTGTAGATATACTATATGTATGTGTATAGTTATATAAAGTTATATAACTTTATAGAAAGTTAATAATTGAGTTAATTGGTTGTAATAACCAGTCCCTGCCAGAAAAGGACTGTTTCTGGTACCAGCTTTCCTATTTATCCATAAGGGACCTGGGTGGCCAGGTGATGGTCCCCCTGAAAGAGAAGAGGGAGCAAATTCAGAGCAGAGGAACAGGAGAGGCTTGGAGACAAAGACAGCCTGGCCAGAAACCTTTGCCTTCCTGGGCTTTGCCCGTAGGTGAGAAGGCCAGGGCAGAAACAGGAGGGGCTGAAAGAAAGGAGGGCAAGGGTCAGGAGGGAGAAGGGCCATTCCTGGAGCAGGCCTGGGGGAGGAGGGGGTTTCTCAGGATGGCTCAGCCATTGCCAGGCATCGGAGAAGCAAAATGAGGAGCTGGGACTCTTTGACACTGGACTCCTTCCCCACCCCCCTTCCATCTGTGGTTCATATTTTAAACCCTGATTGCAAAACCTGGAGGCCCCAGTGGCTATGACTGTGGGCCAAGACAGTCACATACCAGAACCTGCCAGCTATCCTGGTGGGAGGAAGAAGCTCTAGTCATCACTTGGCCCAGTGCTGCAGAGGCAAGTGGGCGTGCCCGGGCCAAGTCCACTGCCATAGGTAGACACTCAGACACTCATGCGGTTCCCTATCCACCGGGTGCAAATGCCCTCTCAAGGGCTTGCAGAAGTGCACACACACACAGACACACACCCTGTAGTGCATACTGCACACTTGGATCCACATACCAACAGCTACAGCTGCCTGCCCACATGGGCACACACAGCTGGACACACCTGCAAACTTGCACAGAATAATGAGGCTGCCCACACTGTATCAGCAGGTGCCCACACCCTCTCCCAGGCTCACCTCCACAAAGAAAAGCAGCCAGATCTTACTCCAGCGTTTGGATTCCGTGAGGGCACCGTGAGTGGCCAGGTGGCTGCCCTTGACAGTGAGCGTGTAGTGGCACACACCCAAGATGGTGATGCCGGTGGCAAAGACCAGCACATTTTCCGAGCGCAGGCACAGGAACCCTGCATAGGGGAGGAGGGCAGGGGACAGGGTCTTTCTCCAGCTCTGAGAGATCTGGGCCCAAACACCTCAGCCCCCATCCTGGGACCCCAGGCCAAAGTGGGCCCAGCTCTGGGGGCTGCCACAGGCAGGTGAAAGGCAGGTCCCACTATGGCCTGAGGGGGATGGGTTGGCTCTCTCTACAGGATTTGGGACAAAGCAGAGCTCCTCAATGGCTTGCTGAGGAGACTCCAGTGGTCCTGAGTCTGCCTGGGTTTTCCTCTTGGGCCCCCGCCAGAGCAGTGAGGGGGGCAAGGTATCAGGGGGTTCCAGACCAGGAGAGGTCCAGGGAGACTCCCCCCTCCATCACTCCCCACCCCATTCCTGGTCCCCCCTTCCCCAGAGACCTCATCCCTCCCCCCCCACTTCCTGACCCCTCTCAACTTGCCCTTCCACCACCCTTTACCATCAGACTCTCTCCCTCCTCCAGTGCCCTGCTCCCCAGAGACACAGGGCAGGACGCCCCAAACCCTGCCCTCCGCCAGCCTGCTCCGCTCCTCTGGCCCCGGGTGCTGCGGCAGAGCCCGACCCCACCCCCACCCGCAGCCTGGCCCTTGTCGCCCTGTCCTTGTGTCCCTCACCGGCCGGCAAGGCGAGAAGGCTGAGCGCCAGGATGGCGCAGTCCACGCCGTGGCGCTCCCACCACGAGCTCGCGCTCACCACGTCCCGGACCAGCGCCTCCAACTCCCGCAGCAGCGCCTCTGCCCGGGGCGCGCCCCGCGCCGGCTCCGCAGGCTCCATGGGCTCCGCAGGCTCCACGGGCTCCATGGGCTCGCCGGCGCCGGGACGCAGGGAGGCCCGGAGGACTGGAAACCCGGCGCGCGTCTGAGGCGCGAGCGGGGCGGGCGGGGCGGAGTCGTGCGCGGCTGGGGACACCGCCCCCGGGGCACGGTGCGGGCCGCCCTAGCGCCTCCCTGAGCGCGCGACCCAGGCCCAGCCCCGGTGCACAGCACTGGCGGCGGTCCCAGAACCCCCGCAGGAGGAACCGGGGAGATGGGCGATGCGTGGGGGTGGGAGGCGACCCTGGGGCGAGAACCAGCCCCGGGGGGTAGGGACAGGAGGCGTGGGGAGCACAGAGACCCCAGCGGAGAACCCCGAGGTCCTTGACTGCCCACCTCAAATAACTCCCTCACGTTCCCTCTGTCCCCTCTGTCGCTTACCCTGCTAGGATCTGTAGGAGCATTTTCCCCCCAGATCCTGAGCATTTTTCTTAGTCGCGCTTAGCAGCCGTCCCCACACATGACACAAGCGTTAGTTGGTTGTCTGTATCCGCCAACAGACGGGACTGCCGAAGGGCCTTCCTCATGTTGCCACTTTTACTCAAGCTATTTCTCCAGTACCTAGAACAATGCTTGGCACATAAATATTTTGGAATTTCTGGGGTAGAAAGTTCAAGGACTCATTCCTCCCAGGTGGGCTGGGGAGTGGGGGGTCCTCTCTGAGTCTGACATTAGCAGAGGTGACCCAGGGGAGCTGACTCTCCAGCCCAACAACGTTCTGGAAGAGGGGATAGCTACGGGGTAAACATGTCCCGAGGTCACCATTCTGGGTGGGTAGACATACCAGCGGGAGGCTCTGCAATTCCGTTCCCTCAGGACTGCCCGGGTCTAGACCCAGGGCCAGGGCCTCCACAAGCCCTCTGAGACCCCGACCCTGTGACAGCCCCTTCCTCTTAGCCCCGGCTCCACCACACTGCTGGAGCTGACCTTGGTGCTGAGAAAATAGGCCACTGTCCTCTGCGAACTCCTCTCCTCTGCTTCTGAGGGCCCTTTCTTTTTTCCCTTTTTTGTTTTACGTTCCCTGTGTTTCATATTTAAGTCCCTTGACTAAAGAGGTCTGAGGTGGTAAGGCAGCAGCAATTTCAGCAGGACACCCTCCAGAAGGAGAAAGGGGCAATAAAATGGCTTTGAACCTTCCTACCTTCATGGATTCTTAGGAGCTCATCTCTCCCGTTGTTTATCAGAGGCGAGAGGCCTTTGCCAGGTCAGTATTCTAAGGGGCTTACAATGCCGCGGACCAATTCTCACTGCTTCCGTTCACTGACTTTCACCTTCCGACTAGGTTTTGTGCGTTACCCCTCGAAGATGTCATCATCCCCATTTAATCAATGGAGGCCCCAAGAGATGAGCCAAACTTCCCAACACCCCACAGTTACTAAATGGCAGAACAAGAACTCAAATCCACAACTAAAATCTCCTCCAAATCCAGTTATCTTTTGTCTACACCAGAGATTCTTAAGACAAATAAGGGAGAGGTGCCTTCTCCCTCCCTTTCCCACCCTGTCCTCAAATCCCTCCCTCTCAGGCACACTAGAATTTTCAAGGAGGCACATGTATAATTTTTAAAGAATATTTAATATTAATATAAAATATTATAAGTTTATAAGGAGGGGATCTCATTGCTTTTATCATATATACCAGGAGCTTCCCAGTACCAAGAAGCCCCTCCCAGGCCCTGGCTACCCCTGGACATCTAGGTGGCACTGTAGGAAGGCAAATGCTGAGTGCCAAACAGGAGTGGACACAACACACGTTAGAGGAGCCAGGAGGAGCCAGGAATCCCTGTGGGGTGGGGCTGGCTGGCAGCCTCCCTGGAGAGATGCAGACTTGATTTAGAACAGAATTAAACCTGGAGGAGGAGGGAGGGAACCAGGTATTCTGGGTCCTCAATGCATAGGCCAGCAACAGAGTTTGGGAGATTGGTAGGAAAGGCAAGGGAAAGCAGGAGAGAAAAGCTGGTGACTCTAGGAGCTGGAGGTGCCCCACAGGCAGACTGGGAAGTTGGGTCTTGCCCCCGCAGACTTGGGGAGCCACAGCAGGTTTTAGAGCAGGGGAGTGACTTGTGTAATACCGTGCTTAGGAAGGTCTGTCTGGCACAGTGGAGTAGCCACTGGAGTGAGGGTGGCCAGTTTGGAGACTGTTTCAGTACCTCAAACATGAAGGCACGGAGGGTACAGATGGCAGAGGGAAGGGCTGTGGAATGGATGATGGAGTTAACAAAATAAAGAAGACTTGAATAGACAGTTTACCAAAGGAAATATACAAACGGCCAAGAAGCACGTGAAAAGATACTTCCCATCATTAGTCTTTAGGGAAATGCAAATTAAAACCCCAATAAGATAGCCCTACAGACCCACTAGCATGGCTAGCATTAAATAGACAGGAAAGGCTGGGCGCAGTGGCTCATGCCTGTAATCCTAGCACTCTGGGAGGCTGAGGCAGGAGGATAGCTTGAGGTCAGGAGTTCAAGACCAGCCTGAGCAAGAGCAAGACCCAGTCTCTACTAAAAGCAGAAAAATTAGCTGGACATCGTGGCGCACACCTATAGTCCCAGCTACTCGGAAGGCTAAGGCAGTAGGATCACTTGAGCCCAGGAGTTTGAGGTTGTAGTGAGCTATGATGATGCCACTGCACTCTAGCCTGGGCAAAACAGTGATATTCTGTCTCAAAAAGAAAAAAAATAGACAGGCAAGACTAGGCATTGGTGAGGACATGGAGCAACTGCCTCTCATTCATTGCTGATAAAGGCGTAAAGTGGTGCAAGCCCTTTGGAAAATAGTTTGGCGGTTTCTTATAAGGTTAAATACACACCTAGCAATTCAGCTCCCAGGTATTTACCCAACAGGAGGGAAAACATATGTCCACACGAAGTCTTGTACCTGAATGATTATAGCAGCATTATTTATAATAACCAAACTGAAAACAGCCTAAATGTCCATCCACAGGAGGATGGATAAAGAAACCAGACACATCCATAAAATGTATATAATAAAAAGGAACAACTGTTACAAGCAACAATGTAGGTGAACTAATAGATGCAAGCTCACAGATGGCAAGCTGAGGGAAAGAAGCCAGACACAAACAAGTACTTACTGTAGGCTTCCATTTGTAGGAAGCTCAAAAACGGGCAAAACTAATATATAGTGATAGAAATCAAATCAGTAGTTGCCTGGGGTGGGGTGGGTGGAGACATTAATTGCAAAGGGCCATGAGGAAACCTTCTGGGGAAATGGAAATGTCCCGTATCTTGATTATGGTGTTGTGCATACATTTATCAAAAGTCATCAATCAGCACTCTTAAAATGGATACATTTTATTATATTTAATTATACCTCAATAAAGTTGATTACAGCAAAAACAAAACAGCAAGGAAGATTTTCTTTTAAAATGGAAAGAGCTTTATTTAAGCTGAACACATGTGTATCCTAGGTATATACTCAACAGAAAGGCAAAGAAACATACAAAAACATTTATAGCAGCAATACTCAAAAGGGGCCAAAACTGGGGACAACTCAAATGTCCATCAACAGTACAATAGATAAATAAAGCATGGTATGTGCATGCCATGGAACACTACACAGCCCAAACCTGAGGTTGAGCAAAATAAACTAGACACAAAAGAGCACAAACTGGATGATACCATTCATATAAAAAGTTCAAGGACAGGCAAAACTAATCTACGGTGCTAGAAGTTAGGATGCCTTTTACTGGTAAGGGTAGTGACTGGAAGAAGACATGAGGTGGTCCCTGGGGGCTGGTAAGTGTTTTGTTTCTTTATCTGGGTTCTAGTTACCCTTGAGGATGCTCAGATTGTAAAACTTCATCATGCTGTACTATTATGATATGTACATTTTTCTGTCTGTATGTTATATATATATATATATATTTTTTTTTGAGACAGAGTCTTGCTCTGTCACCCTGCATAGAGTGCAGTGGCGTCATTGTAGCTCACTGCAACCTCAAACTCCTGGGCTCAAGCGATCCTCTTGCCTCAGCCTCCCGAGTAGCTGGGACTACAGGCTCGTACCACGATGTCCGGCTAATTTTTCTATTTTTAGTAGAGATGGGGTCTTGCTCTTGCTTAAGCTGGTCTCAAAATCCTGACCTCAAGCTATCCTCCTGCCTCGGCCTCCCAGAATGCTAGGATTACAGACATGAGCCACCGCGCCCGGCTCATATGTTATATTTTAATTAAAACAATTTTATGTTTTAAGTTGGTAGAAGTTTTCTTAGAGGTATAAATCAGAAGGTAAAATCACCCATAAACCCAGCACAGTAGAGTGTGGGAAGGCAGGGCAGGACCAGCATGAGGGTTCCCTTGGTCATGGGGTTGGCAGCTGAGCGTGTGTGGGTGACAGAGTGGCTGACTTACCCCTGCCAGCTGCCACCAGAACCTGGGTAACACCACCAAACTCTTCACTATCCCTCTCTGTCATCTCATTCTGACCTCTCAGCCCCACGTCCTACCCCTCCCTGCTCCGAGATCCTGCTCACAGAGGTGAGGGTGAACTGTTCAAGCTTGGGATGAGAGGCTTTGGGTGGTTGGCTGGCAGGCCTGCACCTGTCTGGGCTCTCTGCTTAGCTTCTCTCAACAGGCTCTGGAGGGCCTAATGGACAGGGCTTCAACCTCTGCCAGCAATGGTAGAGACAGCCAGCGCTGAGGGCTGCCTACTATCCCAGCCCCTCTCCCCTAGACCTGCCTCTGCCCCAACTTAACCCCTCCCCTGTCTGCACAAGACGCAGCATATGTGAAGAGCACATCTGGACTCTGGAGTCAGGCACACTTACCAGCTGTGTGACCTTGGGTGACTTACTCAACCTCTCTGAGCCTCAGTATCTTCATATACACTAAAAACAGACATTTAAAGGGGTGAGATAAATATCAATGGGAGTTTTACTATTTTCTTCCTACATCCCAATAGATGGTTGTGCACACCCACTTTGGAGACCACTCCAAACTCTGACAAACATAAAGTCTTCTGTACCTTATGGCTATAGTAGTCTACAGCCTAAGGTCTAAATTGCTCAGCTTGGCCTTTGAGGGCCTCCAAGTTCCAGCTCTAGTGCCAACTACTCTCCTGCTCGGGCCAGTGACTGCTCACTGACCTCCGGCCCATGGATAGGTGTTGCCCTTTCTCACCTCTAGGTCTGTATTCCCAGGGTAATTGTTTCCACGCCTACCCCCTATCTGGGCTTCTGGTGACTTCAGCCACTGCCACAAAGCTCTCCCAGTGTTTTCATGTATTTCACTCGTTCAACCAATTTTATTGGAAAGCTACGCACTGCAGGTTTCACAGTTTATCTTTCCCCTCCTCTGCCCTCATAGCTCCTACCAGCTAGCATTAGACATCGGTTGTCACACACTGCCTAGCAATGAGCACTCTCGGACACTGTGATCCAGCTGTAAGATTCAAGGTGTTCCTGTGTCTGTGTTGTCTGCCTGTATCAGTCAGGATAGGTAACACCAGCTGTTGTCACAAACAACCTCAGCATCTCAGGGGCTAAACACCATTCAGGTTTATTTCTTGCTCACATCAAAGTCCATTATGGGTCAGGTGATCCTCCTCCAAGTGGTGACTGGGGGATTCGGGCTCCTTGCATCTGTGACACCTCCATCTCTAATGCAGGGCTGCTGTGACTGCCATGGAAGTGGAAGGGAGGGCATAGGAAGGTAGTTTTAGGTCCAGGACTGGAAGTGCCACACATCACTTCCAACCACACTCCATCAGCCAGAACCCAGGCTTACAGCCCCTCCCTACCCGCATGCAGACTTGAAATTGTGGCCTTCCTGTGTACCCAGGAGGAGGAAGTAGCATAAATGACTGTATAACCTGTCTCTGCCCCAAAGCCGACCGCAATGTGTGCTTCTGAAAGGCAAGGATCCTGCACGCACCTTCCTTGTTTTCCTGAACCTTCTCCATAACTTCCAGCCTGCCCACCCTCCAGCTCATATCACCCACCCATCACGCCCAGCACACTGCCCGGCACACAGCGTTCAGTATTTCCCAGCTGATGAACAGACCAGTGTGAGTCAAAACAGGCTGGCTGAAGGAGAGGGTAGGGCTCGGCAGAGAGACAAGTCCTTCCTATTCTGTGGACAGCACTGCTTCCCTGGGGCCTTGCACAGTGCTTGGCACATAGTAGGTGCTCAGTAAGCATTTGTTGAATAAATGAATAGATGGATGCATGGAAAGATTAGGAAAACAAGCTCAAGAGAATGAAGAAAGAGATGAAAGTTTTAAAAAAGTATTAGATGGTGGAGAAGACTCGGGTCCAAAGCCGAGACAAGTGAGTCTTCCCACACGTTACCTGAACTGGGAGGTGGTGCCCTCCTCCCGGGCCCTAATGGACTGAGTGTCTTTGGGCCCACTCAGGCAACAACAGTGGGGCAGGGTGCAGCCAGATGAGCCAGGGTTTGGAGTTCCCCATCCTAGGGCAGGGGTGACCCCTCCCTTCTGTGATTGGGATCTTTATTTGCTGGGGCTCACTGGGGTTAATTATTGTTGTGGTTGAGCAGAGTGGGAAGGAGCCCTGCCCTGGCCCAGGGCCTGGAGGGGCATCCTGAGAGTCAGGTGTGTATGGAGACCTGGAGGGCTGGTCCTGGGGCTGGGGGATGGCACAGGATGGGTTAGGAAGGTGCTTCCTGCCAGCAATTTAACCATTTCTATGCCCAAAGCCTAGTTGGCTGGGTCTTTAGCCCTTCCTTGTCCCCTGTATTTGGGCCACCCCCCCAAATCATCAAAGCCCCAGAGAGGCCCAGTTCCATGAAGCAACTGGCATTATTCACAGGGGTGGGGCTGGGCGAGCTGGGGGAGAAGTGGCCTGGCCTGTGCTCAGATCTCAGCCAGCTGAGGGTGGGACTGGCACCCCGCGCAGGGCAGGGCTATATCTGCAGCGTCTCAGCGTCAGCCTCACCTCCCAAGACCCTACTCTTGGCCTGCTGTGGCGACCCCGCAACCTGCATCCGGCAGGCTGTGCTGCTCTGCAGGGACGGAGCCAGGTTAGTGATAGCCCAGAGAGGCAGGGCAGGGAGGGACAGGAGTGATGGAGGGGGCCAGTCTTGAGCTGGTGGGGCCTCTGCTGAAGCTCAAAGGGCTGTCGGCCTCTCCCTATCTTGCAGGAAAGGAAACTGAGGCCCAAGGTTACTCTCCAAGCTACATAGCACATTAGGCCCTGGAAAACCCAGGGCTGGACCCGTTAGCAGTGCACACTCCCTGTTGGCGAGGTTCTCCAGTGCCACCCAGCGCCTCCCCCACGTTGGGTCGCACTGCAGTCTTGCGTGTGTGAGTGACTCTGGGGTGTGGATTAGCCTAAAGGACGTGTGTTGGGCCTGGTGGGACCTGTCCCAGGACTGGGAGGGGAGTGAGGGCCACAATCCTTGCCAGGGGGGAGGCAGCCCAAGAACAGTGTCCAGAGCAGGGCCCTGGGCTCAGACACACCAGGTTCTAGTCCTTGCTGTATGACCTTAGGTAAGTCGTTTAACCTCACTGAGCCTCAGTTTTCTGAGAGGGTGATTTGCAGTGGATGAGGGTGATGCTGCCTACCTCACTGGGTCGCTGGAGAGCAATGAGGTAATTTCTGTACCGTGGATATCAGTGGGCCACCACAGGGCACATGCTCATGGAAAATGTCACTGACATTAATGCCATTCCCTGTGTTAATATAGTTATAACATTATTGTTAAGTTGAATAGTTGATGTGATTTAAATCCAGCATATATGGGTGTTGATAATGATAATAATAAATGGTTTCATTTCCAGCAAGAAAGGGGCCTGACATGCTTCTACTCACTCTCTCTGCTTCCCCCTCCTCCTCGCCCACGTCTTCCCTCAAGGGCTAGTGATTCAGGGGTGTGATGAGCCCGCCCAGTTCCACTCTGCAGTGCTGAACAGGTGTGCAAAAGGTGCGGCAGACACGGAAAGGGGTGTTTAGGGACAAGCCACTGGTTCCCTCTGCCACTGGCTCAGAGCTGCCCAGGCCCGGCTGATGCCCACTGAGCGCCCCCATCCCCAGATTTCTGTCCACCAGGTCCCTGGCTGGTCCTCCACCTACTGGGTGCTGAGGTCTGAGCTAAGCGCTTCACGTTCATCCTCACAACTGGCCTACAATGGGGGTATAATCACAGATGGAAACACTGAGGCTTGGAAAGGTGAATTGGCCTTCCCAGTAAGTAGCAGAGCTGCGCATCCAAACTGGACACCCCCACCCAGGGTGTGCCAAGAGGTAGAATTGTCTCTGCCCATACCATTGGCCCTTCTCCCCCTGGACCCCCCCGCCCTCCCCCAGGACTGGGAGCCCCAACAAGCCAGCCACCCAGAGAGAGGTTAGGGGAACCTCTCTCTGTGAACCCCTGGTTCAGGGTAAGGGGTGGGACGAGGGGAGGGGAGGTGTCCGGGAGCTTCAACCTTCTAGTCCGAAGGGACTGAAGGAATAGATAATAGGGAGGAGGAGTCTGAAAATAGACTCCAGACAAGGCCATGAAGCCCTGTGTGGGCAGGCACACCCTCACACGAGCACACGCTCGTGCACACACACCCCGCTTTGGGGAAACTTGCAGGCACTGAAGCAAGGACAAGCAAGCAAAACCAGAGACACACACTCAGCTCCCAAATAAACACAAGCTTCCAGGAAAGCTCTGGACCAGCTATGCCCACCTCATGCTCACACAGATACACATCAGTGTCCTCATCCACAGCACACACTCACACAAACACACAGTGGCCGCATAGGCACATATGTGCACACACGAGCACAGGGCAGTCAGTGGTATATCCGGAGGCTGAACAGGATCGAGGCACTCAGGATCTGAGGAAGGGGAGGCAGAGGGTCCCACCTACCTTCATCCCACCTCCCCAAGTCCTGCCAGTGGAGCCCCTGCTCCTGGCCTGTTCCTGGCAGCCCCTGCACCAGGGGGGAGCCTGGGGAGGTGGTTCACTAGAGGGGGTGAAGGGAGGCTGGGCTGCCATGGAAAGAGCCAGAGTTTGGGGTTCGAATCCCACAGCCTGGGCAATGTAATGGCTTATGTAAATGGCAGCAATGTAAATGGCAGCAATGTAAATGGCTTACGCACTTCCTAGCTGGTCATTTGCCACCCCCTCCACTGAACCTCAGTTGCCACATCTATAAAATGAGGCTAGTCAACAACAAATAATGCCTTTTGCCCTTGTCCACTTCAGATGACTGTCCTGAGCCTCAAAGAAACAATACCATAAAGGATGGTTTGATCCTGTAGGAGAGAGAGCCCCACTGCAGTGAGAGTGGGGGCAGGGGCCAGAATCGCAGCTGCTGGGGCCCCACCCTCTCTCCTCCCTGAGACACCCCCGCCCCTGCCTGCCAGGGCACCCACCCACTAGCTATTGTTCGGGGTCCAGTGGAGCAACTGCCCCAGCGTGTGCATTTCCAGGGCAGGAGATGAAACCCCTAGAACACTTTCCCATGCAGACCCAGAGAATAAAGAAGCCAGAGTGAGTGAATGTGGAGCTAAGGCTTCTCAGGGCTCACCACACTGGCATGCCCCTAGGGCCTTTCTCTAAAGGCCAGACATTGGTGGCTCTGAATGAACTTGCCAGAAGTTTCCCCACCTTGGGCTCCAAACCCCATCAGGCTTAGTCATTCAGCAATAAAACTTAGGGAGGGCTCACTGCCCTCAACCTTCTCAGAGGAAGTGGGGTGATGGGAGGCAGCCAGACCAGGGTGCGGCTCCAGAGCATCAGGCAGACAAGGAGTCAGGTTCTGTTGGTGCTCTTACTGGCTGTGTGACCCAAGCAATGACCTCATGTTCTCAAGCCTCAGTTTTCTCCTCTGTCGAATGGGTTTAATAATCCCCTGTCATTAGTAAATGAGGATGTCATGAGAATTAACTGAAATCATACACATAAAGTGCTGGCACACAGCAGGTGCCCAATAAATGCTCGCTATCATGATGACACATTGCACAACTGGGAACCAGCCTGTCTGGGTTTGAGTTCTAGCTCTACCACCTCCCAATGGTGTGAGCTTGGGCATGTTTTACAAACATCTCTGTGCCTTGGTTTCCTCATATAAAAAACAGGCATAATAGTGCCTCCACCCTGGAGTTGTGCTGGGGACCAAGTGAGTAAAACTGAAAAGTCTGGGCCACAGTAAGTGTTGCTGTTACTATCCACTGGAGGAAACACCTGGCTTGGACCTGTGCTGTGCTTTCACCCTCCCAAATAGCCGCCCTGTATCCTGCCTGTGGCCCCATGGCCCATCCTGCTCTCTCAGTCCAGTCCCCAGGGCAGGTGGGTGATATGGGTCAGACCATGTGCTTGGACTGCTGAACCTGCAGTGCAGCACCTGCCTAGGACCCAGGCATGCCCAGGTCAAGGGGACCCAAGATGAAAGACGTCCCCCACCAAAGATACATGTGCCTGGGGCCCAACATAGAACCATGGTCAGGGAAGCAGGTTTCAGCATCAGGGAAATCTTGCTTTGAGGTCTGATAGCTCTGCAACCTTGGGCAAGTCATAGCACTGCTCTGAGCCTCTGTTTTCCCACCTGTAAAATGGGGATAATAATGATAATGTAGTACTTGCTTTATAGCGCTGTGGTTTTATTGTGAGGGTTGAATAAAGGACTTGCCATAAGCACCTGACACCCTATAAGCTCTTAACAATTGATAGTAAAAACTTGGAAGCTTAGCCTTGGGAATGGGGTGACCTAAGAGACCCAGGTCAGGGAGCCTGAATTTTCCTTAAGAGAACATCACATAACCTCTCTGATACTCAATCTCTTCATCTTGAAGTGGGGCTAAAAGTAACCCCCCTCCCCCGCCTATCTCACAGGTGCAGAGGAAAGCTTCTGATAATGTCTCAAGTTCAGATAGTGGAATAATGGGAGTGAATCCCCCTCCAGAAAAGATGCCCAGCTCCTTGGGCACCCCAGGAACAGCTGTGGGCCTAGGCTCCTGCCACTGGATGGAGGCCCAGCCTTGACTAGCTGACCATTCCTCAGCCACTGGCTGGATTGTCAACAGCCCCTGCTGGTCAGATGCGGATGCCTCCAGTGACCTCTCCAGGGGCCAGAGTGGTGTTGGGGGAGGGCCATTTCTCATATGGGGTCGGAAGAGCAGGACTGCTCCCTGGGACTGCCTAGGACCCACCTACTGGGTGGCTGGGCTGACCACAAATGCAAGGAGTGTTCCAGGGCCAGTCTCAGACCAACAATAACCACAATCATTATTAACTGATGTGTACTAAATATCAGGTAGTGTGCTAAGTGCTTTTTATGCATTATCATTTCACCCTCCTAATAACCTGTGGGGGTAACACTATTAATATAATACCTATTTTACATATGAGGAAATGAGAGGCTGGGTAACTTACCTAAGGCCACACAGCTGAAGAGGGGCGGATTCAGCTTTGCAGCCCAGACCTGGCCATCTGCTGACTCCTGCCACCTTCCATACAACCTGGGCTTATCTCAGAGAAGGTGACACAGCATGTACTGGGGGACTGGGGTGCCATGCCATCTGGGACAGTCACATGGGGACAGAAGGCAGCGGGCTCCATGGAAGGCACCGGGAGACCTGGGGATGCTTTGCCCACTTGGCTGCTCTGTGACCTTGCGCCAGCCCCTTCCCCTCTGGGCATCAGTGGCCTCATCTGTAGAGTGAGGGGGTGGGCTGCAGAGTGGAGGGCTCCTGCCTCCCATTCACTCCACCACCCCTACCCCCGCCATGGGTAATCTCACTTATGACGTGTTAATCTCACAGCCGTCTAACCAGAGCTCCTGAACCCATGGACTTCCTGGACCTCTCTGGGCTCTTCAGTTCCATGAGCTGCCTGGAATTATGAGCAAAATTGCATATGAGTGTGTGTGCAACGTGCACTTTTCCAGGAAAAGTGTCCCTATTTTTGCCAGATTCGAATCCCAAAAGGTGAAGAACCATTGGCTATTCTAAACTTTTAGAATTTCCCTAGCTTTGATCTAAACTTTTAAGGGAGTGAATCAAGAAAGTTGAGTCGCTATTGTGTAAGATTCTTCCCTTTGCTTGTGTTTAACACCCCTCAGGCTCCCCGGAGCCGCCCCTGCGCCTGGGTCCCAGGCTTCCACCCTCGAGCCACGCTGGCCCGCGGGACCCCCATCCTGCTGCTTCTGGTTGTTCTCTGCCTGGACACTGAAGCGCCCATCCACTCTCTGTCTTGTCACCCCATGTCCTCCAGACCGTCACTGGGAGGAGCAACAGGCGCTTCGTGAGGTAGGTGCAGCAACCAGGATGGCCAGCAGGGGTCACAGGAGGACATGCACCATGGGGCGCGGCAGGTGGGATGGTGTCTGGTTGGCCCCCTTGGCAGCCTGGGTGTGAGGAAAGTGTGGCAACATCCAGGAGGCCTGCGTCCTAGGTCTGGCCCTCCCCTTCTGTGGGCCTCAGGGTCTCCATCTGTAAACTGGAGGGAGGTGGCCCAGAACCTCTGATGGTTGCTAGGCAACCTTCTTGCACTGATGTCCTGTGGACCTTTGTGGTTGGTGTTGCAGGGAGGGGACTGTCTTGAACTCCCCTTGATAGAAGCAATTGGCCCAGCATCCTTAGGAATGGAGCAAGGTGACTCCAGGGCCTTTGCCCACATTTGACTGAGAAAACAGTCCACTGTCTGCCAGCTTAAGGGGACTCACCCCTGGGAGAAAGGAGGGCTCTAAATCAGGCTGCCCAAGACCTGTCTGCAGTGGTGAGGCAAACGGAGGCCTCTCTGGAGGCATCCCCAGGGTGAAAGGCCCAGAGCCTGGGTGACAGATGGCAGCCTCCTGGGGTACAGCTTCTGCCAATCCCTGGAAAAGCCCAGGCAGGCCCTGGTGGGAAGACAGAAAGCATTGTCCTGCCCTCAGAAACAGGGCTGGAGCCTGGACCACCCTCACAGCTCAGCTGCAGGGGCCTCTCCTGCTCCTGTTCTTCATCCTGCCCCTCCACGGCTCCTAATTCTGGACCAAGCTAGCAGAGCAGGGCAAAGGCCCAGGGATGTGGGAAGTGATCCCTGCAGAGATGCCCTGCAAAGATGCTTGACGTGGGGGCATCCTCCAGGGAACAGGACGCAGCCCTCACAGGCACAGAGAAGACCTTCTCCCCCATCCCTTCACCCCGCCCCCAAAGGATTAAAGAACAAGACACAGGCATGACAACAATGGAGAACATTCTCTACAAAAGTGATAATGAGCCTGAGGGAGGGGTTTGTGATACAGTGGGGGGACCCCAGAGCCTGTCCCATCCCAGCACCGGGAGACCCAGGAGGGGCTGAGGCCGTAAATGGACCAGGAACAGGAGAGGAAGGTGGCACCTGGGGCTCCAGGAAAGAAGAGTCGGCACTTGGGGTGGCCCCAGGCTCAGGCCCAGAGAACAGTGAGAAGGGCTGGGGTGGGCTCTGGGTGGCAGTGGTAGGCAGCCAAGCCCTCAGTGTCCTGCAGTGGGACAGGGAACACCTTCATGCCCGCAGTTCTGGGCCCCCCACGGACAGACCAGAGAGAGGCCTTTGGGGGCTCTCTCCCCCCAAGCCCAGTCGAGGGGGCCCAGGGAGGAGCTGGGGCTGTGGCTTTTCTCCCAGCAGAGGCTGCTTCCCAAGCTGAGGTCAGGGATGGAGGGTCCACTGCTGACAGAGGAGGAAGGGCACATCTGTGTGGGGTGTGAACATGCATACACGTGTGCGCCGGCTCCTGAGGGGCTCTCCCACACCCATGACCTCAGTCTGGCTGGAGAGGTCTGAGGAGCTGGCCTTTCCCCTGGTCTTACCCCCATCGCAGAGCTGGGACACAGGTGAGCTATCACTCACCCACGATCCATGCAGAATCATGGAGCAGCCCAGTCCCTTCCAGACCTCAAGGAAAACCCACCAACCAACCCCCAGCGCGCGCGCACACACACACACAGCCCTGGGGACCTGACGACAATCAGCAGTTTAGATTATCCACATCCTCCAGTGCCATATCGCAGGACTTGCCCACACTAGGCCCAACACCCCACCGTGCCCAGTCTCTGCCTGTTTGGGGCCCGGGAGCCTCTGAGGCAGTTGGCAGATGCCTTTCTGTAGGCCAGCGTGTGCCCGCCAGCCTGGGGGCTATAATACCGCGGCCTGTTGGTCTAGCACCTTGCATCTAGCGCCCTGGCCCTCTGGGGTCCCTGCGGGGGGCCAGGCTGCACAATGAAGGAGGGGAAGGCTGGACTCTCCCTCAGGGTAAGCTGGGAAGGGCACCATCACCCCCACCCACCCCAGCCTGGCTGTCAGCTCCAGGCCATGGCAGTGGGTGAAGGACAGGGCTGGCCATGCTCAGGGATGGGGTGGGGACTGAAAGGGCATTTGGCTGAAGAATCTGGCTGAGGAACCTCCCCTCTGGGGTGTATGGGGGAGGGGAGGCAGCCCAAACTCTTCCTGTCACAAAGATGTAGGAAGTGAGCAAGTCTCCAGCCGGAGCACAGAGAGATCAGGCCCCTTGGAGGACAGGAGGGAGAGACAGTGGTGCCTGGGACAGACCATGCCCCTTTGCCCCTCCCACACACTCCTGTCCAGCTCTGGTACCCTGCCTCCCTCTAAGGGTGGCCTTCCACAAAGCCACATGTCCTTTAGGGCTGCTCAGATGGGGGTAGTTCAAGGCCTTCCGGGCCCCTGAGAAATGGTGCTCTGGGACGTTCTCCTGCCCCTCTGGGTGCCTCCAGGCCATGCCCTCTGCTTCAGGGTGTGGACAGGTTTTCAAAGGAGACGACCAGTGTGGTCCTTGCTCTTGGGGAAGGGAGCTGCAGGGCTGGCGTCTGTAAGGACCTCATGGCCCCACCGTTGTGGGTTGTGGCAACTTGCAATTCATTTTGGTCTGGGGAGAGGAGCCCCTGGTTATCTGCGGAGGAAGAGACAGAAAGAAACAGACCTCAGATGAGGGCCTTCGGAGCCACCATTTTCAACCAGGCCCAGCCATTTGGATGACGCAGCCTCCCCTTCTCCAGGCAGGCTGATGGTCAGGGATGGGGGACACCGGCTTAAGGGTGACCCCCCCCCATTCCCCAAACTCTAAACCAGACTGCCTCCCCACATCCATCCCTGCCCCAGCCATTCAGGGTAAAGGCCATAGATACCTAAGGAAGGGCAGTTTTTGCTGGGCTCCAGGGATGCCATGGGGGAGGGGCCAGGACGGGGACCCACCAACAGTACAACCAATGTGGTGGCAGCCTTGAGCAACTGTGATGGCTGTTTGAACAAGACGACTCTACCTCCAAGGCACTATTGGCCCTGTTGGGAGCATTTGCTCATGTTCCTGCAGGGTTCTGGGACAGCAGGTAAAATATTTAAGGGCTTGAGCAATTGAGAGGAACTGCTGACTGCCACATTCCATCCCATGGGAGTCACCTTGTCCCCAGGCTCTAGAGCCACACAGACCAGGGATCAAGCCTAGCTCCACACAGAGCAACAGCAGGACCTTGGGGTGAGCTATTCTAACCCTCTGAACATACACTTGCTCATCTGCTGTAAAATGGGGATGAAACAGTCCACCGCACACAGGAGTTCAGGGGGATTAAACAAGAGGACTTGTTCAAGGGCACAGCCCAGTACCTGGGAAATGGGAGCGCTCAAAAACAGCCAATTACAGCCCAGCTATAATTACTGTGACTACTGTGTCTCATCAACACTAAGTCGCCCATTTTTCCACATTTCCAAATTCGAGGTACATTTTACCTTAGCTGTGATAAGAATGCCTCCAGTGATCATTAAATTGGCAGTTTCTTTTTCTGAGCTGGTAGTAAATAAAATAGTGGGGCCTCTTGTAATTGATGGTGGCTTAGATTTTAGGAAACACGGATTATTCCCTCCCCCGCCCCCCACTGCTGAACAGGCAGAGTCCCCCTCCCCAGGGGCCTTCCAACCCCCATGCCCCACCCCACCCCAGGCTGGGCACTCACAACTCTGTGTCCTCCAGGGCAGGCGGGCGCTCCAGCGCCTGCCTCCGCCTCCTCACGGCCCCCAGGATCTTCTTGCGCGGCCCCAGGGGGACGCTGATGCTGCGGAGGTCGAGGTCGGAGCACAGCATCAGCGCCTCAAGGTCTATCTTCTCCTGCCGCAGGAGGGCGGCAAAGTCCTCCATGTGCAGGGAAGCAAGGAAGGTCTCCAGCGGGCTTGTCTCGGGCTCGAGGTCCTCGTCCAAGCCCAAGTCCAGCTCGTCCCAGGGCAGCTCCTCCCCGCAGCTGCGGTCCTGAAGGCTGTTGGCACTGCCCAGGCTGTCGTCGTCCAGGCTGGCGGAGCTCTGCAGTCGACCCCGCGGCGTGCCCGCCCCGTCCAGCCCTCCGTCCTCGCGGCCCAGCCCATGCAGCCCGCTGCTCAAGTAGTTCCTGCGGAACACCATGGTGCCCAGGCCGGGGCGCGTAAACAGGGAGTCGTGGCCTGAGTCGGTGCTGACCTCCGAGTGGGCAGGCTCGGCCGCCAGCGTGGCACGGGAGACGCTGTCCTCGTCCGAGAGGAACATGTCCCGGAGCGGGGCGCGGCCCCACTCCTTGGGGTTGGCGTAGGTGCCCTGGCGCACGAACATCACGTCGCTGCCCAGCTGCAAGCCCGAGAGCGAGCGGACACTCTTGCGGCCGTCCTCGGAGACCTTGAAGGTGCCCTCGCCGCCCTGCTTGCGCCGCTCCAGCTTCTTCTGGATCTTGGTCTTGCCCTTGGCGGTGCCATGCAGCGTGGCCTGCGAGTAGGGCAGGGGGCTGCTCAGCGCCAGGTGCTGCAGCCGGCGACTCAGAGTGCTGGACGTGAGGCTGGAGAAGCTGAGCGTGTCGGAGCGCTCGGCCAGCTCGCGCCGGTAGCGCCGCTCCATGCGTTCGTGGTGCTTGCGCTGCAGCTTGGCGCACTCGCGGATGCGCCGCTCCGCCTCGCGGAAGGCCTTGTCCTTCAGCTTGCCCACGAGCTTGGGGTTGAGGCTGCTCTGCTTGGCCGCGATGGAGTCCAGGTAGCGCACGCACTCCATGTGGCCCTTCATGGCGGCCATGTCCAGCGGCGTGTGGTAGTCGTTGTCCAGGCACCAGATGTTGGCTCCAAAGGACACCAGGAAGGACAGGCAGTGCAGGTGGCCATTGGAAGCTGCCAGATGCAGGGGCGTGTTGCCCCAGATGTCACACTTGTCCGGGTCACCCCTGCAGGGAGAGTGGGCGGGGCCGGAGGTGGAGGAGGTGGGGGTGGGAGGGCGCGCTCCCGGCCCTGCTGAGCGCCCCACAGGTACAGCAGGCCCAGAGGGACCCGAGGCCTGAGACCGCTCTGACTCCAGGAGACCTGCAGGCCTGAGCCCACCAAACGGGCCTGGAGGGAGCCCGGGGGAAAATGGCCAAGGGTAGGCAGGGGGTGGGGCGACAGAGAAGGCGGGGCCAGGGCGGGGCCTTCCCCAAGATAACAGAGGGCTGGGAATCTCAGGGGATAAATATTTGATGCCCAGAGAGAAAGGAGTGAATTATTCATGGCGCCCAGCGGGGAAGCTGGCCCAGAGAGGTGGTGGGCCAGGGCAAGTCTGGGTCTCTAGGCAGGCGTGGTGGTGAGTGTGGCTGCATGTTTCAGAGTGACCCTAAAAGAGGACAAGAGGGTGGTGTGTGCTGGGCCTGAGTCCTGCGTGTGTGTGTGTGTGTGTGTGTGTGTGTGTGTGAGTTGTGTGCTTGCGTGTCAGCCGGCACGGCCATGTCTGCAGGGAGCGGGGCCAGGCCTGGCAAGCCCGAGTGTGAGCGCAGGTGTCGGGCCTTGGCCTGGGCCAAGAGGGGAGTGTGGGGGCAGCCAGGACTGCAGGGAGGAGGAGGGACATTAGCTGCCTTCACCCTCCCAGTGGCCCTCCCATCTCTGGGCTGCCCCATCTTTGGGAGCCCCGTGAGGCTGGCTGGCCTGGGCTTGTCCAGGGGCCCTGACCACCCCCTCGAGCATCCTCCACACCAGACAGTGCCCCCTTGGGGCAGGCTCCTGCTGGCTCCTCCAGAGCTCTCCCTCCCTCGGGGGCCAGCACAGCACCCCTGCCCCATGCCGCTAATGAGGCCAGGAGGCCACCCTCTAGGGCTGGGGGAAGAATCATTCCCTTGTCTCCACAGCTCCCCACACAGCCCCTCCTCAGCCTCCCCTGCTGGTCGCCAAGTCCTGCAGGACAATGTGGGGAGGGGCTGCCCTGCATCTGGCCCACCCCCCATGAACACCAATCCTAGCCTTTGTAGAAGTTGGGGGTTGGTGTACCAAAGGGGAATCCTCTTCCCCTCCTCCCATAAGTCTCTCAGAAGGGAGAGTAGAGGACCATGTTGCTGTGTGCCCTCCTGGGGTGAGGAAGGACCAGTTAGTCTCAGCCTCTTGGAATATGGTTCAACTGCCTAGTCTTGGAGCTGCTCCCACCTGCTGCTGGGCCCAGGGAGGGGATGGGGGAGGGTTTCCCCTGCTGGCCCACCACATGCTTAGGCCTGGCACCTCTCTCCCAGGGCCTGAGGCTTCATATTAACCCTCCTGGGGCACCCCCGCCACCCGTTGTCCACTCCAGGCCACCCTGGTGTCCAGACCAACCTGATTTCTCTTTATAAAACTTTGGGGGTGGGGAAGTTGTTCACAGGAGTGTGACTTTAGCCCTGGGGAACCCACTTCAGCAGCCCTGGGCCTGAATTCTTCAGCGGCTACCTCCCAACCCCTTTCCTGGCCCTGACACCCTGCCCACCCCCTCCCCCCAGGACAACTCCAAGGGGAGGGTGAGGGGAGAGAAGCCCCTGCAAGGGCCAGCACATCACAGCCTCTCCATTGCTTAGCTGTGCCTTGCAGTGTTGGAGGGGTTCAGAGAGAGTTAATGGGGTGGCTGAAGCAGTGACATTTGGTTCTGTGGACAGGGCCCATAAATCCAGGACAGAGCAGCATGAGGGAGAGAGCTGTGTGAGACCTACCCTGCCAGGAGGTGTGGGTGCTGGAGAGCCCCTGGATCTGAGGCTGGGGAGGGGCAGTGCAGAGCCCCTATCCTTTCCTATCCCCCACTGCTGGCCCCTCTAAGACTCCTCAGCCTTCTCTCTGGTTCTCACTACACCCCTCATTCTTGCTTCCACGTGGGCCCCATCCAGGAGATCTCACCCACCTTTCTTTCCCTGCAGCAACCTTCCCCCATCATGGACCCCCAAATCCCAGTTTCTCCCCTCCTAGCCCCACATCCAGGTCACAAGTGTCACATGCCTCAGCTTATGTTCCCCTCCACGTGTGTCTCCCCTACGAATGCCAGGCTCCAAGGTTCCCCCTTAGGGTCCATCCATAGGGGAAGGAGGGAGCTCAGAGGACGGGGTAAAAGATGCCATGGAGTCTGGGGGTGTCTCGGGGGACTGGAGTGGCCTGGGAGGCTCTTCCCCCTCCCCTGTGGGGCTGGGTGGAGGGGTACTCACCCTCGGCTCACGATGAGTCGCAGCGACTCCAGGTTGCCATGGTAGGCAGCCCAGAGAGTGGGGGTCATGCCATCCTCGTCGGGGGCATTCAGCTCCTTCCGGGTGGCCTCCTTGAGGAGCTCCAGGTAGCCATCCCGGGCCGCCCGGTGGTACTGGTCATTCATGGCGCCCGACTTGGATGGGTCGGGCAAGGGGCACGCGGAAATGCCCCCCGCAGGGGAGGGCGGAGGGGTTAGTGCTGAGGCATGAGGTTGGGGGAGAGGGCCGAGCAGGGGCCGGGGCCGCCAGCCCCCGCTGCCGCAGACTGAGGGTCTGGAGCGCCAGAGCCGCGGCTACCGGGACATCTGAGCCGCTCACCGACGGCGGGGGATGGGGGTTGGAGATCTCCCGCTGTCCAGGGAGCCGCCCCCGGGCTTCCCCTGGGTCCTAAACACCCTGGCCCTCGGCTCATAGAGGTGACCCACGCGAGGCCCTGCCCTCACTCCAAAAGTGCCCACCGCAGCGCCCCGCCCCGTGAGGCCCAGTCTGGGGAGAGTTCGGGTCCCTCCTCACTAGAGCCCTGGCGCTGTGGCTCCCGATTTCTCCACCAGGCAAAGGAATGGGCCAGGGACTGGGGAGGGATGTCTGAGGGCGGGGTGGAGGGGTAGTCCTCAACCTCAGGACAGTGGACCTGAAAGGGGGGCTGAAGACCAAGACAGTCTGCAAGTCGCGCGCGACAGTCCCAGGCGCCACCCCCTCTCGCGTGGTCAGTAGCCGCGCTCCAGCAGGGGGCGCTAGAGCACTGGACGCGGACTCCGCGCGCCGCGTGGGAATTTGGTACTCAAGCCCCAGACTTCGCAGCATACAGCGGAGCAGGGGACCCAGGGAGGGACAGAGGACGAAGGAACTTCGATCACGGCGAGGGCCGTCGGGGAAAGGGGGACTGGGGTCCCGATCTCGGGGCAGCAACAGAGGACACAAAGGTATACGGTTCGCCGGGGCTGGAAGGCCGCCGGGTGCCTGCAGGTTCTGGGACGTCTCTTGGGCGCCAGCTCTCAGGGCTCTGGGCGGCATGGGATGCTGCGCCAGTGGGCACCAGGGGTGGGGCGCCCTCTGGGTGCCACAGTGCAGGGCCGCGCCCGAGTCTGGCCGGGCCTCTTAACGGGTAAATATAAATCTAACCTTATCTGGCTCCCGCGCGTTCTTCCCTGAATTTCAGCTGCGAGAAAAGATGGATCATGTGAATGGCACTAAGAGGTTCATGGAGCCGAGCTCCTGCGGCTGTAAATCACCCTGCCCTCTTGGGTATAAAGCGCCCGTCCAGCCCGGCGTGGGCGAGAACACACGCTCGCTGCCTCCCGGCCCCCGGCTCAGCGCGGCCTCCCGGCCCAGCCAGGTGAGTGCCCTGGGCTAGAGGGCAGTCGGATTCGGGGAGCGGAGACCTTGGACGGGGTTCCGCGGGGTGCTGCCGCTTCTCCTTTCCTTCCCGCCGAGCACGAGAGGGGCAGGCTCTGGTTTTTCTCTTCCTCTTCCCCAGCGCTTCCTCCAGCGCCTGCAGCCCCCACCCTCCGTGTAAGGAACTCCCTGGTCCCCAAAGCTAGGCATAAGATGGAGGGAAAGAGAGCCGTCGCTGGGGTTGAGCTGGGGTCCTGTCTGCTCCTCCCCCACAGTGACCCCTCCAGCCTCCTCCAGTCGCCGCGCCATGTCCGAGGAGCTGGCCTCGGGCCCCAAGGAGAGCCCGCCGGCGCCACAGGCGGGACCC
This sequence comes from Daubentonia madagascariensis, assembly GCA_023783475.1. NCBI lineage: Eukaryota > Metazoa > Chordata > Mammalia > Primates > Daubentoniidae > Daubentonia > Daubentonia madagascariensis. The sequence goes on along the minus strand of JAKFHU010000487.1, from coordinate 6,669,274 downwards.
CGCGAGGTGTGGAAGAAGGGCGGCCGCCTGCTCTCCGTGCTGCTGGCTGTGAACGTGCTGCTCCTCGCCTGCACGCTCATCAGCGGCGGAGCCTTCAACAAGGTGGCGGTGTACGACACCGACGTGTTCGCACTGCTCACCACGATGATGCTGCTCGCCGCGCTCTGGATCCTCTTTTACCTCTTCCGCACCGTGCGCTGCCCCGACGCCGTGCCCTACCGCGACGCGCACGCCGGCCCCATCTGGCTCCGAGGTGTCAGGGGAGGTGGGGGCGGAAGTGGGTGGGCACAGCAGGAGAGGCTGGGGCTCTTGGAGGAATGCAGAGTACCCTTCCTTCGTCCTTCGTCCTTCGATGTAGAGGGGTGAGAAGGTCCCTCGGGAGGACTAGATGTGGCTGAGGGTGAGGCGGGCCGCAGTTGAGGGAGAGGGTTTCGGAGGAGGATGAATACAGGGATGCAGAGGAACTCCATTGCTGCCTAAGGATCGGAGAAGGCTGGTCATGGGAGAGCCTTTGGTGGGGAGCAGGAACCAGAAGACAGCAGCTGCTGAAAGAGCCCAGCCAGGGCCCTTATCTGTGCAGCGGGAAGACAGGGAGGCTCAGCAGGACATCCACCCATCCACCCATTCAGTCATGCACCCCACCTATCCATCCGCCTATCCATCCATCCTCCCACCCTCCCTGTTCTCCCAGCCAGCCATGCAACCACGCACCCACCCACCCAACCCTCTGGCCCCTCCTCCTCAGGGCCCATCCTCAGCTCTACATGCCTTCTGTCCTGCCTCTCTGATCCACCACCACTCGCCCCCGATTCCCAGGTGGGCTGGTGCTGTTTGGAATCTGCACTCTTGTCATGGATGTCTTCAAGACCGGCTACTACTCCAGTTTCTTTGGGTGCCAGTCAGCCATCAAGATCCTGCACCCCCTCATCCAGGCTATGTTTGTCATTGTCCAGGTGGGTGGAAGGAGTGTCCCTGCATTGAGGAAGGAGCCAGCACTTGGCAAGGGGTCAGGACACCTGAGCTTCACTCCCCCTTCCACCCTGAGCAGTTAGGTCAACTGAGGGTAGGACTGAAGTGAGAGTCATGTGAGTCCTTAAATGTGGAAGCACTTCCTAATGAAGTAATATTCAAATGTGAGCTCCTACTTAGAGCTCTGCGATTTTGTTTCAACCTAAGCAGTGCCAGTAGTTAACACCTAGGAGGTGTGAGTTGTGATAGCCAGCCCTGTCTCCTAGAATCTGGCCTGCCCTCCCTGGGTGCCTGTAGATGTCATCAGTGTCAGCCCAGGGTCCTGATGTGGGCATGGCTGGTTTGGCCTCAGCCTTGGTCCCTATGTTCTGTATTTGTTCAGGAAGTAGAGTATTCTGTAACTTGGATTTTGCAAATAAGTTCATTTTTGTTGTTGCATAAACAACACATTGAAAGATCTGGTTGAGCTGAGATAGGACTGGTCTTACATAGGACCAGAACAGACTCCAGCGCTCTATTATGACCAAAATGACCATATGGATGGTGCCTTCCCCTGAAACATCACCCCAGCCACCCAAGTTTCCATAATTCAACACATGTATGGCTTTGGCATTTATATAGTTTTAATCTTTTACATTTTATGGGTTTGAAGAATACTCAGGTAAAATGAAAATATAAATACCCCCACATCGACAAATACCATAGCAGGGATTTGTTGGCAGCCAGACGAGATCAAGGCCTTGCAGGGCAACAAAGGAAGAGGCTTGGCAGGGGATGTTGCCAAAGGGAGGTGAGAAGTCATCAGAGACTCTTTCTACCCTGAGCAAGACCTAGCCTGTGGATGGCCTTGCTCCCAGAAGTAAATAACTAGGTAGTCAAATATCTACTTGACCCCATCCCACCCCCCAAAAAGATCCCACCAAGACCAGAGAGTTTTACAGGTGACATTTTACAAACCTTTAAAGAACAGAGAATCACTTTGTTATACAAACTGTACCATAGGATAGAAAGAGACAGTGCTCCCTGGCTCATTTTATAAAGCTAAAATGAACTTGTTCACTTAGTATAGGGCTCTTGGGCCAGAGAGAACATAGTACTGGGCGTGGACATGGGCACTCTAGAGTTTTGCCCATCTATAGTGTAAATGACCCTCACCACTCTCTCTCAATACAGACTTACTTTCTCTGGGTCTCCGCTAAAGACTGTATTCACGTCCACCTGGATCTGACCCGGTGAGAACCATAGCTCGACACCTGTGCCCACCATGCCAGCACTTACCTTGCATGAGAGAGGAGAGCTTTCCAACCTGGGGCGTAGGTCCTCTTTCTGCTGCCTGGGTGGAGTTTCACCCAAGGCCCCCTTGCTTTGTTAGCCAGACTTCCACTACCCAGTGCTGTGCCCTTTCCCCTAGGGGAGGGAGCAGTGGTGGCCTGAGCCCCTGGACACCCCCCAGCCCTCTCTTGGGTGGCATCCTGGCCAGGATAAGTGTCTCTTCCAAATCAAGCTTCCTTGTTCACACAGGGCCTGGCTGCTTTCTCGCTTCTCAACACCATCTCTCAGTGTTGCTCCCCAATCCTCTCCCTCACCAGGGACCAAGACCAGCCAAAGAGTCACTGGCCTCTTTGCCCACCCCCCCAACAGGTGTGGTCTCATGTTCACACTCACCACCAACCTGGCCATCTGGATGGCGGCCGTAGTGGATGAATCCGTGCACCAGGCCCACTCCTACAGCAGTTCTCACAGCAACACCAGCCACACCCGCCTTGCCCCTGACCGTGAGTTCCCTTTAACCCTGACCCTGCTGCCGGGTGCTTTGTGGATTTGCAGCATCAGTCTCCCGTGCACTCACAAGGGAATGGAGGCAAAGGTATAAGCCAGGGCCCTCCTCCTGCTTCAGGCTCTACCTCTAAAGTATAGTGTATGTGACCCAGGAGGGGAGTATCAGGGCATCTTCTCACTCTCAAGGGTGCAGCCCTGGCCCCATTGTCCAGGCTCCATTCCACCAAGAAGGGACCCAGGTTCCAGGAAGAAAGGGCGAGGGTGATCCAGTTGGCAAAAGGGGAAGGGAGGCAGAGCAGTTCCATGGTGCAAGCATGGGATCAGGTGGGAGAGCCCAGGAAGCAGGGGGAGGTGAGAAATAATCATCACATCATGGTGATGATCAGGACAGTTTGCTGAGCTCTATACATCAGGCATTGTGCTAAGTGTCTTAAACACTCTATTCAACCTCACAAGTTCCCTATGAAATGGCTACTATTAATATTCCCATTTTACAGATGCAGAAACTAAGGCATGGAGTGGTTGCCCAAGGTCACAGAGCTTAAAATTGAAGTGCTACCATTCAGATCCATCCTGGCTTTTAACCAAGATGCTACACTAAGGAAGAACAGGTTCCACAGTCCCTGGTCCTAGTTCTCTGGACCTCTCTAGAGTCCCCCACAAGCCAGGACCACATGAGATAACTAAGACACACACACGCACCCCCAGCATGGGAGGGTCCAGGAACGGAAAGCATGGCCCCAGCCCTCAAGGAGACGCCAGCCCAGCAGGACTGATAAAGGGCCACCTTGCCCAAAGAGGATGCTTACAGCCCACCTGGGGAGGTGGTCAACTTAACACAGTGGGCCCACGGGGCTAAGGAGAGGCCCACTGGGGAGGTGCTGCCCTGACGTCAGGAGTCAGGCAATTTGCTTTAGCTCTGCTGTCACAAGTCATGCTGCCTCATTGAGCCTCAGGTTCTTCATCTGCAAAGCCAGCTGGGTTAGTTCTGAGTATGAAAAGAGTTTTTCAAGACCAAGGTATCCTACAAAGTACACTCTGGATTCAAATCAAGGTTCCTTTTGGTGTGGTACAAACCAAAGTGACAGGGGGTCACAGTGGAGACTTGGGCACAGCAGTTGGCTCTCTGGGCTGAGTCAGATGCCGAGGAGAGCTACAAGGAAGCATGAACTTGAGGAGCTCCAAAGAAGGCCACACTCTAAGCAGTCAGGGTGGGGAGAGATTGGAGGGATGGGATGGGGTGACATGGGCAGCTCTATGGTTCAGATTGGGTTTTGGGAGGGGGGCACTGATGTGTCCCACAGTCTCTGGCACACAGTAGGTGCTCAATCAATGTTTGTGGACTGAATGAACTTGCCAGGCCCTGTGAAGGTGTTTGGGATACAGTGGTGAATATGGCAGGTAGAGACCCTGCCCTTACAAAAATCACAGGCTAGGGGTGAGGTGTCTCTAGGAAGACGGGAGGGCAGTCCAGGCCTGTGTCCCTCTCTCCACAGCAGAACGTGCAGGCAGCCCAGTCGGAGGAGACCCCTGCCCCTGCAACACGGCCGTCTGCCAGATCTTCCAGCAGGGCTACTTCTACCTGTATCCCTTCAACATCGAGTACAGCCTCTTTGCTTCTACCATGATCTACGTCATGTGGAAGAACGTGGGCAGGCTGCTGGCCTCCACCCACGGCCACGGCCACACACCATCCCAGGTCAGCCTCTTCCGGGAGACCTTTGTTGCTGGCCCAGTCCTGGGCCTGGTGCTCTTCTTGGTGGGGTTGGCTGTCTTCATCACCTACGAGGTCCAAGTGAGTGGGGAGGAGGGCCGCACCCAGCAGGCCCTAGTCATCTACTACAGCTTCAACATTGTCTGTCTGGGACTCATGACCTTGGTCAGCTTGAGTGGCTCAGTCATCTACCGTTTTGACCGCCGGGCCATGGACCACCATAAGAACCCCACGCGCACCCTGGATGTGGCCCTGCTGATGGGTGCTGCCCTGGGCCAGTACGCCATCTCCTACTACTCCATTGTGGCCGTTGTGGTAGGCACACCCAGGGACCTGCTAGGAGGGCTCAACCTAGCCCACGCCCTGCTAATGATTGCTCAGCACACCTTCCAGAACGTGTTCATCATCGAGAGCCTCCACCGGGGACCGCCGGATACTGAGCCTCACGATAACCCCCCCAAGGAGCCCTGCCAAGGCCTTACCTTTGCCAACCAGGATGCCCTCCACACCTTGCCCGCCTGCCCACCCACCCCCAGGCTGGTTAGCCCCAGCCCAGCAGGCCCTCAGGAAGCAGTGGCCATCATCTTGGCCCCCAGGGGCCACTGGAGACGCCGGTGCCTAAAAGACATTTCTCTGTTTCTCCTGCTCTGCAATGTCATCGTGAGTAGCTGGGGAGACTCGGGAGTGGGCCGGGGGAAGGGAGACGAGGAAGGATGCTCTTGCGGGTTCGTTCACTTATCCTTCTCTGTCTTGCCCCCAGCCCACCTGAGAATCTTACAGCTCTCTAGGAAAGGACAGGTTTAGAGAGGGCCAGCTGTAGCCCTTGGGCCAACAGCAATCTCAGGGCACACAGAGAGAATGAAGTCCCAGCGTTCTGGCATCTAGGCAGCGGGTGGAGCTGGAGGGGTCCCAGGGAATGCTGACATTGGGGCCGGGTAGAGGTGAGAGGGGGCTGAGAGCTGATGCGGAAGGTGGGGTCCCTCACCTCCAGATGGGAGGTATGACTGCTCCTGGGAACTTGTGACCTGCCTGCTTCTCAGAATAATTGGAGCACCATCAGGAAGTGGCAGAGATCAGTGTACGTGTGAGCAGTCTGTTAGCAGAGTGCAGTGAATGGCCAGCTGGGAAGGGGGCATCTACACCAGCAGCCCCCTCCCCCTCAATTCCGCACCAACCATTAAGAGCAACAGACTTCACCCAATACAAACACACTCCTTATGCAAACACCCCAGGGCAGAAACACTCAGAATGCACCTCAACAGAGAAACATTCCTAGTGTAGCTACAACCCAGTATAGAAATGCCCCAGTAGGGGATTATTATTATCTCTGATATAGAAATATGTACCCATATGGGTACATCCCAAGTAGAAAAAACACCTCTAATGAAGTTTCAGTCAATATAAAAATGGTTGATTTAGGTATAAGCTCCAATAGAAAAATATTCCTAATATAGAACCATACTTTATGTGGGTATATCCCAATATAGAAGATCCCCAGAGTAAATTCTACCCCATGAAATACATGAAACGCACCAATAGCCCTAACTGAGATACAGTCTTAGTGAAGTCCCAGCGTGAATATCACCTGTCCTACAGGTAACCTCCGTGCACTCATGGTTCCCATTGATGTGGAGGACCCCATGCGGGAGCCTTCCAACAGAGTCAATTTCACTTTTTAAAAAAAGTGTGCTCATCAATCTCTGACCCTACCAGCAGAAGCAATAAGGCTCAAAACCTCATCCTGTCTTGGGTCAGCTTTGGCATCCAGCCCCCTGCTCTGGCCCTGCCTCCCCTTCTACCCAGGCCTGGCTTATAGGCCAGGAGCCGCCTTCTGGGATGCCGTTCTTGCTCCAGGTTTCTAAGCCTGAATCACCTCCAACAAAATCATCTTCATCTCCTTCATTTTATAGGACAGAAACAGACTCAGAGGCAGGCTGGGATGTGCCCAAGGACACAGTTAATTTGGGGGTGGGGGTGGCCTAGAAGCCTTCCTTCTTTGCTTCATACCCACACCTGAACCTGCTGAGCTCATAGCCACAGGCAAAGCACAATTCCGGCTTCAACCTCCCAGACCAGGGGAGGAGGCAGGGAGTGGGGGTAAACTAGAGAGCAGGGCTCATGGAGGGCTGGGGTGGGGTAGCTTCCTGGCTGGACCCTGAACTCCCTGCCCTGGGCCTGTCTGATTCTGCCACCACCCCCACCCCCACCCCACCCCTGTCCATGCACACAACTCTCCAGGAAAGAGCTGCCGATTTAGCTGTTCGTTTATCTTCATCGATTGAAACTTCTCCCCTCCTCCCATCCCCCATTTAGGCCCTGCTAAGATTTTGGGAGAGGTGATCACCGGTGGACCCCTAGCCTAGAGATGGCAAGTTCAGTTGGGCACACTTCCTGGGCCCCTTAGAGAGTGCCAGGCCCTGCCCAAGACACTGGAGGTGTCCGCTCACTGACACCCAGCCCTCACTCTCCACCAAGCTAGAAGCATGGTCACCCCATTCAGTTGCAGCCCACCAAAGCCCACAGAAATGACCCGCAGGTGCCAGTCCGGACCAGCTCCTGACATACCCCCTCTCTCCACACAGCTGTGGATCATGCCTGCCTTTGGGGCCCGCCCTCACTTCAGCAACACGGTGGAGGTGGACTTCTACGGCTACTCCCTCTGGGCAGCCATCGTCAATATCTGCTTGCCTTTCGGCATCTTCTACCGCATGCATGCTGTCTCCAGCCTGCTGGAGGTCTATGTGCTGTCCTGAAGCCTCTGACAGAGACATGGGGGGTCAGGAAGAGGGAAGTCAGCTCATGTGCCTCCTCCGAGCTCCCTCCAGGAATGAACCTGAGCTGGTGCCACATCGCCACCCATTTCCTGCTGGCCCCAGAGTGGAATTTTCACCAAAGTTATTTTTCCAAGATGAGTTTTTAAATCACAGTTAGGACATGCCCAGGCACCCCAGCATGACCTGGGACAAGAGGAGCCTAGGGGAGGGAGCCCTCTCCCAGCAGCATTTCTAGGACCAGGCGAGATCTGGAAGTGCCGGCTCTGGCTCCATCCCTAATCCCAGCTCTGTGGCCTGGCCAGTGCACTGCCTGGAGCTAGGGACCAATAAACTTGTGATTTGCCCCTGTCCCCCACTTATTGTCTTAGTCACCACATCTGAGACAGGAGACAATCTTGGGAGTCAGAGCTGGAAGGGCCCCTGGAGATTTTCAGGTCTCAAGCTTTTCAGTGGTTAAGCCAAGTCTGAGTTACAGACCAGCTAAAAAGTGGATAACTGGGTGGCTGGGAGCAGCTGGATGGAGCTCCCAGGCTGCCACCTTCCTCTTCCCTTTCTCTCTGGGAGACATACACATATAATCATAATTTTTATGTGTCCCATGACATGAGAAAGGTTAGGAAGCACTGACTAGTCTAATGTCCACATTTCACAAAGAAGGAAACAGGCCCAGAGAGGTAAAGTGACTTGCCCAAAGTCACACAGCTATAGAAAGCCAGAGCCCTTCTACCAAGAACAATAATTCTCAAACTTTGTTTTTAAGCAGCAGAACTTTTTTCCCCTCAAATAAAATATTACAGGAACCCAAGTTTATAACATAGGTATAAACTGAGCAGTTCTAGTTTAAGAGGAGTTGGGGGGCTCAGATCCTCACTGCCTGGTTCTCCCTTTACTCCCCTCCTTTCTGGGGGTCCCTGGGGAGCTTCTCCAAAGCCCTAGGGCTTCTATTCTACAAGAGCATAGAGATGGACTTAGGAGGGAGGGAGATAGCCACGGTTAGATGGGTCAGAACGATTGAAAAGGGGCTCCACAGCTAGAAGAGGAGGACTTGGTGGCCAGCCAGAGGCCAGGGAAGTGAGGAAGAGATGGGGCAGGACCAGGGCGGGAGCAGATGGCATTTTGGGGGAAAGTTTGGGAACAGTAGCACCTGGAGCACAGGGGACTTCAGAGGAAAGTCTGCCTGGACCCTGTTAGCAGAATGAGGTGAGGAGGTCTTAGAGGCCGCAGGGGGAGCAGAGGCGGGCTGAGGAGGCTGCCTCCCAGCAACGCCTCCCGCCCTGTAAGAATGGAGCTCTGTTGGGGTCTCTTCTGCCCCAAGTCCAGGTTTTACTTTAAGGGAGACAGAGGGTCCCCGCGAGGCCGCAAACAGGCCTGGTGCTAGGTAGGGCACAGGAAAAAGCGACCCCAGGCCCGGGGTGGGAGTGGGGGCTCCATTCCCAGCTTGACCACCAGAAGAAAGTGAGGCCTGAACCCAGCAAGCCCTTTCCTGCAGGCCTAAGGACATTACAACCCGCTCAACCCCACCCCGAAGGCCAGCTGCTTGCCTGCCCTACACCCTGCGCCCGCGCACGCACCGCCTTCCGCCCCGCCCACCCGTCCAGCAGCCTCGCTATTGGCTGCGCCGTCTGGGCCCGAGCCCCCGGCGGGGTAATTAACGAGAGATTAATGAGATTTCCAAAGTCAACAGAAAAATCGATGGGCCGCGGAGCCCGAGCGGCTGCTGCGCAGTCCCGTGGGGGGAGGCGTCGGGGGTATCTGTCGGGGCGCAGCAGCTTCACCTGGACGGACGATCGGCGCTGCGCCCGCAGTCTGTGGTCAGCCGGCGGTGATGCCTGACCAGGCCTCAGGTAAGGCTCCCCGGAGCCGCAGCTAGGCCCGGGGGCGCCCTCCGACCGAACTGCGGCGAACATTCCCAGCTAGCCCATCCCCGACGCTCACACACACTCCGCCCCCCAAAAGCAGGGTTCAGGAACCAGGGGCCGGCAGGCCTTGGGGCGGGAGGGCAGGTGACTGGAGAGAGGTCAACTCCTTTCGACCGGAGCCTGGCCCCTCTCTGCCCTCCACCCCAAGCCCGGCTCTGTGCCCCACCTCCTTTCGGCGGACGCGGGGCGCACGAGGGAAGCAGGGCGCGCCACGTCCCAGCCGAGTCCACACAGCAAAGGGGGCTCCGAGGCCAGGAGGAAGAGAGAAACCAGATGGCTGGTTTTTAAAGGGTGTAGGGTTGGTTAGGGCTGCCTGGACGCCTGGTCTGGGGCACGTACTTGCAGCTGCCCCGGCCCTGCAGTCCCTAGGGTGGCTCGAAAGGAAATCCCGGAGCTGCCCGGGCCGCGCTCTGCAACCTCCTCGGGAGCTGGCTCTACGTTCCTGGCTGGGCGCCGCGCCCCGACGGCTCCGCCGCTTTCATCACCCGCCTCTAACTGCGACCCACAAACCAGTTTGGTGTCCGGGCCCTCCCTTGGACTGGCGTCGCGCCGAGGGGCGTGCCAGGGGGCGGTGGACTCCTCCTTGTCGGTTCCAGGCACCCTCGCCCTAGCCCTCTTCCCGGGACCCCTATGTGCCCACTCCTGCACCCTGCCCAGCCATGGACCAAATTCACTCCTTTGACCGCTCCCTCCAGCGGCCATTGGAGGGTTGGGCCCCAGGGCAGAGGGGGGCGGGGGTGACTGTCGGGGCGAGGACCCAGGAGGGAGAGGACTCGAAATCTTGTCCCCCAGTGTGCCCTCTGGGCCTACAAAAAACAGGCCCTGAAATTCACCAATAATTCCAACCCTTCCCACCTCTCCAGGACCTCCAAAGAACCGGAAGGAAATGTACAAATAGCTAATACTGAGAGCTTTCTGTGTGCCAGGCACTGCTCTACATGTGCTTGCATGTATTAAATGATTTGATTTTGACAAAACCCCTATGAGGTAGGTATTAGACATTAATTCCTTCGTTATGCATTCAAGAAATCTTTGTTGAGCATCTACTATGCACCAGGTACTATTCCATAGTTGTATATTCGTTTTACAGATGAGGACACAGAGGCACAGAAAGTCTAAGTAGGTTGTCCAAGATCACAGAGGGAGTAAGTGATAGAAGCTGGGCTCTTGATCATTAGGCTATCCTGTTGAAAGGCTGGGGGTGCACAGCAGGTTCCAGCAAAGGTGAGGCGGAGCAGTCAGGGTGGAGAGAAACGGAGCAGGGAGGTGCCCCTTCGGGCCTCAGCCTTGCTCAACCTGGGCGGGGGAGCCTGCGAGGAAAAGGAAAAAGATCAAGATCATCTGGAAAGTCTCCTTGGGGGTGGGGGTGGGGTGGCATGGAAAGGGTTTAATGGGCAAGGTCTCTGTCCATGGCTCTGGTGCTGGAAATTTCCAGAAGCTTCCAGAGTCAGTTTGGGGATTCCAAGTTAAGCAGGACGTGGTCTCTCCCCTGGAGGAGTGCCAGGCCTTGAGGGAAGCCAGCCACGCTCACAGCACACCAGACAGTGCACACCCACTCTCATCAGAGGGGAGTGGCCCCGGCAAAGCAGCCACCAGCAGCACACTTAGGCAGAGAGGGAAGGCTTCCCAGGTGGGTGCTGAGGGTGGGCAGGAACCACCAGTGGGGCTGGTGGCGAGGCGGAGGGAAGAGCAGTCCCCAGGGGGCAGGAGGCCGCAGGAGAAATGTAGAACCCTCTACCTGGGCCTGGATGGGTGTGGGGCGGGTGCCTGGAGTATGGCAAGGGGCATGGACAGGGAGGGGGCAGAACTTGGGCAAAGATGACATGGTGGACTGGGAAAGGGGAGAAGATCATTTGTAAAATCTTGAAAAGAGGTCCAAGTTCTAGAAGTACCCCCTCCGCCCTAGAAGAGGAGCAGAAGGTACAAATACGGAGCAGGTAGGTGCACATGGGAGAATGGGAGCCCAGAGAGGCTGCATTTCAGAGCCAAATGTGGTGAGTGTGTTCTGGTGGTTGCATAGAGGGCAAGTCTGAAGGTCCTGAAGCTCAGGGTCTCAAGGAAGAGATGGAGCAAAGCACAGCTTATTAAAACAGAGCGTGCCGGGTGACCTGCTGGCCATCAGCATGGGGTGGGGTGGAGTACCAGGAGGATCCCTTCACCCAGCCTTGGTGTGCGGGATCGGAGAAGGCCACTTAGAGGAGGTAGGGTCTCTGCTGAGTCCTAAAGGACAAGCTGGAGTCAGCCAGTGTGCAAGAGAGATGTGCATTATAGGCAAAGGGTGAGGTGTGGGCTAAGATGGGAGCATTCTGGGAACTGCAGCAGGATGGCACGGCCCAAGGAGAGGGGAGTGGGGTCTGAAGACAGTGCTAGAGAGGTAGATCAAGGCCTGACCAGGAAGCAGCAGCAGCTGTCCTGCCTTGGGCACTGCGCACGCCAGGCCCATACTAAACATTCCCGGTCTCATTTCTTTGTGGAAGGCCCTGCAGGCTGTGCTACGTGGTTTGGACTTTATACTGAGGGCGGTTGGCTGTCTTTGCAGGGCTTTCAGGAGGGAAGACAGAGAGGAGGGGGGCCTGGACCAGGGTAGTGGTTGGGGTCAAGAAAAATCTAAGAGCACTTCATGAGCTGGAATAAACAAGCATGGGGCCTGGGGAGAGCAAGGGCTGAGGGGAGAGGCAAGGAGGACACCCAGCTCCCTGCTAGGAGCAGTGGGGATGGAGACACCACTCTGAGATAGTAGCTGTTAGGAAGCAGGAGAATGAGGACAGTGAGCACCTAGAACCCTGAGCCCAGAGCACAAGGGCAATGGCAGGACCAAGGAGGAGCCTGGGGTGGCAGGGGGCCTGGCAGGAGCCTCCCCACCAGGAGAGCACCCAGAAGCAGGGACCGTCCGTGCTCTCAGCTGCAGCTCAGCCCACCAGGAAGGACACATGCCCAAAGAGGTCCAAGGGGAGAGCAAGCTGGATTCAGAGCTGCAGGCATTGGGTGGCCCAAAATCTGGTCCAAGCAAGTGGTAACAAAGTGGTTGGCCTGAGTGAAAGCTCAGGGAAGGGGAGGAGGTGGCAGGAGACATTCAGGGAAAGAGGACGATCAAGCATAGTGTCCCCCACGTTGTGCTGGGGCGAGGGGCACAGATGGAAGTCAGTTCTGTCAAAGTCAAGGGTGTGGCAGTGGTGCCAATTGTGGCCTGTCCCATGCTCTTGGCAGACATTATAAATCAACCCCAGAACTTTTTCCCTAAACTTTTAATGTGCTTTAAAACTAATTTGAATTACATAAGCAATGTGCTAGTTCTTTAAAAAACTAGAACATTAAAGCTAGAGAAAAGCCTACGATTCCCAATTCCAGGCCCCTTATCCCTCCCCCAGAAGAAACTCCTCTTATGAAGCTGATGGGTATCTTCTAGACCTTTTAAAAGTAATTTATGTACCCATAATATTGTTTCAGGTCTCACCATTCTTTCCCACCAAGCCCAGACTCAGCCTCAGGATCCTTCCCAACAAAACGTTCTAGGCAATCTTTACCCAATTAGTCAGAATCAGAATAAGAGAGGGCACCTCCTTGCCCTCCCTGATTTCAGGAGTGAAATTCCTCCCAGAGGTCAACAGGGCAAACGCTGCCTTTTGGTGGTGAAAGGTCTCCACCCTGGAAACCAGCCAGGCACTATGTAGATGCCCCTGGCTTCCTTGACAGACATTATTATCCACACTGAGTCAGGAAGTGAGGTGGTCCAGCCGAGGGTGGGGTGGAGGATGTGGTCCTGGAGCCAGTAGGAATAATCCCTTATGTTTATGTGCAGCACAAAGAGTTTCCATGTCTCCTGGTCTGTTTGAACCTCCTCCGGTCCTGTAAGGTACATGAAGCAGCTGCTATTACTTCCAATGTCCCAACCAGAGAGGCTGCCTAGCTCACCCTAGGTCACACAGCAGTTAGGGGCAGGGGACTTAAACCCGGGTCAGCCTGGCAGCCAACTCAGGACTCTTCTCCATCTCTAGCTTCTGCTGAGGCTCCACCCATGCCTTCTCCAGAAGTACAGGAGACTGAAGCAGCCCCGGACAAGGAGAGCCAAATGGACACGGGGACCAAGGAGGCAGGGGCTGCCGCCCCGCCCCGGCAGAAGTCCTGGCTAGCGCGGCATTTCTCGCTGCTTCTACGGCGGGACCGGCAGGCCCAGAAGGCCGGGCAGCTCTTCTCAGGGCTCCTGGCCCTCAACGTGGTGTTCCTGGGTGGGGCCTTCATCTGCAGCATGATCTTCAACAAGGTGGCCATCACCCTGGGTGACGTGTGGATCCTGCTGGCTGCGCTGAAGGTCCTCTCCCTCCTCTGGCTGCTCTACTATGCGGCTGGCACCACCCGCCGGCCACACGCAGTGCTCTATCGGGACCCTCACGCAGGACCCATCTGGGTGCGGGGTAAGTGTCAGGGTGCTGGGTAGACAGAAATGGGTGGGAGGGAAAGTGGGCTCCAGGGAGGTGCCAATGCCCACCTGCCCCGCTAGGTTCCCTGGTGCTCTTCGGCAGCTGCACGGTCTGCCTCAACACCTTCCGTGTGGGCTACGATGTGAGCCACATCCACTGCAAGTCGCAGCTCGAGCTTGTGTTCCCTGTCATTGAAATGGTCTTCATCAGCGTCCAGGTGACAAGTCTCTCCTGTCCCCAGGCCACCTGGGGACACACCCTCCCTACCCATGCCGCATGCACACACACCCTGCTGCCTATACCTAGAAACAGCCATGCAGACAAATACCAACACGTACCACACCTCGCACAAGTGCCCACCTCCCCATGCCCACATCCACAGGTACCTACAGATACCTGCATCAACACAAACGCCATGTCTCTGAAACGTACACACCTCTAAATACATCTGCCTGTACACAGGTAGGCATACACCTAAATAGACACACCCCAGATATACAACCCTCCTCTTAATAATAACAATATCTAACTCTCTCTCGAGTTTCTATTATGAAGCAGGCATTGTGTTGGGTGCTTCATTTACATCATCTTCTTTATCTTCCCCAACAAGTAGGCATTTCCCCAAAGGGTGGGCATTTGGGCCCCTTTTCAGAGCTGAAGCAACTAAGGCTCAGAGATGTTTTGCCACTGGCTCAGTACCACACAGCAAGAGCCAGGATTCTGGCCTAGTCTTCCTCCCTGTCTTCTGTTGTAAATACACACAAGCACCTGAGGACACACCATGGTCCCACAACCCCCACCAGCCCCTGGGCTCAAGGCCCTATCTCTTTCAGACCTGGGTGCTCTGGAAACACTGTAAGGACTGTGTTCAGGTCCAGACCAACTTCACTAGGTAAGACTTCTCTCCCTCCCAAACCTTCTGGGGCTCTCTGTACCCCACCTGCAGCTTCCCTGGACAGGGTGGCCCTGGGGCTGTGGGTTCCTCTGGGGTGTGTCCCAGGTGGCCCCTAGGGCTGTCTCTCCTAATGTCCTAATGCTGGAATGGATCTGGCATTGGGAGTGAGTGGTTGCCCCAGCGGCACCCGGGAGCCAGCTGAGCTGTGTGAGCAGAATGTGGCACTTCCTCCAGGTGTGGCCTGATGCTAACCCTGGCCACAAACCTACTGCTGTGGGTTCTGGCCGTCACCAATGACTCCATGCACCGAGAGATCGAGGCTGAGCTCAGCGACCTCATGGATAAGTTCTCAGGTACAGAAAGGAGGCCAGGACCTCCTTTCCCCCAAACACATACACATGAGTGTGCTACACTCCCTCAAACAGGTGAGGCTCAGTGAGTCTATAGAGTTGGGAGCAAGCTCTATGGGCCAGATCACAATTCAACAGAAACTGAAGTTTGCCAGTGGTACCCATCCTGCCCCATCGGGTGCCAGCACCCAGCACCCTGCACCCTGCTCCAGGCACCAAGCTAGCTGTCAGCAAGCTAGTCACTGATAAGTTTTTCAGGTATGCACCCCACCCATGGTATTTGCATTTTACTTGTGAGAAACTAAAAAGCCTTCCAGGCTGAAAGGAATGTCTTTCTAATACAAATTTTACGTACCTAGACATATCAGAAGAGACAAGATTTCTGGGCAGAAAAAACTCCCAAGATTGTCCCATGTACCCCGTCTTCTGCCTTACAGTCCACTCCTTAGGGGCTGTATCCCATACCCCACATGGGAACATCACTCTCCGTGGGATTCAACCACACCTGTATGTGCACACCCAGCTCCGCCCCAGGTGGCATCACCGTCATGCCCTATAGCCAAGCCCTCTCAGCACACTCAGCGTTCACACCCCCACTGCATCGATCATGGCACACCTGTGTACTGTGGGCATTCTGTATACCCTGTTCACATTTCTCAGAAAAGCTGTGCAAAGAGAAAATTTCTGGCAAGTGACATCATGGATTTTGTCATTATAAAAAAATTCAGGGCCAGGTAAGGTGGCTCATGACTATAATCCTAGCACTCTCGGAGGCTGAGGCAGGAGGATTGCTTGAGCTCAGGAGTTCCAGACCAGCCTGAGCAAGAGTGAGACCATGTCTCTACAAAAAATAGAAAAATTAGCCTGGTGTGGTGGCACACACCTGTAGTCCCAGCTACTCGGGAGGCTGAGGCAGGAGGATCACTCGAGCCCAGGAGTTTGAGGTTGCAGAGAGCTATGATGACACCACTGCACTCCTGGGTGCCAGAGCGAGATTCTGTCTCAAAAAAAAAAAAAACATTCAAACATTACAGATGAGCAAAAGAACAAGACATACCCATAACCCAGATGTAATAATTATTAACATTTTGCCATATTTTAATTTTTTCCTGAGGTACTTAAATTATAGAAATTATAGCATTTTATCTCAAAACACTTCAGTATGCATCTCTTTAAAAATAAGTGTATTTCCTGTCTGGGCACAGTGATGCAGGCCTGTAATCCTAGCACTTTGGGAGGCCAAGGTGGGAGAATCGTTTGAGGCCAGGCGTTCGAGATCAGCCTGAGCAACATAGAGCAACCCTGTCTCTACAAAAAAATAGAAAACTTAGCCAGGCATGGTGATGCACACCTGTAGTCCCAGCTACTCAGAAAGCTGAAGCAGAAAGATCACTTGAGCCCAGGAGTTCAACGTTGCAGTGAGCTATGATGACACCGCTGCACTCTAGCCTGGGCAACTAAGAGAGACCCTGTCTCAAAAAAAAAAAAATGTATTTCCCTACATTACTACAATGCTATTATAATTGCTAAAAAAATTCCTTACAACATCCCCATCCTCTATATCAATCTATATTCAACTTTCTCCAATTAGCCCATGAAATGTCTTTTACAGTTTGTTCAGACATGGAGTGGATTTGGTTAAGTCTAAGTCTGTTTTTTCCCAATGACATTGAGATTGGTCAGGTTGCTTCCTAGTGGTGGTTTTCATCTTGTTCCCCTCTTCCCTGCTTTTCCTAGAAGTTGGAAGTATGGACCCAAGTCTTGATTAGATAGATTCAGGTTAGACATTTTTGGCGACAACGTTTCCCAGGTGCACCTATCCTGAGGCACTGATGTCTGATTATTCCACAGTGCG
The DNA here is from genome assembly GCA_023783475.1 of Daubentonia madagascariensis. Taxonomy (NCBI): domain Eukaryota; kingdom Metazoa; phylum Chordata; class Mammalia; order Primates; family Daubentoniidae; genus Daubentonia; species Daubentonia madagascariensis. The sequence continues at coordinate 6,652,601 of JAKFHU010000487.1, read as the reverse complement.
TGCCGCTAAGGCTGGTCACGGGGTTCAGGTGTAGCAGGCCCATCTGCCATTGTAAAGCTACAGGTTTCCCTTGGATCCAGGGAGTAATTTGTGGAGGTGACATTTGGCACCAGAGACATCACGTTTGAAATGCTTGGTACCTGAAGTCTTGAATGCCTTTGTAAAAGAATAACCATTCTGCGATTTCTGATTTCTATAACTGGGCTTCAATTTCCATATCTGTATGAGCAGCAGGGTCCCTTTCACCTCTGGCATATTCCAGGAGGGGAACGGGAGTGATTTGTGCAGCCAGTGTCCTCAGAGGAGGGCCCAGCTAAATGTCTGCCCCCTCCGGCCCTGCCCCCTCCCAGGCAAGGAGAACAACACCTGTCTGTGCCTCAATGCCACTGTGTGTGTGGCCTTCCGAAAGGGCTACCTGATGCTGTACCCCTTCAGCACCGAGTACTGCCTCATCTGCTGCGCTGTACTGTTCGTCATGTGGAAGAACGTGGGCCGCCGTCTGGCACACCACGTGGGTGCCCACCCCAGCACCCCGCCCTTCCACCTGCACGGGGTCATCTTCGGGCCGCTGCTGGGCTTGCTGATGCTGGTGGCAGGCGTGTGTGTCTTCGTGCTCTTCCAGATCCAGGCAAGTGGCCCTGCCATTGCACCCCAGTACTTCAGCCTCTACTATGCCTTCTATGTGGCCGTGCTGCCCGCCATGAGCCTGGCGTGCCTGGCGGGCACGGCCATCCACGGGCTGGAGGAGCGTGAGCTGGACACGCTCAAGAACCCCACCCGCAGCCTAGACGTGGTACTGCTGATGGGCGCCGCGCTGGGCCAGATGGGCATCGGCTACTTCTCCATCGTGGCCATTGTGGCCACCCGCCCGCACGAGCTGCTCAACCGCCTAATCTTGGCCTACTCGCTGCTGCTCATCCTGCAGCACATCGCCCAGAACCTCTTCATCATCGAGGGCCTGCACCGGCGCCCACTCTGGGAGGCAGCTCCTGAGGGCTCACTGGGGAAGCGAGAGGCCGAGCCTCCCCGCAGGGGCTCCCTGCTGGAGCTGGGCCAGGGCCTGCGGCGGGCCTCGCTGGCCTACATCCACTCCTATAACCACCTTAACTGGAAGCGACGGGCACTCAAGGAGATCTCACTCTTCCTCATCCTCTGCAATATCACAGTGAGTAGCTGGGCTGCCAGATGTGCGGGTGGAGCTGCCGAGCCAGACCCAGAAATCCTCACTCAGGAAGGGATGGATCAAGGACACAGACCTCTTTCCAACTAGCTTGATACTGCTTGAAAGTGTCTCCCAGCTCCCTACAAGGTGCCTGACATGAATGAATGTGCCAAGCACATAGCCCAGTGCTCTTTACAAACAAATATGTAAGATTTCCACCCTCCGGAAGCTTACTGTCTAGTTGGGGAGATACCAGGGAACCAGTTAGAGAATTACCACTGAATTCATCATCCACTGAATTCAGTCAAAGGAAGAGATCAGAAAGCACCTGGTTGTCTAAGGAATCCCTAGTGGAAGACATTGGTGATGCTTGCCCAGCTTTGCCCTATCTCCGCACCTCATCGAATCATCACAGTAACCCCATGCAACAGGCACTATGACTATCCCATTTGACAGATGAGGAAACTGAGGCTTAGGTTGTTGGAACTGCCCAAGGCAGTTCTGGGACAACTCAGGATTGTTTGACCCAAGGTATGAAACCTCTGGTCCAGGCAGAGAATAAGGAATAAATTGGCTATAAAGTGCATCAGGAGCTCAGAGAAGGAAATGTGGGCCCGAGTGGCCTCGGAAGGCTTTGTGAAGCTTTGATCTGAGCCTTGAGGAATGGGCAGAATTTGGACAGGAAGGTGGGGGCAGAAGAGTGAAGCCCCAGTTAGGTCACAGGGGAGCCTGGCTTGACAGAGCAGGTTGCACACTGGGAATTACTGCTGCGCAGCACGTGTGGTGGCAGCCTGCAATCTCGTGATCCACCTGGAGGTCAGGCTGGCCCCAGGCAAGCCAAGGAGATGGCTGAAGCCTTCTGGGGTGTGGGGTGAGGAAGATACAGGGCGGGGAGGCGGGGAGAGCAGATCGCTCTGGAAGCCCGCCTCCCCTGCGCTGGGTGCCTTGCGGTACAGGAGAGCCCCTCCCCCACTCCAGCCCTTCCTCTCCCCTCCAGCTGTGGATGATGCCTGCATTTGGCGCACACCCGGAGTTTGAGAATGGGCTGGAGAAGGATTTCTATGGCTACCGGACGTGGTTCACCATCGTCAACTTTGGCCTGCCTCTGGGCGTCTTCTACCGCGTGCACTCTGTGGGGGGTCTGGTGGAGGTCTACTTGGGGGCCTGAAGCTGCCCCAGAAACCCACCCCCAGCAGAACCCTGAAATACCCCAAGGCAGGGGAGAAGGTAGCCCAGAGTTTCTGAGCAGATGCCTCATTCGGAGAGGTGGAGAGCCCAGCCTGGGGTTCCCAAAGCCTCCCACTCCCGGAGCCCCACAGAAGGGGAGGGCACTGCCAGCAGCCCAAGACCAAGGGCAGGGGCCTAGCCATGGAGCTGTGACATTCATGCCCAGGCCTGGGCACACGCCTGCCCCCTGCCTTCCCACCACAATCCATGAGCCAAGGGTACACCCCAGAAGGCTGGTGGGGACCCTCTGACAGCTGCTGTCTGGGAGTTTCAGACCTAAATGATGGAGTCTGTGGAGTTTGGAGGCCTCCTGGGTCAGCCTCCTGCTGCGGGAAGGGCACATGGTCCAAGCATGGCCCAGGACACCCTCGGAGCTCACAGCTCAGAGCTGGTGCTCAGAGCTCGGCAAGTGGCCCTGCCCCTTTCCCCACACACCCTGTCTCCTAATGAGCTCATTAATTAGCTGCCAGGCAGAGTTCAACAGCTCTCTCCTGCTGCATAAACCCTGTTTGTTTGATCAATTATATTTCGGCTTCGTGGCATTTGTTCCCAGGGACAGAACTGCCACTCCAGACGCTGTGGGAAAAGACGGTCCCCTGGGCAGGGCTGTGGTGCTGGGAGAATCCCATTCCTGGGCAAGGACAGGTCTAAACAGTCTTTCCCTTTTCCGATCCATGGGAGGGGCTTGTGTATCCCCCACCCCCACCCCCACCCCGCCCCAGCACACCCTCTCTCTGGGACACAGCCCCAGGTGACTTTCTGCAGCTGGCTCACCACAGAGGTTGTGGCCTCTGCTGCCCAGGCCCGCCTGATCCTCTGAGCCTGCAGGTGGAGCAGGCAGGGGAGAGTGCAGGCACTGACAGCCCATCCATCTCCCTGAGCCCAGAGGAAACAGCAGGCTGTGCCCTTCCTCCTCACCCCCTCTGCACTGGCCAGTCCTGCTTCTCACCCAAGGAAGTGACAAATGCCAGTTCCCAGTCATGCACTGAGGCCCTCTCGGGACTGACTCTGGGGTGCAGAGTCCTCAGCTGCCCCGAAGATAACAGCCATGGCCTGGCCCCCTCCCCTCCAAGCACAAGGAGACAGAGCGTGGAGAGGGAGGTTTTATTGTGTAAAGAGGCCGATTGTACAGAGCAGAGATTGTACTGACACAGGTGGGGTGAGGGGGATCCAGCGGCCAGAGCCAGGGAGGATGGTGGGGTGTCGTCCGCCCAACTCAGGCAGTAGGCTGGGCAGGGAGGGCTGAACAGCTGCCCCTCAGTTCCCTTCCCTCCCCCATTACTGGGTAGGAGGGAGACTCAACACCCCACTCCAAACCCCAAGAATACATGAGGGACCCCAGTCTGGCTTTTGAAGTCTGCCAGGCCCCAGCCTCCCAGAAGGGCAGCCTGGCCGCACTCTTCCCATGGGCCCTGGCAGGGAGTGGGCCTGGAACAGGAGACTTCAGGTTAGGAGGCTGGGAAGGACTCCCCTTGCCCTGCCAGGTGCCTCAAGGGACAGCCCATGGCTCCTTGGGCAAACCCATGGGCACAGTGACCTGGTGGCTTCTGGGGGCAGGTGGGCACTGAGGGGTCAGCACAGAAAAGGGTCCTGAAAGGGGCATCAGAGTGAGGGGGGCCCTGGCCCTGGTGGGGCCTGTAGCCCTGGAGGCAGGAGGCTCCTGTGAGTCCAGCCTGGGGAGTGGAGCTCAGAGCCCGTCCACATTGTCCCAGCCACAGGGGGGCCATCTGGGGCCTGCCACCCGGGACTCAGCCACTCTGCATGTGCCAGGCCCTGATTGTGGTAATTTAAAGCTCAGAACGGTGGGTCCGGGGAAGCGTTGGGGACCAGGAACCCAGCTCCCACTGGACCCAGCCCCTTGCAGGCTTCCATCGTCACACCCGCTGGATCTCAAACAGCTTCACATCCGTGTCGTACCAGACGGGTGGGTCCACGTTCCTGCAGAGGGAGTTTGTGGGGGGGGGTCACCCAGGTACCAAAATGCCTTTCGGGAAAGGTGCCAGGGAGGAGCTAGGTGGCAGTGATGCCCAAACCAACCCCTCCAGCCCAGTGTCCCAAACTGGGCAGTGGGTGCCCACCCTCAAGCAGACAAGACCACCTTGGTTGACTGTCTTGACGTTAACCCCACCACAGATGGTGGGACCCAGAGCTGAGGGTCCCACAGAGCCCAGACCCGCCCCCGGGGCCCACCTCAGATAGATGACACCCCACATGTAGGTGCGGAACCACATGGCCGTGCCCGAGTTGGCCTGGTACTTGCGGATGAGGATGGGGTGGGGCACGGGCAGCAGCCCCACCAGGGTGCCATGCTGCAGAAACCTCAGGATCTCTGACTCATCCGTCAGGCCCCTACGGGGAAGAGGGAGGGCTCTCCAGCATGCTCTCCTGGTCTAGGAGTGCATGGGGCTCACCCCGAGACACACCCCCACCAAAGCCTAGGCTGGCCCCAACCCAGAGCCCAGAGCTCCCCTGCCTCTACCCGCCCAGCATGAGACTCACTTGTCAATGCAGATCTTCTCCACCTGGGGAACCAGCACCTGCAGTAGCCTCATGATGGTCTGCAGCGGCAGCTTCGACTTCCAGGAGAGCACCTGGGGGAGGGACGGACCGAGCTTGCTGAATGCCAAGCGCCCTGACCCAGAACCACGGGCGCCCCAAGGCAGAAAGTATCCCCGCTCGCCTCAGCAAGGGCCTGGCACCAAGCAGGGCCCATGAACAGTAACTGCTATTAATAGTAAGGGCCATGGCCCCCATTAAGCACCTTCTACAGGCCAGACACCGTGCAGTGTGCCTTTCAGAAAACTGTCCCCTTTAGCCCTCACAACTACATGATCAGGCAGGGATGAGTATCATTTCTGTTCCAGTGCAATCAGTGGTGATCTCAGGACACACACAGGGAGTGGGGACACAATTCAGGGAAGGAAGTCAGAAAGGCTGATTTATTAAGGAAGTTAGCACTGTGGGCAATTGGAGCTTAATCCTGCTGGGGAACTTTGGCAGGCAGTGTAGACAGAGGAAGCTACTGAGCCAGAAATAGGCCAAACATGTAGAAAGGTCACCCAGACCGAACGACTGACCCCCGGCCCAGCTCCCAGGCCAGAGTCCCAGGGATGCATTTCAATCTGAGTTTTTACTGAGTTATTCTAGACCAGGTGGCCCCTGACCCAGCCCCACCTCAGTGCCATCTTCCTGAACCCCAACCCCCGGCTCCTCCAGTGTGGGGTCCTCACCCACTCCGACGTTGGGTTCCATTGTCCACTGGCTGACGCGCTGGACAGTCGCCGCTGCTCCTTCCACGCCTGGCTGGGCTCCTGGTCCCCAGGTGAGGGATGGTGGGAGAGGGTACAGGTGGGGGCAGAGGGCAATGAGGTCTCTCCACTGACTGCCGGGGGGTGGGGGGGGTTCTCCCAACAGAGGGGAAGGCCCAGCCCAGCACCCTTTGCCCTGGGCCCCAGGCCCAGCCCAGCCCAGTGACAGGTTTAGGACCAGGGGCTGACAGGGCAGGCCGGGTAAAGGCCAGCTCAGATAAGGCTGATGGATGAGGAATCTGAAGGCCAAGGGCTTCACCGTGACCAGTAAACAAGGGAGGGGTCTGTGAAAGGTCCCCCAGTTCCTCCCTGAGAGTCAGCAGTGCCAACTCTGATACCTGGGGCACTGGGTGCCTGCCCCTCTGTTGCAGGTGACCCCAGAGCGCCCCAGACCAGCCCATACCACAGCAGCCAGGGAGGAAGGGAACACCCAGCCGCACCCCGTTCCAGGAGTCCCCGTCACCCACCCCCTTGGCTGGGCTGCCATCTGCTGAGCTATGCTGGAGCTCAGGCTCCAAGGACCGCAAGGTTCCATCCTCTGACACCTGGGACTTCTCTGTCAGCTTGTCAATGCCTGGGTGGCCACAAGTGGGAATGAAGACCCCTGCCACAGTCATGAGACCCCCCATCTCCCCCACCCACTTTAGAGGTGCTGTGTTGTGTCTGACCTCCTGACCCCCACCTGTGCCCACCCCTCCCAGAGCCCACACCCAGCCCCGAGGCCCCATCCCCTGACAAGCTACCTTCCTGGGCCCACCCAGTACCTCCACCCCATCTGTGTTGCCCATCCCCATCCCCACAGTTTCCCAACGCAAACCATGCCCTCGCCAGAGATGGGGGTGACACCCCAGAGACTGTGCCCAGACCCTAACCCCTCCCACCCACCAGCACCAGACCTGGGGTGGCCACCAGGCTGGTCTTCAGGGTGCCGGGTTCTGCGGGGGCAGCGGGGCGGGAGCCCTCCATGGAGGCGCCCTCCTGTGAGCCAGTGCGGGACAAGGGCTCGGGTGTCCGCCGGCGCCGCTGCAGGGCCTTGTGGATGGCGGGCGGGTCAGTGGGCAGGTTGGCCAGCTGGTGGAAGACGCTGCGCTTGCGGATGATGGCGTAGACCAGGTTGGAGTTGCCTGTGGGGAGGGAGCATGCCTGGCCTCAGGGAGGCCCCCCCACCTCCCTACCCCCACCCCACCCCCGCCAATCTGGGTGGGCTTCCTGGGGGAAGGGTTGGAGGACAGGAGGGTGTCTTCCCCAGGGGTAGGAGATGGTACAGAGAGTCCAACAGAGGGCGCCGCGGCAGGGCTGGGCGGCGGTGTGTGCCAGCCATGGCCATCCCAAGATGTTACGTTGTAGGAAAACAGCGTCTAGCCTCAGCTCCCCACACCACCTCCCTCCTGGGACCTCCAAGACTCCTCACAACCCAGCGCTCAAGGGATAACACCTGGCAAAGAGGGGCGGGCCCCAGAGCGGCTGGCGGTGTCCACTCCAAGCCAGCTGTGGATTATTTTGACTCTCCCTGAGCCAGGTGGCCAGGGAGGAGTCCGGGAAGACTACATCATGAGTGCCTGTCCTCCAGCCCTCCCCATCCCCGGCTCTCAGGGGGAGATGCAAATATGCAAATGCCTTCTGGGGCCTTCAGGGTCTCCCTGCCCTGCAGTCCACCCCTCTGATCGTGCCTCCCACCACACTCTTTTACTCTTAGTTCAACATCCCCCCAGGGCCTCTGCACATGTTATCTACTCCCAACCCTTCTGCAATGCTTTCCTACCCACCTTACCCCCGTTCCTCAGAGATCAGTGCAAATTTTACTTATTTTGGAAATAGCAATAATACTAATTGCTAATATTTAAATTGCCAGGCACTGTGCTTCTTGTGGGTTATTTTACTTAATCCTCCCGACACCCTCTGAGATAGGAACCCTTAGTACTATTGTTATGGCTATCTTATAGATGAGGAAACTGAGGCTCAGAGCTTAGGTAACATGCCAGTCACAGAGTTGATGAACAGCAAGGCCTGAATTTATACCAGGCAGCCAGTGTCTGTGACATTGGGCAGGATGGCTACTGAGACACCCATCAGGTGTCTGAACTTCCCTTTTATCAGATTTAAGATGACCTAACTGGGGGATCATTGGTTTGAAGCCTCCCTCCTGCCTCTGTCCCCAACTGTGTACTCCATGGGGCAGAAAGCACATCTTTGTTCCCCACTGTATCCCCTGCACCCAAGTACACAGCAAGTGCTCAATAAATGCACACTGCATGAATGAACTGGGAGCAGAAGTCCAACAGGCCAGCACCTCCCTGGAGACCAGTTCCTGGGCTGTGCCCTCCTTAGACAGGAAGGTGCCCTCGCCCATGGGCTGCCTGATCCGTGCCCCTAAGGCTGGCCAGGGGCTTGGGCTGATGCCTCACCGTCAAACTGGTACTGAATGATGTTGTTGAAGACCTCCAAGAGGAAGAAGACCAGGTGGTGGTTCTGGGCAGCAGAGAAGAGGAACCAGGTGGTGGAGAAGGCCTCCAGCAGGTGCAGCAACTTGTTGGCAGTCACCATAGACAGGCTCTTGAGGTAGGGAGACACTGCGGGGGAATGGTCAGCTCATTCCTGGGCCCCTGCCAGCCATCCCTGCACATGCTGCGCCTGGGTGGAACAACATGCTCCTGCCCCAATCCCTCCCTGCCCCCTGCAAAGCCAGGGAAACCAAGCCCCTAGAGCAGGGGTCCCCAACCTATAGTGAGTTGTATAATTATTTCATTATATATTACAATGTAATAATAATAGAAATAAAGTGCACAATAAACATAATGTGCTTGGATCATCTGGAAACCATCCCCCCTCCCCGGTCCATGGAAAAACTGTCTTCCATGAAAACAGTCCCTGGTGCCAAAAAGGTTGGGGACTGCTGCCCTAGAGGCAGTGAGGCTCCACCCTCCCCTCACCCCTCGACTGTGAGGACAGCTGTCCTGCTTACAAAGCCATACACATCTCACCTCTCCCGGTCCTCCCCAAATCCAAAAGGGAAGCAGGACACAGATGAGATCATCCCCATTTTACAGATGAGGAAACTGAGGCTCAGGGAGGGTTGTAAACTTGGCCCAAATTCCCCAGTAATAAAATCACTGGGCAGGGATACAAATTCAGGACCTTTATGTCATTCTAGAATCCCATATCATTAGATATGTATTTTTGCACACAGACCTGGGGGCAGCACGGGGGATCAAAGATGAAACGCTGTGCCCAGCCTGAAGTTACATATTGATCTGTGCACTTCCTTGTTTCACATCTTTCTCCCTCACCAGGCGGAGGGCCCCACAGGGCAGGGGGCTCTCTGGTTCACAAATGCATTCTCAGAGCCAGCTCACTTAAGATTTGTGGGATGGAGCCAGTGAGTGAACGAGGAAGGGAAGGGACAGTCCTGGCCCCAGAGCTTACAGCCCAGCTAGAGGCCTCCACAGCCCCACACCACTCACCCTGCAGTCCAAACCAGACCATAGATGGGTCAGCCACCACCCACCACGACCATCCTCTCCAAAAGACGTCCACACTGAAGTCACTCTGCCCCAGCCCACAGCCACCCACCTTGCTGGGCCCCGAGCCCCAGCCAGCCTGAGCCTGCCTGCCTCCTCCCAGGCAGCTGTCTGCAGTCTGTGCCGGTGGGTAGGGCAAAGGCAGAAAGGAGGTGGCTTTGATATCCCCACTGTGTGACTCCAATTGTCCAAAACTGCGCTGTCCAACACAGCGGTCTCTAGCCACAGTGACCATTAAGTGCTTGAAACACAGCTAGTCCTAACTGAGATGTGCTGCACGTGTGAAACACACAAGATTTTTAAGATTGGGTGTGAAAAAGAATTTCTGTCACCTGTTCTTTTATATTTTTAATGCGGCTCCTAGAAAAACTAGCGGCACGCAAGCGGCTGGCATTCTACCTCGGCCGGATGAGGGGGTTTGAACCAGGGAGCCGGCGGCAGGTCGGCCTGGCGCCACCTGGTGGCGAGCACGGGGAAGGCGGGCCCGCACCTACCGTTGACCACGATGGTGAGCAGGCAATCGAAGAGGGGTTGCAGCCGCTGGTGCCCGCTGGTGATGATCTTGTGGAATACCTGCGCCGGGAGGGAGAGGGGCGGCCGTGGGGTCCCCACCGCCTCCAGACTCGGCCAGGAGGATGTCGCCCCACACCCCCAGGGCTTGGCCGTGCGAGCCCCCTCACCACAATGAGCAGGTCGGCGTGGGTACCCGTGAAGACCGGGATGTCCATGGGCACGCGCACTGAGTAGGGCTTGTTCAGCCGCACCCCAAAGTTCCGCTCCCCGCTCAGGAGCAACAGGATGAAGACGCCAATATGCATCAGGCCCACGCGAGCTGCAGCACGTGGCACAGGAGGGGTCACTCAGGGTGGGAAGGAGAGGGAGGGTGCAGGGGCAGGGACCCATCCTTGGGGGTGGGAGGAAGCCCCTCCTGGGAGGTCAGAGCACGAGGCCTGAGCTCCTGGCAGGCAGGACAGATGGCCAGGCCCCCATCCCCTGCCAGAAAACCCCCAGCATCCCATGCTGCACTGTGGTCTTACACTGATCGGCTCGGGCATCGTTGAGGAAGTAGAGAATGGGGACCAGGATGTCCAGCACATCACTGCTCTTCAGCACAAAGAAGAGGAATTTCTGCGGGTGGGGGGCAGGGGTAAGGTGGGCTGGGTCAGGGGGAGGGGCAGTTCTGCCCCACTCTCTCCCCCTCAGTCTCCCCAGGCTATCCGGGCAGCCAATCTCCATCTCCACTGGCTGCCAGACTGAGCCCCTCGAAGCCAGCCCACCTTGTTGAAGTCGCAGAGCTTCCAGAAGAGAACTAGAAGCTCCTGGTGGAACTGGATCTTCTTGGTAGAGTTGGGCAGGTAGGTCTGGAGCAGGGGGTTGGACAGCAGCCGGGCTATGCCCTTGAGGATGAACTGGAAGTCCTGGGAGGAGGGCAGAGCAGGGACTGTCTAGCCCGGCTCCCCACAGCCCCAGCTTCCCAGCCTGGGGCCCCCACAAATGCCTCCTCACTCTCCCAGAGCCTGATCCTACCTCCAGAGCCAGAGGGACCCAGATTCTGACATCCCTGAGTCCAAGGCAGGTGTGCAGAGCCCACTGCTCCCCCTGACAGACCACAGCCTCCCTGTCCCTGGGCTGCCCACACCCCAAGCAAGGCTGCTGCTCCTGGTGACCCACACATACACACACATCCTGAACTGGGCCCCTGCCCACCTGAACTCATGGTTGACAGATGCCATCCCCCTGCCCCTCCCCAAAATACGCCTCCCCATCACCCCATCACATGTGAGGAGCATTCCACTGTTCTTGCAGAGCTGACATTTACTGAGCAGCTGCTACAAGCTGGGCTGTGCTCTACTTTCATCCTCACAAGGTGAGGAAGCAGCTATGGCCCCCATCTTGTAGCTGCACAAGTTAGATCTCTAGGAGCTCAAGCACCTCCCTAAGGCCACAGACACATGAACTCGGGCCTGCTTGGCTTAAAGTCATTGTCCACTGTTATTTGCCTCCCCCTCTGAAACTCAACATTAGAGCCACCTCCTCCTAGAAGCCTGCCCGGTTACCCCCACCCAGTTGAGGCCATCAGCCCTTTCTGCATCTCAAAAGCCCTGCAGTCCTGCCATCACTACTTCATGAGGGGTGGCCCAAGTCCACAGAGACCGTGGTCCCTTCATGTAGGGTCAGGATTTCCCCACCCCTGCAAAGCTATAACCATCACAGGGGGTGGGCAGTGAAAATCCAAGAGCTGCACGTGACTCACCTCCTCACGATGGATGCGGGACAGGTAGTTCACAAACAGGTTCTCTGGCCCTGGTGGCTGCCAAGAGTAGAAGCCCCTGGTGAGCAGGTGCCCTCAGCCCCGCCCTTACCCTGCACTCCGTACCCACAGCCCTAGCAGGGCCAGCTGCACTCCCTCCCCTCCCGTCCTTACGTCAGCATCGTCCATGGCAGTGCCTGTGGTGGTGCCATCCACGGTAGGGCTGGCGCTGGTGGCGCTGTCATGGTCCAAGGTGACGATAAGCACCTGGGCAGCCTCCTCCACTAGGGGCTCCCGGTAGTCGGAGAAGAGCAGGTGGTTGTAGGGGATCCCGTAGCCCACAGGGTCATAGGCACACACGGTGTTGAGGAGGGAGGTGAAGAGGGGCAGGGCATGTCTGTGGGGACAGGGGCGGGGCTGCAGAGGTGCCACCCTGGCCCAGCCCTCTGGCCACCCCTCGGGCCACCCTGGAGGGTCAGCCAAGCCACCTCCTCATTCAACAAGCATTTCAATGCCAGGCCCTGGGCTAGGAGCTGGGGAGCAGAACCATGAGCTTGTCCCTTCCCGAGTGGGACCTTCATACCCCTTAGGGTCTCAAGGGGAACATACCCTCCCTCGGGGCTTCAGAGGTAGGACTGGAGGCCCACAGAGAAGGTGGGCTTCCCCAACCGGGAACAGTACATGGGCTCAACCAGCCAGCTCCCAGGCCACAGAACGACTTGATTCAGATTTGTAAGATGTCAGGTTCAAGCTCCTCATCTTACCGATGAGGAAGCTGAGACCCAGAGAGGTTAAGTGAGTGACAAAGGGTGGCAGTTTGCCTGATAAGGCTGGTGAGAAAGAAAACTCTTGCCAGCCTTTGACCATGGCTGGTGGAGGGGGTCACCTGGGCTCCCTTTTCTTCCGGAAAAAAATTTTTTAAAAGGTTGGGCAGAAGGCCAGCAAAACCTGAAGGATGAGGTGTGCCATGTGGGGATCAGAGTCTGCATGCCAGAGGGCCACCTACCACCCGCAGAGGCTCTAACCCCAGTGCTACAAGCGCAGCCCTGGGCACAGCTGGCGCTGCACAGCTGGAGCCTGTGTACCTGCTCAAATACTCAACCCTGCCATGTGGCTCGTATGACACCTCCATGTACTCGCATGTGCCCCCACAGTCCATGAGTGTCCCATGTGGGCCAGGCCTTCCCATGTTCAGGGCACTTGTCATACCTCCTCCCCACCGTCTAAACTGCACAGTCCCACATGGCAGCTACAATCCACATGTAGCTATTGAGCACTCAGAATGTGGCTGGCCCAAATTGAGAAATGCTGTAAGTGTAAAACACACACTGGATTTTGAAAACTTCATATGGAAAAGGGAATGTAAAACATCTCGGTAATTTTGTATACTGGTTACATGTTAAATGCTAATATTTGGGGTATTTCAGGTTAAATGAAATATATCATTGAAACTAATTTTAAATTTTTTTACTTTTTTAATTTTAAAATTGCACATGTGGTTTTCATTATATTTCTGCTGGACAGGTGGCTCTAGATGGAGGACCCAGGGGCCAACAGTTCCTGTGAAGGGGACTCCAAGGAGATGTTGGACAAGACTGGTACCAAGTGTGGCTGTGAAGTTACAGCCTACCACCACCAGGGGGCAGCACCTCCCCCCAAATAGGACTCCGGGCTGGAGGGTGGTCTCAGCTCAGGGTCGCCTGGAACAAGGGAGAGAATGGAAAAGCAGGCAAGAGGCCCCTCACCTGTTCTCGGTGGAACAAAAGAACTGAACCCATGGATTGGTGCTGCCACTTTCTGGAGCTGGGGGCAGGTACATGGCCTCAGAGAAGCATGTCAGCAGCAGTTTCAGCAGCTCCATCCTTGGGGTGCAAGGATGGGGGAAGGTACTTTAGGACCCCAGTCCTCCTCTAGGAGGGTGCTGCCCACCCTGCCCAGCACCCCAGCCATGTCCAAGCAAAGAAGTGATGCCTGTTTATCCCTGTAAGACTGAGCTTGGGTCACAAGTAGTGAAAGTCTCCTTGGAAGACCCCGGGGGCCTCGGAGCTGTGCAGGGGCCTGGGGTCCAGCTCTGCCGAGGGCTCTGGGCCTAAGCAAAGCTCACCGGTTCATGTCGTGGATGTAGTTAGGCTGGGGGGAGTGAGCGAAGCCCACGCCAGCCTCCCAGATGTATTCGCAGCTGTCCAGGGAGTGGACATCCTCTGCCGAGTCCTGGGGACAGGGCCGGGGAGAGCTCAGGGAGGGGGTGACGAGGTGAATAGCAGCATGGGACAGAACCCAGCCAGCCCAAGCCTCCCACCATCCCTGGGGGCAGAGACTCTTATATTCTCCTAAAGACAGGCCCTCACAGCGCCCCAGGTCCTAACGCACAGGGAAGAAGTGAATGTTCTTAGACCTCTTGAAAGCTCATTTTTCTTCTCTCTCACACTGGTTCTTTTACTTGCTCAGTCCAGTTTGAGACGAGACGGGGCAGGGGCAGGGAATCGGGTGCCACAGTGGTGTGTGGGGTGGGGGCAGAGAGGTCGAGTCCACGGGACCACAGGAAGTGAGAGGGCCAGGCCTCCAGCGTCCAAGCCCCACTCCACCTCCCAAACCCAAGCAGGCAAAGACAATGGGTGCCTGTGCCCAGCCACCCGGATGCAGTGACAGGGCCAGCCCAGCTGGCTCCGCTCCAGCAGTACCAGCCACCACCCCCAATCCAGGCCCACGCGTGCCAGGCAGCTCAGTTTTCCCGGAGCACCCCTGCCCCTGAAGCATCCTGACCAAGGGGACTTCAGCTGGCCCAGCCCCAACCAGGACCAGAGCCCGCTCCAGCCGCCCTCACCACGGTGCTCCTGCGGTGGCTCTGGACCGTGAAGTCTGGGCAGAAGAGCAGGTCGGCAATGGCCAGGAGCAGGGACTCGGCCAGGGGCCGGGCGTTCTCATCGTCCTCCTCCGCCTGCTGGGGACATGGCACCCACAGGCTGCCTCAGCGGTAGTTGGCCAAGAAGAGGGGGCCCCAGAGCTTGTGGGGGGTGGAGGACAGGAACTGGGCCCAAGCTGGCAGCGTGGCAGAGGGATGAAGGAGGAGGACTGGGCTCCAGGTTGCCCCAAACCTCTCAAGGCAAAGGGGGGCATGGCAGGGAGCAAGGCCCGGGAATAGCTACTGGGACGGGGCCAGGTGGTGTCCCTGAACCTCAAGAGCCTCAGCCCTGCTGGGAATCCCTGAGCCCCACCCCTCGGCACCTCGCCTGGAGATAAGCTCAGCGCAGGTGAGGCAGGGTGACAGAGGACAGTATGGTCCCTCTCAGGCCCTCAGAAGGCCCAGCGGCCCTACCCCCACCTCTGCCCAGCCACCCCCGGCTCTCAGCCTCTCTCCACAGCCTACCTCCTCTGGGCTGTGGGGGCAGAGACACCCGCGGGAGAAGACCCTGATCACCATCCCTCCTGTGCAGCCCCGCTGCCCACACCACCCCCGCGCTTCCCAGATCCCAAAGGAGCTTTGGAGGAACATGGCCGGCCCTGAAAGGTGCTCTCCCTGTCTCACCAACTCTACCTCCCACCCAGCCCTGGCCAGACCCACAGACCCCTCTTCGCCCTGCCCCCGGCACTGTGGACCAGAAGAAGCCCCTCCAGTCGGGGTCCTCGAAGATGTAGGGCAGCACACGGGTGAGAAGCCGGCTGCAGTTCAGGACAATCTGCTTCTCCTTCTCCGAGTGGCAGCCGCCCTCGGCTCCCTGCACCAGCTTCTCGACAGCCTGTGGGGACCGGCAGAAGCAGAGGGGCATGCTGGAAGTGGGGAGTAGGGCTCTGGCACTTGGGGTCAGGGTGGGCACTGAGACCACAGAGGGGGAAAGGCAGGGAGCCACCTGGCAGGGCCATCTCTGCAGATGGGGCCAGCCAACCCAGGGGTCCGGGGTGTGGGCCGGAGCAGCTCAGAGCATCAGGGGAGCCCAGCTCACCACTGGATGACTGAGACCTTGCTAAGTGATGACACCAGTCTCAGCCTCAGTTTCCTCATCTGTAAAATGGCAACACTAACAGTACCCACCTCACAGGGTGAGCTGAATTGTGGAAAGTGCTCAGCAAGGTGTGGCCTGGAGGAACCCTCATAAATGGCAGCTGCCATGGTCACTTCCCCAGTGGAGAGAACTGCCTATGCTAGGGGGAGAACTGGGTGAAGCCTCAGGACTGCCTGGACCTGGGGATGGGATGTCCTGGGCGCCTGGCCTCTCCCACTGCAGGCTGGGCCATCATCAGCTGCCCTGGGGAGGTGGAAGATGGGTTGGTGGGGAGTGGCTATGAGGGGCTGGGCATCCCTCACCTTGTAGCACAGGGTGGCCAGGTTGGAGGGTGACTCTTCCCGCACAGCCCGGATCTCTGCTGCTGGCACCAACGCAAATACATCCTGCACCGAGGTGGCTGTATCTGCCCAGAACTGGTCCCAAAAGGCATCATCGGTAGCTTCCACAGGCTGTAGGGAGACCCAGGGTCCAGAGTTACATGACCCCTTGCCAATGGCCCACAATTTGCCCAACCTGTGGCCAGGATGGACCCCAAGAGGGAAGCCATAGTCCCCTACTCCATTCCAGCTGGTGCCAGGAGCCTTCCCACACAGGTGGAGGACATCCTTCTCAGCCACCACCAGCCCTGGCCAGCACAGTCAGGCTGGAGACACTCAGAGTCATGGTCAGGGGTCAGCTGGGCACTGAATCCAATAGCCAAAGCCCAGCCCAGTCCCTGAGAGCCTGTGTGACCCTGGCTAAGTCACACCCTCCTCTGGCAGGGCAGACCTCCCCGCCTGGGCACAGTCCCAGGCCATACTGCTAGGTCAAATGCCCAGGGAGAAGGCAAAGGGGACATGCACTCTGTCTCCAGGCACCCAAGCTGCCCCCACCCCTAGTCCTCCAGCCTCTGCCTTCTCAAAGCACATCCAACAGGCGCCAAATCTATTGTATTTGACCTCAGCTCTCTGAGCCGCACACCCTCCGCCCAGTGCTGTAGTTCAGGCCGCTCCGGCCAGGGCTTCCACCTCCCAATCCACCGCGTTCAATCCTGCCTCCACACTGCCCCATCCCCACGCCAGAGCACAGCGCCAAAGGCAATACTCCCCCACAAACACCTTCGGGGGCTCCCACCGCCTGCTGGATCAAGTCCAAACCTTGGCCCTACCCTCAGCCAAGATCTGACTTAAACACGTCTTACACGTACACACGGGTGCACACATGCACACATGTATGCACGTATACACACCCGCATTTGCCACCCCTAGGACATGACCCTGCCATCTCTTCTCTCTGCCTTTACCCAGGCTGTCCCCTCTCCCCAGCAGCCCCTCTCCTCCAACAATGCCTTCCAAATCCAACTGGTCCTATGGAGGCAATATCCCATAAAAACACACATGCTCTTTGAAGCACCCAGGCAGTCACACAGGCAACCAAGGCAACGAGTTTTTATCATAAATTTCACCTCTAGAAATCTCTTCTAAGGAAATGATGAGAGATATGCATGTATGAGGATGTTTATTTTTGATAACAGTAAAAATTGGAATGAACCTAAATAACCAATAATTGGGGAATGCTTAAAAAATTAAGGCACATCCATACAATGGAATATTATGCAGCCATCAAAAATCACACTTCCAAAGAATATTAATGGATGAAAAATGCACATGGCGCTATGTGAAAAGAAGACCAGATAGAAAACTACCTATAGGATGATCACAATTTTGTGTTAAATTATATATTAATAAAAGACTAGAAGAAAATGAACCAGAACATTAACAGCAACTATCTCTTTGGGTGATTTTATATTTTTCTGTAAAAACAGAATTACTGTTATTTCTTTTCTTTTTTTTTTTAGTAGAGACGGGGTCTCACTATGTTGCCCAGGCTGGTCTCAAACTCCTGGCCTCAAGTGATCCTCCCACCTCAGCCTCCCAAAGTGTTGGGATCACAGGTGCGAGCCACTGTGCCTGGCCTATTTTTTCTTTTCCGGATACTTATATACTGAGGGGCCAGGGCGTCCAAGGCATGCTCATCCTCCCTCAGGCCCATCCTTTAAGATTCCTTCCAAATATCACTTCCTGCAAGACACCTTCCCTGGCTGCTCCAACACAGCCTTTTCCCTTCTCTGAAATCCTAAGGCTCAGACAATATTTGTTCAGCTGAAGCTGTACTCAATCCTGGAGACCCTTTCAGCCTTGTCACTGGGCAGGGCTGAATGCCACAGGGGCTGTCCAAACTCAGAGCTGGGGTTGAAGGCCTCCTCAAGGTCCAGTAAAGCCGAGGGCCCTGCTATCAGCACAAGTCTGCACTTTGTGTACATTACTCTTGTAATCAGAAAAATATATATGTCTTATTAAAAAGTAATTCTGTTTTCTGAAACCACTTCTTCCAAGAGCCCTGGACTGTTGGCTTGTTCCCACCCTACACGGTCCCTGACTCCACAGCCCAGAGGTACTTGCCTCAAAACCCGAAACCCCTTAGTCCACCAGCCCTTCTTCCCTGACCTTGTAGTTGAGGCCTATGGCAGATGCTCAGACAATATTTGTTCAGCTGAAGCTGTATTCAGTCTGGGGGACCCCTTCAGCCTGGTCACTGGGCAGGGCTGAGCACCACTGGGGCTGTCCAAACTCAGAGCTGGGGTTGCAGGCCTCCTGGAGGTCCAGGCACACCCCCCACACTCCACCCCAGGGAGCTGTGGGGCCATAACCCTCGGGACAGGCCTGGCTCTCCCAGAACTGGCAGAACGAGTTAGTTGGGGGAAAGGAACAAAAGCCAAAGGAGGGGCCCTAGAGCTGGGGTCTGCTGGCCCTCATGCCCTCAGGACAGCCCTCTGACACTCACTGGGTGGCCTGGGGCCAGGGTGAGGTGAGGAAGAACATCCCAGAAAACCCACAGAGCTTCTGCCATCTTGCTGCCATCTCTGACGCCTCCTCTTTCCCAGGTAGCTGCTACCCATTTAAAGGGGCAGGAACTCATCTGAGCACCAAGTGGACAGCATCACTGGGGACTCAATCCAAAATGAGAGACACTTAAGAGGCCCCAAGGCAGCCCGTTTTGGAAGCAGCGGAAAGCCCAGCTATGGGAGCTAGCCTGCAACTTCAGGAACAGGATTTCTGCCTCCCTATTTCTTCAACTTGGGCCTCCTCTCCTGGTCCCACTGTGGCTTGGACATTTGGATTTGGTGACCACTGCCTGACCATACCAGGCTAGGCTGATGCTACAGTCATTAGCCAGGGTCACTGGGGCTCCTTAGGCTTCTGATGGGAGGGACATGGCTCAAATCCTGCCTCAGTGACCCTAGCTGGCCTCCACCCAACCCAAGGAAGCTTCTAAAATCTGAGCTAGTATCTTTGAAAGTATTATTTTTTTTTTGAGACAGAGTCTCGCCCTGTCACCCTGGGTAGAGTGCAGTGGTGTCATCACAGCTCACAGAAACCTCAAACTCCCAGGCTCAAGCGATCCTCCTGCCTCAGCCTCCCGAGTAGCTGGGACTATAGGTGCATGCCACCACACCCAGCTAACTTTTCTATTTTTAGTAGAGACGGGGTGTTCCTCTTGCTCAGGCTGGTCTTGAACTCCTGAGCTCAAGCAATCCTCCTGCCTCGGCCTCCCAGAGTGCTAGGATTACAGGCATGAGCCACCTATGCTGGAGATGGGCAGGCCCCTGCTGCTAAGGGCACAGGGACTGAGCTACCCTGGCAGGAAACCAGGTATTCTTAACCCAGCTTTGCCAGGCCCCCGCTCAGGCCAGACCCCTGCTCGGACCTGGGGACCAGCTCCATCTTTTGACTCTCCACAGCAGGGATAGGGGGAAGGGGGAAGGACCACCAGTGCTCTTGCCTGCTAAGCCTGTTCTGGAGGGCTGTGCTGCCACACATTCCCATGCACATACAGATGCACGCATGTGACCATGTACCCACCAGGTCTCATCTGGCCTGCAGCAGAGAATTGCAGAAAGGTGGGATCTGGTAGAAGTTTCCAGGTCTGGAATGTCCCCCACTCCTGGGACCCACCCACCCTGGAAAAGGGTCAGGAAACACAGCCAAAGCTGCTGGCCCTGAGGACCAGGGTCAGGCCTGGCCCAGGGCTGCATGACGGGGCAGGAAGAAAACAGGATGTGGAGCAGGAAGGCGAGGAAACCCCAGCAGCAGCACAGGCTCCAGCCACGGGAAAAGGTGCTGGCTCCACTTGTCTGCTGCCCAGAGCATAGCCTCTAAAGGCTTGGAACCAGATGTCATCCTGTGGACAACCAGCCTGATCTCCTGGGGACACCAAGTGGAAAGGTCTGTGATGACCATCTGGGATCTGGTCCTCATACCCGAGCTGCCCAAGCCAGGTCACTACACAAGTTCTGAGGCTTCAGCCACCGAGGGCCTCTCCCTCCAGGAAGCCCACGTCCGCTCCTACCTGCAGGACCCCATTGCTCTCTGGAAGGAAGCACAGGGTGGTCTCCAGCCTATGCCAGGTCCTATTCCAAGCCCAGTCACTGTCCTCAGCTGGGAAATGGAATAGCACCATCTCAGGTGCTGTCACAGGGCTGCTGGCAGGGAAAGACAGAGTGACACAGTATTTTGGGGAAAGGGTCTGAGCAGGTAGGAATCTAGGACACTCCAAATCCTTTGGGACCCGGCTGGGCTAGTCCTGCTGGCCTGGCAAAGGACCCCAGCTGCTGAGCCTACAACACGTTCCTCCAACAAGGTGGTTACCCCCCAGGCAAGTAAACATGGGAGCTTCCCTCTCTCCCTTCCTCCTTCCCTCCTGTCCCTGTGGCCCCACATTGAGAAGCTGGCCCACTTGCCACCGTCCCTGCCACCAACAGACCTAAAGCCCCTAAGAAAGCCAAGGTCCAGAACCACCCAGGAGCCAGGGAGGTTGGAGAGAAGTGAGGTCTGGTTCCTATTAAGCGCCTTTTAGCTAGGGCTGACCTCTCCAGGGACCGTGGGCATTTGTTGGGTACCTGACCTTTCCAGGGTGGGGACAAAAGTAAGGAAGCAGGGGTCTGACTGCTGGGGCTGTGACCAGCTGGCTGCGGGGAGATGGCCCCCTTGAGCCCACTCCAACTGCCTGGAGCAAGAGGGAGTCCAGGAGAGCAGTAGGGTGGCAGTGGGGGAAAGAGGAAGGTCCCAGATGGCACCAGATCCTGAGTCCCTTGAAAGTGGAGGATGTGGGAAGTCAGGGCTGAGCACCTCTGTGGCCACAGTGGCCTGGTTCAAGGGGTGGGCAGAGAAGCAGCCTAGCTAGAGCCAAGTGGTGTATGTTGGGGACAAGGAGGTGGCTACTGGGCCACTTGTGGACTTGGGAGAGTTACAAGCATGGACTAAGCTGAAAGATCCCCCCAGGACCCTCACAAGCAGACCAAGGGCAATCCTGAGGGTCCCCATCCCTGAACCAGAGAACAGAGGCTACCGGCAAACACAGTCTTTCCCACAGCAGGGCCTCGGAGGGAGGAGAAGACCCCTGGAGTGGTCCCCAGCTGGGAAGCTGGGCTCCATAGGCCTGGGGACAGGTCCCCCTGCCAGGCTGCCGTGCTGCCCGCCACTCTTTGCGTGTTTCCAGGAAGACCTAGGCCTTCCCTGGCCGCCAGCATCGACCTGGGCCCAGCGAGGCCGCTGCCGCCGCGCACCAGCTGTTTCGCCGACCCGGGCGGGCGCCGGCCAGGCTTTGTTTGCACTGAGTCAGCCAGGCCGTGCGTCCGGGACCCGCGGGCACCAAGGGACAAGGAAGGGAGTGGGCGGTGGATGGACGGGTGGGTGGGGGATGGGGAGGCTGGAGCGGCGAGGCTGGGGGCGCTGGGGGGCGGGGCAGGGGCGGACAGCTGCGTCGCCAGCTCGGGGAGTAGGCACACGTCAGCCTAAGGTGGCAGCAGTGGCTTGGGGAGAGGGGTGTTCCCGGGAGAGGAGGCTGTGGGTGGGGGGCTAGGGCCAGGGGATGCAGCCCCGGGATACAGGCCGAGGAGTCTCTCTCCAGCGTGACGCTCCAGGCCAGCCAGTCCCACGCTCTCCGGGACAGCCAAGTTCATGCAGGCCCGCCCCCCGGCCCTGCCCAGCCCCCAGCCTAGCAGGTAGATGGGGAGGCTGGGGCCCCGGGGCGCACCTGCGTCTTGGTGGTGAGCTGTATCACCGCCTTCCGGAAGTTCAGCTTGGAGTCGGCCGACCCCATGTCGCTGGAGCCCGCTCCGGCCCGGCCCCAGCCCCGACTCCAGCCCCGGCTCGGGCTCCGGCTCCCGCTCCAGCTCCGCGGCCCCCGCTGCTCCCGCAGGAGACGAGCTGCGCACCCGCCCGCCCGGCGCCGGCCCCGCCCCTTCATGGCTCCGCCCCCGCACCTGCCGCGCGCCGCCCGCCGCCCCCGGGTCGGCCGCTCGCACCCCGCGCCGCCGCGCGCCCGGTGCCCTGCTCGGTTCCTTCCCGGCTCCTTCCTCTGCGCTCTTCCCTCTGCGTCGCAGCCTGTCCCTGCTCAACCTCCCCCTCTGCCACCCGGTCCCCGGGGCCTGAAGCCCTCCCAGCACTGTGTCCCCCGCCCCCATCCCCGCACTTCATCCGCGCTGCATCTCTGGGCCCACATCTCAGCCAGCGCTCTCCACCCGGGTTTCCTCCTCTTCAATCCGTCTTCTCTGTTCCTTTTTTTCTGAGCATCTGCTCTCTTGGTCCCCCTTTTTCTGACCTGTCAAACCCATGTGTCCAGACAGCCCCGCAGTTGTTCCACCCACAAGCTGCCGCAGCCCTTGGTTCTGCGGGAGGGAGGCGCTGGCTCAGTGTCCCTGCTCCAGGAAAGCGGCTCCCTGATGAGAGCGGGAGGTCCCTCAGGGTCCCAACCCCTCTCTGGTCACCTCCCTTCCCTGAGAATCCTTTGAGATCCATCCATTTCAACAAATGTGTTGAGGGACCGGTATTTGCCAACATGGTGCCAGGGACGGCGCGGAGGCCATAAATCACAGAGCCTGTCCTTTAGGAGCCAGTAGTTAGCGAGGGAAACAAGGGAAGAATCCACCGTGGTACAGCAGAGTAAGCCTTTGATAGAGGCAAATTGATAATAAGAGTAAGATGATGCTATCTCTAACAATAAATACTTACCTCTGAGGTTGGTATTATAATCCCCATTTTCCACTTGGGGAAACTGAGGCTTAAAGCAGTAAAGTTACTAGCCCAAAGCCACTCAACTAGTAAGGAACAAACCCAAAAAAGTAAATCCAAGCCTGGCTCCAAATGGGGCTGTACTTTTTCCACGTCATCTTCCATGATATGTCTGGAAGTCTCTGGACACCCTGGATGCTTCAAAAAGAGGTGACATTTAGCTTACATAGGAGTTCCACAGGTGGAAAATGAGGGGTGCACCATCTAGGTGGCGGAAGTATGGTGCAAAGGCAGGGTGGAGCAGGTGTGGCAGTCAGGCGGCGGTGGCAGGGGTGTCACCATTTCACTGAATAGACTCCACAGGGCACAATCACAGGGCTCTATCCTTTCTCCAGACATGGCTTTTCCCCGCCCTGGGCAAAATCCTTGGCAGGGCCCAAGGCTTTTCTAATCGCTCCAAGATAATGAATGAATAGTTCCTTTATTTGGCATTTTTTAAAAATCCAGCCTATTCTACAAATCACTCAACAACCCTAGTCCAGGCCAGAGTGACATTAAAACCTCTCAATCCTAATGATTTGGGAAATGCAAATTGAAGCCACAATAAGATAACACGACATACCTATTAGAATGACTTTTAAAAAGAAAAAAAAAAACCTGACAATACCAAATGTTGACAATCTGGAAGTTTCTTAAAAAGTTAAATATATGTTGACTATATGTCTCAATAATCCCACTTATGTATTTACCCAGAAGAAATGAAGACATAGATCCACATAAAAACATGAAGGCAGACGCTTATAACAATTTCATTCATAATCACCAAAAACTGGAAACAACCAAATGTCCATCAACTGGTGAATAGATAACAAATTGTGGTTCAGCCATATAATGGGACTAGTACTCAGCAATAAAAAGGAACAAACTACTGATACATGCTGCAACAGTGTGGATGGATCTCAAAAGCATTGTGCCAAGTGAAAGAAGCAAGACACAAAAGGCAATGTACTATATTGTATTATTTATAGACATTCTGGAACAGGAAGAAACCACAGGGACAGAAAACAGATAAGTGGTTACCATGAACTAGGAGCAGGATAAGGGAATTGACTATGACTGGAACTGAGGAAACTTTTGGGGGTGATGAAAACAACCTATGCTTTGATTGTGGTGGTGGTTCCATGACTATATATGTTTGTCAAAGTTCATATAACTATATGTCTAAAAGGGGTGAATTTTACTTTATGTAAATTGTATCTCAATAAATCTGGCTTTTAAAAGAAGAAGAAAAACACCAAGAACTGCTGCTAACCAGTCATTCCAGGTGTAATTGTGACCATTTTGGTCTTGCCCTTCACTCAGAGCCATTTCCATGGTTTGCAATCAGGATCTCCAGTGGCACTGAAATGTTACTGGTCACATGGACCTTATATTTCTTGCCAGATTTCATGGGATGGGTTTAAATGAGTCCACCTTCACCCAGCCTCAGAAGGTCTTCTCCCGCTCCGGTGGGCATTCTGCTCCTTAGATAATCATGGTGTCCATTCCCAGGAAATCTTACAAGGTCTCTGTGCATTCTCCCCACTATGGCATGAAAAAAATATTAACATTGTCCTGAGGTATTATACCACTAACGTATCTAAGTGGAAAAATACCCATTTATCTCCACCATTTGTTTATGTTCTCTAAGTTACTTAAAATCCTCCCTAATTCCACCATTGATCATGTTTTTAAAATGCTGTTAGTTATTTTCCAGTGATGCCTACTGAATTGTGTAGCACTGAAATGGTCTAATGACTGGGATTTGTTTTAAAAATACTGCAGCAAATAAAACAATTCATTGCACTATTCTCTCTAGTTTTGTGCATGTGTGAAAACTTTTAAAGTAAACATTTTAAGAAAAAAGTCTGGATATGTACAGAAAAGAATTATTATTAAACAAAACAGAGCTTTTAAACATTTTAAAAAATTATTTATCCCTTATCAATTTGATGATTCCCTAGTAGGTTCTTAGCTATGATTTCCCTGTACAGAAACCATGTCATGTCCTCCTTTTATGCCCAGCATAAAAGGAACACTTGCTGGTCTATGGCCCCCATGGCCCTCCCTGGCACCCTTTTACTAAGTTCAACCATCAGTCATCCAACAAACATTTACTCAGCATCTGCTCAGTGCCAGGTACCGTTCAAGGTGCCAGCGCCTCAATTACAAAAGCAAATTCTTACTGCCGAGAGATGGGGACGCCCAGGGCAACAATACAGGCAAAAAGAGAGTTATTGATTTGAGAGTGGAAGCCTGTCCAGGACCCTGGTGGAAACAGATAAACAAAGACTCAAGTAGGGGAGGCCAGGCTGAGACTTGGAGGATGACTGAGTGTATCAGTCAGGGTCCCAACAGGAAACAGATGGAACATTCAGACAGAGTAACCAAAGAGAGTTAATCACGGGGTGATTTGCAAAGAGAAGCTAGAAGCAGTGGGGAGCTTTGGCTATCCATATGCCTGAAGGGGCAGGGGATGGAATGGTTACCAGAACCTGGAGAAAGAGAGCCTGCTGCAGGAGAGGCCCGGGAGGGTCTGGGAGGGAGGGAGCTGGGGAATCTCCTGCTGCTGCTTCCCATCAGGAAAGCAAGAGAGCAAGGGAGCTCATAAAAGCTCAGCCTGCTGCAGCATGGAGCAGAGTGGAGGAGGAAAGAGGTCTGAAAGGGCAAATGGAAAGTCTCCAGCATCCGGTTATTAGGGGAGCAGGTAGAAGGAAGGCCCAGTAGTGTAGAGAGCCTGGCTCATCCAGGGAACAGAAACAGTGAAACGTTGAGAGTGACAAGGATGAGCTTGAGAAGCAGATGAGGAGCAGACCATAAAGGGCTGCGTGCATTCTGATAAGAAGCTTTAATCTTATTCTATGAGCAATAAAGAGCCTTGGAAGCAGGGGGATGATGTCATCAGATGTCATTAGGTCTCAGTGAAGTCATCCTGGCTGCGGCAGGAGAGTAAAAGTGACCTGAACACAGGGAATCCAGCAGGGAGGTAAGTGCTGATGAGGACTGAACCCAAGCAGCCACAGTGGGATGGAGAGGAGGAACGTAGGGATATTGATGAGGTGGAATCTTGGAACGTGGTTGTCAATCTCATATGTATTCTGGGTACTATTGCTGCTTAACAACCTCCGCACCAAACTTGTTGGAAAACAATAACCGTTTTATGATGTTCACAAAATTCTGTGGGTCAGTAATTCAGACAGGACCCAGCTGAGGTGGCTGGTCTCTGCTCCACGATGTCTGGGATCTCAGCTGGGAAGTCTAGAATGGCTGAGGCAGGGGTTAACTCAGAACAGCTGGGGGCTGGAATCATCTGGAGGCTTCTTCACTCACATATCTGATGCTCAGGCAAGGAGGACCCAAAGGCTGGGCTTAGCTGGAGCTGAAGACAGAAACATCAACACATGACCTCTCCATGTGGCTTGGGCCTCTCTCAGCAAGGACACTGGGCTCTGACAGGGAGCACCCCAAAGGATGCATAAGAAAAGAGGGTGTTCTGAGAGAACAAGGGGGGAGCTGCGTGGCCATTCAGCCTGGGAGGAAGTAACATATGAAGTCACTTCTACCATACTCTACTGGTCAAAATAGTCACAAGCTCACTGCATTCCCGAGGAGAGGACCTAGAGCCCACCTCTCTGTGGAAAGAGTGTCAAAGAATTTGGCACCACATTTAAAACTGCCCCATTGTGGGTGATTCTATTCTCCAAAACCTGATCCTTCTCTCTCCTGACCCTTGTCTTCAAGTCTCATCTCAGGAAATGGCACTTCCCAGGTGCTCAAGTCAGAAATCCAGTGTCACCCTTGACCTTTCCTCATCACACCCACACCCAAACTTAAATACTGTATCTTTCCACCCTCCATCTCCACTGCCCCCACCTCTGCCAGGGTCCCACCACCTCCCACCTATAGCAGCCTCCACTCTACACCCCCCACCTATGGTCTGCAGAGCAGCCTGACTAATTTGAAAATGCACTCCCCCCACTGAAAACACCTCTGAGCCCTTTGTTGTGGACAATCTCAGCAGGGCCCCTCCATGAACAATCTCCAAGGCCCTGCAGAGTCTGAGCCTACTCCCTCCCCACTCAGCCCGGGGTTCCACCCACAGGGGTCTTCCTTCATTTCCTCAAACCCTCTAAGCTCTTCCTGCCTGGGATCTTTGTACAGGTCGTTCCTTCTGCCTGGGACATCCCTCCTCCCACTCTACATGTGGCTGTCCCTTTCTCATCCTCTGGGGTCTTATCTTAAAAAATCTCTTTCCCTGAGAGATTTCCCATCCCCAGCCATTGTTATTTCAGCCCCCAGTGTGTTTCCTAAAACTTTTAACACCATTTAAAATATTTCTGCCTTTTTATTTGTTTTATTTCTGTCTCTCCTACTGAAATTCGAACTTCGTGTGAGCAGG
Source organism: Daubentonia madagascariensis (assembly GCA_023783475.1). NCBI lineage: Eukaryota > Metazoa > Chordata > Mammalia > Primates > Daubentoniidae > Daubentonia > Daubentonia madagascariensis. The sequence continues at coordinate 6,625,641 of JAKFHU010000487.1, read as the reverse complement.
GACTGGGTCTGTCTTGTTCTCTGTATCCTCAGCACTTAGCACTGGGCCTAGCACACAGTGAGGATTTATTCAATAAATGAACAAGGGTAACTCCTGGGTTTCCTGCTTGAGTGATCATAGAAGGGGGAGGCACTTTGGTGGTCTACTTTAGTCAATAGGAATGACATGTTTTGGCCAACTATTTCTCAGATTCATCTTTTAGTTCTTTTCTGGGCTTTGCAAGTGGGGCAGAAAGATCTGACCTGGGACAAAGGGATAAGGGGAGCTGGGCAATGTGGAGTTAGGGGGTCACTGGAGAGAAGGAGGAAGAAGGAGGGCCAAGGAATATGGTTTTAGAACATTCATTTGTTCATTCATTGGCACTGGGCATATATATGCCAGCTGGAGTCCCTGCCCTCAAGGAGTTCTCAGCCTGCCAGAAGGCATATGGGTCCCATGCAGTGGGGCTACCTGCTGTGATGCAGCTATGCAAGAGGCAGTAGGAGCCCAGGCAGCCCACTGTGGACAAATGTGCCTGGGGCTTCTCCGAGGGGCTCTTCCTCCAAGGCTCCCAAGGCTTCACCTGCCTCCCCAGCCAGGAAGGTAAGGGCCTTTCACAGGCCTCTGCAGCCCACCTCAGGAGCCCTGCCAGAGAAGGGGTAGTGATGGGCCAGGAATAGATCCTCTAGGCAAAAAAGTGATAAGTAATAATCTTATATAATAATAATAACAAGATCCTAACAGCAAACACTGGTCTAAGCACTGGGCATGCGTTAACTCATTGTACCCTCCCAACCATCCCATGAGGAGGCGCCAAAGGAGTAAGGGTGGACACTGTCAGCATAAGCATCCTAAAGGTCACTCCACTGATGACAGGCCTGGAGGGTTTAAACTGCAGGATTTGAGGCAGACATATGGAGGCACTTCCTGACCACAAGGACTGTGAGAATCTGAAATAATTCCCTTTTCGGAGCAGACAATTGTCTGGAACAAACTCAGATGACGCATGGGGGAAGAAAGGGATGGACACCAGATGACCTCACTCACTCAAATGTACTGAGCGCCTTACCCCGCCAGGCGCTGACCTCAGACTGGTGGAGGGGACAGATGGGGCGCGATCATTTGGTACAATGTGCTCCCAGCGCTGGAATGACTGGGTCTGGGGACAGGGAGGGAGATGCTGCCTGCAAGGGTGTGGGGACTGGAGGAAGGTTTCCCGGTGTCGCCTAATCCTTTGACCTCAACCCAAGATGTGCAGTGTGGAGTCCACCGAGGTCCCGAGGGCCCAGAGGCGCGGGTGGGCGCCCTCCCCTCCCCTAGCGTGACAGTGTGGAGCGGCGGGGACCCTCCGACGTCAGCGCAGCCCGCGCGCTTGCCGTCATTTCCGGTGGGCTGGGCTGGGCTGGGCAGGGTGAGGAGGTGGAGGATCTGCCGGGGTGGCACCGGCGACCGTGCGCCGGCTGTGGCATCAGTGTCCCCAGCCCCGCCCTGCGCCCAAGCGGTGCTCGCGGGGAGGGCCTTTCCACCCTCGCGCGGCGGCTCGGAGCTGCTCGGGTTCGGTGTCTGTGCCCTGCTCCCCCACCCAGGACCTGGACTGGCGTTTCCAGGGAGCTCTGGGAGGCTGTGATGCCCGCGGCATAAGCGCTCCTGGCCGCGGGGGGTGTCAAACCGGCCCCAGGGGAATCACAGTGGCCAAGGCTTGGGGGCATCGAGCCCACACGACAAGGAACACCACAAGATGTTTCCTGGCACGGAAGAGGTGCCAGGCTCCGGGGGTTACCAAGGTCATGTGGTGTGAACTTCCCACACCGGGGCTGGGCTCTCCACCCCGCTTTGACTAAATTACAGGGGAAGGCCTGAAATGGATCCCAGGGCTTTGTTGGCTGGTAGCTCAGGGAGGCTGAGGAATTTCCTCCTTGGAAGGCAGATCTGGTTTTCCTCCTCATGGAATAATTTAGAAAACACTAAATCGGCCCTGAAGGCACAGGGAGTGGCCGCACCTGGTCAGGAGGCTTGCGGTCCAATGAACCAGATCAGGCAAGGGCCCAGCACAGGCCTGGGCGCAGCAGGTGCCCGCTCCTCAGCCCGCCCACAGCTCTGAGGGTCACCAAGGCTTGGATCTTCTGTGCCCTGCAGAGGGGGCAGGGAGGCTCCACCACCCTGGCAGCATTGGTTGCCAGGCTTAGCCCACCCATCCCCCACCTCAACACCAGCCTCCTGGGACCCAGGGGAGTGCCATTCAGCCTGAATCACCCTGCCCAGTGCTTGGGCCCAGCATTGAGAATCCCACCTTCTCCCAGCAACATGTTTGGGCTCTGGAAAAAGAGACGCCATCACATCCCCAGTCCCCACTGGCTGACACGGGCACTGCCCATCCCTCCCAGGCAATGCTCCTGTGGCTAGGGCAGGGGAAGGGTGGCTACAGAAAAGGAGAGTATTAGGGTAGAACCATGCTGAGGGCATGGCCAGTGTCGTCAAGGCTAAAGGCTGAGAGATGACCCAGGAGCTGGATGTTTTTCAAACGCTGGGAGTCATCTAAGTTGTCACTGAAGCATCCTTAGCTCCAGGGGCTGAAGGTAAATCTTCAGGTTCCATTTGGGGCCTGCCTTTAATTGCTCCAGCAAGAGGGAGGCCCTCCTAACATCCTGCCACCCAGGCTGGGGAAACTGAGGTAGCCCTCCCCAGGGCTTGGCCCTCAGCTCTTTGCCCATCAGCCCTTACTTGCTTCTAGGGACTTCCTAAGCTCCCTGGGGCAGCCCTGGCCCCAGTGAGTACCTTCCCACAGAGCTGCAGAATGAAGAAATAGTGGACAGTTGGACAGTTGGGGGTGAGGTAGAGACTGAATCTGTGACTACTAGGTGGGCTTGGGATCCTGACCAGATCCCTCTGGAACTCAGCCCCCCAACCTGCTTGTCCCTTAGATTCATTTTGTCCCCATCTCAATAAATGGCATCATCATTGCCCATTTACTGGAGCTAAATCTAAGCTGTCACTCTGATTCTCAGTCAATTCATCTGCACATCTATCAGTTCTACATCCCGGATGTTTCTCGTCTCTCTCCATCCCCACTGCCACAGCCTTGCCCGTGCCACTGCTACCTCCCTTCCAGACTATTACAAGAGCCCCCAAACTTGTCTTCTTGCTCTTCTTCAGTTCCGTACTCCGAAACTACCAGAGTGGTATTTTACGAATGAAAATAAAAGCCTTTTGTTGATTCACTTTGTCTACTTAGGAAAAAAATATCTCACCCCCTTCCCATGGCCTTAAAGAGTTAATCTCATCTCTCCTCTCTCCACTTCACTCAGTTCCTAGTATATGTCAAGCTCTTTCCTGTGCAGGGCCTTTGACCTTGCTGTCTCCTGTGCCTGGAGCACTCTCCCCCCAGAGCTTGACTTGGCTGCTGCTGTCTCATCCTTTCGGTATCAGCTTAGATGTCACCTTCTGAGAGAGGCTTCTCTTGAATGCTGAATCTAAACCATTCTCCAAACTCACTCTCTCTCTCTCCCCGCACCCTGTTAATTTCCTTCATAGCCCATATTGCAGTTTGTAATAATTTATTATATGTCTCCCCACTAGAATAAAAGCTACAGAAGAGCGGAAACTGCCTGAGCCTCAGCCATAGGGTGGCTATTTTTCTTAAGTAAACTATTTTATTGAAGTATAATATATCTTCAGGAAAGTACACACATCTTAAGTGTTCAAGTAGATGAATTTTCACAAAGTGAACACACCTATGTAACTAGCACCCAGGCAAGGAAATAAAATGCTCCCAAATATGGAGTTATTGTTTAATGGGTACAGAGTTTCAGTTTTACAAGATAAAAAGAGTTATGGAGATGGATGTTGCTGACACTTGTATCACATTATGAATGTATTTAATACCAGTGAACTGTACACTTAAAATGGTTAACATGGTAAATTTTATGTTTTTATGTTATATGTATTTTACCACAGTAAAATTTTTTTTTTTTGAGACAAAGTCTCACTCTGTCACCTGGGCTAGAGTGCAGTGGCATCATCATAGCTCACTGCAGCCTCAAACTCCTGGGCTCAAGTGATCCTCCTGCCTCAGCCTCCCAAGTAGCTGGGACTACAGGTATGTGCCACTACCCCTGGCTAATTTTTCTATTTTTGGTAGAGACGGGGACTCGCTGTTGTTCAGGCTGGTCTGGAACTCCTGGCCTCAAGCAATCCTCCCGCTTTGGCTTCCCAGATTGCTAGGATTATAGGTGTGAGCCACTGCACCCAGCCTTTAAAAATTTTTTTAATTAAAAATTAATTTTTTAAAAAACCACTTCCAATCCCTCAGAGTTCCCCACATCTTCCTGAAACCAAACATCATCCTGATTGGTTTTGCTAGTTCTGAACCTTGTAAAAATGGAATCATACAGTATTGCGATAGCAAGAATCATGACCCCCAAAGACACCCATGTCCTAATCCCCAGAATCTCTGAATATGTTATCCTGCACAGTATAAGGGACTTTGTAGATGTGATTAAATTGAGGACCTTAGATAGATTATCCTGGATTATTTGGTGGGCCCAGTGTAATCCCAAGTGTAGGCAAGAGGGAGGCAGAAGAGGTCAGAGTGATGAGAAGGACTCCACCTTCTGTAGCTGGCTTTGAAGATGGAGGAAGGGGCCATGAGCCAAGGAATGTGGGTGGCCTCTAGAAGGTGGAAAGGACAAGGAAACAGATTCTCCCTTGGAGCCTCCAGAAGGAACACAGCTCTGCCAATGCTTTGACTTTAGCCAGTGGGATCTGTGTCAGACTTCTAACCTACAGAATTTTAAGATAATAAATTTGTGCTATTTCAAGCCATAAGTGTGGGCTCATTTGTTACAGAATCCATGAGAAATGAATATGAGTATTTACTCTTTGCATCTGGCATTTTTCACTCAACATTTTATTTGTACTATGTAATATTCCATTACACAAACATACCACACTTTATTCATTGACCATTGATGGACATTTGAGTTGTTTCCAGTGTGGGCTGTTATGAACAGCGCTGCTATGAACATTCTTACACATAGCAGAATATGTACATATGTTAGCCACGTATGGCTTTTGGCTAACATATGTACATATTTCTGTTGCACATATACAGGAATAGAATTGCTGGGTTATAGGGTATGCATATATAGTAGCTGCTGTGATGCATCCCTGACTCCTTCAGGACAGAAGGGCCTAGTCCCCCAGCTGCTGCTGGCTGGTAGTCCCAGCTGCCAGGCCCCAGCTGAAAAGAGCTCCTTTGGCTGAGGTTACACACATTTCCCAGGGGCAGCCTGCATGCATTCAGTGACTGGTTGATCTGTGGAGGTGGATAGACATAAAAGTCCCTTCCCCTGCTGACACTTGGAATAGCGTTGAAGGGTCACCCCAGATTCAAAGCTCTTCAGGGGTCAGAGGAGGCTTTTGCAGAGGCAACATCCCAACCCATTTTCTCCCTGTCCCCAACCCTGCTGCCTTCCTTTCCCCTCAGGTTTTGATCCCGAGACCATGCCCTAATCAACTTCCTGCATGTTACTCTCCATCTTGGGATCAGCTGCCTGGAAAGACAGCCTGCAAAAACCTATGTTCAGCTTTCACGGATGTTATCAAGCAGGTTTCCGAGGTGGTTGCCCTGATGTATACTCCCACCAGCAGTGTAAAAGAGTTTCAGTTGCTCAACACTCTTGTCAACACTCGATATTGTCTGTCTTTTTTTTTTTTTAAGCCACTCTGGTGAGTGGGTAGTGGTACCTCCTTGTGGTTTTAACTTGCATTTCTCTTATGACTGAAGAAGTTGAGTACCTTGTTACATGTTTGGGATCATTTGGATATCCTCTTTTGTGAATTGCCTGGTCAAGTCTTGTTACCCACTTTTCTACTGGTTTGGGTGCCTTTTTCTTATGGATTTGCAGGTGTTCTTTCTATATTCTATACAAGTCTTTTGGTAGGTATATTGCAACATATATTCAGAGTTGGATATACTCGGACTACTTCAACAGTACCAGCACATGGTGGGTTCCCATAAATATGAGTTACATGAATGCTTGAGTCTGCAAACTGCTTTAAGGAAAGAATGCTTGGATAGGCAAAACTGTGTATGGTTTTAATGAGTGTAATTGGATATAGGATATGGGGTCCGAAGGAGGGGGAAAGAGAACCTTAAAGACAAAGGCACAGAAGACAGGTAACACATCCCCAAACTTCGCCACTCTTGGCCAACAGTGTTCGGCCACAGGCATTCAAACACTCAAGTTCTTAAAGACAATTGTAAATTAATATTCACTCAAAGAATGTCCATTGAAGACATCAATGGGCCAGCCTGTTCTAGGCGCTGAGGAGCCGGCTGTGAAAAAGACAAAATCCTTGCTATCAGGAGATCCAGAAAGAGAGACGACACAGGCAAACAAAATAAAATAATTTCAGGTAGTGAGACGTAAACTGAAGGAGTCGGGCGTGGAGGGAAGGAGGACGACGGGGTTGCTCCAGCGACTCCCAGACCAGGGCACAGGGAAGGTCCCGCCCTCGGCTCCGCCTCCATCTTTGCATACGCCTCCTGATTGGCCGGCGGCGGCCGGTCCCACCCTGCGGAGCGGAGCTCTGGAGGCTGCAGGCGGGCCCGGCCAAGATGCTGCGGCGGCTCCCGGTGTGGCCGGGTGGGCCGCGGGCAGCGCGAGCCGGAGCCGGGCAGGGGGCGCCCGCCGCGGCGTCCGCGCGCTGCTAGCTCCCCAGACCTGCCTGTGGGCCCGGGCCCTTCCTGCCGCCGTCCCCGCCCTTCCAACCTTTGTGTCGCCGCAGTCCGGCGCCCGGGGCTCCGCGGGACCCCGGCCCGGCCATCCCGCGGGCGTGCTCCAGGCCCTGCGTGGGCGCCGGGCCGGCGGCCGATGGCGAAGGGGCGCGGCGCAAGCGGGGGCGCTGCAGCCAGAGTCCGCGACGCGGGAGGCCCGGCCCGCCTCCGTCGCATTGTCCCGGGCCCCGCGCCCCGGCCCTGAGCTGCGCCGCCGCAGCACCCGCCCGCCGCCAGCGGGCCATGCGGAGAGCCGCCGGGATGGAGGACTTCTCCGCTGAGGAAGAGGAGCCCTGGTACGACCAGCAGGACCTGGAGCAGGGTGAGCGCCGGGGTGACCGGGGCAGGAAAGCGGGGTGTGCCCCGCTACCCCTGTCCGCTACTCCATTGTTGGGCGGTATCACTCCGGGAAGGGCTGGGCTGGACTAGGCACGCCCGACTCCGAGGAGTGATGCGTTTGAAGAACAGGGACGTGGAGAGAGGGGGCGCTGCACGGAAGCCGCGGCCCGGACGGGCAAAGACCTGCAAAAGTGGGGGGCGGCCTTCCTCTTTCCCCAGACCACAGAGCATCAGGCAGCCAGCTCACCCACCCATCCTAGAGGCAGCAACTGCCCGGCTGCCCCTGGTATTGCTGGAGGCCCTGAGTACTGGCGGGGAGTCTTTGGAGGCTGGGCGATGACTCCTTCGTTATGTTTTGCTGGAAGGGGTGTGTGTGTGTGTGTGTGTGTGTGTGTGTGTGTGTAGAGGGAAAGCTATCTCATTTCAAAGGCAGCAGCACCCGTCCCTGCCAGGACTTATGAACTCTAAGACTCCCAGAAAGTTTCCCCAACTCGCTTCCTACCCAGGGAGGAGTGGTTCAGGGACCACGCTGGTGCAGAAGACGAAAGCCGAGTCTGCAACCTGCCTTCACGAGGGGAAGTCCTAGCCCTTCCCTTCCCGGGCCCCCTCCCAAATGGCTCATGGTTTGGAGGGCGTTGGGTTTGGGGATTCCAGACGGTGTGCCAGATTAGAGCCCGAGTAAAGAGAGAGCCACCTCTGCCACCCCCACCCCCATCTGAGGGCAGAAAGGGCGACTGGAAGGGGTTTAGAAGCTGGTGATGAGGTGGCCTAAGTGACATCACCGGGAGTAGGGGGCGGGGCTGTTGGCACAGGAAGGAGGAGGAGGCCTGTGGAAGTGGAGTCAAATCCACCCTCTCCTCCCACAAGATGCTTTATTCTTGGACGGTCAGAGCTACAGGCAGTGAGGAACCATGTCCAGGGAGAAGTGACCTTCCCAAAGTCACCAGCAAGCCAGGAGGGTATGGACACAAGTCTGATACAGTTTGTGCCATCATGCCCTGCTCTGGTGTGCTCACGTCCTGGCCTCCATCCACCCTGCCCCAGAGGAATGGCTTTGCCCCAATGTGAGAGACATCTCCCCAGATCCCAGAGCCTTTGTTTCCTGGCCCTGACCCACTTCTCCTGCAGCCGAGATTCACTGGCAGATGAGGCTATGCCCTTGTGCTCAGAACTGTGGGTTAATCAGAGCCTCTGGGAGACTGGTGGTCTATGCTCTGGACTCTAGCCTCAGCCTCCCTGCTGGAGTGAAATGCCCTGCATTGACTCTGACAAACCCTCCCCCAGACTGGGCATTACCCCCAAAACTTTTCCACAAACACCTATCAGGCTCTGCTTAAGTGCTGGACACCATCTTGGGAGTTGGTGATAGTTACAGCCCTGACCCTCAAAGGTGTACCCTGGCAGGTGAAGGAGGTGGGCTTGTAACTAAGTGTAGGAGGTACAGCATTACCTATTACAGCATAGGAAGCAGTGGGGAGGGCTTCTGGGAAGAGGCAGGCTTAGAAGGAAAGATTGGAAGCTGAGTTCTTGGGAAGATGGCCCTCAGGGAGGCAGATGCTAATAGTGTTGCTGTCTCATTTAATTCCTACACCCCAAATAAAGGCTTTGACACCGTGCCTGGCCCAGATGTGGGAGGAAGGAGCCAGGGAGTACAGGTGGGAGATGTGTGGCTTCGCAAGAGGGAGAGGCATCCGAGATGCCAGCAGGGCTGGGTGGCCATGCTCTGGGGCTGGGTGAGGGATGGGCCCAGCAGCCCCAGTGGTAGCCAGAGCCCAGGAACAAGGAGGGAAACCAGAAATGAGACAGTCTCAGAAGAAACCAGAGCTTTCTGCCAAAAACCACATGTCTGTTTGCCATGGGCCAGGTTCTGTGCTGAGCCTGGGGATGTAGTTCCTACCCTCAGGGGACTCTACATCACATCAGAGGAAACATAAATGGAATGAAACTGACAATTGTGTCAGAGTGTGAGGGGTTCTGCAGCTCTCCACCCGGTGACAGTGAAAACAGAGACTCAGGCTTATGCTGAGGCCCCTTTGAGCTGGAGGGCTGGTGGGAGAGGGGCTCCCCGGGCAGAGGGAGGGAGGAAGGAAGGGGAGGGAAGCAGGCAGGCATTCCAGGGGAAGGCACGCTTGTACCAAGACGTGGAGCAACATGAGAAGACCGGAGAGTAGGTACTGGGGGGCCGGAGGAAGTCTCAGGCACAGTTACTGAGGCACCACCCCCATGCGCCCACCCCCCACTCTGCCCCTGGGAGCCAGGCATGGGGACCTGGGTGGTAGGATGCAGCTCAGGCCAAAGTCTAGCCACATGGGGGATCAGGTGGCTGTTGTGTCCAACCTTCCCTGTACCCAATCCCCAAATTCTTGTCTGCCCCGCTGCTGCCTGGTTGCCCTGAGAGGTCCAGGAAGTGGTTTTTTCCATAGCCCCCTGGTCTCTGCTCCATGTCTGTTTCCCCCTGTCCCAAGGGTAGGTCCCAACTTCACTTTCCAGAAGCTTGGCCATAGAGAGCCTGTTTGACTTTGATGCTGCTTTGTACCAGTGGAGGTGGGCAGCTGGGACACGTGAGGTCCTAGATTTTCACTGTGTTCTCTCTGCCCACTGCCACAAGCACCTGTAAAAATAGAAAAAGCCATTAATTATTAAGCACTGACACTCCCTCTGCCCACCTCCCTCCCCCACCTTGGACCAGGCATGGCAGGCCCTGTGGGTTCCTCTTTCCAGGCTAAAGATGGCTGCTGAGTCACAGATTTGAGTCCTGGGACCCACCGCTCTTGCCCTGCTTAGCCTGACCTTGTGTCCTCAGCCTCAGGAGAGCTCTGACATGGCAGGGGCAGGGAGCTCCTTCCTCCCCGCTGGTTACCCCAAAGGTGACCTGACCCTGATTCTGCAGACCCGGAGTTCTTGACCCGGAATTCTTGCCTTGGAAGCTGGGGGGATGGTGGGGGGAACAGCCCTGTGAGGTGGTAACTCACATCCTCCACCCGGAACCCACACCCCTTATCTTTGTCTCCTCTTCCCTGTATGGACTGCATGTCCCTTTCCCATCCTTTTGCTCTGGAGTCTGCCATAGCCCAGCCAGTGAGGGGCTGTGGGATTTCGAGGTTTCTTTTCAAAGATGTCCCCTCAGCTCCCAAACTATCCCTTCTCAGGCCTCTTGGGCATTGCTTCATATAAAACCACTAAAATCCCTTGAAGGAGACCCCAGAAAACCCCGCTGTCCAGGCAGGGTAGGTGCCAGGCCAGACTCCACGCCTTCCCCAGCTTGGTCCAGTATGATCATAATTAATCTGGCAGGGGCAGGCTGTTAGTTATTCCGTTTCTACTTCCTGCCTCGCCAGCTCCCCCTTCTGCTCCCAGGCCTCCCTCCCTGCGCCTGGAGCCAGCACCAGCCCTCGGCTAGCTGGTGTCCTCCCCCTAGCACTTGGCTCCACTCAGTCCCCTGCACTGCAGCTTCTCAACTCTTCCCGTGATCCCTACTGGCAGCTGTGGCCAGCTTAGCTTGCACTGTGATCCAGTTTCCCTGAAACAGTCTGAGATTCTGCCCCTCTACCCCCAAACAGCTTCTATTGTGTTTTCCCTTCCTCCCCATCGCTGAATCACTAGGTGGCCCAGTTCACATTCTCTGCCTTCGAAGGGCAACCTTCAATGTCCCTGGTTTATAGTGTGCTATATACCGGCCGGCCTGCCAGGGGTAGGAGTGTACACACAGCTGGGACCCTCACCTGGAAGGAGGGCATGACGTTGCATTGCACTGGGCCTTTCCTCCCTCCGCCTGCAGGGGGAGGAATCAGTAGCAGTGGCCTCTTCACAGACCACCGAACAGTTTCCAAGGGTGGAAACATTTAGGAGGATGGCCCTCTGTTCCTTCTCATTTATACCTGAACTGCTGGATGCTGTTTGGGGATGAGCTGAATGCTCACCATCCCATTAGGGAGACTGGGAAGATGGCATGGCACCCTCATCACGAACTGTGTGCACTCTCCGGTTACTGCTAAGCACAACATAACACAGGGCTGTAGTTCAACAATCTTAAAATCAAACTTCACACTTTGTAGACACCTCCAGACTTTTCCCACCTTATAGTTAATAAGTTCATTCAGCAAGTGTCCTCATTCTTTTACTAGGTTCATGTTAGGTAACTAGTTTTTCTTGGCATCCTCATCAGAAAGCTAATTGCTCAAGGCTAAAGGTTCTTATCTGTGACATATAGTTTAGTTCTTTTTTAATGGCTGAGGTAGGTGTTTGGGGAAGCTGCTTTCATTTTTCCAGGCTAAGTCATTGCAACCTTGCTCTAAGATAGCAGCTTTGCACTCCTTCTCCGGATGACATTTGGGCCCGAGGCCCTCCTCCGGCTTAGGCCCTCCTCCAGGCCTCCTCTGAGAGGAGGTCCTCCACCCCAGGCCTGTCCGGTGCATAGCAAAGGGCTTGGCTGAAACAACTGTATTTAGGAAGGTTGCCAGGAAGGAGCATAGAGCCCATCCATCCTCTAGGGACCCTAGAACTATCACTATGTCTAAAGGAAGAAAGCAGGCAAGAGCTTAATCCCTGGACCACATCTTATTGGCCCCAGCAGAGCTGTCTTCATGCATCTTGATCTGGATTTACACCATCAGCCTAGATTGAGAGCTGTTTAAGAAACAGCCTCATAAAGTGAAAAAGGCCAAAGCTTTCCTGGACAGCCTTTTGGCAGAATGAATCAAAAAGGCCTACCCTTTGTCCCTGTAATTCTGTTTCCAGGAAAGTGTCCTAAGGAAATAGGCAGTGATTTGCACAAAGGTTTTTGTACAATGAAGTAAATTACAGTTTCATTTTTAATAGAGAAAAAAATTGAAAGACACCCTAAAGCTCCAACACTAAGGACTATTTAGGGACAGCTATGTAGACGCCTGTTTACAATAGAAAATATTCTACATCCACTAAAAATTATCATATAGATTTATGTTGACACAAAAAGCCACCCATGCTGTATTGATAAATTAAAAAGGCAGTCACAGAAAAATATGATTCTGTTTACACAAAATTATATCTATAGGTGTTTTAAGCACAGAGAACTGTTTGGAAGAATGGTCACCAAAATGTTAACAGCATCTTTCTCTAGGTGATATATTTTCCTGTCTTTCTTCTACTCTGTTTCTCCCCTCCTCCCATGCCACACACGTAGAGTGTAACTTTAATTACTTATGAATGACATTATTCTTCCTTAACCATTTCAGGCCATGTCCATTTGTTTGTGGAATTCCCAGTTATAGATCTAAGATTATATATGAGGTGTATTTTCAATTAATTTTTTTATCATTGGTTTTTAACCTTTATGTACTTTTTTTTTTTTACATCAAGCATGCCTTAAGAAAAACATTAAAGCTATTTAGGGCTGAGCACTGTGGCTCACACCTGTAATCCCAGCACTCTGGGAGGCCAAGGTGGGAGGATGGCTTAAGGCCAAGAGTTTGGGACCAGTCTGGGCAACATAGTGAGACCCCATCTCTACAAAAAATTTAAAAATTAGCCAGTCACAGTGGCACGTGCCTGTAGTCCCAGCTACTGAGGCAGAAGGATTGCTTGAGCCTAGGAGCTCAAGGATGCAGTGAGCTATGATTGTGCCATTGCACTCCAGCCTGGGGGACAGAGTGAGACCTTGTCTCATTCAATCGATCAATAAGAACACAGCCTTGTGAAACTTAGCCTGAGCTTGCTCTAAGGATCTCTTTAAGGACTTGCTCTCTACCACCAGTCTCAGTCTCTGGATTAAGCTGCCTAAATCTTTTTTTTTAACAGCTTTATTGAAATTTAATTCACACACAATACAATTCACTCATTTAAAGCATACAATTCAATGGTTTTCATATATTCACAGAGTTGTGTAACCATCGCCACAATGAATTTTAGAATATTTTTATCACCCTGCATCTTTTTAGAAATGAAGGGAATAATAAATATATTTAATATGTATATGTATGGTGGTAGGGATTGTATCCATTCCAAATGTCTAGGTACCATTGCACAACTCAAACCCACAAAGAGAAGTTTTAGGGATTTCAGCACCTGCCACTTCCTTCTAACCCTTTCCCCCACCACCTCCAACATTCCCTAAAAACAGGATAGATTCTCTCCCAGCCTTTCTGATGGGTTCACATTTACCTTTTGCTAGGGTGGGAGAGGGGAGGTTCCAGTCCTGTAGGGTACAAGAACTAGGGCTATTGGAGGAGGATAGTCTTGCTGCCCAGGGAAAGTAGGTTTGAGAGAAGAGCACATGTTACTAGGATCAAATGGGACCTGACTGCGTTAAGATACCTGAATTCTACTCCCAGCATGGCCATAAACCAAATGGTGGCCTTGGGTTAGTCACTCTTCACTCTCCTGCCTGTCATCCATAAAATGAAGAAGTTGAGCCAAAGAGCTCTGAACCCTCATCTAATTCTACTACTCAGCAAGCCCTTCTGCCCTCTCTGCCTCTCAGCGAGCTCCTATACACCCTTCTAAGCCCAACTCGAAGGCTGCCCACTTGCCTGAGACTCCCATCACCCCCAGGAAGACTGAAGCCTGTCACTTACCTGTCATCCTAGAGCACTTTGCCCCCATGTCTGTGGATGCTCTTACCACATTCCACTCATTCTTTCAAAAAAGACTTATTTATTATGCACTGACTCTGTGCCAGGTACTGTCCTAGGCACTGAGGATACCAGTGAACAAAACAGATAAAAATCCATGCCCCAGTCGGGTGCCATGGCACATGCCTGTAGTCCCAGCTACTCAGGAGGCTGAAGCTGGAGGACCACTTGAACCCAGGAGTTCAAGGCTGCAGTGAGCCATGGTCATGCCTGTGAACAGCCACTGTAATCCAGCCTGGCAACATAGTGAGACCCCATCTCTAAAAAGAAAAAAAATCCCTGTGCCATGAGCTCACAATTAGTTTGGGGGAACAGAGATGAACAAGATAAATGAGTAACATGTTTGGTAAGTTAGATGGTGCTAAGTGCTAAGGAGAAAAATTATTGGGAGGAAAGAGTGTAGGGCAGTGGAAGATGCAAATTTGAATCAAGTGGTTAGGGAAAGGCTCCCTGGAGAAGGTGACATTTAAGCACAGACTTGAAGGAGGAGGGGGAGCAAGCCCTGGGAGTGTCAGGAAAGGACCAGAAGAGACAGTGCAGAGGCTTAGCTCCTGGCTCACACCTCCTCCCAGGCCTCAAGGCTCCCTGTGTCTAGGTTGCCTGGGGGTCCCCGGGGCCCCACCCAGAGTGGACGCTCTGAACATTAATGGGGTCCTTTGTCTTTGTTCTCATGCTGCTCATGTTTCTCCCACCCTCTGCCCCCTCCCCCAGACTTGCACCTGGCTGCAGAGCTGGGGAAGACTCTGCTGGAGAGGAACAAGGAGCTGGAGGAGTCCCTGCAGCAGATGTACTCCACCAATGAGGAACAAGTGCAGGAGATCGAGGTGAGGGGCCATGCAGGCCCTGCACATACTTGCCCCATCCATCAAGAGCTCCTCGGCCCATGTGTGCCTTTGTGCAACTTGAAAAAGGCACCCACTTGGCAGATACAACCTTGGCCCAACAGCCTTGTTGCAGTTCACAACCTGCACAACTATCCCAGATAGCCCTATTGCACTGTCTGTACCCCTCAATCAGCTGAAGACGAATACTTCAAAGCAAACCTGTGCTTAGAAGTGGGAGGAGGGCCCAGGCAGACAGGCAGAGACATTTTGTCCCTGCCCCATTCTAAAAGGTTACTCAATGCCCCCGGCCCTCAGTACCTGACCAAGCAGCTGGATACTCTGCGGCATGTGAACGAGCAGCATGCCAAAGTGTACGAGCAGTTGGACCTGACAGCCCGAGACCTGGAGCTGACCAACCAGAGGCTGGTGTTGGAGAGTAAGGCTGCCCAGCAGAAGATCCATGGGTGAGGGCCCGGCTGAGGGCTGGGGAGCGGACAAGGGAGAGGCCCAGGGCTGGGTGTGCACATGGGTCTACGGATTGGTGGGTATGACTCATGCACTTCTCCCTAAAAACCTAGGATGGTAGTGAGTTTGCCCTTGTTGATTTTTCATGGTTCAACATTTAGGCCACAACCCTTCTTTAAGCACCAACTACACACCAGGGTCTGTTTTATTTTTTAATTTTTAATTTTTTTTTAGAGACAGGGTCTTACTCCATTACACAGGCTGGAGTGCAGTGGCATGATCATAGCTCGCTGCAGCCTCAAACTCATGGGCTCAATCAATCCTCCTGCTTCACCCTCCCAGGCAGCTAGGATACAGGCACATGCTACCACACCCAGCTGATTTTTAATGTTTTTTGTAGAGACAGGGTCTTGCTATGTTGCCCAGGCTGGTCTCGAACTCCTGCAGGCTCTGTTTTAGACACTGAGAATACAGTGATGGGGATATAAAGATGCTGCCCCACCCTCTGGGAGCTCACAGCCTGGGAGAGAAGGCAGGCATGTAAATATTTTATTGCAGTGCAGGATAATAAGTGACAGAGGAGTGTACAGAGAACTGAGGTGACACAGAGGAGGAGTGATCGGCTCAGCCTGGGAGGTATGGAAGAAGAGTAGGTCCTCGGGCATGCAGCGAGTTCCCCCTCTGACCCCAGGACCAGGTAGCACAGCTCAAGGGTGCCTGTCTGTCCCCTACCCCACGCCCTCGCTCTGCAGGAAGCCAGGGCTGCAGTGAGGTGGGCTGGCCCTCTCCTTTTAAAACCTCTCCCTTACTGTCCCCTGCCCCGCCCGCCCCCCAGGCTGACGGAGACCATTGAGCGCCTGCAGGCCCAGGTGGAGGAGCTGCAGGCCCAGGTGGAGCAGCTGAGGGGCCTGGAGCAGCTGCGAGTGCTCCGGGAGAAGCGGGAACGCAGGCGTACCATCCACACCTTCCCCTGCCTCAAGGAGCTGTGCACCAGCCCCCGGTAGGTGAGGACACTACTCGGTGTCTCTGAGTCCCCAGGGTTGCCAGCCCGGGCAGGGGAGAGAGGCAGCAGGTGGGAACAAGAGTGGTGCATGGTCCAGGCCATGGGAGAAATTGGTCCTGTTACTAATGACAGTCATAGCAACTGGCATTTACTGAGTGCTGATTTAATTCTCATTGCAACACCATGAGGGGTGTTTTATTATGCCCACTACCCAGATGAGAAAATTGAAGCTCAGAGGTTATGTGTCTTAGCCAAGGTCGCTTGTTTAGTAAGAGGCTCAGCCAGAATTCTAACCCAGGAGGGGCAACCACTGTACTTTTCAGTTCCCATTAAATCTAAGACCAGACAACCACTATGCTTGATAACGTAAGAATACATATCACATATTTAGTGGGTGTTTCAATAAGAGTCCTGGCAGGAAATAGTGCCTCATACAGAGTAACAGAGGAGAAGTTAATAAAGAAGAGGTGTGGGCAAGGTGTAGAGAAACCACAGGGACACTGCAGCAGAGAGGGGAGCTGCTCCCAGCCCTAGGCAAGGGGCAAGGGGATGGGAGGTACAGAGAAGGCTCCCACAGGCTGACCTCAGGAGAGCGTGGCCGGGCCCGGTGATGGTCAGCCTCCCGGGGCAGAGAGCAGGGGAGAAGGGTGAAGGGCAGAGAGTGGATGGAGGGGGGCAAACGGAATTCCAGCCCAGTGGACAAGAGAGATGTAAGCACGGAGGCTGGGCTGTGAGGCCTTGGCCATGACCTCTGCCCTCTGCCCCCTTCCACCTACCCCCACTCCCTGCCAGGTGCAAGGATGCCTTCCGCCTACACAGTTCCTCCATGGAGCTGGGCCCGCGGCCCCTGGAGCAGGAGAACGAGCGGCTGCAGACCCTGGTGGGGGCGCTGCGCTCCCAGGTAAGCCAGGAGCGGCAGCGCAAGGAGCGCGCGGAGCGCGAGTACACGGCGGTGCTGCAGGAGTACTCGGAGCTGGAGCGGCAGCTGTGCGACATGGAGGCCTGCCGCCTGCGTGTGCAGGAGCTGGAGGCCGAGCTGCTGGAGCTGCAGCAGATGAAGCAGGCCAAGACCTACCTGTTGGGCCGGGAGGACCAGCTGGCTGAGGCTCTGCTGGCGCCCCTCACCCAGGCCCCTGAGGCTGACGACCCCCAGCCGGGCCGCGGGGAGGACTCGGGTGCGCAGGACGGTGTCCCCTCGCCGGCCGCCTCCCCGGGTCACACAGTGCGCAAGAGCTGCAGCGACACGGCGCTCAACGCCATCGTGGCCAAAGACCCAGCCAGCCGGCACGCGGGCAACCTCACGCTGCACGCCAACAGCGTGCGCAAGCGGGGCATGTCCATCCTGCGGGAGGTGGACGAGCAGTACCACGCGCTGCTCGAGAAGTACGAGGAGCTGCTGAGCAAGTGCCGGCAGCACGGGGCAGGCGTGCGGCATGCCGGCGTGCAGACCTCCAGGCCCATCTCCCGGGACAGCTCGTGGAGGGACCTGCGGGGGGGCGAGGAGGGCCAGGGGGAGGCCAAGGCCGGGGAGAAAAGCCTGAGCCAGCATGTGGAGGCCGTGGACAAGCGGCTGGAGCAGAGCCAGCCCGAGTACAAGGCGCTCTTCAAGGAGATCTTCTCCAGGATCCAGAAGACCAAGGCTGACATCAACGCCACCAAAGTCAAGACGCACAGCAGCAAGTGACCCTTTCCTGCCCCGCAGCCTCTCCCAGGCTCCAGGTAGTGGAGTCCTGCATGCCTGCACCGTGCAGCCTGTGGTGAGGGAGAGCTCTTTAGCAGCAATACATCACAGCACGGGCTGCTCCAGAGGCGCATGAGGAATGGGCCCATCTGATCCAGGAACACAGCATGTTCCCTGATGATGAGGGAGGTGGCCAACCTGTCCTGCCTCCCAGGAGCCCTTGGCCACCTGCATCAGCCCAAAGGCGCAGCTCAGAGTTTCAAAGCCAAACGTCCCCAGTCCCCCAGGGATCCCTAAGCTCTCCCAGCCCCCAGCTTCCTGATCCTGGGCCTCATCCTTAGATTGGTGACCACGCTTCTGAAAGCCTTTCTGGATTATTGGGCTTTTCAAATTTTTTCCAAAGTTTGGTTTTTCTGAGAGATTTGCAATGGAAGGTCTCCTTGACCCCTTGCCACAACTGGAAACACTTGAAAGGGGACCCCAGAGCCACCTGTTTCAGGTTTCAGGGGTCTCCTGGACCACCCACTGCTTCTCCCCAGCTGTGATGCTCTGACATTCCCTTAGCACCAGCTGCCCCACCCCCAGGGTCCTGACCAGGTCAGAGACAGCCCCTGCCAGGCCCCAAGTGCCCCAGATCCAGCCCTGCCAAGGCAGGCTTCTCCCCTGAGACCCTCAGCCCACAGCAGATCTGTAGCCAATCAGAGGAGGAGAAGAGGGAGCCCCTCGGCAGAGCGGTGCACTCTGTTTCCCTCAGAGCCAGCCTCCTGAGGTCCAGCCCTGGAAATGCTTTCTGGGGCCATTAAGCTTTCCAGGGGCAGGGGCGGTGGGAGCCCCCATCTCTGCACACCGCCTCCGACTCACCGAGCTGGCTTCTGCCTCCCCTCTTCCCCTGCCCCCATCTCAGGGACCATGATGTCTCATTCACTCCACGCTCCCCACAGCCCAACCCTGGCGCAGGTCACATCTGCAGCCCCCAGAATGTCCTGGGCATGTGCCACCAGCCAGAAGTCCCAGTGTCCACCCGTACCCCCCTTCACTGGGGACTGTCTGAGATCCTCACCCCATACGACTAGTATTAAATTGGGACAGGGATGAGAAACATGTTCCCTTGCCCTCTCCCATAAAATGCCTGCTCTTAACCTCCCACCTTTGGGGGGGGCTTTTGAGGACCCAGATGGGTTAGGGGTTTAATCTTTTGGTTTAAGACTTCAGAGAGTCAATCTTCAGCTAAGAGATGCCCAGGTCCCCAGCTTGTCCTGGGCAGTCCTTCAGGGCTTCTGGTTCCTTCTGCCGCCCTTCCTGAGACCCTAGAAATCGGAGGAGCCATACAGTCCGGTGGAAGGTGGTGGCCCTGGCCTCTGTGCCAGGAACCCATCGGGAACCTTCATGCCTTATTTATTTGTAATGGGTACAGGGGTTTTCTTAACATGCATGCCCGACCTCCCTGGAGACATCACCCTGCTCTCCGGGCGGCACTGTGATGCAAGCTGGCGGCTGGGTCCTTCCGTTCAAGCAACTTGGAACCTTTTGTCCTTTGGGGCTGGGCAGCTCCTGGCCCTCCATGTGTCTCTGTTATCTGGGGGGAGGGGTGGCGGGAGAGGGCGGGGGAAGAGCTCTGGCCTGTTTGCTCCCAGCTCTGTAGTGGCTGACCAGCGTCACCTTTGAAGTATATGTGAGAGAAATATATTTACAAATGCTTTATTCTCTTCTTTAATAAAAAACGCATCAGTATTCTAAAAGCAGAAATGGCCTCATTCCCTTCTCTGTGTGTCTCACGCACCTGCCTCCCATCACACACAGCTACAGGGAGAGGGTGGCGCCCTGGGCACCGCCCCTCCCCAGGTCCTGCAGGGTCCTCTACGGCCACTCTGGGCCTCAGTTCTCAGCCTCTCCCTCATCACTTCCCTATGATTGGTGGCTGAGTGGCTCTAAATAGCAGGCTCTCCGTGGAAGTTTCTATATTTACTGAGTGCCAGCTATGCCAGTCATGCTGGGGACACATGGTGAGCAAAACCACCAGGGCCCCTCTTACCTTGGACTTTCTTTACATTCTGGTGTGGGGAGATCCACCAAAAATAAACAAACAAAAGGTAGTGTGATGGGAAAAGCGGGGCAGGAGGGCAGTGCTACCACAGCTAGGGCATGCATGTGCAACGGGCGAGCCAAATTTTTTAAAAATCTTACATAATCTTATTTCTAGATATATACACACAGGACATGGAGAGAGATCCAGTATATCTGTGCTACTCAAATTTCCTGGGGGAGCAATTAGGGGGAAAATGTCCAAATGGGCTCTTTTGAGGAGGGTAGGGAGGTGATCATGGGAAGAAAAGGCAGTGGACACTAAGCCAGGGTGGGCAGGGCACCCTCTGAGAGCGGTGGCGATTTAGCTGAGACCCGAAGGCTGGGGAGGGACCGGCCGGGAAGACCAGTGCAGGCGCAGGGAGCCAGCTGGGGGCCCCGGGGGCCTCCTCAGTGCTGTGAGGAGCGACGGCAGGGCTGTGAGTGTTGGCCGAGGTCCCCTGGGCTGCTGGCTAGAGGGAGAGTGAAGGAGCCCGGGGCGGGGCTGGTGCCCTGAGACACTCCGAAGGATGGGGAAACCCACCAGCCCTTGGGGAGCCAGCCGTTGGTGACATAGGACAGTAACAGGAATGACAAGAGGGCCACCTCCTGGTGTTTTTCAGACTTATAAATCCCATACCTCTCTTCCATTAACAACAAAAAAAAACCACTCCCACTCTTCCCCCAGGATCTGTCTCATCCCCACATTACGTAGAGGACGGTACACAGAGAAGGGCTGGTTTCTGGAGGGGCCCACCATCCCCAGGATTTCACTCCACTCCCCTCTTGTACTGTAGGTGCCATCAATCTGTTGGGTTTTCCGTTTTCTTCAATGCAAAATGATAGTGAGGGCGCCCTTTTCAAACTTCCCATGCTCCACCCCGCCCTCTCCAAATCTCATAATGTCCACCCAGAATTGAGAATTGCTGTCCAAGCTCACGTATCAGAGGCCCGGAGACACACCTGCGGGTTTGGGTCAGAGGGGCACCTTTGGGGGACCTGCCTTCACCTCACGCCACCAACCCCATGCAGCCCTCCTTGCACAGGCAGCCCTGTGCTGGTGGATGGTTCCAACAGTGCAGGTGACTTCTGAAGTCAGGAGAAAATGCTCCTGAATCTTTGGGAAGGTCAGTTTCTTGCTGCCTTCTTCTCTCTCCTGTTTCCAGACAGAACAGAAAATGCTGCTCTGTGGACCCCAATCCCACCATCCCACACAACCTGCATCTGTGGAAAAGCTTCCAAAGTCTTCCCTCAGAGGTAGACTCAGGGGCCAGCTGGCACTGTGAGAAAAAATGTTTCCCACCAACACTGTTTCCCCTACACTCCTGAGGGAGCCAGGAACAACTTCCCCCAGACTCAGGAGGGAAGGAAGGTGTAGGGAGCCCAGAGCTGGGCCCCAAACTTCTATGCTTACTACATCAGCTAAACTGAGTGGGGGGTTTACAAGCGCAGCATGAAAGTCGCTGTTGGATTTTCCTGTCCTGCTGTCACCTGTCTCCAACTGGGTGGAGAGCCATGTGGTTAACACATGGAGCAGTCACACCTGAGAGGCAAAGGAAGCGTTCTGTGGCCTGTATCCAGCCACCCTGCTCTCCCTCAGCTATTAAACTCTGCTCTGGGTACATTTTTCCACCCCTTCTTCCCTCCTGATCACCACTTTGTCCTTGCTCAGCTGGCAGATACGCCCTGCTGCCTCCCCAGGGGCTTGTGCCCAGCTCTGTCCTACTCTGAACTGGCTGCCTTCCCCATTCCCAAGGCCAAACTCCAGCTGCTGTGGCGAGAGGAATCAGCAGGACAGACCTGCTTCTGCCCTCCCTGCAAACCTTGAGCTGAGAGCCAGAATGTGGCCCAGTTTTTAGAGGACCAGGGAAGTAAGAGGGGGTGGTAAAGGAAGTACCTTCCAGGAAGAAGGGGCAGCTTGGCCCACTCACTCATGCCACGAAGCATCTTCTGTGCTGCTCATCCCCTTAGGGAAGGCAGGAGGGTCCTGAGGAGAGCTGGTCAGACTGGATTTCCCACCCCAGTGCTGCAGAGGAAAAAAGATAAGTCATCAGGTCTCTGAAAGTAAAAGAGAGCGTCCTCAAGAAACCTGCATGTGCTTAGCATCCCCTAGAAGCAGCTGATTTTTTGTGTGTGCTGACTTTGTGTCAGGCACTGTGTTAAGTGTGTTACATGTGTTTAATATCCTCGGGAACTTTATGAGGCAGCTATAAAATCTCTATTTTACTGATGAGGATACGGAGGCTTAGAGGTTAAGTAATTCAAGGTCACAGAAATATTCGAACTTGGGCCTGACCAATTCCACCATGACTCACTGCATGTTACCTATTTCCACATAATGATGAGTTTTAAGAGGTTGTCAAACCCAGGGCACTCCAAAGAAGAAAGAGAAATCGTGTGGACCCTTCACATCAGAGTGGTACCCCAACTCACAGGCCACAGAGAAGGGCTGCAATCTGCAAACTCCTCAGCTGCCAGGAATGGCTTGGTGATTCTTTATCCTTTCTTACCACCCCCCCCCCCATGAATGTCCCCTCTTCCTGAAGCACCATCTCAGCCTAGGGAGGACAAAGGAGGGGAAGGGGAAGGCTGGCCTCAGTCTTCAGTGCCCACCTTTTTGGGGGAACAGGTGGCCCCTCTCAGGCCTGTTTCTCCCAGAAGGGCCCACATTCTGGATGGTTCAGCAGCAGGTGAGAGGAGCTTGCCAGCTGATTTTCTCCCCACCCCAGGGCAGCTTGCCTCATTCTATCCTCTACCCACCTCCTCTCCCAGAATCCAGGCCACCAGATGGCCTGAGCAGGCTGTGTTTATTTGGGGCCATGGAAACCTGCAGCTTTCTTTTCCTATTTCCCTGGGTCAGATGCAGGGCTGGAGCCCAGCCTCAGAATAATGATGCCATGGAATGGTTCTGACTTTATTATTCATAATCCCTTAGCCCTAAACCTGAGTGCCTGGCTTTGCTCCCCTGAGCAGCTTATTCCAGTCACTATGGAGATGCCGCTGTTCCCTCTGAGGTCTTGGGACTAAGTCAGACAGGGAGGGACCCAAGAGACTTTCCTTCCAGCCTAGAGCCCAAAAGGAGTGTGTCAATTGCCACCCTCTTCCTAGTTTGAGCATACAAAGCCAGTGCCTGGCAAGTGGTCTATTCCCTCCTAAAGACTCTGATACATCAATGATGCTGAGATGGTAAAGCCTTGACTTGATGGCAATCTCCTGGTTCCATCAGCCCGCATCCCGAGGGGTACATTTTTCTAGGTAATTATGCTTTTTCCTAAAAATAGATCTCTTCATTAAGAAACAACCACTAGTATGACTAATAATTCCTAACATTTATTGAGCTGTTTCCATTTACCACACTGCCTCTCAACAAAGTAACTTAACTAAGGTTTAGCCGTTTTCAAACACCGCTTGCTCTACTGCCAACCTTTTTCAGAATTAGAACTTCTCAGTTCCAGAGTTCATGCCTTAACAGCCCCGGGAAAGGGCTCTGCGTAGCCTGCAGTTCTCTCAACGCCCTACCGACCTTTCCAGGACCCCCCTCCCATCTCCCGGCAGGAAGAAACCACCATCAAGCTCCATAAAGCTGGGCGGGGTGGGGGACGGCTCCACGTTTTGGAAACATTTCTTTCTTCCTGTCTGGTATTCGTGATGCACAGCGGCTGGGTGTAAACCACCACACACACACACACACACACACACACACACACACACGTGTGCTGGTGGGGGCGGGGCTTGCTTACAGAATGCCTCGTAAAAAGAGCCTGAAGTTCCCAAAACCAGCTCTACCAGAACTCAACTTGCAAAAACAAAGTCCCACAGAACTCATTTTATCGATATTTGTAGAGTGCCCACGACGTGCCATGTTCCGGGTGCTCGGGATACAGCAGTGAGCCGCTGCCCTCCTGGAGCTTATATTCTGGCTAGAAGACAGGCAATTAAATTAGACAATTAAGATTGATTAGAGAAAAGAAGAAAAAAAGATCACGTAGGGCAGGGTAAAGGGGTTGGGGAGCGCGGGGCAGGCGGGCGGGCGGGCCTCAGTGATGGCTGATCGGGTGGTGAGCAGTCTAGGAGGAGAGAACCGACTCTCTTGGAAGGGGGAGAAGTGATGTTTCTGGGAGACACGAGATCCAGGGGTTCTTCTCCCTAGGAGGCTCCTTTGGGAGCTCGCTGTCCGGGCAACGTCTTCCCCACGCCAGCCAGGCCTCCCGGAGGCGGCGGACTGGGGAGCATCGCCCCAATCCCAGCTCACCGCCTGCCTTCGGCGGGCCCTGGAAGCCGCGCGGAACCAAAGTTCCGACTGCAGCGCGACCTTGCGGACCGCGGGGAGGAGGCGCCAGCCGGAAGCGTCCCCGAGACCTGAACATGGCAGCTGCCGGGTGCCTGCGCTGGGGCCTGAGCCGAGCCGGGGCCTGGCTGCTCCCTCCGCCCGCGCGCTGCCCCCGCCGGGCTCTGCACAAGCAGGTAGACGGCACCGAGTTCCAGAGCATCTACAGCCTGGACAAGCTCTACCCCGAATCCCAGGGCTCGGACACCGCCTGGAGGGTCCCGGTGAGCCGAGAAGGGCAGGACGGAAGGGGCGTTCCTCCCGCCGCTGGGTTACGTCGGGAAGCCGGGGCCCCATTGGCCGGGTGTGAAGCTTCGCGGATGGGGCCGCCGCGCGCAGAACGGGGCGATCGCCCCGGGAGGGGGCTGGGACTGTTGGGGTCGGGGCGCTTGGGTGTAGCTCGAGATGTGCGGGAGTGGGGAATGCCCGCTGGATGTGTGTCTTTCAAGACTACCAGTTTTTCCCCGTTCGTCTCCCGGCCCTCAGGATTCTTGTCCCAGAGGAAAATATGGGCATTCTCTCCCTCCGAAGTGGACAATAAAGACCAGACGCTGCCAAGTTGTTTGCTACCTTTTGAATCGTTACACTGTCCATTGCCTCTAGTAACCCCAGGATGCCTGAGAAAACAGGGCTTCTCGTTCGTACCTCCAGATGTATCTATTTAGCCCGCTGTGTGCAGGCACCGTATCGGGCCCAGGATCCGTTAAGCTTCCACCTACAGGACTGGAAGAGAACATTCATTCATTCACCCACTCATTCGACAAACGTCTATTGAGAGCATGGTGTGCACACTATGCTAGGCTGGGGGGATAGAGTGGCTGGGGGGAAACCTAATGCTTATGGAGCTTATATTCTAGTGGAGGGAGACAGGGAATAAGTAAGTAATTAGAATGTGTGAGATGGTACTTTGGAGAAAATAAAGCCCAGAAGGAAGAAGGAGAGCCAGAGGTAGGGAGTAGGGTTGCAGTTTTAGGTAGGATGGTCTGGGAAGGCCTCATTGAAGTGGTGACGTTTGAGTCAAGACCTACAAGAAGCAAGCCAGGGAGCCATGAGAATAGTGGGGAGAGTAAATGCAACAACCTTAAGGTAGTAGCCTGCTTGACTGGTGTGGCTGAGCAGGGGAGTCAGGTGAAGCTAAAGAGGAGAGGGATGGCTGGAGAAAGGCCTGTTTCTAGGGCTTACTGGCCTTCAGCCTTTCCTCTTAAGGCAAGGGAGACATATTGGAGGGTTTGAGGCAGAGAAATGGAGTGATATGACTTAGTTTTACAAAGATTACTCTTTTTTTTCCCATTGAGACATTTTATTTGTAAGTATGTATTACATCCCTAGAGAAAGAATCCCAGGATTTTCCCTCCTGTGTGTTTTCGTCTTGCTTCCTCATGGTCCGTGATGCCAGCTGAGGTTGTCAGTACAGTGAAACCAAACTGATGGGATGGGAGCAGACTATTCTGGCGTTTTTCTAGATCTTTGAGTTGCACATCAAATCTAGGGCTGATCACACTTGTTTAACCTGCCTGTGAGGTTCACAACAATTTTTCCAGCTCTGTGATCATCAGTGATTTCAGATTCACCAATGTAACCATGCTTCATCATCAAAGTTAGCAACCGGTTGATGACTTTGGAGTACAGCCTAATAAGAACCTGGCATTTGCCTCTTTTTGCAGCATTGTTGATGCTCTTGAGAGCATCAGCCAGGATATTCATGCACACCATTATGGCATCATGGAAAGATGACAAAAAGAGGACAGGAGGGGAGAGCACATGGAGTCTACAAGGATCAATATAGAGAAGAGACCGGAGGATGCCAAGAGCAGGGAGACAAGTTAAGAGATTGCAAAGGTGCAGGCAAGAGACGATGAGCAGAGTGGAGGCAGTGAGAGTCATGAGAATTGGTTGAATCCTAGACATATTTTTGGGGGAAAGCCTGCAGGATTTGCTAATGGATCAGATGTGAGAGGTGAGAATAGAGAGAAATTGAAGTCTGGGGCCTTGAGCAATGGAAGGATTGAGTTGCCATGAACCAAGATGAGAGAGTGACAATAACATTCATTTGTCTGTTCATTCATTCAACAAAAAGTTTATATTGTAAACCTGCTGTGTCAAGCACTGTTTCAAGCATAGCAGATATAGCCATGATAAACAAAACAGGTAGAATCTCTGCTTCTTACATTCTAGTGGAAGGAGCAGACAGTAAAAAAATGGAAGGGCCAGGCACGGTGGCTCATGCCTGTAATCCTAGCACTTTGGGAGGCCCAGGTGGGAAGATCACTTGAGCCCAGGAGTTCCATACCAGCCTGAGCAAGAGCAAGACCCTGTCTCTACAAAAAAATAGAAAAATTAGCTGGGCATGGTGGCATGCACCTATAGTCCCACCTACTCAGGAGCCTGAAGCAGGGGGATCACTTGAGCCCAGGAGTCTGAGGTTGCAGTGAGCTATGATGACGCCACCGCACTCTAGCCCAGGTGACAGAGTGAGACCCTGTCTCAAAAAAAAAAAAGTGTCGGGGGGAACATCAGGTACTGAAAAGTAGTATAATGAATAGACAGGGTGCTGCAACACCCTGTGCCAGGGGCCACTTCAGATTGTTAGTAAGGGAATCCTCTGGGAGGAAGCTTGAGGTTTGAGGCATCCATCAGGCACCTGAGCGGAGACATCAAGTAGCAGTTGGGAATATGGGTCTGGAGTTGAGGAAAGAGGCTTGAGTTTGAGCCAGAAAGTTGGGAATCAAACACATAGAGGATATTTTCATCCACATAGATGGATGAAGTGTTTTAGGGAAAGAAAGAGAGAAGAAAAAGGATTTCTGGGGCACGTCATTGTTTAAAAGTTGCAAAGAGCTAGCAAAGGCGAGTGAGAAAGAGTCCTAGGGAGGGGAGAGGATAGCTCAGAAGAAGGGGAAGAACTTGCTTCAGGAAGGAGGGTGTGGTCCATGGTCTTCAGTGCTGCGGAGAGGTGGAGTAGGGTGAGGGGTTCACCCTCAAATAATTCTAAGAGAAAAGGGATGAAGGCAGCCAGAGTGGGTACACATGAGGATACTTTGAGCTTGGAGGGCCAGAAAAGCTTCCGAGGGGGTGGTGTTTGCGCTGGGCCTCGCAGACATGAGGTTTTAGGGCCAAAGGGGGGGAACCGGGGGAGACTGGAGGTGAGAAGTCCTGGGGTGAGTAGTTCAGTTTGACACAAACCCTCAGGGCGGATGTACCAGTCAGTCACCGTTCAAGGCAGACTGCCTCCTGTGGCCTTGGAAGAAACAGGGTGGCCCGCCAGGCTCGCTGCTCAGGGTTGGCAGAGGGTGTTGCCTTTGGAGCCTCCCTGATGCATGTGCACTGTGGCTCCCCAACTCCCACCCCCCAGAGCCAGGCCTTGATAGTGCCTGACACTAGCTACGGCCGGGCCAAGGAAGGCTGGAGACATCAGTTCCGTTTTCCTAAAGGAGTGTTTCTGAGGTGGTACTTTGTAGTCTGGGGAAGCTTTTTCTGTCATTCTGATATGATTTTGCTGGGGACTTCAAAATAGTAACATATTACATTTGTGTTGTGGGTTTACATCATGTCTTTTGTTGCCCTGGACCAGTTAGGAGTCACCCAACAGGTAATACTTATTTGACACTGTGACATTATGTTACAGGATGATGCAAAACAAGCCAGCAATGACATCCCTCTGGGTAAGTCATTTGGTTTTTTTTAATCAGTCATTTCCTTCACCCTTACACATTCCTTCCAGATCTCTCCAGCCCAATTAAAGTAAAGAGATTTTCTCTGGGTGTGCAAAAGTGGAGTCTCTGCGGCATTGTTTAGAATAGCAAATAAATGATGGTGTAGCCACTCATGGAGTACTATGTCGTGTGCAGCACGAATGGAGAGCTCTTGATGTTCTCATGACATAAGCAGTCCTTACAGTAGCTGAATTGATTGTTATGGGAAAAAAGGAAGGTGCAGGAGAGTATATAAGCTACCATTTGTGTTTTACTTACCTATATCTCTGAAATATATATCTCTATATAATTTGTATATGTATGTGTGTATATATCTATATCTATAATATCTGAAAGGATATACAAAAACCTGGATACAGTGACTGCCTTGGGAAGTGGAGAGGAAAGACACACCTGGTGGCTAGGGTGCAGGAGTGGAGACTTCTTCCATGTAAACCATTTGCATAACTTTAAAATTTTGTACCTGTCAAGCAAGGCAAGGCCTAACAGTTGTGGCCTATAAAGAAACAATGAGCCCTTTTTAGATTCAGAGAGTTTATGACTTCCCTAGACAGTGAAAAGAAGAGTAGCCAAAGGTGCCAGCTCCCGTCCTTGCTCAGGGTGACACTGAAAGAGGCCAGATGACTGCAACACAAGGGACAGGACACCCTGCAGTTTTATAGCTTGCAGCTGTGCCCTAAGGGGTGAGCATGTGTCAGGGAGGAGGCAGAAAGCCTCCTATCTCATCAGAACTCGAGGTGAAGAGATGTAAAGAGGGGTGTCTCGCGCCAGCCTCCCAGGCGAGTGGGCAGTGGCCTTGTGGCAGCTCCTTGCCAGGCTCCCACACTCTCACACATCACAAGGCATTCCATTCCTGTGAAGACTTAGATCAGCTGCAGTTCAAGCCTTGCCCACGTGGCCTGTGTGGCTACATGCAGGGTTGCCAGGGCACCATGGTGGAACCATTCCCCTACAGGACCATGTGCATTTGTTACCTAAGTCAGAAAAAGGATTTAATTTGACTTTTCCAAAGGAGGAAGGCCTCTCAGCAGCAGTCTGAGGTTGGTCACCTCTGCCCGCTGAGGCCTGCTGTCTGCCACCGTGGTGCCACCACAGTTCTTTGCCACCCAGACCTCTTGTGGTTCACCAAGTAGGCTTCTGAAATTTTTTCACCCCTGTACCTTCCCTCCTTTCCTCAGACACTACAAGGCTGCTTTTCATTAATTATAAAAAGGGAAGGAAGAAACCTCATTTTACAGATTAAAAACAAACAAACTGAGACCCAGAGAGGCAGTGGGACTTTGTCAAGAGCACATAGTCTGTTTGTGGTTGAGCCAGTGTTCGAAGCTAGGGCTCCCAACTCCAGGTCAAGTACTCGCTCATCCAACAGATGTTGTGCTGCTGACCGTGAGCTTGGTCCTGGGAATGCACAACGAACACGCAATGAATTAGACACAGTCCTGGTCTCTTGGAGCTTATGGTCCACTGGGATTCCACATCCGCCACTTCTTGAATTAAACTAAGTCTGCCCCTTAGTTTGAGCTTTTGAAAGAGTCCTTGCTTTAAAACAAACAAACAAACAACAACAAAAAACAACAAAAAGCACGGGCAGCAGGTCCGGTGGGATGTACTAGACCAGAAGCAGTCAACCACATCATAATTTTACTTCCTTTACTGTCTCTGTGACCTTGGGAAAGTCACTTGCCCTTGATTTCAGTTTTGACACCTGTGAGTAATCTCCAGCTTTACTGATCTGAATGTTACATTTATGTACCTACAGTCTATACAGTCAGCTCTCTGTGTCTTCGGGTTCCTCATCCACAGATTCAACCGATTGTGGATTGAAAATATTTGAGGGGAAAAAAAAGGGATGGTTGCACCTGTACTGAACGTGTACAGACTCTTTTCTTGTCATTATTCCCTAAACAATGCAGCATAACAACTATTTACATAGCGTTTACACTGCATTAGGTATTATAAGTAATCTAGAGATGATTTGAAATATGTGGGAGGATGTGCGTGGGTTATATGCAGATATTATGCCATTTTATACCAGGGGCTGTGGATTTTAGGATCCCCAGAGGTCCTAGAACCAATCCCCCATGGATACTGAGGGAAGACTATATATAAAAGGCATTGAAAGCGCCAGCACGGTGGCTCCCGCCTGTAATCCCAGCACTTTGGGAGGCTGAGGTGGGAGGATGGCTTGAGCCCAGGAGTTCAAGACCAGCCTGGGCAACATAGCGAGACCCCATCTCTACAAAAATTAAAAAAAAAAAAAAAAAAAAAAAAAAAGCCTGGCGCAGTCATGCACACCTGTAGTCCCAGCTACTCAGGAGGCTGAGGCGGGAGGATCACTCGAGCCCAGGAGTTCTAAGCTGCAGTGAGCTGTGATTGCACCACTGCACTCCAGCCTGGGCGACAGAGGAAGACCCTGTCTGAAAAAAAAAAAAAGTCACTGAAAGAGAGATGTGTATTAGGGAAAGTTATGTTGATAATAAATGAGCAGTTTGCAGTTTGCCATGGGATGATCAGGTTTTTGTGTGTGCATCCTTCTGTTTTACAGATCGCTTGACAATATCTTATTGTCGGAGTAGTGGTCCTGGGGGGCAGAACGTTAACAAAGGTACAGGGCACTGTGTTGCTTTTTTTGGCTTTAAAACTTAGCTGGGAGATGGGCCTGAGGAGCTGTGTTTATGTTCATATAGAATAAAGGGATTTTTCAGCAGAAGCTTAAATACTGCCAGCTTATAATAATCCTCTTTATTCTTTTCAATGTGGTCTGATTCTTAGATGCTTAGCTGTGGGTTGCTAGGACTAGGATTGGCTATGAGTCTAAACAAAGAGAAATCACAGTGTGAGTTGGCAGCAAGCTCCAAGAATAGGTTTCCTTCATTCTGATGGAATTTATTCCGCCCATTCTTTTCAGCACCCAGTATAACTGTAAGAGAAGCACTGGACACTTAGTTACTGGAAGTCTATTTCTGTCCAACAGTGCCTCAGTATCTTTGCAGGCTTGTTCCATGGTCAACTTTGACATAGGCTAGAAGGTACATGGTTGGGTGTCTGGCCTCTCTTTGTTTCAGGGTGGTCACTGGTCACCTGGGTGCTGAGACTTCCTGAGAGTCCAAGTGACAAGTGCTGCCTTCTCTCCTTCATCCACAGTAAATTCCAAGGCTGAAGTCAGGTTCCATTTGGCAACCGCTGACTGGATCGCAGAGCCCGTGCGGCAGAGGATCGCCATCTTGGTAACCACCACCATCCCTTGCTTTCCCTGGAAATCTCTCAGTGACTTTTAGACCTTTACTCTGTAGGACTCCGGTTTTTCCTTTGTTCTCTGCAGCATAAAAATAAGATCAACCGGTCAGGAGAGTTGATACTCACCTCTGAAAACAGCCGTTACCAGTTCCGGAATCTGGCAGATTGCCTACAGAAAATTCGAGACCTGATTGCTGAGGCCAGCCAGACACCCAAAGAGCCATCCAAAGAAGATGCTAAACTTCAGAGAATCAGGTACCAGAAAATGCCCTAAGCTGCCGTGGGTGAGAGTCTGCACAGGTAAGGAAGGAGGCGGGTAAAGTCCAAGACCTGCCAGTAGACAGGTGAGACACCCCAGGAGGAGGAGATGACCCTGACCTGGGGTGGGGGTTGTGAGCTGGCACCTGCTGGTGGCTGCTCTGCTTACCGCACAGCTCCCAGCGCCTCTCACCACTTTGAAAAGCACTGATTGGGCATCTGGGCTAATTGCAGCCTTTTTGTTTTCAGGGTAGAAAACATGAATCGGGAAAGGCTGAGACAGAAGAGAATTCATTCTACCACAAAGACAAGCAGGAGGGTAGATATGGACTGAAATTACCCACAGCTGGCAAAGACCACGCTGCAGGGCGTTGGGGCAGCTGCAGCTGAGATGCCTTTAACGACATGAGATTTCTTTGTTTTTGCTGCTACTGCTCGTCTATAACATTGGAGCTATCACAAGAATGTTCATTTGGAATGAGAGTTGCAGGCACTAGTTGCAAAGGTCTTTATAGGCAATTACCATGTTATCAAACCTTAACTATCCATCTGCTACATTAGTTACAATAAAATTCTAGACTCTCAGGCTTCCCTTCTCGTTCAGAATGCTTCAGAACAGAATTCCTACCTTTCCTCTCACTTGCAATGTCTCACAGTTATTGACCCAGCACTGAGTGTATATCACAGCTCGGGGGGAAACAGGAAAGAGTTCTGGTGTCACACAGCCAGGAATGAGGGGAGGAGGACATGCCATTTGAAGGGAACGATATGAATACGGGAGACAGAGAAGAGGCTGAAGGAGCAGGGCCCAAGGAAGCCAGTAGCACTGCAGGGCGGAGTTGTGCAGGGGATTGTGGGAGGGAAGCCTAGAGAGACAGGCTTGATGCAGAGAGCCTCAGATTCAAGTTGAGGAGTTTGGATTTTAAGAAACATGGGTAACAAAGCCACTGAGGGTCTTGAGCGGGAAGGAGCATTGTGTGTCAGGTGCTGTACTGGGCAGTGGGTTTTTAGAGGCAGGAAGAGTAAGTTGGAAGCGGAAGGAGGTTTTTGCCATCCCTGGGCCTGGGAAGAGCATCCAGGCTGGCACGTCAGCAGCAGGGTGCTGTGGCATGGGTCAACTCCTTACACTGTTCTCTATTCTTTTGATCTAGCTCTCTCATTTGACAAATACCACATTGTGATGCTCTAAATTCAAGAGGACCGTAGCAGCATATACGCTTTATGTGAGCAGGGACCTTATCATTCACTTGAGTCTAAACAAGGGGAAGAAGTAATTTATAAATGACTTTCACAAAATACAAAAGATATGTAAGTTGTGGTCCCTGTCCTCAAGGGACTCAGCCTAGGAGGAGGAGGCTGAGGCTCATATGCAGGAAGTGCAACATTCATGAGTTTGTTCAGTCATTCAGCAAACACTGGGGGAGGTGGTGAGGAGTCAGCAGTGAACAGAACCAAGTCCTTTCTTCCAGAGAACGGACATTCAATCAGGCAATGATAAAAGCCGAGAAGCAAAATGGATTACAATAACACGACTGACAGCATGGTAAATGACGTAAGACAAGTCTCAACAGGTTGCAGGAGGCACAGGAGCGACCAGTTTCAGCTGGAGGGTCAGAGGTGTATGTGAAGTGCTTGAGATGGGCCGGAAGGAGGGGAGGAGCTGGCCAGGGGAGCAGGGTAAGAGCACCTCACCCGGAGGCTCCAGTGGTGGCCAAGGGCAAGGCTAGGAAATTGTGGGCAACTCCAAGGCTGCTGCAGCTGGGACAGGGGCCTCTCGGGATTGGGAGGATGGGCTCTGATGCCAGACTGCCCAGGCTCAACTCCGCCCATCTGCCACCCCCAGCTGCGGGACCTCAGGCAAACTACTTAACCTCTCTGAACCTTGGTTTCCCCATTATCTAGGGATGATGTTATTAGTGCCTACTTCATAGGGTTATTGTGGGATTTAACTGAATAAATAAGTGGTGAATGGCACTGAGCAAGTACTCTGGGCATGTTGGCCATGACTTACAGCCCAGTTTGACTGGAACCCAGGGGACAAGGAGCTGTGAAGGATGGGTCTGCCACGTTAAGTGGGACCCAGATCTAGAAAGGACTTCCATGTGACAGCCCAGGTATTACTTTCCCCTACAGAGGCTGTCAGGGGAAGACTAATCTGCCATGATAGGATGAGAAGTAGGTGTGGTTGTCAACTGACACAGGTGAGCAGTCAGGTACCAGTCCTGGAACTACAGCAGTGGCAACAGGGATGGGGAGGAAATACCAGATGCTGGAGGATTATGGGGACAAAATTGGCCTGGGTGGCCTGAGAGCGGGGGTGTGACATAGGGTGATTCTATGCGTTGACACAGGAAAATCACGAAGCGGAGTGTGGCTTTGCCTCTGAGAAGGAGTGCCCGGTGGCGATGCTCAGGGAAGGGTACAGAGCCCTGGAGCTGGGAGGGAGGTGGGAACTGGGAGATCCAGGGAGACAAGTGGACTCCTGGGAGCGGATATGAGCAGTTGAGGAGTGAGGCTAGGCAGGGCTGGGGGTTGTTGGTTAGATGGGAGCGGAAGGAAAGCAGAGAAGGCACCCCTGCGGTTGACCCTGGAGCAGAGTGCTGGGCCCAAGAGGCCCTCTGAAGACACTGGTGGCATGTGAAGGGACCTGGAGGGGAAGGAGAGGTAAGGAGAAACAAAAAAGGCTGGGGACAGAGAGCAGAGCCCATCCTTTAAAAAAGGCTAGGGCAAAAGAATGAATACAGGTGACCCTCAAAGACACAATGGTGAGTTAAAGATGCCACTTGTATGAAGTTGGAAACCAGGCAAAACTACTTTGTGGTGATGAGTCAGGAAAGTATTTACATGGGGGAGATGGTTACTGACCAGCAGGAGGCACAGCGCACCTTCCTGGGTGCTGGAAAGGTTCTGTGTCTCGATCTCAGTGGCTGTTACATGAGTACATACACATGTAAAGACCGCTCGGGCTGCAACCTTAAGATCTGTACCCTTTACTGCATGCATGTTACACACAACAGACAATTTTTTTTTTTTGAGACAGTTTTTTTTTTGCCCAGGCTAGAGTGCAGAGGCATCATCAAGCTCACTGCAGCCTCCAACTCCTGGGCTCAAGCCATCCTCCTGCCTCAGCCTCCCCAGTAGCTGGGACTACAGGTGTGAGCCACCACACCCGGCTAATTAAAAAAAAAATTTTTTTTTTTTAGCGAAGGGGTCTGGCTATGTTGCTCAGGCTGGTCTATAACTCTTGGCCTCAAGTGATCCTCCCCCGTCGGCCTCCCAAAGTGCTGGAATTATGCCGGCCCAGAAAGACAAATTCATCAACTGAATGGAGGGCATCCTCAAGGCAGTAGATGGGAGCCAGATGGGTTAAATTCTTCCTTCTTGCAGACATTGAGGAAGGAGACAGGTTTTTGCAGACTCTACATTTTGTACAGAGCAACAAAGAATGTCTCCAAGTCCCCTTGCCCTGCGATGCTGGGGACGGATGGGCAGATCTCACAGCAGGCACAGCGGGGGACAAACGCTGCCCTTGGCTGAATTGCTGTCATATGTTTCAGATACGCGTGGACTTTAATAATGGGTTTTAAATGTAACATTTTTAAATGTTTAAAATGTGTTTATTCTTTGTTTGTTTAACAGTTTTAAAGGAGAGAAATATTAGGGTGAAATATCTATTTGGCTAGCCATTCTTTTCTATATATTCTATACCTGTGCTATAATATATATTGTTACGACTGGAAGGATGTGTCCCTCCCGGTTGTACACCCTCAGGACGGGGCAGATATTCAGTGTTTACGTTTCAGTGTTCATACGAATACTTGTCTGTTCTCCTTCACTTTCCACACTACATTTTCCTAAAATTCTCGGATTTTCTATCAGGTCTCTAGAGGCGGACAAAACGGCTCAGGGCAGCAAGAAGAAAATGCCTCCAAACCTCAGTCTGCACAGCCCCTGGTCCGGGGTGCAGCAGCCTCAGAGCGGCCCCGCGGCCTCCACGGTGCGTGCCGGCGCGGGGGGCCGGGCTGGTTCCAGCCGCGGGGTCTGCCCAGCCGCCCACCGGCCCGAGACCGTCCCGAGGAAACCCGGGACAGGTCGCCTATTAGGGGAGAAGAGGCGGCAGCCACGTGCCGCAGGCCCCAGTGGCCTAATGGATAAGGCACTGGCCTCCTAAGCCAGGGATTGTGGGTTCGAGTCCCACCTGGGGTAAGGGGGTGTGTTTTTGGGTTTTTTTTTCTCCCCCCTGCCAGACTGGAAGCGACCCTGCTCCCTGGTGCAGCTCGCGTGCGCGGGCTTGAGCAGGGTCGGCCCCGTCTACCCCGAAGACCCGGAGCGCCGGGCGAAGCACCTGAAGCCGCCACCCGCGCGTCTCGCCGAGTCAGGTGAATGAGCAGCTTCCGCCATCAACGTCGAGGATGGGGGCAGGACTTCTCCGAGGGTCAAGGCGCAGGGGGTTCCCAAGACACCGCAGCGGCGGCTGACGCGGCATCCCGGGTAACCAAGGATAAAGGGCGTGCGCACACCCGGACTGTATAGGGCCCCGCAAGACGAGGCGGGTGAGGGGCCGCAGCCAGGAACAAGCGGGCGGAAGGCGGGGCACCGAGGCCGCGAGTTCCCGGTGGCAAAAGCTCACAAGCTACCCCATCGCCACCCCAGGTGGGACTCGAACCCACAATCCCTGGCTTAGGAGGCCAGTGCCTTATCCATTAGGCCACTGGGGCGCGGCAAGACGTACGGTCCACGTGGTCCGTGATAGCGTCCAGCAGCACGCGCCCAACACCGCCCCGCCGCCCCCGAGGCCCCGGGAAGAGCCACCGGCCCCCGCGTCCTCCCCGGGCTACGCGATGAGCAAGAGCTCCAGGCGGCGAGCTTGGGCAGTGACGCGCTGGGGCCGGGGCGCCGGTCGCGTCGTACACGGAGAGGAGGGGCCTCCCCGGCAGGCGAGCGCCGGGCGGCGGAGGAGCGGGGAAGGAGACGAAGGGAGAACCCGCAAACAGCCGGGGCGGCGGACTGGTGCGCCCCGCCAAGGGGACTCACTCAAAAGGAGTCCGACCACGAAGGGACTCGAACCCTCAATCTTCTGATCCGAAGTCGGACGCCTTATCCGTTAGGCCACGCGGTCCCGACGCCCGGCGGGCCGCAAAGCCTGGTCCAGGTGCTGCAGCTCCGCCATGGTGGTGCGGGCGGTTCGGGCCGGAGCGGACGGAGCGCGCTTCGTCACAGATTGCGTCACAGGCGCGGCGGAGGCTGACTCGGTACGGTCCACGGCACCGCGTCACCGCTGATTACCAAGTGGGTCTCCCAGAGAAAGCGTTGTGCGAGGAGACCGCGTGGCCTAATGGATAAGGCGTCTGACTTCGGATCAGAAGATTGAGGGTTCGAGTCCCTTCGTGGTCGAGACGTTTTAATCTCGGCAACCTCGATCTCTACCTCTTCCTTAATTTTAACCCTCCCCGGACGGCTCCTCCTGGGGCCCAGAGCTAGGAAGCTGCTTCTGTCCAATCGGGTTTTGGACCTGGACGCTCGTGTGATGTCACTACACAGCCCATGGCGTCACAGTTTAAGAGGCATGTGAGCAGGCGGCGTTTACATGAAGCCCCAGTGGCCTAATGGATAAGGCACTGGCCTCCTAAGCCAGGGATTGTGGGTTCGAGTCCCATCTGGGGTGAAATGGGATAGATTTGAAAAACAAGCCTGAGCTTTTTAAGACACGTTGTAACTTTTTAAAAGCCATCCATAAAGCAAACAATAAAAACCACCTCGCACATTTTTTTAATAACATTTAGCTACATTTTCTGCATGTCTTGGTTGTAATTAATTTTCCTTTTCTTCTTGATGAAGCCCGACTACACTTTGATTTGGGTTTCTTGGGGTTTTTTTTGTTTTTTGCCAACTACGCTTTGAAAGGTAAACCAATATGAGGGCAAAATGGGACCCCATTTCTCACTGCCTCTCTGAGCTGACACCCAAAACGAGTTCAGCATCCAAGCAGTCACCCCGTGAAAGTCCTCTGCCAGCTACAAACCCACAAGCAAACGAAACCGAAAAGCGTGTTACGTGTGAATCGGTCTCTATGAAGTTCACCTGCAGGCAAAACGCCAGCCCCTCGCCCCAAGGAGGGGTGTGGGAGCTGCCCAACTGCGGCCTCAGGCCCGCTGGTGGACTCTGTCCACGTTGAAAAGGCAGCCACCTGCGCACTGCCCTGAGCTGGGCAGGGAGGGGTGCAAGGAAACACGTGTGTGCGAGCGTTTTGGGGCATTGGGCTAATAAACGCCAGTCTCTTGTATCAGTCGGCGTGTGGCAGGGAGAAGATGGCACAATCCTGCGTAATCCGCGGAGCGCATAAAACACCTGTTCAGAAAGGGCAGGTGTAAGGAAACGTGAGGCCTGCGGGACGCGCCTGAGTAGGGAGCCAGCACCATCGCCAGGCCTGAAGGGGCAGGGAAGGCAGATCCTGGAACCTGGGATTGTGGAGGGAGCTATGGCTTTAGGTCAAAAGATGCAGAGAGCCCACAGCGACCTTGATATCCCAGGAGGGAGCAGGGGGAATAAATACGCGCTTCAACTTCCTCCGTCCCTCCCTTCTCCTGCAGCTGCTCTCCTGCTGCGGCTCCCCATTAACCAAACTAACCAAAAGTAGCCCGAAGCCAGAGGGGAGGGAGCCTGTTGCCTCCTAAACACGTCGGGGGAGGGTGGAGAGCAGGTCTGCAGGGTCAAACGGAAGCCACCTGGCATTCAGTTCCCAAGAAAACTTCCATACACTCTTAGCCCTCCAACAACCCTGAGCGGTAGGTGCGGGGAGGGCGAGAGGGAGGGAAAAGGGGGTAGAAAGGAGGCAAAATGGATCTCTGCTGTTACAAGCCAGAACAGCGTTACCCTGGGGTGGGGGCAGCTTCAGAAGCGGGGTGTTCCCCTTGTGAAAAATCAGAAAGATGAACACTTAGGATGTTCTCACTTTCCTGTGCATGGGTTTTTTGGGGTTTTTTTAAAGTGTACTATTCTGGCCAAAGATTTTTTTTTTTTTTTAACTTGAAGACCTTAGCTGCTGGGGAGATATGGGTGGCTTTTGCAGGTTGAATACTTCACATCATGTGCAACATTTTGGGTTTTCTATATTTACTTGGGGAAAGGATAATGTTTCATCAGATTCTTGGAAGTCCTTGACTCAAAAAAGCTTAAAAACACTTTTAAAAAAAAAAAAAAGTCCTTGTATTATACTTTTGTAAAAGTAACAACAAAGCAAACCAACCAGAACAGACTTTTCCTCTCCCTTCCACAGGGCCATCCAAAATCCTTCCCCTTCTCTCCACCCTAAACCAGTCACCAAGTTTGAAGAATGCTACTTTTAAGTTAGCTCTGCTTCCAAGCCCTGCCACGTGGGCAGCATCATGTCCCTAGTCTGGACCACACACCACCCTCCAGGCCCTACCTCACTGGGACTTACACTACAGTTAAGAGAGGACAGTAAACAAGTAAACTAGTAAACAAGATGATTTCAAAAGAAACTTGAGTAGCCAGAGAAGGGACATTTGGTCCAGCCCTAAATTATGGGAAGGAACCAACCACATAAAAAGACTGTATGAAAAGAAAAGGCTTCTGGGCAGAAAACAGCAAAAATATCACTGACAATCCTGTCACCCTCAGAAGACTTCTTCAGAGGCTGAAACACTACCCACCTCATACTGTTTAGTTTACTGTTGCTTACTACAGGAAATCTTCCAAAGGGCTCCCTCAAATGTTGGGGATGCCCCCGCTTGTGTTACAATACTTTCACAGGACTCATATTGGTGCTTTCCTTGGACAGCATGAATCTAACCGTGCTCCAAAAGTAAACTGAATGGATTTTTGTCAAAGTCTCCATGCTTCATTGGGCTGTTGTCTGAATCCCTAGGTCTTCAGTTGATTGACTGAGTGCCAGTTCAGTGATTCAGCAGGCAGGGGGTGAGGGGTTAATCATTTTTCTGTTTTGTACACTAAAGGTCTTCTGACACAGCTACCACTGAACATCTCCAACCACTCCAACTGTTATAACCCAAGCAGCTCTAGGTGTAATAGATGCCATCCCTCTGCCACCTTCCACCTTCAACCCAGCCCCTACCCCTAACCACACCCAGACTCTCCTCTGCTTATATTAAGACTGTATCACTTTCTCAAAAGCTGTCAGCCATTGTTCTTGTCCGATAAAGTCCATCTGCAGTATATGGCAGAAATGTCACAAAGTTTTTGGCCTGTACATGCTACCCTTTCCTATGTAGGCTTTTCCTACAGGATTTAAGCCATATCAAGTCAGATGTCTTAAATTACTTTCTATCATCTAGCAGTTAGGAACTAAAGAAAAAATATTACTTTCTATCTAGGAACTTCCCAGCTTATAAAACTAAAGTCCCAAGACAGTAAACGATTAGTCTAAAATCAGCAATTAGGTGGTAGGCACACCAGTTGCCTTCAAGGGCAACTCTTTCCACCACCTCACCTTAATAATATTTCCTAACATTGCTCACGAGCTCTGCTAACCATAGTAAATAGTTTAGTAGGTACTTCTAAAATTAGCTGATGAAGTTAAAATAAATTTTCTACGTTTAAATACAAAAAACTGGCTGGGTGCAGCGGCTCATGCCTATAATCCCAACACTTTGGGAGGTCGATGTGGGAGGACTGTTTGAGGCCAGGAGTTCAAGACCAGCCTGGGCAATATTGAGACCCAGACTCTACAAAAAATAAAAAAATTAGCAGGGCATTGTGGTGCACACCTGTAGTCCCAGCTAAGGCAGGAGGCTTGCTTGAGCCTCAGAGTTCAAGGCTGCAGTGAGCAATGATCATGTCACGGCACTCCAGCCTGGGAAACAAGAGTGAGACCCTGTCTCAAAAAAACAAAGCTGTTAACAGTTAACTTTGTGACAAAGTTTCCTTTTACACCACTTTTGGGCTCAAAAGCTGAAGCACAGAAAAGTAAATCCCTGCTGTTACACCAGAAATTTGGACCAGCTACTCTTATGACTTATCCATGGACAAGGAAAAGGGAGCCTTCCCTAGGAACCAGTGGTCTGAAAGCAAAGAGGACGTTCAAGGGAAACAGTGGAATCTACCACATCACAGTGAAATACACTGTCACAGGCCCTGCTGTTATTTGTTAAGATTTCAGCAGCCCAGGGGCCTCAGTAATTGGCTCCTACATATCCTGCCAGATAACTGGCCCAACACACACCTTTAGGCTCATCTTTCCATTGTAACAAAAAGCCCACTTTCAGTAAGGCCACCTCAGAGGAGAGGTTTATCTCAACCACAGAGAAGACACACCCAGAACTATATAATTATTTTTATTTTTAATGTCCAGAGCGTGTAATATAAGGGCCAGAACTTCCTCCCAGACTCAATTTTATAAATTCTCGATTGGCTGGTGAGGCCAATAGGGATACTTCTCCTTGTCTAACTTGGTTTCCGGGAAGGCTTCATTCAAGTCCTCAATGGTCATCTGATCAAATGGAATTATATTCCTCATCTTCTCCAGCTGCAAAGAGGGGAGATGTGTTTGGTTAAGGTAAATAGGGCCACAGAGATGCAAAACAAGAATCCAGGGCAGGCTATAGCCAGGTGAAAGGTATGGCCGGGAAACAGATAAACTATTACAGGCAACAGCTGTGGTTCATCCTCACCTGTTTCTCATATTCCTCAATCCTGGCCTTGGAGAGAGACACAAACTCAGCACAAGTTTTCACCTTTAAGAGAAAGGAGAATTTTGGTTCTGAAGGCAAGCTGTATTCTTCCCCCAGGCTCCCAAGGCAGGAGTCTTAGAGCCCACTCTGGCTCTCGTGCCGCCCTACAGAGAGTATGTGCTTGCCCCGGCCACTACGGAGCGCTCACTCTGGGAGGCAATCCACAGCTATCCCCACCACCACAGAGAAGCCCACACAGGAAAACCAGCTTGGGATGTCAGGACCAGGTTTCTTCAGCAAGTTTCTCATCCAGAGGACCTACAAAATGCCTGTGTTTCATAGGCGCTGGTCACTGAATGGTCAGGACAAGCCACATGACCACCTAGCCAGACTTCTCTTTGGTGGAGCCATCTGGGTTCTGATGTGTCTTTCAGTGCTTTAAAGTGAACAGTTAGGTATCTGAATACTACTTGGATAATTTTTCTACCTGATTCCAACTCCTTAATTATTTTCAACAGCTTTAAGGTATAATTGAAATATTATAAAATGCACATATTTAAAGAGCACCATTTGATAAGTTTTGACACACGTATGCACCTGTGAAACCATCACCACTCAAA
Source organism: Daubentonia madagascariensis (assembly GCA_023783475.1). NCBI lineage: Eukaryota > Metazoa > Chordata > Mammalia > Primates > Daubentoniidae > Daubentonia > Daubentonia madagascariensis. The sequence continues at coordinate 6,584,098 of JAKFHU010000487.1, read as the reverse complement.
ATAGTGAATATATTTATCACCTCCCTCCCAACTATCCCCAGGCAACCACTGATGTGCCTTCTGTCACTATAGATTAGTTGCATTTTCTAGAATTTTATAAAAATGGAATCATATGGTATGTACTTTTTTTTCTTGCTGGCTTCTTTCACTCAGCATAATTATTTTGAAACTCATCCATGTTATTGCACTTATTAACAATTCATTCTTTTTATTTGTTGTCAACTCCTTAATTCTCAATTTAACTCACTCTACCTTAACCTAGCTACTAAGACATACAGAGCTGTCAGTATTAAGAGAATTTTAGAATAAATAAGAACCTCAACTACTTACATCTTCTTTTTCTTCAGCATCCACTTGGGCAGTGTATTTATCCTCTGGTACAGGAACCTTCAGGGCATTAAACTACAAACACAGGGACAGTGAGTTCTCACCAATATACCCAGGAGCCCAAACCATCACCACACTGCTAATCTTTATAGATCATACTAAAACACATTCTTTGTCCCAAGAGGAAGCCAGTATGCACTTCAAATGTTGTAGTCCAAAGAATTAGACTGGAAACAGGAGCTCAAGGGTCTTCTCAGCCCTGTCACTAACTCATTGAGGTCCTTGGACAATTCTCTATTATAGGACAGTTGGACTCTACGACCAGGAAAATGGCCTCTTGGCACCTAAAACTCTAAAGAAATTCTGATTTCTCTTTTACATGACAACCCTAGAAGGCTGACTGGTGGAAGTAATGTTTGCATAATGGACATGAAAATAGTCTCCTTAGAAGACTGCTTAGCATTCTGGCCCCAGCACTTAACACTGTGATGGGCATTGAGTAGGTCCTCAATAAGCATCTTCAAGTGAATAAGCAAATATCTTTGGATATTGAGACTTAACATGTAAATATCAAAGGAGGATAGGTGGATAAAAAATTACAGCTATAAGAAGCAGTAAAAAAAGAGCAGAGAAAGAAAAACAGGAAAAGAATAGAAAGTTATGATCTAGAACAGGTGAGGCTAAAAGAACTAGAGAGTTGCAAAGGTTATCGACAGCCCTGGCAGTAAAAAAAACTGAAGCAGGGGCAGACTGAATCCTTGCCTATTTATGCGCTTGGCCACACCCTCTTTCCTAAGCTTCACTTAGGGACTGGCTGTCAGCGTAATGTAATTACACTTCGCCCCGACCCACAGCCACAACTACCTTAGTGCTTAGGGGTTTGAAGCTCACCTTCTTCCTAAGTCTCCACTCCTTGGCACATGGCCTTGTAGTAAGCCAGCGTTTACATGTGGATTCTCAGTCGAACGCCAACCCACATGGAAAAGCAACAAGTTAGGTTTGTCCTGACAGAATTACACTCTCACAGTTATTCCCATTCCTATGACTGGCTGTAGTTATCATACTTTTCTCTTGTAGGGTCACCATGAAAATGCAAAAAAATACTTTTGTTTGGAAAATGCATTCTTTATACATTGTCAGAAGAGCATGAGGAATTCCTATGTAATTCCACAACACTGTTTTGCTTCTAGATCATGTGGCAAGTATGGGCTCCTCCAGAATACCGACACGAGTGTAGGATCTCATTCCAAGATTTCAGGGAATTAGCAATAGCCTTTTGGTTTCGGGGTATGATCTCTCCAAAAGCTACCCAGTCAATGGCTTTTAGAGCAAGTTTTCGCCCAGCCATCTTGGGATCCTGGAAAATAAAGTAGGTCAGATCAAAACAGGGATCTTGGAGAGAATCCTCTAAAGAAGAAGATCTTAGAAACAAGCAAGTCTTTAAGAAATAGATCAGCATACGTTGAGCACTTGGTGAGTATATTTATCAACTAGAGGAACTAAGATTACTAAATCAGAAAAGGAGGACAGTTTAGCTTTTCAAATTCAAGGTGTGCAATCTGGCACAAAAATATATTATTTCCCACTAGACTGTCTTCCTAATCCCAGCACTTTCAGAGGTCGACGCAGGAGGATCCCTTGAGCCCAGGAGTCTGAGACCAGCCTGGGCAAAATAGCAAGACCCCATCCCTACAAAAAATTTTTAAAAATTAGCTGGGTGTGGTGGCATGTGCCTGTAGTCCTAGCTACTTGGGAGGGTGAGGCAGGAGAATTGCTTGAGTCTAGGAGTTGGAGGTTACAGTGAGCTCTGATTGTGCCACTGCACTCCAGCCCGGGAAACTGAGTAAGACCCTGTCTCTTAATAAAAAAAATTAAAAAACAGATTGTCTTTCCTCTATCCGCCAACTCCTCCTCGTCCTTAAAAGCCCAACTCTCTACTTTTTGCTCTCCACGTTCCTTTGGAAATGTTGCTAAAATAACACTCATTCATTGCATAAAAGTTAACAATTTAAATACATTTCCACCTAGATTGTGTTTTATTCACTGATTCTCCAGTACACAGAATCTGACACACACCTAAGTTTTAACAAGGCTTAAATAGAGCAGACTCTGGGCTAGAATTTCCTCATCTGTAAAATGGGGATAACATCAGCCCTGCTTAACTCAGAGGGTTGTTAAAAGCATCAAATGAAATTGTGCACATCAACTTGCTCTACAGTTTTATACAAACTTAAGGGGCTCTCTACCCCCTTCCTACTAGATTGGTAACACACCTGCACCTTTTATTCATGTCGGATTACCCCCACAGCGCTAGTACATGTCCTGCATTTTAAGAGGTATCCAATACATATGTGAGTGTGAGAGATGATGGAAAGTGGTTACAGCCATATTTTTTTAAACCAAGACAAAATATGGGGAAATAGTCAACTTAAAAAGTTCAGGGTCAGATATTAGAAAACTGTAAAGCCAGGGAGGGGGTGGCGGGAGCGGGGTGGGCGACGGGGGCGGCCCGGGCCGCGGGCCCCCCAGCCCACGCCCAGCTGGCCCCATGCCCCGCGGGCACGGCCGCCCGTCTGCCGCCGTCACGCAGCCGCTGGATCCGGGTCCCGGACCGCCCGAGCGGGCAGGGGGCGGCGGCGCGGCCCGCTGGGTCCGGCTGAACGTGGGCGGCACCTACTTCGTGACCACCAGACAGACCCTAGGCCGGGAGCCCAAGTCTTTCCTCTGCCGCCTCTGCTGCCAGGAGGACCCGGAGCTGGACTCAGACAAGGTGTGCCCCGCCCTCGGGCGCGCCCCCGGGCCTTCGGACCCCTCGTTCCTCCTAGACTCGTCCGCAGAGTCCTGGCACACGCTCCTCACTGGGAGTCCCCTCAGGCCGCGACCCCATCCTCCCCGTGGCCTCCCGCGCTAGCCCCGGGGGCCTCAGAAGGAGCCCCCCCTGCCTTCACCCCCATCCTCCGGCACGCCCTGGCTTTCTCTCTGACCCCGCCCTTCGTTCTCAGCGACTCCTTTCCCACACAGTGCCCACCCGCACCCGCGAGAACCCAATGCACACTCCCACTGATGTTGGCCTTGAGCTCAGGAGCATTGCCAACTAAACAGAGGTTTTCTTAGAATTAGGAGTGCAGTCCAGGGGCAATGGAGAAGTCAGAGTGTCTATCTCATGCAAAGATTTAAATCACGCAGCTTTGGCATTTTCTTTCTTCCTTTCTTAAATAACAAATATCCCACAGAAGAATGTTGGTAATTGTTGTCCAAGCAAGGATTTTAGAAATTCAAGCCACTATGTTATGACTGTGCATCTGTAACACCCTACCTGAAATGACCTTGAAGTACAAGATACATAAAGATAGCTTTCTTGCCGATAGTTTGTGATAAGCAAATGTATAGCAAAACTTGCCATCACTAGAATTTTTTTACCTGATGGAATGAGTTATTGTCTTAGGGTGCTGACAAAGAGGGTGAAACCCTGCCCTGACTTTGTTTAAAATGCTCCCAAAAGCTCCACAATGATACCCTTGTATTTGGTTGGCAGGATGAGACAGGGGCATATCTGATTGACAGGGACCCCACCTACTTTGGTCCCATCCTAAACTACCTCCGCCATGGGAAACTCATCATTACTAAGGAGTTGGCAGAAGAAGGTAAGAGCACTGTTTACATTTTCAAAATGCAGGTAGAATCTCTAAAGCTGTTTTAAAGATTTGAATTTTGTTTGAGGTTTTCATCGAGCTCATATGCAAGTGTAGTAAAGGTTTATGGAACTGAGCAGGAAGCCTCCAGTTACCTAGTCTGAGGGAGCCTTGTTTAAGGAAGCCACATTGAGCTCTGTGCAGTTCCTTAGTGAGATGGAAGATAAGTAACTCAGCTGCTTAGGAGGTCTTTCCAAACCTCCAGAATTGTCATAATCATTTTTTACATTTGTTTATGTGCTAGCAGTGAATGTCCATAGCCTGAAGAAGCAAAACATCTCTCTGACGTTCAGTTATTGGTGTGTTCAATTTTAGTTTGAACTTGCAGCTGTAAAAAAAATACTAAAGGCTCGGCCTCATTTCTTTTAAGACTTTGGTCTCATGCTTCCCTGTAAATTTCTGCAGCTGACCTAATTCATTCTCCAGTTCACTGTCAGGTGTCTCGTCAGTTACCTCATCTTAGTGGTTTGTAGGGCATTTGGACTGTAAGTGGGTCTAGTCATCTTTCTGCACGGCTTGGCTTGGTCTTATCGAAGGCTTTCAGGTGAAGATTGGGGACCGTCCTTCAATCCATGGCACCCTGGTGTGGCAGCTTGTAATGACTGCACTGGTTAATGAAGTGACTGCAAAACAACTCCGTTTCAGTAAAAAGAGGAATTCTATCTTTTTTTGATGTCCTTTTTTTTTTTTTTTTTTTAATATTTCAAACACATACAAAAGTAGTGGGAATAGTACAAAGAATTCCTTGCACCCACCATCCAGCTGCAACTCCCAACTCATGGGTAATCTTGTTTCTTGAAAAGAGGAATAGTGAGTATCTTTTCTAATGCCTTTAATAAAAAAACTTTTTATTTTGAAATAATTTGAGACTTAGAGAAAAGAACAAGAATAGTACAAAGAACTCCCTTTACCCAGATTCACCAATTTCTAACATTTTTGTCATATTTGCATTGTCATTCATTCTGCCCCTTCTTCCCTTCTCCCCCTCTTATCCTCCTGCCTACCCCCCACCACAGTTTCTATTTCTGAACTATTTGAGAATAGATTGCAGATCTCACCCCTTAATATTTCACTGTATATTTCCCAAGAACAAGGATGTTCTCTTATATAACTACGGACAGTATAGTCAGCAAACTCAGGAAATTTAATATTGATAAATATTTTTATCTACAGCTTATATTCCAGTTTTGTCAATTGTCTTAATAATGGCCTTTATAGCAAATTTTGTTCCTGGTATAGGATCACACATCTCATAGCAGTCATGTATAAGCCCTTTGATTTTTGTTTAGCATCGGAGTCTTTCAATGATTACCTTTTGTATTATTCAAATAGTTAGCATCCTATTAAGTTTGGTCCACATACATTTATATACACATCTCCATCCCCTACCTCTAAGCCTTTTTAGGGCAAACTGGGTAAAAATTTTGAGCTCAGGAGGTGTCCAGAGTGATTAGTTCCAGGTACTAAGTGACATGTGGGAAGGATGTCCTGCGACGGATGGGCAGGTGCCAGGTAGGGAACACCAGAGATGAAATGGAGCGAACAGAGCAGACCCTGCTTTGAGTCACTATGCCGGGAAAGTTCATGGGTGTACCCTAAACAGCAAAGAGATATTTCCTAGGCAGAAGGAGAGAGACTAGATTTGCATTTGAGAAATGCAGTTGTTAGCAAGCATGTGAACTCCAGCCTCTTCTTGGTGTTTTTCTAGTGAACTCACACACCTCTCTGACTACAGTTTGGTCCTTATTCTAGGTGTACTGGAAGAAGCAGAGTTTTACAACATCGCGTCTCTTGTGCGGCTGGTTAAAGAAAGGATACGGGACAATGAGAACAGAACTTCACAAGTAATGTGTTTGGAACTTTTAAGGGGGGGATGTCTGTTCATGTGTCGGGATGTGATTTAAAAAGGATGCCTTTCCCCTTAGAGCCGGAGGTCTGTGTAGAACACTGTCTGTCTGCCGTGCAGAGGGCGCATGTTTAGCCAGAACTGCTCAAAACAAGGAAATAGAAGAGAAATAACACAGAAAACAGAGCAGCCCTGTGTCCCTTTAGAAGAATGGGGGGGACTGTCGCTGCTCACCATATGGCGGGGGAGGAGCCCAGGGTGCTTTAGGTCTAAAACCTATTCTCACTGACAGAGTGTCTGTCTCCCTCTACATAAAGACCAGGCAAGGTCTTGCTTTCAGCAGTTGGTCACCCTTTATTAAGACAAGCCTTTAGCATGTATGTGATCGTGTCACATCTGGCTCCTTCGAGCCACTTGAAACCAGTCTCATGGGGTAGGTTGCAGAAGCTGCTTGTGAATCATGCTTCTGAGAACATAATAGCAAGCTTGTCTTTATTATGATATCTTCATTTTTATGTAACTCAGTAGATACAGTAACAAAGTGAAACAGAATATGCCACCTAGTTGGTGGGAAGGAAAGATGACAGAACATCCTTAGCTTATTTCACGTCACGTCATTCACGTGTGTTTGGCCATAACAGCTCCTATTAGGCCCTTGGAATTCTGTAAGTAATGGAAGGTCCTTGCTCTCAAGAAGCTTGAAGTCTGGCAGGAAAAACATGTGTTTAGGCTGTATTTTAAGAAAGTACAACTATAGAGTTGCAGTAACAGAGGACAGTCATGCTCCCCTGTGACCACCTGTCTTGTAGCGTAATTGCCTCTTACCCCATCAGATACTGGTGGTAGATGCTTTCTTTAGTAGAACCTGTTGCAGCCTAGAATTTTCCTGCCATTCAGAAGAAGGCAATAAGTTTCTTTTAAAAAGTAAAATGTTTCTGATGCTGAATAAAGTGTGGGGTGAAAAGGAAAACGTAATCCCTCATTCTTTCTGTGTTAGACTTCATACATCAAAGTTTTCTGGCTCTAGATGGAATATCTGGATGAGTAAGTGACACTGGTGATTAAAAAACGAACTCTCTTATCCAGTTTATCTTCAGCAGTTTGCAGAGGTGGAAAGAAGGGCTTATTCACTTAGTTATCTTCCAAGTGGCCTCCTTTTTGATGCTCAAAGATGAATTGGTAGTTGGTTTGCAGATTACCATTTGAAATGTGATCTAGTGTCACCAGTCTCTTTGGCATCTTTCACTATGGTAGATATTAAATAGCTTAGACATTTTGGAAATCTAGCCTTATCCTCCATCTTTCACATTCTAAAAAAACTTGATTGCTTAGTATAAATTTTGATGGTACCAAGAATTATATACTTTGAAACCATTCCAACGTGGTACCTGAACATTCTCCCTTCTTTGCCATCAGCTGATTCCTAGAGAGCATTATAAGATTTCTGTTTGATGACAGCAATTAAGTTAATTAATCCTCTAGATTCTGAATGCTTGTAGATTTATACCTGGTTGGAAGCTTTTTTGTTCTGGGAATGTCAAGACCTTTTTGGTGTTAACTGATCTTTCCACCTGTTCTTTTTATTTAGTGAAACTCTGAGAAATGGATTTGATGTTGTTCAAAAACACCCTCTTTTGCACTTGTCTCACATGGCTCTAAGATGAAGTGAGCTGTGTGTGGATTTCCAGACGTGTCACCTCTTTTAGCTTGTCTGCAGTCCCTTGCACATGTAGCTCTGGAGCCAAGCCCAGGAAGTGGACTCCTACCCCGCCTTCATTTTCATGCCTCTTATCTCTCTTAGTGGCTGCCTCCATTCTAACTACTTTGCTGTCTCTAATAATAGTATTTTTTTAGGTGATTAATCTTGGTGCATTTGAGAGCGTCAATAGTTTACTTTGGAAGAGGGGAAAAAAACAGGCAATATAGTGGCATCATGAATACCTGGGACTTGGACAACTGTGGCTCATAGCACAGATACTCTAAATTTTGTAATATAAAACATCTAATTGTTTCCAAAATGTGCAGTTAGAACCAATTGAAATTTTCAGGGGATTTGTCTTATATTTTATATGGAAGGAAATTTTTAAATCTCAGGACCTTGGTTAATGATAGTTATACCTCTTTTAGAAAGAAAAAGCATAGAAGAAAAAATACAGTGTAGCCAGGCAGACCTGGGCTCAAATCCCAGCTCTACCCACAGCTCGGGCAGGATGCTTCACTCTGAACACAGGTGTCCTCACATGTAGAAGGGAGCTAACACCTGCCATCCCGGACCACAGGGAAGACTAGAGGAGACACTTTGTCTCCTCTTTGGGAGGGGTCTTGTCTTTGTGACACTTTGGGCTTGGAGTACTCAGTCATTGGTAGCTCCTTTTGTTTATTCTTTATTACCCAAGTAGTGAGATGTTCTAAAACTAATTTTCCAAATAATTGAAGCCCACTCATGCTTTTGCAAAAGTACAACTAAGTTTTCATCATTTTTAAGGGAACATTTCCTATTTTCTTTTTTTTTTTTTTCATTTCTGTGAGCTCAAGGAGAATATTTCCTATTTTCTTAAAATCATATTGAACATAAGTGACCCCTCTCTCCATGACTGAGCGTCATTGTTATGAACCTCAGTTACTGTCTGTGCTATAACCAATGCTTCCTGCCTTTCAGGGTGGGCAGTGAGTGTGCAGTTGTTGGACCCAACACTGACGGGTCCCAGATTGCTAACACTCTGAGTCTTGATGTGTGCTTCTCCTGGGGAGGAAGTGAAGGGGCTCTAGTGCTGCAGCATTGGGGCTCCCTTTTTTTTTTTTTAAAAGATATGGGGTCTCACTCTGTTGCCCAGGCTAGACTCAAACTCCTGGGCTTAAGTGATCCTCCCACCTCAGCCTCCCGAGTAGCTGGGACTGCCACACTTCTATAACAAGAATGTTACCTTTAACACTGAAACACTTCCAGGTAGCATCAGCAGGGGGTTAAAAATAGCTTGAACATTTGAATATTATGTGATTCCTATTTAATATATTAATTTAATATCTTAACATATTATTCCTATAATCATGTATATCACTCTGGTTAAACCAAAATATGGTATACATTTGCAGCAATAATGTCAGATACAAACAATCTCAGGAAAAAATGTGACTGTCTTGTGCAGAGTAATTTTACTCTGTTTTCTACTTGGGGAAATGGATGGAATCTAAGTTTGTCAGTATAGCTGCTCACATAATTCATCCCCCAAAGGTCAGAATCATTTTACCCACTGATTCATGTTCTAGACCCTTTTTTTGTTTTCCTGGGATGAGTTTTTATTGAAAAACCACAGTATTGTTTGTAAAAGGGGATAGTGGGTGGCTACCAAGACAAAATTTCCAAGCAAACTCCTTTTTATTGTTTATGCATTTGAAGAGCCTCCTTGGGGCAGCTGCAAACTGTGGTGTCCTTGGTGCTGTTCTCACAGTCTGTGCTGGGTTGTTGCAGGGCCCCGTGAAGCACGTGTACAGAGTCCTGCAGTGTCAAGAAGAAGAGCTCACACAGATGGTCTCTACTATGTCTGACGGTTGGAAATTCGAACAGGTATATCTCTTAAAGAGCAGCAATCCTGGTATCTCATCCTAGGGGTCTACAACTCTCCAAACAATCTCCCGCAGTAGCCAGTTAATAATCCTGGGAGAGCAGTAGGGCCAGGTGTGATTCCATTCCAAAACAGGGGAAAAGAGCCACGTGGGGGGCATGAATGGCTCGTTAGCACACGATGAGTTGGGGAGAATCGGGAGGAGTGTCATGTCACCCAGCTTCACATCCAGAGTTTCAACTTGACTGGAGGCAGGGGAGCCAGCAAGCCTGCTTGGTCTTGAAAGACCAAAGACCTTTGGTTTTTCTTCCCTCAGAGGGATTCTAGAATGAGTCCCTAAAGAAGACAGGGATTCAACAAGCCTTCCTTTCCTTCTCCCAGAGTCAGGACTTTATAATTCCGAGTGTCTGTATAATGCATGAAAGGCTTGGTGGACAGGTGTAGTACGAAGGGATCAGGTGCCGTGAGAAGTGTGGCACTGTCCTTTCCCATCCTTCTCTCCACGTCAGTTCTTTTAGCCTTGTGTTTATGGTTGAGGTGGCGAAACTAAGCTACTGAGAGTCACAGTTTTACTGTTTTCTTCCGTTAGATGGCAGAATTGTTCAATTCTATTTTCCTCAAAACACAGGAAGCCTGAGAGTGAATATAATTTTATATGGCGTATGCTTATTTTTATGTAGTCGGGTTTCGGTTTGTTTTGAGGCAGGTTCTTGCTCTGTCACCCGGGCTAGAGTGCAGTGGCGTCATCATAGCTCACTGCAACCTCAAACTCCTAGGCTCAAGTGATCCTCCTGCCTCAGCCTCCTGAGTAGGTGGGACTATAAGCGCACATGACCAAGCCTGGCTAATTTTCTTATTTTTTGTCTCTCTGTGTTGCTCAGGGTGGTCTCGAACAGGCAATCCTCCCACTTTGGCCTCCAAAAGTGTTAGGATTACAGTGTGAGCCACCAAGCTTGGCCATATGTAGAGTTTAGGAGGTCAACTGACCTGTCACCATCAGCTTACCTTCTAAAATAAAAGTTACAGTGTATGTTAACAGCATTATGTTACAGATCAAATGCAAATGTGTCTCTGTCTTCAGAGCCAATATTGATTATTCCTCACACTTGTCTTCCACTGTGTATGTCAGCCTAGTTCTTATTCAGGTGTGGGTTGCAAAGTGTTGCCAAGAGTTTATTGTCCTCCATTCCAGAAGTATTTTTCCTGATACAAAGTCTTCAGCAAAGGATATTTACTTTTTTGAAAGAATTTTTTTGCAGAACCAATGAATAATTTCTTATGTTACTTTTCTCATCTTATTACTGTTGTGTGGGAGGACAAAGTGTGCTCTCAATGCCTCTATTATATGCATGAGGAAGTCAAGCACAGGGAGGTGCCCCCAGCCCAGTCCTACAGCAAATCAGTTGTGGTCTCCCCCGAGGCCTGTGCACTTTGCCAGGATGACCTCAGCCTTCTGCTCAGCTCCTCCCTCCGCATGTCTTTCCTATTTGGAATTAAAGACTGAATTCAGTTCTCCAGAAGGGTTGAAAGTGCCAGCAGCACATGGCTTTCAGTGATTTGCTTGGTGCTCTCCAGGTCCTTCTGAGGACCAATCTCCTGTCTAGGACTTCTGCTTAAAAATGAGCCAGCTCTGTGTTTTGGCTGAAGCAAGTGTCCATTTCCGTTCACAGAACATTCCGTTTCACCTCAGTGTTTGATCGAGGGAGAGTGGTCATGTTAATCCTCCCCTGCCTTTGGGATGACTTCAAGGGCGTGGGGGGTGGTGGAACTCAAACTTTTCTTCTTGGGGAAGCCTCCTTGGTGATGTCCTGAAGAATAACAGACCCAGTTACTCCCCAGGGCCTTGATAGTTGCAGAGAATTCTTTATCCTTTGAGAAGTAAAACAACAAAGTTCAGTGAGGAGGAGGGTGTGATTTGTGTAGCACTTTGGCATTTGATGATCACTATTCGAATGTTCACCACAGTCTTGTTTCATCAGCTGATCAGCATTGGATCTTCCTATAACTATGGAAATGAGGATCAGGCAGAGTTCCTCTGTGTCGTCTCCCGAGAACTAAATAATTCCACCAATGGCATTGTCATAGAGCCGAGTGAAAAGGCAAAGGTGAGAAGTCACTTCAGCAGAATTTCTCTCTGACTTGTTTGCTCCCAGTCCCCTGCGGGCTTTGCCTGAGCGGTTGCTTCTGATTTCTTCCCTCCTCTTCTATAGCCAGCTCTGCATCTCCCCTTCATTCTGTTATTTTGACTGTTGTCATTTAAATCAGGGTCTGTGGAGACTTAACAGGGGGTTTTAGTTAGGAATTGTGAACCTGCAAAGGGTAGACTTTCTCCAGCCTCTGCCAAATCAGTGCAGAAGAAAAGCTCACCACTAATACTACAAGATGAGAATTCTGAACTCAAAATTGGAAAGTATTTTGCATTTATTCTTTGAAACTGTTGTTCTTTTTTCACTGCCTCAGGAGAAAAGGTATTTTCTTGCTTTTGTGACTTTTCCCCCTTAAGTTCCTAGAAAATTGTTTTATGCTGTTTTCTTCTTTTTCCTCCACACTCACACACCTCTAAACCACCAGGACATGGTATGCTCGAACCAGGTCCTTCAGCACAGGAAAATTTTCGTCCAACAGCACATAAACTTTAGGCCCAACTATGTTCAGCAAGAGCGTGTTTTACAACTTGAGGGCTTGGGGTGAGGTTGAGGCTCCACTGCCACCTTGCTTCCTAGGATAACAGAATCACTGGGGCTGCTCACCGGGGTCCAATGCAGAACAGCTGTGGGTCTCTTCCTTTTCCCGTGGCAGTCTGCTTACCAGCCTCAGCCTTCTCCCCCGTCTCCCACTTTCAGATTCTTCAGGAGAGAGGATCACGGATGTAAACTAAGAATCTGAAATGCCAAGAGAGCAATCCCGCAGAGCACCTCTGTGAAGTTCAGTCTCGCTCCTGTACAGTAACCAAGCTATTGCAAAGCAGAGCTGAGCCCGGCCCCCGAGTGGAGAAGTGTTCTGGTCAAAACCAAAGGAATCCCACCCCTACCCACAGGACTCTGAAGACAGATGCAACTTCTGGCTGCAGAATACTTTTTCAGAAACTTTCTTTTGTTTCTTTAGCCAGTATTGTAACAGATCTTTGCAATAGCAGCTGGACTGGCTTCCCAGTTGGAGCCTTTTGGGGATCTGGGAGAAGGGGGAGGACGGCCTAGCTCCTTGGAATGGCCTGTACTTCAAGGAAGCTGGAGCAAAGGAAGGATTGTCCCTGACCTGTGCCATGGTTTCACCCTAGTGTGCCACATTGGGCCTTAGCAGCTGCTTTGGAACACTTGTCTTTTCTTCCTTCTATGCACCCTCAAAGTCATGCAGCAGATGCAGAGGGTTCTAGCTGCAGCTTGTGGAATTAAGGTTTTGGATAAAGGATAGAGTTGCCAGAGTAGCCCATATTCCTGTGAACAGAGCCCCTGTGAGGAGAGGGAGGATGAGGCGTCTTTCCTTGTGGTTGGAGTTTGGATTCAGAACGCCAAGCTGCCACATGGAGCCTTGCCTCAGTTGTCTCCAGCAGCCGGGCCCCTCTGGCGAGCTTGCTTTCTCCCCAAGAGGAGGTTTGAGACAGAGGCGGCATCCTGCACTGAGAGAGACAGACAGACGGGAGCATGAGGCAGTTGGTATAACTGCATCTGCAGCCTTTCCTCACCCCACGTTGACCCTGTCTTCCTTCCCTGGCTTTTTAAACTGGACCAAAGATGAAGGGACTTTGTGGACCCTCTGACGGCTTGGGGTGGGGAAGGCTGTTCCTTTGGAAGTTGCCAAATGTGTTATGTTGTCATATCTAAGAGAGTTATAATTTCTGTGACTGTCTCTTGGAAATGCCTCGACTGAATGTGCAATATTTGTGTCTCTTCTTGGTTTCTAACCTTGGCAAACCTGCCCCACATCAGTGTCAGTGACTCCTCAGTGTCCCCAGTAGTGTATATGCGTTTGCTGGGCAGTCTGGGACCCCCTGTGTCTCTCACCCACCCTCACCATTACTTCTTCCTGTAGAGTGCCGTGTTGGTGAGTGTCCAGTACTTGTTTGACCAGGGTGTAGCCAAGCCCTCCTTTGGGCTGTGACCACAGAGCTTGTGTCCGCACGTTCGGTCTGAGGTTTTGAGTCTTGGTGAGTAGTCACGGAATACAAAAGAGCCAGAGAATCCTTATTTTTCCCTAGATAACCTTCACTGATGTGGCAAATGGTATGGAGAAGGGGGAGGTGCCTCTGGGGCCTACCCCATCTATAGAAGCCTCCTCAGGCCAGGCATTCCTGGGCACCTTCAAAGCTGGGGTTCTCTGTGCTCCACAGCTCGACTGCTTACTAGGTGGGTCTAAGGTAGTAATTTCTAGAAATGACTGTAGACTATGCCAAGTATCTTTTGAGCTTGTGACCTGACCATGCCTAGATGGCTTAACTTTTTGCTAGGATTCTCACTTTTTTCCTTATTTCTCTGTATCTGTAGAGTAATATAGAAGTGTGTGTACAGGGGTTTCTGCTGATATATTTATGTCTACACACCAACGTAAGTATACATGTCAGCGCCTCAAAAGTCTGGCGCATGCCCAGTATTTTTACAGCTGTAAAATGTTAGATGAACTTCCACCTGCAGTAAAAGCAGCCACCCCTTCAAAAGGGTTGTGAGCATCCATCCTGTCTGCTCTTTCAGGGGAAAAAAAAGATGCGGGTGGAGTCAAGGAGAAGTAGAGATAGCAGGGAGGGCTGCTCCCAGCAGAGCAGGACAGAGGACTTTGGAAGCGGTGCCCTCTGACCAAGTCGAATAAGCAACGTCAGACTGACTAGGAGGAAAAGCAGCTTCACTTGGGACCTTGTGCCCGATCAGCTTCATTCAGGCCCTGTCTTGCTTCCCTGGGGTGTGCCTGATGGTCAGCATGGCCAGGGCTCCAGACTAGGCCGATGTCTCTGATCCGAACTCCAGCTCTATCACGAAGTTCAGCCAGGAGGCCTGGGGGGCGGACATCGGGCAAGTACCTCATGAGTGCACTGTTCCCGCCATTACTCTTCTCAGAATTCCACAGCTGGCCCTAGGAAAAGGCTGCTGTTGAGCCCCGAGCCAAGCGCTCTGGGAAGTAGACAGGAGTGATGTTTCTGCTCTCGTCGAGGGAGGGCTGGCATTCACCAGGTTTCCCTCCTCACTGCAACCCAATGACAGGTGAATTGTTCCAGTGCTCCAGGAGTCTGAAGATGATTTGTTCAAGATTTCTGGAGAGAATTTTACCCAAACCCTTTATGAACCAAGCTGATGTTCCTGCTTGAAAGCCTTGTCCTCCTGGGAGAGTCTGGCTGATCCAAGAGGTCTGCATGGTGGCTTGGGGCTGTCATACGACCAGTGACCCACACTCTGCTGCTCAGTACTGCCAAGTGGGGAGGGTCCTTCTGCCATTTTCTCTGCCCCAGGTCTGAGACTGTAGGTGATGCCAGCCAGACCCAGGAGCACCTGGCATCATGACAAAGTAGCACTGCTTGTCTTTTTCCTTGGCGATGATGTGGGGCCCACCTCCTCTAAAGTGACTTGTTTCTGCACAGTTCTAACTGCTCTTGGGCGTGTCAGTGAGGTGGGTCCGTAGAGATGCTGAGGGAGTAGGGCAGAGAGGACACCCACCCTCCAGCACAGCCTTGGATCCAGACCTTGGGGACGAGGCTTGTCACTTGTGGGTGCCCTTTGTTACTGTTCGTGTGTTTATTGAATCAAGTCTGAAGTGCTGTGACTTTTTTTGTCAATAAAGATATGAAATAAACTTCTGAGTTTTGAGAACTCGCATGAGTGTTCGTCACACGGGCGTCCTGATTTCCACAGTCACTTCCTGTTGATTCTCAAACTGCTCTCTGGAGGTGAATTCACTGCACCTTTCCTAGCAGTGCATCTTACAAAGCCCTCATTTCTCCTGCTGCCAACACTGCCTGAGGGGTGCAGGCCCTTCTCCCTCCCTGCTTTCATTTTCCTGAATGTGCAGAGACCCAGAGAGAGCTGAGAAGCAGGAGGTAGGACAGATGGGCTGCCCTCGGGAGAGCTGGTGAGAGACAAGGGGAGGAGTATGAGATGGCTTTTAAGGGAAAAGTCTCTGGGAGGGAATAAGTGACTAGGTGCCTATTTTCTCTGCAAGAGGATGAGTAAGAAATGTTTGGTGACAATCACGTAACCAACAAACAAGTATTGATCACTTAAGCATCAGGCGGGGCGTGGGATCCTCAGAAGCTGCTAGTCCCCTCCCAGACAGTGCTTACAGATGGGGAGGTGAGATGCACACACGCAGATTAGTGCACAAGATGTGTAGGTGTATCCGTCAGGAGTTGTCAGGCAGGTAGTGGAGAAACAAAAGGGCTGGTGCGGGGGAAATACTGAGACGTCACAGGTGCAGTCATTGCTCCTAGGACGGGAGTTCTGGGAGGAGGTCAGTGTTATTAAGGTGGAGACCCAGAGGAGGGCCCTGCAGAGAGGGAGATGCTGACCAGTTGGTGCTGCTACCTCTGAGGGCTCAGTGAGGCTGCTTCTAGGGTGGAGAGACTGCAAGTGAACCAATGCCACTCCTGGAACCAGCCATCACTGCCAGAGCGCAGCAGTGTCACCGTCGCTGTGATTTCGCCAACAAGAAGAAGCAAACAGGAAGGTGACACCCCTTCTTTTTCTCCTCTGACCCTGCAGCCTCCCTCAGCCTGTCCTGTTGGGGAGCCAGCTGCTGAAGGAGAAGTGTGGTGGGCGGTGGCCCAGGCCCAGCAGCTCAGGGCAGAGTTCAGAGGGTGGCTTTGCTGCTGAGACAATGCAGGGACCAGCTCAGCCCACACATACATGCTTCTGCACATACTTGAACTTCCATACAATGGTAAGAAACAACTTTATGTCTCCATGGAACAAGATACAACGACCTTTTGTACCAACAAATATGATCCCACCCTGTCTCCAATTTGGGACAAAAAGTGTCAAACTATACTCCTGTCTGAGACAGTCACTACCCATTTCTGGGCTAAGTTCACTACTCCTAGTTGGCTTGGTGGATGAGAACGCTCAGTTGGTAGTGGGCAGCTCAGGCCATGTGGTCACTTGATGTCCCATGAACTAGGTGTTCAGTCTCTGCCAGGGCCCAGAAGCAAGGCAAAAGCAAGAGGGTGTGGGTCCACTCCAAAGCCCTGGAGTTCTGCCTGGCAATGGTCCAGTTCGGGCTTGCTGGAGGCTCTGGTACAGCATCCGTATTGTAACAGATAATTCCGGCATCTCTAAGTCTGCTCAGTCATAAAGTCCAGGTGGCAGCACAGAGCTAAATTTTTAATAAGAATCATACCACACAGATGTAATCAGTAAAGCTTTGCCCTGGAGTAAATTGTTACTTCATTAAGCCAGTTTAATTCCTTGATCAGTTTTCTATACAGGACAATTAAATTGCTTCTAAGTTTTCTGTTTCCATTTTAATATTTACTTGAAAATACTTTCATTAAGATCATTGTTTTCCATGAGATTTTATGGTGAAAATTTAATTCAATTTAACCAATTCTGGCTTTTGCCCTTGTGGGTTTTCTTTTGTAGCTCTTGTCTCCCCACGTTTATTTTCCCCATGTCAAATTTTGCAAATCAAAATCTAAGTCTTATAAATCTAAATTAGTGTATTTTAACTGATGTCGGTTTTCTGTTAATTATTTCTAACAAAAAATTACAAGATGGCTAGAAGATGAATAGTTTGTATATCTTGGCTTTCCCGCAAGGACACTGTGAGCAAATTCTCTCAGATATTCTTGGATTGCTTTGTGTCCAAAGTTGGGCTATTACTTGCACTCACATTTCATTTGGGTGATTTTGCACACATTGTGCTGTCTACACAGTTGGAAAATCAAAGAGTAAAACATTCTCAAAATATGTCCTGCTTTACTCAGTTGTGATGTGTAGCTAACAAGCACATATTTTAAAAAGGGGGCTTTGGGAGGCACCACAGAGTTCTTGAACTTGACCCTGAAGGGGGACAAGGATGTGACTGGCAGCGCAGGCAGGTCTGGGTAGCCTGCCACCCACCTCACAGTGAGCAGGGCTGGCCCAATTCACACAGGGCTGGAGCAGACATCCACTTAACTGCCATGTGCTTCACAGCCCCGAGTGCCTGGGCCACGCTGGGTGCTGAGGACCCAAAACTGGAGCGGAGAATGCTAGAGGCCAGCCAGGAAGCTGCTCTGGCAGCTGGGGTCGCTTTGCCAGCACCTGGGCAGAGGCAGCAGGGGCTGGAGTGACAACACAGTGCAGGATCAAGCCCCATGCGGAGACTTAGAAGGCAGATGCTGTAGGATTGAGAAAGGGTGGTTAGGGACCTGGGGGAGTCTGGAGGGTGGTCAGGTTTGGTCTGGGAAAACCAGGGGTAGAGCTGGCTTAGAGAGAGACAGTGAGTTCAGTTCTAGACGGGTTGAATCACAGGGGCCGGGGTGAAGGTCTCCGAAAGACTAATTGGAGCGTCAGGCTGGCTCTTAGACGGGTTAGGGTTAGGTCGGTTCATGATTGACGTGCTCAGCACCAGCTTCTTCAGGTGTTTGTGTTCATCTTCTCACTTAGCCGCCGCAGCAACCTGGGTGGTAGAAAAAAGCAGTAGCCAGCCGGTTCTGAGTTCTGAGCCACACTTAATCATCACAACAAACTTACGAGTTCTTTTCACTCCCATTTTTGAGATGAGGAACCCTGGGCACAAATGTGAGATAATTTGCCACAGGTCACACAGCTATTGCGTAGGCTGGGGAAAGTGAGGCTCGAAGGCAAAGGGGACTGGCCCCAAGGCAGATCCAGCAGTCAGGCCCCAGAGCCCACACTCTTCAGCCCCTACACCAGTGTTTTTAACCTTAGCGGCTGAAACTCAGTTTGTTGAGGCATGACTCACATTGTCCCCCAACACTATATTATGAAAATTTCCACACGTATAGAAAAGTTGAAGAAAAGAATAAACACTTGTATACCATCTACTTGGATTCAGTCTTTGCCGGGCCCCAGTAGCAAGGCAAAAGCAAAAGGGCATAGGTCCACTCCAAAGTGGAGCTTGTGTGTATTATATTTAAATTATATGTGTATTATTGTGTTTTTGCTGAATCACTTGAAAGTAATTTGTAGACATTGTGATATTTCACCTTAAATACTTCCACAGACATGTCCTAAGAATAAAGACATTCTTCCCCATAACCACGATTACCAATATCACATCTAAGAAAATTAATAATTCTACAATATCATCTAAATATCTAGTTCATATTCAAATTTCCCCAATTGCCTCAATGTGTAAGTGCTCTTTTTTTCAAGCTAAAACCCAGTCAAAGTTCATGCATCACATTTGGATTTCATATCTCTTTAGTCTCATAATCCAAAATGCAGTCCTCCTACCTTTTGACATTTCTAAAACGTAACAGTTTGGAAAATATCACAGTGCAATGCACATAGTAAGGGTGAGTCTAACTTTATTAAACTTTTCTTTCAGTTATTATTTAGTTAAGATACCAGATCAACTGCCTTCATAAATGCTAAAGCCGCAGCAACTTAAATACAATAGAAGTTTATTTCTCCCTCTCTCAAAAGAATCCAAGCATCCGTGGTAGCAGTCCAGAGTTGATATGGTAGCTCCACCCCGTGGGGACCCATGATCTTTCTTTCATTTTATTTTATTTTATTTTTTTGTAGAGACAGGGTCTTGCTGTGTTGCCCAGGGTAGTCCGAACTCCTGGCCTCCCACCTCAGCCTCCCAAAGTACTAGCATTACACGTGTGAGCCACTGTGCCTGGCCCCAAGATCTTTCAATCTTATCACTCTGGCATTCTCGAACACAGCTTCCATCTTTTAATTTAAAATAAGCTCCGGCTCCTACCTTCTCGTCTTCATTGCACCCAGCAGGAAGGGGGGAAGGAACACAGGGGGGCACTCCCGTTTCTTCTAAGGAAGAAGTCACCGCATTTCTGCTCTTATTACATTGGCCAACACTGAGTCACACAGTCAAACCTTCAAGGGAGGCTGGGCTTAGTTTGGTGTTGCACGTGCCTTCCTGAATCTTTGGGGTTCTATTATTAAAGGAATATGGAAAAACAGACATTGGGGGACCACCACCAATCTCTGCACAGTTATAGATCCGTGTGTCAGGTGTGCTGGGTCATATGGGAACACTCTTCCTGGGGGTTGCAGTTAGAGTTTGAAATCCTCGACCACTACCCCATATCAATAATAGACTTAGCAACATCAGGACGGAAGCTGTGGGACAGTATGAAAGTTTGGATGAACGCTCCTACAACAGGACTCAGAGAACAGCAACATGTAAAGGGTGGAAAAAGGAAGACAAGACAATGGAGAGGACTGAGAAGTTGTCATGGATTCAGATAAAGAACCAGAAGATGAGTTGGCAAGTCCTGTGAGCCGTCCTCTGAGAGTGTGCCCGCTCCCAGTGGGGAAGGACCATCTGCTTCTAGTACAGAACCATGCTGCACCACGGGAGAGGTGCTCAGGAAATGGATTTAAGTGTGCAGGTGCCCTAAATAAAAAAAGGAAATGGAAAAAAATAAAGCCAGACGAGACGCTGAGGGTCTAATAATGGTGGACCAGATAATTCTGACCAATATTTTCTCTGAAAATAGCCAGAAAAAGAGAGAGAGAGGGAGACATACACACATACATATGTGAGTGTGTGTGTGGAGGGGTGTATATTCTAGCCAAGAATTACAGGGCCAAGATCCAGGAGAAGAAAGAAACTCGGAGAAATGAACCCAGCATTTGGAGGCTCTTTTCCTTGGAGGATTTGCTAATTCTAGTAGAGGTATCGTGAGAAGCTGACAAAGCTTTCCTTAGCTCACAGGGATATGGAACAAATATTGGAGATCAGGGTGTGCCAAGGAAGAGCCCCTGGTAAAGCCCCTGTGCTTTGGGATCCTGAGGGACTACACCCAGGAGGCAAGCAGAGCTAGAAACAGAGCAGACCTCCGAAGGGACTGGAGTCCAGCTGGGAGTATCTCAACCCCTGATTAAACTAAGGTGATTTAGGATTGTTTCTTTCCCTAGCCTCCTGCCAGAAGCAGCATAAATCTGTTTTGAAGGACTATAATACCATCCTTAGCCTCAAATTACCACTCCAGTTTCTCATACACAATGTTCAGTACACAATGAACATGAACCAGGCAGAGACAGCCAGACATTCTGTGCCTCCTCGTGTTAAGCAATCAGAAGTACATGACACCACCCACATATGAAAGATACTTGCCAAAAAATCGAACCCAAATCTCAACAGCTTACAAGAAATACAGGGAATAGAGGAACATGTTAAATGATACTATGGAAATCCAACCAGCCACATCCAGAATGCGGAAAGTGTAGAGGGTAAATGACTCTGTTTCTTCAACAAATAAGTGGTAAGGGACAAAAAGGGGGAGAAGGAGCTACTATAAATTTAAAGGAATTTTAGAAACATAACAATATAATACAACATGAGGACCTTCTGTGGATCCTTATTCTAACTAACAACAGTAAAAAAGGCATATACGTGACAATTGGAGACATTTAAACATTGATATAAAGGAATGTGTTAGCCTTTACTTTTTACTGTGAAGAAAAAGAAAAAAAACAGAAATGTGGGGGGTGGAGAATGGTATTGTGGTTTGATTTTAAAAAGAGAGAATTCTTCTCTCTTAAAAGTAAGTACATATGTATTTGTGGATGAAAATACATGTCTGACTTTTTTTTTTTTTTTTTTTCTTTAAGAGACAGCGTCTCGCTCTGTCACCCGGGCTGGCGTGCAGGGGTGTGATCACAGCTCACTGCAGCCTCCGACTCCTGGGCTCCAGCGGTGCTCCCGCCTCAGCCTGGCGTTTGCTTTAAACAATCCTGGGGGGGGATGGGAGGGCACATAAGTGGAAACAAGACTGGTCTCATGTTAAAAACTGATTAAATGAATGACGAGCACATGGGAGTTTGCTTTGCTTGTCTCTCTCCTTTTGAGTATGTTTATAATTTCAACAATAAAATTATAGGTATAAACCAGGCACAGTGGCACGTGCCTATAGTCCCAGCTACTCCGGAGGCTGAGGCAGGAGGATTGCTTAAGCTCAGGAGTTCGAAACCAGATTGGTCATAGAAAGACCCTGTCTCTAATTTAAAAAAAAAAAATTATAAGTATATGAGGAGACACTACAGGCATATGAGGACAAAAGACAATCTGATTGAAAACCAGGAGGCAAAACAGAAAATAAAGATCCATAGAAGATACAAATAATGGAGTTATTAAACATGAATTTAAAAATAAACATGCATAATGTATTCAAGAAAATAAAACACGAGGTTGGGAATTTAACGGAGCACTAGAAACTATAAAAAAGAAGCAAGTGGAAATTCTAGAACTAAAAAATACAATGACTCTCAGGTGACTGAAATCTCAGAATATAGACCCCAGCTCTATAAATATCTACAAAATCAGATGATGCCATTGCACCCAATGGTATAGTCACGGCTGGGGAGTTGGTTGGAGCATGGCTGACTACACAGACAGGTTTCTCCTTTGACTTCGGGCAAGCATGCAGCGTCTCCATTTCAGATTCTTGGAGCAGAAAAGGCATCCTTCACAGCCCTCAAGTCTAGACAGGACACCTCTAAGCATGGTCTCATTTATCATGCTTGTCTTAGAGGCCAGACAAGTCCCAACGCAAAGGAGAGTTTTCTTGAATGCCAGCAGCCCACTGGCTCTCCATTACGCCTCGTTAGGTGAAGACGCTGGTTCTGTAATGTGAATCGGGAATGGTGCCAAGGGAGAGGCTATACTGAGGACCCTGGAGGACGGAGAGAGAAGATGAGGAAGTGGAACAGAAAAGACATTAATGGAAAAATAGGAACATAAAAGTGAAGTGAAGACTTATGATCCTTCTGGTGACTCCACACGGCCAATCTGTCCTAAAAAATGCAAGACAGAACAGAGAAATAAAGAGAAAAAAATTACTGAAAAGAAAGTGAAAAAAGTGAAGATTAAAATCAAAGTTGAAGGAGGAGGAGGAGGAGAAATACTAGAGGTAGAAGAAGAGACTTCTGTGAAGAAGAAAAAGGATTAAAAAAAGACATGAAGAACCACTGTGTGAGGAAGAGCCACGCACCAGCACAGCAACTCCTAGTCCAGAGACAGAGGGGGAGAGGGAGGGAGGGAGGGAGAGAGGGAGAGGGAGAGAGGGAGAGAGGGAGGGAGGGAGGGAGAGAGGGAGAGAGGGAGGGAGGGAGAGAGAGAGGAGGGAGGGAGGGAGAGAGGGAGAGAGGGAGGGAGGGAGAGGGAGGGAGGGAGGGAGAGAGGGAGGGAGGATGAGAACTTTCGGAAGGGGCCATAGTGAGTCACTGGGACACATCATATTTAAGATTTGGCCAGGGATATACCAGAGATCCCCTCTAAAATATCAAGGGAATCTTGAATGCAACAAAATGATTAATCATCTGCAGACTTTCAAACCTATATAAGTCATTTTATTTGTGTCTCAGCATCAACTCTGTTAACCACATTACTTCATCATTTCTTGGGGTCTTCAATATACAAAATACAAATATTTTCTTTGTATTTAAAAAATATAACTACCAAAATTTAAAACTCAGTGGATAGATTTAATAGCAAATTGGGCCGGGCATGGTGGCTCATGCCTCTAATTCCAGCAATTTGGGAGGCCGAGGCTGGAGGATCACTTGAGGCCAGGAATTCAAGAACGGCCTGGACAACATAGCAAGACCCCATCTCCACAAAAAACAAGAAAAATTAGCCGAGCATGGTGGCACGTGCCTGTAGTCCTAGCCACTCAGGAGACTGAAGCAGAAGGATCACTTGAGCCCTGGAGTTTGAGGCTGCAGTGAGCTGTGTCTGCACCACTGTACTCCAGCCAGGGCGACTGAGTGAGACCCTGTATCAAAACAAAACAACACAAAAAACCCCAGGAAATTGGGCCCCTGGAAGGGAAAATAAGAGAAGTGGAAAATAGATCAGAAGAAATATCCATCATGAAGTATGGAGAATCAAAGAGATGCAAAGTACAGAAAGCGTAAGAGACATATAATTTATGGTGAAAGGTTAAACATACACGTAATTGGTAAAGTCCCACAAGGAGGAAGAAAGAGAGAATAGGACATATGCAATATTTAAAGAGATAAGAACCAATAATTGTCCAAAACTGATGAACGACATCAAGCCACACGTTAAAGAATCACTACAAATCCCAAGCAGAACAAACAAAAATGCATATAGATGTATTATAATAAAACCAATGAAAACTAAATATGGAGAAAATCTTAAAGTGGAGATCAGTGGAGAAAGTGAGTCTGCCCTGGCGTGAGAGAAAGGAGGGGAATTGAAAACAGGGACTCGAACCGATGCTTCTATGCCTGTGTTCGCTGCAGCGTTACTTACAATAGCCAACAACACAAGTGCCCGTCAACTGACAAATGGATAAACAAAATGTGGCATACCCATACAATGGAATAGTATTTAGCCATAAAAAAGGAATGAGGTTCTAATACATGCTATGACACGGATGAACTTTAAAAACATTATCTTAGGTAAATAAGCCAGGCACAAGAAGACAAATATTGTATGATTCCACTCATATGAAATATCTAGAATAGGCAAATTCATAGATACAGAAGGTAGATGAAAGGTTACCAGGGGCTGGGAGAGGAGGGAATGGGGAATTATTGCTTAATTCCCTAAGTTTCTCTTAGGGGTGATGAAAAGTTTTGGATGTTGTCTTAATTCAGTTGCCATAACGAAGTATCACAGACTGGCTGGCTTAAACAACAAATATTTATTTCTCACAGTTCTGGAGGCTGGGAGGGTCTAAGATCAAGGCACCAGCAGACTTGTGTCTGGTGAGGACCCACTTCTTGGTTCTCAGTTTGCCCTTACATGGTGGAAAAGAGTAAGAAGACTTTCTAGGGTCTCTTTTATAATGGCCCTAATCCTATTCATTAGCGTTCTGCCCTACGACTTAATTGCCTCCCAAAAGCCCCACCTCTTAATACCATGATGTTGAGTATTAGGGTTTCAACATATTGAGGGGACACAAACAGTCTATCGCAGTTATAGATAGTGATATGGTTGCACAACATTGTGAAAGTACTTAATACCACTGTATTGCATGCAAAAATGGTGGAAATGGCAAATTTTATGTTATATTAAAAATTTTAAGTGGCTCTTATGAAAAGCTTTATACCAAAAAAATTTGAAAATATAAATGAAATAGATAAATTCATAGGAAAACACCATTTCCCAAAACTGATACAAGAAGAAATATACAATATGAATAATTCTGAATCTCTTAATGAAATTGAATATGTAATTAATAATCTTTCCACAAAAAAAAAAAAAAAAAGCACTCCAGGCCTAGATGGCTTTACCAGTGAATTCTACCAAACATTTAAGGGAGAAATAATGTCAATCTTACTCTTATCAATAAGTGATAGAGAATAAATACTTTCCAACTCATTTTATGAGGCTAGCAGACCTTAATACCAAAATTTGACAAGGAGATTACATAAAAGGAAAATTACAGGCGAATCTCACTCATGATGCAAAAATCCTAAGAAAATATTTGTCATTGAATCCAGTATATATAAAAAACATAAAACATCAAAACCAAATAGAGTTCGTTCCAGAATGCAAGCTGGTTTAATCATTGAAAATTGATCAGTGTAAATTTACCACATTAACAGAATAAAAGATACAAGGCTTATTATGAGCATCTCAAAAGATGCGGAAAAAGCACTGCATAAAAGTCAATGACCATTCCAGATAAGAACTCTCAGCCAACCAGGAGTAAAAGGAAATCTCCTCGGTCTTATGCAAGGCATCTACAACTAACCTACCGCAAACGTCAAATGTTCCCTCTGAAATGGGGAGATGAGACAAGGAAGCCTTCCAGTCACCATTGGTACTAAGCAGGAGGGGCCAAGTTAACTTTTTGCAGCAGGAGAGTGATATGCTGCAAACTTTTTAGAGCATTTTTCCCCTTGGGTGGGGAAGAACGGGAAACAGAAAGGCTGCCAGGAAGCCATGACACACGGCGTGGTGGGGGCCCCTTCTCAGCTTCATCGTCCCTTTTTTCCTTCCAAGGATCAGAGCCAGAGTGGAAGCAACAGTCTTTAGCATCCGTGCTGCCGAAGCAAGCACGAAGCCGCAGTCTTTAGGATCACCAGTTGGATAATGTTTGCGTCATCCAACTTTGAGGCCAAGAAGGGCCTTGAAATGTCATCTCCTACAACAACCTTGATGCTTTCATGAGAGAAGAACCATGGTCCAGAGAAATGAAATGAGTTGACCACGATCCTGCTGTCACTGAGTTGCCATCTTCCCTCTCAAGTCCACTGCAAGAGGGCCCAGGTGCCAACAGCTACTCTGCCTGCTGGGAGGAAGGCTCTGGAGTAAGAAATCTGCCCATGCAGAGGCAGAATGAATCAGCACCATGGCATGTCCAGTGCCCTGCTGACATCACAAGCAGAATGCTGGGGCTGATCATGCTTGAATTGTGACGTCAGGGAGCAAAACTGTGAGCAGTCTCCAGGGAGCGGGGACCACCTCGACAGGGAGATCGCACAACAGCAACCAAAAGGAAAGGTGAGGAGGCAGTCACCAGCTTACGAGAAATGTAAGTCATGTGGGGCGGGGACTGATGGGGACCCTCCCCGCACATGCAGAGAGGGGCTCAGACAAGGTTCCTGTGCCCGAGTGCCCATGGTTCTTTCTCTTCTCGTCACAGGGCAGCAAAGTATCTGGCTGTCTCTGACACGCAGAGAGTTTCACGTACGTGCTTACGTTCTGACCCTTCCTCCTTTCCCTTGACATGATGTAACTTCCTTCTGCCTATCAGCCCTCTTGCCCAGGACTTGTTCCAGGAATTAGGGTGGGACAAGAACACAATCCCCAATTTATGTCCCCCATGTGTGTTAGCTGATGACACAGTCCCTCATCCTGTGGGCTGACAGCTGCCACTAAGAGAGGACGGGTGTACTTCCCTCGACTCCTGTCCCAGCTTCCACATGGCTTTGCTCTGCCTTCCCAGGGCCAGTCCAGGACCAGGTCCCAGCCCTGCAGCCCCCTGCTCAGCCCCCAAGACTTCCCGAAGGCCAGCTCCTGATGAGTAACAACAGCAATCTCCGCACTTTTGAGGACCAAGTCCTCTGTCCCATTTGCCTGGAGGTGTTCCACAACCCGGTCACCACCGCCTGTGGCCATAACTTCTGCATGACCTGCCTCCAAGGTTTCTTGGACCACCAGACTGCCATGGGCGAGACGCTCTATTGCCCCCAGTGCCGAGAGAGCTTCCCCTCCAGGCCCCGCCTCTGCAAGAATGTCATCCTGGGGGAGATGGTGGCCTGTTTCACCCAGGCCAGGGGCCAGGCCTCAGGGTCCCTGTGGAACCTTGCCAGGCCCCAGGACGTGCCCTGCGACTTCTGTTCCCCCCAGAAGCTCAAATCTGTCAAGTCATGCCTGCAGTGCGTGGCCTCCCTGTGCGAGAAGCACCTACGCAGCCACTTCAAGGACAAGTTGTTCCAGGACCACCAGCTGCTGGAGCCCGTGTGGGATCTCAAGACCCGCTTGTGCCGGAAGCACCACAAGCTGCGGCAGCTGTACTGTCGCACGGAGGGCTGCTGCGTGTGCGGGTCCTGCCTGCTGGAGGAGCACAAGAACCACGACACCACCCTGCTGGAGGAGGAGCGAGCCCGCAAGGAGGTGAGGCAGGGAGGAGGTGGGGACTCTCGGGTCTCATTTCCTTGGAGGAAAACTATGCAGCTGTTAAAGCGAGGGTCACCAGGGCCAGGTTGTGACATGAGAAAGTGCTGTCGAGTCAAATGAGTAAGGATCCAGAACGGCATGTGTGAGGCCTGGGTCAACATATCAAAATGCAAATGCATCGCGTTCAGTTGGGTGAACCCCCTCCTTTTCTCCATTTCCAAATTTTGTTTAATATGCTTGGATTGTTTTTTACGGTGAGATCCTTCTATTCTAGATACCCTATCATGCATATTCTGTAAGAGTCCTGTTCTAACACAGCCACCGTCAGTGGTCCGTGGCAAGACAAGGAGCTCGTGCCGGGATGTAAGCCAACCTCATCACACCGTTCAGCTCAGCTGACACTTTTCTCGTTGCGAGACCTTCTCAGTGAATGAAGCGCTGCACTGGATTTACAGCCCGGCATAAGCTTCTTATTTTGTTATGGACCAGCAACAGTTCACGGACAGGCACTTGGAATAGCACTGTTGTGTCATGTGTTATAACAATAAAAATGCCCATTGCTGGGACTGGTGGTGACCGAAGGCTTATGTGGGCCTTGGGCCTGGCAGCGATGCCCCGGGGAGCCCAGATGGCTACACACCTGCTGGGCCCGTCCTGGCCCCACGGCCTCCGAGCCTCTCAAGCCACTCAACCCTCCACAGCCCCTTCCTGTGTCCTGAAACCCTGAGGTTGTCACTGGTAGGAGCAAAGAGCCTGACTCCTGCGAATGGGGAGGTAGGCTCTCAGGCAGTGAGAGACCCAGCGCAGGGGGGAGGGGCCAAGGGCTGTCACCCTGCAGCTCAGGCAGGTCATTCTTTCTCATTCTTAAGCCGAGCAGATGAATGCATGAGGCATGTCTCTTCTGAGCTGGGACATGGGGCTCTTTGGAGAAGGGCTTCTCTGAGGCCACCCCTCTGAATCAGGGGCCCTCACCCTCCACCCCACCCCTCATGCCAGGTCGAGGTTCGGAAGGTCCAGGACAACGTGGAGAACCAGATGCTGATCATCGCCTCCGACAGCCAGAAGCACCGGGGGCAGGTGGCCTTTCTCTCGGTAAGGTTGCCCCTCCCACCCTGGGCCCAGGCTTCCCCAGCGCCTTGCATCAGGCCGCAGGGACCGCTCCAGACTTGGACTGGATGGCGTGGGGCCAGGCAGACAGAGACAGGATGGCTAGGCCGGCTCTGGGCCATGACAGTGGGTGTACCAGAGTGGGGCTCAGAAGTGCCTCTCTACACACCCACACCAGAAACTGATCCAGACAGCGCGAGATGAGGTGAACACCTGCTTCTCGGAGATCAGCCAGGAGGTCAAACAGCTGCAGATAAAGGTCTTGGATTTCGTGGAGAAAGAGGAGGCAGCTGCCCTGGAGAAGCTAGGCAGCTCCATCCAGCAGAGCCACAACCGGCTCCTGAAGCTGGAGGGGGACAGCGTCTGGCTCCACAACCTGCTCAGCAATCGCAGCGACCAGCAGTTTCTGCAGGTGAGGCCCCAGCCCTCCCCGCCTCTGGCCCAGGCCCCACCACAGCCTCCACCCTCCCTGTACCCACAAACACATCAGATCTACCCAGACCTGGGATGAAGTGACCAGTGTTTGGGGCTGCATCACTGTGTCCATCCCCCTGCCTCAGGGAGCCTCCCCATCCCAGGTCATCTGTCCTGAGCTTACACCAACACCCTCAGCTTCCTCCTCCAGCTCAGAGCTTAGCCTTACCCTAGCTTTCTTGCCTTCATTTCCCTGGAACATATGGGGGTGTTCCCTGGGATTCTGGGCTTCTTTTTTTTTTTTTTTTTTTCTTTTTTTAAAGCATCCATGTAACAAAAGATTCTGGGCTTCTGACAGTCTAAGTTTCTCCAGCCTTCCCCAGACCATGGCCGGAAGGGAGACCAGAACAATCTACATAGCCTGGATTGAAATCCCTTTTCCTTCCCCAGCACGTGCCTGGCCCCACAGCCTGGCCTGGTGCTGCTGCAAGGGGAGTGGGGTACCAGGCAGGGTGGCTGTTGGGAAGGTGGCAGCAGCCTTCTCTGTGGGTGGGGCCTGGGGCCTCCTAGCACAGACCTCCTTTCTAAGCTGCCACCACACCCTGGGCCGACTTCAGGGCTATTACCCACCTTGTCTCCCCTCACTCCCACACAACAGGAAGTATTTGGCAATGGTGCTCACTGAGCAGTTAAAGGCTCAGCAGAAACCCTCCCATCACTTTCTAAAATCCACTTCTCTTAATGTACCGACTAGGCCAAAGTGGCTGTGCCTTTGGCAGAGCCCTAACCTAAGATGTCCAAACAGCTAGGAGGAGGGAAGGGAGATACCCAGGTTTGAAAAGGGGCAACTTCTGCTCTACCTGCCCATGGTTCTGGGGACCGCTGGACCCTGGATAACAGGTGGTCCCATGGCCCCTGCCTGCATGCCAGGAGTTCCCCAAGGTGAAGCACTTCCCAGCCTGCATGGAAGCCCTGATGGGCATCCACTGTGATGAAACGCAGAGCTTCCTCCAGCTGCCAGAGACCCTGACCAAGCTCCGGACCCGGTTGGTGGATATGGGTCTCAGCTTCATCAACCAGCTTCTTCTGAAGGGTTAGTCCCTGGAGGCCTGGGGCCTGTGTTCCCGGGGTAGGAATGCCCTGCAGGGCAGTGGTGGGGGTTGCAGGCACTTGGAGAGCCCTGCCTGCCCGTGTGCACCTTCCCCAGGTAATGCAGCCTCCTGGATGCCCATGCCTCTCTCCAGAAGGATGCTAGGCTGTGAGAGTATCCTGAGCAAAGCCCCTCCATCTCCCCCAGGCATTAAGATGAACTCCTATGAGGTGCTGCCCCCAGCTGTGGACAGGAAAACACTCCTCAAGTGTGAGTCCTCAGTTCTGGGGTCTGGCCTCAGGGGTGGGAAGGAAAGGTGCAGGGCCCCTGGGTACCTCAACTTCCCCAGCCCCACCTCCACTCAGACCAGGGTCTCCAGGGAGATGCCAGCTCTCTTCTCTTGCTCCGACCTCTAACTCAGGACTGGGGACCTCAGGAGGACCCGGCCTGGCCCCCAGGACTCTGGTAGGAAGGGGAGAAGGCCCTGTCCCATCCTACCCCTGTGGGTGGGGAAGGCCTCACCCACTCCCCAGAGTCCAGCTCTGCCATGCTCCCTGGCTCTTGGGTGGCACAATCTCTGCCCTCAGCTGGGTGCCTGCCAACCTCCCTTGGGCTTTAGGCAAGCCAGCTTGGATGGGCTCTGTCCATTTCTTCCTCAGACACAAGATCTCCCTGTTCATTTGATCCCAGGCTGGGATAGGGGCCAAATCCCAATGGCTTCTCTGAGATCCTGAAAGTCAAGATTGTATTGTCTTTGGTGTCCCCCTCTGAATTACCTCCTCCAGGAACCCTTGATTCTCCCTCAGTCCCACTCAGCTTTGTGTCCCGAAGAAATTACGAAAGGGGAGATTATGTTAGGATCCGGTGGTAGGGAGAGGGGGACTCCTCCTGGTCCCCAACCTCTCCAGCAGGGTGGAACTTTGTACAGCATCCACCTCATCCTCCCTCCAGACTATGTCAGCTGCATCAACAGTTGGGGGACTTAAAGGGGATGGGTAGAGGGGCCACTCCTAGGAGCTTGGGGTGGCAGTATCCCGGGACTTGTATGCAAATGCCTTGCAACTCAGCACCCTCCTCCCTCCCGAGGGCTCCAGCGCGCTGCCCTGGGGGCCGCTGACCCTGCCTCCACCACCCACCCCCAGGTTACTGCAACCTCAACTTCGACCCCTCCACGGCCAGCGAGGAGCTGTTCCTGTTCAAGGAGACCTACTCGGTGCTGAACCTAGGCATCCTCCTGGAGCCCTCGGGCGCCGGCGGCCCGCTGCCGGGCTTCAAGCAGTGGCCGCAGGTGCTGTGCTCGCGGGGCCTGTCCGAGGGCCGCCACTACTGGGAGGCCGAGGTGTCCAACTCGTGGGTGTGCCTGGGCGTCACCTACCGCCGCAGCCAGCCGCTCAGCGGCCCCCCGCGCCGCAACATCGTCTACCTGCTGGGCCGCAACCCCTACTCGTGGTGCCTGGAGTGGGACTCGCTCAAGTTCTCGGTGTGGCACAACAACACGCAGACGGTGCTGCACGGCGCCTACCACCGCACGCTCGGCGTGGCGCTCGACTGCGCCGCCGGCTGCCTGTCCTTCTACGGCCTGGCGGGCGGCGCCAGCCTCATCTACCGCTTCCTCGCCAGCTTCCTCGAGCCGCTGTACCCCGCGGTCATGGTCAGCAGTGGCGCCTCGGTCACGCTCAAGCAGCGCCCCGAGGCGTAGGCGGCGGCCCGGCGGGCGCAGGGCGGCTGCCAATAAAGCTGGACTCCAAGCACTGGCTGGCCAGGGGCGCGCCGGGAGGGTCACCGGCCCTGCGCGGTCCCCAGGCGGAAGGGTGGGGTGGCCGACCTGCCTCCTGGCCAGCTGCCTGGGCTCCACCTGCAGCGCCTGCTGGCTGGTCCAGAGAAGCCCCCAAACAGGCCGACGCCACAGCCACAGGACGGCTCTGAACCAGGCTGGAGGTCCCACGGCCTTCCGAGGGGGGATTCCTGATGGGGTGCACAGCCCCACCCCCACCCCCCACCACAAGAGGCCCCTGGCCTTGATTATCCAGGCTGGTCCTGTCTGCTCAGCACTAGGGGCCTGTCCCCAAAGCCCTTGTCGCCTGAGAGGGGTCAAGACTTGAGCATGCGGCCAGACAGAGCGGTGGTGTCTGAACGACTGGGGTGGGGCTGGGGGTCTGTCTGAGTTAGTGGCTTCGCTGGGAGCTGGGAGGTTAAACTGGAGGAACCCGGGACTATCTCAGACCCAAAAATGACAGGCTGAGGACCCAGGTCCAGGCAGGGGCCCAGAGCACAGCTTCTCACACAACTGGTGTTTTATGGCCTGGAGGGGCTGTGGATGCTATCCTGGGTGGGTAAACCTTAAATCACCCTCCATCCTCCTTATCCCTGCTGAAAGCTGCTTCCCTCCCCCAGCCATCGGACTACCCACTCAGCTCCCAGAGGGTGGCACCGCGTGTGCGCGAAGGGGCTTCGCCCACATCCAGATGCCTGCCGTCTGACCTGCCCAGCAGGGTGTGTGGAAGCCTCTACCAGAGGGGCTGGATCCAGGCCGGGCCACTGCTTGGGAATCCTGGCAGGGCCACGACTGGGGACTCAGCCCCTCTGGGGGAGCTGAGGGTTTCGGCCCAGCATGGAGCCACCTCTGCAGTTCCAGCCTCAACCAGCCACTTTTCCTGTGGCTTCTCAAGCAAGGGCTCTCGGTGTGGTTAATGATTGGCTCTGAAGAGGAAATGGTACAAGTCACGGGGGAAAAGCCCTAGGGCAACGCATTCCAGAACCAGGCCACACCAGGCCAGACAGTGCCCCACCTGGCCTGATCTCAGACAAATTAGTGACCTGAGTTTCTCCTTCAAGGCAGTCATTTTAGAGCTTGGATGGCACAGGAGGAGCATAGTGTGTGCGGGGTGTGCTCTGAAGGTCTTACGGGGGGTTGGTGGGGAGTACCCTTTGGCTCCTCTGAGCAAGACCTGGCTGTTGCCTTTTGGTGACCTTTCTCCCTGGAGCCTTTGCTCAGCGCCAACTCTGGTGACTTGCTCCCTACAGGGTGCTGTCCCCATGGAGAAGGAATGAGATCATGGAAACCGCTCTCCCACGTGGAGAAACCTTTCACACCACAGTGCCTAAACCTTGCCTCCCCACCCCCCACCTCCGTTCTTCTGGCTCCAGAGGCTGCCACTTCTGTAGAGGAGGGCTCAGGTCTAGAAATGCTGAGGAGGCGAATGTGCAACCCAAGGAGACAGCAGGGGCTGCGTGGATCTGAGTCCTCCTCCCTGCGGGGAGCTGAGAAGGGAGACTACCTTGCCAAGTCCTTGCCAAGTCCTCTTGGCTCTGAAAGATACTCAGTTGCAGGGTGGTCTGTGGGGCTGAACCCCAACACCCAGGGGTATTATTTGCTCTCTTAAAACAGCTGTTCCTTGTTTGGGGGTCCTGGACCCCTAGGGGTCCTCAAACTCTTTTTTAGTATTCCCAAAAGCCAAATGTCAGGCAGGCCTGCCCTTTCAGTGAGGACAGCTAGCAAACCAAAATGTCAGCATCTTCAGTCATGGCTTAGAGGTCATGGCTCAGGGTGTACTTCCTGGGGGAAAATATCATAGAGGTGTAAAAGAAAATAAAAATCTCAAGACTGCCCCCTCCCACTCCTTACGCAAGAGGGAAGGTCAAGCCTGGAGGCTGACTCATGTGATACCCCTTTCCAAATGCATAGCTGTTACTGACATTACCTTAGCCAGATCCGGAGAGGTAAAAGTCCTCAGGCATCCTTATAGACTCCCCCACAGATCACTCATGAGGAAATTCCTTGCTAGCTTCCCATAAACAAGGACATGGAAATTGTAACTTTAGGTCTGCAAGCCAAGTCTAGCTCCTAAAACTAAAGTCCATTCAATTCCACACTAATAGTGTTGATGACAAGTTTATCTTCCCAGGTGCGGAACAGAGACAAGATCAATCATCCTTCCACCTACCCAGGGACATCTGCACAATTGATGCTTCCTTCACTCCCTTCTTCAAACATTCACTTTATGTAAAAATGTAGATTTCCTGGGCATTAACTAAAGTCTCCCAAGAATGTGACCATTTGCCTCACTGCCCACCCCTTCCTCTTTTTTCCTGCGGTATGCCCTCCCCCCTTAAATGCTGAGTTCCAAAATCCCTCTTTGCAGAGCACAGGCCACAGATGCTTCTGTGGTTTGTACTTTTCCCAGGCATGTCCTCAAACTTTGGCTTAATAAACCTCTATTGATTGGGATCTTGGCCTCGGTCATTTATTTGCAGTTGTCAGAGGGGACCTGCAGAGGTGCCAAGGTCAGCCAGTGCTCATGGATAGTCC
Organism: Daubentonia madagascariensis; assembly: GCA_023783475.1. Lineage (NCBI taxonomy): Eukaryota > Metazoa > Chordata > Mammalia > Primates > Daubentoniidae > Daubentonia > Daubentonia madagascariensis. The sequence goes on along the minus strand of JAKFHU010000487.1, from coordinate 6,550,035 downwards.
ACATCAGTGAACTCTGACCCCCAGCCCCCCCTCTGTGGGGGGGCCAGTGCAGGCACTGTCCCTGGAATGCCACCCATTCATTTCACGTGTCCTCCTGCACCTGCTTTAGCACTCAGCGAAGTGTTTTTTAATATGAATCTGAAAAGGCTATAAACAAATCTCTCTCCAAGGATTATTAGAATTTTTTTAAGTTTCCTTTTTTTTTAATAAAAAGATTGTATTCATGTATGACTTGGGTAATTTTATTTATTTGTTTATTTTCTCATTTCCCCATACAGCAAAAGGATTGGGTAATTTTAAAATTAATGAAATCACCTTGCAATTTCTGACTATAAAAGTAATTTTGCTTTCATTTAACACACTTACATAGCACCCACGACGTGCTAGCCACTGTTCCTAGCAAATGCAATGTTTGTAACAAATATAAACTCATTTAATACTCATAACAGCCTGTCAATGGAAAAGAACCCAAACTCTGTAAAATAATTTAAAGAGGTTTATTCTAGCCAAATACATGTGACCATGGCCTGAAGAGCCACGTTCAAGAAGCCTTGAGCAAGTGGTACCACCATGGTTGGGTTACAGTTTGGTTTTATACATTTTAGGGAGACAGGAATTACACATAAAATCCTAAATCAATACATGCAGGACGTACATTGGTTTGGTCTGAAAAGGCAGGACATCTCAAAGCAGGGGCTTACAGGTTATAGGTGGGTTTAAACATTCTTTGATTTGCAATTGGTTAAAGAAATGAAGCTTTGTCTAAAGGCTTAGAACATTTTAAGTTCAGATAAGAAAGTCTGTTAATCAGAGACAAGCCACTGGACAAATACCAAGACTCAAGTGATCTGTAAAGTAAGTTGATGACCTGCAGGTGTGGTTTAAACTTTGTGTTGCATGGCCTTAGGCCTGTTAATGATTTAGTATCTTATTGTTACAAAGAGTAACTCCAAAAGGGACAGGAACATAACTAGGTGTGTCTGACCTTCTCCTCATGGCCAGCAACTCAGCTTTTTTTTTTTTTTTTTTATTTCAGAATATTATGGGGGTACAACACTTTGGCTATATATATTGCCCATGCACTGCCCGTGTCAGAGCTACAATCGTGGTCATCCCCCAAACTGTGTTCCCCGCATCCATTCAGTGAGAGTTGTCCCATCCCCTCCACCCCCCTCCCGCCTGCCTACCCCCTGATGAATATTATTGCCCTGTGTGATGTAGGTGTTGATCAGTTAGTACCAATTTGATGGTGAGTACCAGTGGTGCTTGTTTTTCCATTCCTGTGACACTTCGCTTCGAAGAATGGGTTCTAGCTCCACAGCAACTCAGCTTTAAGGTTTTTCTGGGGTCCCCTTGGCCAAGAGGGGGTCCATTCAGTTGGCTGAGGGGCTTAGGATTTTATTTTAGTTCACAAACCCTATGAATACGTATTATTAATTATCCCCACTGCATGGATGAGGACACTGAGGGATGAGAGGTTAAGGGACTTGCCCAAGGTCATGAAGATGTGTAAGTTGGGAAGCCAAGATTCAACTCCAGGCAGTCTGCTTTTTTAACCACTATGTTATACCACATCTCCTATAATATGTTCACTGTAGAAAATTTACACAATATGGAAACTCATAAAGAAGAAGAGAAAACCACCCAAATTTCTAACCTCCAAAGATAACCTCTCCTGGAGTATTTCCTCCCAGTCTTCTTAGGCAAACAGAGCTATGGATCAGCTGAAAATGTAAAAAGGTAGAAGACAGAGTTACAACTCATGTCATACATTTTCACCAGTACCACACCATGTGCATTTTCCCAAGTTACTTTCAAATTGCAAAAATGGCTTGTTCACTGGCTGCATAATATTACATCCTACAAATCTATCCTATAGCTTTGTTTTGTCTTTAACCTCTTCCCTGGCTCCCACTAGAGGTGGGTAACAAGAAGCAACTGAGTCCAAGCCACAGATGTTCCTTCCTGGGTGTTACTCCAAGGAGGGTCTGAGTTGTGCCAAAGGATGCTGGTCCCATCTCATCATCCCATTCCCACAGGTGGGGAGGGAGCAGGAAGCAGGACCAGAGAGCAGGAGCCTGGGGAAGGAGACTTTAACCCTTCCCTCCCACAAAGGGTAGTGTGCTCAGGGCTGGGAGCAGAAGGGAGAGGATGTCTGTGGGAGCCTCAACAGAGGCCCTGCCTGGCGGACCCTGGGAACCCAATAACTGTCAGAGACAGTTCACCCAAGAGAGCATGAATTCACCTCCGCTTAGCTTCAGGAGGGAGCCTCTGCACTCTTCCTGGGAGGAAGGCAGCCGGTGGTGACCTGGACCAGGTTCCAAGAGCTAAGGAGAGGTAGGCCATCCTTAGCCTGCCCTGCTAGCCCAGTCCCTCCCCCACCCACACCCCCCAGCTCCCTGCCACGAGTACCTGTCTCCAGCAGCTGTCATGGGCTTCATCACTGGCCTGTGCCCATCCCCGTCTCACCCCCCCCATGCTATCTCCAAACCATCTCGCCCTTGGCCTTTGCTCATGCCACCCCCTCTGCCTGAGCACTCTTCATACCCAACCCCTCACTTGTCTTAGTCCTACTCATTCCCTAAGACTCAGCTAAGATGTGCTGTGTTCCAAGAGGTCTCAAACTCTGCTCTCCCTAAACCAGAGCAGAGAGTTCCCCTCCTGTCAGCTGCTGTACCACCCTCTGCCTATGTTCCTCCTGCCATCCACTTTGCATCGTGTTTCCTGCGTGAATTTACCATCAGACTTAGGGGGCAGCTGGGTATTTCATCTCTATGTCTCCAGTGCTTAACACATGCCTGACACACAGCAGGTGCTTAATAAAAGTGGACCCAAGAACCGAAGGAACCCTCCAGAGGTTGGAGGGTAGGGAACCACTCAGATCCCTCCTGGGTCGGGCCAGTCTGGTGGGAGTGGCCCAACATGGCTGTCTCTCTTTCCCTCCCCTCTTCTGCCATCGCTTCCCTCCCTCCAGAAGCTGAGTCCACACGCCCACTCTATCTAGGTGGAGCAAGGATCCGCCTCTCTCTCCTTTGTCTCTACTTTGCCCTCCCCTGTAGCCTGAAGATTCTTTGAGACTGAGGACCCTCCTGAGTAGGTATGTGAGGAGAGAGACACATACCTCTCCCAGCCTGTTTCCTGATCTGCAAAATGGCATGGATAGGGACACCGTTCCTATTTGCTAAGGATTATAGGACTCACAGTGCTTCTTGGACCAGGGGTTGGGAAACATGGGGAGTTTTGGGCAGGGCAGGGACTAGGGTGAGCAAAGCGAGACAATCACCTGGGGTACAAAATTTAAGGGAGTCAAGATAAATAATATTTTAATGCAACATTTTACAAAATCAAATTAATGTAAAAGTCCACAATGGCCGGAATATCGAAATTGTAAATAAAGAACAGGTCTCACCCAGCACTGGCACTCCCTGACTCACTCCCCTCGCAGAAATTCCAGCCCTGGTTCCAGTAAAATTTTATTCATGAAACCAGGCAACCATCCCAGGGACCATAGTTTGCTGATCTGATTGTTTTTAATATTGCATTAAATTTTTATGGAGGTTACTGAGCTTTTTTAGCCCCCTTAATTTTGAGCCATGAATGAGAGGCTCAGTCGCCTCCCCTTAGTTAAGGATGTCACAGGTCTGGAGGGTGCTCTGGGAAGTTAGTAGCTGGACAAGGGGGAGGTGTCAGGGAAGCAGAAGGTCCTGCAATGCTCAGGAGTCACGCACCAATTGCCAACAGCACCCTCATTTTTAGTAATGTGTATGTGCACCCCCACAGCCAATGAAGAGTTAAATAACATTCATCTAGCCACCACCCTTGCCAAAATAAATAATAATCAAAGAGTCAGAAGCCCAAGGGCACAGGTTAAAATGCTTTCAGTTCCCTGCCAGTGTTTCTGGAAGTTGCATTTGCTCTTCCTGCCTGGAGGACAAGAAGCTTATTGCTTTTGTGTTTCACACGGCAAACCACACAGTTGGAGATGATGCTGATGATTATATTTATGTCCAGTTTGCTCCAATGCTCCATAAATGTCCCCTGAGTGGCTCCTGTAGGCCAGGCACAAGGCTCCACACAGAGGATGTAGTGAGGAGCAAGAGAGACCCAGTCCCTGCCCTGGTACAGCTTATGGGTGGGGGTACAGACCCCCGTGTTGGTCACAATAGTGACCACACCAAGCTACACACTGAGATAAAGGTTCAAGATGACCAAGGAACAGTCCCACAGTAGGGAAGGCTTCCCTGAAGGACTGAAGTTGACCTGAGTTGTGGAGGATGTGTCAGCTGGATAGGACAGGAGGTGGCTGGCAGGGGGGTAGAGACACGTTGTTTTGCCATATCATACTGAGCTTGTCATCATGACAATCCCCGGCAAACATTATATAATGGTTAAGCACATGGGTTCCAAATCCAGACTGCCTGGGTTCGAATCTTGGCTCTGCCACTTAAAACTCTGTGACCTTGAAATATTAATAAATAAATAAATAAAATCAAACCGGGCAAGGTGGCATACACCTGTAGTCCCAGCTACTCGGGAGGCTGAGGCGTGATGGCGTGAGGTCAGGAGTTCGAGGCTACAGTGAGCTATGATGGAGCCTGTGAATAGCCACTGCCTTCCAAAACAAAAAAAACAATAAAAGAAACTGTGTGACCTTGGGCAAGTTACTCAACCTCTCTGTGCCTTAGATTTCTCATCCGAAAAAAAGCAAAATAACAATAGTACCCACATCATAGAAGACTGACTGGGTTGACCCATGTACCTAACTATTTTTACTCATCTAACGAATGTTCATTGAGCTGGGCGTTGGGGAACGTGGAAGGAAAAGGAGGAAGAATATATTTTCATACAACATGTCAGGCGGTAGGGACACATTAGTGAGCTAAGACAGACTCAGTCTCTGCCCTCATGGAGCTTAGGATCTAGTGATGGCAAGATAGAGAGATTCATCACAGAATTATTTAAATTAGGGGTCAGCAAACAATAGCCCACCATTTATTTTTATACAGCTTGTGAGCTAATGATGATTTTTATATTTTTTTAACAGTTGGGAGAAAATCAAAAGAAGAAGACTATTTTGTGACACATAAGAATTACATGTATCCATATAATAATCCAAATGTCAATATCCATAAGTAAAGTTTTTTTGGAACACAACCCTGCTCGTTCGTTTTCGTATTATGTGTGGCTACTTTTGCACTACAACAGAGAGTTAAGTAGTTGCAACAGTTTTTTGTAGTTTTTGCCCACAGAGCCTAAAATATTTACTATCTGGCCCTTTACAGAAAAACTTTTCTAACTCCTGATTCAAATCAATGTCAAGGCACAATTGCAGAAAGGAGAGGTAGGTGGTCCCAGGAGAAGGAATAACGGGGAGACTCCACCTTGCCGGGGAAGTCAGGGAAAGCTTCCTGGAGGAAGTGATGCTTGAGCCACTATCTGGGATGACAAGAGTTCCCCAGGCAAAGAGTCAGGATGGTGCTCCAAGCAGGGAGATCTGCAGGGGCAAGAACTCCATGGCCGGGGAGTGTGGCAGGCAGAGAAGTGAAGGAGAACCATTTGAGGCTGGAGGGCTCAAAGGGCCAGGCTTTGAAGGGCCCTGTTCCACCCCAGGGGCTCATCTTCATCCGCAAGTCCCGGGAAGCCACTGCAGGGTAAGCAGGGTTGGCAGTAAGGCAAGATCAGATTTACATGTCAGAAAGATCAGTCCAGCTACAGTGAAGATCAGTCCAGCTGCAGTGCTGAAAAGGGATTGGCGGTCTGAGCTGGACAAGAGGTGGCGGCAGATGGTCCGGGATGGGTGGACATGAGGGTAATGGTCAGATTGGAGAAACAGTAAGGAGGGAAAGGGAGCAGGACTCGGTTATGGGTTGGATATGGGGCATTAGAGAGACAGAAGGTCAAGGAAACACATGGGATTTGGCCCTAAGTGGATGCTGGTGCTGCCCTAACAGAAACAGAGAGCACGTAAGAAAGCCTGAGGTTAGCAGAGGCGGCGGTGGATGGCAAGTTCCACTGTCAATGGCCTGGTCTGAAGCAGAAGATGGTAGGGAGGTGGTGACAGTGAGAAAATCACAAGGAGATAGACCTGTAGCTCCAGAGAGAGCGGGCGGCTGAGAGTGCAAGCGAGGAAGGCAGGCAGGAGGAGGCGGCCCAGGATGAACCCCAAGCCATGGGAGCCCCACTCCAACAGCCCCTAGCTGGGCTAGAGGCAGGCAGAGAGGGTCTGCAGGGCAAGGGCTGTGCCCAGGCTGGAGTTCTAGGAGTGCCTGCCTGATACATGAAATTGGGGTAGGGTGCAGCACAGGCACAATCCCAGATCAAAGGGGGTGTGAGGTCACCCTGTGTTTTCTCTTGTCCTGCTCCCCAGCTCTGCCCAGTCACCAGTGTTAGGCAATCTGCTGCCCTTGTGTGGGAGAGAAGCTGGACATCTCCACACAGGGGGTGGGGGCTGCAGTGGGGCTGGAGGTGGGGGTCATGGGTGCCCCAGCGTCATGGCCAGCCCTGGGTCAGACTGTGCCCTTTGTGTCTGAGTTCAGGAGTCTTTGGGGAGCCTGCTTGGCCATCTGGGCCGAGCTGACAAGCTGCCATGTGCCCTGCTTGGGCTGAGTAGGGCAAATAGGCAGAGGGGGTGAACGGACAGAGAAGCTATCCCTGGAGCGGGTGGGGAAGGAAAGGGGCCTGCAAATAAGAAGGCGCTGAGGGGGCCTCAGCCCTCAGCAGCATCCAGGAGAGCCCATAAATAATATTTACTAATTTTTTCTATTTTTAGTAGGGACGGGGTCTCGCTGTTGCTCAGGCTGGTCTCAAACTCCTGAGGTCAAGCAATCCTCCCGCCTCAGCCTCCCAGAGTGCTCGGATTACAGGCATGAACCACCGCACCCAGCCAAATAATTAAAACATTTTTAAAGGATCCCAGGCCCTGGGTTTGGGGTGTTAAGATCCAGGAATGGGGGAGAGACTTGTGTGGACAATACTCCATTCCTTCATTCAGCCGATGAGTCAGTTGTGGCCAGCACTTTGAACTGTGCCCAACACGCAGGCACCCTTGTTACTATTATAGTTATCATCCTGTGCTATGAGAGGGGCTAAGTGCTGGGGAAGCACAAGAGTGCTGCTACGCCTCAGGAAGCTTAGTGGGGAGACACACAACACACAGTAGGATTCATGCCTCAACTTGGGAAGTCTGGGAGACCTTCCTGGAGGAAGTGGCTTCTAAGCTGACACCTGAAGGCCAGCCAGGTAAGAGAAGGGTCATGGGGGCAAATGGGTCCAGAGAAAGGGAACACTCATGCACATGCAAAGATCTCCAGGCGTTGGGCAGGCCAGCAATGGAATGTGGTGGTGGCTGTTATTACTGATGTTAATGTAATTGTGCTATTAATTACTAATTACTGACTATTAATTCCTAAAGACTTATGATTTTGAGCAGGTGCCTCCCTCTCTCTTTGAGCAAATGCCTCAGTTTCTTTTTATTTATTTATTTATTTATTTTGAGACAGGGTCTCACTCTGTTACCCAGGCTAGAGTGCAGTGGCATGATCATAGCTCACTATAGCTCACTACGACCCTGAACTCCTGGGCTCAAGTAAACCTCCTAGCTCAGACTCAGCCTCCTGAGTAGCTATGACTACAGGCACGCATCACCATGCCAGGTTAACTGTTTGTTTGTTTTGTAGGGTCTCACTATGTTGCCCAGGCTAGTCTCAAACACCTGGCCTCAAGCGATCTTCCTGCCTTAGCCTTCCAAAGTATTAGGATTACAGGTGTGAGCCACTGCACTTGACCCACCCCTGAGTTTCTGTAGGATGACGACTCTTCCAACTCAGAGTCCCTGGTCACCCACCCCTCATTGACAGCGGTCATCAGCCCTAGCTAAACTGGGCCTGGTGACTAGGATGTGAGCTCATCCCACACTTAGGGAACAGAGTCACAGAAGAGGCCTGGGGAAGGCTGAGGGACGCTGGTTCTGGGCACTGCAGCTACAGTGACCATGTTCCCAGCCCAGTGGGAGCCTCACCCTGGAGAGGCACCCAGAGTCCAGAGTCCAGGATGGTGGAAGGGGTGTTCCCAGAGCTCTATTAACCTCATCTTATGAGGTAAAAGTTGAAGTTTAAGGTGGAGCTCCCCAGAGGACAGTGAGAACCTCAAAACCTCCTTTGTTTGACTTTTTTCAGAAAGGGAAAGGAGCTTCTGGGGTGCGACTCCGTGGGTCCTGCCAGAGTACCCAGGCATGGGGAGGGAGGTGGCTGTATCCAGCCTGTTCTGAAGGGACTGCCATTCTCAGAACTAGGCCAGGTAAGGTAAGGGGTGCTGAGACAGTGCAAGTATGACCCCTTCTGTCCCCCACACAGGACAGGTCTGGGACCATGCTTACAGCCCATGGGGCAAACCTTACTGGGTTCCATCCCCTCTTCCCAATGTTTGCATCCAGGGAACCTCAGGCTAAGCTGAATGTCTCCCATGTCAAAGTCAACTTTTCCTTGGCAGTTAAAGACAAGGGGCACCAACAGCAACCCTGGGACTATCAGCAAGATAATGAACCACAGGAACGGTGATAACTTCTGTCTAAACATTCCTTTCAACCTGACACAAGCATCTCCTGGTAAGTCACCCAGAAGTTAAGCCATCCCAGTAGGTGTGAAGTGGTATCTTATTGTGGTTTTGATTTGCATGTCCTTGATGACTAATGTGGTTGAGCATCTTTCATGTGCTTGTTGGACATTTGCATATCTTGTTTGGAGAAATGTCTATTCAGATGCTTTGCCCATTCTTAATGGGGTTATTTGTCTTTTTATTGTTGAATTGCAAGAATTCTCTATTATATTCTTAATATAAGTCCTTTATCACTGTGGTCCCCAACCCCCGGGGCCGTGGACCTGTACCTGTCTGTGGCCTGTTAGGGACACAGAGCTCCTGCCTCTACCCACCCCCCGCCCCTCTCAATGGAAAAATTGTCTTCCATGAAACTTAGGAATGGGTTGGGGGGACCGCACAGCAGGAGGTGAGCGGCGTCTGACTGAGCGAAGCTTCATAGCTTTATCTGTATTTACAGCCACTTGCTCCCCATCACTGGCATCACTGCCTGAGCTCTGCGCCCCCCCTCCAAGTTCCCCCATCCCGTCCATGGAAAAATTGCCTTCCATGAAACTGGTCCCTGGTGACAAAAAGGTTAGGGACTACTGCTTTATCAGATATATGATTTGCAAATATTTTCCCCCATTATCTGGGGTATCTATTCACTTTCTTGATGGTGTCTTTTGGGGAACAAAAGCTCCGTAATTTTGAAGAAGTCCAATTTATGTTTTTGTTCCACAGTGGGCAGGTCTATGCAAACCTACCCCCAAAGTCTAAGGCAGCCAAGAGACTGAAGAAAGAGGCTGACATATCCAGTTTCTCAGAAAGAAACATTTAACAGGGACATATGACCAGAAGGAATGTCTTGGGCAGTAGTAAGATGAGATGGTGGATCCTCAAACCATTGCCCCCAGGTCCAGGACTTATATTCCATGGGGTTAGGAATGTATAGGACAATTAAAGTTGACCCCTCAGGGAAAGGCAAGAATGCTATGTGAACCTAGCTAAGGGCAGAATTTATGGTAACAGTAGATAAAGTAGAAATCTAGGGGCCTGTGAGGTGGCTCACACCTGTAATCCTAGCACTCTGGGAGGCCGAGGTGGGAGGATTGCTTGAGGTCAGGAATTCAAGACCAGCCTGAACAAGAGACCCCATCTCTACCAAAAATAGAAAAAATTAGCCAGGTGTGGTGGAGCACACCTGCAGTCCCAGCTACTCGAGAGGCTGAGGCAGAAGAATCACTTCAGCCTGGGAGTTGAGGTTGCAGTGAGCTGTGATGATGTGACTGCACTCTACCCAGGGCGACAGAGTGAGACCCCGTCTCAAAAAGAAAAAAAAGAAAGAAAGAAATCTAGAGTCATTCCTGGAACAGGGGTTAATCAGAAGTCAACATGGCAAATTAGCATCTAAGATGGAGTTGCTTTAGCCTGCACAGTTTTTCTCCACTGTCACTTGTGTTTTTGGCATTGTATTTAAGAATCCATTGCCTAATCACATTCATGAGGATTTACTCCTATGTGTTCTTCAAAGAGATTTAAAGTTTTAGCTCTTATGTTGTGGTCTGTAATCCATTTTGAATTAATTTTTGTAGATGGTGAGAGGTAAAGGTCCGACCTTTACCACAACCTTATTTATGTGGATGTCCAGCTGTTCCAGCACAGTTTTGCTGAAAATACCCTTCTTTCTACACTGAATGGTCTCAGCATCCTTATGGAAAATCAATTGACCATAAATGTAAGGGGTCAGTCTCAGTTCTATTCCACTGATGTCTGTGTCTAGCCTTATGCCAGTACCACACTTTTCTTTTTTTTTAATGGGGTCTTGCTCTGTCACCAGGCTAGAGTGTAGTGGCATCATCATAGCTCACTGCAGCCTCAAACTCCTGGGCTCAAGCGATCCTCCTGCCTCAGGCTCCTGAGTAGCTGGGACTACAGGCACGCGCCACCACGCCCGCCCGGCTCTTTTTTTCTTTTTTTTCCTTATTTTTGTAGGGGGTGGGGTGGTCTCACTATGTTGCCCAGGCTGGTCTCAAACGCCTGATCTCAAGCAATCCTCCCACCTCGGCCTCCCACAGTGCTGAGATTACAGGCGTGAGCCACCGCGCTGGGCGCCCGTCTGGATTATTGTAACTTTGTAGCAATTTAATAAATTTTAAATGAGTCACATCAAGGGCTGTCCAGGTAGGGGAGAAGCTTGAAAAGGGCCTATAGTTCGGAAGGCCCGGTGGGTGTCCTCTGACATGTTTCCGGAGCTTGAGGGGTCTGCCTGGGCCCCCCGCAGGTGCAGCCCTCAAAGCTCTAGACTTTCATTGGAAGGACCCCTGGGCAGCTAAAGCCACAAAAAAGGGATCCTCGACCTTGGCCTCTGCCTCTTCCCCACCCTACCTCGGCTGGGAGGTACGGTCTCTTGCCACACTTTCTCCCTCCCACTCCTGGGGCCCTCGAACCCGGAGCCGGGAACCGAGACTCCGGAAAGTGTGCATCCGGGCTGTGCAGATTACACGCTAAGGACGGGCACACACCCGAGCCGCGCCCGCGTCCGGCCCGGGCCAGCCAGGTGGCGGGTCCCTGGCCACGCTCCCTTCCCCTACACGGCCGACCCCCAGGAGTTGGGAGGTGGGTCCCCGCCCCTGCCGGGCGGCGGCCCTCGCGCAGTCCCCGCCCACCTCCCCTGGACCCGCCGTCCCCGCCGCGGGCTGGGCGGGTCTCCGACGCCAGGCTCGGCTGGAACGAAGCTGCGTCTCCGCTGGCCCCGTGCGAGCCGGTGAGCGGGCTCCCGGGCCCCCACTGCCTCCAAGGCGTCCCTCCCGCCGGGGTCCCCGCTGGCGCAGTCGCAGACCCCCTGCGTGGGCCTCCGGATCCCTTCCCGCCGGTGGCGGGCTCGGTGGGGGTGAGATCCGGAAAAGTCTTCCTGTCCCAGTCCTGGGTTGCCCCAGCCCCCAGGCTGGCTTTCAGAGCCTGGGGTGTGACTGAGCTCTGAGGGGGTTCTCCAGAGGGGCTCCTTGTCCCCCACAGCCTGGGGGTGGGAGCTGGGCGCCGCCTGGGCATCCTGGAAGCCTCACCCAGAGGCGATGGGTCCTGGGAAGGGCGGGAAAGCAGAGTAGAAACCAGCGGGGAGGGGGCCAGGGTGAGAGGAGGTCATGAAGTCCCTGTGGCCTAGCCTATCCCATTTCCAGGCTGTGATCTGCCAGCCCCTGCCGGAAATGTGGGGAAGGCACGACTGGGGACAGGAGAAAGGAGGAGGGTGACTTGCCCCTGCTCGCCACCTCTGGAGCCACCTGTCCTCTCCCACTCCTGGCCAGGCACAGGGGTCAGCCCCAAGCTCGGGCTGGCTCTTGCTGCCCTCTTGCTCTCCTGCTGGACAGGAGCCCTTCTGCTGCCTGACTGTGTCCTGGGCTCCAGGCTGGGGAGCCTCCTTGATATGGGATCTGGGGAGGGAGGGGTCCCAAAGGCCTGCCTGGGGCTGCCCATCCTTATGCAGCTTCCAGGGCTGGTGGTTGGTTCCTTATTGTCGGGCTGGGCCTCTCCTACCATGACAGAAGGGTAGGGAAGAGGGAGAGTAGTCCACCCCTCCACTTTGGACACCAGCCCCCTAACCCCAAACCCCCACTTGAGACCATCGGTTCATCCTGTGGCCATGCCTGCAAGCTCTAAGGGTCAGGGAAAGGATTCTGAGGGCCTATGGAGGCCTCTGTTATCAGACAGGGAGCCCTAAAAACATAGACTGGGGGTTGTGTGAGATGGGAGAAGGACCAGAACTATCATCTAAACTTTTATTGTTGTTGTTTGTTTTTTGAGACAGTCTCGCTCTGTTGCCCTGGGTAGAGTGCAGTGGCGTCATCATAGCTCACTGGGCTCAAGGGATCCGGTCCCCCTGCCTCAGCCTCCCGAGTAGCTGGGATTACAGGTGCACGCCACAGTGGCCAGCTAATTTTTCTATTTTTAGTAGAGACAGGGTCTCGCTCTTGCTCAGGCTGGTCTCGAACTCCTGAGCTCAAGCAATCCTCCTGCCTCGGCCTCCCAGAGTGCTGGGATTATAGGCATGAGCCACCTTGCCCGGCCTCATCTACACTTTTGCCCTGCCCACAAACCCAGCTTCATGCCACCTGGCCATGAAGTTGGTCTCACTGGGCCTGGGGGGCTCTGAGAGCTGAGGCTGGCAGCTTCTGTGGCCCAGCCTCACCCCTAGTCCTAGGAAGTGAGAGCAAAGTGGTTTGCCCTGTCTCCCTCCTTGTCCCTGACACACAACAGGCAGTGACTCGTGGTCCCCAGTGCAAAGAAAAGAAAACTCCCCTGCAGGGGCAGCGGCAAAGCCAGGGCCCCAGCCCCAGCCCCGTCTCTTCTCTGCCCTGCTGAGTCTTCTGGAATGGACCTGCCTGCCAGGAAGCCAGATCACCCTTGGTCTTGGGCTTGCCTGCCCCCTGGGGAACACAGGTGGGTCCCACTAATATTCTCTTTTGTGCTTGGCCAGAGCTGGGTAGGGGTGCATGAACAGGTCCCAGCTCATGGTGTAGAAGAGGTTAGGAGGGGTGGGGGTGATGATCAACAAGGGAATGTCCACTTCAATGTGGTGTGGAGCACCATTAAGGAGAGAAAACAGGAAGGGGGCCTAGCCCAGCCTGGGGTAGGGGTCAGTGTAGCTTCCTAGGGGTACTGCAAGGGCTGGATCATCAAAGATCGATTGGACTTCTCTCTGGCTAAGAATTGTGGAACCACAGCAGCCAAGGTCATGAGGAGGGACCAGCTTGATGGGGGAGGGGCTGGAGGACCAAGTGGATATAAACACTGTGCTTGTGACCTGGGAGTTGCTGGGAGTACGATAGGGGAGGCCCACTCATGGAAAGCTGAGTCGGGGTGGGGGGAGGCTCCCAGAGGGAGGCCAGGGTCCTGAGACCTTGGAGGCAGGGTTCCCAGTGTGCAAAGGTAGAGCAAAGGTGCACAGGGTTTGCTGGGCTCTCACTGGCCTGCAGCCCAGGACCAGGAGAGCCCTGGAGATGCTCGGAAGAGCCAGCCCTGAAAGGTTCCAGAGGGAAGGTGGGGTACTGAGTGAAGGTCACAGGAACCTGGGCAAAGTCCCCAAAAAGACTGCCTAGAAAAGTGGATGCTGAGAAGAGCACTAAAGGAGACTTCTTCACAGAGGGGCAGGACGAGGAGGAACAAGACGGGACCAGAACAGGGCAGGGGGACAGGGAGTGGGGAAGGGCAGGAGGAAGCAGGAAGGCTGGGGGCCTTTCTGAGACGGAGAGGGGAAGGTGGCAGGCGGGAAGGCCGGCTGAGAGGCCCGAGGAGCTGGGAGGAGGGGCGAGCCATGAAGAAGGGAGTATAAGCCTTGCACTCAGGGCAGCACTGAGAGGATCAAGTGGCGCCCGTGGCCTTTCCATTTGCTGAGGGAACAGAAATCCTGGAAGAGGCGAGAGCCAGTTTGCTGGAGAAGCCCGCATCCAAGGTATTGCCCAGAGGAGGATCGAGGATCAGGGCTGCGAGGGTCTCTAGTGCCAGAGGTCCCATGCAGCAGGGTCACACACACTCACACTCACACACACCTGAGGCTGTGATGAACGGGACACCCACCTTGGCAGGGCTCCTGGGGTTCCCAGGAGGGAGGAGGATAGGAGGCCCTGATGGAGGCAGCTCAGGGTGGGTCCAGCTCAGGTGCTATTTTAAAACTCCTAGGCCTAGGGGGTAGGGGTAGGGTGCTGGGCTTGGCAGGAAGAGGGGGTTTCATATTTCTGGGAGTTTCCAGAGTTTCCATGGACCTTCTCAGGACCTGGGGCAAAAGGGAAGGATGCTGCAGGAACAGCAGCTCTGGGATCAGTTGGCTGAACTGAGATGGGACTGGCTACACCTCTCTGAGCCAGGGGTGTGAGGGAGTGTGTGTGTATGCACAGTATGTGACCGTGTGTGTTTGCATGCCTGTGTGTGTGTATGATCTGAATGCCTGCATAGTGTGTGACTGTATATATCTCTTATGTGTGTTTGCATGAGTGTCTGTATGTCTATGTAGTATGTGTCTCTGGACTTTTCTGTGTGTGTGTCTATGTGAGTATGTGTCTTCATATGACTTCGTGTGCCTGTGTGGATCTGTGTCTCCCTGTGTGCGTGTGTGTCTGTGTGTCTCTGTGCTTGTCTGTGTGAGTGTGTGCTCTGTGGTCTGTGTATGTGTCCATGTGTGACTGTGCATGTATTTGTGTCTGTGTGCCTCTGTGTGTGTGTATGTGTGATGGAGAAGCCCTTGCAGGTGGTAGATCATTAGTCAGCATGGTTGTGGAACTTGACTCCTGGCCTCGACCTCCTTGTGAAAGGAGCATTGTAGTGTGATTTCGAAGGCCCTTCAGGTGAGACCCATGCCTTCTCAAAAGCTGCTGGTTGGGTGCTTGCTTGTGAAGCTGTCATGTGTACACTCCTTAGAGGCACCCAACACCGGCTTGCTCACTCAGGCCTTCACAACAGCACTGACAGTGAACTTTGCTGTTCATGAGGCATTGCAAAAGTCTGTGTTGGTGTGCAGGAAGCCTGGTCATGAGTGTTTGAAAATGTATCCATGTGTGCCTTTGGGGGTGTTGGGACCACTCTGGCCCCAGGGTCTGCTCTGTTCTACAAGCAGTTATTGAGTGGGTGAGGAGGACCCGCCTGATGGCCGGTGATGTAACAACTGGAAAGGATTCCACCCCCTTGCCTCATGCTACCAACTGCCACCCGCCCTGCCCTGCACCTCTTGTCACCACCACCTCCTGCCAGGCTGGCTCTGAGAAGTGGGTGAAAGGAGATGCCAAAACCAATGCGTGGGCCTCTGGCCACCTCCCAGGGGTGGTGACACCCAGTCCTGGGGCATGAGGAAGGGACAGTCTCAGCCACCCAGGGAAGGTGGCAGGTGGGCCAGGGAAGACTGGCGGCCTGCCAACTACCGGGCTCCATTCTGTACCCTTCCCAGGTAGGAGTCACAGTGGTGGTGAGACTGTGGTCGGTAGCCCAGGATGCCCCAGGCCCTGGAGCAGGCAGACGGCGGCTGGGCCTGGGTGGTACTGCTGGCCTCACTGGTGACCCAGGGCCTCACCCTGGGCTTCCCCACATGCATTGGCATCTTCTTCACGGAACTGCAGCGTGACTTCCAGGCCAGCAACAGCGAGACCTCCTGGTTCCCCTCCATCCTGGTAGCTGTGCTCCACGCTGGGGGTGAGCAGCCTGGGGCAGGGCTGGGGGAGGGGAGAAAGCCACAACCTCTCTGGCCTGTGGGTCCCTCTCTCTGAGGCCACAGTCTTTGCCCCCCGGGGTGAATTCCTAATATTTTACCTGATTTCAGTAGGGACCCCTGGCTGGAATCCAGCTGGGTGGGGCTGTGTTCCCAAGAGGCTGGGCTGGGCAGGGAGAGAGAGAGGCAAGGGGCCTAGGATGCAAAGCCAGGCAGTGGGATTGATCCGGACGACTAGGCGTAGGTGTGCAGGAGCGCTCAGTGCCAGACCGGGAAGAGCCGGCACTGGGGCCAGCACACCGAGACTCCACCATTTTCCAGGTGGGTGATCTCTCTGAACTTCAGTTTCTTCCTCCAGCATCCTGCCCATCTCCCACGTGGGATGGTAGGGAAGACCAAATGGGCCCTGGGGGTTGCTGGGTGCCAGGAGATATATTCAGTTGAATTATTAGTATTTTGGGGACCCTGATCAGGGGCTTCAGGATAAGTAAGGGGACCCGAGGAAGATACCAAGAACAAGAGGGGGGCAAGGCAAGAGCCCCATCTCTGCCTGGGGCTCCCTGCAGAGGGATGTTGCCAAGGCTGGGGTGACGGAGGGAGAGCAGTGGTGGCACTCTCTCACCATACGTGAGAGGCCCCTGCTTCCTGGCTGGCTTTTCCAGGAATGGGACCACCTAACTCGACCCCAGCAACAGGGGCAGGGCAGGAGCTGCCCAGGAGGTGGCCCTGGACGCAGGGACCTGCCTCGGCTCCCGGTAGCTCTCCAGGGAGACTCCACAGACAGCGACCTTGGGACCTGGGCAGCAGGAGCCCAACCTGACGGCCCCACAGGGCTCTCCCCACACCTGTGTTTGCTGGCTTCAGCTGACCCCATCTCCCTGGCGACCTCCTTGCCACTCCCTCCACCTGCCACCAGCAGCCTGCTTGTTATTCCAGGTCCTTTCCGCAAATTGGGAGGGAGGTCAGGCTGAGGGATATTGCCACCATCCTGGATGAACCCCGAATTAGCCTCCTGGGGTTTGGGCTCAGAGGAAGAGGAAAGGCCAGGCCTGGCCAGACCACATGGCCTTTTGGCATGCAAGGTTGTGGCAGGGAGTGGGAAGCTCAGCATGTTCCTCCTTGCACAGGCAGAGAGGGGCCTGGGCCAGAGGCTGAGAACCGGGCATCCAGTAAAGACCCCACTCCCCGGCCGGCTTTGGGCTCACTACCTGGCAGGCTCGTCTGTTCATCTCTTGCTCTCACATAACACAATCTTGAGCCCATGCTCCGTGTATTGTAGAAATTTTAAACTTGAATGAATCATTGATCCTTTCCAGCTCCCCTGCCCCCACAGGCGAGGAAGGCAGGCAAGCACGAAGTACAAGGCCTGCCCAAGGTTGCAGAGCAAGTTCTCAGCAGAAGCAACCCCCCTGCAGGGGAAACACCCTGCCTCCTTGGGTGCCCCACTACCCTCAGCTATGCAACTGGCCCACATCCCAGCCACTACTCCCAACTCCATGACTCAGGGCTTTCTCCAATGTCACCTTCCCTAAGTCAGGCCAAAGTCTCAGGAATGGGGAAGACGTATGAGTCAAAGCCTCGCCTCTCCCTCTACAACGGCAGAGATAACTGCTCACCAGCCTCTGCTTGATTTTCTCTGAGGACAGGCTGCTCACTTCCTCTGTCACTCATACTGACACTGGCTCACACCACAGATCCCCACACATCCCCCTCAAGCACACACATGCAGCACGTGCACACACACGCTTTCCCGTCCCTCTGGCTGCACTCTGGGGAAGTAACTTGGAGAAGCTCCATTACGTGTGCTTGGGGCAGGGCACTTGGTGAATGGGGCCCCTGCGAGGCGTCTAAGAGCAGCTGCCAGCTCTTCTCTACTCAGTGGGGTGTGGGCTGGTGAGAAAGCACTGGGGTGGTGGGGAAGAGGCCCCTCTCCATGTGGAGCCAAACCTCTAGGTACAGATGGTGGTGGTGCCTGAAGGTAATGGGGAAGAGGAGAATGCACCCTGCCTGATTTTCTCCAGAACACTTCAGGGCCAGGGTAAGATGCAGAGTGGGCCAGGGCCCCACCTGACTATACAGCTTGAAAGGTGGTGGGAGGGCTCTAGCCAGCCTTGCTGGGGATGCAGGAGCAGGTAGAACAGGGGCTAGAGGTATGCACCATAATTTAGATGCCCTGGGATGCCCCCAACCCCCGACAGACCCCAAATGAGGGGTGTCCACTCAAGTCATGAACAAATCCTATTTCATCTGGATGGAATCAGCCTCAGGTCAGTGCAGTGCAGGGCCTTGGTCTTCCCCTCTGGGGATCTTGTCAGGGTCAACCATCACCCAGTCTGACCCCCCTCACTCTGTAGGGGAAGAAACTGAGGCACAGAGAGGCATTGGGCCTCGCTTCGCCCATGCAGCCAGTCATGGCAGGGTAGGGACCAGAACCTAGGCCTGTAGCCTCCAGGGCTCCTGCCCTTGAAGCCAACTGGCTAGTTCCTGCTGGAACTGCTCTCCCCCAGCCCTACTGTCCTCCTCCCTCTTGACCTGCTCATTCAGCTGCCACCTGCTGGCTGTCTCCTCCCCACAGGGCCCCTGTGTGGCATCCTGGTGGAACGCTTTGGCTGCCGAGCAACTGCGATGCTGGGGGGTGTGCTGGCCAGCCTGGGCATGGTCGCCGGCTCCTTCTCCCGTACCCTCAGCCAGCTCTACCTCATGGCAGGATTCATCACAGGTGACTGTCATTCCATCATCAGAATTACTGGGTTGGGCACTTACTAAAAAGTACCAGGCACAAGTGGACAGGGCAGGCAAATCTCTTAATCGTCTAGAACTGCTTACAGTCTGGTGAGGGAGACAGACAAGGAACAGATAAATAAGAACACTTAAACACTTCCACTTGCAGCAATGCATGAAAAGACAGGGCAGGTGAAGCGATAGCATCCTGGCCCGGGGGGTGGGGGTGGCAGATAATTAAACAAGCCAGGAAGTAAAATACTGAGGACACCCAATGCAGACTATGAAGCAGGGCAGTGGCGGGGTGGCGGGGTGGGGGGGTGGGGGGGTGGAGGGGTGAGTAGCGGTGGGGAGGTGCTATTGTCAACAGGGTGGTCAGGGAGGGCCTTGAAGAGAAGGTGATGTTTAAGCAGAGACCTGAGGGAATCTGACACAAAGCTCCCTGGAGAACAGCATTCCAGGTGGAGGGAACAGCAAGTGTAAGGTTCAGGAAGTTCAGGAGCAGCAAAGTGGCCAGTAGTTACAGGGGCATGAACAAGGCAGTCGAAGAGGTGTGGTGGGGGCTGGTAAGGGTTCAGTTCATTAAAGGTTCTGTAGTGACATGGGAAGCCATCTGAGGGGTTTGGGCAGGGGGGTGATATTTATGGGGCTTCGCTCTGGGGCGGTGTCGAGAATGCATGTGGGGCACGGCAAGGAGCAGGCAGGATGGGCAGGGGGCACAGTCGCAGGCCAGGCGTGAGGTGGTGGCAGCTTAAACCCAGTGGTGTGATGGCGGTGAGGCTCAGGGTTGCATGTGAGGTGCAGGAAGAAGAGTCAAGAAGGGTGACAACAAGGTTTGCTGCCCCAAGCCACGGTGAGGAGGGAGTAGCCATTAACTACGATGGGGACACTAGAGGAGCCTCAGGTGCAACATGTCCAGCCTGGAATTCAAGGAGAGGCCCTGAGCTGGAGCCAGAACTGCAGGCGTCGTGAGACGGTGGCACTGGGCTTGAGCTGAGGTGGTGCCCTGCCGCCACCAAGGGAGTGAGTGGACGGCTGAAGAGGCCGAGGACTGAGCCCCGGGGCCCACCAGTGTTCAGAGGTCTGGGCAGGAAGGAGTGACCAAAGAGGTAGAGAACAGGAGAGTTTCTCAGGAGAGTGAGTCAAGCCACCGATGAGTCACATAAGGTGAGGCCCAGACTCGATCGACCTTTGGATTGAGCCCTGTGGAGTTGGAGACCTGAATAAGAGCAGTCTGGTCAGAGGTGAGGGTGAAGATCTGCTTGGAACAGGTTCGAAACAGAACAGGAGGAGGAGATGGCAGAGGAAAACAATACTGCCATGGCATTTGGATGGGAAGGGACCAGAGAAATGGGCCAGAACCCACAAGGTGTTGTGGGGTTAAGAGAGGTTTTTTGGTTTTTTTAAACAGGAAAAATAACAATGAGGGAGAATGATCTAGTAAGAGGAGACGAAGGATGATGCAGGAGAGAGGGGAGTCACCGGAGGATGCCTCTGAGGACGCAGGACACAGGGCAGAAGTAGAGGGGCCGCCTCGGGGGGCGTGGGCGGGCCACCGAGTGTGAGCCTGGGGAGGAGGAAGAAGAGGCCTGCACGGTCTTGGGGCAGTGGGGGCAGGCAAGGGGATGACTGAGGGAGCTGCAGTGGCATCACGGCAGCTCGAGCCCCGAGGCCAGCGGTCACCTGTGGTCTCAAGCCTTCTCTCCAGCATGCTCAGCTGTGCAGGTGCAGGCATGGAGTGGGTGGGGGACTGGGAAGCCCCTCTGGGCAGGCAGCATCTGAGCTGAGATGGGAGCGGGAAGTCAGGAGGAAGCATCTAGAGGGAGAGAAAGAAGCTTAATCCTAGTGAGTGACAGGGAGTGGCCTGAGATGACATCTCAGAGGTGGACCGGAGCCAAATGGCACAGAGCCTTCCAGGACATAGTAAATGCTTTGGATATTCTTCAAGTGTGATGGGAAGTCTTTGGAAGGTGTTAAGCAGGGAAGGACTTAGTTCAATTTAGGTTTTTAAAAGATCATTCTGGCGCAAGGGGAACAGGGTGCCCCTGACAGCCTTGGGAGGGCAGATCTGGGGTGGGACACTTACAGGGAGGTGGCGAGGCAGGCTGATTCTGTCTTCAGTCCCGGGGGACTTGAAGGTGGGTCTGGGCTAGAAGCCAAGGAGTGCAGACGTGCGCAATGACCCCTGACCCCGCTCTGGGTGCAGGTGGGAGGCCTCAGAACTCCCCCAAGCTGGTTTCCTCTCTCTCATCACAGGCCTGGGCATGTGCTTCAGCTTCCAGTCGAGCGTAACAGTGCTGGGCTTCTACTTCATCCGCCGGCGGGTGCTAGCCAACGCACTGGCCTCAACGGGCGTCTCCCTTGGCATCACACTCTGGCCGCTGCTGTCCCTCTACCTACTCGAGGACCTGGGCTGGAGGGGAACCTTCCTTGTCTTCGGCGGGGTCTTTCTCCACTGCTGCGTCTGTGGGGCCATCCTGAGACCCGTGGCCACTAACATGGCCCTTGAGACCAGAGAAGTTCCCCTTCCACCTCCCAAGACACCTGCCCTGGGCTGTCTGGCAGTATGTGGCCAGACCATCCAGCGCCACCTGGCCTTTGATGTCCTGTGGCACAACGTGCGCTACTGCGTGTTCACGCTGGGTGTGATGTGGATGATCTTGGGTTTCCCGCTGCCACACGTCTTCCTGGTGCCATACGCCGTGCAGCATGGGGTGGACGAGCAGCGGGCGGCCCTACTCATCTCCATCATCGGCCTTAGCAACATATTCCTGCGGCCCATGGCCGGGCTGGTGGCAGGCCAGAGGGCCTTTGCCAGCCACCGCAAGTACCTGTTCAGCCTGGCAGTCCTGCTCAACGGTCTCACCAACCTGGTGTGTGCAGTGTCGGCTGACTTCCAGGTGCTAGTGGTCTACTGCCTGGTGTACAGCGTGTCCACGAGTGGCATTGGTGCCCTCATCTTCCAGGTCCTCATGGACATTGTCCCCATGGATCGATTCCCCAGCGCCCTGGGCCTCTTCACCATCCTGGATGGTATCGCTATGCTCATCTCCCCGCCACTGGCTGGTAAGGCCCTGGGGGAGGGAGCAGCCAGGTGTGCCCAGGTGCGGCCTGAGTGGCCAGGAGGGTGGGACAGAGGGGAACAGTCTGGACAGATTTGGGCCCAGGCCAGCATCTCCAGAGGACTGTGCTACAGCTGGTTCCTCAAATGGTACTCAGGGTATGAACAGCGAAAAACATGGGTTTATGTGCCAGACCTACCTGAGTCTTTCATCTTCCTCTCTGCGCCTCTGTTTTCCCATCAGTAAAGTGGGGATAGGTGCAATCTCCTCACAGGCTTCTTGTGAGGGTCCTGAGTCACATGGCAAAGGGCTTAGTGGAGAGACTTGGCATGTAGTCAGCACTGTGCCTGTTTTTGCTGTTATGAACATCATGGTTCTCCTACTTCCTGCCAGTGGGACCTGGGCGAGTCATTTTCCTTCTCTGAGACACAGTGTCACCTGCAAATTGCAGAAGAGAATACCTGCCCTAACCATTATTCACCTGTGCCAGTTGCTGGGTGTGCATGGCTGAATACAAAGGTCCCCACCCTCTGGGGGCTTACCTTCTGGTGGAGGAGTTGGGAATTAAAGCAAAGAGACACATTTGTGACCACAATGGTGATTTATGCTGGCAAACAAACAGAATATAGAAAGAGACCAGCCCTGGCAACATAGTGAGACCCAGTCTCTACAAAAGATTTAAAAATTCGCCGGGCATGGTGGCATATGCCTGGAGTCCCAGTTACTCAGGAGGCTGAGGTGGGAAGATCTCTTGAGCTCAGGAATTTGAGGCTGCAGTGAGCTATGATGATGCCACTGCACTCTAGCCTGAGCAACAGAGTGAAACCCTGTCTCAAAAAAAAAAAAAAGTAATAGAGACCCACCAGAGAGGCAGTTGAGAGCATGTGACATCCTAGCAAATGAGGGAAGGTTTGTAAAGCCCTTGGTGCTGGAGCAGTCAACAGACAATATGCGGTGGTGGTTATTATAGTAAAACCCAGGAGGTTGACTCCCCCTCAGTGGGGACACTTCCTCCAAGTGTAGCATTGGAAGTCCCAGTTTCCAAGGGAGTTCTCCAAGCAAACAAGTGGAGAGAGCTATCTAGGAGGAGGTGTGGGTGACTCTAGCTCCCTGTCACCAAGGGTAAGGGGGTCATGTGCTTATGTACTTTTCTGGCCTGCAGACCCTTTCTGCCCAGGCCAGAGTAGGCTTAGTGTTTCTTCCCCTCTGTTCATTCTACAAACATCTGTCAAGTGCCTAGTGGGTGCCAGCCACGATTCCTAGTACAGCAGAGACAAAAATAAAATCCCTGCTCTCAGGGAACACACAGTTTAGTTGCGGGAGGCCTGGTAGCCCCAGGCAGTGGCCTACTAACTCTTGTTCTCTGTCCACAGGGTTCCTCCTGGACACCACCCACAACTTCAGCTACATTTTCTACATGTCCAGCTTCTTCCTCATTTCAGCCGCCCTCTTCATGGGTGGCAGCTTCTATTCCCTACAGAAGAAGGAGCGGCAAGGCAGGCAGGCGAAGGAGGAAGGAGCCAGAATGGAGGCTGCCCCAGAGTGGGGTCATACCTCGGAAGGCAAAGACGGTCCTGAGAAGCGGCTATGCCCTGAGATCATGTATGTGACCAGTGTCTGAGCCCAGAGGTCAACGAGTGACCACTGTCTCAGCCCGGGAATGGGACCTCCAGCCGCTTTACCAGGGGCTGGGGTGAAGGGTGGCCCAGGAAGCCTGGATCTAAGTCTGTCCAGGCTCCACAAGTTGGGACTCAGCTAGGAGCTGGGACTGTGGAGGCAGCTTCTAAACACTCAGGATTCCTTCC
Source organism: Daubentonia madagascariensis (assembly GCA_023783475.1). Lineage (NCBI taxonomy): Eukaryota > Metazoa > Chordata > Mammalia > Primates > Daubentoniidae > Daubentonia > Daubentonia madagascariensis. The sequence goes on along the minus strand of JAKFHU010000487.1, from coordinate 6,526,684 downwards.
AGCCAGCGGAACCCAGGAGCAGGCCTCCCGACTGTTTTCCTCGGACACCAAGGGACCCTGTAACCTTGGTAGGGAAGATCAATGCTGGGGTCGGGGAGGAAGGCTTGCTAGGCAGCCTGAAGGCTGCTGTGAAAATGAGGCTGCTTTTGCAATAGAAGCCCTTCCACTCCCCATCCTGTCCTCCGGGGCCCTCTTCTCCCTGCCGCGTTAGAGGTGTCCACCCCGAGGTGAGTAGCTGGCTGGGCCAGCTGCCAGTCCAGCCTGCTCCCGGTGGCCTGTGCCTGGGCCCTGGAGGTCAGAGCTCCCCCCATACAGGTCATCACCCAGGGACTGGCTGTCATCAGCCCAGGCCTGTCCCAGCAGGGTACTAAGGGAAAACAGAGTGTGTTTGAATTAAACACAAAAATGTTCCCTGCAGCAGGTCATAAACTCTGTGAACTAATAAAGCTGGAAAACAGGCCTGGAGTGTTTCCCTCCCCCTTCCTTTCTCCCCGCTTGGCAGGGGCAGCTCAGGACATTGTTGATTCAGGCTCAACCAGGCTCCATCAAGAAAACCATATCAGGAGAATCGATTTTATTTTCAGGAACGGGTGCCAGTCTTCCTCCTCCACATGTCCAGCTTGGCGTGAATAAGCATTTTTGGGGATGGCCTGTGTCCTCCAGGACCCTGCCACGAATGCCCCCTTATGGCCAAAGTAGGTACTGCGGAGCCGAAGCAAAGGGCTCTGGGCTGGGATAGAGACCTGAGTTCATGTTTGACTCTGCCACAATTTGCTGTGTGAAAAAGTAGGAGGTTAGCCTGGATGAGCTAAAGTCTCTTCCAATTTGAAAAGTCTGACTCTGTGAGTGTCCTGAGACCCTCGTGGTCTTCCGGCAGCTCCCTACCCAGGCTTGTACTTGGCCACCATCCGTAGCTCATGCTGTGAAGGAAGAACACTTGGACACGTTTCACCAGGTCCTGCCTGCTTTTCCATCTCAACTGAGCGGAAAAGGAGGGAGTGGGGCTGGTAGGTAGGTGCTCAGTGCTAGCATCCACCAGACTTTGACATCTTGTGCATCCCCTAATAGGCCCAAATCCTGAAAACATTTAAGGAAAGAAGATATCAGTGAATAGGGAAGTTGGACCTCATCTGCCCCTAGGCAAGAATGACAATGATCTCTGGGCAGAATTCCTTCAATAAATATTTATTGAGCATCTACTGTGTGCCAGGAACTGGGCTGAGAGGATAAGACCTGGTTGCTGCTCTCAGCACAAAACCAAGGGCTGAGAATTCTTCCTCAAGGAGGAGTGGCTCTGAAGCCTTAGCATAAGACTAGACACAAACAAGGGAGGATGGAGTGGCCCATCTGATTCTAGAACCCACACTGACCTGGTTTCCTGGGAATCCTCTAGAAAGGGCCTGGGACAGTTCCTGGCCAGAGAGGAGCAGAGCTGACTTCCATCCTATCCCCTAAGCCCTGAGCTGCCCTTTGCTGCTCTGTCCAGGGAAAGGCAGAGAAGGCCCCTGGCCACCTTGTGCTGAGATGCACTTCCCCAGGCCGCACAGACTGTCCACAGAAGCCAAAGGACCTGGTGAGGGGCCTGGGGCCACCACCCTCATTGAGAGCAGCCAGAGTACCCAAGCACCCTGACTAAGATCAAAACTCCTGCCCCAGAAGTGTGCGTAGGGCAGGGGCTGACCACAGGGACCTGAAACCTCAGAGGTGGGGCTGCAGCAGGCTGGAGTTTGGCAGCTACTCTGCCCTTATCCAGGCCCAGGGCCGAAGGACAGTCCTTGCCCTTGTCAACCTAAATAACAGAAGCTCTCTAGAATATTTATCTGGGAATAGGGCATTGCCATGGGAATACACATGCCACAGTAAACCATGTGCATATTCAGGGATGTAAAGGAAGATAAAGGTTTTTAAAGGAAAAATAAGGAGAATTACATAATTGTTTTGAGATAATTATCCTTGGCTGCAAGGATTAATAACAAGGGTGACTCCAGTCTGAGGGTGGACAGGCTGGGCAGATGTCCTATCAGAAGTATTTTTTTTGTAAGGTTGCAATGGCCTTTTGTGCAAGGTTGTGGATTTTTGCAGAATCATTTGTGATAGTTTTTTTTTTCTTTTTCTTTAGACAGGGTCTCGCTCTGTTGCCCAGGCCAGAGTACAGTGGTGTCATCATAGCTCACTGCAACCTCAAACTCCTGGGCTCAAGTGATGCTCCTGCCTCAGTCTCCCGAGTAACTGGGACTACAAGTGCATGCCACCATGCCCAGCCTCTTTTTATTTTTTAGAGAGGGGGCCGTGCTATATTTCGAAGGCTGGAGTGCAGTGGCTATTCACAGGCACGATCATGGCACACTGCAGCCTCAAACTCCTGGGCTCTAGCCATTCTGCTTCTCAGCCTTCTGAGCAGCTGGAACTACAGGCACAGGCCACCTGGCACTATTTGTCAGGGTTTTTTAAACACTTGACTCCGTTTTGATTCTGACAATATTTACACCCTCAGGAAGCTCACAGCCTAATCCCCACATTTTCAAGCACAATAGAAGTGCGGCAACACCACCTCCCTTCCTGGTCCTCTCTTCCCTGTGACCACGAGGTCTAGGTCACACACCACCTTCCTGAGAAGCCCCGAGAAGGAATCGATCAGCCGAGGGACTTCACCATCTAAGGACTCCACAACCCAGGAAGCCGCCAAGGCGGTACAGCCAAGCTCCAGGCATCCAAGGCTCCTTCTGGGGCTGGTCGGTGCTGCCAGGGCGCTCTCCGTCCACCTAGTTGACAAAAAGCCCTAGTACATTACACAGTTCCTCTGATTTCTGTCCAGAGGTGACAGACCCAGCTCCGGACTGCGAGGGGGCTGGGGGAGTGTCGGGGTCGCCAGGCTTTTTGGAAAAACCCACAGACGGTAGGGGCAAAGGACCGATGCGGGAGCAGGCAGCTGATGGCCGCGCTCCAAAGGGACGCCCCTGGTGGAGGAGGCTGGGCTGCACCCCACCAAGTGTTGGGGATTCTGGAGGTGCTTCTGCCTCGACGTCCCCCCACACGGGCGCTCCGACTCCTCCGTGCTCCTAAGGGCCCCAGAGTTGCCCCTCACGGTACACCCATTCCCGCAGCGGCCTCCCCCGAGCAGCTCCCGCGGGCCCCAGATGCAGAGCGAGGGACGCGCCGCGCACGCGCACCGAGGAGCTCCGCGACGGCCCCGCCCGTCGCCCGCTTCGTTGCGCACCTTTCGCCTTCTGGGGGCGGGTCTAGCGCGGCTTCCGCCGGAAGCCCGGAAGTTGTCCCGGGAATGAGGGTTGTTGGCTGCTCCCGAGTGCTCTGGTTCCGACTGGCCGACTGCGCGTCCCTGTCTCCCGCGTCTCTATTTCGATTTTCAAACCCAACTCTTACAGGTTCCTGAGACCCCCACCCTCTCCTCCACATCCCATTTCCAGCTGCAAATTACTGCACAATCTGAACCAGAAAAGGCCCCCGTTTGCCCCCGCCGTCCGCCTTTGCCCGGGCAGGGTGAGGTTCTCGCCCAGCTTTCCGGCCTCGCCTTTCCCGCTCTCCCGTCCGTCCCCCGAGGTCCTCCGCCACCCCATCATGGCCCAGAAGCCGAAGGTAGACCCCCACGTCGGGCGACTGGGATACCTGCAGGCGCTGGTCACGGAATTCCAGGAGACAGAGAGCCAAGGTGAGAGCCGCGGGGTGGGGGCCAGGGGACCGGGCAGGGTCTGGCCGCGACTGCCGCCCTAGGCCTGGCTCTAGCGCCGCATTCCCGTTGCAGACGCCAAGGAGCAAGTCCTTGCCAACCTCGCCAACTTCGCCTATGACCCCAGCAATTACCAGTATCTGCGGCAGCTGCAAGTCCTGGATTTGTTTCTCGATTCACTGTCGGAGGAGAATGAGACCCTGGTGGAGTTTGCTATTGGTAAGGGTAGAGCGGTTCCCCAGATGCCTGGTGGGCTGGGGTGAGATAGGTGAGTTGGGAAAGGAATGTCTTAGGCAGTCCCTCAGCTGTAAAAGCAGACCTTCGCGATGTCTGTGCCACCTCCGCCGTTCACACGTTGTCCAGGTCACAGCTCAATTGAGACAGGTCTGGAACTCATGCCCAGGACCCGTTCCACATGTCTGCTCTCCATCCTGCTTAGAGATCAGATCAGAAACGAGGGAATGGATTGAAGCCACTTGGAAATTAAAAAAGAAAAAGAAAGTTTGGAAATTGCTCTTTTAAAAACATCTTTATCACGCCTGTAACCCTAGCACTCAGAGGGTGAGGCGGGAGGATCGCTTGAGCTCAGGAGTTCGAGACCAGCCTGAGCAAGAGTGAGACCCCCGTCTCTACAAAAAATAGAAAAATTAGCCAGGCGTGGTGGTGCGCGGCTATAGTCCCAGCTACTCGGGAGGCTGAGGCAGGAGAATCGTTTGAGCCCAGGAGTTTGAGGTTGCAGTGAGCTATGATGACGCCACTGCACTCCAGCCAGGGCAACAGAGGGATATTCTGCCCCCCCCCCCCAATTTAATGTTTTAATTAAGAGAAGCAGAGATGACTTTCAATCTGTAGCTTATGGCTCCCGTAGTTGTTATGATCTTAAGACCTATTGAATTGTTCACTGGACAGATATTTATTGGGCACGTACTGTTTAAGCAAGCTGCTGCTGTAAATGCTGGGGAGGTGGTGAACAAGTTGGGGGAAAGGTCTTTGCCCTCAAGGAGCTTACATTCCAGTAGGGGGAGACAGTGAGCAAACAAACAAAACAGATGATGCTCAGAAGGAAATAAATGGGGTGATGAAAGAGAGCAATAGGAGATGGGGGCTACTTCAGTTTTGGCTATCATGGGAAGGACATTCTAGCAGAGGTGCAGCATGGGCAAAGGCCCTAAACCAGGCAGGAGCCAGAAGGAAGGTTGGTGTTGCAGGAATGAGGTAGTGAAGTGGAGAATGGCACAAAAATAGGTTAGGGAGGTTGGTGGTACCAGAGCTTACAGAGGCTTAGATCCAGTCCATGGGAAGGAGTTTGGAATTTATTCTGAGAGCAAACAAAAATTATTTTTTCAAGCCATGCATGGAACGACCTGTAGTTCCAGCTACTCAGAAGGCTGAGGTGGGAGGATCACTTGAGTCCACGAGTATGAGGCTGCAGTGAGCTATGATCACACCTGCGCATAGCCACTGCACTCCAGCCTGGGCAACATAGCAAGACCCTGTCTCTTAAAAAAATTCTTTTTTTCAGTATGCGTCTTTTAAAAATTTCTGTGCGTAGTAAAAGGAACCTTACCTACATAGGGAAAGAAACCTCTAATAATAATTACAATATCACCTAATACTCAGTTATGCAAATTTTTCTAATAGTTCCCAAAAGGACATTTTTGCATTGGTTTGTATAAACCGGGATCTATGCATTTCACCTGGTATTTATGTTCCTTAGATCTCTCTCTTTTTTAAATAAAATTTTTATTTTAGAATAATTTTTTTTTTTGGTAGTGGTGGTGGTAGTTTTTGTTTTGGAGGCAGGGTCTTGCTCTGTCTCCCAGGCTAGAGTGCAGTGGCATCATCATAGCTCACTGCAACCTCAAACTCCTGGGCTCAAGCGATCCTCCTGCCTCAGGCTCCCAAGTAGCTGGGACTACCGGCGCACACCACGATGCTTGGCTGATTTTTCTATTTTTTGTAGAGACGGGCTGTCACTCTTGCTCAAGCTGGTCTCAAACTCCTGGCCTCGAGCAATCCTCCTGCCTCGGCCTCCCAGAGTGCTAGGATTAGCAGCCACTGCACCTGACTGTATTTTAGAATAGTTTTAGAAAAATTGCAAAGATAAGAGAATTTCCATACAACCCACACCCAGTTTTCCCTATTATTAACTTCTTACATGAGTATGGTACATTTATTATTATTAATATTCATAATATTCAAATAATAATATTCATATATTATTATTAACTAAAGTCCACACTTTATTCATATTTTCTTTGTTTTATTTCTAATGCCCTTTCCTGGACCAGAGTCCAGGATCCCACATTACATTTAGTCATCTTCTTAGATCTCCTCTGGCCTTTGCTAGTTTCTCAGACTTTCCTTGTTTTTCATGGCCTTGACAATTTTCAGGAGTGCTGGTCAGGTAATTTTGTAGACTGCCCCTCAGCTGGGATTTGTCTCATGTTTTTCTTATTATTAGACTGGGTCATAGGTTTTTGGAAGGAGACCACCAAGGTAAAGTGCCATTTTCATAACATCATGTCAAGCATACATTTAATCACCTGGCTGAGGTTTGTCGGGTTTCTCCACTGTAACATGATTCTTCCTTTTCCCCCTTTCCGTATTATAATCTTGGGAAAGAAGTCATTACATAAATTATCTTAAATCTCTCTTAATTCTTTACAGACCCTCTTCATGACACTGACTGTTGAAGGTTCCAGACCAGGTCTGCAAATGTCCACTCTTCCAGTTTGTCTGGGTGCCTCTTTGTGGTGTCATTTAGCGTGTTCCTCTATCCCCCTTATTTCCTATAACCTAGAAATTAGGTTGAAAGGCTTGATGGGCACTTTTCTTTTCTTTTCTGACTACGTTATGGTATGTGTGATTTAAATTTTTCAACAACCAACCAGGGTAGAGTGACTCGTGCCTGTAGTCCCAGCTACTTGGGAGGCTGAGGCAGGAGGATCACTTGAGCCCAGGAGTTAGAGACCAGCCTGAGCAACAGGGTGAGACCCCATCTCAAAACAAAAACTAAAACAACAACAGAAAAATATTTTCCTGGTGAATGTTTGTGGTTCCAGGGGCTAGAGTAGAAATGAGGGTCACCCCTTCTCTTCTCACCATGAGGGGACTCAAGCACATGTGTGTGGCCATCCCAGCTCTGTCATACTCCCACAAACAACTGCCCCTTGGCCACTCCTTGGGCTTAGGAGCACACACAAACAGTGGTGTTCACCTCTGGGAGTCAGGATCCAGGAGAGAGGCCCATGCAGCCATGGGAGCAGGTGTAGGGCCTGGAGCTCCAGGTACAGGGGCAGTGGGTGGGCTTTGAGTGGACTCCTGGCCCTCATCACCCAGTGAAGAGGGTGAGTGGAGCCCGCTAACACAAGGCCAGGGCAGGAGCCCTAGTTGCCCAGGTCTAAGCAGTACTAACTCGTGTGTCTGGCCCCCCAGAATATCATTATGCTAAATAAATATTCTAAAAAGTTGGTCTCTAAGATGTGCTCTGAAGTCAGTCCTCCATCCCCTCCTTTTTATACCTCTGCTCCATAGCTGCTGCCATCTGAATGGGGACAGTGGCCTCTGCAGAAGCATGTGGCTAAACCTCCACCTGGAGTGATAGAGCTCCTCAAAATTAAGCCATTGACCCTGGAGAATAATTGCCTGAAGTCAAAAAGCAGTCACCTAAGAAAAGTTTTTACTAAGTGGAGTCTCTTCTGCTGGCATCTCCTCAGGATGGGAATGAAACTTGCCCTGAGTAGGGGCACCCTGAGTTCTTACCCTGCTGAGCCAGAAGCTGTGGGGGAGGCTTGGGCCTAGCCTGGGCTCTTGCTCTCCTGGGCAGCTTCCGAGAGTAGGTGACTGAGCTCTGGTCCCAACTTCTACTTCTTAGCTCTTTCTGTGGCCAGGTCCTATCCCTTCTCTGAGCCTCATTCTCTCACCTGCGCCTTGCCTCCGTCAGGACTGTTGTGGGAGCGGAAGTGTGTACATATGTCTGTCTGTGTCTCTGTGCACATACTTTGTCTGGAATTGTTAGTAGTATTATCACCAGTTTTACTTTTCCCAACCAATTTTTCCTACTTTTTTCCTTTTCCTTCTTCTGCCAGAGCAAGGTTCCCAGTCCCAAGCACAGTAGTTTTCTCAGCATCGAATCCCTCCCTGCGATCCTCTGCAGATTACATTTCTCTTGTATTTATTGTGCGTCACTTAGCAGGAGAGTCCCAGTGGTACTTATAAGCGTATTTTGTTACTGCTGTTGTTTCCTTTTCTCTTAATGTCTCTGAGTGAAATGTCAGGAGCTTACTCTATGGCTAAAAGGCTCTGAGCTGTGCTCTGGAGCTTTGATTCTTTTATCCCTGGTGGCAGCCCTGACACTGATCTCCCTGAGGGCAGGGCCTGTCTTGCTTATCTCTGCATGTCTTAGTGCCCAGGCCTTTTGGCCTGTGGAGAAGGCAGGAAGGGGAGGGAAGGGAGGCAGACCTGAAGGGGGAATTTACTCAACAGGTATGGAATCCTGGCCATGACTTTGCAAGGCCCTGAGCAGGGTTGGTTCTGGAATAACGGGCGGAGAGGAGAGCTGAGTCAGGTTGCCCATGGCTGTGGCTCACAGAACCAAAACCAATGTCTGTTAGCAAGCAGCACTAGTGAGTTGCGTAAGAGCTGGGCTTTGGAATCAGGCAGGCCTGAGTTCAAGTTCTTGCTCTACCACTTTCCAGGTGGGTGTGTGATTTCCCTGCTCCCATCACCTGTCAGATGGACAGCATCAGTAGCTGCCTCACATCAGTTGAGAGAATTAAATGAGACAATGATGCTCTTTTAGAGTCAGTGCCTGCGGCTGCAGCCTCCACCCAAAGACCTGGTATCCAGATCCCTTTGAGGGTAAACAGTTCCCCCTTCTCCCAGAGAGGTGAGGTGGGATGGGATGATGTTCTATTAAGGGAACCACCCATCTGCTCCAGGGATTCTTGCCTTCTGGAAAAACATCACTGAAGGATAGGAGAAAATAAGAACGGGAATCCTCAGCCTCCCGGCAGGTGCCCAGGCAGTATTAGGGGGAGAGAGAGCCTTGGCTGTAGGCCAAGCCTCACCCCAGCTTCAGGGCACTGATTGTATAATACTAGCTCAAACATAGGGTGCCAGGCACTTCCTTGTGCGTTGTCTCCTGTGACCCTGGAGACAGCACTAAAACTGGGTGTGTTTATAACACCCACTTTCCACTAAGGGATCTCAGGCTTAGGAGTGTTCAGTGGACTGGTCAAAGATTTAAAGAGTGCCAGGCCTGGGACATCAGCCCAAAGCAGTCAGGTTCTAGAAGCTATGCTCTTGATCACTTTCCTGCCCTTAGAGGAATTCCTGATTCCTAGGGTTGTGGAATGAACACTAGAAAGAAACTTACTCCAAATCCCTCATTTTAGGCCAGGCACAGTGGCTCATCGAGGCAAGAGGATTGCTTGAGACCAGGAGTTTGAGACCAGCCTGGGCAACACAGCAAGACCTGGTCTCTACAGAAAATTTTAAAATTAGCTGGGCATGGTGGCACACGCCTGTAGTCCCAGCTACTCAGGAGGCTGAGGAAGGAGGATCACTTGAGCTCAGGAGTTCAAGGCTACAGTGAGCTGTGATTTCACCATTGCACCTCTAGCCTGGGTGACAGAGCAAGACCCTGTCTCTAAAAAAATAAAAATAAAAAACCCTCATTTTATTGACAAACCGAGGTGCAGATAGCTTCCCCTCATCTGGTTACAGCAGGCCAGGGTCACAATGCATGCTTCCTTCTGTCTGTCGCTGCAGTCCCCGACGCTCGCAGGCATCCTTCCGTGCTGGTTCTGCTGTGGCAGCTCCAACTGAAGTCTGCTGTTTGGCCCAGCAGCTCTGTCTCCTCTCTGAGGGCTGGAAGCCCGATGTCAGCCGAGGCTTCAGTCTGGCCATGGGTGTTCCTGTTGGTTGTGGCAGTGGGCCTCAAAGCTGGGTGGTCACTCACCAGTGGCAGCCTGACCTCGCTGACCATCGTCTCTGTGTGGGGGTCATTCTCCTGTGACCTTCTCTCAATTGCCCCCACCCAGTATAGCTGCAGCCCTGAGAAAGGATCGGTTACAGCAATTGCAGAGAACACGCAGGGGTTTTCAAGTCTTTTGCCCCTTTTTTTTGCCTTTTCTTTTGTGGGCTTGCCCATTTAGAAGGCTTTTTGAACTATTTTATTTATCCTTTGGCTGTGCTTCTGGCTGTCTTTTCTCCCCTCAGGGTCCAGACTTCTGGTTGGGTGCTATTATGATAAAAGCTACCTTTTCTGGACACCTGTATGGTATATGGTAGCCCTGTGACTACCACATGCCCACCCTGCAAGACCTCTGAATCTGTCACCCACTGCAAGGCAGGTTGTACTAACCCCTCTCTACATATCAGGAAACCACCTCGATGAGGTTAACGCCATTGCCTGAGGCTCACACTGTGGGCGATAACAGGAGTCAGGACTTTACCGCAGTCACCTGGGGTCCAAATTCTGTGCTCAGGGGACCCAGCTGGCAGAACACAGGCTGGGACTCCACAACATCTTCTTCCGTTGTTCTTCGTTTCTGCCTCACCTTGCTGCCTCTGCCACACCTGTGAGTTAGTTCTGGTGGGAAGTCATCCCTGCTGTGACTGGTGGTGCCCACAGCCCAGGGCCACATTGGACCCGTGTCAGGGAGGAACTGCCCCTGGGAGGTGGCATTGCTCAGGCCAGAGCTGCCCTTGTTTGGGATGTTGGATGAGAGGTGGATGAATCGTGAAGAACCAGATATAAAGCTAGGATCTCAGTAAGTACTTGATGAATGAATAAAAGAATTCTGAGCTCAAGTCCCAAATGAAAGCATTAGTAGCCTTTGGTATTCATTTGGGAATGTTTGCCCAAAGCACCATTGGCTGCCTCTCAGGTCTCCTATATACCTGTGCCATCCTAGATCCTGTATGGAGGTATAAAGGAATCAGGAGACAATTCTCTGCTTCCATGAAAATTGGTTGAATCCTAGAATATCTTAGAATACCTGGTGGTTTTGTTACCTAAACAGGGTTCAAGAAGGTGACCTCCCAGAATTCAAGTGAAATCACTTTCCTGTTTTCTATATCCTGCAATACATGTAGCTGCCACCAGATGGTAGTAGTGCTCAGGTGAAGGCTGGTAAATATCATAAATCCTCAGTCACCTCTCTTTGGAAAACAGTAGTTAGTAAAATTGAAGATAAGCACACCCCGTTACCCAGCAATTATGTTTATAACATGCACATCCAGACACATGCACAGAAACACCACTAGCAGCATTGTAACAACCCCAGACTGGAAACAGAATGGATACTGACATCATGGGTTAGTCATACTATTTAGCAGTGAAAATGAAATCTACGGTTACATGCATAATAATCTTACAAACATAATATTGAGCAAATGATGCTAGACACCTGGTAATACGGTATGATCAGGAGGGTGTGTACCTCTGAGGAGGGAGGGGATTGGATCAGAAAGGGGCGTGCAGAGGCTTATGGATCATATCGGTGCTGGTTACACAGACATTTGCTTTCTCACTGTTCAACTCTACGTGTAAGTGCCGGCGCTTTTCTGTATGTGTGGGCTGTAGGAGTGGCACTGTGCCAGCCTCTCGGCTATAAACAGGCGCATGCTCAGTCTACATCTACCATGTGCCAGCAGGGTGCCCTGATCACATCATTTCATTCTCTCTGACCATTTTACTGGTGAAGAAACCGAGGCTTAGAGAAGTTGAGTGGCTTGTTCTGGTCACCTAGGGCTTCAGTGGCAGTACTGGGGTTCTAACTGGATCTGCCCAATGCATAGCCCTTGCTCCAATGCCATATTTGGTGGCTCCCCTGTACCTCCTCTTTTTTATTTGTTTTTATTTATTTTTTTAGAGATGAGATCTCACTCTGTCTCCCAGGCCTGGAGTGCAGTGGTGCAATCATAGCTCACTGTAGCCTTGAACTCCTGGGCTCAAGCAGTTCTCTTGCCTCAGCCTCCCAAGTAGCTGGGACTACAGGTGTGCACCACCATGCCTGGCTAATTTTTTTTTTTTAAAGATGGGGTCTCACTCTTGCTCAGGCTGTTGTTGAACTCCTGACCTCAAGCGATCCTCCTGTCTCGGCCTCCCGGAGTGCTAGGATTACAGGCATGAGCCACCACGACCGGCCACCTGTCTAATCTTTTAAAATTATTATTTTTTTTTAGTGATGGGGTCTCACTCTGTTGCCCAGGCTGGTCTGAAACTCCTGGGCTTAAGCAGTGCTCCCACCTTGGCCTCCCAAAGTGTCGGGATTACAGGCGTGAGCCACCATACCCAGCCACGCCTGTACTTCCTCTTACTGATCAGTTAGGCTCCTGGGGTCACACATCTTTCTGCTTAAAAAGAAATTCTCGAGCCATCCACCTGTGGCAGGATTCCCATCACAGGAAGCAGATGATGCTGCAATTCTTGCTCCACTAATCTCTCCCCCATTACCAGCTCAGGAGGCTGGCTCCAGACTGCCCTCACTTGGGTCAGGGCAGCCTCCCCATCCCTTCCAGACTTGCAGAGACCAGTTCTCCCTGTCCTGAGTTCTAGGCACAATCAAGGGGTGTGTGTGTGTGTTTTATTTATGTGAATATATAATTGGTTCACATGGTACAAAATTCAAAAGGGCACATAGTGAACAGTAGCTCTCCCTTGGTAGCCCTTTCTAGTGGGAACCGCTGTTACTCGTGTCTAACTTGGCAACAAATCTTGGCACACCTGCCCTATAAGTCTGTAAAGAGCTGCCTCATTCTGTTTAAATGCTGCTTGACAGTCCATGGCACGAAGGGACCAGTGTTCAGCCACCCCCTTAGGGATGACACTGAGGTTGTTTCTGTTTCACTCCCACAAGCAGTGCTGCGGATGACCTTATCTGTATGTCTTTTCACACTTGTGGGAGTATAGCTATAGAATAAATTTCTAGAAGTAAAATATCTAGATCAAAAGTATGAAAAGCCATAATGCTGTTAGCATGATAATGGAGTGGTTAAAAAAGAAAAGCCGTAATACTTTTTTTTTCTTTTAATTTAATTTGAAATTTTTTACTACATGAAACATTCATCAGTTTAAGTCAAAACTATATTACAGGATATTTTCAGAGAAGTCTCAGTTCCATTCCTGTCCCTTAAGCCCTGTTCCCTGCCTAATATGAACCGATTTCCTTAGTTCTTATACTTCAGTGTTTTGCAAATGTGACCATATACATATGGGTATATTCATTTCCACCCTACCCCTTTCTTACACAAATGGTGGCTTAACTCTATATACTGTTCTGTCCCTCACACTTGAAATTTCAGAAGGAACCATTTTCAAGATGCCAAAATAAAACCCAAGAACAAATCATCCCCAGTGAAGTTTTTTTGTTGTTGGTTTGTTTTTTTATGGGGGTTTTTGTTTTTGAGGCAGTGTCTCACTCTGTTACCCGGGCTGGAACACAGTTGCGTCATCACAGCTCACTGCAACCTCAAACTCCTGGGCTCAAGCGATCCTCCTGCCTCAGCCTCCTGAGTAGCTGGGGTTACAGGTGTGCACCACTATACCTTTAGTTTTTTGTAGAAACAGACTCTGCTGTGTTGCCCAGGCTGGTCTCAAATTCCTGGCCTTAGGTGATCCTCCTGCTTTGGTCTCCCAAAATGCTGGGATTACAGGCATGAGCCACTACACCCAGCCCATTCATTCCTTTGAATGGATATGCCACAATTGGTATATCCATTTACCTGTTGATGGAGATTTGAATTTGTTTCTAGTTTGGAGCCTTTATGAATAAAGGTGTTAGGATCTTTTCTATTCAGTTCTTATTCACATATGTACTCATTTCTCTTAGGTAGCTAGATACCTGGGAGTGGAGTTGCTGAGGCGTAGGGGGGATGTATGTTTAACTTCATCAGAAGCTGCCGAATAGCTTTCCACCTGGCCATGCTGTGTTCCACCCAGCCCCGCCTCCTTGCCAGCACTGAGTGTTGGCAGTCTTTTTTATCTTAGCTAGTGTGCTGGCTGTGTAGTGGCATCTTACTGTGGTTTTAGTTTTCATTTCTCTGATAAGTAATGATGGGCACATTTTGATACATATTGGCCCTTTTGTGAAGAGTTTGTTCAAGTCTTTTTGTTCATTTTTTTAATTGGGTTCATGTTTTATTGATATGCAGAAGTTCTTCATATACTCTGTATGTGAGTCCTCTGTCAGATGCATAGTCTATGAATGATTCCTCCTTTTGCTGCTTTCTTTTTTTTTTTTTGAGACAGAGTTTCACTTTATCACAGCTCACTGCAACCCCCAAGCCCTGGGCTCAAGCGATCCTCCTACCTCAGATTCCTGAGTAGCTGGGACTACAGGTGCTGCCACCACACCTGGCTAATTTTTCTAATTTTTGTAGAGACGGAGTCTCGAACTCCTGGCCTCAAGGGATCCTCCCACCTTGGCCTCCCAGAGTGCTGGGATTACAGGCGTGGGCCACCGCCCTGCCTACCTCTTTTCTTTTTTAATGGTGTCATTTAGTGATTATTCTCCTTTCTGAGTAAAATTCAGCTTTTTAAAAAAATACCTTTTTCTTGGTTATAAAGGTAACTTTCTCAATTGGTAAAACTTGGCAAGTAAAGAAAAGAATTTTAAAAATGAGAATTACCATAATCCTACTACTCAGAGAAAACCCCTATTAGCATTTTGGTGTTTCTAGCCTTTTTTTTTTAATTCTTTTTTTTCCCCAGAGACAGTGTCTCGCACTGTTGCCCAGGCTGGAATGCAGTGGCACGATCACAGCTCACTGCAATCTCGAACTCCTGGGTTCAGGTGATCCTCCTGCCTCAGTCTCCCGAGTAGCTGGGACTACAAGTGCCTGCCACCATGCTTGGCTAATTTTTCTATTTTTTGTATAGACAGGGGTCTGGCTATGTTGCCCAGGCAACCTTGAACTCCTGGCCTCAAGCAGTCCTTCCACCTGAGCCTCCTAAAGTGTTGGGATTACAGGCATGGGCCACTGTGCCAGGCTTCAGCCTGTCTTTGTTAATACATATATTCATTTAGCAGCTATTTATTGAGTACCTGCTATAGGCCAGGCTGCAGATACAGAATGGGACAAGACAAAGTCCCCATTCTTTTGGAGTTTATGTTTAGTGGGGCAACAGCCAATAAGCGTTTTGACAAACAACTCTTATGTGATGTCAGTAAGTGTGAGGGAAAGAGCTGAGCCGGGGGAGGGGCAGCATGGGGGAGGGGCTGGCTAGGGTCTCACCCAGGTTCTCAGAGGTGACATCTTAGTGGACCTATTTTATTATATATACAATTTGGTATCCTTTTTCCTTCCTTAACCTTATATTGGAAGCATTTTCCCACATTAAATAATTAAATAATCTTTGAAGACATTATTTTTAGGAACTGTATAATTGTCCATCATATAGATGTACCATAATTTATTTAGCCGTTTTGCTATTGTTGAGAATTTTAGGGAGCTTCCAGTTTCCACGTTGCTCTTTTTCCACGGCCCTCCTCAGTTCTTTAGGACAGGCTTACAGCGGTGGCCTGGAGGGAAGCTCAAAGCGGTGTGGCTGTGGCCTCTCATGGGTCCTCTGGCGCCATCTTGGCTTACCTTGCAGCCCCCTGAAGCCCTCTGTCCTTTTCTTTCCTGGCCCTCACTCCCCTTTTCATCTCAGGGATGCTGCCAGCCAGGCAGAGGGACTTAAAAAGTTGACTGCCACTGCAGTTGGGGCCCAGGCAGCTGGTGAGCTCTGGCAGGCACCTGATCCATCCTTGGAGGCGTCCCAGGCCTCTGCATGGAGAGGCAGTGGGGCTGGCTGTCCTGAGGCCTCCTCCTGCCCCCACCCTTCAGGAGATGCCATCTGTTTATCCCCTAGCCTGGGGGACAGCGCCCTGCCCAGGCACACCTGGGTGTGATGATGACTCACCAGCCAGGTAGTGACTCAGGCTTCATCTTATCACACTTTAGAGCAGAGATAAATCCCTTGGCCACACACCCCCGCCCCAGGCCCACAGTGTGGTTACCAGGTGGGCTCACCACCCTCAGCTCAGAAGAAATGGTATAGGTATGTCTGAGAAGCAAAGGCCTTCTAGAACATTTCCACTTGTCCCTGCTCCAGGCTGAGCCTGGCAGGTGCCCAAGGCAGAATTAAGTTGTCGTTATGGCTTCCAGAGGGACACCATTTCCCATGGGAGTGGCAAAGGGCTCCCTCTCTTTGGGACTTTGGGCAAGTCCATCAACCTCTCAGAGCCTTGATTCTTCCTCTAAGATGTGGGTGATGAAAACACTGCCTTGTAGAGTTCAGACGTGTGCCCAGCACGTGTTCAGTGAGCAGGGCCCTGCCTTACAGCGCCTGGTGGAGGGGACAGGCAGCAAGGACAGAAGGCAGTCCACAGGATGCCCCAGCTGGTGCTAAGGGCTGCCCTGCCGTCAAGCACGTGCTGAGGTAGTGATCGGCAGGGAAGGCTCTGAGGGCACCATGGAGAGGGTCCTCTTGCTCAGAGTGCCTTGTCGCCCTCTGCTGCTCTCCCGCAGGACTCCAGGGAGGCCACTGAGCCTCTTCCCTCCGTCAGACTGTGCCCTGCCTGTGAACTGCAGCCAGAACCCAGAACTGCAGGTCCAGGGCAGGATCTCACAGAGCTGTCCCGCCCAGCCTGGCCCCCTGCAGTTCTCCCAACCCTCTCCTGGTCGCTGCTTGAGAAGACCCTCAGCAAACCTTTGTGGAGCTCCTCTCGTGCCAGCGCTGGGACGTGCTGGGAATGAGACCCTGCGGCCTTGCCTCAGGCACTTACCGTCTAGCGGGGCTTGGTGAGCCGCGAGCAAGGAAAGGGATCTCGAAGATGATTTCTTAGAGTTCTAAGTATATGGAGAAGGTGATGTCAGGTGGTGAGGGGCCGTCTTGAACATGGCAGAGCAGCTGGTAGGGTATTCTAGGGAAGACCTCTCGTGAGGCGGGCGGTGGAGTGCTTGTTACCTGCAAGAGGGTGTTAGCATGTGAAGCTCTGGGGCCAAAAGGTCCCAGGGGTGGGCCAAGGGTTGGCAGCTGCAGTGAGCACCAGGGAGAGGGAAGATCGGGTGGCACAGGGGTGAAGAGCAAGCGCACAAGGGAGTTTGGATTTTATTCCAAATGCAGTAGGAACCTTTAAAAATGTTTCTGGAAAGCAGGACCCAACCTGACCCAGGTGCTGCTTGGGAGGGGGCAGCAGAGCCAAACCTTGGTTGACTCCTGTCCCTGGCAGGGGCACCATGACACCTGTGCCTTTTTGCTGGGGAAGATGTCTTAGTTGGGTTCCAGCTCAGTTAAGCCCTCTTCTCTTTTCTAGTTTCCAGAGAAACAGGGGAAGTGGGCTGGGCTGTGACCCTCACTCCTGATGGGTCACTCAGTACTCATCTATGCAAATGAGCTGAGAAGCTGTCTTCCTCCCACTAAGCAGGACGGTAAGGGAGGGGGCACCATGATGGCAGGAAGCTGAGTCAGGATGCACAGGAAGTCATCCTCCCGAAATGAGCAGCCAGTGCTAAGCAGAGTGATCTCCAACACAAGGTAGCATCTGTCCCCAAGGCCAAGAGGTTATTAAATTGAGGAGGCCTGACCTGAGAGAATGGGGGAGGGGGGTGGCCACACTCCCTGAGCACATGGGTTCTTTGATCCAGAACCACCAGTTTCTCACTCTGTTTTCCCCCAGAACCCTAGTAACAGTGACATGGAAATAACATTAAAATGCTCTCTAACCTCTTTTTTTTTCTTTTTCTCTTTTAGTCTCACATTTAAAAAATGCTCTAACCTCTTAAATTACACAGCATCTGTAAAATGGTATGCTGCGTGCCATTAATCCACAATAGCTGCATAGCCATGATTGTGGATTTATTGGCATGGAAAGATGTTCACAATACATTGTTAAATGAAAAAAGCTGGCTTACAAAGCAGCAAGGAGAGTATTCCATTTTTATTAAATACTTATGTGTATTCAAATATTAAAAATTGTGGAGGCCAAGTGCAGTGGCTCACACCTGTAATCCCGGCACTTTGGGAGGCTGAGGCAGGAGGATCGCTTGAGGCCAGGAGTTGGAAGTTGCAGTGAGCTGTGATTGTGCCACTGCACTCCAGCCTGGGCGACAGAGTGATACCTGGTCTCAAAAAACAAATTGTGGGATGAAAAGTGTTAAATGTCTGAATGGTAGGATAAAGATTGTTTATATTTTAGTTCCTTTCTAATATTAACAACTTTATTGAGATATGATTGACATAATAAATTGTACATATTTAATGGGTACAAATAAGTTTTAACATACATATGTACCTTGAAGCCATCACCTTACCTGGTCTTCCTCTGTCACCCAGGCTGGAGTTCAGTGGCTCGATCATAGCTCACTGCAGCTTTGAACTCTTAGGCTCAAGGGACCCTCCTGAGTAGCTGGGACTATAGGCACGTGCCACCATGCCCAGCTAATTTTTTTTTTCTTTTTTGAGACAGGGTCTTGCTTGCTCTGTCACCGAGGCTAGAGTGCAGTGGCATCATCATAGCTCAGTTGAGCTCCAACTCCTGGGCTCAAGCAATCCTCCTGCCTCAGCCTCCCAAGTAGCTGGGACTACAGGTTTTTGCCATAATTTTTCTATTTTTTGTAGAGACGGGGTCTCGCTCTTGCTCAGGCTGGTCTCTAACTCCTGAGCTCCAGGAATCCTCCCACCTCAGCCTCCCAGAGTGCTAGGATTACAGGCGTGAGCCACCGTGCCTGGCTTGTTTTTTACTTTTAAGAAAGGAAAGCATATCAGCCATTGAACTGGCTGAACAAAGAGGGAAAGTGTTTTGAGCCTACTTCTGGAAAGCTAGACTGTGGCCAGCAGTAGCAGCCTGCAGACCTTTCTGGAACCTTGAGAAACAGGGCTGGAGATCAGAATGGACTTTAGATCCTTTATCCCTGGGCCAGCTTCTCACAGGCCCTTCCCTGGGACTCACTGCACAGAGGAGCTGGGAGGGGAGTTGGGGGGAAACCCTTGCCTGGAGTGTCCAGACTCATCCTGGTTCTTCCCCAGGAGGCCTCTGCAACCTGTGCTCAGACAGGGCCAATAAGGAGCACATCCTGCAGGCAGGAGGCATCCCACTCATCACCAACTGCCTGTCCAGTCCCAACGAGGAGACGGTGTTGTCCGCTGTCACCACACTCATATACCTGAGCTCACCAGGCCCAGGCTCCCTCCCTGAGCTGACCACCTTGCCTGTGGTCCAGTGCATGCTGCGCTTCTCTCTCTCAGCCAACACGAGGCTCCGGAACCTGGCTCAGATCTTCCTAGAGGACCTTTGTTCTCCAAGCCAGGTGGCCGAAGCCCGCAGCAGGCAGGCTCACTCTGCCCTTGGTATCCCGCTGCCAAGGACTGCAGCCCCAGAACAGTGCTAACCCAGGGAGACCCCAAGGCCAGAGAACTCGGTCCTGGTGGGGGCACAGGAAACAGGTGGAACACAGCTCCCCGGAGCACATTCTGCCCAAGTGGTGCCTTTTCAGCCATTTTAAAGGTGAGTTTTTTCAGCGCAACATGTATTTACACTGTGATGAAAAGACATTAGGAGTGAGGAAGCCAGACTTTGAGACACATGAAGAAGGAAGTCAAAGCTGGTGCCGTCTTCATAGGCTGACACTCTCAACCAGCTGGGGGTGAAGGTCCTGCCTCCAGTGCCACCCCACCACCAGGCTCACGCCCTCAGCTAAGCAGCTGGGTCTCTGGATCCAGAGGCTTTGCACAAGGGCATTCTCAGGAGGATCAGCTGGGACTGAGGCTTAGGAGACTCGCCTGCACCTGAGAAAATAAGGGATTATCACTGAACAGAAACGTCTGCGGTAATTTTGAGGGATGGAAATGAGAAGCTTTCTGGCTAAAGGATCTTGGGCCTGAGGAAGGTGTCATGCCTCTCCCCCTCAAGCTGTCCAGGCTGAGCAACAGGGTCCTGGTGGATGCCAACCTGCATAATACCACGGCCCAGGATTAACTGTTCACAGCCCTGCTATCTGCCAGGTACCACGTAAGGGACTCGGAGATGAAGATGTCATCCCTGCCCTTGAGTGTTGACTGTTAACATGGCCATTGGCATCAGGAACAAGGCCACGCAGGTGACAACAGATCAGAATAAAAGGCACGTGCCCTTGGAGCTGCATCTTCTCCCCTCCCACCCATGGCCCCCGACTGGAAGCCTTGGCCTTCCCCCTCTGTTGTCACAGTCAGTGAGGGGGAGTCCCTCCCCCTAGAAGTGTACCTCAGGCTTGTTAGGGAATCAGGAATGCAAGTGAAAGTGATGCTCCAGGGAGACAGGGGAAGAGATGCGACATAGCGTGTGTGTTTGCGCCGGTCAACAGAGGAAGGAGTGTGGAGAAAGAGCAGGGGTCCTGGCCTCCCTTCTACACTCCCTTCAGGTTGACCCCTTAGATGGCCAAGGAAAGGCAGGTGCTAGAGCAGCGGTATCCACGTGGGTCTGGAATGGGGTGGGTTCTTGGGCCACTGGCCTAAGGAGAAAGAAGGGAAGGCCTCCTCATCTGCCCCTGTTCCAGGGGACCCCAGTCCCTTTACTTTCCCAAATAAAAGATCTTTAAAGACCAGAGAGCCAAAGTTTTTTATTAAAAGGGTCCTGACTGACTGTATTTCCATGCCAGCCATGCTCCATGGGCAGCTATCTCAGGAGAAGCCAGGTGGCCGGGCCTGTGCCAGCACAGAGGTACCAGTGTCTGTCTGCTCCACGGGGCCCCCTCACTCGGCTCTGCAGGAACTCCTTGCTGGCCCACCTTCCCCTCCTTCAGCTTCAGCTTCTGCCCACTGCAGGGCCCATTCGTTCCCACTGCACAGCTTCCCGTTTGCTGTCTATGATGTCTCTCCAGTTGTCGCTCCAGGAGAGCAGCCGCCTCCTGGTGGGGGGCAGGACAAGGTGCTGGTTGTGGCAGCAGGTGAACAAGATGTGCTCCCAGCTTGGGGTCTCCTCTTGGCCTAGGACAGGAAAGGCAGCAAGCATGTAATCTGGTTATTTTACTTCCTCTCCGTAACCCAAGCACGCCAGATGCCTGGAGGTTGCCAAGGATAATGGATCCAACCTTGAATGGTGTCTTTGTCATCAATGAGCAGGTCCCCCAAGACCACTGTCTTGTCTCTTGTCAGGATAATTCGTTCCACAAAGTGGGGTCCCAGGTGCTGCTCCACCCAGCGGTACTGTATAGGAGACACGGGTCTGTCAGTAGGGCCTGGTGGGACCCTGAATTCAGGGGCAGTAAGTGAGTAGGTGTGAGTGGGGTCTAAGCCCTTAAGAGCCACTGGTCCCCTCTCTCCCGACCCCTACTTTATGTTTAAAATCAGGACTTAGCTAAATTTGTTCAGGAGGTGCTCAGGTAGCCGCACCTTCTCACCCACGCAGTGGTCATACTTCAGCAGAGGGCTGGTGCAGATGAAGACCTCGGTGCTGCAGAGAAGCGGGGCAAGTTAGCCTGGGTCAGCGCGCTCTCCCGCCCCCCAGTCTCCGCCCTAACGTCCCCACCCTCCTTACTCTTGCATGTCATTCATCTCCCGCATGGCTTCCAAGGCCCCCGGGATGGGCTCCAAGTCTAGGAAAAAGCCCGGGGCTTCATACACACTGGCCACTTTATCCTGAAAGATACAGAGTTCTCGGTCCCGGCTTCTGCCTCCCGGGCGCTCTGGTCCCCAAGTCGGAGCCTCCGACAGAGGCTTTGTTCAGGGGACACTATCCCAAGTTCCTGCCCCAGGGGGAGCTGTGGGTTCGGAAGTGAGGGATTTGTCCCTTCCCAGCAGGAACAGGGTAGCTCCGGGATGGAGCCGCGACGGGGCTGCCCGGGGAGGGGCTCCCCGCGCCGGCGCGCGCGTGGGCTCGGGCTCGCCGCCCCGCTCCTTACCGCCAGGTCGGGCCGCAGGGCTCGGTACTGCTCGCGGGCGAGGAAGCCGCGGCGCTGCTCCAGCGGCACGTGCGGCTCCCCGGGGAAGCGGCGGCGGAAGCCCCGCAGGAGGCCGGCCTCGAAGTCGGCCAGCACGCCGTCCATGTCCACCAGCACGCGCACGGGCCGCGCCGCCATGGCCGTCGGCGGCGCGGGGCTCGCAGGGCGCGGGGCCCGGCCGGAAGCGCGGCGACAGCGCGGGGACACGAGCGCGGCGCGCGGGGACGCTCCGCTTCCGGGGCCGCGGGCGGTGGGCGGGGCCCGCGGGCTAATTTGCATAGAGCGCCGAGGGATGCCCGGGCCGTGGGGATCGCTTCTCGGATGCTCGGCGTCCGCGGCACCCCGCCTCGGTCCCCGTCGGCCGCCTCCCGCTTCGTAGCAGACGTACCCCGCTCGCCGCACGTTTCGAGGGGACACACCTTCCAGGGGCCCAACAAAGGGCAGCATTTTCTAACCGGGAGTGAGGCTCCTTAGCCCCGTGGGCTGGCTCCACGGCTCTCAGAAGCCATACCCTCGAGGCCGGCGCCGCGGGAGGCTGTGCCCTCCCTGCCTGCACAGGCTGCAGGGCGACAGGAACACGCAGAGACCAGAGCTCCTGCTGTTCGAAGGCTGCACCAACCCAAGGCCTGAACCATGGGGGCTCCAGTTCATGTTTGGTGAAGTGAATCTGTTGAAGACGAGTGGTTCGTGTGAGTCCAGGGCTTAAATAAGAAACTAATTCATAAACCAAAGTTGGCTTGAAACAGAGGAGCATCTACTTCAAACCTCCGATTGACCCTGGAAAGACGACTGTGATCAAGCACAGGCAATCAGGAATGTCCTCCTTTCTGTGGAAGTGACTAGAATTGGCAGTTTCTACGCCACCCCACCCCCAGAAAATGTTGAACATTGCTAAAGTTTGTTTACTCACCTTTCTGTAGATTTCACGAAATATGAAATTTCCTGAGTACACCCAAATCTATTCACCTACAAACTATAAGCGCAGATTTGAGTAAGTGGCCCGTCTTGCTGTTGTTCCCCATATGAGGACCCCACTACTTCTAAACCAATGTAACAGCAACCTCACAAAGGGAAGCCTACCCTCTCAGGTGAGCTAATTTCAAAACACTTAAGAGGTAGAATCGGCATAAGCCATAAATACTGAGTCCTCGACTGTTTTTCCCTTATTCACCAAGGCACTGGAGTCCCACAAAATGGGTGAAAGGTCCAACTGTCGAATCTGCTGCTCTTTGGATAACTTTTTTTTCTTTTTTTATTAGATTTTTCAATTCATCCATGTGACAAAATGTATAACTTTTAGTAGTCATCATCATCATTTTGAGATCATTAACTTCACTTTATAGACCCTATGTTTTCTTTGTTTCCAACTTAAAAGTTTATATCTCACTACCAATTTTATGTAAATATATAACAAGTGAGCAGCCCCACCTTCCCTTGCCCCCAGGGGCAAAGTCTTCAAAGCACCTTCTTCTCTTCTGTTCTTAAGCACTGGGTGGGTCTGATTGCCCAGATAGAGCTCTGCCTTCCCCCAAGGTCACACAGCAAGGGGGGGTCGGGACCAGATGGAAGGGAAGGGACCTAGATGGGCAGACAGCCCTGCACCGTGTCCTTGGAGTCCTGGGGGAACTGGGCCCTGGCTGCACGGGAGAACTGCTCCTCGGTGCTGGTCTGCTAGGTGCCCTTCATCTGTCGCTTCTCCCAAAGTTTCCACACCGGTAGTGCCAGCCCCACAGCCAGGAGCAGGGCAGCCAGGATGCACAAGACCATGATGATGGGTGTGATGGCCTCCTGAGACACGGCCCCATTGGAGCAGAGGCCAGTGAGTATATTAGTGCTCTTTCCATTGACAGAAGGGGCCAGTGTATGTGGACGTTGAATGTGCCCCCAGGCTGGGCCCTAGCAGGCCAGCAGCAGCTGTGGGCCCAGCACCAGGAGCAGCCCTAGGCTGGGGTTCACCACAGGCTGGGTGAACAGCACTGAGGATGGGGCTTCTCGAGCACTCTGCTCCTACCCCATCTCGGGTTGGGGGTACCTGCAACTGGGCACCTGGCCCAGGCGTCTTTGACCTCACTCAGGTTCCTGGTCCAGGTCCCTTGCTCAAACCCTTGGTCCCTAGACCCTGTGTTTTCTAACGGAAAAATTGAACACCCTTTAGCAAATGTGCTTACATAGAATTTCCTAAAATCTGTTGACGGTACTAAAATGACTGGTTGAACTGTCCCTCAGAACACCTTTAATTTTGATTAGGCACTTATCTTCACAGAATGAAAAAATTAAAGCCAAATTGAAAGTTGTGACAAACCAAGGACATTTCTTTTCCAGAAGCCCCACCCTTACCAACAGAGGCTGAGAAAGGTGTAGGTTCCCTGCCTTGGAAGATTCATAGTAGAAACCATAACTCAGGCCAGTGAAACCCATGTTAGTATGTATAGGGCTAACCTGTTTCCGTAACATTGGAAGGGTCCTATATATACCTGTTGATTCTCCACTCTGCAAATGCTTTATAAACACAATAAGGGAAGAAAAACTTAATACCCCACAACCTATTAATCCTCTATTCTTCCCAAAGAAAAGCTCTCAATTTTTCAAAGTTCAAATTTAGTTCAAAGCTTTCACTTTGTAAGTTGTTAGGAAATTGAGGCCCAAGTAACAAGCCACAGGAACACAGCCGGTCAGTAGCTCAGACAGACCTAAAGCCAGGTCTTCATAGGGCCTGGTTTGGACACAAATGTGGAATGTTGATCTGCAACTTTCTGCCTAGAACCCAGAGAGCTTTCTCC
Organism: Daubentonia madagascariensis; assembly: GCA_023783475.1. Taxonomy (NCBI): domain Eukaryota; kingdom Metazoa; phylum Chordata; class Mammalia; order Primates; family Daubentoniidae; genus Daubentonia; species Daubentonia madagascariensis. The sequence continues at coordinate 6,502,306 of JAKFHU010000487.1, read as the reverse complement.
TGTCTTCTGGCTCCCATGTCACTTGAGGGGACTCAGGGGCCCTCATCCCCATCTAATTATGTGGACTCTTCCTTTGTGGCCCGCCTCTTCAACCCCCACCATGGAGGCAGACCTCACCAGTGTGGAGAACACTTAATATTTAAAATGTTACCGTCCAGCACAAAGGGTAGGTGGTAGAAAAGTCTAACCTATTTTCTTTAGAGAGAAACCCACTGCTCTGGGTCTTCATTCATCCCTTTTAACTTTAAATGACTCATCAAATCATTGGGCAGGATTTGTAGTAACAAAGAAAAAAAGCATCTAAACACAGAGAATGTTGAAGCAATCTCAAAAAGATGACACAGGACACAATGTTTCAAAACGTGGATATTGTTTACTTGAAGCAACAGTCCAGGATCATGAAGTACAACACACATTTTAAGGATGAGGCTTTTGTTTCATGGGCAAGCACCAGCGTCATGCACACAGCATCAAGTTATTTAATGACAATGCCCCGTGGGGTCCGTTCCTGGATGAAGACCCGTTTCGGTGTGATGGCCTCCCTTGCTTGCTTCACCGTTTTCGACTCCAGTCAGTTGATTGTACGTCCAGGCCTTCCTCTGTGTGAGAGCGGCAGGCTGTGCTCGGCCAGCCAGTCACACTAGTATCTCACTACTTCTTAAGGTTAAAAAATAAAAGGCAGTTTCTCTGCTCTGCAGGCAGCGAGGCATGAGGCACAGGCCTCTTTATTGTTCCATATGGCACAGTAAGATGCTTTTAGCAAAGGGCACTGGTAAGTTAGGGTAACACCAAGGAGAGGGCTCTGCATGAGACAACCTTGCGTGTCGGGGCCTGACAGGAATGGTGCCTGTGGACTGTTTATGGTCTGTCCAATCAAGGCTTGGTAAACCCAAGTAAAGTGTTAAAAACCTCAGTACAAAAGATCCTCTAACACATTTGGAACCCAATTATTTGTTCTTAGAAACACGGTACTAAGTGTCACAAAGCTTTCCCTCCAATCTACTACTAGAAAACACTCATGCCATGGTCCACAGACCCAGAGGAGCCAGGACAGATAAAGAGAAACCTGTTCTTCAAAAAGAGGGGAGGGGGAAAAACCAGCAGTACATAAAGTGCTTCTTTTTTAATGAAACAAATCCAAAAGATGTACAGTCAGGCTCAAGTTGTGCAGTTCACAAGCAAGGAGAAAACAAACAAACAAAACGACAGAGTTCGGGACAGTCGGAGTTAACCCAAGACGAGGCTGGACTTGCCGCCAGGGGGATTTCTTCTGGATGGCACCGGGGCCGGGGCCACCGGGCTGGGCACAGGGGCAGCGGGCACAGGTTTCTCTTCACTCTGTCCCAGGCTGGCTTGCAAGTCTGTGTCCACATGTTCTAGGAAAACAGAGAATGGAAATCATGCTAATAATTATAGGTATTTCCTGTTAAGATTAAGTCTAAGTGTTTTCTTTTTCTTTTTGGTTAAAGGATGGTGGGAAACATACCTACCAGTATAAAGAAGAAAATAACCATCACCAAACACATTCCCACCACCCAGAATTAACCACTGTTCATGTTTTGCCTTATCTGTTCTATGTTCTTTTCTAAATTACAGATATAAAGACATAAGATTTTAAATAAGAACATTACAGGGAACTGCAGGATCCCCATCCACCTCCGTGTGGGTCCCACTCTCCCTATTCCCAGAGGTCCTACGAGCTGTGTGCATCCTTCCAGCCCATTTCTGTCTCATGGATATTGATATGTAGCCACAGATACATTTACATTGGTTACATTTAACATAAAGGGTATCAACTTCCTTTTTTCCACTCTTTTGGAAATTTATCCGTATTTATACACATGGTCATAATTCACCTTGCTTAATTGCTTTATGGTATATTATCATAGGATATAGTCCATTTGTCCAATCCTCTGATGGCAAAAACTGGAACCAACCCAACCATTTTAAACAAAGCTGTAACGCACATATGCCAGCTCGTGTGCACACGGGGACACATACAAGGGCTACCATCTTCAGTGTGAAGAGACAGGACACAATGCCCTCCCTCCCAAGTGCCAAGTTCTACCATACAACAGTGTGTCAGAATATTCTTTCCTTACACCTTTGCCATCACTTGACAACCACCTCACTTTAATATTTGCCAAACTGATGGGGTGAAAAATGTTATTTCATTCCTGTCTGATGTTACATTCCCATGATTGCTCAGGTGAGGTTGCTTTTTATCTTTTAACCACACAGATATCCAATTGTCCTCACATTACTAGAGTTCAGCTTTCCCCTACTGAATTGTCTTAACTTCTCCATTAATCAGGTCATTCCTATTTAAACTAACTGGGCACTTCCCACTTTAAAGTCATAGGCATTATTGTATTATTATTCAGTATCTTAGATATTGCTTGATTGAGTCGCTGACTGATTTGTGACATTTGCAACAAGCATATATTCTTAAACAAATTGTCTCTTATTATTGGGTAGTTTCCAAACCTATAAATATCATTGATTCAAAGTCTAGAGTGACTGCAAAAAAAAAACCACACAAAAACTCTGTATTTTCTGTGAAAAGAAATTTTTACTAAGAGTTTAATACTTTAAGGCATGTTAGACTTATTTTTAGTTTTTTTTAAATGGCAGGTTTATTTCAGTGTTAAACCCAGCGAATTAAATTCAGTTGTATATTCTAAGTCTACAGATATTTTTAAAAGATAGAAGCCCTGTTTTGATAGAATTGCCTGAAAAAGATGACAAAAAAATTTCCTAAATTATTAGATCCATTATGGTCACTCACAAATAGGTAATGCATAGAATTGTACCAAAGCTGAGACAAGTATTAATACTTCTTCTCTGCTTGGCCAAATTTATTAGAGACTTATGATGGATTATAATGAAATTCAAAGTCAGCACTTCTATCCAATAGAAGTCCTTACAATCATGGCAATATTCAGTATCTATGCTGTCTAATGCAACAGCCACCAGCCATATGTGACTATAGAACACTTGAAAGGTGCCTAGCGCAACTGAATTTTTTTTTTTTTTTTTCCTTGAGACGGAGTCTCACTCAGTTCCCCGGACTAGAGTGCAGTGGTGCCATCATAGCTCACTGCAACCTCCAACTCCTGGGCTCAAGCGATCCTCCTGACTCAGCCTCCTGAACAGCTAGGGCTGCAGGTACATGCCACCATACCTGGCTAATTTTTCTATTTTCTTGTAGAGAAGGGATCTTGCTATATTGCCTAGGCTGGTCTTGAGCTCCTCGCTTCAAGTGATCCTCCTGCCTTGGCCCCCCAAAGTGCTAGGATTACAGGTGTGAGCCACCGTGCCCAGTCTGCAAACATCTATTTTTTTAAAACAAAAAACTCTTTTTTTTTTATTTCAGAATATTATGGGGGTACAACACTTTGGCTATATATATTGCCCATGCACTGCCCGTGTCAGAGCTACAATCGTGGTCATCCCCCAAACTGTGCTCCCCGAATCCATTCAGTGAGAGTTGTCCCATCCCCTCCACCCCCCTCCCGCCTGCCTGCCCCCTGATGAATATTATTGCCCTGTGTGATGTAAGTGTTGATCAGTTAGTACCAATTTGATGGTGAGTACTAGTGGTGCTTGTTTTTCCATTCCTGTGAGCTCCAACCAGGATAATACCAGATGTGTTAACTGACCATTGTTTTTTATTGCTCAGTAATACTCCACGGTATACATATACCACATTTTATTAATCCACTCGTGTATTGATGGGCACCTGGGTTGTTTCCACATCTTTGCAATTGTGAATTGTGCTGCTATAAACATTCGTGAACAGATGTCTTTATTATAGAATGTCTTTTTTTCCTTTGGGTAAATACCCAGTAGTGGGATTGCTGGGTCAAATGGTAGTTCTACTTTTAATTCTTTGAGGTATCTCCATATTACTTTCCATAGAGGTTGTACTAATTTGCAGTCCCACCAGCAGTGTATGAGTGTTCCTATCTGTCCGCATCCCCGCCAACATTTAAAACAAAAAACTCTTAATAACACCTGCCTTAGAATAATCACACACAAAGGTACCTTTAGTATAAGACTGAACACTGGGCTGGGCACAGTGGCTCACACCTGTAATCCTAGCACTTTGGGAGGCCAACGCGGGTGGATCACTTGAGGCCAGGCGTCTGAGACCAGCCTGAGCAAGAACAAGATGCTGTCTCTACAAAAAATAGGAAAATCAGCCAGGCATGGTGGTGCACGCCTGTAGTCCCAGCTACTCGGGAGGCTGAGGCAGGAGGATCACTTGAGCCCAGGAGTTAGAGGTTGCAGTGAGCTATGATGGCACCACTGCACTCTGGCCTGGGCGCCGAAGTGAAACCTTGTCTCAGACAAAAAAAAGAAAGGAAGGAAGGGAGGGAGGGAGGAAGGAAGAGAAAAGTAAAGAAAGAAACTGAACACTAGTTTGTAAGCCTTAAGAGAAAAATTATCTTAAGGTTTAAAGACATTTATTCCTTTCCCTAGTTCCAAAATCCTAGATCAACGAAGCATAAATACAAATGATATATACTATGTAAGAACTTCATATGAACTCATGCTGGACACTAATGAAAGGTTCTAATTTTGAAAAAATTTAGTTTAAGTTCTTCAAACATTAAACATTAACAGTTCACCTTCCTAAAACCGCCTGTCCCAAGTTTTGATTTATCCAACTGAAACCAAAAAGTCCAAGAGGGAAGAGGTCTTTGAATTAAAAAATTATACTCTTAGATCAGAAACACAATAAAATCTCAGAAATATGCTACTTTTGCTTTTAACATTTCATTTTATGAATTTTTGGAACATTCTACAGAAGTACCATAATATATACAGATGAATTGAAACTTTGGAAAAAAAATTTTTTAAAGAAAGTAACTTACAATGCATATAATGTTCTATACTGTTCAACTACAAGTAAAAATCAAGTATGAAACTTTCCAAAAATGACAGCTCTCACAATCATGAACTAAAATTTAGAGAGAAAGGGGTCACCCATTAGTCTCCTATGGCTACATTCTGTTGTACAAGACGCAGGATCAAATGTATCACATTATGTACACAAGGCCTATGATAAGTGTCCCTTAAATAACCTACGAAAATAAGTTCAATTTACTGCAAATAAGACAAAAACACAATTCCACATTTAAAAAAAGACTAAGATAAAGAGAATACAGACCATGAATTCAGCCTGAGACAACTTATCAATTCAAGTTGTTTCATTTCTGCTGGTTGGACATGTCCTCATGCTGTATGTACAAGATCTAACTGAATTCTTCCTTGTCTATCTGCATCAAGCAGTTCACAAATATTCTGAAGGACAAAAAATTACCTTGCAGCTCTACCATGGTAGTTTATTTTCACAAAATGCTCTTCAGATGAATCAAGCCCAATCCCACCAATCTTACATTTGTCTTACATTATTAATGGAACTGTTTTGTTTTTCACAAATAGATAACAACACACCAAAACAGAAAAGGGGAAAAAAGCACCCATGGAGACTAAACAAGCGGCAGCAGGCCGTAATTTAAAGGTTTGTCTGGTCAGAAATACCCTGACCAGAGAAAAGGGAGGTTGTTTGTTACTAGTCTGTAACGAGATAAGTACAGGAATTGAAAGTGTTTAGAAACTTTTATAGCAATTTGACAGAGAAAGCTTTTGTCTGTTGAATATAATTTTTTTTTAAGAAGAGCTTTAAACGAAAATACTTCTACAAAAATATACAGTTTATATACTCCTGACTTGTCTTTCTTTGTTGGCACATCAATAAGATAACTGAACAAAGACACCTCTATCTGAATAGAAAAAATGATTCATTGTAAGGATCAAAGCATCAGAACCAGAAGAACCGTAGTCAACTGTTCCACCTGCCTGAAGGCAGGGAAAGACTCCTGCCCAAACTCCGGGGGGGAGCTTCTCCTTCTTTCTTGAAGATTCCCTAGGACCCCAACTCTAAAGTCCTCCCAATAGCCACTCCTGTGTTTAATCACCCAGAAGGTCAAGGCAATTTCCCTTATATCTAAACAAAATCTGTTTTATTTAAACTGAGCCGAGTATCCTGCTTTGAAGTAAACTTCGCAACAGAATTGGAGTTGAGCTTTCATCCTACCATGAATTATTGTGCCCCTTGTCATTTTATGACAAAGGAGCTAAAAGTTGTAGGAGTCAGGAATACAGAATAATCAGGTGACAAATTGAAAAAAAAAAAAAAAATCCCCATGATATTCTGAAATTAAAAAAATAAATTAAAAGGAAAAAAAAAATCAGGTGACCATTAAAAAATCAAAAGGAAGAACTTGTCATAGTAAATAATTCAATGCACTGCTTACCTGAAGAATCTCTAACAAACTGAGCAGGCAAGGAGAGGAGGGGCAGGAGGAGCAGGGAAGGGAATTATTAATTATTCAGTAGGACTAATGACATGTCGTTCACAACTTCATCAGGGCTCTCACACACTTTTCCAGGCTCCCTAATTATACTCATTGGCCAAAATCAGTGAATAAAGATTAGCTGATTCTTGCTAAATAAGGTCTTACATTAAAAGTATTCAGAATATGAAAAGCAGTAGAATGGATGCAGGGGCTCAAGACCATGGTCCCAGTGACTCGGGACGCTGAGGTGGGAAGAATACTTGAGGCCAGGAGTTGCAGACCAGCCTGGGCAACATAGCGAGACCCCGTCTCTCTCTCTTTTTTTTATTTGAGACAGGGTCTTACTCTGTCACCCAGGCTAGAGTATAGTAGCATAGTCATAGCTCACTGCAAACGCAAACTCCTAGACTCAAGCAATCCTCCTGGTTCATTGTAAGGATGAACAAGTAGCTGGGACTACAGGCTCACGCCACACCTGGCTAATTTTTTTTTTGTAGAGACCAGGTCTTACTATGTTGCCAAGGCTGGTCTCAAACTCCTGGCCTCAAGCGATCCTCCTGCCTTGGCCTCTCAATGTGCTAGGATTATAGGTGTGAGCCACTGAGCCCAGCCCATAGTGAGACCCTGTCTCTTAAAAAAGAAAAAAAGAAAAGCCTAGAAGATTTTGCCTTCAGAACAAGTCTTTTTAATGAATCTGGCACCTAGGCACATGTCTCTGAGTGGGCTCAAGCCACCAACTGTTTGGTTGACAGCCGAACACGATAACTGCACCACAGAGACAAAGGCAGAACAGTCTTTTTAAATGGCACAAAATGGTCACAAACAGTAACTAATACATCTTCAGTCCAATGAAAAAAGGTCCTATAAAGAAGAAACCAGGCAGTGTTCACAAAGGCTCAGGAGCTTCTCCTCCCACTGAGCCCCATCAACAAATATTTTTTGAGGGCAGAAGAGGAATTCAGTTCTTCAACATTTGTTTCCTTGTAAAGACTGCACCACAGAATGTAATGGCAGGAAAAGGCTAAGTGGAAACAGCATCTTCCTTCTGGACCTGAGGGCCTTGTGACTGTTGCATTTCACCGCACCCTGCCTGACCCCCGAAAACCTCACATTACGCTCATCAGCAGTTCGCTGGCACTTGTTAAAGAAGTGCCAATAAATACTTCAAAGATTTAAAATAAGTAAGTCAGCAATCACAGCTCATTTCCACCTGTTATTGGCAATATGGACAGCTAACTGAAAATGTACGTCTGCCCCCCAAATCATCATTTACAAAATCACCAGGCAGTTAACCAATGTCTTGCTGAATAAGCACCTCAGTATAAAACCAAATGAACTTTGTAAATTGAATGCTGTGAGCTGAGCTTGACATGCCAGAGCCTCTTATTAAAAAGTAAAAAGCTCTCATTGAGTGTAACAAATACCGACCTCACTATGTATATTTGTAAAGGGCTCTTGGTGGTCTTCCTTTCTAGTACATTTCTAGCATTCATTCCATTACTAGCAGATTAAAATGTGGCTGTGTTTGCTAACTTTCTAGTTTCATTTTTCTTTCCTCTCCACGCAGAGTATGTTGGCACTTGGAGCACAGCCAGGTTTCACTCCTGTCTCTCCCTAAGACATGATGTGAATCAAAATTCAGATCTGTCCGAAAACCATTTACAGAACCAGAAATTTAGTCTTCAGAGGTACTCACCATGAATGTCACCTTCTCCCTGGAAAAGAAAACAAATTTTTAATTTACTTCCTATTTTAATTTTGGAACACACAAATAAAACAGATGTTAGCTGCTCTGAACTGTGACTATCTGAAACCAAATGTGAAATTTCCTTGTTAATGCAATCAAGCACAGGGTTGGTCTGCAGCCTTCATTCAACTTGGGACAATGCTACGCAATAATTCTTCATGATAAATTGCCCCAGTGCCAGTAACACCTAAAACACCAAAAAACCTTAACGTTTACTTTGATGATCTAACACCAATTAGCATTTCAGAGGATCTTTCATCAGGATGGAAAACTGGTAAACCTATCCTTTCATCCTCTCTCCTTTCTCTTTTCTAGCTGTTGAAGGGCCCCTGTCAATTCCAAAGCCACTCTACACATCTCCCCTTAGAGGGTGATGCCTCAATGTGCTCTGAGATACCTAGTCAGGAGGACTTCCTACCAGACAGGGTCTTTCCAGACACAAACCCTGGCGTTTGGTGGCAGTACTCACCTGCAGACACAACTGACAGTAATGCCAGCACTATAGTTTCCTGGAGTTGAATTCAAAGCAATATTTGCAAACAACTAAAACAGTCCTTAAACTCAGAAATATTACTATATATGAGATACACAGAAAGTGTGATCTGCAAGTTCCAAAAATCAATACTGAAGGATAAAAGACTAATCCTAATAGTAAAAGAGACACATGAACAGATCCAGATCAATGTTAACTCACTTTTCTGACTTTACTCTATTTATCAATCTTCCATCATCAATATGGCCCAGTCCCTTTCCTAATTACCTCTATGTTAAACTCCAGTGGCAGAACTGAAACTCTTAGTAAAAAATAGGGAAGTTTAATTTCGGAATCGTATTGACCCCAAAGCCCTTCTTTCCTCATGTTGTCACACTGACCTTCAGATCTAAGAAGTCTCCAGAGTTTGCTTCAGAAGAGTTCCTTCTCTGCAGTCCAGATGACTCCAAGTCTTCTCTGCCACCACTGGACTTGGCACCTAAAAATCAAAATACAATAGAAAGACCTAAAGCAAAACACTTTTTTAGCAACTGACATTATGTCAGTCTCACATTACAAAATGAGGAAACAGTCTTAAGGAAGTTAAGCTGATGGCTTAAACATTGTATAGAGAGACTAAAAAACCCAATCTGACTTCAGTCCTTATTCTGACCCATCACATAGACTGTCAGTATTTCCCACTTCTTTCCTCTCATGTTAAGCTTGAACTGTTATTTTTTTTATTACCATTAAGCTGGATTTTGCGCATCAGTACACCAGCTGTGGTTGTTGATGCTATCACAGCTGAAAGCAGTACCTGCCGACTTGGCCCAAGAAGGGGAATTTTCTTCAGGTGTCCCGAAGATGTTAGAGGCCATTTTGTTCTTCCTCACAGGCTGTTCTGTTGGTTCATCAAAGCCTAATGAAAAATTGGATCCACCACCCGGAGGCCGCAAAACCCTAGAAATAATGGCAAAACATCAATTTCAGATCATACCAAAATATTTCTTGGCATAAATATTTTCAAACACCTTTCATTTCATCCCCTCACCCCCCACAAATGGGAGCAGCTAATGGGAAAAAGGAATTAGCTCCATCATGGTATAAATTCAATGCTGTATGTTAAGATACCAAATACTAAATAAGAAAATAAATAAAAGTCAAAAAAAAGGAAAAAATTTTTTAAAAGATACCAAGTTCTACTGTGTAACATTTGTAGTAAGGCCATCCATCAAATAAGGCAGCTGAAACTACTCGAACATCATCACAAATAGCCTGGTTGGTGTCCCTTTTTGGAAATGGCAAAAGACCTAATGGATCTTGCCCTACTAGTCTTATTTGAATATATTTACAAAGAAGTTTAGAAGCAAGTCTTGTTATTATTCATTTAAAAATCATTTCCATCTGGGTTAATTTGTTCAGCAATACAGAAAAAGTCATGTCCACTTTTATTTTCAACTAAATAAATGGAATGATACACATATAAAAGTTAGCCTGACCAATTTAGAAGTCTCAGGAGAGCTGATAATAATCTCTATCTCAGCATCAACATGTTGCATACATGTTATATCCATCAACACACACATAAGCCCTGTGTACACACTTGTACCTCACTATTCTCACTGATAACCATGAATGACTAGCCGAAGGGCAAAGTCAATATGAGAAATTAAATGTAACATTCCACGGCACGTTCTATATCCATATTCCTTGGGACATCATCTATAGCTTTTTGTTCAACATGTAAATATAATACTTTCAAATTTCCAAAACCTCCTGCCTTGGAAAATCTGCCTCCTACTTGGAAAAACTCAATTTAATTCCTCTTGGACCTCTCACAACAGAAAATCGAGGTGGTTTTATGGGAAAACTTTCTGACTACTAATTCAATTCCTTCATTTGTGATAGGACTGGTCTGGTTTTCTACTTCTTCTGAAATCAGTTTGAGTAAGAAACATTTTTCTAGAAATATGTCTGTTTCTTCCAAGTTTCCACATAAATATAGTTGTCATTTATAAATTCAGCTCATTACATTAGAAAAGAAAGGCTAAGAATTAAATACTTAAGGTAGAAATTCCCTTCTAAGTACCCCTTTAGAGACATTCCCAAGTTTTGAAATATAGCAGTTTTATTATTACTTAATTTTAAGTATTTTCTCATTTACATTTTCTTTGACCAATAGGTTATTTAGAAGTACATTTTTGCTGGGCACAGGGGCTCAAGCCTGTAATCCCAGCACTCTGGGAGGCCAAGGCGGGAGGATTGCTTGAGCTCAGGACTTCGAGACCAGCCTAAGCAAGAGCGAGACCCCGTCTCTACTAAAAATAGAAAAAAATTAGCCGGGCGTGGGGGCATGGGCCTGAAGTCCCAGCTACTCGGCAGGCTGAGGCTGGAAGATCACTGGAGCCCAGGAATTAGAGGCTGCAGTGAGCTGAGCTATGCTGACACCAGGGCACTCCAGCCTGGGCAACAGAGCGAGACTCTGTCTCAAAAAAAAAAAAAAAAAAGGACATTTTTAAGTCGCTAAATATAGGGGTCTTTCTAGTTTATTGATTATCAAGCTATAAATGACAATGCAGATAGACACCAGAGGCTGTATGAAATGAATCCTTTGAAATTTGATGAGATCTGCTTTATGGCCTAATATATAGGCAATTTTTAAAATCTTCTCGAACTCCTGGCCTCAAGCGATCCTCCCAGTTCAGCCTCCCGAGTAGCTAGGACTTAAGGTGTGAGCCAATGAGCCTGGCTTAAATTTTGTAAATTTTCTATGTGTGCTTGAAAAGAATCTATATTTGCCAGTGTTCACCATGTGTGTACTATACCCAAGCTTGTTAACTGAGTTGTTCAAATCTTCTGATTTTTAAGTATGTTTTATCACTTACTGAGAGACTCTGTTAACAATTTTTACTCCAGTGGTGGGTCTGTCAGTTTCTCCTCAGAATTCTGTCAAGATAAGGAGTTCTTCCTCAAAAGATTGTGGAATATTTTAGATCAGTAGGGAAAATTGCATAGGGTCAACTAGCTAGCCATTTTGATTAAACAAATAAAATATATATTGCTACCTCACTTCACTTACCAAAGCAAATTCCAACTAGGTCAAATATTTCAATGTAAGGATTACAACAAACTACTGGAAGAAAATATGTACAAATTTGGTCCTAGTCTTAAAGAAAAGGACTTTTTTCTTTTCTTTTTTTCATATACAACCTGAAGAAAGAAAAGGACTCTTTAAGCACAAGATGAAAGCCAGAAACAATGAAAAGATGGACAGCTTAAACTTGGCAAAAACACATGGCAATGTCACTGGTATACAGTAATGCTCTTAAAAATAATTAAAACGGCTGTGCGTGGTGGCTCGCACCTGCACCTGTAAGCCCAGCACTCTGGGAGGCACGGTGGGAGCATTGCTTTGAGGCCAGGAGTTCGAGACCAGCCTGGGCGACATAGCGAGACCCTGTCTCTACAAAATATTAAAAAATGAGCTGGGCATGGTAGCACATGTCTGTGGTCCCAGCTAATGGAGAGGCTGAGGTGGGAGAATCCCTTGAGCCCAGGTGTTTGCAGTTGCAGTGAGCTATGATCGCACCATTATACTCTAGCCTGTGCGACAGGCTCAAAACAGATAAATAAATAATATGGATAACCTCTAAACATTAAAAATTCAACATCACTAGCAAATAAACACAACTTAAAACAAAGGATATGTTGTTTGCTTATTAGATTGGGAAAGATGAGAAAATGCCAACTCCCAGCACTACTGAAAGCCTAGTACAAACTTTCTAGAGGACATTTTGATAATGCGTCAAAAGTTCAAATTTGCATTTTATCTGAACCAGCATTTCTACTTCCAGAAATTTATACATAACCGGACATACGCACAAGGATACTGCTAAACGTTAATCTGTAAAAAAAAAAAATGGAAATACCCCAACTGTCCATTAATAGGGTTAGTAGGGGGTTGGTTATCAAAGTATGTCCTTAAACTAGAAAGCTACACATACAGTACAGATTTACTTTTATGAGAGGATATTAAAAGTTACCCAAAACACAGGGAACAAAAGAAGTCAGAAAACAAATATGAGCCCAATTACATGCTATATAAAATTATGGGCATAGAGATACACATAGCTGTGTGACCTTGGGTTAAGTTGCTTAACTTCTCTATTCCTCGGTTTTCTCCTCTATAAAACAAGAATAGTATCTGCCTCATAAGACTATTTATTATAAGGATATCATATATACTGTGCTTAAAAAATGCCTGGAACGTGGCAATCATGCATATTACCTATTATTATAAGCATAACTAGCCATAAATGTCACCACATCATTATCCAGGGTTCCCTCTCACAGATGGGATTTCAGGTGAATTTTAATGTCTTTTTTTATACTTCAAAGTTCTCTGTATTGCTATTAATCTAAACTTATTTTAAAGACTGATTCTGGGTTCCAGAGTTTTCTTTTGACAATACTACTTTTCCCACCATCCATTATAAATGAATGTGATCATTTGTTTACCTGTGTCCACTCTAGCTCTCTAGACAGAAGTCCTGGCTCCTTGGTTCCCTTGGGCATGCCCAGGCCTCAGCACCCCAGCACTGCCCCCTACAAGACTCACGGTAACCCCAACCCTGCCTTGTGTCCTGTCCTTTTCGGCGGCTCCACCCTTCAGCAGATGCAAGGTCTGCTCAAGCAGGAATGAAAAAAATCTTGACAAACTTTGCCTACTATGGATATGGCCTCCTGTCAAACATATCAAGATATCCAGATGGTTTCAAGATGGTTCTTGGTTCTTACCACCTTCTTTTTTTTTTTTTAAGAGATGGGGTCTTGCTGTGTTGCCCAGGCTGGCCTCAAGAGATCCTCCAACCTCAACTTCCACAGTAGCTGAGACTACTGACTCGAGCCTCCACACCTGGCTAAAGGCCACCTTCTTCACTTTCCATGAACAGTTCTGGTTGTCTCCACCTCAGAGTCTTTACTGGCACATTTCTTCTTGCACCTAGAGCACTATTCTTGCCTCAGTGCCTAAAGACCCAGTCTACTACTTAAACCTCCACCTCCTCCAAAAAACAGTCTAGTAGTTCTCCATGATCTCAAAGAATAAGATAGAATACCAGGGAGGAAAGGGACGTTAGAGATCCTCTCCTTCGGGAGTCACCAACTCTTTCTGTAAAGGGCCAAATAGTAAACACCTTTGGCTTTGTGGACCAGGTCTTTCTGAACTATTCACTGCCATGTTGCCCAAAGGCCACCACAGGCAATATGAAAATGAGTGTGGCTGTGTTCCAATAAAACCTTATTTATGAGCCCATTGAGGTGGCTCACACCTGTAATTGCAGCACTTTGGGAGGCTGAGGTGGGAGGATCACTTGAGGCCAGGAGTTCAAGACCAGCCTGGGCAACAGAGTAAGAACCTCTCTCTAAAAGAAAATAAAAATAAATTAGCTGGGCGTGGTGGCATGCACCTGTAACCCTAGCTACACGGGAGACTGAGGCGGGAGGATCACTTGAGCCCGGGAGTTTGAGGTTACAATGAGCTATGATGACACCACTGCACTCAAGCCTAGGTGACACAGCAAGACCCTGTCCTAAAAATAAACAAACAAATAAAAAAACTTTATTTATGGACACTGAAATTTGATTTTTATGTAATTTTCACAAGTTATGAAATATTCTGTTGTTCTCAACCATTTATAAATGTAAAAAATCATTCCAGCTGGGTTTGGCCTGCAGGTGGTAGTTTGCTGAGGTCTGCTGTGTGTAGTTCAACCACCTCATCTTTAGTAGAGCAAAGTCAGGCTGTAAATAAACTGCCCAGTGTTAATGACAGAGATGGAAACCAAACCCCAACCCTCAGCACCTGATAGGCACATAACAAGTGCTCAAAGTGCTTAAATGGGGGAACCACATGCCATTTTTCTCTTTAAACTACAAATCTGTATGGTTGATGCTTTAATTAAGGTTTCCTTGTTTTCTAACCTTGAACTGTCTTATATTTCTTATGCAGTCCCTCTGGCTTCCTCCCCTAAATGTAATATTAGTTTCTGTCTGTAGTAAAATGCAATACTCAATCCACAATAAGTAAAAATTTCATTATTCCCCCCAGCCCCATGGGGGAAGACCCCACTGCATTCTTTATAACATGTTAAACATTTAAAACCCAACTGTTTTTTTTTAAGTCTCAGCTATTAGATATCCACTTAGATTAAATTAATTATATGAATTAAGATAAATGTGTGCAGGCATACATTTTATAACGATGATAGTTTTTGGTTTAATTAAATTGTTTAAATCACAATTAAAGATATGTTATAAATTCTTAATAGGCTTTCCCATGTTAAAGTTTGAAGCCATTAGGCTTTTATCATTTGTGCCCCAAATCAACAAAGACACTTGACCAGATTTAATCAAAATTAACTTGCTTCATTCCCTAGAGATTAGAATGATTTCCTTTACTAATCATAATTAAAATCTCATTAATTATTTTGGCCAGGTGAAAACCTTCAGAACCCTAGTAGGGTTGGAAATATTATTGGCCTTGGGAAAAAAAAAAAAGACACTAGTACCCAAACACCAGCTTAAAAGCAAGTCAAAGCTCTGACTAGTCCAACTTTTAAAGGTCTGTGTTCCTCTTGCAATAGCAGGTAATAACCTACTCCGATGACGTCAGTGTTATAGAGACCATTTGTTACAGGGAGACATCCCCAAACAAAGGATTTGGATCATAAAACAGAAAGTATTCCAATTTTATTTTTTTAAGATTCTCCTATTCTTTCTGAGCCACACACATGATAACTAAATCAGGATTGCATATTTAAAACTCAACAAAAATGTGCCCATGTACCGTAGATAGCAATTTTTTAAAGAATTACTCCTTTTCTTTCTTCTCTCTTTAAATCCCAGAATTTCCTTATGATCTTTGCAGATAATTCCCTCCCAGACTAAATTTATAACAAGTTTATGGAGCCAAGAGAATGTTTCTGGAGAAAAGTAGTTTATGAGAATTAGGTTTAATTACAGGAAAAGGAAATGTGAGTAGTAAGTACAATGACAATGCTACTACATCCCTAGATCACAATATTGGAGGAAAACTGATGACAAAAGGTGAATTAAAACATTTATTTTGCAGGACCAAAAATCATTTGTCTCACATTTCAAATACACATATGCAAAAACTAGTATGAGGATTCATCTGACCTGGTCACCGAAATTCTTTACAAAGCACGACACTGAACTCAACCCCAAACGATAAACCCCAGATTACATATTACCATTCCAACAACTGAAGTCTGACCGGCAGAAAGTTGACCTCACAACACAAAATTAAAAACCAAGGCTCAATTTGTTCCAGGGTCTTCTGAAAAAATTACCTCACTGGCAGGATGACAACAAAAAGGGAGTGACCCATATTTTCTTAGGTCTATGCTACTCGAGTCTCCCATCCTCCCAGTAACCATTAATTTCGTTTTTTCGATCTTATCCATTATTTCCTACATCGTAAAACTGAAAGAAATGAGTTGAAAAGGAATGTCATTTCCAATGCTTCCTCCTAAGACTCATTTGCGAGGCGTGCTTTTTGTTCCCAAGTTCTCTAACCCCTGGGAGACACTGCTATTTTCACGTGCCTTCTTAGCCCAACAAAATGGCTCCCTTTGTGCCACTTGGCCAGGACCCCAAGGCTGGCCACACATGACTGCAGGTCATGATCAATGGAAAATAGATGCCCCAGAAAAAGTGGAATCTAACCTTCCTCCAAGCCTTGCGGAAGATCCCAGAGATGCCTGTAACCCACGTTAAAAGAACAGTGTGCAATTAGCTGAGACAATGTGGACACCTTCCACAGAATCCAAACCCTTCCACCAAGTTAAGCAAGGACTTGGAAAAGGGTCCAGTCCAAACACTGTGTCCAGTGCCCCCTCCCCAAAATGGAGTGGGATGAATGGCAAGAAAGGCCCGGGTTCCCAGGTGGAGATACTACGGAGGAGACAATGGATGTCTCCGGCCCCGCCCAAGAACAGGAAACCTCCTCCTGCAAGGGAACCAGGGCCAGGGATGAACTCATTTGGCAAACGTCAAAAGGGGGAAGCGAAGAAGGTGGGATGCAAAGACCGTGGTCCGAAGGTTGAGCGCAGAAAACCCACTCGGGCTGGCGCGTTCCTCCTCCCGCTTGGAGGTGGGCGCGGGGAGGGGGAGGAGAAGGGGTCTTTCCTTTGTTAGGAGAGGGGAGGCAGTTCGAAGAAGAGACGAACAGTTGGTCCCCGAACGGAGGTGAAGGGTCGCGACGACCAGCCCCGCCCGACCACAAGTGCACCTGCCGGGCGGGTCCGAGTAGGGAGTGGGGAGTGGGGAGTGGGGGCCGGCGAGGGTAGGAGCCCGCCGGACCCGATCGATCCGGTCTCAGGGTACGATCGCTGCGCCCGAGCGTGGGGCCAGCCACACGCCCCGGGCCAGAGGCAGGAGCGCGTGGCCGGGCGGTGGGACAATAGGGCCTGACCAAGGCGCCCCAGATGCTCCCCGGACACCTGGGGGACTAAGACCACCAGCCGGCGGCGGCCCAGCCCCGCCGCTCAGGGGAGAAAGCGAACCCTCCCCGCACGTTAGGATTAACGAAAACCCGCCGCACTCCGAGGGGCGGCCGGCCCCGGGCTCCGCAGCCCCTCGCGCCGTGGAGGAATGAATGGAGAGCGGCAGGAATCCGGGCGGGGCCGCGCGCCGGGCTCGCCGAGCGGCACAAAGGCAGCGCCCGCGGCAGAGCCCCGCCGCCCGCCCCAGCGCGAGCGCAGCACGCGGGGCACGGTACCGCCCACGACCGGCGCCCGGCCCGCGCGGCCCCGCCGGCAGCGGCCCTCCCGGCCCCTCAGCCCCGCGCGGCTCGGGCGCGGCCCCGTCGCCTCACCGGGAGCTATTCCTGCTGTTGGGGTCGACACCCTTGAAGGTGGTGGTGGTGGTCATGGCGCCGAGGAGCGAGCTGGCGCGGGAGCAGGACGCCGAAAGGGTCGGACTCGAGGGGCGCAGGGAAGATCCACGCCACAGAGGTCACCACCACTGCAGGAGCCTCCGCCACCGCCGGGCAGGCCGGCCACAGCTTTTATATGACTCACGGACCCCGCCCCCGTCCAGCCGGCATTGGCCGATTCAAATAGATCTCTTTGTTCCTATTGGTTCATTGGAGTGTCAAGCACGGCGCGGCGACACGACGGGCCTCGACGGCCGCAGCTCAGCCTAAGCCCGCCCCTTTCCTGGACAGGGAAGGACCGGGGACGTTCTCCCCTCCCCCACCCCAAAATCTCGGACATGATTGGACAGAAGGCGAACCTGCCCCGCGCTGGGTACACGTTGTGCTGTCTGTCACTTAAAAAAGTTACCTGATAGAGGGAAAAGCTCACTCTGGGGTAGTTAGAATCTTAGCAAACCGAGGGCAGATTTGTCATTGCTACCATTCACTCATTTGCCTTACTTATGCTGGGATAGTAAGGGCATTCTCCTTATGGGATGAAAAGTACTGCTACAAGTTGATATTTATTTATTGAATACCTACTGTGTGTCCCATTTGGAAACCTAACAGTCCCAAAGCAGCAGCACTATGAGTCAGCGACAGAGAACATGCCAAAATGATTCCTTTTAAACCGACTGGAAATTCTTTACATTTTAATGTTACTATTTAGCTGCAATGGGTGGCGCATTAACTGGACCAAAATTACAGTCGTTCCCATTTGGGGGGCTGTTCTAAAGCTGGTTAATGCCTGGCGACGGGGAATGTCCTCATTCCCTGCTACCAAGACTATGAGAGCAGCCCAGGCCTCTGCAGCTGTTTATAACCCTTAAGTCATGACTTTCCCACCTGTCTGGGTAAAACTATCCCTGCAACAAATGCAGACACACTTGGAGGACTCGGGAATGACGGTTTACAAGATCATAATAGGAAAGTCTTGGGCAAACTAGTGCAGTTGATGGGTAACCCCTTCTCATGTCATGCATATTTCCTTAAGGCAAATGTCTTTCCTTGTCTTAGTACTTTCATAAAAGTGGAATTACATTCGTCTTTGCATGGCCTCTGTCCAGGCAGTTGGAAGTTTGTATTCCTGGCAGTCTTGGTTAACCACCCTCCCCCTGGGCTTTCATGAAAAGCCAGAGAGAAGTTCTTTTCTACTAGAAGGCATGGGCCATGCATTTATGTGCTTACCACAACAGCATATAGTATACCACTTGTTTGGGTTAGAATCTTCCGATTCTTAAAGGCTGAGCCTAAATTGCCAAAATCTTAAAAAAAAAAAAATTAGACCAATCTGGCCAGTGAGCACATCCTCCTCAGAAATCATGTAATAATTTACTAGGAGGTAGTGGAGTATGGTGGTTGCTAGCTCAGGCTCTGATGGGAGAAATGAAATCTGGGCTTGAATCTCAACTTACCCTTTCTGAGCACTAGTTTCCTCATTTCTAAAATAAACATAACATAGGACCTGGACTCCCTTAGTGTTTTGAGGACTGAGTGAGATCATGGATGTAAAGTCCTTGACCCAATATATAATATCATCAAAGTGACAGTCATTTTTATTATCAGACTTATTTAGAAAGTAATCACATACTTGTTTGTACGTTAAATGAGGGGATTGGACTTGACTCTTTGGGTCCATTTTGGCCTATACTTTGAGTTTGTACTTGTCTTCTTTCCTCCATCCCTTGTGGTCTAGTGGAAGGTAGCTTGTGTGGCAATGCTGCACTAGATTAGAAGTCAAAAGGCCTAAATTCTGGTTTTGCCCTTTCCCAGTGTAAGACACTGGTAGGTCACTTATGCCCTTGAGCTTCGGTTTCCTCATCTGTAAAATGGGATTAACAGCACCTATTCTGAGTTGTGGGGGTTGGAATGAGATACATGCAAGAATGTCACCACGTGTACTCACTCTTAAACTGGAACTAATTGATCAACACTCGTGCACATAAGGTAGTAAAACTCAGCGGAAACCAAGCAGGTGGGGGTGGGGAGGAGGGGATGGGTAAATTCACACCTAACAGGTACGATGCATGCTACCTTGGTGACAGGCACACTTATAACTTTGACTCAAATGGCACAAAAGCAATTCATGTTACCAAAACGTTTGTACCCCCGTAATACTCGGAAAAGAAAAATGTTGTACATGCTAAACTAAAACTTTCTATGAGAAATGCCCCATCCTGGCTGCACATCTGAATCACCTATGAGCTTTTCAGGAATACAAATAAATGCCAGATCCCACTAAGATCTACTGAATTGGAATTTGTGGGGCCAGGATTCAGTCATAGGTATCTTTAAGAAGTTAAACAGGTAATTCTCACTTACAGCTTAGACTGAGAATCTTTGCTACAAAGGTAAGAAATCAGTTCCAGGAGAACCCTTTTAATCTAATCTGTACCACTGAAGATCACTCAAAATAAATAAATAATTAAAAAATAATAATCTAATCCATGAATAAGAGCAAACTTATGTACAACAGACATCTGATTAAGGCTGATGGCCTCTTTGGCATATTTATCTCATCTTAAAAGAAAATTGCCAGAAATTTCTGGAATATCTAGCTCTCTTCATTTACCTGTTCATGTACTGTAACAGTTTTGATTAAAATCACTGTATTCCACTTTCTGTTGCAAGACAGAGATTTGGGATAAAGCATATATGAAATATGTGACTCTGCTATAATAACCATTGCTCCAGATGACCGACTTGGTTGAAAATGGAACAATAATAAAATTACATGTTGCCCACAAAGATCAATACAGATCATGATCAAAAGATGCAAGGAATGGGGCAATGCAAACATTTGCTTTAAAAATATCTGAGTACAGGGAGTGGTGGCTCAGGCCTATAATCCCCACGCACTGGGAGGCTGAGGTGGGAGGACAGCTTGAGCCCAGGAGTTCGAGGTTACAGTGAGCCATGATCAGGCCACTGCACTCCAGCCCCTGTCTCTAAAAAAATAAAGTAACCGAGACCCATCATTATGATTTTGAAAAAAACATACCTAGAGTTCTTTAACAATCAATATAAAAATCATTTAAGTTCTCAACCTAAAAATCTCAGGAAATAAAAGACAGACAAAATCTTATGACAAGGAATAATCTAAGAGCTATTTTATGATCTACCTCAGTGTTTCTCAAACTTTTATGAAGCAAAAACCAAATATATAAAATAGATCAACAGCAAAGCAGCTATGACAACTGGGCAGAGGGTCCCAGACCCTGGCCCTCTTTGTCCTTTGCCATCCTTTTTCTCTACTCTGTCCTTCTTTTTGCAAAATCTCAGGGTTCCCTAAGATTCCACTTTAAAACCACTGCCCTATGTCCTTATGCATTTCATTCCTTCTAAAATACAGATAAGAGGAAGAGAATGAGCAGTTGCTCACCTTCATAACTTTTCATGTCTTCAACTCTTCAACTTCCCTTAGACCCATGCTGCCATTTCCCTATTATATTCAAGGTACTATTCTTCCATTTGTAATCAGCTTTCCCAGATTTTTATTTTCAGTATTTCCTCAGAACATATACATTATTCTGAAGCAAGTGGCAATAAATCTTCACTATTTAAAGTGTCAGAAAATGTTTAAATATTTAAAGCCCTAATAGATTTATTTTAATATGGACAAGAATACTGTTGGTTTTAAAATTTGTTGCTGGGTATGTGGAGAGATTTACTCAAGAATAAACACAATGGCCCAGCACAGTGGCTCACACCTGTAATCCTAGCACTTTGGGAGGCTGAGGTAGGAGGATCGCTTAAGGCCAGGAGTTCCAGACCAGCCTGAGCAAGAGTGAAAACCTGTCTGTACAAAAAATAGAAAATATTAGTCGGGCACGGTGCATGCCTGTGGTCCCAGCTACTTGAAAGGCTGAGGCAGGATGATCGCTTGAGCCCAGAAGTTTGAGGTTGCAGTGAGCTATGATGACACCACTGCACTCCAGCCCAGGCCACAGAGCAAAACCCTGTCTCAAAAAATAAAATAAATTGCCCACAGACTAGTATTTCTCACAAGCTTTACTTCTCAATCCCAACATCTTAGGGTGCCCCTTAAGTGTATCACTGTAATTTAACCACACATCTTCACAAATACATTCTGTATCCATCACTCCTAAAGCCAAATTTAGTATGCATCTGTCCATTCTTTTCTTAGCTGTACCCTTAAGTAAAAAGGCAGATCAACGCCACTGGGAGAGAGCAAAAGGAGTTTATTTCCTCTTAAAATTCATTTGCCATTAAACAAACAGAGAAGTCTCAAATATGCAAAATGGCTTTGTCATGTTCATGACTTCCCTTTATCTAAACAGAATGGCACATACACTCTACTAAGGTCTGACATGCCCTTCTCAGGTCCTTTTTAACCACTCTGAATTGTAGAGATGGAGAGCATGATTCATATCTTCTCCTTAGGAGGAAAGTCTTATTCCCTCCTCCTCAGACTAAGAGCTGAATAAGATTATGTGGTTTATGTTTGTCCTGTTTATCCCAATACTATGCTATTTCTGTATCTAAAAACAAAAAAACTCCCCTACCCATCTGGCCTGCTCTCCTAGAGATGAATTTAGCCTCCTTTGCAAAAATAATTGTTAAAATTACAAATACATAATTTAAAAGGGTATGTCCACAAAGTATGGGAAAATTCTTCCCTTAATATTCCAAGGTCTGTAACTTGTGGCAAAGCTGGCTACATAAGAATAACGTTTTCATGCCTGCTAACACAACATTCATTCTGCAGATCATGGATCAAGAAGTAACTCTGACTTCCACGTTTTATTATTTAAGAAGTATATTTCCTAGCTGGGCTTGGTGGCCCACACCTGTAATCCCAGCTCCTCAGGAGGATCACTTGAGCCCAGAAGTTTGAGGCTGCAGTGAACTGATTGTGCTACTACACTTCAGCTTGGGCAGCAGAGCAAGACCCTGTTTCTTAAAACAAAACAAAACAAAACAAAATTTCCTAAGGCTATAGCTGCCATAGATAGTGATGAACCTGGGTAAAATAAACTGAAAACCTTCCAGAAAGGATTTGCCATTCTAGACACCATTAGGAACATTCATGGCGGGCACAGTGACTCACACCTATAATCCCAGCACTTTGCAAGGCCAAGGCGGGAGGGTAGCTCAAGGCTGGGAGTTTAAGACCAACTTGGACAACATAGCAAGATCCCAGCTCTACAAAAAACAAGAAATAGCTGGGTGTGGTGGCATGTCCCCGTAGTCCCAGCTACTTGGGACCTGAGGCAGGATTGATTCAGCCTAGGAGTTTAAGGTTGCAGTGAGCTATGATGATGCCACTGCACTCTACCCAGGGCAACAGAGTAAGACTCTGTCTCAAAAATAAAATAAAATAAAATTCGTGATTCATGGGACAAGGTCAAAATATCAACATTAACAAGAGTTTGGAAGTTGATTCCAACCCTCATGGATGACTTTGAGGGGTTCAAGACTTCAGTGGACGAAGTAACTGCAGATGTGGTAGAAAAAGCAAGTGAACTAGGAGAGCCTAAAGATATGACTGAACTGCTCCAATCTCAGGATAGAACTTGAACAGATGAGAAGTTACTTCTTGTAGATGAACAAAGTGGTTTCTTTTTTATTCTTTTTTGAGACAGGGTCTCCCTCTGTTGCCCAGGCTGGAGTGCAGTGGTGTGATCACAGCTCACTGCAGCCTTGAACTCCTGGGCTCAAGTGGTCCTCCCACCTCAGTCTCCCGAGCAGCTCACCACCACACCCGGCTAGAAAGTGCTTCCTTGAGACAGAATCTACTGGTGAAGATTGTTGAAATGAGAACAAAGGACTCAGAATGTCACAAGAACAGCTGACAAAGCACAGGCGGGGTTTGAGAGGATTGACACCAATTTTGAAAGAAGTTTGTAAAATGCTATCAAACAGCATCACATGCTACAGAGAAATCTTTCGTGAAGTCAATCAATGTAACAAACTTCATTGTCTTATTTTAAGAAATTTCCATAGCCACCGCAACCCTTAGCAGCCATCAACATCAAAGCAAGACTCTCCACACCAGCCAATAGATTATGACCTGCTGAAGGATCAGATGATCATTATGATCTTTTAGCAATAAAGTATTTTTTAATTAAGGCATGTACATTTTTTTAGACATAATGCTATTGCACAAACTACAGTATAGTGTAAACATAACTTTTATATGCACTGGGAAACCAAAAAATCTGTGACTCACTTTATCGCAATTATTCACTTTATCGTGGTGCAGTAGTCCAAACAGGACCCACAATCTCCCCAAGGAGAGAGTATTTCTTACTACATCTAGTGCTAACCTTCAAGTGATCACTTACTTCAGGGGTGGGGAACCTGTGGCCTTCTAGATCCTTAAGTGCAGCCATTCAAGGCCATACGTGGCCTTAAGGCCACAGGTTCCCCACCCCTAACTTAGATAATCAGAATGCTAAAGCATCTGGATCCTTTGTTTCTTAAGGTATTGAAGAACCATTAAAATTCTGAGGAACATTTAAAACCTCAAAAATATTTTACTCAATGTTTAAATCTAACAGAAAGCTCTGGTTTCTCATTTGCATGAAATGTAAGACAATCAGTAGATTATGGTATTCTGTTGAAGCCTCACTAACCTACCACGGAGACCCTACTTCACTGAAAGTAACAACCTTTACAGGGGAGACACTGTGCTAGGTATTCAAAACATACCTCATTTAACACATTAACTGCCATGTGAGTTGTATTTAACATGCTAGTTTTGAGCCCAGGGCCTTGTGAAGCATATGTAACTCACACATCTCTTCGCCTTGGGAGCTGGGAGAACTATTTTCCAAGTTGCATATAACTCACGCACAGAAAACAATAAATAACAAATTTTTCATTAAATTAGAAGGGATCATTTTTTTTTGAAGTTTTTATTCTATTTTTGTAATAAAACACCATGGCCCCAAGGAAAAAATTTTTTTACTAGTGTGGTAGTCAATGTGTTAATCTTCATCATGTGCTTATTAACTCAGAGTTGTGAGGATGCCACCCCGAGTTGCTTCTGAATTCCGTATTTCTTCAAAAATACACTTCCAGGGGAAGGGCCCAGGCATTAGTATTTTTCAAAAGCTTGCCAGAGGATTGTAACACAAAACTCCAAACCAAAATCAATTAGTCACATTTAAAAGCAGCATCATCCTAACTCAAAAATAACCCTCAACGGCACAGATGGCCCTCTTCAATAAACCAGAGCCTCGACACTTTAACCCAGCTCTTCTTCAAGTTGAGTTCACTCCCTCCCATTTCCCATTCAATCTCATGACCTTTAGGTAGAATGCAATCTGATCATCATATTAAAGTAATTCCCATGAAAACATGAATAAGAAAACCACTGAGCCAAATAACTTGATACTCCTATTTCTGAGAAGTTGCTAATACCTTTGGTTTTGGCTTCAAACAGCTTCTATGAAGAGTGCTTGAGTTAAAATTCTCTCATCTGCCTATACAGAACTGTGACTACCTAGATATTACTGGCCACTTAATATATAAACATGTAGGGTATTAATGTGAGGGCAGCAGAAAGAGTTGGAACAAAATAGCAGTATAATTGCCATCATTTGAACCTTTTAACAAGCTAAATAAAAAAAGCCAAAACTTCTCAGTATTTTCTACAATTCACTCATAATTCAAAGTGTTTCTACTTTTTTTTTTTAGCTCAAGGTGTTTCTAATAAGTGCTCCATACATTTTACCACAGAATATTTTTCTTGGTAGCTAATTACATGAAATAGGGTGATAGCAACAACCAAGAAAAGTTAACTCAATAACAGAAATCTTAAGTAGACACTAACCCAAATATCAATAAGCTATAATATACTATGTCATGAAATAGTGCCCTTTCCATGTATTTCTCTCTGGCTTTTAAAATTCTACCAAAAGTTCTCTGGTTATCAATTGAGTTAAAAAAAATTCTACCAAAAGTTTTTCTACTGTGAAAGAATTTAAAATTTATCTTCCTCAAAAGCTCAGACATGGTATTAGTGACTTGTATATTATGGTTAAACAAGAACCAATTCAAGACATCTTCAATAATAATAAAGTTCTTTGACTTGAATTTCAATTCTAACTTGTAGGACACCGCAAAATTCCACTATTTAATACCTTGAGCAACAAGTCAAGAGAAATATCCTTACTTGATCTCTTCATACTAAGAATTCTTGCAAACTTCCCACATTCAGTATACAAATTTTTTAATAGGTTGGTAGTACTATACATATAGGTAAATAAAAGTCCAGCTGATTCAAGATTAAGACTCATACACATACAAAACTAAAAAACCTACTGAATTCCTGCTGTGTCTGGGGGAGGTTCACTTGCTATAAAAATGGGCAATGTAAATCACAACAGAGGCAAAGTGAATTAAGTGAATTATAACACATGAGGACTTGATCAGTGGAGAATCAACATTGGAGAAAAAAAAATGTGCATGAGGAAAACATAATCTCCAGTCCCAGTTTTATAGTTTGGTCACCATCTAGCTATGTTACGACCCTTCTGGATCTTGGCTGCCTCTAAAACAAGGGTTAGATAATCTGTCATCATAAAGCTGTGTTCATTCCCCATACTTCTGAATTTAAAAACTATAGTGCCCTGTACGCTTAAGGTTCTAAGAATGGATATGTATAGATATTTTCTGTTCCTCAACATCCTAGAGTAAGGAACAAAAACTTCACTTTAGGTTAGGGAGTATTTACTTATCAGACAAAGTGAAGGCTAAAATGGCTAAGTGATTTATCAGCAGAAAAGGCAAAATAGAACTTTATCCTGGCTGCATGTACTACCCTATACCCTACTCTGCCGCAAGTGGTGGTTACAGAAAATACTCGGGGGTAAATCCACAACATTATGACCCAATGGTTTTGCTAGTAAATTTGTATATTTAAAACTGGACCTAGCTAAGCATTTCGAACAAAGTAGAGGCTAAAACTTCTGTTGCTAGTCATTTATATAACTTTGTTATTCTTTGTTTTACACCAGTCTGTCAGAAATGCCAAGTAGCTTTATTCCTCCTTTAGCAGGCTTATTCACACGTTTTTTCTAAGCTTCAATTTTCTATTTAGTATTTCTCAGAATAAAGAAAACAGCTCATTTTAAACAAGAAGTTTATTTAAACAACAAGACGCTTGACTTGAAGGGAAAACTATCTAGGATTCATTTTCTTTTTAGAGTAATTTATCCCTACTTAAAGACAGATTGCCCTACATGTAACAGCTACGTACAAAAAAGTTATAAAATTGTCCTTGGTTTTACAATGATAAATGAAAAACATTAAAATTCTCCAATTGAACAAGGTATGCAAGGATTTTTATGTTGTTGTTTTTTTGTTAAAACAGTGAGAGCAAAATAACTTACTGGAATATAAAGGTAAGAGCTGAATGAGCATGCCACTAATGGAGAAAGGGGGTATTTTCACAGAACCAGTATTTTTCCCCATCCCATCTCCACTTGATGTCAATCAAAACATACCATTGGCCATTTAGTTAAAAAAAAAAAAAAATGCAATATGCTTGTGCACATACACCAGTTACTTTATGTACAATAAAGGAATGGGGAAGGGGAAAATGAAAGAATAGAGAAAACTATACTGTAGTAGTCAGGATGTGGTGGAACCAAATTGCAGTTTTCTAATTGAGAATGTAATCTTGGTCTGTAAGAACAGAGTTCTGGAGTAAAGTAGCAGGTTCCCTTTTTAGTAGACACCTCCTGTCTGCTGTTGGAACACATCAATTGTATCTTCATCCTCCATTTCCAACTAGCATAAAAGAGAAAAAACAAATTTAATATGACAGGTTACTAATTAATATAAAATTATAAATTTATTTATAATTTTCAGATTTAAATATCCTGAAAAAATGCACAAGTTCCCCTCAGTTTCAAGGTTCATTACTTTAGATGTCTCATAGCTTAAAGTAAAATCAGATTTGGTTTAAGTAATTTTTTACTTGGCCTCCTTTTTTATGAGTGCTATAGAAAACTTAGTTTTTAAGTTAAAAAGCCCAATATGTCCATGAGTGTCCATAAGAGGAGGATATGCTTAATGGATCTCACTGCAATATTGTTTAGATTAGCAAAAGACCAGAAATAATTTGAAATATCAATAAAAATGCAAAGAAAAAAAACACAATACACTTATATATGAAATACCATGTAGCTGTTAAAGTAGACGTACATATGCAGAAATGGAAATATCCCTAAGATATATTATATCAGCCTAAAAAAAAAAAAAAACACTTAAAAAACTAAGCTGCAGGCCTGGCGTGGTGGCTCACATCTGTAATCCTAGCACTTTGAGAGGTCATGGTGGGAGGATCGCTTGAGCCCAGGAGTTCAAGACCAGCCTGGGCAACAGTGAGACCACATCTCTACAAAAAATTTTTAAAATTAGCCGTGTATGGTGGTGAGTACCTGCAGTTGGAAGGCTAAGGCAGGAGGATATAGCTTGAGCCCAAGAGTTTGAGGTTTCAGTGAGCTATGATGACACCACTGCACTCTAGCCCAGGCAACAGAGCAAGACCCTGCCTCAAAAAAAAAAAAAAAAAAAAAAGCCAGGCATGGTGGCTCACACCTGTAATCCTAGCACTCTGGGTGGCCAAGGTGGGAAGATTGCTTGAGATCAGGAGTTCAAGACTAGGCTGAACAAGAATGAGACCATCTCTACCAAAAATAGAAAAAATTAGCTGGGTGAGGTGGCAGGCCTCTGTAGTCCCACCTACTCGGGAGGCTAAGGCAAGATGATCACTTGAGCCCAGGAGTTTGAGTTGCAGTGAGCTACGATGATGCCACTATACTCTACCTGGTGTGACAAAGTGGGACTCTGGGGGGGAGGAACTAAGTAAAACAGCTTATAGTATGACTGCATTTCTGTTTTTACAAGTTTATGCATGTATGTGTGCATGCACATACATATATAAATGAATATGCCCTTGCTTATGCACAAAACAGTGGTTACCTCTACGCACCAAAGGTAGGGATATCAGTGAGAAGATAGGACTTTTGAATTGCTTACCATGAACATGTTTACTTGGACAAAAATCTAATTTAAGATTTTAAACACTATTCAAAAATTAAGTTTACAAGATTCACTATCCCCACATTATACATAAAACAACCATGTTGACAATAAGAAAGTCTTGGCACATATGGCAACCCTTTAAAGTGAATCAGCTTTCTAACAATTTAATATACTGCTAAGTAACTTTTAAAAATTCTTTCTAAAAACTGATAATTTAGAAGAGAAAACAGCAAAGGAATTCTTTCTAATGAAGTTCAAATACACTAAAAGGAGGGCTAAGGTATTAAAATATTCATAACTAAGTCTCTTACATCTCAATTTCCCTCTTTTGTCAAACGGAATTGACAGCATCCAGTTATGAGAATTAACTGAGTCCAAGAGAGTAAAGCATTTAGCAGAATGCTGGGCACGTACCTACTGTATGTAAAATAGGCTGCTAAGAAAAAATATATATTTTTTTAAATAAAAAGGGCTAAGATGTTCTAATTTATCACAATTCTGCTATAAAACAATATTGGGAGAACAACTCTAAAATGAATTCAATTCTAAATTCTAAAATGAATTCCAAATACAATTTGAAGATTTTATAATGCCTCAAGGTCACCGTTTTGAACAAATACACCTCTCAGTTTAGTATCTGCAACAAGCATAGTAGACAATTCCCAGTTTTGGCGGTGAAGAGGTTAAAGACACAAAATGCATTCTTATTAGCCGAGAGTTTAGCACAAGAGATCCTTTTAATCCAGTATTTCTTTTAATCACAACAGGCCTGTCAGCCTATCTACTAAAATAAAACTATTTTTGGAATATAAAGTTTTATAATGAAACTTTAGATGCCTTCAAAAATAAAAGCAATAGAGAACTTAGCTCCTCCTTGTGGCCGCATACTATAATTGCTTCTTAGAGACTGACCTGTGGAAATTTCTTCAAAATAGTCTTCCCACAAGTACAACTCAGACATCTCAATTTTTGGAGATTATCAACAGAACTACAATCTGGATATGCTACTTCACTCATGCAACATTTGTCACTTTCTAGTTTTAATTGGGTGATAAAATGGAAATTCAAGTTACAAGGATCCAATTTAAATTTTTGCTATCACAATATTTTTAAATATTTTTTTTCCAAGACTGGAAGTCTTAAGGGAAGTTTGAAAGGGTAAACAGAAACAAAGACAAAGAGCTTCTGCCAGAGGAGACAATCAAGCTGATCCCACAAAAAGTGACAGAACAAAAGAAAGTGATATGTAAAGAGATTAAGGGATCAGACAGCATCATCACCTTTTGTAGTAAGGGTCGGGAAGTCACCTATTATCAGGAACTCTCCCTGTCAAAGTTAGTTATCAGGAGACTTGGCAGTTAAAGTCATCATTTCAAACTTATTAGTCTTAATTTATAACAATTCTCCTATTTAATAAATATTTCACCTATCACAAGGTGAAAGAGAATTCAATCCCGCATGCAGGGGTGGGGAAACCTGCAGCCTTAAGGCCACATGTGGCCTTTTAGGTCCTTAAGTGCAGCGTTTTGATGGAATCCAAATTTTAACAGAATAAATTCTTTTATTAAAAGGGATGCAGCAGAGAAAGATGAAGCTTTTCTTGCCTCCTTTGGTGCTTTAAAAAAAAAAAAATCTTGAAATCAGAAGGCCACAGGTTCCCCACCCCTGGAAGAGTTGCAGCAACAAAAACAAGTGGAAAAAATACATTCTGAAGAAATAGGAGTTTCACTGTTTTCTCCAAATAATGCTGGTAATAGGAAAAAATGAGATTTATTAAAGTAACTAAATGACCTATTTCCTTTACTGAGTGATAACCGGATATTTAAAAACCATTGGCATTTCCTGAATCTATTCCTATTTTTTCCTTTCTGTTCCCCTTTGGCCATATTTCACATAGCTTTGAACTCTATTCCAATGTTTAAAGTTCACAAATTCATAAACAAAGCTGTCAAAAAAATTACAAAACACAGTGATTTTTCCAATTAGCAGAGATTTTTACCTGTGCAGGTGTGTCTGTTTCATTGATTGGCTGCCCGTCAAATCGGAATCTGATCTGCCTCATTGACAAACCCTAAACAAGAGAGTTTAAAAGCAATAAGCAGGATGTAAAGAAACAGTAAACACTCCATTTAAATAAAATTATATGCATATTTAGTCATGAATATATTAAAAGATACCTAAATAAGCAATCATCAACATGTTAACATTTCCATGTGGGTAAAAAGATTTGGGGTGATTCTCACTTTCTTTAAACCATAGTATGTAGTACTGTCTAGAGATTTGTTAAAAAAACAGTAAATCATTTTTAGAAAAAGCTTTATTGCTTTTTGAGACCGCAGCTACTACAACCTTAAATAGATCATACCTTGAGACAAATATTCTATCTAAATGAGTTAGAAAGACACTGAAAGGAGATTTAAAGTAATAGATGCACGTTTAAGGGCTCTAAAATGGGTGGGAGGGGAACACCATCATGCTTAATAATGAAAGCTGGGCCAAGTGTGGTGGCTCACATCTCTAATTCCAGCACTTTGGGAGACCAAGGAGGGAGGACTGCTTGAACCCAGGGGTTTGAGACCAGCCTGGGCAACATAGTGAGACCCCATCTCTAAAACATTTTTTTTTTTTAATTAGCTGGGCGCAGTGGCACATGCCTGTAGTCCCAGCTACTTGGGAGCCTGAGGCAGGAGGATTGCTTGAGCCCAGGAGTTCCAGGCTGCAGTGAGCTACGATTATACCGCTGCACTCTAGCCTGGGCAACAGAGCAAGACTCCATCTCTAAAAAAAGAAAGAAAACTGGAAGTCACCTAGAAAGGTGTTAATGATTAAAATAAAACTTTACCTAAAAGCATCTTTCCTTCATTTCTACCCAAGCAGTTCCTACCACTATGCAAATGAATGCCCCACACACAGCATAAAGCTAGGCATACCACCGGTGTTGAACAAGTTCTTATCCTTGAGCTGTGAGGACATTTCCACCAGAAGACAGGCAATAACAGTCCTCAAAATCACCCATAAGGCCACAATCTACACCCATGAAATTCCTGGAATAGCTCAAAAGCACCTGCTTTTTAATTTCCTTCTTAGTACTTACCCAAACCTGTAATTATTTGTCAATGCCTCACTAGAAAACAAGCTCCAAGAGTGATAGGAACCTATACTTTCTTGGTTACACAGCATCCCTTGGGCATAGTAGGTGCTGCTCAATAAGAATTGATGGAATAAAATGGATGAAAAACAGTATCTATTTAACCATACTTTTTTAAAAATCAAAAACAAATCAAAAACTACTAAGAAGCTGGGAAGAAGTTTTATTACAAGGAAATTTTAAAACTGTATTAGAGTCTAGTGTCAAGATATTTTTATATGCATGTAGAAAGGAGATAAATCAGCCTAAACATGGCCCTTCTGCAAAACTGTCTGCAGTGTTTTACCTATCAAGCATCACTTACCTGACAAAGGGGTGAGGAAAAGGGGAGAGAAGCACAGAAACAAAGCTCTTGGTAACAACAGCCAAATGAAGACAAGACAGGAAAATAAAGCATCTTTTGAGTTATGTTGTGAATAAATTAACTAAAAAAATAGCTGTCTAGGAAACACCTAATAAAAATTCACTCCTGTATCATGTCCAAACTACAAACTGTAATTGTTACACAAACTCCCTTAAATATCAATTGATATTTAAGAGAAAATTGAGTTTCTAGAACTAAAAATTATGAAACAAAGTATTCAACAACACTTGTATAAGACC
Source organism: Daubentonia madagascariensis (assembly GCA_023783475.1). NCBI lineage: Eukaryota > Metazoa > Chordata > Mammalia > Primates > Daubentoniidae > Daubentonia > Daubentonia madagascariensis. The sequence continues at coordinate 6,469,948 of JAKFHU010000487.1, read as the reverse complement.
TGTATTCCTTTATTTAACAAGGATTCACTCAATCTGTGTTTAAAACTATTCACATCATAAATACAATGAAGACCATATTGCTTTCCTTTAAAACACTAGTCAAGTGTATGACACACACCACTTTCACACTATGCTTTATCTTGCTTGAGAAATACAAGCAATACCCCACCAGGCAGGTGATACCCATATCCTTACTTCACTGCTTGTAATGCCATTCAAACTTAATTTGTAATTACACAAAGCAACCAAGAATTCAATGCCAAGCCATTATATAAGTATTATCAAGTATTATACATTTGCATACACTCCACTGAAGACTCCTTACTTTAACCAAACACTAAGCACCTTCTATATGTATTTCTTCACTACATCCACTGGTAAAGTCGATAGCGTGGCCATTCAAAAAAGGGGGGGGTGTGGATAAAGGCAGGGCCAGAATTACAGAACATAAGCAAATTGTATTCCTTTATTGCCACCTGTATTTTGGAGCACAGAAATGTGCACAGAATGACTAGAAGAGATACACTGAGAACTGTGAAAGCCCCAGCATGAAATATATTCCTAATTAAGCCCCTTATAGTCACCAGTTTCCTGCAACTTCGTTTTCTTGGATAATCCAATTTCTGCTTTTTATGTTTTTCCTTATCAATAAAAGCTCTTTAAACCTTCACTTCTGTATTCACTAGAGTAAAAATCCAAAGGAAACTTGCCTTTAAGATTCCATAAGCCAGTATTTGGATTCCCCTTCTATACCAATCTTATCCCTGAGCTAGCTATGCCCTGGGAGAGTTGTGTGAGATTTCTCTTTGGGTCCCTGTTTCTCCATTTCACAAAAATGAATTGGACTAAGGCAGTGACTCCTGTACTCTCTGAAACCACGTGACACTCCATGATATAATCTGTTGGGGTAAAATCACACCAGAATGAAATAGCATGCCCTCAGTTAGCAGAAGGCTATGTGGCTGACATACAGTAGACAAACTCTACTTCATGGAATTGAACAACTTATTTACAAACCAACCTCTGGAGTTATCAGCTTGAATGTTCTCTATCATTTTACAAGCATATATTGAACATGTTCTATGTATAGAGCACTGGTATAGGCTCTAGAGAAACAGTGAAAAAGTCCCTATCCTCATAAAGAAGAAAAAAAAGTAAGAGGATTGAATGATGGGAACTGGGAACAGGGGCACTTCAAATTAAGATAGGATAGAGTCAGAGAAGGCTCTGAGGTAGTAACCGAACAAGACCAGAATAAAATGGTTCCAGGCCATGTGAATGTCTGGCTCAGCACTATTGGACATCACAGATGTAAGTAGGGAACAAAATTTACTGACAGATTTTAGGAGTTATAAGAGCATCAAGGATGACTCCCAAGGTTTTGAATTTAACAACCAGATGTAGAATGATACCAGAGAAAAAACATTTCTAGGGATAAAAATCCTCTTTTACATGCTCAGTCCACTGGAACTCTTCCAGAGATAGGATGCCAAGTGCATTCATCAGGAAGTAAATATGTACATTCAATTACTCTTGATAGGAAATCCTTGGTCAGGAACTCTCAACTGCCCCCCCAAAACTATGCAAATTAGATTAAATATTTGTCTTTTGATAGCCTGTACGCACTCTTAAGAAGCAGGCAGTCACAGCCCAACTATGACACTTTAACTCCCTCTTCCTTAGATTGAGAGAAATCATTTGAAAAGTAAACAGGGATCTAGTTACTCAGAACTCTCAGGTTGTTCCCAATTTAAGAGGAAAATGAGAGTATCTTTCCAAGCTCTTCCTGTATCAGATATTCAAATCCTATTTATGTACCAACACATAAGTAGAATTTAATTTTTTTATGGACTACCAGTGCTTCTGTTTCCTCTAGTACAAATTAAAGCGTGACCCTAACAAGCTTAGTCAAATATAATCCCAATCTTAAACCTAATAACCAGGAAAATTCAAGGACAACTTTATTTACCCTGGATAATACACTAAACCGATTTTAACATAGCAGGAAAACGCAAAAAATTTGACCTGGTAACTCTCAACCTCATAGGAAAATCTCCTCTAAAAATAACCTGGAGTATAGAGAATATGCTATGTGTTGTTTTTCTGGCACCTAGTATAATGCCTCCAGCACATGGTAGGCATCTGGTAAATATCAGATGAATAAAAAGCTCCTTTGGGACCCCTACCAATAACATGGGAAGTCTTTTAAAAAAAAAAAAAAAAGACCACTTTAGTATGGATAGGGGATATCAACAGATATGTATAATAAAATGTTAACGCTAAATCTAGGTGGTAGGCACATGGGTATTCACTGTAAAATTCTTTCCACTTTGCTCTATGTTTGAAAGTTTTCATGATAAGTGTTGAAAAATATGACCATTTAAAAGCTAAAATTTTGTAGTAACTATAGAAAAGTTAAATAAGATATGCAGAGAATATTGTTCAAAACCACCAAACTGAAGCATGAGTTTCCATTTTTTAATAAGGTTTTGCTAAATTAAGTTCTATAAAATGATTACGTTTTAAAATTCCCCTGTAACCTGAAGGGGCACTAGCATTCATATGTGGAAGATGCCTGTGCACAAATTTTGTATCACAATTTAAAAGTATTTCTAAGTCTTAGGGGGATTTCACCAAAATACTTCAAATAAGAGTATATTAAAGGTAGTATCTTTATAAGGAACTGTTATGGTTTACATAGGAAGAAAAAGAATTATGAGCACCATATTTTCATACTGCATTGTAAATAAATTAGGCATAAAATAAAGCTTCAAACACTTAAAGAGTTTATAACTTCACTGTTTCTTTCAAACACCCTTAGGTGTCATGTAGAAAACCCAAGTAACAACTCAAACTCAATTTTCCAACTTATATGGGTTTAAACCTTGTTCAATTTGAGCCTATTTTTTAAGGACAATTTACAATGTAGATAAGTTCTAGCATAAACAAATGATTTCTTCAACTTTTATATATTATACATTCAGGGTAGAACAAAACACTTCTGCCAGGTTATTGATAGATTAACTAATCTAGGTACCAGTTTTTGTTACACTTGCGAAGTCATCTTTAAAGTTGCCCTTTTGTCGTGTTACAGACCCAACATCACAAAAGGAAGCTCCTTTGTCTTAGTAAAAGCTTGCATTTACCTCCTAACATCTGTTCAAATCAAGAGAGCAGAATTTTCTACTTCCTCTTCTTGATGTCTATACACTATTTTTCTGAGTAAAATGCAAATGTCCCAATAATATAGCAATATTTATGCTTGGCTGAGTGGGGTTAAATTTTTCTGACCTCCACTATTAGTGTATAAAACCAAATATCACAATGTACATGCTTCAGGAAAATTGCAATATTCTGAAACTTGCATTTATTTCCAAATTGGTTAAAATACTCAAATGTTCTAACACACGAAAAATTTTAAATGAATAAAAAAAGAACCTGACAAGAAATTTTTGCCAAGTTCACTCATTTTCTTGTAAACATAAAATTACATTCCCCTGGGGAAAAAAACAAGTGTTGCAAATATACAAGTGATGCATTTCTGGCACAGGTCTAGAATCATATAATACAAAGAAAACCCCATCCTAAGGGTTCTCATTAGGAATCAATACACCAAGTAATGATAAAATTTATATGCCAAGTGTAAGTGCATTCATCCTACCAAAAGCAGTCATTGTAATATTATGTCAATCTAGTTTCTTGTCGGGAAAATAAAAATTTTAAAAAATAGTTCTATTCAGTGTAAGCACACATATCAATTCCTCACCTGTCGTTCACAATAGGCTTTCATTAGTTTACTAAGTGGTGTATGCCTCTTAATCTTAAACTGAACCACAGAACCATCCTGTCCCGCCACCTTCAAATTAATATGATCGTTGTTCTCAGTCTTGACTCCTTCCTGTTGAAAGAAAAATAAAAATATAATTTGGAAAATGTGGAAAAAGAAAAGAACACCTTTAAAGCAACAGCCCAAGTTGCTTCAGAAATCAACAGGTTTCTCATTCTGTATGATAAAACAGTGTACATATGTTTTCAGCTGCTGAAATCAATCTGAAAGATGAGAAATCCTGCAGTAACAGTATTAGATAGCTGTCACAGAAACAGAAAAGACTACATGCAATACTATCCATAGCAATAGTTTTTTTATTTTTTTGGTTTCCTTTTTTGAAACAAGGTCTCGCTCTGTTGCCCAGCCTGGAGTGCAGTGGCATCATCATAGCTCACTGCAACCTCAAACTCCTGGAATCAAGTTATCCTCCTACCTCAGCCTCCTGAGTAGCTGAGACTACAGGCGCGCCGCCACGCCTGGCTAAATTTTTTTTTCTTTTTTTTAAGGTGTGGGCGGTCTCTGAACTCCTGGCCTGAAGCGATCCTCCCGCATCGGCCTCCCAAAGTGCTAGGACTACAGGCGTGAGCCACCGCGCCCGCCCAGATTTAAGATAGATCTCGCTCATTTACTGCAACGTTCTCTTTGAAGCTGAATTTTCTAAAATGCCATATTTTATATCACTCCTAAAATATATTTCTCCCAAAAAAGTTAAGTGTCCTTTCTCTATTCAAAGCGCTTTAAGTACAAGTGATGAAATTAGTATGCAAAAAAATAAAAATAAATCTAGAGCTTGCAATTCAAAACTCATGACTATTCTCTCGTTAAAAAGTTAACAAACTCACTCCATTTTTAAAAAAAACTTAATTGAGGAAGATCCTCCGATTCTCTCTGGAGCAGTGGTAGTAACGCAGAACCACGATTAACGTTTACCTCTACCGGCAGCTTCATTTTTGTTTATTTGCAGTAAAGCGCTTATTCTCCCCTCCCCTTTGTTGTCACGGGTCAAATACACAGTTTCATTCCGTCTTCCTTGTAGATTTCGACCCAAACCGAAGCTCTCCAAAATCAAGTGAAGGAGCTATGTAGCCCCTAAGTCACTTCAGAAAGCAAAGACGCGGGGGGATGTCACCAAACAAACCAAAAGAAGCAAGTCTCGTGTGTCCCGATGATGTGCCCCTAGTGCTCACGGCAAGTGCTCCTGCTGCCTCCCTCCCAAGCCGCATCCAAAAGTTAAGCCCTACAAAGTCTCTCTGCTCCTACCTGTGCCTCCAGCCGCACGGATCCAGTCCCCGCAGGTTAGGGGCTCGCTGGCACCCAGGCAAACGCCGCTGCCCCTCCCCCCGCGGGCCCCTGAGGCCATTCGAGTGGGAAATGCTCCCCGGAACCGCCCGACCCCGGGCCCCTGCCCGCGGCTCCCAACCACCGGCAGCCCGCTGATTCGCCCCGGCCCTCACACGGCCGCCGCGGCCCGGGGCAGGGGGGTCCCCAGGCGCCCGCGGCCCCCAACCCTGGGAAGCGAAGCCCCAGGCTGAGGGGACTCCCCGCCACCGCGGAGACGGCAACACCCGCCGCGGGGTCCGCGGAGGATGTGCACCCCGCGCGCCCCAACGCCTCTTCACGCGCGCCCGGCCGGCAGGGCCGAGGAGCCCGGCTCGGGGCCGGCGGGCCCGCAGGCGTCCGCGATCAGCCCGCCCAACTCGCGCCCGGCGCGCACTCGGAGGCCGCTGGGGGCGGGGGAGGGCGGCGGGGCCTCCTCCGGCGCGGGAGGGAGGAAGAGAGGGAGGGAGGAAAATGGCGCGGAGCGCCCGGGCCTGAGCCGCGGCCGCCCCATGGGGGGCCCGGGAAGGCGCGGGCGGCCCGCGGCGGCTGGCGCCGGACCCCGGCCCGCGCCGTGACCCCGGCAGCAAGGCGAGGCAAGGAGGCCGGCGCCGAACTCACCTTAGGCTTTTCGTCGGCCATGGCGAGCGCCGGAGTCTCCTCAGCTGCCGCTTCACAAAAGAGGTACCAGGTCCGCACCGAACGAGCACACAAGCACCACCAGGAGCGGCAGAAGAAGGAGGCGGCAGCGGTGGACGAGGGAGAGGGCGCGCGCACGTCGTGCGCTCCCTCCCCCCACCCTGCGTGCGCGAGCACGAGCCGCCGGGGCCTCCCATTGGCTGCAACCTCGCGGGAGCGCGCAACGCTTACATAACCACCCTCACCCCCCGCCCTGCGCCACCGCGGCCTGGGCCGGGCGCCCGCCAGGCCGGCGGGAAGAGGCGCGGACACGCGCACCCGGCCTGCCGCGGGGGCGCGCCTGGCTCTGGGCGGGGCTGTATTGTCCTCCTTCTGTGGTGGAGCATAATCAAAATGGCTTCCAGCTGGTCCTTAGTGGGGACGAGGAGGCTCGAGGCCTTCGACGTGAGCCATAGGCCAGAAACGGCAGACTGACTAGATGAGGCAGGGGGAGCCTAAATCAAAGCCCCGGCATGAGGTTCTGGAAAAAACCCTCTTGTTCAGTGGACCAAATGCAGCCCTCCCCATGGTTAGAGGAACATCACGCTTCCTCTCCGTCAGCCTCTTCCTTGAAAGCTTCAGCCTCAACCGGCTTCCCACCAGGCTCTTGCCTCAAGTGCTGAGACTGCTTCCTTGCTGGTAACCCTAGACTTTGACTAGCTGAGGAAAAATTTCATTTATTCATTCAACGACCTCATTACTCATGGCCTGTCTTTCAACTTCCAAGAGGAAACAGAATCCATCAACGAGAACTACCCAACATCAAGCTTCCAAATAAATCAATCCCTTCCTCCTTCCACCCCGTTAAAAACACAGAAGTAGGTCCCTCCTGTCTGAAGAAAAATCCCAAAGTCTGTGCATTGGGTCCCATCACGCTCCTGTCCGTGGGCTTTATTATTGCCTCTGTACCTGTATTTTCTTCCACTTCTCCAATAGCATAAAAAAAAGACTCAATTCTATTAACTTGCCATCATATCTCTCTCCATTCTTGGCCAAATAGCTTGAAAAAATGTCCATGCCAGCTGCCTCCACCCCCTCCCCTCCCACTCACTCCTCAATCCACTGCAATCTGCTCTGTCCCCATAGCTCCACTGAAACTGCTCTCCACAAGGTCACACAGACGTCTTTGCTGAATCCAGCATGCTTCCCAGCTTGTCACTCCTTCCCCTGAACTCCTGTGTCTTTGCGGGACATAGGTTTTCTTCTCACCTCTGGCCTGTCCTTAGTTCTCTCTGCAATTTTTTCTTCCTCAGTCCTTGCCTTAACCGTTCATGAGGGTTTAGCTCTAGACCCTTTTCTTTTGTCACTATATTCCCTCTCCTGGGATGATTTCACCCACTTCCATTACCATCTATTTGCTAATGATTCTCAAATCTATATTTCTAGTCCAGATCTTTCTTCTGAGCTTCCAACCTGAATATCCAACTGACTTCTGAATGTCTCCACTTGGGTGTCCCAGAGGCACCTCAGTCTCAGCAAATCGCAACTAAAACTCCTGACTTTACCTTCCCCATCTGCCCTTCTTCCTGACCTGCTGCTCTTAAACTGAATGGCACGCCTTTACCACAGTTGCCCCAAGCCAGAAAGCCAGGGGACATTCTTACTCCCTCCTGTCCTTCGCATGCTCCTCATCCAGTGAGTCTCCAAGTCTTGTCTATTCCACCTTCTAAATACCTACCAAGTCTGTCTACTCTTTTTGGCCTCTGGTTCTGGGTGGAGCTGCATTTCATGGGCTTCTGCTGGTCCTCTCATGGGAAGAAGAGGCCTAAGGCCTTATATATGAGACAGGCCAAGGTGGGCAGATTGACCAGAGGATGCAGGGGAAGCCTAATTCTATCTAGTTCAGATCAGCTCTCTCCATAACTACTGCAGTACCCTCCTAACTGGTCTTATTGTTTTAAGTTACTCCCATTGTGCCTGAATATTTAAGTGAATCAGAATCACCCTGGGTGCTGGTTTAAATACAGATTCTAAGGCCCCTTGGCAGTGTGGCTCTGGAATCCACCTTTTAACAAGCTTTCCTAGTGATTCTTAAGCACACTTAAGTTTCAGAACCACAAACCATTGTAAAATTAAAAAAAAAAAGTTCCTGACACTCCGTGGTTCCGTGGCAATCATCTGCCTTCCAGGATAAAGTCCAAAATTCCTATAAGATCTACAAAGCCCTTTGAGAGCTAATCCAGACTAACTAGACTCATTTCTCATCATTTCCCCTTGAAGCCTCTGTTTGGGCCATATTCAATTACTTGGGGTTCCTGAATGTGCCTGTTCTCTCTCAACTCTAGGCTTTTGTCCCTTGTAGGTGCTCCAGGATTCACTGAATGAGTGAATAAGCGGAAACTATCACTATGTGTAAGGTCCTGTGGCACTAGAAATATGAAGAAGGGCAGACAAAGTCCCTGACTCAAATAACTTGTAATTGGGGGAGGAGGAAATACACAAGAAGTGAAGGGGAAGAGAAGCAACAATTGCTGAACACCTGCCATGTATCGGGCACTGAGTGGAGCTTTAGTAATGTTAGCTCATTTTCTCCTTACACAAACCCTTCCCAAGCAGGTGTAGTATTTATTAGCTACTGAGTCTCAAAGGGGTTAAGTAATTTGCCCAATATCACACAGCGAGAAAGTAGTGTTGATAGAGCTCCTACTGTATGCCAGGGATTGAACATGCTGAGTGCTGTGCCAGGTACTGGGGAGAGAGGAAAAAAGATGCCATCCTTGCCCTTGAGGTTCTGCACCCAGGTCTTTCCATTGCCACCACACACCTTCCCATCCTTGCAGGACTGCAGAACCTGTCAAAGAAGAGTATGTCATGTTCAACTTACCCTCAGTAATACGTGGGGACCTCTAGTGATCAAATGGTTTTTTAATCGTTGGCTTCTGGGTGATAGGTGTGTCCTTACAATATCCCCTCCAAAACTATGCTAAATTACAAAATCACCTTCAGGCAAAGGAGGGGTTTGTACAAAATGAATATTCAAATGTGTGAGCAATATATATTCCAATGGCAAACTGGAATTCTTTGAGCTGAGCTGAGGAAATCTACTAAAATTATATACTAAGAGTCTTTTTCCAATTTTCAGGGAAAAATTATGAAGAGATACAAATTTCCCAACATTAAGATTGTCCCTCTATCATTTTTATAGATGTGGGAAAGGGGGTAGCTGTGCACTGGAAAAAGATGCTCTAGAAAAATGAAGTAGCTAGGTGCAGTGGCATGTGCGCCTGTAGTCCCAGCTACTCGGGAGGCTGGGGTTGGTGGGGAAGAACACTTGAGCCCAGGAGTTCGAGTCCAGCTTGGGCAACATAGTGAGACCACTGTCTCTTAAAAAAGAAAGAAAGAAAAAAAAACTGTAAGAAGTATACACAGAAAAGAACAACAATAGCAGACATTAACTGAGTGATTATTATGTGGGGACTCTGTGCCATACCCTTAATCCTCGTAAAATCTCTCTTATAATTATCTCCATTATACAGATGAAGAAAGTGAGACAGAGAGAGGTTGGGCAACTTGGTCTCCCGGCTTGAGGTGGCAGAGCCAGTATGGAACTCAGGCCTTCTGACTCAGCCCAGCACTTAATTACTATATTATGTCAGGCTACACAGAGACACTATAGAAGGCCACAGAGAGAAAACATGGAAAAAAAAGGGAAAAAAAATCCTAGAACAGTACCAGGAGCACTAGTAAGTTGTTTTGACTTGAATTTTTGTTTTTTGTCTCCTCCAGCAGAATGGAAGTTCCATGAAAGCAGACATCCGTCTGCCTTGTTCTCAGTTTTGCTCCCAGCACCTAGCACAGTTCCTTGGATGCTACTGAATGAGTAAAGGAATGAAGGAGGAGTGAGTTTGCAGTGGGCAGTTGTCACCATTAGGGGTTAACTAGAAACTTGGGCAAGAAAGGCCTAATTCCCCTGGGAACCTAATTAAATATCAATAATTGATGTTAGAAGTAGAGGGTAAAAATAGGGTGAATCAGCAAGAATGTACTCCCCAGGGTCAAATGCCAAAGGAAAAAACATCTTTTATAAAAGGGGTAGGAGAAAAAGAACCACATAATCTTGTTTAGAGCTTTAAATCCTCGCCAAAAACCCTACACACATAACTAAATTTAAAATACAGATGACTCAACTGTGTGTACTTTATACCATCAAATTTCCTTCACACTGTAACGTAGTTTAGTTAACTACTTGAGCTGTCTCTGCAAATACTGCAGGAATACTGAATACGGAATTCCTCAATACTGCAGGAAATCTGGAGGCAGAATGGTGATGATATTATAGAAACTTTCCAATTTTATGCTTTGGGTCATGGCAAAGATGATAGGACCCAAGATTGTACCAGCAGTCAATGCCAAGCACCTAGTACAGGTGGAGCATCCCTAATCCGAAAATTCGAAATCCAAAATGTTCCAAAATCCAAAACATTTTGATTGCTGACATGATGCCACAAGTGGAAAATTCCAAATTCCACACCTGACACCTTTGCTTTCTTTTTCTTTTTTTAAGAGAATCTTGCTCTATCACCCAGGCTGGAGACCTGGGCTCAAGCAATCCTCCCTCCTCAGCCTCCCAAGTAGCTAGGACTACAGGCCAACACCACCATGCCTGGCTAATTTTTTTTTTTTTTTGGAAAGAGTCTCACTCTGTTGCCCAGGCTGGAGTGCAGTGGTTATTCACAGGCAATCAGAGCTCACTGCAGCCTCAAACTCTTGGGCTCAAGGGATCCTCCTACCTCAGCCTGGTGAGTAGCTAGGACTACAGGTGTGCACCACCACAGCTAGCTGATTTTTTTTTTTTTTTTAGAAACAGGGTCTCACTATGTTGCCCAGGCTGGGCTCGAACTCCTGACCTCAAGTGATCTTCCTGCCTCAGCCTCCCAAAGTGCTGGGATTATAGGCATGAGCCATTGATTGCACCTGGCTGACCTTTGCATTCTGCTAGTTTAATGCACACAAACTTTGTTTCGTGCACAAAATTATTAAAATTTTGTATAAAATTACCTTCAGGCTATGGGTGTAAGGTACATATGAAACATAAGTAAATTTTGTGTTTAGACTTAGATCTTATCCGCAAGATACCTCATTACGTGTATGCAAATATTTCAAAATCCAAAAACAATGCAAAATCTAAAAACTTCTGTTCCCAAGCATTTTGGATAAGGGATATTCAACCTGTATATAGTTCTTTAAATGTGTCAGTTGGCATATAGAATGTAGGGAAATATTGTCCCATTTCACAATATCGTACATTCACTAAATATTGATATACATATTGGACAGTACATTATATACACTCACTATTGATATACATATTGCACAAACACAACTTAGAGAATAATCCTGTAAGCTTTTTGTGTGCAGGTATCATCACCTTTCATTTTTATAGTCTCAGCAAATAACAAAGTCCTGAGAGCCAGTGATCAATAAACGTTCATTGACTAATTGATGCCGTAGTAACTTTTTGTACTACTTTTTATGAGGATGCCAAAAATGCCTAAATAAGGGTTCCCAAATGCCTGTCAGTTATGCAGCCTTGACACTGGTATGACAATTTCAAGTTCCTCTGGCCCCATTAGTACTCAAATCCTACCTCTCTGTGCATTCCTGGATTCAAGCAGGGTATTGGCAATGAGGCCCAGTGACTTGAGGCTGTTTGTTTCATTAACATGAACAGAAACAAAATGAACAAAGCTACATTTTGCAGAGTTGTGCCCAACATAGATATTCTCTGTATTCTTCAAGCTCCTTTTGTGATTGATTGTTCTCACTCAGAGGTAGGGAAGACAGCATTGGAAAGATGGTTCTCAAGTGGTGGTCCCCTCAACTTCACTTGGGAACTGATTAGAAATGCAAATAACCAGGCCCTACTCCAGACCTACGGAATTAGAAGCTCTGGGGATAGGGCCCAGGAATCAGTGGTTTAACAAGCCCTCTAGGTGATTCTGAAGTTTACTAAAGTTTGAGAACCACAGCGGCTTTCACTCCTTCAATAATAACTTTGTCACATTTATAATTTTACTTCTCAATTTGAAGTCTTATGTGGCCAGATATACATTATTAGACCTATAAAGCAGGTTTTTAAATTCATGTGCATGTACATATGTACATTTGCATATATATGTATGTATGTATTAGTATCTATATATATTTGAATCATTTATCAGTAAAATGCTTTTTTTTTTGCTTTTGTTTTGTGATGGAGTCTCCTTATGTTGCCCAGGCTGGTCTGGAACTCCTGGGTTCAATCGATCCTCCTGCCTCAGTCTCCCGAGTAGCTGGGATTGAGACACAAGCCAACTCACGCACCCAGTGAAATATTTCTAAAAGAATAAAATTTCAAATTCACCCACGTTCCCATAATTCTAAAACAACACTTATTTCTCATTTTAATTACTAATCTTTATCCATATGTAAACCTCTTTACACAATTGTAGAAAGACACAATTTCTAGTTTACTGTTACATTTAAAATTACTTGGTAAAGATAATTAAAAGCTTTTTCTGGCCAGGTGCGGTGGCTCACACCTGTGATCCTAGCACTCTGGGAGGGCGAGGCGGGAGGATCGCCTGAGCTCAGGAGTTCTGAGAACAGCCTGAGCAAGAGCAAGACCCCCATCACTACAAAAAATAAAAAATTCTCCGGACATCATGGTGCGCGCCTGTAGTCCCAGCTACTTGGGAGGCAGAGGCAGGAGGATCGCTTGAGCCCAGGAGCTGGAGCTTGAAGTGAGCTGTGATGATGCTACTGCACTCTACCCAGGGTGACAGAGGGAGACTCTGTCTCAAAAGAAAAAAACAGTAACTTTTTCTGATTTTAAGAGTAATAATACATGTTCCTGCCAGTCTTTTTTCTACATCAATGGCTATAGATACCTTTTATTTTTTACAAAATTGAGAATTTTTTTGACAAAATTTTACTAAATCATGTCTTTATAAAGCTGTGCTACAGTTACCTTTTAATGACTGCATAAGAATTCTCTGTGAGACACTTCCTTTTCGGTTCACTTCTCTTCTTTTTTGGTGATTATTTTTTAAAAATCTCTGTTTTATTTCCTGGAAGTGCAATTATGAGGACAAAAAAGGTGAACATTTTAAAACTTCTTGATTTTTCTATGTCCTTGTCTTCCTAGTTCTTTTAAATAAGTGAGTAATACCTCATTGACAAATTTATTTAGCTCTTCCTCTATGGTTGAACATCTATGGCTGCAGGTCTCACTAGAGGTGATTTTGACCCCTAGGGGACATTGGGAATATCTGGAGACATTTTTGGTGGTCACAGTTGCTGGGGGGAGCTAGTGGCATCTAGTGGGTAGAGGCCAGGGATTTTGTTAAACAATCGACAATGTACAGGACAATTCTCACAACATAGAATTATCTGGACCAAAATATCACTAGTGCAGAGGCTGAGAGATTTGTTTTATTTTTTTGTTATATATAGCATATACCAAAATTCACATACCTTTTGTGTTTTAAAAATTATTTGAGATAGATTTTCAAGAGAGGACTTCCTGGATCAAAGTACATAAATATTCCTGTGGCTCTTGATAATAGATTTCTACATTGTTTTCCAAAATAATTATGTCTCTTGAAATGATTATGTATTTACTTCTCTGCAGGCTAGGGAGAATTAGTTTTATTAGGATGCATTAAAATGCATTTACTTAGCACTTTATGTAGGCCTCATCTTTAGCACAGTCCTCTGGCTTGATCTGAGACTGATTCTAAGCTTGACCTTAGAGTGACTTAAAAGTGATTTCTGGTTTGACACTTTTATCCAATAGATATGCTTTGTTTTAGATGATTTTTATTTGATTCCAGAAACATTTTACTGTTTTTGTCTTACTAAGGTTCTGATATACCTCAAGTTGAAGTGTCACTTGCATAATGGAAGACTCTCCAGAGTTAGATATAATTCAAGAGTTAAACCAACCAATCTAGTGAGAAGAGGGGGAAAGGAGAGGGGAAGAAGCCACTGGTGGAGGAGGGAGAAGAGGAAAATAATTTGTATGCTAATTGCTTAATTTACTTTTCTCAATGATATTCCTTTAGGATTATCTGAAAAAGGAGGAGACATAAACTATTTCATGGAAACCCCATTCTTGGAAGTCTGTAGAGAGGGTGGAGAAGGAAGAAAATGGTCTATATATAGAAAAGCAGATATAGTAAATAAATAGCACAATAATAGCTCTAATAGCTGTAGTTTTGGCTTTTTCCCCCTTATATTAATGAGTGTATTCTAATGATTGTGTAAAGTTGCTGGCATATACTGATCTTGGAGCAAAGAATATTTCCAATACTTTTTTCCGATATTACCTAGCTCTTGGTCAGACAATTTCAGTACTTTTATTATCTTCAAATGACATTTTGTCAGCTTTAAAATATCAAGGATCTGAGACCTTCCAAGCTCTTTTGTTTTCACTCATTCAAATTATTTTTTTTCAGGTTCCACTTTGAGAAAGGTGATTTTTCTTTTTGGTCTTTTATCCTATTATTTTCTCCTTTCCTTCACTCTCATCCTATTCTTGAGAGTAATATTCTCTGAGGGAAATTAGGCACAATTTTTAACATTATCTTATTAACATTGTCCTTTTTTTCTTTTTCTTTTTTTTATAATGAACCTAACATTATGAACATATGTCTTATTAACCTTGGCTTTAACTTCTGCTGCTGGAAGAATTTTGAATAGCCAGAGCAGATATAATAACTACTTGAAAATTTTTGATTTATCTGCTAGTGAATGTTTAGTTTACTTTTGAAAACTATTAGGCCTCTTTTTACCCCTTAGCAAATGGAAATAAATGCGCAATTTCTCATACTTCATAGCCACATTATTGGTGTCAGAGACAGTAACACTGTTAAACATCTGGAAAATGCAGCAAGACATAGATGGTAGAAAAGTTGTGTTTTGTGCAAAACTACACTAAATTTCATCCTACAGATTGCTGACAGGGATTTGGATGAAATTGTGATAGCCACAGGGTTTTTCTTCCTTTCCTTGACAATTTGTGCTTCAAAAGAACAAATTCTTAGGTGACAGGATTTTCCTAATCACTCCACACCATCTTATTTCCACCAATTCAAATAGATCATTCAGAATAACCTCAGGGAAAGGAGTGTTTTCCCCAGGTAAGACACTGATACGTTTGTCTTGTTTTCAGATCAAATTTTGCTCCTAAATAAAAGCTGCTACATTTTCAGGTATTGTTTTCTAACACTTATTTTACATTATGAATTATCTTCAGTTTATTCAAATAGTTGCTTATTTGGGCTAGGTGCATGCCTGTAATCCTAGCACTTTGGGAGGCCAAGGCGGGAGGATCGCTTGAGGCCAGGAGTTCAAGGCCAGCCTAGGCAAAATAGCTAGACCTCAGACGCTACAATAAAAAAAAAAAAAAAAAAAAAATTAGCCGGGCGTGGTGCCTCGTGCCTGTAGTTCGTGCCTGTAGTTCCAGCTACTCCGGAGGCTGAGGCAGGAGGATCTCTTGAGCTCAGGAGTTTGAGGTTGCAGTGAGCTATCATTGCACCACTGCACTCTAGCCCAGGCGACAAAGTGACACCCTGTTCAAAAAAAACAAAGTTGGTTATATGTAAATGTATAACCAGTACTATTCTTACTTGATGTGTTATATGCTATTCAAAAAACAATTTTAACTCCTTTAAGTTACTGGAGCACTTTTTTTTTTCCAACTTGTCACTAGTTTGAAACTGGAGCACTTTTGACTTTTCTATAACAAGGCCGGGCACATGGTGATTTAAAAAAAAAAAAAGAAACAAGGCCAGGGATTCACTGATTTGAGTGCTTTGTTCTGCTTTTCCTCAGAGAGATAACAAAACCAGTATTTGTGTTTAATTAAGCAAGCCCAGCTGTCTCAATTTCACAGTTGTTTCAGCTGCATCAATTTTGTCCGCGTGTCTCTTATGTGTTTTCGGGTGGGAGTGGCGGCGACTGCTGCCCAACACAAAACCACTGGACCGTCGCGGTTCGGAGAAGCGGCTGCGACGACACAAAAGTGGAGACCAGGAAGAGGTGAGGACAGCCAGAGGTTAGGAGAGATCTCGGGCTCACTGGAGACCTAGACCAGCCCGGCCGCGACGCCAGCCCCGGGGCAGCCGCCCCAGCCCTCGTACGCGCAACCGCACTGCCTCGGGCCCCCGCCGCCCCTCCCGCCACGCCCGCAGTCTCCGGGGGCCTTCTCCCTGCCCGGCGCGGGGCTGTCCTCGGCGTCGCCTGATCTGGAGAGATGGTTACCGTGAGGGCAGGTTGCCCCTGGCGCTGTTTTCCCCGATGTGCTGTCGAGGCCAGGAAGGAGGGACACGTGTCGAGGACCGCAGAAGGGTGGGTCGTGGCTGAGAGAAGAAGTCCCTGCGGCGTGGGGGGCTTTGGGCCTGCAGGCGCTGCAGGAGGCGCTCAGGCGAGGTCCTCTCTCGCAGCGGGCTCTGAGCGGGAGGCCTGAGCGGGAAGCCTTGGCAGCCGCGCGAGTTCCAGGCGGCCGGGTGCGGAGCTATGGAAGAGCTCGATGGCGAGCCGACAGTCACTGTAAGGGCGCCCCGAACAGGCTAGCTTGCCCTCGCGGTTCTAGGACTGTGTCTTTTTCATCACCTCAGGCTTGTCTATCTCCCTACCCGCTGCGAGGCGCCGGTCCCCTTCCAGCGGCTCAGCTGCCACTGTTCGGAGGTCTCAACATTACTAGGTGCCCGCCTTCGGGCCATAGTGGTCGCTAAGTTTCTGTTCCTTTGTGTACTCACGAACCCTGGCTCCAGACACCCCTCTCCATCCCGCTGCCTCCCTTGTCTTCCTGACCTTTCTACTTCCTCGATTTTTCTCTGGGGCATTTGAATAGGCTCTGACCAAGCAGAGGAACTGGGGCTTTTTTCCTTTTAGCCGTACCAACCTCCGCATCGCAGCACCGTGAGCTTGGCTTCTGCCTGTGTGGCCCGAGGTTTATAAAACGTATTTATTCCCTCGGGAGATTATTCTTATTTTTATTGCTCTACATTCAGTTCTGTTTGAACTCTCAAGAAAGTATGCCAAATGTGGATCATCTGATGTTTATAAAATTCATGGGCTTTAGGTACGCGATGCCTACTGTTCCCGCTGCCTGGAATGCTTTTCTCTTTTCTCTTTGGTTTATCTCCCTCTCGTTTTACAGATACAAGCTCTAACAGCCTCTTTCAGGAAAGCCTTTCCTGACCTCCCTGACTAGGTCAGATAACTGCCCGTTATAGGCTTTCAGAGTTTGGCATTTCTTAGCTCTTGGTAACCTGTAAGTCCCACTGAACTGTAAGTTACCTGAACTTGTGTTTTTGCTTTTTAGAAAGTTAAGATACCTACAGTTTTCAGCTACAGCCATCAGATTGTAAAGCCAGTCTATGACAAAAAAAATTGAAAATAGGGGTCATTTCAAAGCTAACTAGACAATGAGATGTGAGAGCTTAAGTAGCAGTTAATGTAAGTTTGTTGATCTCTATAAGTTTACTACTGTAGAATGTTTAAATATTCAGTACATATGTAAAGTACTTTAAATATTAAACATCCATCAAGGAATGTGTCATTGTTTGTGAGAAAAAGAATTAGTCCAGGCATGGTGGCTCATGCCTGTAATCCCAGCACTTTGGGATGAGGATCACTTGAGGCCAGGAGTTTAAGGCCAGCCTGGGCAACATAAGGAGACTTCCTCTCCATTAAAAAAAAAATTAGCCAGGTGTGTTGGCCGGCTTCTGTAGTCCTAGCTACTTGGGAGGCTGAGGCAAGAGGATCGCCAGGCTGGGCAATAGAGCAAGACCTTGTCTCAAAAAAAAAAAAAGAATCACTGGTTTCAAACTGTATGTCGTCTTGCCTTTTCCTCCTCCACTTATGACAGAATCTTTGGATGGGTACCTTTCCAGTACCCTTTCCAACCCTGGAGCACCACTTGATATTGAGCCATGTGTTTACAAAGGGGCTGAAGATGCTCTAAACTGATTTTTTAACCCCAGTAGTGATGTGCTTGTGATAACCTAGCTCACATTGTGTTAGGGAGACCAGGTGGGAAACTGGTTGGCATTGTGTGCAGAGCCTTACCAAGGGACATTATCTTAATAGAACTCCATTGTCTAGAGTTTGAACCTCAACTCTGCAAGTTCAAACTCAGTCGTATCTGAGTTTAAATTTGCTCTTTTGCTTACTCTAATCGCATTCTGAAGAGATTGATTAATAACCCTAAATACTGTAAGTTTATCTTTTATAGCAGTTGTGTCTGCTTTTCAGGCAACTGCTTCATCTTATCAAGGCACGTGAAGGAAGGTAAGTTAGAAATTAGCAGATTCAAGGATATTCAAGCATAGATTTCAAGACAGTAGAATGATTTTGGGTAGTTCTTCTAGACCGGTGTTCTTATCCTTTTGGTTAAAGGACTCTTAAGAAATGTAGGTTCTCTTCCCAGAAAAATACTCATGTATATAATTTCATGTGGTTCAAGCACCCATGGAAGCCCAGATACCTTTTCAGTCATTTCCCACCCCTCAACTGCTTTCTGACTTTATCACCATTAGGTTACCTTTGTCTGTTCTTGAACTTTGATACCATCTCTATCTTTCTTGTGTCTTCCAACAGCTTAGCCTGTTTTCAAGGTTCATCTATGTTGTATTAATCAGTAGGTTGTTCCTTTTTATTGCTGAATATTAATGCATTATATGAATATATGACAGTTTTTACAGCTATCCTTTTGCTGGTAGGCACCCGGATTGTTTATAGTTTTTGTCTACTGTAAATAAGGTTAGTATTGACATTCTTCTGCAAGCCTGGTTTTGGTGCCTTCTTTTTCTTCTTCTTCTTCTTTTTTTTTTTTTTTAAAACATACACTTTCATTTTTCCTGGGTAAATATCTAGAAGTGGAATTGCTGGTTAAAGGACAGATACATATTTAGCTAAAAGAAACTGTCAGTTTTCTGAAGTGGTAATATTATTTTTTTGCATCTGCAAAGTATGAGTGTTCCAGTTACTCCACATCTTTACCAACTCTTGTTATGGTCAGTCTAATTTTAGCCATTCTAGTAGGTATATAGTGGTAGGTCAATATCAGTTTGATTTGTATTTTCCTAATGATGAAACATATTGAGCATCTTTTTGTGTGCTTATATGTCATTTGTATATTTTCTTTGTGAAGTGTGTGAAATCTTTTGCCCATTTTGTTGTCAGGTTGTTTGTTTCATTATTGGATTGTAAGAGTTCTTTTTTTTTTTTGTAAGAGTTTTTTTTCTTTTTTTGTTCAGCATCTCATGCTGTATGTAAGGGTTCTTTATACATTCCAGATACAAGTCCTTTATCAAATACGTGTTTTGCAGATATTTTCTCCCAGTTTGTGGCTTGCCTTTTCATTTTCTTAACTATCATTTAAAGAACAAAAGTTTTTAATTTTAATGAAGTCCAATTTATAAATTTTTTCTTTTATAGTTTGTGCTTTTTATGTCCTATCTTTGCTTACTTTAAAGTCAGAAAGATTTTCTATTATGCTTTCTTCAAGTTTTATAGGTATTGCTACATTGTGTCTGTGATTAATTTTTAGTTAATTTTTGTATATGGTATGAAGTTCATTTTTTACATATGGATATCCATTTACTCCAGCACCATTGTGTATAACACTTTCCCTTTGCCTGACCTACTCATCCATTAAGAGTTGGCTAAGTCAGATCCTTTCCTGTGTGTCTGTATATACCTTTGGCTTAGCACTTCTCCATTTTTCTGCCTGCCTGTTTATTGGTCTTCTTCAATAGACGACTAGCTTCTGGAGAGCAAAGACTAGTATGCAATGTTGTTTTCCTAGAGCCCGGCACATAAAAACATTCAATAAGCATTGCTTTGTTGTTAAATGACTGCATTAGGCCTTCCTAAGGACTGTATACACTTGTCTTGAGAACAGACTTGCCAGCCAAATTTATTGGCTGCCAAAAAATATTTATGGAGTGCCAGCTGTGTGCCAGGTTCTGTTTTAGGCAGCAAATGAGAATCCTAAAGTCTCCTGCCCTTATGAGCTTTCATCTATTTACAGGGCAGTTAATAATGAGCGAATCATTCAGGAACTGAGAAATGCTGGTGCAGTAGTCCAGGTAGGAGTTGATGGTGGCTAGGATTAGACAGGTAGAGGTGGTAAGTGGTTAGATTCAGGCTTATTTCAGAGTAGAACAGGATTTACTGATAGATTGGACATAGGTGGTTAGGAAAAGAGACGAATCCAGGATTGCTCCTAACAGTTGGGGAAGGCTTTGTTCTAGTGCCCGTGTGCATTGAGGTTTGGGGATGAGGATGGGCAATCAAGAACTCCTTTTTGGCTCCTGACGTTATAGATACAGCTCTATAGGTTAGATAACCTGTAGATGTGTGGATTAGGCAGTGTGAAGCTGAGGCTCAAAAGGATTGGTCTGAGTTTGAGAGAAAAATTTAGTGTCACCATCGTAGAGATGGCACAGAAGGCCAGCCCCAATTTTTTTTTTTTTTTTGAGACAGGGTCTCCCTCTGTGGCTCAGGCTGGTTGCAGTGACACTATCATAGCTAATCCTTAAGTTTTTAACTTCTCTTTTTCTGAACTACAGATCACTAAATTACAATACATCAACTGATTAGGGGCCAGGTGTGGTGGCACTTTGGATTACTGTAGATTATGCCTGTAATCCCAGCACTTTGGGAGGCTGATGCAGGAGGATTGCTTGAAGCCAGGAGTTCAAGACCAGCCAGGGCAATATTGTGAGAACCCATCTCTACAAAAAAATAGAGAAATTAGGCTGGGTGTAGTGGCTTGCTCCTGTAATCCTAGCATTTTGGGGGGCCAAGGTGGGAGGATCACTTGAGGCCAGGAGTTCAAGACCAGCCTGAGCAACATAGCAAGACCCGTCTCTAAAAAAAAGAAAAAAAAAAAAATAGAAAATTTAGCCAGGCATGGTGGCACATGCCTGTAGTCCTAGCTACTCAAGAGGCTGAGGCAGGAGGATTGCTTGAACCCAGGAATTTGAGGTTGCAGTGAGCATCAATGATGCCACTGCACTTTAGCCCAGGTGACAGAGTGAGACTGTGTCTCCCAAAAAAAAAAAAAAGAATCGATTAGTGTGTAGCTTTGTAGCTTTCCTTTTCATCAACTTGAGACGGCCAACTTGAGGGATGGCAGGCTGGGTTGAGGAGCCCAGCAAAGCTCATTTGCTTATTCAGGGACTCTTTGTGCGTGGTCCAGCAGACCAGGCTGATTTCAACCACATACAGCCGTGTACGTAGATTATACTTAACTTCCATGACCACTGATTTCTTGAATTATACAGTACAGTAAGTCCTTACTTAGGATGCATAGGTTCTTGGAAACTAGGACTTTAAGCTTATAAGGAAACAAAACCAATTTTTCTCATCAGTGTTATAATGAAACGACTTGAAGGAAACAATGTTATTGGAGGACCTGCTGTATTTTTCCCGTAAAGTGTTTCCCTTGAAGTGCAGTTTCTAAGAACGTAAGACAATAGGATATATTGTAATTGCAAGTCAGTTAAAGGCTTGATAAACAAAACCTTCAGTAAGAATAACAGTTTCTGTGTCTTGTTTTTTACTAGTTGATTCCAGGTGTGAATTCCAAGAAGAAGCAAATGTGTTTTGACTGGGGACCAGGGGAGATGCTTGTGTGTGAAACCACCTTCAACAAAAAAGGTAGGGTTTTTTTTTTCCTTCCAGATTATCCATCTTGGCACATTTGGTTGTTTTTCTCTTTATTACCTTAGATTTGACTAGCTGAAGCATGAAGTGATTGAATTTATTTTGCCCTATTTTCATTTTTGAAACTTTAGCTCTTTTAGATTTTTATTGATTTGTGAGACCTCGAAGGTGTTGAGTCCAGGAAAAAAAATAACAATGGTCTTCCTTTTGTTAAAGAAAGATTTTCTTCATGTTTAAAAACATCAAGCTTTTCTCCCCTTTTTTCTTGACTAGAGTGACCAAATTCCATTCATAGCAGCTCCCTTATACAACATTGCAGATGCTGTGGCTATCGCTTGTGTATTCGCAGTGTGAATTTTTTGAACGATAGTTCTGTAGGCTGAATTGATCCGTAGCAACAGAGGCACAGATGGGGCTGGAGAGTGAAGTAACCTGTCCTTGGCTTAATTTTCCTAAGCTCCATCAGCTATTTGATGTGGATCTTTTCCCCAATACAGTCTCCCTCTGGTAGCAAGATAAAACTGAAATCTTGTGCTTCAGCAGCACATACACAAAAATTGGAATGATACATAGAAGATTAGCATGGCCCCTGTGCAAGGATGACATGCAAATTCGTGTTTAAAAAATAAATACAATAAAACATTTAAAAAGACCAAAAAAAACCTACCCTGAAATCTTAACGTTTGTTTTGCTTTCTTTTCTCGAGAGAGAAATCTCAGGGATTGTTAAAGCGATTTTCCTGTAAATCTTTGACAGGTTCTTTATCCAAATGTGAAAGTTTTCCCCCCTTTTTTTTTTTTGGTTAAGACAGGGTTTTGCTCTGTCATCCAGGCTAGAGTACAGTGGTACAATCATAGCTCACTGTAACCCCAAACTCTTGGGCTCAAATGATCCTTTGGTCTCAGCCTCCCAATTAGCTAGGACTACAGGTTCGTGCACACAGATGGCTAATTTATTTATTTTTTGTAGAGAGAGGGTCATGCCATGTTGCCCAGGCTGGTGTCCAACTTCTGTCCTCAAGCTATTTTCCTGCTTTGGCCTCCCAAAGTGCCGAGATGACAGGCATGAGCCATTGTGCCTGGTCTAGTTTTCCTTTTTATAAGGAGAAGATTGAGCTAATGAAAGTCATATAATTTTGGCAAATTATATGATGTGCAGTTTACGTAATTTTTAAGTGATGTAGTTTTTTTTATTTTATAGTTAAGAATTGTCCCTTCTGTTGCTAAATCCTTATGGGTATTGAAGATCCCAACCTTGGCAGAGCAATAGAATCTGTCAAAGGGCTGTTGCTCAGGAGAGAATCTTTTGTGAATATATCCAAATGGTCTCTTTTCATATTGAATGGGAAAGTTTATCAACATTTCTAGATTGTCCTAGATTGTTGGAAACTCAATGTTTTCTTTATTTTTTTGCTTATATGTATTTAAATCATATGTAAGACAAGCCTTTGAACGTCAACCACAACCTATTCGAAAAACTATTATAGTCAATTTTTGATACTTTGTTTTGGGGTAATGGTAGTACAAAGTAATATAAAAATATTTACTTAACTTTGAAGTTGTATGTAGAGCTTTGACTTCATCTTGTTTATCGAGTTTTTCATAGGCTAATATTAAGTGAGCTTACTTTTTTTGAGTATATTTCAGTTGATGGAGGCAAAAGCTCTAAAATGTGCTAGTGGGCTGAGGAATAAAGGCTGAGAATAAACATATGTGTTTTAAAAATTAATGTGTGGATAATGGATAAATGATTATATCACCTTATTTTTTTACCAGTAAAATCAGTAGCAAAGAAGCTAAACCTTTTGTAATTGGATACTCAATTAAAATTTTTAGCGTGAATTCTCTTTTGGGGACGATGATGATAGATGTTAAAATTTTTTTCCTGTTTTGTTTCAGAAAAGTCAGAGATGGTGCCAAACTGCCCCTTTATTTATATCATCCGGAAGGATGTAGATGTTTACTCTCAAATTTTGAGAAAACTCTTCAATGAATCCCATGGAATCTTTGTGGGCCTCCAGAGAATTGAAGAAGAATTAACTGGAAAATCCAGAAAAGCTCAGTAAGTCAGCTGCTAATAGGTGCTGAAGCCCACAACTAAAGTGAAAAGCCAAATGAAATGCATTCTTGTCCTTTTGTGCATTGGATGGGTTGCCTAGAGAAATAAGGACTTCTGGTTTTAGTTTTTGGCCTCAGTACTGGGCAGTGAACATCACCAGGGGTGGGAAGTCTTAGAGGGAATGTGCAAATGCTGTTGATTGACTGGCTGGCTTGATAAGCTTTGTTTATATTCCTACTTCATTTACCCTCCAAGAAGAAAATTTAGGCCAAACAAGCACTTGAGAATCATTATTATTATTATTTTTTTTAAGAGACAGGAGGGTCTCACTCTGTCACCCAGGCTGGTGACCCAGGCTCACTGCAGCCTCCAACTCCTGGGCTCAAGTAATCCTCTTGTCTTAGCCTCCTAAAGTGCTGGGATTACAGGCGTGAGCCCCTGTGCCAGGAGAGAGTCATTGAATGAGGTTGCATTTTTGGGAGATTTGGAAATTAATATAGAGGTGAAAGTTTTGCTTTATCTTTAAAGAATTATTTTTGACCACCCTGGGCAAAACAGTGCAAACTGGGCAAAAAACTGTCTCTATAAAAAATAAAAAAATTCCTGGGGTAAGATGGCACACACTTGTAGTCCTAGCTACTTGGGAGGCTGCGGCAGGAGGATCACTTGAGCCCAGGAGTTTGGGGTTGCAGTGAGCCATGATAATGCCATGGCACTCCAGCATGGGCAACAGAGCGAGACCCTGTCTCAAAATACAAACAAACCCCCCCCAAAAACTTTTGAGACCTTATTTGGCAAGAGACAGAAAACTGTTGTACTATTTATAGTTTAGGATTTTTTGAATTGTGGTTCATGATTTAACTATATCAATATCAGGGTGGTACTTGTTCACCACAGACTTCTGAGTCCCACCACAGATCATCCAAATCAAAATCTCTGGGGTTAATTCCTAAAATCTCCAGGTAATTCCTAAGCGCACAGGAGTTTGAGAACTCCCTGTGTTAGATTTTTATCAGTGTCCATTCATATGGTTAGGGCATGGACTGTGGTCATATATTACTTCCTTGATAAGCTTTTTATAAATGAATCATTCTGAATAATATTCTGGTCACCTTCTCTGTGTGTAAGTGTGTGAGTGGTCATTGTTTTGTTTTTTGAGAGTCAGGGTCTCACTTTGTTGCCCAGGCTGGAATGCAGTGGTACAGTCATAGCTCACTATAACCTTGAATTCCTGGGCTCAAGCGATCCTCCCGCCTTGGCCTCCCCAAGTGCTGGGATTACAGGCATGAACCACTGCGCTTGGCTGTGGTCGTTGGTTTTAAGAGACTGGTACAGAATATTGGTGACTCAGAAATCTATTAACAGTTCTGGGAAAAAACATGTCAAAAGTCCTGTAATTCCTTGAAGGCAGGGGAATCCTGTCTTACTTGTATGGCTCTTCCTTTCCCTCATCTCCTGGTGTATAAGTATAGTAGGTGCTTTGTATAATATGCTGAATGAATGAGTGAGCATGTGCATGTCCTACTAATTGTGAGATGGTAGCTCCTATTTTGTACGTGGGGGACAATATATCACCTTGTTTTTTTGTCCAGGTAAGTTACTTATGTGGGTCTTTACTCTGGACTGTAAAATGGGGTCACAGTAGTTCTCTGCAGAGTAGTGAGGAAGTAGGGGAGACAATTTGTGCAAATTGCCTAACCCCTTGCAGGCCCTATAGTAGGCCATGTGCAGAATGTAGCTACTATTCATTTTAAAATGGGTCCCAATTTGTGGCCTTTAGATCTCTTCCTCTAGAACAAATGTTTTCCTTGCTATAAAGATCTGCATCTTGGGAATTGACAACCAGTTGCTTTCTTGTGGATGTTTGTTCTGTCTTTCCCTTTTTAAGAATTTTTAATTTTGAACTAATTTTAGACTTACAGAAAAGTTACAAAAGTGTAGTTTCTGTATATTCCTCATCCAGCTTCCCTAATGTTAATATCTTACATAACTGCATTACTGTTATTAAAACCAGGAAACTAACATTGATGCAGTATCATTAACTAAAGACCTTGTTTGAGTTTTGTCAGTTTTTCCACTAATGTCCTTTTTTCTCTTCAACGAAATGAAGTTGCGTTTAGTTTTTTCTCCTTAGTTTCTTTCATGACCTTGATACTTTTGAAGAATATTGAGCAATTATTTTGTAGAATGTTCCTCAGTTTGGGTTCATCAGATGTTTTTCATAGTTGGACAAAGCTTATGAGTTCATTAAGAAGAATACCAGAGAAGTGGTGATGTGTCCTTCTCGGTATATCATACCATGCATGGGGTTCGGGTTGTTGGTATTTTATTACTGGTAATGTTGACCTTGATTATTAATGTGGTTTCTGCTGGGTTTCTCCATTGTGACATTACCATCTTTCCCTTTTAACTAGTAAGTGTCTTGGGGGAGGAGCTTTGAGACTATGCAAATCCTATTTATCCTCAAATTTTCATCCACTAATTTTAGTATCCATCAGTGGATCTTATCTGCACCAATTAATATCAGTATGGACTCATGGATATTTACTTTATTTCATGGGTTATATATCTATTAATTTTTTTTTTTTTTTTTTTTTGAGAGAGTGTCTCGCTCTGTTGCCACAGGTAGAGTGCAATGGCATCATTGTAGCTCACTGCAACCTCCAACTCCTGGGCTCAAGCAATCCTCCTGCCTCAGCCTCCTGAGTTGCTGGGACTACAGGCATGTGCCACAATGCCCAGCTAATTTTTCTGTTTTAGTAGAGAGAGGGTCTCAGTCTTGCTCGGGCTGGTCTCGAACTCCTGAACTCCTGAGCTCAAGCAGTCCTCCTGCCTTGGCCTCCCAGAGTGCTAGGATTACAGGCGTGAGCCACCATGCCTGGCCTCCATGGGTTATATTGTATTTTATTTTGTTGCTTAAGTTTTCCCAGCTTTGGAATGTTAGGAGCTCCTTGACATTGGGTCCCCTCTTTCTTTCAGCAAATTCCTATCTTTTTGTGAGTGTTTCCTTACTTCCTGGGACCACAAGATGTTCCAGGCTCATCTTGTGTGTCATTTTATTTTTTTGTAGATTGGTTCGAGTGAGTAAAAACTACCGATCAGTCATAAGAGCATGTATGGAGGAAATGCACCAGGTTGCAAGTAAGAATTTTGTGTGTGTGTGTGTGGTAGTATTTGAAGTATTTATCTGGCTATAAATACTATGAGTTAAAATTCTGATTGACATGCCAGTCCAAAATTCTTACTTTCCTATCTTACACAATCCTTAATTTTTTGACAAACACCTTGAGTGTGTTTTTCAGGTTAGAATGTATTGAGTTGATGGACTCGTTGAAAGGTATGAGGCTGAAGGGCCAAATTAAGGCTCCTTGAAAATTGTGTTCCTACTTCTTTGTCCTTTTTTGATCTTGAAGTCACCTGAACCATGACAGCCTCATGGATACCTGATAGAATCTCGTATAACTTGACAATGTCTTTCTCAGAGACCTTTATGGTGGCTACATTGCAGTTGAAAGTGCTGCTTGTAACTTGAGGGCCTTGATCTGAGAATCATTGATGTACAATAAAGGGATATGAAGCATTAACAAAATTCTATAGTGAGAACGGGTGGTCATTAAAAGAAACAAAGGCAGAAGCCATAGAACCTGGTATATGAAGCTGTAACAATAAGATTAAAAGTTCCATTCCTCACTTAAAATGTTTTGTGTTTTGTTAGTTGCTGCTAAAGATCCAGCCAGTGGCCGCCAATTCAGCAGCCAGGTAAGGGGGAGCTGCCTTTGTTGTTTTGGCACCACATGTCCTTCTGTATCCTCAGCACCCACCTGGGGTGGCTTTATAGTCCCTTTTATGGCAGAAGTCTCTCTTTCCAGGTAGACAGGCAGCTCATTGGGGTGGCAGGGATCATCTTGTCCCCTTCAAGGTCTTGCATGTTTGAACACGAGGATCTGCTTGATGAATACTTGTATGAGTTTTCAGTTCTTGTGGAAAATATAAATCCTAACCACGTTGCATTGTTGGGGTGTCACAACTGAGCTTTTGTAATCACTGCATAGTCTCCTAAACTCTGTTCAGCTCATGAACTTAACGTTTTTACTGAACTGCAAATGATTATACTTTAGTTGGAGCTTGAAGATGACTTATAAAATTCTCTTTCCTTGGTAGAGTCTTGATATTTTTCAGTCAGTAGTGAATAGGGAATAATGCACTGTCTTTGAAGTTGGCAAAACATTTATTTTTCCCTTATGAACAAGGCATGATGGTGACTGTGGACAGAGGGATGGTGAGGACAGGGAGCCTGCATATTCCTAAGGGCAGGGTCCGGGTCTGATTTATTTTTGGGTCTTGTGTTTGGGCAGTCCTTGGAATACCAACTTCATAAGTTTTGCTCTATCTACATGTTTCTTATTGTTTGCTGAATATTTTTCTAAAAATTGTCTCTCCCTTTTACTCAAATAAAGCCCCTTCCTAGACCATAATTCATCAAGATCATTGGTGTGATGTGCTATTTAAATTATTCTAATGAACATTAAAATATTAGTATCCATCCCACCACCTAAAATCCTTTTGCTAGTTGCCCTATGGGAAGTCCTGCTGTAGGAATACCTTGGAGTCAAGGCCTGCTTTATTCCTTTGCTTTAAGAGTAAATCCAGCAATGTTTTCAGGTAAAGCCTGTCTCTATTTCTTCCCTAGGTCTCCATTTTATCAGCAATGGAGCTCATTTGGAATCTGTGTGAGATTCTTTTTATTGAAGTAGCCCCAGGTGAGCATCAAACTATCTTGCCAAAACATCAAAGGTATCCTGCCATCCTCTGCTCTCTCCTCATCTTTCCTGCACACGTGTTTTGTTGCCGAGAATGTTCTTTCCAGTGCTTTTTATCATCATAACCATCAGAAATCATTACAAAACACCCAAAGAAACCTGACATTTTATCAGATGCTGTAGTAAGAATCATACAGAGTGTCTTCTAGAAACCTAAAACATTAGGCAGATGACCGCTGAAAAAACAAATATTAAACTAGTATGTGAAACTAGTGTTTATATCATGGACTGGTCAACCTTAAAGTTTTAGGGATGTGGGGAGGGATTAGGTGGTGGGAGGCAATGTCACTTTGAGAATTCTGTCACTATCGATTGGGACAGGGCAGCCCAGTGTATTAACTCTGTCCAGTAGGAATTATTCCGTTGATCTTGAATTAAGTTGTGGTCAGTGCAGTGGTATGGCTTGAATGTGTTTTCTGTGGAGCTACTGCAGGCTCTTTTGCATTTCTTCTAATGATTTATGTTTCTGTTTTCCTTAAATGATTATTAACCTCTCTGCAGCCATAGCATTTTATTCATACTCCTGCTAAAGAACTGAGCTACTTGAAATTAAAGTTAGTTGTTCAGAAACCTACCTTCTTCAGTATAATTTTTAATTTTATTGATTGATTGATTGATTGAGAGAGGGTCTCACTCTCTTGCCCGGGCTAGAGTGCAGTGGTATCATCATAGCTCACTGCAACCTCCGACTACTGGGCTCAAGCGATCCTCCTGCCTCAGTCTCCCGAGTAGCTGGGACTACAGGTGCATGCCACCATGCCCGTGCCTGGCTAATTTTTCTATTTTTTGTAGAGACAGGGTCTCTCTCTTGCTCAGGCTGGTCTTGAACTCCTGGCCTCAAGCAGTCCTCCTGCCTGGGCCTCCTAAAGTGCTAGGATTACTGGCGTGAGCCCAGCCTTCAGTAGATTTTGAAATTACAGTTAGCCTTTCATATCCGCAGGTTCCACATCCATGGATGTGGAGAGCCAACTATACTGCACCATTTTATATAAGGGACTTGAGCATTGGAGGATTTTGGTATCAATGAGGGTTCTGGAAACCAATCCCCTGCGGATACCGAGGGACAACTATACTATGTTTTTATCATTGTTGCATACCTAGCTGCTAGTCAGTGGCCATTATTTACATACCTGACTTTTGTGAATTATCTGGCTGTGAGGGGTTGTGAAGTCTGGGTCTTGTGTTCAGCCCTTTCCAGGATTTAGTGAAAGATGCAGCTGCCTGGCCAGAGGAACTATTCTGTGAAAATCCTTTTTCCTAGCCCAGTTATTTATTCAGGACAACATGTGTGACTGCTTAAAAAGGATAAACCTCCTGCCTAGTCAGCTTGTCTGCCTTAATGTTCTCTGTACTTTGGGTAAAGTAGAACCTGTTGAAGATGAAAATGAGGTTTTTGTGTGTGACAAGAGTCTCTCCTCCCAGCTGGCCCTCTCCTCCTTCACCTCCTTGACTGGGTCCGACTCCATGTGTGCGAGGTGGACAGTTTGTCGGCAGATGTTCTGGGCAGTGAGAATCCAAGCAAACATGAGAGCTTCTGGAACTTGGTAAGGGTCTTGTGCAGTCTGGGCCCCTACCTCCCACCTCAAGTTCCACTGTCCACAGTGCCCTGGGGGGAGAGGTCTGAGGTTGACCCATTGGACCTCTAGCACTTGGCTGGCTCTTGGAGTCTGTGACTATGGAGACTCTCTTAGATATTTTCTCCCCTGCTGTACGGGAGAGTCTAAAACTAAAGTACCATGTAAGAAAAATAATGCTTTGTAGACTTTCCAGTGAAAAAGGAAATTTGATTTCTTTGTGGACCTAAGGAAGAGGAGACATGAAGATAATACAAAACCAACTGATTGGGCTGGGGGTGGGAACAGGGGTTGGATGTAAATGAGCATGCAAGTAATTTTGGATTATCAATTTTGGAAGTCAGTGTGTGTGTGTGTGTGTGTGTGTTTCCATTTACCTCTACTGATTGTGACCCAATTGGGAGGTGGCACAGAGGAGGTTGCTAGTCAACTGGCATGATCGAAGGTTGATTAAACTTATAAGATCTGGAATTCAGGTAAGAAGTTGTTGCCTTTGGGGCTATTTCTAGGCCTTTTGGTGCTGGGAGATCTCTGCAGGTAAGGGGAGTGCCTTTGCTTAGAAAGTATTGGGCCACGCGTTTGAGTCTCTGATTTATTCACTGAGTATTTATTCAGTGCCTACTATTTACGAGGCACCAAGGAAACGACCATAACCAGAACGAAGATTCTTGCCCTTATGAAGCTTATATCCTGGGTGGTGAGACAGAAAAGAAACACATAAGTAATGTGTAGTATGGCATGTAGTGAAGTGGAGAGGAATCAAGAAGGGAGGGGACTGGGAGTCCTGGAGGGGATGTCAAGGAAGGCCTCCCTCATGAGTAACATGGAAGTGAGCCCTCAAGGAGGTGAGGAGAGCCAGGGAAGGGAGAAAGCATTCCAGACAGCCTGCCAATGCTGAGTTCTGGAGGTAGGATGGAGTGGGAGGGGGGGAAGCATGAGGGAGAGCTGGGGAGATGAGGGCAGAGAGATACCAGGCCAGATTGGAGAGGGCCTCCTGGCCTGTCACTGGAACTTTAGCTTTTAGAGAGCAGAGTGGTTAACAAAATGGCTTATGGCACCAAATTGCATTGGTTAGCATCCCAGCTCTGCCTCTTACTAGCTGTGAGATCTTAAGTTAGTTTCTTAACAGCCTTTAGTGTCCTTGTCTGTATAGGAGAGATAATGATATTTGCCTCATCGGGCTGTTATGATGATTAAATTAGTTGAAGGACATAAATGTGTGTGAACTAGTCGACATGCTTGATGCACAGGAAGAGCTACTGTTTTACTCCTGATTCAGATGGTGTTAGGGAGCATTACAGAGCTGAGCAAAGGAGCGCCACGGTCTAACTTAGATTTCCAAAGGCTCTCCTTGCTGCCAAGTTGGGAATAGAGTAAGGAGGGAAACAGAGAGACTAGTCTGGAGGCTGTTGTACTAAACCAGGCGGAAGATGGTAGTGTTAGAGTCTAGATACGTTTTAAAGAGAGTTGATGGAATTTGCGGATGGATTGATTGGATGTGGGTGTCTAAGAAATAGAAGATGTGGGAGGATGAGTTTGGTGAGTTGGAGGTGAACTGGTGTTATGTTTAAGATGCCTGTTTCAGATCCAAGTGGAGATATTGACTAGGCATTTGGGTATATAAGTCTGGAATTCAGAGAAGGAAGTCCAGACTAGAGAGAATAAATTTGGGAGTTGTCAGTATACATACGAGGGTTGTCCGGAAAGTATCCAACCATTGTTAATATAACGAGAATGGTTTGCACGACAGTGATATAACCTGGCGACCAAGGCAAGTGGACTGTAATGCGCATGTGTGAACAATGATGACCTCACTCTACTAATCAGTGGGGCGCTAGATGCCGTTGAGTGCGCATGTGTGCTGTGTGGCTGTCACATTCAAAATGACTGAGCGAGTAGAACAACGAATCCGCATCAAATTTAGCTTTAAGCTTGAATATTCCTCCACGGAAACTATTTGGATGATTCAGAAGGCTTTTGGGGATGATGCAAGTAATGCAGAGCAAATAAAAGTGTGGCACAAATGCTTCAAAGGTGGCCGAGAATCTGTTGAAAGTGACCCATGTTCTGGAAGGCCTGCAGCAAGCAGAACCCCTGAGAGTGGTGAATGTGTGCGGGTTAGGTTAAAAGATGCTGGGAGAACTGTGTGAGGTCCCAATGTGCCTACTTTGAAGGGGACTGAGGCATCATTGTCCTGTGTACAATGATTCTTGTATCTTATATCTTTTTCAATAAATGTCTATTTTTCATATTTCAGGGCTGGATACTTTCCGGACAGCCCTCATATATTTGTCACTTTTTTGGGTATGACTTATAGTAAAAATTTTGCTTTGTATATTTTACATGTATCTTGTATGGCTGATTCTCATTATTTGTGGTAGTTATGGTCTATAAAGTTGCCTTGACCATTGCTCCTAGGGGAAGTACAGAGTTAGGTACAGAGTTAGTTGTCAACCAGTCATTATATAACCTTGTGTTATGTCTTTCTGTTTAAAGACAACTTATTTCACATGTATTGTTGATTTGTTAACATTGAACTTAGGGCCAACAGCACTATAACACATGCCTTGAGTGAAGCTTATCTAACACCTCACAGCCTTCTTACACATAGGAACACTAGATAGCACTTCAACCCTATACTTGGGGGCCGAAGAAAATGCACAGAAATGCAGAAAATGTAGACACTAAATATATTATGAAAAAGATATTTATAGTATGAGAGCTGAAACAAAAAGGCAGGGCATTGCCTTGTTTGCCCTCAGCTGGGAAAGTGTGTCAAAGCAACTCAAATTTTTTGCTGCTCTGCACATGTTACAAAAGATGGTGAAAATGCCATGGATCTTGATTTGGGGGTTATACATAAATTTTAGCAAGTAGTCAAATTCACAGATATGGACTATGAATAATTAAGACTGACTGTTTATGTTGAGTTTATGTATAATATACATACTTATTTGAACTGAAGTTTTTATGAACCAGTACTTTACTTGATGTACTCTGTTTTCTATTATTTCATTAATTTTTTTCCAAACAAAAGGTGTGACATATTTATTACTGAACCAGCCTACTAGCTCAGAGCATATAAACAAAGAGAAAAAACATTTTCTCAATAAAACATTTGCAACTGTCCAGATAGTGGTAACGTTTTCAGCTCGACATGGTAAGATGATAGTAACCTTGATGCAGCATAAATACGTGTGCCAGCTCACGTGCAGTTCTTCACAGACCCAGCCTGGTTCTTCTCCAGTGTCTCCTCTCGGAGTTGTACCTGATTTTATTACCAGTTTTCATTCAAATCCATTGGTGAATGGGACGATTTTGCTTTTGTTTCTTGGCCACAAATCGCTTGATCCTGAAAGACTTGTGAGAAGAAATGGCGAGAGATGCAGTCAACCACACACACTCTGAAGACAAAGAAAGGGGGAGAAAGCGGATGGAAGGGCGTGTCTTTCTATTTCATTTATTTTTACAAAGCTGGTCATGGCCTGTAATGGGCTACAACCGGCAGTTTGAAAAACACGGTCAAGGTGGTAAAGCCATGAAATTGGAGGTGATAGGTTACTTCTGGAGGGAAGGAGCCATTTTTCTTCTCAGGGCTGACTCATGGGGCAGAAAGAAGTCCTTGTCTGAGGAGTTAGAAAGCCAAAGTGTAGGTTGAGGACACTGGCCTCCCCACCCATTGGCAGGGCTGGGCCTTGTACCAGCACTCATGGTCCTGGATCTCCTCCCAGGTGACCGTCTTGGTGCTACAGGGCCGGCTGGATGAGGCCCGACAGATGCTCTCCAAGGAAGCTGACACCAGCCCCACCTCTGCAGGCATGTGCCGAATCTTGGGGGACCTGATGAGGACAATGCCCATTCTCAGTGTATGTGGCAGCAGCCTTGTTCTGCCTGGTCGTTGGAGATGGGTAATGTGTTAAGCATAAATGGTGTGGGTGGGATGGTGTGTCATGGCCAATCTTTCCCCTTAGCCTGGTAACACTCAGACACTGACAGAGCTGGAGCTGAAGTGGCAGCACTGGCATGAAGAGTGTGAGCGGCACCTCCAGGATGGCACATTTGCCGCCAGCCCTCACCTGGAGTCCCTCTGCAAGGTCTGTGGGGAGCAGTCCAGGTCAGGCCCAGGTTGGTTTCCCTTCGGGGCTGTGGCCAGCACAGCAGTGGCAGGAACTTGGTCTTCCTTGGACAGGACTACCTGTCAGTCTGCCATGAGGGAGAGAGAGCCTTCAGACTCTAGTTGAAATCTAGTGCCCTAGTTGAGATGAGGAGAGTTCTAGAGAAGTTGCTCCTGAGAGGAGGACAGAGCTCAGCAAAAATGTCTCTCTCCTCAGATTATGCTGGGAGATGAAGCTGCCTTGTTAGAGCAGAAGGAGCTGCTGAGTAACTGGTATCATTTCCTAGTGACTCGGCTCCTGTACTCTCATCCCACAGTGAAACCCATTGATCTGCACTTCTATGCCCAGGTGAGTGCACTCTGTGTGGGGAGAGGGGGTGGGAGTCCTGGTGGCTCCCTGATGGGTCATTCTCGATGTGTGGCCTCTTTGAATTGAACCTCCCAGGGGAAGAGGAAGGCCCTTTTAGAAGGAACCCACCACCCCTCTCTAGGGTTCCCTATTCAGCATCCCTGCATGCCCCCCTGAGTCTCTGCGTCCATCCTGGGGATTGAGTGGGTCATCACCTTTCCACAGTCCAGCCTGGACCTGTTTCTGGGCGGTGAGAGCAGCCCAGAACCCCTGGACAACATCTTGATGGCAGCCTTTGAGTTTGACATCCACCAAGTGATCAAGGAGTGCAGGTAGGTCTCCTGGCCCACCAACACGTTAACCATTGTTAGGTGTACAATTCAGCAGCATAAGTACACTGACAGTATTGTGCAGCCATCACCACTGTCCGTTTCTAGAATGTCCTGTTCCTTCCTTACCCTTCTTCCCACAGACCTGCTGTCCTAGTCCATATTGTGCTGCTATTACACAATACCTGAGACTGGGCAATTTATAAAGAACAGAAATTTACTTTCTTGCAGTTCTGTAAGCTGGGAAGTCCAAGATCAAGGTGCTGGCGGGTTTGGTGTCTGGTGAGGGCTGGTCTCTGCTTCCAAGATGGCACCTTGAACCCAGTATCCTCACGTGGTGGGAGGTGGACAAGGGCAGAAAGGGGATCAACTCCCTATGTCAAGTCTCTTTATAAGGGCACCTAATCCCATTGATGACGGAGGAGCCCATATGACCTAATCACCTCTTAAAGGCCCCACCTCTTAAAGCTATCATATTGGGAGAAGAGACATTCAAATCATAGCACCTGCTCCCCTGCCTGGCCAGGTGCAGGTAGATAATGGCTTCACTCTGGATGAGTTTGGGGACTTTCCTGAGGCTTGAGGGCTACCATACTTATAACTGTTTGCATTTCAGCGATGTTGATTTAAAATAACATTGCAGGAAATGACTTTGATGTTTAAAATCTAGGAGAAGCCAGCAAGCCTGCTTCTTGGTACCTCAGGGACATGCAGTGCCTTAGGGGACAGCACCTCCCAGCAGGCTCACTTTAGTGAGGCAAGGGCTGCCAAACCATAGGGCTCCAGGATGGGTATTTTCAGAATTTCCAGTCCTCTCCCCAAAAGGGTGTTCCATCATTGCACTGAACTTTTAGCAAGGCAGGAAAAGAGTGTCAAAACACAATGAATTGTAGTCCCAGCTATTTGGGAGGCTGAGGTAGAAGAATCCCTTAAGCCCAGGAGTTCCAATGCAGCATGGGCAATGTAGTGAGAACTTACCTCTTTAACAACAAGAGAAAGAATATACTCTTCCTCCTATGCAGCCTAGACCGTGGGTGTTGCACTGAAGAATGCTGGGAAGGGAGAAAGTTGGGAATGGCCACAGATGGTCTTGCTCAAGTATCAAATTCATTGACCTCAACTGGCTCTTTTTTAGTAGATGTAGGCATGGGAAGGGTTTCCGTGCTGCTACCTGCTGCTCTTCTTGTTTGGGCCAGAAGAAAGCCAGGCCTTCAAGAAAATGATGCTTGATTTGTGGGGGGAGAGATGACTTTAGTGTCAGTATTCTTTTCACAGGCCTGTGAACAGTGTGGGGAGTCCCTGCATAGAGAAGTCAGTGAGAATAACCTAAAAAGACATACACACACCATCATTTGGCTTTGTTGGTGTCTCTGCCTGTAGTTCTAAGTAACAGGCACTCCTCAATCTCCTGCCTGTTACAGCATGGAGTGCGTTCCACCAGGGCTTTCTTCATAAGCCATATCTGGAATTTTAGGAACAAAAACGATTTGAACAGAAAAAAGTCTCTTGGGTGCAGGGACTATAAAAGGGGAAAGCATGCTGCTGTTTCCAGTGGCAGGAGAAAAAAGAGAGAAGTACCAATGAAGAGGGCTGGCTTTTCTGAATCCCAGAGAAAACGGTGTCACTGTCATGCTGGTCACAAACAAGGGTTAGGCTCCCAGTCCCTCAGTCTAGGCATCTCCCTGCCTGCACAAGCAGGAAAGGATCTGAGGTTTGTTAGTTGTAAATCTTGTTGTTTGCATTTTTCTGATCAGGAAGCTACCTCCTATCCCATTCTGAGAGAGGAATGACAAGCAGATCTTGTCCCAGGAATTGTGAAAATGGCTGAAATGTCTTCAGAGACAGCAGCAGTTTTAGAAATGTGCCCTCCCGGATGGGGAAACATTGAGTTGAGGTCTTATGAGCACTCGTTTTCTCATGGGTTGTATCAGTCAGACCCATGCACAGTTCCTGGGCGGGGAGAGAGGAGTGTGTGCCTGTTTGGACTTGAGCCAGTGTGCTGGTGGTATGGGGAAGCCTCACTGCTTAGAGTATGACGTCAGCTTGTTTATGACCCTACCTCATGAGAGGTGGATGAGGAGGATCCTTTATAAAGGCATTAGAAGGGAGGTTTCTGAGTGGGCACTTGATTACCCCCAGTCAACTGTGCCAGACCTTAAGGGGCAGAAAGGGCAGCCAGAGGGTCTAAAGCAGAGGCCATGGGTTTGCCTGTCAGCACCTTGTGTAGGCGTGCTTACCTGTCAGCCCCAACAGCTGAAAGGAGACATCAGCAGGAGTCCTCCAAGAAGTCGTTTCCTCCCGTATGGCTTACAGCTTCCTCTGGAGATGGGTCAGTTCCTTGCTCCCTGGCAAAAGGAAACAGGAAACTGGCCTCCACTTCCCTGGGAGTGAGTTAGGCAAGATGTTGGCAGCTTCCTAGTGCCCTTCAAGTCCTCCAAAAGTGTTGCACTAAAAGATGACAGGTCTTCCTTCAAAAACCACAGAAGTCCGGTTTAATGTCTGCCTAATCTAGAATCTTCTTGCTTATACGTTGGCCCAGTCCATAATCTTGGATGCAGGGTACAGCAGTGTGTGCAAACTTCATGCCCCATTTCCAGAAGAGTAGGTTTGCAGCTACCAGAGCTCGGTTAGGCAGAGGGGGTGATGGGTAGTAGTTATTGCAGAGCCACCAAAAAGCAACGCATGGGTTGGGGTAGGGGGCTGACAATGGCTTCGGTGCAGGGTAAACAGTCCTTCGGGGGTTACAGTTGCTTCCTCAGGGTAGTCACCTTCACCATAGCTGGTCTTCCTGACCCTACAGAGTTCTCCCCTGTTTCCAGCAGAGGCTACTTTGGAGCTGATAATTAAGCCTTCCCCATTTTTGAACAGTGAGGCTGCCCACCTGTTCTGTGTGGTGGCTGCTCTGTTAGAATTCTTCAGTATATGCATGTGAATGTTCTAAACCTAACTGGATCAGACTTGCTGCACCCTGCAGGGAGACCACAGCAGCCTCCTTCAGCACTTTGTGCAGTTTCGTGGGTCCCTTGAGCTGTGTCGTTCTCTGCCTTCATTGGTCGCTTCTCTCCAGCCTTGGAGACAGCTGGATCCCTTTGGGGAGACACCAGAAGCTGTCTTTGCCCTTCTTTCCATTGTGGGTAGCATTCGCACAGATTGGAGCATACTTTGGCTCCCTTAGCTCTGGGACCCTCCCAGCTTCCTCGCTGGCTTCTCTAGTGGTTTTGCCATAACTGTCGGGTAGAGATGGAGGCAGCAGCACCTGCTTGGGGAGGCTCGCTCACTCCCCATTTTTTTTCCCAGCTTTATTGAGGTACGATTGACAAATAAAAGTTATATATATTTAAGGTGCACAACACGATGTTTTGATATATATACACATTGTGTAGTAATTACCGCAGTCAAGCTAATTAGCATATCTATCACCTCACATAGTTACTTTTTGTGTATGTATCTCTCAGGTGGTGAGAACACTTGAGAGCTTCTCTCTAGCAAATTTTAAGTATATAGTACATTATTAATTATAGTCACTATGCTGTACATTAGGTCTCTAGAACATTACAAAGATTGTACCCTTTGACCGACATCTCGCCATTTCCCCCACCCTTCAGCCCCTGGCAATGACCATTTTCTCTGTTACTATGAGTTTGACTTTTTTTTTTTTTTTTAAGGTTCCACATACAAGTGAGATCATGCAATGTTTGTCTTTCTGTGTCTGGCTTATTTCACTTAGCATAGCGTGCTTCAGGTTCATCTGTGTTGTCACAAATGGCAGAATTTTCTTTCTTTAAGGCTAATATTCTATTGTGTATATAACCATATATTACATTTTCTTTATTCATCCATCAGAATGGACATGTTTCCATGTCTTGGCTATTGTGAATAATGCCGCAGTAAACATGGGAGTGCAGCTATCTTTGTGAGATAGTGATCTTATTTCCTTTGATATATGCCCAGAGGTGGAACTGCTGGATCATATGGTAGTTCTTTAATTTTTCGAGGACCCTCCATACTGTTTTCCAGAATGGCTGCACCGATTTACACTCCCACTGACAGTGTACAAAGGTTCTCTTTTCTCCACACCCTCACCACACATGCTATCTTTTGACTTTTTGATAGTAGCCATCCTAACAGATATGAGGTGATATCCCTCCCTTCTCTTTGAAGCACAGGACATGTGGGGTTCCTGCTCACACCCCACTGGTGTGGGACGTGGCCTCTGCCCCTGACTTTCCTTCTTGCCTTGGTATCTGAATCTGCAGCATTGCCTTGAGCAACTGGTGGTTTGTGGCCCACCTGACAGACCTGCTGGATCACTGCAGGCTCCTCCAGTCCCACAACCTCTAGTAAGTAGGCCAGGTGCACTGATCCTCTTCTCCCCACCACCAACTCCTCGAGGGACCAAATGCCTGGGAGGGAGGCTGGGCTGAGGAAGAGGGCCCTGAATGGAGCCAGGCAGGAGTCTTGGTCTTATGTTACATTTTATTCTAGTTTTGGTTCCAACATGAGAGAATTCCTTCTGCTGGAATATGCCTCAGGACTGTTTGCTCATCACAGGTAGGAAGGTCCCCACAGGTGTGGGGTACGCTGGGGTGCTCTTCAGCATACAGATGCCATTTCACCTTGGACTGTTCTCTGGTTCCCTGAGATCCCTGGCTCCTTAGGTACCAGGCCCCAGATCCCCAGGGCAGCACCTGGGC
The DNA here is from genome assembly GCA_023783475.1 of Daubentonia madagascariensis. Taxonomy (NCBI): domain Eukaryota; kingdom Metazoa; phylum Chordata; class Mammalia; order Primates; family Daubentoniidae; genus Daubentonia; species Daubentonia madagascariensis. The sequence goes on along the minus strand of JAKFHU010000487.1, from coordinate 6,430,523 downwards.
TCACCACCCCTCATGTCTGTCCTCCTCGGACCTTTGCAGCCTGTGGCAGCTGGGGGTGGATTACTTTGATTACTGCCCTGAGCTGGGCCGAGTTTCCTTGGAGCTGCACATTGAGCGGATCCCTCTGAACACCGAGCAAAAAGCCCTCAAGGTGCTGCGGATTTGTGAGCAACGGCAGATGACTGAACAAGGTGAGCTGACCCTGTTCCCAGCCTCCTCCTCACCAGCCACACTGGAGAGGCAGGCAGTAGATGTCAACAGGTAAACCAAGACACAGGACAGTTGCTAGGGAGGGACAAGAGTGCAAGGGATCCATTGGCACCGGGAAGAGACCTAGCATGTTACCTTTTAGAAAAGGCCCTGAGCCACTTCCTTTCTCTACTTCCTCCACAAGGTCAGGCCTGGAAGGTCAGGCCTGGAATCAGCGCCAAGTTTCCCTGTCCCAAGGGAATTGCTGTTGCTAGCTAAGCCTGGCTCTGTGGGGAAGTGATGCTGGAGGTGGTTCCGGAAGAGCATGGAGAGGAATGAGTATGGACAAGTCTGCCCCTTCTCTTCTTCCTCACTGTTGAATGATAAAAACCTGAGCTGTGATTGCCCAGAGGCAGTCACGTGTTTATGACCATCTCTGAAAGCATATGGTATTCTAGACCTAAAGGAAGATAGGGTTTTAGACATCTGGATAATGGAGGAGCCGATATGTGGGGAGAAACAGTATTTTTGCCACCCCTGAAATCACATCTGGTCATATAGCCAGTCCCACTGTGGTGGGTCATCATACTGTTAGCAGAGCCCACATGCCACTTGTAAACCCAAAAGTTTCTAGTTATGCTGACCCAGCTGTGTTTGGAGCCCACAGAGAGGCTGTGGGAAGGTTGCTCCTATCCCTGCAGTGCTCAGGAGTGGTGATTTGTGGGGTGAAAGGGTTCGCCGTTTCTCTTTTCCCCTGCAAAGTTCGCAGCATTTGTAAGATCTTAGCCATGAAAGCTGTCCGCAACAATCGCCTGGGTTCTGCCCTTTCTTGGAGCATCCGTGCTAAAGATGCTGCCTTTGCCACGCTTGTGTCAGACAGGTGGGTTCAGCAGGTGCTGGCTTTCCAGGGATTGTCTGGGAGGTTGGGAGGTTGAGGGAAGTGGGCCTGGGACTGCTGCTCTGATCTCCTCTGGGCCCGGCCTGCAGGTTCCTCAGGGATTACTGTGAGCGAGGCTGTTTTTCTGATTTGGATCTCATTGACAACTTGGGGCCGGCCATGATGCTCAGTGACCGACTAACATTCCTGGGTGAGTTTCTATGGGTTCTGTCCCCTGGACCTTGGGCATAAGTGAACAGTTATAGAGATTGGAGGGATCATTCTAGACTTCTCCAAGTGTTTTCTTCCTGTTAAACCCAAACTCCAAACTACATAGAACCCTGTGTGCCAGACTCCATACAATTTTTGGTAACATTTTATTTTCCAGTAATTTCAAACTTAGAGAAATGTTGCAAAAATAGTATAAGGAATAAGGAGCTCCCATATATGTTTCACCCAGATTCAGCAATAACGTTTGGCCCTTCATATCTGAGGGTTCTGCATCTGGATTCAACCAACTGAACAGGTAGACTTTTTTTTTTTTTTTTGAGATGATGTCTCACTGTGCTGCCCAGGCCAGATAGAATACAGTGGCTATCCACAGGCTTGATCATGGTGCACTACAGCCTCCAACTCCTGGGCTTAAACATCCTCTTGCCTCAGCCTCCCGAGTAGCTGGGACTATGGCCGCATGCCACTGTGTCTGGCTTTAGATGTTTTTTTCCTTCTCATTATTCCCTAAGCTATACAGTATAACAGCTATTTACTTAGCATTTATAGTGTATTAAGTATTATGAATAATCTGAAAATGATTTAAAGTACATGGGAGGATCTGCATAGGTTATATACAAAGGCTACCCCATTTATATGAGACTTGAGCATCCTTTGATTTTGGGATCCACAGGGATCCTGGAACAAATGCCCTGTGGGTATTGAGGGATGATTTTATATTTTGCTCTGTGTGTTTTATCATTCTTTCTTCAATTGGTCAGTCAATTCTTTTGGGAACAATTTGAGAGTAAGTTGGAGATATTGTTCCCCTTTCTCCTTAAATACTTCAGGGTATATTTCCTAAAAATAATAGTTATCAAAATCAGGAGATCCATCATTGATACAGTACTCTTATTTAATCCACAATCCATATTCTGATTTTATCAGCTGTCCCAGTAATGTCCTCTGTCGTGTCCAGGATCAAGAATTTAGTTGTCATGTCTCTTTTTTGTGCCTTCATCATTCTTTGTGCTTCTTTTTTTGTTTTTGGATACAAAATCTCACTCTGCTGGGGCTAGAGTGCAGTGGTGTCATCATATCTCACTGCAGCCTCAAACTCTTGGGCTCAAGCAATCCTCCTGCCTCAGCCTCCTGAGTAGCTGGGACTACTGGTACAGGCCACCACCCCAGCTAATTTTTTTATTTTTTGTAGAGACAGGATCTCACTAAGTCGCCCAGGCTGGTCTCAAACTCCTGGGCTTAAGCGATCCTCCCACCTCAGCCTCCCAAAGCAGGGGGATTACAGACATGAGCCACCACGCCCGGACTTTTGTAGGTTTCACTTGAGCCATTTAACAGAATGTGGAGGTGACCTCATGCTCTCCTTTCTTAATAGGAAAGTACCGCGAGTTCCACCGATTATACGAGGAGAAGCGTTTTGTTGATGCTGCTTCTCTTCTCCTGTCATTGATGACTTCTCAGATTGCCCCTCGGTCTTTCTGGATGACACTGCTAACAGATGCCCTGCCCCTTTTGGAACAGAAACAGGTAAAGGTTGAGTCAGTGGTGATTTATTTCTCTACCTTTCGCAGTCCCTGACAGTGCTTAGTTCTGTAGCTATTGCAGATGTGCATGTGTTTTCTCCCAAGTAGTCTTGTGTGTGTGCATACGCACATATTCCTCCATAGTACCCCCTCTGTAAATCCTGTGCTCACACAAGAAACCACTTACTTTGAAATGAGGCAGCTGTATACCGACTATACTCAGCCCAGGGCCCTGACTAGAAGGGCTGGAAGTGAGAACTGGAAGCTTCTCCATCCTCCCAGGGCTCCCTATACAAAGCACATTCTTCGGAAGGGCACAGAAGGAAGAACTTCTCTGAACTTGGGCCTGTGCCCCAACCAGTGCAGGCCTTTGCTGGGGAACAGCTAAGCAAAGCAGCCTCTTTCCTCTAGGTGATTTTTTCAGCAGAACAGACTTATGAGCTGATGCGATGTCTGGAGGACTTAACATCAGGAAGGCCAGAGCATGGAGAACCTGATGCCCAGCAAATCCAGGTCATTTTAACTTCTGGTTGATGGTTCCATAAGGGAGATACGGAGATAGGAAAAGGTTCCCTCTCTTGGGCTTCCCCTCCATTTCCTTCCAGAAACACTGGCTCCTTATGAACTCATATGCCTCTTAATTCTCCCTTAACCTGTAACTGACACACCAACTTCTTCTAGGAGGCAATGGGCAGTTCTAGTATTCTGATCCCTACATTTTTTTTTCCTCTTTCCTGCCCTTCAGAGTGGCTCTTTACTTGCTGGAAGCTAGTACTTAATGTTAAATGCTTTCTGTCTGCGTTCTACCTTTGGATTAGGTAGAACCTTTGGGAACTTTAAAGAAGGAATCTTTCCTGCTGGGTCTCATGGTAAGTCTCTCTGCTTTGCAGGATGATGACATAGAGACCACCAAGGTGGAAATGCTGAGACTTGCTCTTGCACGAAATCTTGCTCGGGCAATTATAAGAGAAGGCTCACTGGAAGGTTCCTGAGAGCTGCTTCAGTGTGGCATCTCTGTATGGCTATGTATATAGATTTTTAGAATAAATATTCTCTTTTGCAAATATAAGTTCTTACAGAGTCCAGCCAGGGAGTTTTTATCTATGTCTACTCTGAACCTGAGGTAGTAGAAGTTAAGAAAATGCTTGTTTCATGTTCTCTTTGATATAGAACTGTCTTCCCCCATCTCCTAAGAGAAGCCACTCCCAGGAGTTATGAGTGATGAGTGCAGTGTCCTCCTGCCTGTAATTATCAATTTGAACAAGAGCCCCTGGTGATTTGTTCTGCAGAAATCTTGCCTCACCTCAGATTCATCTGGAACATTCAATATTCTGTTGACATTTTGGTTACCTCCTTTTTAAAAAAAAAATGTTCAGGAACTTGTACTTTTAACAAAAACCTTAGGCAACTCCAGCATAGCCTAACCCACCTATCTACATTCGGAATTTACAGGTGGCACCTTCCCCCTGTCGGGATGAATGGTATCTATATTAGAAGGATTCCAAGTAGGGTGAAAATGGTTTTATTTAACATGCAGCAAAACAAGGGCAGCAGAGTTGGTATATCCAGTACAGCTGTTTGCCACAAAGCAGTGACAATAGTAACGAGTAACACTCATAAATAATTTTAATGTCTAAAGCTTATTATAAAGGTACATTTCCACATAGTAATCCCACAGACATTCCCAGGGCTGCAGAAGCCAGTCTCTGGAAAGCTCTTGGATTTATTCTTAAGTAGTGAAAATGATTCACTTTTGACCTGTCCTAATGAAGCAGTGAAACCTGCTTACTAAAGATAGCGAGGGGAAGGGAGATGACCTCCTGATCCAGAGTAAGGGTGTCTTACGAGGGTTGGGAGGGATCAGGGAATGTGGTTTGTGCCACCTTCCTTTTCCCAGAGATGTCTGATCGCTGAGCCCGTCCAGCTGAGTTGTGTGCTCTTTCCCCAGTTTCTGTGGCAGCTGGTGGTTCTCCTTCCTGTTGCCTTGTCAGGGCTGGTATCCCTGGTCCAGGATTGCATCCAGCTGTCAAAGCAGCTGGGACAAGCTAACTGGGCCCAAGCACTGTTGAAGCATAGGCTCTAGTGACTTGACTCAAGCATGGCCCCAATCTCATCACCTCCAGACCCAACATCTTGCTGACACCCGGGGGGTTTGGGCAGCACGTTAGGACATGTCTAGTGCAACGTGGTTGACCCAGAGGCCTCCAGTGTCCAACCACACCACATGCCATCTGGTGGGAGGAGGAGGCCAAAGCAGGAGGATGCGGAGGGTGGCGGGAGTTGTCCTTCCCTTCAGAGACTCTAAGGGGAGGACAGCAGTTTATTTCATGCCAAGCAAGAGGTAGTGAGTAGGATGGCCTGTCCCCATGGTTGGAGACATGCTTTTCCCAGAAAGCTCACCTGCTTCTGGAGAAGGGGAAATATTGGTTCTCTTCATTTTCTTTCCTATCCCTAGTTTAGGCTATCACAATGCCAAGTTCTGTTTCTGCTAGGCTGAGTTCCACGTCCTGCCAAGATGTCCATAGGACATAGCGTGCAACTCATTGCTCAGTGGCCATTCCAGGATGCTGCTGCCCGCATAAGGTAGGGCTGCAGTGTGCCATCTCTCACTCTGGACCAAGCACCATCCTGGGCCACTGGGCTTGGCCCACCTCCCTGGAGGGGGTAGCAGGAGCCTACCAGCGGGGAAGCATAGAATCGTAATGGGGTGGGCTGGGAACGGGAAGCAGGGGTTGCAGCCTCTCAGGCTACCCCTCTGTGGGGTATGAGGATGTGGTTTTTGGGGGGAGTGGGGGTGGCGATAGTCTCTCTTCAGAGACCTCCCCCACCCAGGGCTTCAGTGAAGCCAGTAAAAAGGGAAAAAAACCTACTCCAAGCCTGATGTCCATGTTCCTGGGACAGTAGTGAAGTCAGGGGCCACTCCCCACCCTGATGGCATATGGCCACTTCAAGTCACACAGGTAGATAAAAACAGGTCCTCTTAGGGGGCCAAAAGAGTGGTTATCACAGCAGCAGTTTGGCTCCCAGCAGAAATGCCCAGGGCCCCTGTTCCATGTCAAAGCTATAAGCACTGTCATCAGGACACGCAGAGTGACTGGACCAGAGCACTCCCCGTCTTAGGGCAGCCTGCCTGGGCTTCAAAGTGGAGATCACAGCGTCCTCTGGGGTCATAGGTTTCCCCACTGCTCCACAGGAGGGAACTGGTCCACCTCGCCCACCTCCGTGCTCAGCTGCTCCCCCAGGGCAAAAGTCAGCCTATACCGAAGCCGCACCTTCTCCTGTGACAGAGGGCAGCGGGTGAGATCCAGCCTAGGTGGCCCCTCAGCAGGGATGCCCTCTTCTCTGCTACCCTCTCACAGCCCTCTCTGTTAGAGGGATCATCCCTGTTCCCACCAACCACACTCAGCCACTTAACCCAGGGCAGCAAAGGGACATGTTAATGCTGCAGGTTACAGCACTTCAGGGTGGGAGGTAGCAGTCCTGAGGTCCTAATCTGGGGCAGCTGGAACCCCTGGGTTATACCCTGCTCACCTTCAGTGGATTGGCCAGCAGCATGACTTGAGTGATGGCTGCAGGTGGCTGGATGGGGCTGAATGGAGAGAGTTCTGTCCCAGAGGGTGGCTGCAATTTCACTTTCATGGACTAAAGACAGAGAGAGAAGCTCCTTTGACAACAGCAACAGGTGCCCCACGATGGAACCCAGTCTGGTTCCAGTGGATACACAGTTATCTGCTGGCTGCAGAGACCCTTTGGGAATGGGGGGTACCTTGGGCACTGCAGCCTGCAGCATGATGCTCTTGACTGGCAAGGGAGCCGTGTTCAGCATGGATACCACCACCACCAGCACATCAGGCCGTCCTGGAGGACACTCCTTGGCAAAGTGGAAGAGGATGCGGAAGCCATTTTTATCATAGGCTGTCACAGGAAGGGCACTGCCTGCAAGAAGGCGGCACATGGGTGTGGAAGGAAAGAGAGCCAAAGATACCAGACAGCCCAGGTGGTACCTGCTGTAGCCAAGTTGGGAGAGAGGAGCTACCCTGGCCACGATAAGTACAGTGCTCCCTGATGGAGTCTGGAAAGGCTGAGACAGCAGGCAAGCAATCCCCACTTGGCTCTAAAGGATCCCTGCAAGGAGTGCCTGGACCCACCCGTTGCATGCCCTACAGTACCACAGCCGTGGGTCCCACCTCTCTCCCCACCTCAAGCCTCTAACACCTACTAGGCTTGATTGATTCCAGGGGCACGTGGACACTGGCCAGGGAGAGCTCGGGCCCCTTCATGGGGCTGCCCTGAGGCTGGAAGACCAGTGGCTGGAAGAGTGGGCTGCCAGGCCCAGTGGAGAAGTGCAGGAGAGGCCTGGCTGGGGTGGTGGTGGGGATCAGCGGGGAGGCAGCAGCCCCACAGGAAAAGCAAGAGGAGGCAGGTTTCACCAAGCCTGATGTCCTGGGAGGCAGGAAGACAGAAGGCAAGTCAGAGAGCAAGCCAGAGCTACTGGGCCAATCCCTCACAAAGGTCCCCCATGCCAGACAGCTCTTAACCCATCCCCACCCCGTCAGCTTCTGGCCCGACTGATGGGGCCAAAAGGGATCCTCCCACCAACCTCTAGTTCTGCCACACCCAGGCCCAGGCCCAGCCCTCAGCGACCCCACGTCTTCTCCCACTCATTACACTTTGGCCTCTTCCAGAAGCTGATCGAGGGCATCCAGGTGGTGCAGGGCACTATCGCCCAGTGCTGAGCTATGGTGACCAGGGACTGCAGGTTCAACCTTTGGGGCCAAAGCTGGGACCAGCTGAGTAGAGAACAGGAAGGACCCCACACTGGGGGCAGGAATGCAGGCTGGGACCACCGGGGCTGGGAAGGGAGGCCGCAGTGGAGCTTGGGAGTTGCCTGAGGAGGGGGCTGAGGGCTGGAGCAGAGGAGCGTCTGAGGTGCCGCAGGCAGCAGATCCCAGCTTGGAGCTGAAGAAGCCCAGGTTGGACTGTTCACTCTGTGGACAATGGAAAGGGCAGGTGAGCAAAGGGCGGGGAGGGCCTGCTGTAGGCAGCAAGGGGTGCAGCCCTCCAGGCACTGGCCCTCTTCCACCAGGGGCATCAGAGGTGTGCAACCCTGCTGGACCAGCAGTCCTCCGAGGACAGGGCTGAGAAAAGCCCCTGGAGGCAATCAACCCATTTCCCAGCCGTGCTGGGCCTCACTGGAGGGTAAAGATAGCCTGGGCCCCAGCTGGCTGCAGCTGAGAACCAGTCAGGAGAGATAAGGCTAGTAAGTGAAGGCCCTCGAATACTTCTGTGATGCCACCATTAGTGTACCCCTACCTGGAACAGGTGCCACTGGCTATTTCCAGGTGACTCTTTGGGAGGAACATTAGGGACTGGGTCAGTGAGGCCTGAAAACAGAGAAGGGAACTCCATGAGAAGAGGCTCTGGGCTGCAGCAGCCCCTGCCTGGGCGAGGGTCAGGTGACAAGTGACATCAATGGTGAAGGGGTGGGAGATGTTCAGGCAGCCTCCAGAGGGCAACAGATCCCTTCAGTCTGCACAGAAGTGAGGACCCTCCCAGGGAGAGGGGAGCAGAGCCCACCCTGGAGTCCACTGGTAGACTGCTCTGGTGGCTTCGAGCATCAGTGACCTTGACTGACTCTCCCTACAACTGAAGGCTCTGTGCCCACCCCTGGCAAGCACCCTGGGCCCACCTCGGGCCACCTCCTGATGCCACAGGCCCTGAGGGCTCCACCAGGAGAAACCCCTTTTGGCCCCCCTCTAGGATGTACCCAAGCAGAGCAGCTCCTCGTCCAGCAAGGAGAGGGCGTTGTTTGTGCTGTTGGGCCCCAGGGGGGCCTCGGCCTGGCTGGCTGAGCGGCTGCTTGGAGGGCCTGAGGTCTGGGGGGGAGGAGGAAGAATGGGGATGCCCGAAGAGGGTGGAGCAAGTGCTGGAGCCAATGCAGGGGATGGACTGTTCAGTGTGTCCAACTCAGCAAGGTCGATGAGAGTGCCTTGGTTACTGGAGTGACTGTTTCCTAGATGGGTCAGCAGAAAGAGGACAGGAATAATCAGGGGTTGTTCTAGTGGCTGCGCAGCAGGAGGCAGGACCTTGAGCACAGTGGCTGCTGCTCCAGCCTCTGGCCCAGTCCAGTGGCATTTCTGCCAGGGGACACTGTAAAGCAAGCTGGAGAAGGCAGGCGGAGCACTCAGAACGGCTGAGAACCTTGCAGGGCCTGTACCACACTGGTCAGCTGCACCCCTGGCTGTATGGCAGGGAGTCGGGGTGGTCTGGAGGAGTCCAGAATGGAGAACCAGAACATTTTACCTTCAGAGTCAGGCACGGTTGAGGTGGCCACCTCGCCATTGATGACCTGCCCTTCAATAATTGTTTTATAAGAGTTGATGACCCGGGAGAGGTTGTCACTGGCCTGCAGGATGTCCCCTAGAGCAAAAAACAGAACTCCTTACACCTGGCTGTGACAGCTCCCCTACACACAGCCAAATTCCTGACCCATCCTTGGCCAACCAGTCCTTCTCACTCACCCAAACTGTTGTCATTGTCCTCTGTCTCACTGGCCAGTTTAAATAATGTCCGCCTCTTGTTCTCACACCGATCAAACAACTCCTGAAAGAAACCCAAACATAAAAAATCACAACTACAAAGGCCCTTAGAGATCATCTGATTTGGCATCCATGCCCAGAAAATGACGAGGATCCTCAGTGCGCCACGGTCAGTTACTGACAGCACTGGGGCCAGACAGAGCACACGTCTTCCTGCTGCCAGCCGCCACCACACCGTGTCCCCCAAACGTCTGTGTAAACAGTTGGTAAGTCACTAGGTTGGAGAGGGTAAGTCAGTCCCTTCCCATCTCCCAGGCTGGCATGTAACTCAGAACTCAAACTATCCACCCAACCACGGCCTGGGCCACATCAGCATCAGGGTCACAGGGATGCCCCTGCGGCAGTAAGGAAAGGTACAGAGCAGGCGTGAGCACCAAGGGTGTGCTCTGCAGTCACACAGGCGGGTTCACACCCAGCCCTTTACCCTGGGCTAGTTAGTGACCTCAGGTGTTAAATGGGGATGCCACCGTTTCTGTGGCCACTGTGCAGATGACTGATGCCATGAACGCCAAGCATGTAGCCTGGTGTTGTCAACAGGCAGGTTCTGAACATTCCCGCAGAGCAGCCCTGTGAGGCTGGCTCTTCACCCGAGGGCGGACCTACCTTCATGAGCTCTTTATCTCCCTCTGAAGAGTCCTCCTGGCTGTAGTGAAGCAGCATCTCACTGAGCAGTTTCACATTGTTGTTGACCTCCTCTAATGTGTGCAGACGCTTGGTCACCTTCTGGATCCGTGCCTCATCCTGCCCATCAGCGAGGGTCCGGAGAAAGGAAACTCAACTGAACTGTCCCCCCACTCCCACCAGGCGAGGCCCACACCTTACCCCACAACGTGAGCGCAGGGGCGTGGGTCCTCGGACCCAGCCTATGGTCCTTTCACAGCAACACCTTCCCCCACCCTCCCATGCTCCTCCCTCCATGCTCTTCCAGAAGCTACAATGCTCCTCCTCCCAGCCTCAGCCTCCCCAGGTGAGGGCTGGCGGTGGAGGGAACAAAAGAGGCCCAACATCCAGGGAAGAAGCGGCTTCTGACCCATGGGCGTGACTCCTGTGCCCCATACCCGAAGGACCAGGGCCCACTCACTTCCTTCACCATGGACTTGATGAGCTTGTTAGCCTCTTGCAAGTCATCTGGGTTTTTGCTTTTCAGCAGCTTGGCTAAAAGCTGGAAGAGGAAGACATCAAAGGTAAAGGGAAAAGGTAGCACGCCAGCTCCCCGAAGCACCAAGCAAAACCACATTCCCCTGCTGCTGCCACCTTGAATCTGAGAAAACCCCAAGCCTGGAGGTACTTTACCTTGGATTTCTCCTCATCATCAAAAACAGGGTTTTTGGGACGAGGTGGTGGAGAGGGGACCAGCGTCTTGTCCACTGGGATTGGTGGGTCAGAGTGCACTATGCCTGAAAGGGCACATGGGGGCAGAGCAAGTGCTCAGGCTGTGGTCACCTCATCACCCCTCCTCATACACCAAGGGCCACATCCCTGTGATCAAGACCTGCAAGAGGGCGCAGGGCACAGGGCAGGCTGCTCACACCTCATCCCATTAAGGCCCTGCTGAGCTCTGCCCTGGGGACAAATGCCATTCTCTTCAGGAGGGAGGGAGTCTGGGGACACAAAATATTCCCTTCTCTTCCTTGCCTTGGCTGGCCTTCAAGGGCTGCCTTGAGACTGAGGGAAGGTAGACACGTACCCTGTCTCTTCAACATATGGTAGGCATCTTTGATCTTTGCTTCCTCCGGTAGGGCCATCGTCCAACTATAAAGCAGCTCGATAACCTTGGTCTTCACTTTCTCAGACACCCTGTCCCCCAGGTACTAAGTGGCAAAATGAAAACGAGAGAACCTAGTAACTGCAGTTTGGAGGCAGAGAAAGTGTAAGGCTCCCCTCCCAGCAAGACACAGTTGTGTTAGTTACAGTCCTCAAGCCTACTCAAAACCAGCAGATGTCAAGGTGTGTGTGAGACAGAACAGGGGAGTGGAGGGACTTCCCTGTGGCCTGGCTGTGTCTATTTGGATAGTCTGTGGTTAGGCAGGGAGCCAGGAGCCCGTCACTGTATTTCCTTGTACAAGCTGCCAAAAACACAACTGTATTTAATCTTGAAGGAGTTCATGAGAATGTCTTTAGCATAAAAGAAATGTTCCCTCTGCTTTATGTGGGTACGCAGAGCAATGCAATGCTGGCACGCAACAACGTGGCCAGCTGAACAGCTGAGTAATGAGGGAGGCCAGGTCCTTGTATCCATATAAAAGAGGCAAAAAAAATCCACAACTGCTGTATGCTAGGAGCTGCTTGGGCCCACCCTAGGCACTTGCACAGCCACTGCCGCACCACCTGTCACATTTAGGCTGCCTGTCCCTGTGGTGTTTGGTCCCCATTACCTCTAGGGCCTAGCTCTCTAAAGGCAAGACACAGAGCATCTCAGTTCTGTGAAGATGGTGGTTGGGCAGTGAAAGCCAGTAAGATGGGAGATGGGGAGGAGCACATAAGAAGTCCCTAGAAGCAAGAAAACTGCTGGTGACTGACCTTTGGAGAGACGACTTTGATTAACTCATTCAAAAAACGGAACTTTCCCACTTCATTATGAAATCTCCTCCCACAGTTCTTCATACATGCCTCCAGCACCTGCAGCCACAGAGGAGCTCAGTGAGACCCGCATCTGACACCCAGCAGTGCTAAATAAGTGCCCCAGATGAAGGAACTCAGCATGGAAAGCGGCGTGTACCGCCCTCTGCCCTGGGGAGCAGCACAGGTTAAGCAACCAGCTCACACCTCTGCTGGGGAAGTTAAGCCAGGACTAAAGTCAGGAACACTGAGACCCCAACACCAAGACAGCCTGGATGCCAGTCCTGGGAGGTGCCTTCCTTGAAGGCTCTGGCTCATATTTTACAGATGAGGAAACTGAGGTCCAAGGACAAAGTCTCTCTGACTTGGAGTCAGGGTCCTTTCCACAAGCTGAACAAAATTAGGGGGAGAGAATGTTTAAATCTTGTTATCTTCAATTTAGATGACACCATATCTCTCCTGCCCTCCTTTATTTCCCTACCATGCTTCCCTGTGCTGCCTGTGGCCCTCGTAGACACACAGTTCACAATGAGGGGTGCACCACCCCAGAGCTCCCTTTCTTGGCTTCTGTTTTTTGTTTGTTTTTGGTTTTTTAAAATTTCTTTTCTTTCTTTTTTTTGGCTTCTGTTTTTATAAAGCAAGGTTTCTCAACTGTGGCCCAGCTGACATTTTGGGGCAGTCATTCTTTGTTGTGGGTGCATCCTGTGCATTACAGAATGTTGAGCAACATCTGTTGGCACTCAGAGAGGCACTAGATGCCAGGCACTACCCCACTACATGTCAGGAACACCGCCACCCTCATGTGTGACAGACAACTAAAAATGTCTCCAGACACTGCAAAATGTCCCCTAGGGGGGAAAAAATCACCCATTGTTGAGAGTCACTGTTTTAAGGTCTTAGCTCTATAGCGAACATGACCAAGGTGCATGTGCTAAGTGCTATTTCCTGTCTTCTATCTTTCCAGGATCCAAATGCAGTCAGGGCAGAACCCCAGATTCCTCAGAACTTGGCAGCTTTTTGGTACAGGGAGAGCCTGGAGGCACCTGAGTGCCATGTACCGCTCCATGTCTTCAACTCCCTTAGTCTGAATAAACACTAAGATCTGCCCTGTGGCCTCACACAGCAGCTCAACGCTTCACTAATAACCAGCATTATTTTTAACTACACAACAAATGGTACTTACTTCATTTTCCTTCAGCCGGCCTTCTCTTAATCGTCAAGACAGCACTGTGGGCATTGCTTTTTTATTTTTGAACATCTACCACAGAAGAAATGAGGGCATCTCTTCAAGAAGCCTTCTCTAGCCCCACACTGGGCTCCCGGCCTCAGCACCTCTGCCTCTCACACTGATCATGTGGCCATGCTGGCAGGGAAAGCACCGCAGTCACCTTTGAAGCATCGGTGCTGGGCACAGTGCACACATGTGTGGAATGGCTGACTGGACATGTTCTAGATATAGTTTGTATCAAGGACTTTCTGCTGGCTTTCGGGCATGAGCCCTGAGAACCACCAAGACCCCAATGGATACATGAGGAAGGGTCTGGTCAGGTGAAGAGCCACTACTTTCATCTCTAGATTAAAGAACCTACCGTCAGGGCCTGGACCGCCTCCCATTCCTGTGGAGACTGGATCTTGTGGGCCAAGAGTCGGACGGCAATCTGTGGCCTGGGGGACAAGCAGACCACACTTTCAGTACGATGACCCTGGGGCCATCTGGCTAGCCCTTCTTTGGCTACAGTTTTTGACTTTCCCAGTCAGCTCTCTCTCACCTGCCCCATTACAGCGTTGAGGCTTACCCTTCAAGCTCTTTGTTGATCTGATCACAGAAGCCAATTATGTACTCCCAGTCCTCCTGGCGGTTGGAAGGATTGGTGGCTTTATCTTCGGATAGAGCAAAGAAAAGGACAATTGTTATGAAGAACAAGGAGGATGCAACAGGTTTTCTTCACAATTTTTAGGCACTAAAATTTTGCTTCCAAATTTATTCTCGAATAGAGAAGCCTCAATAGTTCAATCAGGCAGCAGTCAAAAACAAATACTGCTTTCTGTCCAGTATTTTAAAAATCACAGATTTAAGAGAAAACAAATTCTCAACCTCACGGAGCTTAGAGAGGACCAGGGTCAAAAGGACAAACACAGATAAATAAATACAAGTGATTAAAATATTCACAAATACACACATAAAATATGCAGATATAACAAATATAAATAACTCCAAATATAAAACAAGCTAAGTATTAAGTAAGTAGGGATGATCAAGAAGTGTTTCCTGGCTGGGCACGGTGGCTCACGCCTGTAATCCTAGCACTTCAGAAGGCCGAGGCAGGAGGATCACTTGAGGCCAGGAGTTTGAAGCCAGCCTGAGCAAGAATTTTTCTATACAAAAAATAGAAACATTAGCTGGGTACGGTCACCCATGCTTGTAGTCCCAGCTACTCGGGAAGCTGAGGGAGATCAACTCCTGATGTCTTGAACCCAGGAGTTTGAGGTTGCAGTGAGCTATGATGAGGCCACTGCATTCCAGCGTGGGTGACACAGTGAGATTCTATCTCGAAGAGAAAAAAAAAAACTCCAGGCACTGAATGAAAAGTTCTTTAATATTTGGTTTGGGCCCTCCTCCCTGTTACCTGTAGAACCTGTGGTTACTACAGAGGACATCCCAGCTGAGGGTGGTTAAATGGGCTCCCTTCTCTGATTCAGATCCGGAGTCTGTCTCTTCCAGAAAGCACTCGCAAGCTGTTTGCTAAATTTAGGGTTTCAGGTTCAGAAGACAAATGAAAGGCTGAACACGCACATCCTTTAAAACACCCATGCTCCTTGCGCAGATTTCCATAAGGAGCAAAAGCAGAACGTCAGAGCCCCTTCTGAGGGATGCTGTTTGAAGTGTCTGAATTCTGATTTCTCATGACTGTGGGCGTTTTCTTAACTTTAAAAATCACCAGCTAACAGGGAATCCTAACAGGGACTCCAGTCCCTTCACTGGGAACAAGGCTCCAGGGCCCTGAACGGACACCTCCCCGACGCAGAGGGAAGGCCCGCCTCACCAGTGCACACTGCTTCCCAGGTCGGGGCTGGGCCTGCCCGGTAGCATTTCTGCTCTGGCTGCAAGGGGAAGATTCTGATAGTTTAGGTTCATATTCAGAGGAAAAGGTCTGCCCTCAATCCTGAAAGAGAATTAGCAGGCACTTCAAAATGTCAAGCCTGAAGGGAGGGGAGATTAATTTAATCAAAGGTGGCCATGTGGAAAGAACCGTCTGGCAATTCTGCATTGACTGCCACAGCGACCTACCGGCTGACACCTTCCAGAGAGACCCCGAGTCTCTTCCACCATGTCTGAAATCTGCTCAGGTATTAGTGTGCCTCTGTTACTAATCCTTATCATTTGAGATGTTTAAAATTCTCACATGACACCAAAAGGCTGCAGGGTACAAAAATAAGATGGTCTGAAGTGCCACATCCACCCCCCAATGCTATTATTTTGAGAACAGTCATATACCTTGTGATAGGAGAAAAATTAGCCCACTCACTTCTACTGTTCAAAACAGGAAAAACATCTTCCAAATACAGAGTAAAATGTGGACCAACCCTGCCCCCCCTCCCCAAGCAATGGGCATTCACCACATACCATATTCTTCCCAGGCCTGTTATAGTTCCTTACAGTATTTCCACTTCCAAGAACACTCCTGCCTACTTTTCACTTGTGTTAATTTCTCTAGAATCCCACTTTCTTTCACCTTGATAGACTTTTCTAATGCAAATCTGCAGGGAGCTCCCTGCCTACAGAGGGGTACAAAAAGCCCCGGTTTCTGAGTGTCTCCTCCAGCTCTCCAGCCAGCTCAGAAAGCAGACCTTAATCACCCCCAGGAATGGGAAAAAACCTCTGGGAATAATTCTAGGTGACTTGATCTTTCCGTCTGCCCACTGCCTCCCGCAGCAGATGCACACAATGTTCCACCCACTTGACAATCTCCTTCACGTGGAACAGAGGTGACACCAGGGCCTCCCGTGCAGCCCCTGCCTTCTAGAACCGCCCCTCTGGGTTCTGCTTTGACTCACGGTTTTTTGTCTATTTTCAGGTCTCTGTTGAAAGCCTCATTCTCTTCTATTTCTGTCCCTCTAGATTTCTTTTCTTGCTCTCATTTTCAGCTTAATTCTATCACTAGCCTAGACTCTCATGGGACTTTAAAATGGTATGTAAGGATAGAAACAGCAGCATTGGCTAGCCCATCCCAACATGGCTCAGATATTCCAGAGAAGACAACATCTATGTAGCAAATGACATACAAAAGAGCAGAGGCAAGAACATGGGCTGGAAAGGATCAGCCTTCAAAGGTAGGGTCCTGAATCAAAACAAAAACTTGGTCAATCACCAAGTCTTTGTTAGATACCCATAGACAATGAAGCAAACAGCATGCAAGACCCTGGAGGGACTACAGAAAAAGTACAAGACACAGATTCTACCCTTGAGGAGGCTGTGCTCATCTGGTTCAACACGAGGAAAAAAAGAATCAGTGCACAAAACAAGACAGAACTGGGTACAGAAATGAGTGCAAAAACAAACTCATCACTTCTTCCTGACTTCCCCATTTCTGTAAATGGTGCCCCCACCCCAGGCACCCAGGTTTGACCCCCCACCGTTGACTACTCCTCCCCTCTCCTCACCCATTACCCTCAGTCCCTTCCTTTCTTATCCCTGCCCCAACCCCACCTCCTTACTTCTTACCTGCTTCCAGAACTTCTGTTCTAATCCATCCTATGTAAAGCCCTTTATCAATCCTCCCAAAACACTGACTTCATCAGGTACAGGAGGAATGAGGACCTGATACTGTAGAAATTTAAACTTGTGCTGGAATTCAAGATTTTCCAGAATTTGGTCCTAAATTCCCAGCTTTATCTCCCACTATGCCCCTACAGGAACTTCCTGCCCAAATGAACCAAACACCTTTGTTACTGTGTGCCTCAAACAGGTTTGCTCTCTCCATGTCACCATCTAGTATTTTCTTAGCCAATTTTTCCCATTCTTTAATGCCTAGCTTGAATGTCATCTCCTCATTGAATCACCTTCCATTTCCCTTATCCCTAATTTCCTAAAGAAACTGTCTGCATTTTAGCACTTATGCCTCCTGCCTTGTATCTTTTCTTTTTTAAGAGATGGAATCTTGGCCAGGTGCAGTAGCTCACACCTGTAATCCTAGCACTCTGGGAAGCCAAGGTGGGAGGATGGCTTGAGCTCAGCAGTTTGAGACCAACCTGAGCAAGAGGGAGACTCCATCTCTACTAAGAAAATAGAAAAATTAGCTGGGTATGGTGGTGCACACCTGTAGTCCCAGCTACTCAGGAGGCTGAGGCAGGAGGGTCACTTGAGCCTAAAAGTTTGAGGTTGCAGTGAGCTATGACACCGCCACTGCACTCTAGCCCAGGTGACAAAGCGAGACTTTGTCTCAAAAAAAAAAAAAAAAAAAAAAGATGATGGGGTTTTGTTCTGTTGCCCAGGCTGGGGTACAGTGGCATGATCATACTGCAGTTTCCAACCCCTGGACTTAAGCGATCATCCTGCCTCAGCCTCCTAGGTAGCTGAGACTACAGGCATGCACCAATATGCCCAGCTTGCCTTGTATCTTTATTTTATTTTATTTAAGAATGCTTTATTCACTCCAGCATCACCTCCATCCCACTAAAGGCAAAGACTGCTTGAACTTCCTAATTCCCATAACACCTCACATAGTAGGCACTCCTTAAATTGATCGTGGTAGGACTTCAGAGAAGGCTGAAGTCATCAAGAGATGGTCTGTGGGGAAGGAGAATCTGAGATGGGTTTTGCAGCATTTAGTTGAGCAAAGGGGAGTAGAGCTTCCAGGTAAGGACAGCAATGTGTGTTGGTGGGCCAAGTATCAGGAAGCCACAGGAAAAAAAGGCAGGGAATGACCAAGGCTAGCTTACGGGGACGGCAGTAAGTTTGGCAGCAGTGGAATGACTTGACTAAACAGAAATGCTCTTCTGGGAGCAGAATGCAGAACAGACTGCGGAGAGGAAGGGAGAGACCTGAGACTCTTGGCCAAGCAGAGGCTTCTGCAACAATTCAGGTAAACCATGGGATAACAAAGACCTTGACTAACATGGTGCTGAACCCCCAAGCACTGGTTCATTCAATTGGTTTACACCATTAAGTCATTAGAACTGTGAAGGTGAACACAGGGTAAGGATGGAAGAACTCTTAACACTGTCCCAAATGTAACTCTAAGGGAAAATGTCAAACGCCAGTCTCAGCTCTACAGATAACATCCCTCTACTCCCTCACCTTCACACTCCCTCAAAAACAGGTGTGTCCCTCTATTTCAAAATATAACTCTAAATATAGCCTCTTAAACTCAGCTTAGGTCATTTAAATTATTCCAATATCCCCCATTAATATTTGCAAATCAAACTGATTTCACTGTGCTTATATCCAGTTGGGTGGTTCTGGGCAAGTGGTTGGACTGGAATCAGGATGTCCTCTTTTTATGAAATTGTGGCAATAGTACCTGCTTTGCTAGGATACTTGATAACGAATTTAATGAATGTCTGCAGAGTACTTTGACCTCCTTGGAGAACAGCTCCATATACACAGAAGGCTTTATGACCTGCCTGCAACCGCAGATTTTGCAAGTGTAATCTTACTCTCCCTTTTGGGATGTGCTCCCCTTTAAACCTATGTTCAACCTCCTTGAAGGAGGTTTCTTAATTAGAGGAAACAGCCCGCACCTCCACGGGCCAGAAGGCCCTACTAAATAAGAGACCCCAGCACAAGGTACTACCTAGGCATCTTATCTGCCTTATCACCCAATTTCTTACTCCATTTAGAGAGGCCTCCAGGAGGTCTAGCTTAGGAAGGAAGGTTCACTTATTAACTCCTCAGCAGAGTACTACCTGCTAACAAGGTTAACCCAGCATTTCCTTCGTAGCAATGTGAATTAGCAATTACAGCAATATGCCTCTATAACTACAGCTGCAACCTGTGCTCCTCAGCTTTACTCAGAGTAGGTTATCAATGGACGACTCCTTAAGATATTCAAGTGTGAGAGAGAGAAAGAAAGAGGGGCGGGTGTTAGGGTCCCTAACACCGATATAACCATGCTTGGTCACTGCAAGAAAAAGGTAGAGCTCTGTTTTGTCTATCGTCGCTGTCTGTGGAAAATTATTCTCACTTCAAGCATTCTGCCTGAGCAAAGCACTCATTTCCAATATATGCTCACAATTCCGAAGCTGCCAGGCGTGTGAGCACGGTCGGCAGCACCCACCACTCCCGCAGCTTCAACCCAAATCCAGAGCTTTTCCCTTCGTCAGGGATTGGGGCGCAGGGGTCCCGGAGGCACCGCCGGGCGCGGCCCCACCACAATCTCCCCAAAGCGCCGGTGCATGTCAGCCTGAAGAACTTGGCTGTCACTTTCCCCGAGCCTGCGAGGGCCCGAAAGGACCCCGAGTTCACGCGGCCGCGCGCGGGAGCTGGGGCCCGGCTGGAGCCAGGGAGCCCTGCTCCGGAAGGGGCGTGATCGCGGACGCTCGCGGCGGCGGCGAGCCCAGGCGCGGGCTGCCAGGCGGCGCCGCCGCAGAGCTCGGGGAGGGGACGTGGGGGTGGGGAGGGGGGCGGCTCGAGGGCAGGCAGAAGCGGCCGCGGCTACTCACTCAGCCAGGATTCCAGGCTCTCCCCTTCCGCCTCCGCCATATTGCAGCCGCCCGGGCCGGCCCCGCGGCCTCAAACCTCGCGAGAGTCTGCACGGGAAGAGCCGGGGCGGGGCCTGCATGGGGGCCTGAGAGGGGCGAGCGCCGCCACCGAGGGTCGCGCCAGACTGTGACGGATATTGCAAGGACAAGTGTTTCCTTTTGGCTCGTCCTTTGGACCCCCAAGTGAGAGTCTCTAACGCCTAGATCAAAGGGGTGAAACGCAGATTTAGGACCCTGTGGATTCTTTAACTGGTCACTTGCTCAGGCGCGCCGCGGGCAGTCCCTGTGGGGGTCCTCGTGGCCTGCCAAGATGGCTGCCCCTGCAGTGAGGGCTGCGGGAGGGTGGTCGAGCCTGGTGCTGGGCGTGCGGCCTGCTGTCTTGCGGCTTCCAGGGTGAGAGGGCGGCGGGTAGCTAGAGGCGCCGCTTGAGTCTTCACGGAGGGACCTGCCGGGAAGGAAGGGGACCACAGGCAGGCCGCGTGGGGCCTTGGAAAGAGCATTGCCCTGGGGGCCAGGATATCTGTATTCAAGTTTCTTAACTAACTGCGTGACTTTGAACCAATCGGAAGGCTTAGTGACTACCCTTCTCTTAAGGGGTCTGTCTGATCTAGGGTTCTAACTCAGAACTGAACGTGAGGGCCTGCTAAGGGGCTCAGAGCTGGGATCGCCTATGTATCAGGAGGTGGGGGTAGAGATGTATGGGCGGGGAGGCTATCCTTACCGTTAGCACTTGACAAGGAGGAGACTTTCCCGGCCTGTTCGGGGAGGTCCTCCTACCTCTTGAAACAGGGGCCAAAATTACTGCGGTTCAGGTTTAGCTAGCGGTCCCCGCACCGCTCGCCCTCGTCTGCAGGTTGGCAAACATGCCTATTGTTAAGTCAAGCTTATTCACTTGTGTAGTCAGCTTTTGCCTGCCTCCTCCTCTTCCCCCTCCCAGGGTAACCCAGGTGCGGTGGAGCCGCTATGGTCCTGAATACAGGGATCCCAAGATTGACAAGGAACATTACCGCAAGCCTGTGGCCGAGCTAACTGAGGAGGAGAAGTATGATCGGGAACTCAAGAAGACCCAGCCCATCAAAGCTGCTCCAGCGACGAAAACAAGTTCTGTTTTTGAAGACCCAGTGATCAGGTTAGATGGAAACAGACACTCTTTTTCCAGGAAGGGTCTATGGTAAAGATTCCATGATATAACCTTGGAAAACTAAGCATGTTGCTTTTGTTCTTGAAGTAAATTCACCAACATGATGATGAAAGGAGGAAACAAAGTACTGGCCAGATCCCTCATGACACAGGTAAGCAGTACCTCCTTCCTCTGTCATCTTTCTTTTCCCTGTGGCTTTGTATGTGGTTCTTTTAGCTTAAGAGATAATGGATTCATATACCTATCATTAAAGTTAACTTCCCTGCAAGCATGGGGGCTTTAATGAAGTCCTGCAGGAGTCAGTAACTGCCATCTCCCCACCCTTCACCCTGTCACAAATCTTAGTCCTCTTTCAGTCCTAGTCTAGCCAAGGGGGAGGCACTTAAAAACTTTGTCTTGGATATGCTGAGGGAGGAGTTGCACTGCCATAGAAGAACCAGATGATGGGAGTAAAGAACAAGGTACTAGCTGGGCTGAGTAAACCCTTTGGGAGCCCGGGACAGGCTCTTCCACTATATCCCTTTGCAGACCCTGGAAGCTGTGAAAAGGAAGCAGTTTGAGAAGTACCATGCTGCTTCTGCAGAGGAACAGGCAACCATCGAACGCAACCCCTACACCATCTTCCACCAAGCACTGAAAAACTGTGAGCCTGTGATTGGGCTGGTACCTATCCTCAAGGGTGGCCACTTCTACCAGGTGAGTGGTCAGGGCAAGAAAACAGGGCTGCCCACATGTGAAACAAGATGGGGGTGCTTGGGAGTGGGAAAGCCCAGAGGTGAGCCAAGATTGATAGCTCTCTAGAGACCGGACTGTCAAGATGGTCTCATTGAGTCCTGTAGCATAAAAATCTCAGGCAGAAAATGGAAAAGGAAGAGAGCAAAGAAGTATCTAAATGACATCTTCTAGGACCCCCCACACCCCCATCTGTCCAGCATCTTGTGTTTCCTAAACTGTAAAGTTCTCCTGGTGAGAGACTGCTTCTGTCCTGTCTCTATGCACCAGCATCTAGCATAGTGCTTGACCCAGGACTGAGTCTTCATCACCGTTTGTTGGACTGAATGAGGCATCTTTTGTAGCCTTTAGTCACGTTTCATTTCATAAGTGGGTTTTCTTGTCTTCTCTTTTTTTCCATATAAACTTCATAAGGGTAGGAACTTTCTCAGTGTTTGCATTTCTAGTATCTGGCATGGGACCTGGCATATAGTGAGGGCCTGGCAAATGGTTCTTGGACAGAGTATCTTTTTAGGCACCCATGGTCTCAGGTGGCTAAGTCACCCCAGCTTATGGGGCTTCTCCCATTTGATACTTGTATCAACTTGGCAGAGCTTCCATTTAGGAGGGAAAGAGGCCAGTGTTTAATGAGTATCTGCTGAATGAATGTGTCTTATGTCTACTACACCCAAGGGTGAAAAGACAGGACCCTTTCCTCAGAAACCTTACCAGTGGTGGCCCAGAGGGAACATGTGGCCACTCCTTAGAGCTCAGGGAGGCAGGAGGCCCCAGCCCCGGCAGGCCCTTGGACCAACTTGCCTGTGTCTTGTCTCACCCAGGTCCCTGTGCCCCTAGCCGACCGACGTCGCCGCTTCTTGGCCATGAAGTGGATGATCACGGAGTGCCGGGAAAACAAGCACCGGCGAACACTGATGCCCGAGAAGCTGTCACACGAGCTGCTGGAGGCTTTTCACAACCAGGGCCCTGTGGTCAAGAGGAAGCGTGACATGCACAAGATGGCTGAGGCCAACCGTGCCCTGGCCCACTACCGTTGGTGGTAGAGGTTCCAGGCAGAGCTCAGTGCCCTCTGCCACAAGAAAGTGTGAGCCACTGCCACACTGAAAAATACCTGTGGGTTAAGGATGTAGTTCCTTTTTAAGGGTGGGCAGGCCTTACAGGAAGGATGGAGCAGCATGTTTACTGCCCATGAATTCTTTCTTTGGGGCTAGAACTTGTTCTCCCTGCCCCATCCCTTGTAAAGAGGGAATATATTAACTTGAGGATTTCCTCCAAGAAACTCAGGGCCCAGTCTTTTCCCTTGGCTTGAGATGGACCTTTAGATGATATAAAAGGAGGCAGTTTTAGTATCAGAAAAGATTTATTAGAACATTCTCACGCTGACCTGGTATAGCATGTGATACAGTAACTACCGTTCATTAAAACTGGAGGAAATGTGCTTGTTTCCAAAGTGGTCCTTGTACAAAATGTATAAAAAGCAGTTTCTGGTATGACTTGTGCTATGCCTCTGCCCCTTCACATCCCAAAGCATCCCACCAACGGCCAGGGTTACCCATTTTATAGGTGGGGAAACTCACGCACCAAGGTAGCTGTTGTACCAATGGTTACACAGTGCAGCAGTTGTTAGGAGCTGCCCTTCCCTGCCTGGCCCAGGTGGGAGGTGGTGGGGGAGAGAGGCTGACAGGACTGTGGAGAAGGGGGACAGCCTTGAGCCCAGATCTGTTTGTCGTCTTCCCCAACCCCTGAGCGGGGCAGAGGGGCTCAGGGCAGGACCACAGCGTAAGTGGGGAACATCTCACTGGGCGATGAGGAAGTCTAGAAGGGAAGATGCGGAAAGGCTGGAAAGGAAAAGACTTTGGGGGAGAGAGACTCCACTGCCAGCTTGGGAGGTGGATAGACAGAAGGCTGGCGCTGCTGGCATGGAAACCCTGATCTGGAGGCTTAGTCTGAGACCTCGCTGTAATAATACTTGTGAGCAGCCGGGGTCGTCTTCCAGCCGGCTGCCCGGAACTCTATGATCTCTAGCAGCAGCAGCTGGGCCAGGGAGCTGAGGCCAGTTGGGAGTAGGAAGCCATCCCGGATCAGGACAAAGAGCTCATCCATGCGCTGCCCATTCATCTTCTCCAGCTGCTCCCCGACGCGGTGCAGCTGCAGCACCAAGCAGTCCACCTGTAGGGGCAGCGGGTGACCCTGGTGAACCCTGGGCAGGGCCAGCCGATAACACAGAGCATTTACTTGCCGAGTGCCAGGCACCGTGCTTTGCCCTTTACACTCGCTTCTTGCATCATCCTCACACCACCCAGTGGGCGTTATCCATATCTTACATAGAAAGAGACGAATTCAGGAACTTGCCTAAGGTCCTGCATCTGGCCAGGCTAGACTCAAGCCTGTCTCCAAACTGCTGCTTCATCCCACCTCTCTACCTCCCCCACGCTGCCTGACCCTGGTTTGGTTTCAGGGCCATCTGTACCTACAGCTGGCTGTGGCACTCACCATGCCTATCATAGACTGGTTTTCCTACTGGGAAGGAAGCTGCTGAGCCGGTAGGTTTGGCTGCTCTCTGTTCTGGATAAATTCCAGACTTGGCAGCTTGTCCTGTAATTGTGACAGGCCTTAAATGCCCCCACCAGGCTCCTGCCCCAGAAGTGATGCCCTCGAAGGCCTCCATGGATGGTGGGCTGGCACTCTGGGCTGAGCCAGACTGCCCACCCCAACAGCTTTCTGAGCCAGGGCCACCCACCTCCTCCTCCTTGCTCAGACTGTCAGGCTGGGCCAGCCGGAAGAGGCAGTCGTAGACAGGGTTCACTAGGGCCATCATGGGCATGTTGTTCACCTGTAGGGGGAGAGGAGGGGTCAGAGCACTGGGCTTGGTGGCTGTGGGGAGCAGTCCATCTCTGCCTCCCAGGGTGGCTGTCGGGGCCTCACCCTCAGGTAGTCAAAGATGTTGCAGATAAAGGTGACATAGCAGACCCAGCCCTGCAGGGAGCGGGCTCGCAGCTGCTCCCGAGCCTGGTACTCCTGCTGCAGCCTGTTGAGGAGTCCACGCCGGAAGACACTCTGGCCTGCTTGTTTGCTCTCTGCCTGTGAGCCACGGAGGGGATGGTGAGGCCCAGGGCCATGCCCTTGTAACGCCACCCGTTCTATGTCTCTCTCTGCTTTGAGCTAGACGCTTTGCATCTCTGTCTTGCGGGCCAGGCCTTCTGCCCACTCCTGAAGCACCTTCCTCAAAGCAGCTCCCTTCACCCTCCCAACCTGAATGATGGCGTAGCACATGCGTCCTGCTTCCTTGCTGAACACACAGTCCTGCAGAGAATGGTCCACAATCACATTGGCCACTTTCTCCAAGTCCACAGCACCTGGATCTGGAGGTAGAGACACAAGGGGAGTTCAGAGCTGCTTCGCCATCACATTTGCCTCCACCTTCTCAGACAGGTTGGAACTGTTTCCAACAGAACTCTCCCATCACACACTTAAATTCTCAGAGATCAGAAAGCGTACAGAGGAGGACAGAAACCACACACAGGAGCCGCTCTTGCTGTCTGCCTCCCAGCTGCCCAATCAGAAAGCAGGGAGGGTGACGTGGCTGGCAGAGACCAATCAAAGGAAGAATGCTAGTTTCTCAGAAACACATCTTTTCCTGGCACTAGGTTGAAGAAGGAACACTGAGCCACAGGTCTTCACCTGCAATTTCATAGCAGAAAGTGTTCTTACAATACACACACACAAACCCCTGACAAGAGGGGGCCACGCAGGGCCTCCCCCAGAGGCTCAGCTTGGCACATGGTGGGCACTGCTAATTGTTAGCTGAAGACAGACTTCTGTCCTGAGTGTTAGTGGCAAGGCATCGGGCCAGGGCAATTAATATATCTCCTCTGCCAAGCTGAATACTCCATCCTCTGCCCCAAGGCAGGCAGCTCTGCACATTCAAGAGAGCTGGCTGCAGCAACATGAAACCAGCAGTTCAAATGTACGGGCTTAAAGGGCAGGAACTATGTTCTCTTCTATGGCTACTTAAGCTGGAAAATTTTAAAAAAGGCTTTACAGTGTGTGAGGTGACTCTCTGATTCATATTCCCAAATACGGGCCTAAATGTAGCTTGTTGTCTTCGAGTTCAGGAGTTACTTCGTTGACTCAGAACAGAAGGGATGGGGAAGCATCCCCTATCCCCAGCTCAGCCCTCTGGTGCTGCCCCACATGGGCCCTTCTCTGCAGTTCCTGACCCCAGCTCAAGAGGGGCTCCGTGCTCACCTTTGAGCGCTGTCTTCAGCAGCTGCTGGGTCTCTGCATCAAAAGACTGGATTTTATACTCCTCTCTACTGGGCTCCCCCATGACCATCCAGCCCCAGCAGCTCTTGACCGGGCTGGGCCTCCTGACAGCACCTGGGGAGGAGCAGAGGCGAGGGGCGAGGCCTCAGGTGTGCGGCCGAGGCCCGGTTCCGTCCTGCAGGCTCTGGGTGGGGCTGGCCAGCGCTGGGGACAGGTGCTCCTGGGCGGTCCATGGCATTTGGTGGTTGGCTGGGGGCTCACCAAGCTCGGCTTCTGGTGGAGACTGGGCACCAGCCAGGCACCTGCTGCTCAGTTTAGGGGATTACGTTTGTGGGATTACACAAGAGTAAAGAGATGAGGGATGAACGCGCCCACCCTCCGGTCCCAGCGGGAGGCAGGGTTATTCCCAGGGGATACCAAGATAGATTTTGGGGGTGTGGATAGGTGGACATTAATTAGAGTTGCCTAAATAAATGGGTCTGGAAGCTGCAGGCCCAGCGCGATCCGAGCGAGTGACAAGGCTCTGAGCTGCGCGGCTCTGTCCCAGCAGGGTTCCACGCCGCTCTCTGCAACCTTCTCTCCCGGCTTTCCCAAGACTCCTTCTCCGTCCGCAAAACCCGCCCCTGCAGCCCTCGGGCTGGGGCCGGCCCGCGAGGGTGGCGGGTGCGGGCGCCCCGTCTGCCGCCCCTGTCGGTCGGAGCCCGAACGCCCACGGTCCCAGCAGCCTCTCCCCGGGACCGACTGGTGGAACTGGCCTCCCGAGTGGCAGAACCCGGGCCTACCCAGACGGGACCCCTAGTTCCTGAGCTCCATTCTGGATCCTTCCTCCTAAGGGGGAGCGGGACCATGCGCCGAGAGGCACGTCCCGCTGGAGTCTCCCCTTTGGCCAACCGAGGCGACCTCAGGGGTCTCCAGACCTCGGCTGCTCCCCCACGCCCGGAACGCCCTTCCCGGCCGCGCGGGCCGGCTGCGGAGCCCGCTGTCCCGCGTCCCGCGGGCCGCAGAGGTGGCGTGGGCGCCGCGACCCACCTGCCGGGCCCCCGCGCTCTGCCCGCGCCGCCCGCCCCGAGGCCCGATCCCCCGGCGTGGGCCGAGGCGGGGCCGCGCGGCACTTCCGCGACGCTGCAGCCGCCGCGCGCCTCCTCGCCCGGTGCGGCCCGGCCCTGTCCGGGACCAGAGCGGCTCGTGGGCACTGAGCCGGACCCGCTCCTCGGCCTGCGTGAAGCCCTCGGTCCCGCGCGGGGCCCCCACCCTGGCCCTCCCCGGGGCTCAGGTGAAGTGAGGCAGCGCGGCGTGGGAGGAGCCTCGGAGGGCACGATCGGGGCCGGGTGGCAGCACCTTCCCAGGCCATACCGCGTGGTCCCGCTCCCACCCACCCAGCTGGAGGAGAAGGCGGGGGCCTGCCAGGGCTGGATCAACCAGATCCCCCTGTCCTACTCCAAGTAGGACAACACTGGCAAAAGAAGTTTCAGATCTAGGGGGCAGTCCAAGAGAAAGGGTCCCAGTTGGCAACCTGCGGCCCTCCAGGTGTTGGGAGTGCCCCCGAGGTGGCACAAGCCTCCTGGTCCTGACTTTCTTGGCTGGGGCTGGGTGAGATGACAGGGCCAGCCTGGCGTCTGCCCTGGTAGCAAAAGGGTACCCAGAAGGTTGGAAAGAACTGCCACCCCCTGCCACTGCTTAGACAAGGGAGAAGTGCTGATGGCGCTTCAAGCTGCCAAAGTTCTTGCCTCCTGTTAAAAGAGCCACCAGAGTGGTCACGAAAAATGGAGGAAGAGAATCCTCAGCTGCACCAAAAGTAACTAGTGACGAGAGAGAAAGAGAATAAACTTTACTTCAATGGAATTTCATAAAAAAATACATTCGGGCAGCTGCCTCCCTGCAGCCCCAGGCCCAAGCCTTGAATGCCAGAAGCCCCAGCTGCGCCTGGACCTTCAGAATCAGCGGCCAAGAGCCCAGAAGCCTGGGCATTCGGGGGCCAGAAAGAGCACAAAGTCCCAGACCAGCGACAGGGAACAACGGTGGGAGAAGGAGACCAGGACCCGCCCACCCACCAGGGCCTGCTCCCAGCAGGTGCCTTTCTCCATGTCACGGCCAAGGCTGGTGTGAGAGCCAGAAGCAAGGGCAGGGCAAAGTCCTGCTGCTCCCTCCAGGCTCCCGCTGCTGTCAGCGCATCCCCACAGGCAGGCAGGTGGGTGGAGGTGGTCGTTGTGTTCTGTTGACTTCTCTCAGACGCTGGAACTGAAGTTTCTCTTCTATCTAGACAGATACCTGTGGGGTCCCTGTGCCCTGGTAACGCTCCAGGCACCAATTGTGCCCTCACCGGGCTGTCTGCCCAGCCCCTTCCTTTTGCCATCCTGTCACTGGGCTGCATCAGAGCCACATCCCTTCTGGGGTCATGGGAAGGATGAGTGCCACCCTGCTCTGTGCTGAGGAACTCAGGGCACTGATGCCAATGCCCAGTTGGAAGCTCCTCACCCCAGCAGGGCTGACTGTGCCCATGGCTGTGACCAGTCCGGGGAGAGAACGGCCCGGGTGGAGGTGCATTTGCAGATACAAAGCTCTGGGCGCTGGGTCAGGAAGTGACTGGCTCAGCCTGGAGTCTCCTGCAGCACTAGAAGCAGAGCTGCTGAGGGCTGCAGCTATTGAGAAAATTAGAATTTGAGGAAGGCAGGGATATGATTTGTCAGGGAAGAGGGAGGATTAAAATAAGGAATGTGCGTTTAGCTTTACTGTCTATTAAATAGGTTGGTGGGAAATACAGGCCAGGTATGGAGACCAGACAGCCCCCTGCACTCAAGCTGTGGCCCTAGCCAGAATCAGGAGAGTTCTCCTGGCAGACGGGGCTGAGAAGTGTAGGATGGCTTCGGTGTCCTTTGGATTTGGGCTGGACGGAGGAGAAACGGCAACTTCACACTCCTCTTCACTGTGTTGTTGGTGTCCCACCACCCAGGTCCTGCATTCTCTCTGCCTGCTCCCATGGAGAAAGCCCTTGCCCTTCTAGTGGTGTCCCAGCCAGGTGGGTTCGAGGCTGCCGCCCTGCTCCCAATGGCTCTTTGTGCTCAGGACAGCCACCCTGCAGGGATGGGCCAGATGGCCCCCTTAGTAGAGACCGAGTCTTCCTTCTCCTGGCAGGTTGCCTCCAGGGAAGACCTCTGGCCCTTCCTGCCATCAGCGCAGGCGGTCTGCCTTCTTCATGCAGTGGAAAATGTTACAGAAGAGTTCATACCAGAAGAATATAAAGCCCGTGGAGACAGCGGCCTTCAGCAGGCTGGGGGACAGGCCCTTGAAGAAGCCCAGGGCACCTTCCTCTTGCAGCACCTGCTTGGCACAATCCAGGAGGCCGTTGTAGCTCCGCACCTGGGGAGAGAAAGGTCACTCCAGTTGAGGAGTGAAGAGGGGATTAAAACATGGATGCCAGCTCCATTCCTGCACCAGCACAGTACCTGGCACATCACAGCTCCCAGTGAATACTTGCTGGATGAAGGAATGAATGCAAAATAGCAAATAAGTTAGCCTTGTTCTTTCTATTCCAGTCAGGCTAAGGCAGATTTAGCAGATGAAGTGACTGGACATCGGCAGCTGGACAGGGATCCTTACTGTCCCTGAGACCTGGTTGACTGTGGCTCTGAAGGATCCAGCGACAGCTCTGGATCCTTTTCCCAGAGGCATCTCTGACCCTTCACCCCGTCCCACCTGGTCCTCCTTGGGCAGCAGATCTGAATCCGGCCCTCGGTAGCTTTCAGCCTAACCACTGCCACCCCTCTAGCCTGGCCCCCCTACCTCCAGCCTCACCTTCTCCAGTTGAAACCACACACTGCTGCCAGACCTGTGTCCCCAGAGCACAGCCCTCCTCATGCCTGGCTCCCCTCCAAAAGCACCACTGACTCCCAGTGGCAATAACATCATAAAAAATCAAGTCCAAGCTCCAAGGCCTGTTGTTCAAGGCATTCTGCCGTTTGTCCTCAACTTCCCTCTCTGACCTGACCTCCCACAAGTCCTCCCATGTGCCCCTTCCACCTCTGGCCAAACTGGATTATGCCAGTCTCTGTTTTGTCCCGGGCTCTCACCATCTCTCCCTGTCCCTTCGGGACAAATTGGTAAATAGAAAAAGGAAGTTACAAAACCTTGCATATAGTATGACCCCGTTTTTGTTAAAATGTATATGTGTGTTTATTTATGAAAAGAAATAAAACTACAAAAAGGGTTCTATGTGATTAGCTCTCAGTCATGGTGGAATTGCAGGGGTTTTGGTCTTTTTGTCTATCTGAATTTTCTAAAGTTTCCTACAAAGAAATTGTATCAAAATTCTAAACCCAATTCTTTCTCTTCCCCCAAGTAAGGAGCGCCCTCTCCCTTCCCTGCCTCCCTTTCTGCCCCCTCCTTCTAACATTTGTCAGCATGTTTCTTCATGCCTCGACAGCCCAGCTTCCTAGGATCTGGAGGGAAAGCTCTGGAATTACCCACCCTTTCCCCACCCCCAGCCTGCCCACTGACCACCACCCAGGCCTCGTACAAAATCAGTGCTCAAGAAGGAGCTGAGGGGGGACCAGTTGTGAAAATCTGAGCACCTGGGGAGTGACTATTAAGAACACAACATCACCTACCACAGGGATTCTCGGAATGGCACTCCCTTCTAGCCCACTTCAAATATAACTTAGTTGCTCACCATCCATGGGAAAATAAATAAATAAATAACTCAGTTGCTCAAATTCAATTCACCCCTTTCCAAACTGTACCGGGCACGTTTAAAGAGCAGACGCTGAATCCTCCTTGGCCCAGATTCTTCCACGGTGCCCAAGACACACAGGGCTTCGCATGTGGCTTTCCCGTGTGCTCGGGGATCCCCAGGGACAGGCTGGGGGTTAAGAGGCCATGGTGGGGGAGGCCAATGCTGCCCAAATGGCAGGAGCTGACCGCTGGCTCCTTCCCGGGTGTCTTGGGCACCGTGCAAGGATCCAGGCCAAGGAGGGCAAGGGTTGGAGCTGTCTGCACAGGGCGGCTCACCTGGCCAAAGGCGGCTCGGGCGTGCTCAAACCCTGCAACCTGCAGCCGTTTCTTGAAGAGATCCAGCGGGTACGTAAGGGTCTTGCTGAGGACCCCAGCTCCACTGCCACAAAGCAGGTTCTTGAGGTTCCCTGAAGCAGAGAAGCGGGGTTGAGGGCAAGGGCGAGGGGCACAACTTAAAGCCACCAGGCCTGATCCTCCACCACAAACCCAACCCCACCAGCATGCTCTGATCTCAAACAAGAATTCAATCTAGGAGCAAGAAAGCCAGACACAGCCACTTTTGGCAACAGTGGTCCTGGAATGCGGTGGACAGGCTGGTGACGGCAGGGTGTGAGCCAGCGGTGGGGAGCCTGTGGCCCTGGGGCCACATGTGGCCTTTCCGGATCCTTGAGTGCAGCTTTGACTGAATCCAAATTTGGCAGAAGAAACCCTTCCCACAGCAAGCCCCCCAGCTGGAGCAGCTAGGGCCTGCTGCGGTGCAGCCTGACTCAGTTCAAGGCGGGGCCAGCCGGGATGCCCCACCCGCTTCCAACCTGCTTCCATCCTCCCCCACCCCACCCCAGAACAACCAAAAAAAACCACAACCAGAAAATAGGCAATTTGCAGGCTGGACTTCTGCCAAAAGTGAAAACCATGACCCACCACTGGAAATAAATCTCAGTGATGCCAGCGATGGGTGTGGCGGGAGCTGGAAGAATAAAGTTATCTCTCAGCCGCTGCATTTGTTTGTTTTGTTCGCCACATCAGAGCCAGGTACAGAGAACAGCGGTGTCTCCGCTTCTGGCAGGAAAACATTATTTCACGGCGTGGGGGGGAAGAGTCCCCTTGGCGTCAGGGCTGGCTCACCGTTTTTCTTTCCCTCGGCTGGCATGAGCCACTCGTACGCATGCTTCAGGGAGCTGTAGCAGGAGAACTGGAGGCCGGCATAGGGGAAGATGGCAACCAAGGTGGGGTTCAAGCCTTTGTAGAAGACCAAGGGGCCTTCGGTCCTGAACATGGTCACCACGGCGTCTCGCAGGGTTTTATACACCTGGGCACACACACGTGCAACTTGAGTGAGCCCGGCAAGGTGGTTTTAGCCCAAGAACACAGCCCATCATATCTATTTCCCCGAGTCCACAAACCCAACTGCCAGGAGCATAACTTCTCCTGCCAAGAGGATAGTCACGGAAAACAAGGGACAAAAATTCAAAGGGTGGGGTTTTCCAGCAACACCTCCCTTCTACAAATTTACACAACTGCTATATCCATATGTGTGCACAAAAATAAGTGCCCAAAGAGTCACTGCAACACCTGTGGGACAGCAAAAGATGCAATGTCCACCTGTGGGTGATGGTTACATAAATTATGGTACACGGTTCACAAGAACATAGTACAGCTGTTAAAACAGGAGGCTGCAATGTACATGACTGATATGGAATAATCCCCCAAACAAATAAATGAACACAGTGAGATGCAGAAGAGTCGGCATAGTATTCGTGGAGGAAACAAACTGTGTGCAGAGATTATGCCCCCAAGGATACACAGAAACAAGGAACAACGACAACTCCACAGAGGGAACTGGGGGTGGGGGAGTGGGGATACAGTTCTAGGGCCCAGGGGAAGAGGGAGATTTACTATATACCACTTTATTTGGAGTTTTTGCCATATGCTATGTAATAACCTTTCTCAAACAGTCAACAGGTGATATCTATGCAGAAGACTACACAGGCCATTTGTTTTTCTTAGCACCCTTCTATTAAACATATTTTGTTTGAAATGGACTCTTGGGGCTCTGACTCGGCCCAGCTGGGGGCGTGGAGAAGCACCTCGCTGACAGTGGGGGACTGAGTCTGCCCTTCTCACCATGTGGCTCCCAGACCCCGAGCTCCCACTCTGCTTTTCAACGTGCCCTTCCTAACACCAGGCTGGCAGGCAAGTGTCACCAGACATCCACGGAAAGGCTTCATGAAACACAGAGACCATTGCATCCTGCACTCCAGCCTGGGAGAGAAGGCATGACCCTGCCTCTAAAAAACCCAAAAAGCAGAGACCAAAATGCTCAAATGGGAGGAGGGCAAACAATTCGGAAGGAAGAGCTGGTAGAGATGGTACATACAGCAGAGGAAAACTAAAGAAAAAAGAAACCACACACAAAATTACAACTAATATTCTCTGACTAGAGACAAGGTACCACCTCCATGATAAAAGAAAAGGATCTATTTTTCAAAAAACAGGTAACATTCAGAGAACAAGAAAGAGCTCTTGGGAGAAAATCTTTATGACTTTGAGTTAGGCAAA
Source organism: Daubentonia madagascariensis (assembly GCA_023783475.1). Lineage (NCBI taxonomy): Eukaryota > Metazoa > Chordata > Mammalia > Primates > Daubentoniidae > Daubentonia > Daubentonia madagascariensis. Next base: position 6,397,421 of record JAKFHU010000487.1, on the reverse strand, counting down.
GATTTATTAGACACAAAAGCACAATCTGTGAAAGAACAAATTGAGAAATTGGCCTTCATCAAAATTAAAATCATTTACTCTTCAAAAGACATGAAAAGACAAGCCACAGACTCTGAAAATATTTGCAAAACAAAACAAAAAGTCCACCCAATACAAAAATGAGCAAACAATTTGAACAGATACTTTACCAAACATAACACAGATAGCAAAAGCACATAAAAAAAGATGCTAAAGCTAGGCATGGTGGCTCACGCCTGTAATCCCAGCACTTTGGGAGGCCAAGGCGGGAGGATCAATTGAGCCCAGGAGTTCGAGACCAGCCTGTGCAACATAGAAACATAGAAAGACCTCGTGTCTACAAAAAAATGTAAAAATTAGCCGGGTGTGGTGGTGCACACCTGTAGTTCCAGCTACTCTTGAGGCTGAGGCAGGAGGATCACTGGAACCCAGGAGTTCAAGGCTGCAGTGAGCTATGATTGTGCTACTGCACTGGGCAACAGCACGAGACCCCATCTCTTAAAAAAAAAAAAAAAGACTAAATATGTTAAGCATCTTTTTTTCTTTTAGACAGGGTCTTGCTCCCAAAGTGCAAGGTGGGGGAGAAGAGTGTCATATAAAGGATCAGTATAGTCAGAATGGTTCTGGACTTCTCCTCAGCAACAGTGAGAGCCACCTAGAATACTATACCCAAATCATCAGTCAGGGGTAAGGTAAAATAAAGGCTCTGAAGAAAACACACAGAAGGCTCTGGTCACCATAATGTGTGTGGGTTTTCCCCACATACCAAGCAATTCTCCAGCAGACACCAGCTGGGGGTCCTATACTTCAATTCAATTCTGACACCATCTACCTGGAGATAATGTCAGATCCCACAGGTTGAGGACTCAGTCCCACAAGACTGGCCCCCCCTTGAGATGCCAATTGTAAGCCCCAGATTGTGGCCTGAGCTTCTGGTCAACCAGCTATAAATTAGGGTTCCCACAACACCCTTCTTGGGTTCAATAATTTGCCAGGATAGTTCACAGAACTCAAGGAAATACGTTTCCAGTATTATAAAGGATATCATAAACAGATGAACAGCCAGATGAAAAGATGCCTAGGGCAAGGTATGGGGGAAGGAGCCTGGAGCTTCCATAGCCTCTCTCGGTGCACCACACTCCCAGCACCTCCATGTTGTACAGCAACCCGGAAGCCCATTAAATCTTGTTGTTCAAGAATTTTTATAGAATTTAAAAGAGTTTAATCTCCAGCCCTAACACTTCCCAGAGGCTGGTGAGTGGAGCTGAAAGTTCTAACCCTCTAATCACCTGGTGACCAGCTGCATCCAGAGGCCATCTAAGGGCCCCACTCAAAGTCACCTCATTACCGTAAACTCAGGTGTGACTGAAAGGGGCTCATTATGAACAATAAGAGACATTCTTCTCACTCAGGAAATTCCAAGAGTTTTAGGGGTTCTGTGTCAGGAATGGGAGACAAAGACCAAATATATTTCCTAGTATACCACAAGGCATTTTCAGATATTCAAGGCCTCTCTCAGGAAGCTACATCTCAGGATGTGCTCCACCAAAATGAGGGATTAATCAAGAAAGAAAAGACACGGGATTCAGGCACCAAGAGAATTCCTAAGAGAGGAGCTGGCAGCTGAAGCCAGAGGGTGCAGGGTACCAGAGCTGGGGGCTCCAGGACAGGGTCAAGAATACTGCGGGGCCGATGACTGCGAGCTGACCTATGGAGAGTGAGTTTGGGCGAGAGTCAGTGATGACCATGCAAAAAGTGAAACAAATTAAACACGAGGCAATTGTTAACTTCAGGAAAGACAAAAGTTAGCAAAGAAAATGTAATTATCATGTATTTTGAGGCTCAGTAGTAACAATATTTACATAATCCTAACAACATAAACACTGAGTACTGATTGAGCCAAAATCTACCACTCAGTTGTACTGGGAGGACGGGGCATGCACCAGGGTGATGGTAACAGAGGAATCCTCATCTTCCCTAGAAGCAGTTAGCAGTTAATGTCCATAATCAAAAATAAGGAAAGAAAGGAAATAGCAGAATATTACTTAGAATTATGGAAGTAAATAATTGAAGAAACAGCTACAAGTATTAATAGTGGTCACCTCTGAGGATCGGAATCAGGGGCAGCTGGTATTGGGGTTTTTGGTTTTAATTCATGAAGACTACCTGTCTTTTTAACCTTCATACATCTTATACACTATTAAGGGTTTTTTTATTGTTAAAAGTGAGGGTTTACGAAACGGCTGTGACTAGTCTAAGGAAGGTGGAGAGCTCTTCAGTTTTTAACCGGGTCTCTTTCCCCTACTTTCATGCACAGATATTCTCCAGTCATTCCAGAATCTAAAATCCAACATGTCAATGGTTTAAGCTAGAGAGGTGATGTGCTAGTCTCTTAATATTGTCTTCACTTTTTCCTTCTCATAGACTTTTACTAAATGTTGGAAAGTAACAGAGGAGGATTACAGCAGGCCCAGAACGGAAAGTTGAATTGTCACCAGCCACCTCTGCTTCAGCCCGGAGGCCACCACGTTGTTGAGGCTGGTTCGTGTTTTCTATCTATAAACACTGTCCCCTCCATCTCTCCACTCAGTTCCTGGGGACCCTCAGGCCATTTCTCTGCCAGGGCAGTCACCCCAAACCCCCGACTTTCTTTCTTTCTTTCTTTTTTTTATTTTAACATACTTTTAACCACTGAGGACCAAACCTCCAACTTTCCAATGAATTATCATACAAAGCTTTAGCTCTTATGGCCCAATCAGTTCCTTCCAGACTGTTCAAAGAGGACTTTGCTCTTCTCAACCAAAAAGGTCATTGTTTTGTCTCCTAAACAAAAGGGCCTCCCCCACCCAGGATCTCCACCCCAAGCAACACAAAGAAAGAAAGGGCAGAGTTAAGTTATTCTTAACTGGCCCCAGATCAAATTCTTAAACAAAATGTCCTTCCTTTCCCTCAACAGTATCCTAAAGGAGAAGGGAGACAGTGGAAAAATTATTCTTTCTTGGTTGAGAACACAAAACACACACACACACACACACACACACACACACACGATGCTCCTCTTAAATATGTCCAGGAAGCAGAGATTATGGTAGGGAGGTCTGTCTCAGGATTTAATTCCTTGCTTTCACTAAGTTCTTCCTTGAGTCTGACTCAACTATCCCATCTCCTCCAAGCCTTCTTTGTAGAAACCAAAGATACTCTTACAATGACATGGCAATAGGTTTTTTTGTTTTTGTTTTTTTGAGATAGGGTCTCACTCTGTCGTCTGGGCTGGAGTGCAGTGGCGTCATCATAGCTCACAGCAGCCTCAAACTCCTGGGCTCAAGTGATCCTCCTGCCTCAGCTTCCAGAGTAGCTGGGACTACAGGCGTGTGCCAACACGCCCGGCTAATTTTTCTATTTTTTGTAGAGATGGGGTCTTGCTTTTGCTCAGGCCAGTCTCAAACTCCTGGCCTCAAGCAATCCTCCTGCCTCAGCCTCCCAAAGTGCAGCAATAAGTTCTTGAGTCTCACTCTCCCAGATGCCTTCCTTGATCCAGCCCACTGGCGGGTTTTTATTTGTCCTCTGTTTCATACTTGTAGGTTCTGCTTCCCCAGGGAGACTGTGGGCTCCTTTGAGACAAGGACAGAGAGCACCCTGCATGGTGCTGACCACAGTCACAGGTTTTACAAACTGCCTGATGAAATGAAAATCCAAGCCTCTCCCAGCTTTGCTTTCTGCAGGGAGAGAACCCCAACTCCTGTAACAACACCTTCCTCATTCAGGCTCCCCTGACCTGGCCCTTGGCCACTCACCCTGGGCTCACCCTGAGCTGCAAAGCGGGTACGCAGAACATCCACCGGGTGCACGGTGAGGGTGGCCATGCAGGCAGACAGACCGCCACATACAAAGTGCACTGAGAATTCGTGGCTGTTGTACACGTTGGCTCTGTGGACCAGCTCCGTCAGCATTTCAAATGACAAAAACTGCAAATTAAGTGAAAAGGTCATTAACAGCCCAAAGGATGAGGGCTGAGACCAAATACCACCCTCCATACGCCACCCGTGACCCAGGTGGGGCCCAGTCCTGGAGGTGAGGAAAGGTGAGGAAATCCTGTTCTTGAGCAGTGACAAAATATAATAAACATATAATTGTGTGTAAAACTCAGATGCCATTTTATACTCAATTTAAGTAGAGCCAAATACCCAAAAGGTTAAGAAGATATACAGGAAAACTTTATATCAGAAAATGCCACTCTCTAACTTAATTTTCTGAGAACTGGGAAAAAACTGCCGTCATCTGATTGCTGGCAGGGGCCCTTCAGTGCGGCTGGTGGTGGCGCTGTGTGAGAACGACTCTTCTCTGGAGCGCATCCTGTTAGGCATCTGTTCCACGGGGTACTCCCTACACTCAGACCTTCCTCCAGCCACCTCAAGATGGCTCAGCTGCCTGAGACCACCCTGTTGCTGTATTTATTCATCATGCTGCAGTATCTATTTGTGTGCCACATGCAGAGATGGGATGGCCGAGGCATGGGACATTGCAGGAAGAGTAGGCAGGGACATCTCTGGCACTAGCTGCCTGGGTGGAAGTCCTAGCTCTGCCACTTTCTAGCTAGTGACTTTGGTTAGGTTAACTATTTAATAAAAAAGCTCTGTCTTTTCATTCATAAAATAGGAGTGTTAACAGCACCTACCCCAAAGGATTGCTGTGAGAGAGTATATGTAAAATGCTTAGAGCAGGGGCCTGGCCCACAACTTGCACTGTACAAGGGTTGGCTATTACCACTACTACTACCCTAAAACCACATGCTGTACACTATGAAATCATACTGGCGCTCAGATGAATGAATGAATGACCAAAAGTCAAGAAACCTGGGTTCTAATCCCAGCCCCATCACACACAGGCTGTGTGCCCTTGGACAGCTCACTTACCCTCCCTGAGATCAACACAACACCTGCTCTACCCTCCTCACAATGCTCTTATGAAGCTCAGATGATGCACACATGTGAAGATGGTATTTCCAAGAATGAAAAGCATTAGTGTCACCCTTTGCCAAGCCCCATGGAAGGGGGTTGGGGTGTTAAGTCAGTCTCCTAGGTGCCACACCTAAGTCACCTGCGATGGACAGTGGGACATAAGGAAGGGAATGCCTAAGCATTCCCTACCGCTCAATCTGACAACGTTTTCAATGGGTCAGGCAGTTTCCTGGTTAAGTCAAGTGGGAAGCGTGGGGACTGCCTCTCACCGCCTGCCCCAGGCAGTGTCCCTGCCTGCCTCACCCTCCCTCTATTCCTCCATTGAGCAATGTGACCCCAGGGGCCAGGCCGAGTCCCCTGCCACCTACTTGGACAGCTCCATAGCCTGTGGAGAGAATCTGGGCTGGGACGTGTCCTTTCCAGAATGCCTTCGGGCCCTCCTCTTGCAAAATCTGCCTTGCGGCCTGTAGGATCCCATGGTATTTTGCATTGGGGTCATTTGGAGACAGGCGCTCAATCTGAAGCTAGGAAGCAAAATCAAAAAGGTCAGGACAATGGGGATGGGGAGAAAAGGAGAAATTTCAGAAAAGGTAATGAAGGCAACAGAGCGCTTTATCTTGACAAAATTCCAAGTTTTAGGAACTGCTTTTGCAAGAAAGATTGAACTTGTACTCTAGCCCATTGCATGGAAAAAGTGGGAAAAGAGTACCTGGAAACGGATTTTGATGACATCCAAGGGACTGATAAGCGCCCGTGTGACAAGTCCAGACACAGACCCCGCTGCTGCCACCTCGAACTTGGAGTTATTCCTGCCATCTGCTTTGGGGTCATAGCCAACCATCCCTGCCTCTGGCCCATACAATGTCCATCAGTATCAAGCTAAACACAAGAAACATGGAATGAACACCAAGGCAAGTTTCTTAGGATCTCTGCTCAAACATCACCTCCTCAAAACAGCCCCCCACTGCCTGACCAGCCTGTGTAAAATAGCACCCGCTTTATTCTTCTTTATAGCACTTATTACTATGGGACATTTATACTGTACATTTGACTCTTGTCTCTCTCCCTCACTAGAGTGTAAGCCCATGGGAACATGACCTTGGGCTCATTTGTTCACCCCTGCATTTCCGGTGCCTGGAATAGAGCCCGTCATAGTAAGAGCTCCATAATATTTGTGGATTGAATGAACGAACAGGCTTGACAGGAAATGGTTCACTCCCAGAAATCAAGTGGCTTTCCAATGGCATCTGGCAACTTTATGGCAAACCCCTGCCTGAGGTGAAGTATGAGCCCACCCAAGTGGAACCCTGAGGGGGACAGGGATGGAGGACATGTGAGGCCAGAGAATGGGGGTTGGGATTCTCTAACCAGCCCACACTATCCAAACGAAGAGCCCAGCGACCCCCAGGTCCTTTTGCGTTTCCCTTCCCCATCTGTGCACACACCTCAGGCCCACGCGGGCACAATGGGGCTGTGCCACGCCATGAACGAGGCACATAGGCCCCAGCAGACCGAGACCTGATGACCTCTTCAGCCTCGCACTGGGCCATTCTCCCTCTTCCTCACTCCACCAGGGTGGTCTGAGTGCTTCTGAACAGTTCCTAGAACACACTGCGAGCTTCCATAGGAGCTTCCATAGTCCCTGTCGGCCTCGCCTCTGCACCCACGATTCCCCACATCTCAAAAGCAGACCCGCTCCCTACTCACTCTTCCAAGGCTAGCTCTTCTCATCCACCAGGGCTCAGCTGAAGAGCACCCCTTCCAGGAGATGTGCTTATTTTCTTTCTAGCATTCACAGCACCTGCTAAAGTACATTCTCTGTCCTCTGCACTCATAGGAAGGAGACTCTGAATGGGCAGGGACCCTGTCACCTAATTACTGCTGTATCTCCAGAGACCAGCACAGTGCCTGGCACATAGCAAAGGCTTTAAAAATATTTAATGAATAAAGGATTAAAAACTAAAGAACTTTTAGATTATAGAAGTAATAATGACCTTGCAGAAAGTTCACAAGGGAGAGAGGAAAAAGAGCCCGACCACCTTAACATTTTTCACTTCACATATTCCTTCTGGCTTTTTTCTGGTATCCTGGCTTTTAAAACACAAAATGTCATAAGCATGTTTCCATGTTGCTACAAGATCTTCATAAATATCATCTTAAACGGCCAAATAATATTCACTCAAGTAGCTATGCCACAATTTTTGGGGCAGTGGTTTTTTAAAAATATTTATTTATTTCAAAAATATCTAATTCCATTGTTATTTCTAGAGTAGCGTTTCTCAACCTCAGCACTAATGACTAGTTATACATATATATAGAGAGCAGAGCGAGCAAGCGCTCATGCAGGCGTGCCAGGGTCTTACTATGTTGCCCAGGCTGGAGTGCACTGGTGTCTTCACAGCCTCAAACTCTTGGGCTCAAGCAATCCTTCTGCTTCAGCCTCCCCAGTAACTGGGACTATAGGGGAGCGCCACCTGGCTTGACATTTTAGAATGAAGAATAATTATTTTGTTGGGGAGCTGTACTGTGCATTATAGGATGTTTAACAGTGCCCCTGGTCTCTACCACATTCCAATTGTGACAATCAAAAATGCCTCCAGACATTGCCAAATATACCCTGGGGGACAAAACTGCTCCTGGTTGAGAACCACTGAGCTGGAGAAATACTAGGATAGGTGTATAAAATGTGCATTGCATCATTGTTCATAAACTGGATATAACACAAATGCTCATCGATAGAGGGCTGGGTAAATAAATATACTAAATGACATCCATGAAGTGGAATACCATGCAACCATTACAAAAAATGAGCCAGAGTTATACACACTCACTAGGAAAGATGCCCATAGTAGATCAAAATAAACAAACAAAAAAGCAGGTTTAGCTGGGCACGGTGGCTTGCGCCTGTAATCCTAGCACTCTGGGAGGCTGAGGCGGGAGGATCACTTGAGCTCAGGAGTTTGAGACCAGCCTGAGCAAGAGCGAGACCCCATCTTAAAAATAATAATAATAAATTAATTAATTAATTATTTTAAAAAGCAGGTTTCAGAACAGTATGTCTAGTATAATCCCATTTTTGTAAAAGAAAAACCGCAAAAGCTACATAAGCTCTGTACAGCTGTATAAAGCATAGAAAAAAGTCTGTAACAACACACACACCCCAACAGGTAGTTGGTAAGTTACCACTGGGAAAGGGCTGGGAAGGGGAGAAGGAAGATAGATCTCTCCATGTACTTCTATATTGTTTGAATTTGTTATGGCAGAAAAAGAGAAGCTTAACTAAAACTAAACATAAAATGATTTTTGGTACCTTGTAGTGACAGGGTGGACATTGCCTACACAATGACAAGCCCCACGCCCAGCACGGATTCTTTCTCCCCTCATTCACCCTGGAACTCCTCCACAGGCGCCTGTGAGAAGCCATTTAAACAGGGGGCAGGCGCTACCAGGGAACCTCAGGTCACACTGAGCAGTGTCAGTTTCGCCCCCATCTGGGAGGGAAGGAGACGGCTCCAGTGGCAGGTGTCCTGGCTCAATTTCAGAAGGAGACCGGAGGCTTATCAGGCTCTTCCCGGTGTTCGGGTACACAGGTGCCCCACAGCGAGTAAGTGCCCATGTGCCCAAGGGTTCAGCTGAGGGGCTCTGCATCCGTCCCCGCGTGGGTACACAGCAGTCCAGGTGTGCCTCAGGGCGTGTTTTTCCTCCCCGAATCCGAGAGGACGCCCAAGAGTTCAGGCGCCCAGGGGTGCGCGCGGGGTTTTGCCTCCGGCGTCCCTAAAGATGCTTCTCAGGTCAGGTGTGACACGTGTGCGTACCGTCCCCGCCCCCACGCGAGTACCGGCCCGTGTGTGCTCCCCCGGGCCCGCCCCGGAGAGTGAGGGTGCAGGTCCCCGCGAGGACGGCGAGAAGGGCGGAGGTAGAGGTCACTTACCAGGCTTCGCCGGTGCGGCCCGAAGCCCCGCTCTCGGCTCTCCCTCCCTCCTTGCTCAGTCTAACAGCGAAACTCAACGGCGCTCGGCAGAAACTGACGGGCTCCTCAGCCAATCACTGCGCAGCTCCCGACAGACGCTGAACCAATGGTTGTACGCTTAAAGCCCAAGCCACCGCCTTCCGCAAAGTGTCACTGGTTAACGTAGTCCTCCGCTACCAAGGGCAGCCCCCACCCTGGGAGACGCAAAGCCGCCTGGGAGATGTAGTCCCGCTGCGCGCGCAAGTGTCACTCGCGCGTCGGAAGAAGACGAGGCCGGCATGCAACCTTAGAGGTCGCCCCGCTCTGGCCTGCGGCTGCAAAGTCGGCCTGCGGGCGGGGTGCAAGGTTAGGGCGCGCTGAGCTTGACCTGCTTTCCTCAAAACCCTGCTAGTATCAGAACCCAGATAATCTAAACTTGGAAAAGATTGCGGGAAGCCTGGCAAAAACGTGGAGAACATGGAGAAAAGAACAGATGGACTTTAAGATCAGGACGAGGACAGCAAAACTATAGGGGGTTTTTTCACCCTAAGTTTTATTCTCGTTATAAAAATAATATTACAAATATAGGCGGGGCGAGGTGGCTCACGCCTGTAATCCTAGCACTTTGGGAGGCCAAGGCGGGAGGATCACTTGAGCCCAGGAGTTTGAGGCTGCAGTGACCTATGATGATGCCACTGCACTCCAGCCAGGGCGCCAGAGCAAGACTCTGTCTCAAAAAAAAAAAAAAAAAATATATATATATATATATACACACACGCATATATTTATAAACACAGAAAATGTAGAGATGAAGGAGGAAATGACTCATCCTTGCACAACTAGCATCTACAGAAATACTGCAGGACAGTATTTCTTCCTGACTTTTTAATTGCATTTTTTATACTAGTGTAATCATTTTGACTCACAGTTTAGAAACATTTTTATTGTAGAAAATTTCAACATACACAAAAGTAGCGAGAATAGCCTAATGAACCCCCACGTAGTCACTACCCTACTTCAACAATTAGCAACTCACGGTCAACCTGTTTCCTCTGTACGTGCACCTACCTACCTTGCCCCCTCCCAAAAATTATTTTGAAGTAAATACTAGATATCATATGATTTCTCCAGTAAACATTTCAGTATATATCTTTAAAAGACAAGCATTCTCCTTTTAAAACATATCCACAAAACTATCACTCCTCCCCCCAAAAAATCAACAATAAATATGAATTAGTGTTTACATGTCCCTGATCGGCCTATAAATGTCTTTTTTTAAAAGTTTGTCGGAATTCAGGTCCAAACCATACATTGCAACTGGTTGACATATTTCTTAAGTCTTTTAAAAAATCTATAATTTCCCTCTACCTCTCTTTTTTACATGCAATTTCTGTTCTTTTGTTCACTTTTCCTTTCTTCCTATCTTTGTTTTATTTTATTATATTTATTTTTTAAGAAACTAGGTAGAGCCAGGCTTGGTGGCACGCACCTGTAGTCCCAGCTACTGGGGAGGCTGAGGCCAAAGGATCACTTCAGCCCAGGAGTTCCAGCTGGCAGGGGCTATGATTGCACCTGTGAATGGCCACTGCACTCCAGCTTGACCAACATAGCAAGAAAGAAACTAGGTGGTTTGTCCTGTAGAGTTCTCTACGATTTTGCTGTTGGCATCTCCGTGGTGTTGTGTTAACATCTTCCTCTGTCCCCTGTGTTCTCTGCTAATTGGTATTTAGATCTAAAAGATCTGATCAGATTAGGTTTGATTTTTTTTTTTAATGAGACTACTTACATGGTGGTGTGTGCTTCCATCATAATTCCTGTCTGCTTGTTTCTCATTTTGTGATGTTTGCAGCCATTGATGATCATTGCATTGATTAGGGATTATAAATAGTGATATTGTTCTTCTGCATTTATTAGCTGGAATACTTCTAGGAAGAAAAACTTCCCTTCATTGCCTAATTGGCTACATGAAGTACAGTTCACATGGGAAAGACAGGATAAATGCATGAATTCCTTGCCTTTCTCATTTTCACAATAATGTATTGGTTCCCTAGTAATCTTCCAAAAGTAATTGATCAGTGAGGATTATTATTACCATTATGAACATATATTTAAATCTGTCATTATGATCACATGGATTTAAACATATTTGTTCTCTTCCAATCCACTGCAGTTATTATCCCGATTGGTGCCTGTATTTTCCCATCTTTGGCCAGTGGGTGCCTCTTCAAGTCAGCACCTGAATCCTTTTGGCAAAATGACTCATTTCCTTGCTTTCTGGTATGACAAAACGTTCTAGTCTCATTCTTGTACACATAATTGACATACAGTAAACTGCATATATTTAAAGTAAACAATTTTATGTCTTGGCATGTGGTGTACATCACCACAATCAAGGTAGGGAACATATTCATGGCCCTCAAAAGATTTGTCATGCCCTTTTACAGCCCTGCCTCTTGCCCTCCCTTCTCCTAGCCCTCCCCAAGCAATCTCAGACCTGCGTTCTCTTCTTATAGATTAGTTTGCATTTGGTAGGATTTTACGTAAGTGGACTCATACGTTACATCCTCTCTTTGTCTGGCTTATTTTGCTCAGCATAATTATCTTCAGATTCATCCATGTTGTTGTATGTCTCAGTAGTTGATTCCTTTTATTGCTGAGTAGAATTCCACTGTATGGATATGCAACAATTGGTTTATCCATTCACCTGTTGATAGACTGGTTGCTTCCAGTTTTGGACTATTTTTTACAAATAAAGCTGCTATAATCATTTATGTATAAGTCCTGTATAGACACATGTGTTCATTTCTCTTGGGGAAAGACCTAGGAGTAGAATAGCTGGATCATGTGGTAAGGGTACTAGGCCAGGCACTGTGGTTCATGCCTGTAATCCCAGCACTTTGGGAGGCCAAGGCAGGAGGATCACTTGAGGCCAGGAATTCGAGACCAGTCTGGGCAACATAGTGAGGCCCTCATCTCTACAAAAATTTTTTTTAAAAATTAGCCTAATGGCTTACAATGTTGAATATCTGTTTTATTTTTTAGAGACGGAGTCTTGCTATATTGCCCAGGCTGGCCATAAATCTTTTCATACCTTCTTACTAAATTATGTGTCCAAATCTTTTGCCCATTTTAATTATTTTTTTTAATTTTAGAGACAGGGTCTTGCTCTGTTGCTCAGGCTAGAGTGGACTGGCATGATCATAGCTCAAGGTATACTCCTGCCTCAGCCTTCCAAGTAGCTAGGAGTACAGGCACGTGCCACCACACCAGCTAATAGTTTTTGTAGAGACAGGGTCTTGCTTTGTTGCCCAGGCTTGTCTCCAAAGCCTGTTCTCAAGTGATCCTCTTGCCTCGCCTCCCAAAGTGCTGGGCTTACAGGTGTGAGCTACCACACCTGGCTTGAACAGTTTATTCTTTTTCCACTAAATTGCCTTTTCCATGTTTGTTGAAAATAAGTTCATACATACACAAAATTTTGACTTCTGAATTTTTTCACTCAATATAAGTTATGATAAGCTTTGTCCACACAGGAAAAGGATAGTTTAAACATGTTGCCAGGTGCAGTGGTGCCTGCCTATAATCCTAGTTACTCAGGAGGCTGAAGCTGGAGGATCACTTGAGCCCAGGAGTTTGAATCCAGCCTGGGGAATATAGCAAGAGCCCTGTCTCTAAAAAAAATACCTAAATAAAATTTTAAAATGTTAAGGTGGCCCACAATGGACAGAACCTAGAATAGAAATTTGACTTCCTGTCCATCTAGAAAGTGCCCCTCCCTGTGCCCTTCAGGGCTGCCTTTGTCCTCCCTCATTTTCTGTGTCTCCTTGCTTAGGAGTTGCCTTATTTCCGTGTGAAAGCCCAGGCTTTGTGATCCATCTCTGTTTTCCAGATCAGCTTTTTTGACTGATTGGTGACCCCTTTCCAAATCTCTTCCGGTAAAGAGCTCTTTGGCTGTACTCCATTCTGGACTAGAACAAGCCCACATTTTAGAATAAGCCTCCCTAATGGTCATTCAACAGATAAGCCAGAAAACACTTTTGGCTACAGGCTAATTGTAGAGTGAGTTACACTCAGGGAACCACAGATCATCAGAACTGGAAGGATTTGCAGAGGTCATTTAGCCCAGCTGGGACCTAGAGAGACTAGGTGATGTGCCCGAGGTCCCTCAAGGTCAGATGGCAAATTGGTGGCCGAAATGAGATGAGGTTGGTGGTAGATGCCAGTTTTCCTGGGCTTGGATCTAGTTTTTGCATATCTGAAATCTGGTCATTTCATTTTAAGTTAAATACATTTAGTAAATCATTTCACATGAAAAGAGAAACCAGAAAATAACAGTTCCCGTCAGCTTGGGGAAGTGAATCCTTCTGTGACCTCACCGACCCTTACCCTAAAGAGACCTATTAAAAGCTCCTTTGGACTTCCCCCACCTCCTCGGAAGGAGTAAATATCTCCTTGGCCTGGACCAAATAGAGCTGGTGTTTAACAGCTGCTTGAGCTGATGCTTCGGAGGTGGAGTCTTTTACTGTCTGAGTTGGTCCGTTACCTTTAAGAGGCCTGACAGTCAGAAGGCAACTTGCTGTGTGTCTTTGGCAAGTCACTTTCCTTCTCTGGGCTGCACTTTCTCCATCTATACAGACGAAGGGGATGGACTATAGGGTATCCAAGCCCTGCTGTCTCTGTACCTCCAGGGGTCTAAAAAACCTGCATTTTTTGTAAGTGTCCCAAGTGGTTCTCAACTTCAGCTGATACAAGAATCATCTGGGATGCTGATTTTAAAATGCAAATTACCTCCTCCTACCTAGAGACCTCATCCTGATCAAGCAGGTCCGGGATGGGGCCTGGGAATAAGCATTTTTGTTGGCGGCCCACACTTGCAGAGATCAGACTGATTTGGGGATATATATCCCCGCTGATCATCCAAGACTGTCCTTGTTTCTTTCTACTTTCGCGTGACTCAGGGTGAGATGAAGGGCCTCTGTTTCTACCTTTTTCTTTTTTTAATTCACCAAATATTTATTGAGAGTCTGCTTTGACTAGACACTGTTTTAGACGCTGGAGATTGAGCAGTGAAATCAGAATTCCTGCCCCCTTAGAGCTGACTTTCTTTCACTTAGTAATATGCATCTAAGTTTCCTCCATGTTTTTTCCTGGCTTGATGGTGTACTTTTTTTTTTAGTGCCAAATAATATTCCATTGTGTGGATGTACCACACAGTTTGTTTATCCATTCATTTGTTGAAGAACATCTTGGTTACTTGCAAATTTTAGCACTGGTGAATAGAGTTGCTATAAGCCTTCATATGCAGGTCTTCTACATATATAAATTTCCATCATTTTTTATTTTTTATTTTTTTAAACTTTAGGGCTATAAGTCTGAGAAAATCATGAGGAACCAACCACTGATGGAGGATTCTGGAGGAAGTTCTGACAGGCTACAGGGGCCAAAAATAGGGGTGCCTCTGCTATGGTTCCTTTTTTTGTCCTTTCAGATTGACTCATGAAATGACTCAAACGCCAGTAAACTAACCAAGGAAAAAGAAAGAGGATTTACTGTCCAGTAACTCTCAAGATCTGATTTCTTATGCCTTTCAACTGTCTTCTGTGGCTCTTCTCAGCGGAGCCCGACGTCGGTAGCCTACAGGGAACGCTGGTGTCAGCCCGCAGAGCAAAGGCGCCCGGGTTTGCTAGGGGGGCTCAGGCCTCCAGCTTTCTCGTGTTCGGCGTTTGGTTCTCTCTGACCAGATTATCCACTGTGGCGGGTGAACACACCTCACCTATCTCCCGTTTCTGAGCTTCCCTGAGACGGAATTTTCTGCTCTGTCTGTGGGAAGCCCGTCTTCACCCTGCCACCAAATGCACAGAGGAAGAGAGTGAAGGCAGGCCCGTCACCCATGCAGAGGTGTCTGTGTGGGGCGGAAGGGTTGGCGTGTTCTGTGTCAACCACAGACCACGTCTCCTCCCCCTACGGCTTCTGGTCCCACCTGACTCAAGGATGACTGTCTCTGGAAGCTCCAAGTCTAAGAAGCAGGCTAGGAGAAAATGGCACCTGAGGGTTCCTCGACAGCAAGTCAGGGTGGTCATGTTATTACTCCCAAGACAGTGAGGGCTTTTCTCCCAGAGACACCTTCCTCTCCCCCTCTGCCTGGCACCCCTCCCCCATCGGTTGCCCAGGCCCATCTTAAAGGCCACCTTCCCCAGGCGTCAGGCCCTCTGGTTCTCTCCCTGGCGGAGTGGCACAGCTTTTCTTTGGCTTCCCAGCTGTGTGCACATATCTGGATCAGAGCACTTATCACCTGTGCTCCAGCCAGCAGGAATTATTGGTTTCCCAGCAGCCTGGGAGCTCCTGAAAGGTAAGAACCCTACCCTGTGCCTCTTTCTTGTAGGGTCTGGTAAAGATGCCCCAGGAAATTGGGTGAATAAATGAATGAACAAACAGATTGCTTCAAGTTAGCAGTTCAGCTTCCTTCGGGGGAACCCTTCACTTAGGGTTTCGGGAGATGGTTCTCAGGCTCCATCCACTTGGAATTTGCAATTCATTTTTCCAACCTTAAGAAAAGACAAACCCAAAACTTGTTTTCATTTTAAGAGTCATTTGTCTCATTGTGGAGAACTTGGAGAATAAGACACAACAGTAAGTGTAAACAATTTAATGGGTAAATGTGTGCTCTGCATTTATAATGCTCCTTTTTAAAAATTTAAAGTATTTTTTCCCACCCCACTCCTCATACTAAAAAATGTAACGTATTGAAACAGGCCAGGCGCAATGGCTCATGACTGCAACCCAGCACTCCGAGAGGCCGAGGCAGACCCATTCAGGAGGATTCCTTGAGCCCAGAAGTTCGAGACCAGCTGGGGCAACATAGTGAGACCCAGAAAAATAAAAGTTAAAAAATAGCTGGGCATGGTGGCATGCCCCATAATCTCAGCTAGTTGAGGGGCTTGTAAGGCAGGAGGATCCCTTGAGCCCAGGAGTTGGAGTCTGCAGTGCCCTGTGATGGCACCTATGAATAGCCACTGCTCTCCAGCCTGGGCACCACAGCAAGACCCTGTCTCTAAAAAAAAAATAAATAAATAAGAAGAAAAGAGAATAAGAAAAGACAGGCCAGGAGCAGTGGCTCACACCTGTAATCCCAGCACTCTGGGAGGCCGAGGCGGGAGGATCGCTTGAGCTCAGGAGTTCGAGACCAGCCTAAGCAAGACTGAGACTGAGACTCCATCTCTACTAAGAATAGAAAAATTAGCCGGGCGTGGTGGTGGTGCGTACCTGTAGCCCCAGCTACTTGGGAGGCTGAGGCAGGAGGATCGCTTGAACCCAGGAGTTTGAGGTTGCAGTGAGCTATGAGGATGCCACTGCACTCTAGCCTGGGTGACAGAGCCAGATCTTGCCTCAAAGCAAAAAAAAAAGATATAATTCACATAACATAAAAATCGTCTTTTAAAAATGTACAATTCAGTGGGGTTTTTTTTAGTATATCCACAATATTGTGCAACCATCACTACTATCCAATTCCAGAACATTTCCATCACCCCAGAAAGAACCCTGTACCCATTAGCAGGACCCTGTACCCATTGCCTTTTCCCACCCCCCAGCTCCTGATGGCTGTCATTTACTTTCTATCTCTATAGCTTTGCACAAAATGATCTTTTGAATTTATAGGTGTTTCACTACTTATTCCTCTACTCCATGACAATTATATGGTACAGTGGCCCTTTTAAAAATAAGTGCAATTTGTTGTTAAGGTGTCAGTTCTCCCCAGATTCATCTATAAAGTCTCATAATTTCAATCATAATCTCAGCAGGCTTTTTTTTAGTTTTTTGTAGAATTGGATGAGCTGTTCTAAATTTGTCTAGAAATTCAAATGACCTAGAATTTGAACTTCTAGCAGTCTTGCAAAAGAACAAAGTTGGCAGACTTATCCTGACTTCGAGATTTACCAAAAAGCTATAATAATCAAGATAGTGTGGTGCTAGCGTAAGTAAGGGTGGACAAACGGATCAATGGAGCAGAGTGGAGGGCCCAGAAATAGACCCAGACTCACATGGACTTTTGATGTTTGACAAAGGAGCCAAAGCAATGGGGCCGTGCAGACTCTAACAAACGGCACAGGGACAACTGATGTCCATGTGGAAAAAGTAAACCCAGACCCTATATCTCACCACACACACGAATTAATTCAATGTGGATTACAGGCCTAAAAATAAAAGCTCAAACTACAACACTTCAAGAAGAACGCACAGGAAGATATCTTCACAATGTGGGAACTCACAAAGGTTTCTTAGACAAGATATAGAACCTAAAAGAACCTAAAAGAAAAAATGGACATATTCGACTTAATCAAAATTAAAAATATCTGCTCATCAAAAATAAGTAGGGGAGAGGAAAAGGTATATTAGTTTCCTATTGCTGCTGTAGCAAAGCCCCACAAACTTAGTGGCCTAAAACCACACAAATTCATTCTCTTACAGTTCTGGAGGTCAGAGGTCAGGGATCAGTTTCCTGGGGTTTGGACAGGTTTGGCTTTCTCTGGAGGCAGGATTCTGAGGGGAGATTCTGTTTCCCTACCTTTTCCAGCCACAAGTGGCCGCCTGCGTTCCCTGGCTCCCTCCATCCACCACCTCCACAGGGCGCCATTTCAACCTCCACTTCCCTCATCCCACGGTCTTCCTCTCTGACGCTGATGCCTCGCTTCTCTCTTAGAAGGACGCTTGTGATCACATCAGGCCACCTGGACAATCCTGGACAATGCCCCATCTCAACATCCTTTCCTTTATTAAATCTGCAAAGTCTCTTTTGCCATGTAAGGTAACATTCACAGGTCTGGGGACTAAGACGTGGACATATTTTGAGAGCTATTATTCAGCCCACCACAGTAGGCAAGCAATAAACAGTACCTATAACTGATAAGGCATTTCTATCCAGAATATATAAAGGACCTTACAAATTGACAATAAAAAGATGAATAACCCAATAAACAAATTGGGCAAGAGGCTGGGCGAGGTGGCTCACACCTGTAATCCTAGCACTCTGGGAGGCTGAGGCAGGAGGATCGCTTGAGGTTAGGAGTTTGAGAACAGCCTGGGCAGCATAACGAGACCCCGTCTCTACAAAAATATAGAAAAATTATCTGGCCGTGGTGGTGCATGCCTGTAGTCCCGGCTACTTGGGAGGCTGAGGCAGGAGGTTATCCCTTGAGTCCAGGAGTTGGAGGCTGCAGTGAGCTAGGATGACACCACTCTACCAGGGGTGACAGAGTGATACTCTGTCTCAAAAAACAAAAAACAAAACAAAACAAAAAACAATTTGGGCAAGAGATTTGAATAGTCACTTCACAAAGAGATACAAGTGGGCAACAAGCAAGTGAAAAAGTTCTCAACATTGTTAACTATCAAGGAAGTGCCAGTGAAAACCGCATACCCATCAGAGTGGCAAAAATTAAAAAGACAGATAACACCAAATGTTAGCAAGAATGTGCAGCACCTGGAGCTCTCACACACTGTCAGTGGGAGTATAAAATTGTACAAATGCTTTGGGAAAAGGTCAGATAATTTATTAAGTTAAAAATATGTACACCTATGACCCAACAATTCCACTTCAAGGTATTTGTCTAAGAGAAATTAAAACATGTCTACAGAAAGATTTGTATAAGAATATTCATTGCAGGCCAGGTACGGTGGCTCATGCATGTAATCCCAGCACTTTGGGAGGCCAAGGTGGGAGGATCTCTTGAGACCAGAGTTCAAGACCAGCCTGGGCAACACAGTGAGATTCCATCTCTCCAAAAAATTTAAAAACTTAGCCGAGAATGGTGGTACCTGTAGTCCTAGCTAATTGAGAACCTGAGATGGGAGGGTCCCTTGAGCCCAGCAGTTTGAGGTTACAGTGAGCTGTGACTGAGCCATTGCACTCCAGCCTGGGCGACAGAGCAGGACCCCTTCTCTTAAAAAAAAAAAAATTCATTGCAGCCCAAACAAGAAATAGCATAGATGTCCATTAGCTGCAGTTGTCCAACACAGAACAATGCAGCATATCCACACAATGGACTGCTATTCAGCAATAAGAAGGGAAGAACTGCTGACACGCACAAGAACACGGATGAGACTCAAAAACATTTTGAACGTAACATCCAGCGCTACTCACCTAACCCTTCTTACAGCAGAACCAGTTACCCAGTGCTTGGACTGGAAGAAGATAAAATAATAAGATAGAATCCACAATGGAAACCCAAACACTGTTGATCTCACTGGAGAACTGGAAGAGAAAACCCACGGGTGCCTGCGCTCTGCACACCAGACCCTCCAGCCTCAGTGGCAGCGATGCCCCCAGGAAGGCCTGGCTGGATCCTGAAAATACAGATATGTTGGTTCCTTCTAGCATTCAACATGCAGGAGCCTGGGTGCTTTTTTTTTTTTTTTTTTCCTGAGATAGGGTCTCCCTGTGTCACCCAGACTGGAGTGCAGTTGGCACAATCATAGCTCACTGCAGCCTCAAACTCCCGGGCTCAAGCGATCCTCCTACCTCAGCCTCCTGAGCCACCACACCCAGCTAATTTTTCTTATTTTTTGTAGAGACACGGTCGCGTTCTGCTGCTCAGGCTGGTCTCCAACCCCTGGCTTCAAGTGATCCTCCCA
The DNA here is from genome assembly GCA_023783475.1 of Daubentonia madagascariensis. NCBI lineage: Eukaryota > Metazoa > Chordata > Mammalia > Primates > Daubentoniidae > Daubentonia > Daubentonia madagascariensis. The sequence continues at coordinate 6,377,870 of JAKFHU010000487.1, read as the reverse complement.
CCTTGGCCTCCCGAAGTGCTGGAATTGCAGGTGTGAGCCACTGCACCCAGCAATACCCAGCATTTTCTATTTTGTGGACGCCCATGCACTTTTGCATGTACAATGTTCCCTCCTGTCTCCTGCCTCAGTTCTAGAGTCAGCCTCTCTCTGAAGCCTCTCCTGGCCCATCCAAGTCTGTGTCCCGTCTGCTAACCTCGCCCTGTCCCTGTCCTGGGATAGATCAGTACTTAATATTCGCCATGGTTATTTCAAGCTCCCTGAGGGCTGGTGTTTGGGAACTTTCCTACTCATCTCTGTCTCCAGCACCTGGCGCAGGCCTGTGTCCAAAACGCTCAGCAGACACTGGCGTGCAGGGATGGCTGACAGAGCACCCAGTGTGGCTCAGGGTGAAGCGATTTCCCCCTTCCACAGCCACACCCACCCCTGCCCATGAAGGTATTTAGTATATGTGCTGCCGAAGTGAGCACGTATGGAGGTATTTATAGCTAGGGAATCGTGGGAGTGGAACAGAACCATGAACCTAGGAGAGTTGAGTAGAGAAAGACTCGGGGGCACCTGAGGACGTCTTTTTTCTTTGCTCACCTTTGGGGTGGGGATATACCTGCTTGAGAGTTCCCTGGGATTCTGGAGAAAGGGAGATCAGGGAATGTGGGCTTAGTGCTTGGCAGACAGGTGTGAACGGTGGTTTATCAGGATTAGATTCAGCTGCTAGGAAAGTATCAGCGCCCCACAATAATAGTGGTTTAAATTCATCAAAGTCCAGAGTAAGCCGTCTGGGGCTGGTTTGGCCGCTGTCTCCATAAACTTCCCATGAGCATAGGCATCTTCCCCTTCCAGCTCACCATGCCACCACCCCTAGGGTGTGGTCCTCACCGTCTGACGCAAGCCAGCAGCCAGAGCTCCAGACATCACATGGGTAGTGAAACAACAGGGTGGAGGAAGGATTGCAGGAGAGAGGCATTCTAGGGTGTTATCTGGGGCTGCCACAGGAGACTTTTGCTAGGATCCTATTGGCCTGAGCTCAGTCACATGGCCACACCAAAATGTGAGTGGCTGGGACAGGTGGACTTTATTCTGGGTAGTCATATACAAGCTAAAAATTGGACATTCTCCAGCCTGGGCAGCATAGCGAGACCCCATCTCTAAAAAAGAAAAAATTAGCTGGGCGTGGTGTGCACCTGTAGTCTTAGCTACTCAGGAGGCTGAGGTAGGAGGATGGCTTGAGCCCAGGAGTTTGAGGTTGCAGTGAGCTATGATCAGGCCACTGTACTCCAGCCTGGGCGACAGCAAGACCCTGTCTCAAAAAAAATTATAAATAAATAAATCAGGCATTTTCCTACCATGAAAGAAGAGGGGGAAAGTGGCAGACAGCTAGCTTGTCTTCTGCAGATGGACAGATGAGGAGAAACATACATTGAACAAGTACTATTCCTCTGGCATTGGGCTGGATATTTTATATATTACTTACATCTCCCGAACACCCTAGGAGGCAGACATTATATTCCATCATCCTGATGAGGAAACAAGCTCAGAGGCATCAGGGAACTTCCCCAAGGTTACACAACTAGTAGGGGTCAGAGCTAGGACTAAGAATCCAGGTCTGTGGGACTTTGTTATGGACTGAATGTTTTTGTTCCCACAAAATTCATACGTTGAAGCCCTAACCCCCAATGTGATGGTATTTGGAGGTGGGGTCTTTGGGAAGTGATTAGATTTAGATGAGGTCATGAGGGTGGGGACCTTGTAATGGGATTAGTGCCCATATAAGCAGAGGAAGAGACCAGAGCACGAGCTCTCTCTCTCTCTGTTTTTCTCTCTCCACCATGTGAGGACACAGCAAGAAGGTGGCTGTCTGCAAGCAAGGAAGAGAGCCCTCACCAAGAACCAAATCTGTCAGCACCTTCACCTTGAACTTCCCAGCCTCCAGAACTGTGAGAAATAAATGTCTGTTGTTTAAGCCACCCAGTCTTCAATATTTTGTTGTAGCAGCCCAAACCAACTAAGACAGCCTGAAGCCTGTCCCACCACACCAGGCTGCCCTGGGAGTCTAAGAGTAATAGAGGGGGAACATTAGCCATCTTTTTCTTATGTTCAGACCAGCTCACCAGGCTAGGAAAGGAAGCAAAGGTGTGAAGGAAAAACAACTAGGCAATGTTTGTTTTTGTTTTGTTTTGTTTGTTTGTTTTTGGAGACAGGGTCTTGCTCTATCGCCCAGGCTAGAGTGCAGAGGCATCATCATAGCTCACTGCAACCTCCAATTCCTGGCCTCAAGTGATCCTCCTGCCTCAGCCTCCCAAGTAGCTGGGGCTACAGGCATATGCCACCATGCCTGGCTAATTTTTCTATTTTTTTGTAGAGATGGGGTCTTGCTATGTTGCTCAGGCTGGTCTTGAACTCCTGGCCTCAAGTGATCCTCCCGCCTCAGCCTCCCAAAGTGCTAGGATTACAGGTATGAGTCACTGTGCCAGGCTGGCAATGTTTCTAATGTGCATTTGCACCCTGGTCTTCAACTCTTAGGGTGAAGGGTGCAGATGGGTACCTGGAAGGCAGTGTTCCCCTGGTGTGGTCCTCTCCAGTGCTGAAAACTGCATGACAGTGCACGGGAGAGGTGAGGCTCTGTGAGCTTGGGCAAGACCCTCATTTACTGCCTTGGGCACCATTTCCCCACCCCTCCTATAAGAGGAGGAGGCTGGGCTAGAGCAGGATTCCTCCCACATTAGAAGCCCTTGGGGAGCTTTGAAAAGAATATATTTTTCTCCTCCCATGTGTATTTCCTATCTTCCCTCTTCCGTGAGGTTCTAGAACCAGCTATTATAGCCAGCAGGTTTCTTTATATCTTTTTATTCATACTTAGTGCTTGGATGAGAGGAAGGGCTGGAGGGCTTGAGTTTGCCTGGCCGTGGGGGGCCCACGTTACCTAAGTGCTGCATCGGGGCTCCCAAAGCCTTCTTGGCTGTCTGGCCTTGTTTGCTTTGGACTTCAGCTCTCTTGGGGGACTTCTGTTGTTGGCCTCTCTGGCCTCAGTCACAAAAACTCTGTTCCCTTAGCAGAGGCTGTTCCAGCTAGTGGGAGGGAGGCCTTGCCAGCCTCTGTGTCCAGTCTTCAGCCTTTACCAGGACTCTTTTTCCTTTCTCCACACCTCTGCCTGAGAAACTCATATGCACCCACCCAGCAGCCCGGGAGGCCCTGTGTTTGCTTTTGAGATCATGTTCCTCACCTGTCTGTGCTTTGAGTTGCGCTGGGGGAAGAGGGCTTCTCCCCACGGGTTATTTTTATCAGGCCGCAAAAGTGTTTGGAAGAGCAGCTTGATGGCCAGAGAAGCATTTGAGAAAGCACTTTTACCCCTTACTCAGAATAAAATGTTTTGAATTTTGTTCAAATAAGATTCTTGAACACAGATTTCATCATTGGAATAATCGAACATCTCATTTAGGACACACAGCCCTCTCTCAGCCCCAGTCATGTGCTGATTTAATGAACTTCTGTCTGCACTGTTCACAGAACAGGAGAGCTGCTAGCAGTGGAAGAACCACTTAGAGCTCGCCTGGTTGTGGGGTTTAAACATGACATTGAAACACAATTTTGTCCATATGAGATCAACTGCCAATCACTACAAACAGTCAGATAATTCAGTAGGGAAGTGAGATCAAAATTTGTACAGAGGATCGGGCTCGAGGGTCTGGGAGGCCCAGGCAGGAGGATCACTTGAGGCCAGGAGTTTGAGACCAGCCTGAGCAACAAGTGAGACACCATCTCTACAAAAACTAGAAAACATTAACCAGGTGCGGCGGCACACGCCTGTAGTCCCAGCTACTCAGGAGGCTGAGGCAGGAGGATGGCTTGAGCCCAGGAGTCGGAGGTTGCAGCGAGCTATGATGACGCCACTGCACTCTAGCTGGGGCGACAGTGAGAGACTGTCTCAAAAAAAAAATTTGTCTTGTCCACCTGATGGGACAAAAAAAAAAAATTTGTATAGAGAAATCAATACCTCCTCATAGACAAACAACAGCCAGTTAGAAGATGTGATGGCAGAGAAGGTCTATCAACAACGCTGATAAAAATACCTGGGAACAAACATCGCAAGAAACGTGCATAACCTCCATGAGGGAAACTGTGAAACACTCCCAAAGGACCTGAAACTGGGGAGACGCGCCGTGTTCTTGGATAGGGACACTCAGCATTATAAAAATGTCAGTTCTTCTTACGGTAGTTTATAAAGTTAACATGATCCAAATAAAAACACCAAGAGGCCTTTTCTTTTGGAAGGAGACAAGCTGGTGCTAAAGTTTACATTGAAAACATAAACAAGCAACAAGAGCCAGGAAATCCTGACAACAGCAATGGGAGGCATGGCCTGATCTGACAGCAGAACCTGCTCGGAGGCTCAGGGATTGGCATGGCGTGTGGCACCGGCCAGGACAGACTGGCAGAGCCAGAGGGCAGGAGGCCCAGAACAGGCCCCAGCACACGGACGCACGGACTGTTAAACGCGTCGTCTCGAGTCAGAGGGCTGACGGTGGGTCTTTTCACAAATACCATCTGGACAACCATGTAGCCCTCTGGAGAAAAGACAGCTGGGTCCGTACGTCACACTGACCACCAGGGTAACCTTCAAATGGATCAAAGATTGAAAAGTACAAAAAAAACAAAAAAAAGAAGAAAAGAAAATATGGATGACTTCTTTGCCCTTGGTAAGAACAAGAAGTCAGCTAAACTCAGAATGACTTCCCAGGCGTGGGAGTAGCATTGACTAACCCACCTCGTGCTAGTTACTTAAGACACGTCATCCTGTGTAATCTTATCATCCGTACTCAGTTTCTTTGATCAATCTCAATTTCTTGAATTGAGGCTTAAAAAGATAACTTGTTCAAAGTTCCTGACCCAGTTACTCCCAAAGCATGGGAGGCCACCTGTCCAAGGCCGCCCCAGAGTCTGGGGTACTAACTACTACTCTGCTGCTCCTGGCTGCAGATGATCGCCCACCACCAGCAACGCGGTTACTGGGGCGGGCAACGGGCTTGGGGGGTAGGAGGGTGGGAGGACGCAGGGAGCAGCTCCTCAGTTGGGCAGACGGACCACAGACACATGAAATGGAGGACGGGGCAGGCAGTTGGGGGTTAGAAAGTGCAGGGAGCCCGAGTTCACTGGGACTGCACAGGAAAGGGCTCCTGGGAGATGTGGGGTCTGCAGAGTCCGTTCATGATAGGTTGGGGATAAGGAGGGGCTGAGGGTTAGTCAAAGAGGACACTGGCTGGCTCAGCAGTGGCAAGAGAGACCTTTGCCTGGGAGGTCTCCTGAGAGGAAGACAGATGCTGACCAAAGCCAAGGACTCCGGGGGACTTGGTGGCCAAAGACTTGGAGAATTGGACCCAGTGCAGACTGTAAACAGGCTTGAGTGTAATGGTAGTCGCTGCCTGTCGTGGTGCTGCACTTAATAGTTGCAAAACATGAGCATATATAATCCCATTGGGTCCTCAGACCAACCTGGTGACGTTATTGTTGGTTTGATTTTTAAATAGATAAAGGAAGGAGGTCAGAGGTTAAGGGCCCTGGTCACAGGGTCAGGAATAAAGCCCCTGGCCTCTGGCCTCCAACCTCTGGCAGGGTCAGGAGTGTGGACTTTGCCCTCTCTGTGTTGGCTGGGGAAAGAGACAGGGTGCGGGGTGGAGATGCAGGGGGAGGCTGCTGTGGCAATCTGGGCAGCAATCCTGGGGAGCACAGGGCCTGGACCAGGTCGACACCAGGGAGCAGCTCCTCACAGCAGAGTCCCTGCACTGGGAGGTCCTGTTTGCCTCCTGCCCCTTGGCCTCTTCTCCATCTTCTTTGTGGCTTCCTCCTGTTCCTGTGCCCGGTCCTCAGGGGCTGGGCTTCCTCATGAGAGTGGAGCGTGTACGGCCTCACCTATGGCCGTGGCTTCAGGGCCATGGACATGCTGGCAGCCCCTGAACCTGGATCCCCCGATGCCTTCTAGGTGTTTGTCCTCAGGCACCTCCAATGCAACCTGTGGGCCCATCCTCGCCACACACACCCTGCCCCTCTACCTCCAGCGTTCCCATCCCAACAGCAGCCACCGCAGACCCCCACTGCTCAAGCAGGGACCTCTCCTATCCCTTTCCCTCCCAGGTCTTGCCAGCTCGCCCTCCTAAACATGGCTCAACTCAACGGGCTCCCTTTGCTCCCTCTGCCCCCACTGTTCCAGCCAAACGGGGTCCAGTCTGCTCCTCTGCTTAAAACCCTTTCAGTTCCCAATGAGTAAGGCAGGGTTAAAGAAACAAAACAAAACAAACCCTTTCAGGATATGTCCACATAAAACCTTGTACACGATACTCTGGTTTCTCTTCAGATTGTATAAATCTTTTGCCTTTTACAAAAGATTTCTGTGGAGAGGAACAATTCTGAATCTTTAAAAATATTTTTTTAGGGACAGGATCTTGCTATATTGCCCAGGCTGAACTTCAGCTCCTGGTCTCAAGCAATCCTCCCACCTCAGGCTCCCATGTAGCTGTGATTACAAGCGTGCACTACCACGCCTGGCTCAATTCTGAGTCTTAACTCAATGTTTTGGGGCCCTGAATCTGCACAGCTATGAATAGTAAAAGAAAAGAAAATTTTAAAAACAAACAAAAAAACTCTTGTACATGAATGCTCATAGCAGCATTATTCATAACAACCAGAGTGGAAACAACCCAGATGCTCATCAACTGATGAACGGACAAACAAAACGTGGTCCAATCCTTACAATGGAATATTATTCATCATAAAAAGGAGTGAAGTACTGACACACGCCACCACGTGGATGAAACTTGAGAACATTATGCTAAATGAAAGACACACAAGGCCACATATTATATGACTCCATTCAAATGAAATGTCCAGAATAGGCAAATTCAGAGAGACAGAAAATAGAGTGGTGGCTGCCCAGAGCCGGGAGGGGTTGGGGGAAAACAGGGAGTGACTGCTAATGGGCACAGGGTTTCTTTTGGGGTGATGACAATGTTCTAAAATTGATTACAGTAATGATTTCATAGCTGCGAATAATACTAAAAACCATTGAAAAAAATGATACTTTTTCTTTTTTTTTTTTGAGACAGGGTCTCACTCTGTCGCCCAGGCTGGAGTGCAGTGTCATCATCGTGGCTCACTGAAACCTCGAACTCCTGGGCTCAAGTGATCCTCCTGCCTGGGCCTCCTGAGTAGCTGGAACTACAGGATCATGCCACTGCACCAGCTATGTTCATCATTTTTTGTAGCGACAGGGACTCCCTATGTTGCTCAGGCTTGAATGGTACACTTTAAATGGGTGACTTGTATGATATGTTAATAGTATCTCCATAAAGCTGTTCTTAAAAATAAATCCTTCAGGGTGCCTGTTTCTAGCCCCTTCCTGTGGCTTCCAGGGCCCTGCCTGGTCTGGCCTCCCCTTCCTGAGCCAGCTTCTCCTTGTCTCCTGTGTCTGTCCATCCTTGCTACACTCAGCCTTGCTGGAACTTGGAGTGTTGTCTTACCTCCTTGCCTGGAAGACACCCCTTCCCTCCAGTGAGCAACCGCCCTGTTCTGTTTTCAGCTCTCTGTTGAAGCACAATTGTGTGGTCTTCCTCAACCACTGGACAGGTGGAGCTGCTGCTGGATGTCCCCCCACTCTGCACACGCCTTCTTGCCCCACTCTTCCCGTCCCCCAGCTCGCTGCAAGGCTGGGGAATGCCAGCACCATGGGCCTTGTGCCTAGCATAGCGTCTTAGACATACTATTTTTTTTTTTTTTTTGGAGGCAGGGTCTCGCTCTGTTGACCCAGGTAGAGTGCCCTGGCGTCATCACAGCTCACTGCAACCTCCAACTCCTGGGCTCAAGTGATCCTCCTGCCTCAGCCTCCCCAGTAGCTGGGAGTACAGGTGTGTGCCACCACACTAGGCTAATTTTTCTGTTTTTTCATAGTGATGGGGTCTCACTCTTGCTCAAGCTGGTCTCAAACTCCTGAGCTCAAGCGATCCTCCTGCCTTGGCCTCCCAGAGTGCTGGGATTACAGGCGTGAGCCACCACACCCTGCCTGGGACGTACCACTCTTAAACGGAAAATAAATACTATGGAGCAGCCTGTGCGTTTCAGGTGCTGCTCTAGGGAAGCAACAGTGACCAAGGTCCTGCCCTAAGGGGCTTGCTGTCTAGTGGGGGCATGAGGACAAAGGCAGCACATGCACAGTGGGAAATCCGCGAGGTAGTGATGGGGACTATAGAGATAAAAAGCAGGAAGGAATAGAAAGTGCCCAGACATTAGAAATGTTATTCCTGGCCGGCGCGGTGGCTTCCACCTACAATCCTAGCACTCTGGGAGGCTGAGGCAGGAGGATCGCTTGAGCCCAGGAGTTGGAGGTTGCAGTGAGCTGTGATGACGCCACTGCTCCAGGGCGCAGGAGCGAGACTCTGTCTCAAAAAAAAAAGAAAAAGGAAGGTTATTCCTAATTACATTTAGAGAGGACTCCTCTGAGGAGTCGCATTTGAGCAGAGGCCTGAATGAGGTGAGAGGGTGCAGCAGGCCATGATCTCAACAGACATGTCCAGTGGTTGGACAAGGACAGCTGAAGCAGAGTCAGAATATTAAGAGAGAAATGGGCAGAATTGGCCTCCCCCCAGCAGCTAGGCCTGAGAGCAGGGCTGGGCCCCAGGACCCCGCCAAGTCTGCTGGGAGGTGGTGAGGGTGCTGGTCTCATAAGACCTGTGGTTTGGCCGTCACTGCTGCTTCCTTATATTTTAGAGGGTAATGAGCATTTCCACTTCCTCCCTTAAGACCTAACTTCTTCACTGGGCCTCTCAACTTTCTCCCTAACTCCTATCCCCAGGGTGGCGCCTGGATAGGCAGGGTAGGGGAGCTGCTGGAAACAAGAATCCCCCAATGTCAGTGGTGCAACACATCGGACGTTTTATCTCATTTTCATCAAGCCTAGCCGGAGATCTGAGTTGTCTGCCGGCTCTCCTGCACCCAGCCACAGCACAAGAGACAAAAGCGGGTGATGTGGCTAACCAAGCATGTCACTCACATGCCAGGACTGTGGCACATGGCCACTGGGGACTGCAAGGAGGCTGGGCACATGGTCCAGAACCAGCCAGGTGACCAGGCTTCGCTGCAGAGCCTAACCTCCTTCAGCTAACATGGCCTTGGCCTCCTCCTGATTCTGGTCTGGGCACTACTGCAAGTCGGGTATTCCCAACACTTGTCTTTCACCGTGTGGCTCAACTATAAAATCTCTGGAAGCCTTCGGTGTCAACGGGCAGAGTGGGCATTGTTCAGCCTGCGCTCCAAGCCCCACAAACCCACCTGGACTCCACCCTCACTGCAGGAATGAGCCACCTCCAGGCACCCCCACACTCCCTCCCACCCCCATACCTCTCCCAGTGCCGCACTGCCTGCCTTGGATGTCTACTGTCCTCTTAATAATTGTCCAAACCAATTTCACCCAATACCTAGGTCAGGTCCCCTCTACCCTGAGCCCCCCACCCACCTCGGGACTCATTTCCCCTTGGAAAGTCTCTTTTACCCAACAGCTTGCGTAACAAGGCAAGGATCAAGGCTGAAGGATGCGTCTGTATCAAGTACCATAGAAGCCTGAAGTGCGGTCATTTCCAGTTTCAGGGTGACTCAGAGAAGTCATGCGTCAGTGTAGGAGTGGAAAGGGGCAGCCGCTGGCTTGGGGAGAAGATACACAGGCCCTCCTCAGCCTCTAACTACAGAGGGCAGAAGCGCCTCCACTTCCAGGGCCAGGAGAGTAGAGCACCACACGCCCTGGGCGTGAAGCTCACCGTGTAAATCCCACCAGCAGGGATCAACACGCCCGCAAGGGGGTAAATAAAAAAGGGACCCTATGCCCAGCCTCCCTGCAGTTCTCCTTGCCCTCTGCTTCCTCAGCACAGCACCAGATGAGGAGAGGGGCCAGCCCTCCACCCTCCACCCCTAAACTCCCGCCATACCCCAGGCCTGCAGCACAAGGCAAGCACTATTTTGGTGTCAGCTGCTCTTTTGGAGGTCCCACTGTTGAAGCGAGGACTGACACTCAGAAGACAGCTGCAGTTGTTACCAAAAGCTCGGCACTTGTCCCCGAGGTCGCAATGGAATGACAGCAAGTGGTTTGAGGAGAAGGAACGAGAGATTTATTAATTTGCCGGCAAATGAGGAGGATGGAGACTCCTGTCTAAAATGCCATTGTCCTAATCATCAGCGGAAATACAGAGCTTTTAAAAGGATGGTTTTCAGTTCTAGGCTATTGTTAACTATAGTCGATGATGCTGATCTTCCCATCTCTGCCCACAATGCCGTGACCTCCACCCAGGACCTCTGCCTGAACAGTTCCATCCCGCTGTGCTTTCTAAACACTTCTTCAGGAATATCAAAAAATAAGACTATCCTTGGAGACTTAAGACCAGTGTTGCTCACAGGAGGGCCAGACCAAGCCTTGAAGGGCTGCCCCAGTAATTTCTTTTTTGGACGGGATATAGTATGGCTTTTAAAGTGACTCAGCTTTAAAAGTAGTGTTTGGCATGCTTTGAGTAGTGAGTGGCTGACTCAATACCACTATCATGTAATATTTGTATCTCAGTGCTGCTGGCACACAGAATTATATTCTTACGTCTTTAACAGCGATAAATAACCTGAGGTACAATCATCGCTGAGACTCGGACGCTAGCCAACTTAGTGGCGAGCACGTTAACTCATTTGCCTTGGGACTGCTGGCTGCAGCGAGGAGCCTGGACCCCGCGGAAGGAAGTTTAAACCCTCCAATGAACACACAGAAGTCCATGAACATCCTTCTCTTTATTCTTGAATGTAAAACATGGCTCAGGTCTGGGGAATTTGTATCCCATGTATACAGTGTCCCAAGTGAGAAGTATTTCCAAGGTGCATAAATATAATTCCATTTTCATTTTTCCCGGTTATCCAGGAACTTCCGGAAAGCAAACATTTTGAGCTGAAGATCACCTCCCCCGTAAGGTGGTCAAGTGGAACAAGTGTCCAAGAAAGGCAGCCCACTTGTGCAGTGGCCTTTTCGTCTTTACAAAATGCCACCTAAGCAGCCTGACACTGTGGTTTATTACCGTCTCCTCCATGTCTGAAGATAAGCCTGTCGCAGGATCCCAGGTCACCAAATGTAGAGAAGAGTGTCAGTGGCCTTGGGGGGGCACCCTGAAGAGCGAGGCCATCTGCCCACCCCTAGCTTTTCCCTGGCTGCACACCTGGCCAGAGGAATTCTGGAAGATGCTCGGAGCTTCGCAAAGGTGCTTCCACCCAGATGCCCAGATGCCTTCCCAGGAATTACAGACCCACGAGACCTAGTTAACAAGAAAGCTGTGACCAAACTGATGATTGCACAAAAGTGGTTATTTTCCCATGAACTCTGATGCTCTTCTGAAGCAAATGGTGGGGGAGAGGGGTGGGGAATTGAGCAAAAAGCCTCAAATGAGGCTAAATGACAGTTGTTGTCTTTTCACTTAAATGGCCCATTTTGGAAACTTCTGCTGAGCTTCGAGGTTGCCAGCCCGAGTGGACCCCGGGCCTAGCAGCCTCCAGCAGGGCAATGCCCGGTAAACCCTTCTCACACGTGGTTGCTGCAGGGAAGGGGAGAGTTGAAAACTTCCCCGCCCAAGCAGTGCAGCCACAAGTGAGGTGGTATGCTGAGGTCTATTTAAGAACTAGACCAAAAATACAAGTGGGAAATTCCTTGGGTTTAATTTCTTTTCTGTTCAATTGCACTCTAAACAAATCTTTCTTTGGTCTCTGTAGCCAGTGCTGTGTGTGTGGCTGAACAGACCTACTCTCACCCTAAAAGCAGCCTACGGAGCAGACAAGTGTGCTTCAGCTCGTTAGCATATTAAACCTGCTTCATCACAGATCTTTCTGTCCTTCTGCTCCTTTAACACACACAGAGGGAGGGAGAACCAAACAAGCCAAACTCTTGGTTTAGACCAGAGTTTCCAAAGTGTGGTCTGTGGTTTCTCTACATCAAAAACACTAGGCGTGCTTGTTTTTGCCCTCAATCAAAATGTCCTAGGATCTGAGGGTGGGGTCTGCGCTTCTGTGTTGTTAACAAGCTCCTCAAGAGGCCCCTGGGTCCCAGGTATTTGCCCAGGGCAATGCAAACCACAGGTGAGTCGGATATAAGGACCCAAGAGCCCTGGCTCCTGGACCTAACAGTCCACAGTTTCAAGTAAGGCGGGGGGGAAAAAAAGTACAGAGTGAAGAATTCATTGTATGTTTATTATTCACAGTTAATCACTACCTACCAAATGCTATCCGCAGAGTTAAAGGATTAAGTACATAGGTCTTTTTAAACACTGATTTTTTTTTAAATATATACACACAAAACTTAGTTTAGCAAGGCTTCATGATATACACCAATTCCAAAATAAAACAATCAAATGGTCCAGGTGTAGAACGCCAGATTCCTTTTATGATCAGCAAGGAAAGGAGCAGCAGAGTGAGAGGGAGCGAGCAGGGAAGGACACACGCTGTCCAGAAGAGGTGCCGCCTCCTGGCGCCGCCCAGCGCTCCACGCTGAGTTCACGTCCATAACCAGAGTCCCAGGGAGACTCCCACCGACAGCCTGGAACTCAAAGGCCCAAGGCCATCACCAGCTCCCGGGGAGAGAAACGGAAGTGGCCTCGTTTTTGTTGTGGGAAGGGGAGTGGGTAGAGAGAAGTTTACAGGCGCATCACTACGAGGGGCCAAACGTGGACAGCAGACAGACACCCAGAGCTGCGCCGCGGCCTCAGCCTTCCTATCTGTCTTTCCCTCCCCACTTCTCCCTGCTTCCCGGGACGTTTCGCTTGTGGGGGGTTGGGCGAGCAGCCACAAACACAGCCCACTGTGGACAGAGACAGGAGCAACAATCCTGCTGCTTTGCTTCTTGACACTGCCCTCATGCTCATCCGGACAGGCTAGGGAACACACAAGGTGAAAGCCATGACCTAACTTTAAGAGCAAGGATGAAGAGTGAACACTCTCATCTTCTACCCCAGTGCAGGAATACAGTACAACCTACTACACCTAAAGCATGACAGTTTAACAAGTATTTTCTCCTCCAGCTCTCCTGTGTTTGAAACTTGCTGGCTCCAGGGGTAAGAGGGGGCAGACAACACCTGAGACCTCAGGGGCAAGGATCCTGACCCGCCAGAGGCAGTCAGATGTGCAAGGGCTTCACCCACAGAGCACCCTGGGCCAGAGGCCCCCTTAAGCCCCAAGGGCTCACAAACATTAAAGCTGAACCCTCAACACTCCTGGCTTAGCACGGGCCCGCCCTCCACTTCCACTTGTCTCCTTTTCTCTACCCTGTTTCTCCCTCCCGTAGGGAAAAATATTTACACAGAGTAGGAGACAAATTGGCTGAAAAGCTCTGGACTGTCTTTAACTTATTTTAAAACAAAACAAATAAAAAAACACCACTCAAAAGCAACCCCTGAAATAAGGAAAAAGGCACTACGAAAAAACAACATGCTCAATAATACCATTTGGAAGGGAAAACAAGGTGGAAAAAGAGACGTAGGTTTTGAGTTTGACTTTCTCAAGAAGCCAAAGGGGGTGGGCAACATGCCCTCCTTTCACTCCTCTCTATTTCTAACTTGGACAAAATATACTGGGGGCCAGGGGCGGAGGGTGGGCGCGTACCTGACCCCTCCTCTGGCAGAAGTGAAGCAGCAATGGCTTCAACCTGCCCTGCCCTCTCCTGCGTGTGCATGCGGAGTACACAGAACGGCTGCCCTTCCTTCAGTCACTCCGACTAAAACACACATTTTGCACAGAGAAAATACCAGCCCACTCGGTTTCTTGTCTTTATTATTGGCGTCAGCTAGGGCTACACGTGGCCTTAAACATCATGCACTGATGGGCAGAAGAGACAGAGGATGAAAACCAGGATAAAGGAGGGGAGAAGGAGCAGCAGTGAGAATTTGAAATAAAAACTCTTCTTAATTTATAAGTAAGTTTTGGCATTTTTATATCCAGCGCCCCCTCCCACCCCCCAAAGTTCCACCCAAAGGGAGAGGGTCACCAGGGTGACCAAGACAGGTGTTCTGAGCTCCCTCACAGGCTGCTGTTGGAGGCAGCTTGTGGGTTTAATTCTTCTGTATGTTTTAAATTTTTCATTTTCTTTAAATAATCTCTTCCTGATTCTTAGACGTTCCGGTTCACTGGGGTGACGTAATTGCGGGGAAACATGCCGGTTTGCCCGTGGCAAGCCCCCTTCCACCAGTTGGGGTCTGAGTTATCCATGACGTGGATAAAGTCTCCCCGGCGGAAGCCCAGCTCTCCATCCTCCTGGGGGTCAAAGTCAAAGAGGGCCTGGACGTATGTCGGCTGCTGCAAAAGAGCAGGGAGAAAACACACATCGCATTGCTGTGTCAGCCACCTCTTAGGTCAGACTGGTGACGAGGGGGAAACAAAAGTGTGCCAAATTATTCACATTCCCCGAAATAAGCTCCCATCTCACAGCCCCCTCCCATCCTTACATATTCTAAGGTTTACACTAATCTTCCACCAATGCTCAGAAAATACCAGGGCATGTCTTACTGAGGGTGGTCAACTGTGCCATGTCACCAAGTGGAGAGCAAGCAGTGCCTGGAGGGAAAGGCACTTCAGGAATGGTAGTCTGGGTTTCACCTGCAGTCCCAGGATTTGAAAACATTTGAGTTCCTATCACTTACAACACCCTTAAGGTTTACAGAGTCAAAAGGTCTAGATCTTCAATAGGATTGGTATGAATCCTAACTAATGACTAGGGTATGAGGAACAGGAATATAAGGATGAGTGGGACCCTACTCCCTCACAAGTGTAATTTTCCTCACAATTTGCTTCCAGGGATAGAATATTTGACAGAGTGTGTCAAAGACCATCCCCCTAGGGAGGCAGGTGGCAAAGTAGCAACACACTGCCTCAGAGAGGCAGCCTCTGGGAAAGGCAAAAACACTTTATTTGAAACTACAAATCTTCAGCGTGAATAAAGGGTAACATTTTGAATAATGAGCACAGAAGCCCCAGAAGCAATCCTTTGAAGGGCGCCTGCTTGCTTGAGGAGTGATTCTTAATTGCTAAAAATGATCCTGATCTCTCTTCTGAGGCTTACCTGTGGCACCTGTTCTATGTCCCGCAGGAATATCTGCTGGTTTCTGGAGACAGATGTGGATCTGTGATAATCTACCAGCTCATTCAAAGAATTGAACTTCACCACCCAGAGGAAATACTTTCCGGCTCCATCTCGGAGCACCTTGAAGTGCTGCACGTCATTTCCAAACCTGGGGAGGGGCAGAGAATACACGTGAAGCAGCCAAAGGGCTCTATCCTGGCTAACCAGGGGCTCTCTGCCCAATCAGGAGGTGTCTTGAGAGAACCACTGTTCTGGCAACATTCCTCACAGCCCGAAGGGCCCAGGGACTGCAGAGCAACATGACTCTCTGCCTGGAGAGAGCCGGGACAATCACCAAGCATCCCCGGGACCCCTTCCTATGGCTGACGGGCACCAGCAACGTGAAGAATCCTCCCTAGATAGGGAAACCCCACCCACAGTCTAATTCTGAAGATGTCTGTAAGAGACAGAATGTCCTAACCTACTCCATACTTCCATGTGCCCTGCACCCTGCCAAATAAAATAGAACCTCACTTAAGACAAAGAGTGTGACTTAATTAACTCCCTCCAAATAATTAAAACCTCATGTGATACTCAAAGACTAGAAAAGGTGGGATAGGAAGCAGGTGAAGAGAGACTGGAAATACTTTGAATAATTCTCTTGTAACTGGGAACAGTTCAAAGTAATGTTCTCCATTTAGGAATTTTAGTTCTACTCATGGGAAAAAACGTCTCAGAACAAAAGGACATACTGGGACAATAAAAGAGGCCCAGACACAACCCCCCCCCCCGCCCCGAACTTCTCCATCACCAGGTAACACGCTCCCTCTTACAATGGCTAGCAAAACCAGCAAGAGCGTGACTGGCTGGTATAGGCCCCCGGGGTTTCTCATAGAGGTATCTGGCTAGATCACAAGCTCAGCGAGGGCTCTGCCTGTCCTGTTCACAGCTGGCTGGGCCCTCAAAGGCGCTCTCTGAACATCTGTTCAATGAATAAATGAGTCTCTCTTCTTCAGTTTTACCACCTAAAGCAGCCAAACGTTCTGAAGAACAGTCCAGCAGGTGGCAGCACTGCCTTTCAAGGAAGCCACTGAATACAAGACACCGCGTGCTTGGAAACAGCATTGCTTTTTCATGCAAGAAAAAATGTGGAAGGTGAGAAGACTTTACTAGGAAGCGCATATTCACATGGCACTTCTGGCCCCACAGAGGCCCACTCCCACTGGTGCCAGGCAGACGGTTTCTAAAAGAGCATAGGGCCCTGACAGTGCATGTTTATGTTAACTATGGTTTCAAATCAGACTCAAGACCTCCAGAAACTATAGAAACATCGCAGAGACCGCTGACTCTTCAACTTCTTTTGGAAGGTGTTTGTGTTGTTAAAGACAGTAATGACAACTGTTTTACTTCTGTAACAACAAACACATTAACTCCTTAAAAGATTCTATTTGATAAAATGGGTGGGTGCTCAGCAGAAGGCAGCCCCTAGCCCAGCACTGTGACTGCCCCAGTGGTTCTGGACACCACCAATGATTAACTCCTTGTACTCACCCTACACTGTCTCATTTATACTCAGGTCACCATAAAATGTAAGGAAAACATGACATACAAGTTCATGAGAAGCATAAAGACAACAATTCCACAAACCCACCCCAAGATGCTCTTCATTAGACCCTGACTTGCCTATGTTCAATCAAGCACTTCAAAAAGCCTTGTTACAAGAGGAAGACTGGGCAAAGTATATCCACTTTAACTTTTTCGTATGTTGGGAATAAAAACTACACAGCAAATATATTTGTGAGGTATTACAAATATCACCTTAAACCTTTTATATTTTCCTTTAGAAAAAGAACTATAAAATTTAAATCTACATTTCAAAAAAATCAACACTTTAGCCACAAATTGGCCCTAAAACAAGATATTCAGTTCACTTTTGAAATTGAAAAGTCTCATCATTTATAAATGGGGCATGGTTTTATAGCCTTCATTTAAAAAACAATCTTGGCCAGGCACAGTGGCTCACACCTGCAATGCTAGCACTTTGGAAGGCCAAGGCGGGAAGATCACTTGAGGTCAGGAGTTCAAGACCAGCCTAAGCAACACAGTGAGACCCGTTTCTACAAAAAATAAAAAAATTAGCCAGGTGTGGCGGCACAGGCTAGTCCCAGCTACCTGGGAGGCTGAGGTGGGAGGATTGCCTGAGCCTGGGAGGTGCAAGTTGCAGTGAGCTATGATCATGCCACTCACCACTGCACTCCAAATAAAATAGCGATCTGAGTGTTAACCTAACCATTTCTTTGTATATAAATGAGGAAGTGATTTCTCAGATCCTTGGGGGAAGGTTTTTTATGATAATATATTAACTAGAAAAGGACTAAAAGTCAAAAACATGGAAATGACAATTCAAAAATCCTTATTTCACTGGTGAGGTGAGCACTGCTTAGAATCCTTAAAGTTCCAATTTATTATCTCCATGCTTTGCAAGGTGGTAAAAGTCCCTACCTTCCCCATTCCCTGCTTACCAACTTCCCTCCACATTTAAATTCACCACTGGGAACGCACAAACCCCAAATCCCTCATGGTAACCTTTCTAAATTGATGTGAGGGGCCTAGAATGGGGCTGGTAGATTTAAGCCAGCTACCTGGGAAAGGCAGGCAAAGGCAGCTGCAACGGAATCAGTTATTCAGTTAAAGAGCTGCAGGAATCCTACAGAGGGCAAGGGTGCTCGGATGAGGGAAGAGGACCAAGGAGTGGTGGCGATTAGGGGAAACTGCGGGTACAGGCCAGCTCCTGAAGACTGTTTCCATGTAGGAATCTACACCTAGTGGTGCCAGGACTGATTTTCAAGAGGAGCCAGAAATTAGGATTTTAATGCAAAATTAAAACACTGTTTAGGCTAAAGCTCTACTGGTTTGTGTGCAGCCAGACACGTGACCGATGGCTTCCTAACTGAGAGCGGTCCGGGACAGGGCGCAAGCGCCTAGAGCAGGAAACACTTACTTGACGGAGAGGGAGAAGTCCCCAGGAGCGCTTTCACTCTCCCGGATGAGAAAGGCCCCGTCGTGACGCTGCTTGCTGAGCATTTCTTCTGCCTTGGCTCTGGGGATTTTGCCAAAAAACCACCTAAGGAAGGAAGGCCAGCCAGTCAACATCTGCTTCCCCACAAAGACATGGGATATCCAGGCTTCGAAATGTGAGTGACACCACACTCCTTGCCAGGGAAGTCGCCCCCGGCCTCACCGTGCCCAGTATGGCCTTAGGTCTTCCCCAGAGATGGGCCTTCAAACCACTTCACCCTACTCCACGTTCCACAAAGCGCTCATGTCAAGGCACGATCGTGGGCCACTCTTTCTATAGAGGAAGGCACATGTCCACCGGACTACCTGCTGACTCATCAGAAAGGCACCTGGGGAGCCCAGGCCTATGGGCTGGAGTACAGGACGGACTGACTACACCAGGGGACACAGGCCCCTCCTTGCAGCCATTTGATAAGGTCGCAGCTCTGCCACAGCGAGGCAAGGGGAAAGGGGGAGGAAAGGAGGAAGGCCCAGAGCTGGAGGCAGGGCTACACTTCCGCTAACAGCCCAAAGGGAAGAGGTGCGGGCGTGAGAGAGCAGCCGCTGGCAGTGTAACTACGGTCAGCATTCCTCTCAAGTCCTCTATGGTCACTGCTCAGAGTTTGGCTTTTAGAAGCCATCAGGAACATCATAATTATCATATGCACAGCAGCTACTTGCAAAATGAAGATTTTTCATTTGAAGCAAGTTATAGACTCTTTTCCTCCCAATGCTAATTCACCTTGGCCAGAAGAAAAAGCGGCTAAATTAACGGAGAACTGTGGGAGCAACTGGCCTGTGGCTCACCAAGGGGAAGAGAACACCTCTCAAAGAGCTTAAAGTCACAGCTGCCTGCCTCTTTCAAATGAAACCATGACTAATTAGGATGGAGGAACTGTGAAAACAATGGTCTCTTTTCAAAATCATCTTTAATGTTTTATTATTTTTAAAAAGCAAAACTATTATTTATAGCTAATAAAGACCTATCTTTCATGGTAACTAACATTCATTTAATACACAAACATCAAAGGTACCAAATAGTCCATTAAAGTTATACATCTAATTTATATATCTTACATATAAGCAACTGTACTGCAAGATGTCTCTAAAAGAATATACCATAATAAAATTCAAAGAGAAAACCGTGAGCTGCTAGGAAGGATACACTTGGAAGCTGCCCTACTAGTAACCTCTGAAGGTTCCCACATCTACCTACTCCCGTCTTTCTCATTTTGCATACTCCAACGCCAGGCTGCAGAGGGGCTGGTACAACACACCCACCTGCTTCTACAAGTAACTCAAGGGTAGGGCCTGCAGTGCCTGGAAATCAGGCCACACAAGAGATATCACATATTAACAGAATAGAATGATCTCTGAATATAAAAGGACAGCTAACAGTATAGTATTGAAATCATTTAATGTTTTCAGGTACTAGCACGCGGCACGCATCTGACAGGGTACAGCAGAGGGAGACTCCACAAGAGGCCTTGGCTCAACGCGCTCCCTGTGCTGCACAGGGGGTTGGGGGGCGGGGTTTCTCAGCAGCCACTCTCTTTCCTCCTGGGTCCCCAAGATCTTCCCACTGGGCAGGCATTTTCCTTTCTTTTACTTTTATTAAGATATAAAGTAATGAATATAAATTAAAATAGCCCAGATGTGCATGAAGTAAAAATAAAAAGCAAGACTCTTCCCTCAAACTCCCCAGAGACAGCAACTGTTGGCAGTTACAATACATATGTTTCTAGACCTTTCCTTATGGTGCACAAATACACAGATATGGTTGTAGTGTTTTCTTGCCCAGCTTAAAAGTAACTCAATTTTATTTTTGATTAAAAAAATAAATTGTAGTTAAGTATAAATTACAACATAAAAAATAACTCTAATTGGAATTTTTACAAAATAAACACATCCCTGTCACAAGCACCCAGATCAAGAAATAAAAAATTAGTGTGGAGATAATTTCATTAAACAAAGATTTCTTTTGTATCTGCTCCTATTTCTACTAATCTCGTGCACACGCTCTCTCATGTCCCATACATCAGAAGGGATATCATATTATACTATGTGATGAAAAGCTATCACGCTCAATTAAAACATTTAAATACCACCACTCCACATTTCCATAGCATTTTATACCACTTATAAATCCCTTGATGATATAAAGTTATTTTAAAGTCTTTATCTGACAACTTGATCATTACCTAGAACCCGCTGTCTGTTCTTTCCCTTTATTTTTTAATCATGAGGCATCCTCTCTTCTAATGCCTGGTCATGACTGCCTGGGACCATTCTATTTCTAGCCCTCTGTACTCCTTACTCCTTGGTATGGTTTAGTGTCCCAGCCCGAGGCCTGGGGACTTAGCAGGGCCACCCCCCACCACCCCCACCCCATTTAGCCGGTCCTGAACACCAATTTCTTTTCCTCCTAGCCCCATGCTCCTAAAAGCTCAATTAGGCTTCTCACTCTTGTTAGCTGGCTGTTTCTTCTGGGGACACCTCTAGGGGTAAAAGGCCCTAAATGCTGGGCTTTGCTCACCCAGTTTTGCTTTTCTGGGGTCTTGGCCCTGCACCTATTTCCTACCCTGCTGGGTAATGAGACACCTTCGAAGAGATGCTTTCAGCCTTCTGTCCAGTTTTTCTCATTGTTCTTACAAGGCACCATTTCTTTAAATGGTGATATTTATGTATAACTATATGCCTCTGGTCAAGTGTTTTAAAATTTTTTTAAAAGATAGGTTATACTACAATAGAAATAGCAGGGGAGAAAGCTAAGGGGAGGAGAAGGCTTATTTTCCAATCTGATTCTTTACTACATCCCATATCCCATAGCCTGCCATCTACATGCATTTAATATGAAAAGCACATATCTGGATCTACCCCCAGTATATATAACTCACGTTGCAACACTAACACCAACCATCACTTTGTACCCTGGGTTTAATTTGTTAACTCAATTATGAACTGCCTCAAATAAAAAAACAAGAAAAATTTTGTTAAATCAAAAGTGCTGTATTAGGTGAGACTGTATTTCATTTTATACTTTCCTCTTCCTCCCTAAACAACAAAAAAAAGGAGGGCGGGGGAGGAGGAGAGGGCAGGGTACTCTGTGCAGTACCACAGCTAGGAAACTGACACCAATCCTATACCCATGAATGCCCAGTCACGCAGCAGTCCTGCAGTGGGAACCATGCCTCTAGGGTCATATCCCCACATAGGCTCAAGCATGGTCTTTTTTACCAACATGGTAGACTTTTTAAAGTTTTTAGTTTCCCTTTTCAGAGCTCAGAGTGGATGAGCACTGCCCACCCTTTAGCCAGAGTCTGCGAACACCACCACTGCAGAGCCTGTGCTGGAGGCTTCCAATCAATACTACTCCCAAATTCCTTATAATGGGGAAAAGGTCAGACATGAGAATGATCTCCATCGATCCAGAATGGACTTTCCAAGTGCTTTCCATTTCTAGCCAAAGTCAAAGACTAGTTACCTGTTATCCTGTCAGTAGAAAAAAAAAAGAAGAAAAAACTTAAAAATAAAAAAATGCCTGTGACCGAACATCTAAAATAAGATTAGCCAGATTTTATAATTCCTATGTCCAATGAAAATACCGACTTCAGCTCAACATGAAATTATTGCTGATCCAGCCAGTGAAGTATCGGCCTTGAGCCAAATCGAACCTATGCTCTTTGTTCCGCAACTGCAATATTTTTAATTTCTTGAAAGAGAATTAAATATTTTTAATAGGTGACAAATTTTTAGACAAGAGTAATAGGCCAAAGGCCAAGACTGATACATGGCCCACACTTAAGAAATGCCAACGGCTTTACACAGTAGCCGACCCTTGATCTAGGGTTTATTCCCAGGATGAATTGAAGGAAACAGAAGTGCACTAAGTACTTAACTTACACGGGGCCTGGGGAGGATGTGTTGTGTAAGCCCTCTAAGTACCCTGCCAGCTGTACACCTGAGTGCTTCACCTGAGGTGCATCGAGAGTGCCGCAAACCCCAAAAACCCCCTGACACTAAATGGCTGTAACAACTATGCTAGTAAGAAGGAAACTGTGAATTATGCTTGGATTCTAGGATCTTAGACAATCATGTTGGTATCTTGATTCTTTGGACACAACATGTGACCTCTAATTTATGTTATGGGACCTCAAATGAAGCCCCAATCCTGTATGGGGACTCCAAGGATCATTTCAACAACTTGGAGTTCAATACTTTGGCTTATACACTGGATTTAATACCTTGGCTTTATAATCAGAATTTCTGGGTAGTCAGTTCAAATATACAAGCAGTTACAAATAATGGAAATAAAGCGAAGAACAAATCACAGGAAATTAAAACTTCAGGGGAAAATTTAGGCAAATCACTATATACTAGAACATGGTATAAGCTCCAAACAAAAACTAGAAAAATTTATTTTACAAATTAGACTGGTTTGACCTTGTAAATCATTCAATGAAACATTTATTGAGCCATTATGAGGTGTGCCTGGTTCTCCTTGAAGTAAAAAGAAGTTTCCTTGAGGACCTCCCAGTTTCTCCATCATGGTATCGCCATCTTCCCACTATCAAACTGTAGGCTAACACAGCCTTCCATCTCTAGACTAAGGCTTCCTGGATGTGATCTCAAAGAGCTTTCATGTTAACTACATGGAAATTTTATTATACCACAAGTTAACTACAGAACATAACTTCCCATCACCTAGCACAGTCCTTGCCACATAATTAGCACTAAGAGTTTATTGACCAAGGCATGAACTCAACGGTCTTGTGAGGAGGCTCCTGAATCATTAGTTTCATTTTACAGAAGGCAAATCACCTTTTCAGAACAAGTTTGGCGTTTGGTATAATAAGGTGGCATTTGGCCAATATTTAATTGCTATCGGTCATTACCTCTGCAAGGGCTATGTGTATGGGGATAAACTCATATGCTGCTCTAAGTTTTCTACACAGTGAGTCTTTTATAATGAGAGCTATATTCATAAATTACTGGCATTGAAATAAAAATACTAGAAGCTTTGATAATTTGTAAGATAAAGAAGAACAAATCAGATGATCCTGAAGGCACCTTCTAGCTCTAGGACGCATGTGTAAAATGGTTTGGGCGTTTGGAGGAACACAAAGAAGCACCATGTGTGGCTAAGGTTTTTGCTCTGGCACTTGGGGGACGTACTGGAGCAGCACGTGGTGCATGTCAGACCAGGGATAATGGTGGGGAGGGCCAGTGGGCTGCTGTTCGAGGCAAGTTAAGTCATCTAAAGTCTCACCTATCACCACTGTCAAGCAAGGAGACAATGTCGCAACAGCGTTCTAGTGTGAGTGTGGAAAGCCTTTGCTCCCCCGATATCCTCACAAGGTATGCCAGTGACCGCTTCTGCAGTGGGAGCAGGGCCAGTGAATGAGAGGCGGGTGGGGGTGGGAGGACAGCAGTCTACAAAGGGTCCCAGGTCCCACTGTGTCCCATATCAGTATCAATCAGGGGGTGAGGGTTCTGAAAAAAATTAAACAATGTTCACCACTTTCAGAACCTGGAGGAGAGCATATTTCGTTCTCTGTGAAGTGGGAACACTAAGATAGAGGAATAACCATTTATTGGGAACCATTACGTGCCAAGCACTGTGCTCTAGGGATACAAAGATTATTAAGATACTGTTCCAAAGGATCATCAAACATATAAACACAGAACCACGTGGGAGGTACCCTTTCTAAACTCAAAAAATGCAGAACTATGAAACATATCTGGTGCCAAACGTTTAAAGAAAAGTAATTATGGACCTGCAAAAACTATTGTTTTATTTTTGAAGATCACTGACAGTTATTATCAATCTAAAACATATATTATTATTGACTATTATACTATCATCATATACACTATTAACATGCAAAATCAACACCCTTTGTCAATCCCCTGGAAAGACAGAATAAGAGGCATGACATCCATCCCAGCGATCTCAATTTTAAAAACAGTATTTGAAACAAGCAGGTTGGTCCCAACCCCTGGGAGCCCAAGTGGAGCCCCACTCACGGATGTGGCTTCATTTCTATGTAGTTCTTGGGAATGAAGCCATCCTTTCCATTGAGCTCTGCCTTGTACCAGTTCTGATCACACTCTTCATTCAAAACCTGAAAAGAAATAAGATGACAAGGGGAAACAAATCAATCATTTCCTTTTCCCTTTTAAAAGGGCGGCCACAAGACAATTACACTGTCTTTTAGGTTTGTTCGCGAAAGGTCTTATCTGAAGTACTATCAGCTACATGGATGTAAGAGTCCTTGTAACTTCAAATAACCAGCATTATATTAAACTCTATTAAAATTAGAAAGAAATTGTCTCTGAAAATGAAAGTTCAGGCTCCCAAACATCTAGAATTAAGCCCTCAGTAGGAAAGCAGAGAAAAGAATGACAGGGGAAAGTAATGGATTATTTTTTTCGAAAAAGAACGAAAACTGGAGAGGAGGTTCTAGAAAATGACAAACACATCAGAGAATGAGGGAGAGGTATAACAGGCGTGAGCAGCAACAGAGAGAGCCTTTAGACCACTCTAGAGGTCTTTGAGCCACCTGGGGACCCACATCTTCTCTAGGTTACTGTAAGCACCGGTCACCCACCACACGGCTCATAATCCTGCTGCTTATGAGCACAACCATATGCCCTAAAATGGAAAAACTATTTTAATGAAAAAGCATGGCAAATCCTACTCACTTCAATAACCCTGACAGGCCACACTGTCTAAAAGCCAGACAGTGTGGGAAGCACACCAACCAGCACAGTTCAGGCAGAAGCCTCGGAGACCACACAACTGACCCACTGCATTCTACAGATGTGGAAACAGGTCTAGAAAAATGAAGTGCTACCTTGGGTTACAAGGTAATGACCTCATACCGCTAAGAATCACAACCAGATTTTCAGATTACATATGAATGTTCTCTCCAATGCTGCCTCTTGTGAATTACACAGGCCAGGCCACTACACTGTAATCTACAGAGCAATACAGTGGTTCCCCGCCATCCGAGGTGGGTACGTTCCAAAACCCCCAATGGATGCCTGGAACTGCGAACAGTACGGGAACCCTATATATACTGTGTTTTTTTCCTATACTATATACACACTTACGGTAAGTTTAATTTAATAAACTGGACACAGTATGAGATTAACAATGACTAATAATAAAACAGAACAATTTTAACAACATACTGTAATAAATGCTATGTGAATGTGGTTCTCTCTCTCAAAATATCTTATTGTACGTAATATTTTCAGACTGCAGTTGACTGCGGGTAACTGAAACCATGGAATTCGGGTGGCCGGGAGGACTTCTGTTTAAGCAGCAGAACGAAATACGGTGTATTTTTTTTTTTTATAAAAGCCACCCTATGAATTCCAGTCTTGTAACAAAAGATAAAGAGCAGAAGGCATTAAGTTGGTAACATAAAAGAGAAAACAAAAATGTGAGTACAACTCCAAAATGGTGAGCACAGGACAATGTTGATAGTACAGTGGTAACCTACACTACGTAACAAAGTCCTAAAAGGAAGTTGGTAAAATCCTTTACAAAATAATTTATTCAGGTGCTGAACAATGCTGTACTCAGAGCCAAATCAGAACCTGGATTGCTTTAAAGTATATGATGTCTGGGTATTGACATTCAAAGTGAGATACAACACTAGAAGGGATAGGTAAGACAGATAGCTAACCAACAACTAGCTAAACTGCATTAATAACTACTCTAGGCTAATTCACTTCTGAACAAAGGCTATGCCCTGAGGAGTTTTACAACGCTGGTGCTTATCTGTGAGGCTTGCCAACCTCTGGCTGCAGGTATCAGTGGGTTTAAATGTATATAATAGCGTGGAAATCCTGCAAGAGCTAATAAATGTGAACAGTAGGCTCTCAAAAAAATTAGCTACTGGTAAATACCACTAGCCTCAAAGTTCCTAGGAGTCACACACATACTGACAACACAGTGATGAAAACTTCTTTCTATTCACTGTTTTTCCCTTTTAAAAAAACCATAACATTTTATTAAAAACTACAATGATACAAAATAATATATGCAAGATACATTCATAATTTCTATTTATTTATTTATTTTTATTTTTTGAAGACAGGGTCTCACTCTGTCACCCAGGCTGGAGTGCAGTGGTGTCATCATAGCTTACTGCAACCTCAAACTTCCAAAGTGCTAGGATTACAGGCATAAGCCACCATACCCAGACCCCATACATAATACTGTGCTTTGGCTAGCAAAGGCATTGTGCTGCTAGACAATTATAAAGCACACGTTAAGGATGAGTTTTGGGAGGGAGAGTGCACGTAACCTGCCACACCACAGTTCAGTTACCTGTCCCTGCACTGGCAGCACAGAAGACTGAACAGACTTTGAGAGAAGGAGCTCTTTTAAAAGTTGCTCAAAGCCAGGATTCTGTTACCTACCAAAAATAAGAACTTGAAGAAAAATGTGGCCTAACAATATTATAAAGCATCATCATCCTATAGTAATAATTTTTAAAAAAACCCTGTAGGCTTATACACACGAGGTTTTTTTGTTTGTTTTGTTTTGTTTTTTAAAAGAGACAGGGTCTTGCTATGTTGCCTAGGTTGGACTTGAACTTCTGGGCTCAAAGGATCCTTCCATCTCAGTCTCCCGAGTAGCTGGGACTACAGGCGCACGGCACCACATCTGGCTAAGAACTTTTTTTTTTTCCTAATGAAAATATGGAACACGTCATGAATCTGGGTGTCATCCTTGTGCAGGGGCCATGCTAATCTCTGTATTGTTCCAATTTTAGTATATGTGCTGCCAAAGCGAGCACTATGAACAGTTTCTGAAAACATCTTAAGGATTCCTGAAATGGTGAAGTGTATGTATATACTCTCCTGAGTTCTTAGAAGGTAGAGGAGAGTCAGGCTGACAAGGAGCTGTTACCTATTTGGGGATCAAAAGAGAATGAAGTAATCACTTAGAAAAGGCTAATTTTGATTTGTGAGCAATAACTTTGCAGAAAAAAGACAACTGTGTTACATGCCAGGAGCTCACACAGCTGCACACCCTTCTTGTCCCCTTTACCGAGAGAGGCAAATCCCCCCTAAAAAGTGCCCCCTCCCCTAACAAATGAAACTCCAGGACAACCCCCAGATTTGGCATCAATTTAGAACTATGGTTGTCTACAGAACAAAATTATTACTTGGTGTTTAGTATGCTTTTCTCCCCCAGAAGGCAGGGAAATATGGAATTAATGCTTTTTAAAAATGTAATGTTTGAATACATAAATGGTTACAATTTTGGTTATCTGGCAAATTTTAGTATCCAGAATATCACTTTATCAGATAGTTAAGGTACTGCTGTGCATGCTTCTAAACCTCTTTACTCTAAAATGTAAGGAAAGGTTGGTTCTGCTGAAGGCAAAACACAGGAGAAATAGTGTAGCTACAACTCTGCGCCTTGGGAGTCAGGGACAACTGCTCTACCGGCAAGTCAGCTTTCACATGGAAGCCCTGAAACTGGTAATTTAAAAGATGTTTAAAAATTAAGTTCTGTTCAAATGTTTAAACATACAAAACAGCAAAGGACACAAATGAACGTAAGTCAGTCTAAAAAGGGGGCACAAAAGGAGATCAGAACCACATGTGGGCAAGTTTGCACCTATTTAATTTTAGGGCTTTAGATGAAAGCTCACATCCTTCACAACTAATTTTTAAAGGCCTGATCAAAGTTCTGAGAATGAGCAAGCTGCTACTATCCCTGTTTCCCCACAACAGAAGACAGCTTGTCACCTGCTCACTTGTTACCTCTCAAAAAATAGACGGGTGAGCTCACCAACCAAAGCTTGCTCAGCTGTGAAAATTCCAAGGACTGTTTGTAGCTGCTACCCCACAGCTGTATTTTCTATGCCAACCCCCATCCTCCCTTGAGTTATGACTTTGCAGCCACACACTTTGGTTTAACGGCAGGAGACTGATCGAGAGATGAGATTATGAAAGGAGGAAGAGACAAGTTTCAGTGAAGGTTTTTTTCTTTCTCTCTTTTTTTTTGCCAGTGCATTAATCTTGGAAGGTTTTTGGGTTTTTTTTGCAATGAGACTCTGAAAAAAATAATGTTAGAGCCCAAATCACCAAGAAATTTAAGAGATGAGGATTGAGGTATGCTTTATACAAAAAGATTACAAACATTCCAATCAACGGAAAGGGACGCAGGGACGCAACAGGGCCTTCTGGACTGTTGCTTATGTTACATTTCTTGACCTGGTGCCGCTTACATGTGTGTTTGGTCTGTGAAAATTCACTGACCTGTTCTGTTATTTTTTTCTATATGTATATAGTATACTTCAACCAAAAGTTAGAACTATCTCAGTTAAGAAATATAGTAATATAATGGTTCACTTCACACGTAAGAAAAACACATCAAGGCCTAACACACCTCAGGTACAAACTTCACACCCCCCAAAATATACAGGGAAGCATAAAATAACACAGCGAGACTTCAGAAACCCCCATAATGATAGCTCATCAATGCTACTCTATGGAAGAAATTCCCAGAAATACAACTTTCTTCACCGTGGACAACTCCAAGTACTCGACGTGTTCAACTTGTCTACATTCTGTGATTCTAACGCATCATTCACTGCTGCCCCCCTCCCTTGCCCCCAACCTGAGACTTCTCATAGCAATGCAAGATTTCCATTTATACCAATACTGTACAAAGCTTTCCGAAAACGCAGTTCCTTAAAAAACAAAAAAAGCCAGTGGTAAGAGATAGTAGGTCTCAGAGCCCAGAGTATGTACCTGACCTGGTGGCAAGAGCACAGGATTCACTCAAGGGGCTGAACGAACTCGTGGGCTCAAATTACAATTCCACCAACAATGAACAATGACCATGGACAAACTATCTTTCCCTAAATTTTAGTTTCCTGGAGTATAAAGTGGTAATAATACCACCTCCCAGGTTTACTGAAGGAATTAAATGAGAAAATGCAATAAACAGTATAGCAAACAGTATACTGTTACACTCCTACTGTCTTAGTGGACAAATTTACTTCACAATAGTTACTTTGTCTTGTACATTCCCAGTACTACATCTAATGAAATGTGGCAGTCCTGGGGTACTGAGTTTTACCATCCCTAAATTTTTTTTGAGACAAGGTCTCACTCTGTTGCCCAGGTTGGAGTGCAGTGGCATGATCATAGCTCACTGCAGCCTAGAACTCCCGGGCTCAAGTGACCCTCCTATCTCAGCCTCCTGAGTAGCTAGGACTACAGGTGCAGGCCACCACACCCAGGTAATTTACAAAATTTTTTTTAGAGACAGGGTCTTGCTATGTTGCTCAGGCCTCAAGTGATCCTCCCACCTTGCCCTTCCAAAGTGCTGGGGTTACAGGTGTGAGCCATTGCGTCCGGCCAAATTAAATCTCTTTGATGCAACACTGTCCACTGGCACCAAGAGTATACATATTAACAGAAGAACAGGATTCTTGTTTTATTCTGAAAACACACATGTACAAGACTTCTGTGCTTACTTCAAAACAGATTTTAAATGCAGAGTTCAAGAACTGCAATCACTAATTCTCTTCCCAGTCCTCCTTTTAAAATTTTATTGTGCAGGGGCCATGCTGATCTTCCCTGTATTGTTCCAATTTTAGTATATGTGCTGCTGAGCACCGTTCCCTGTCCCTTCTGTAACAATACTGGGAGAGAGAACGGCACTTAATTTTCTACACAAATTATTTAAAAAGGCATCTTCTAGAAAAATAGCATTTTGTTTACAGATTGTTGCCTCTTTCTTTTCTTTCTTTTCAGGCTGGTCAAGGGAAGCAGCGGGAGTGGAGAAGGAACAAAGGCATCTGTGACTGGTTGTGATCAATTAGCTGTAAACTCCACTGCACTCGGACCAGCCAATTGCTGCATTTTGAAATATGGAGGTATTGACTGGCCTAAACATATTTAGTCATCTGTAAATGACTAAAAAATAGGCATCATGATTTTTTTTTTTTTTAAAAGAAGCTGTATAGTGATGGTCTCACCAAACCTTTCAACATATGCTCCAATTCTAATAGCTTGCAGGGGGGGTTCAACATTTCTTCAGGGAAAAATTATTCAAAGTTTTACTAATCTGTGAAGCAATTTGTACAAGAGCATTTATGCATGAAAGATAGGAACAATTACATTTTTAAGCTTTTAGTACATAAAAAACCAGAAACACCATTTATAGCTGGCCCCTGCATTACAGAAATTCAACATAAGCCAGTGAGGTTTCCTCAGTCAGTCAAAGGCCCCAGGTAAAACCAGTTGGACCTGAGTATCAATCCATCTATCCATCAATCAATCCCAAAGGAGCAATACTGAAATACTGCTGTGACTTGAAGACAAATTTCGAGAATTCTAGTGACACCTACCATATAATTTCAAATTCCTAGAAAAGAGCTTGAGCACACACTCACTTTTTAAAGACTTTAACCCCCGAGAACAAATTATACAGGGCCCTGGCTAGGGTAACAGTACTGAGAGAGCCATTGAAAAATCAGTTCTCTTCAGTTGCCTGTTAACATATTTTATTAGAAACTATTAGAATGTTCTTCATCTTCCCCTAGTATGGGTTACTGACTCAGCCTCAAGCTACACTGATTCATTACTAACACTTTAAGTAAGTGCTTTACAATCACCACTGCCATCTGTTACCATTTTTGTTCAACATGAAAAACAGCTTGGCTATGCTGCTTGCTATACTGTGTGCCAAATCATGAAAAACACCCACAATGTAGACAAGCTATTATGAACTTTAGTGACAAGATAACTTAAAGGTAGTTCGATAATTAAAGTTCCTGGTCCCACAGAAACCTTAAATTGCTTACCCAAATACACAGAGAGCAATAGTTCTCAAATTCACCTTGTAGGCCAGTCTCCATTCTGAATGACTACAACTACAGTGAGGCCACAACTCAGTAAAAACACTCAAAGCACCTTTACCCAGCCAGGTATGTACTTGGCCCTTAACAAACAGGAAGTTGAGAAGAAATAAAATGCATTTTATGAAGTTTTAAAACTGTCCTATGAAGATTTAATACTTTAAATCTAATTTTGGTAGATTTATAAAATTGTGTGTAAATATTAAACTATGCTGTTTTATTAAATAATTAAAACCTATTCATTTAAATAGTATTCATGTAATGATACCAAATCAAGAGGGTCTTTTACCTTATGCCATCACCTCTTTCCACAAGAGCGTATCTGTGCCATGGAATGCTATTTTAAGTTCTCTTTGAAATTGATATTTCTAGAAGCCTCATTTCTTTGGGGATCCAGGAGCCCTAAATCTTTGATTTTCTATGTCATTTTCTTTTAAAAAAAAGGAATCTATTGAACAAACTCTAAGAATCCAAAGGGCATTTGGTGGTCAAGTCTACCTTCTGACCACTAGTGACAGAATGGTGAGAGGCTGTGCCTTAGCATTTTTAAAAACTTTTAAAAGGAAAAGAAAGAAAAAAGAGAGAGGGAGGACAAAGCCCCCAAACACCCCAATTTCCCATGGTAAAAATCATTCACTTTTTTTTTTTTGGAGACAGGGTCTCACTCTGTTGCCCCGGCTGGACTGCAGTGGTATCATCATAGCTCACTGCAGCATCAAACTCCTGGGCTCAAGTTATCCTCCTGCCTCAACCTCCCGAGGAGTTGGGACTGCAGGCACGCACTACCATGCCCGGCTACTTTTTCTATTTTTGGTAGAGATGGGGTCTCGCTCTTGCTCAGGCTGGTCTGAACCTCTTGGCCTCAAGCAATCCTCCCGCCTCTGCCTCCCAAAGTGCTAGGATTACAGCCCGGCCCATTCATCACTTTTATACTACCCACCGAATACCAACCAGCTGTAGTCCAGGAATAGTGCTTTCCTTCCGAGCTGTCGCCTTTCTAAGCAGCTGCTCTCAGTGGGGATCGGTGTGAAAGGGGAACACTGGCGAGTGAGAAGACCAAGGCCCACCGAATGTCAGGTATCATGGCTTAAGGCTAAACTGGTTTGACCTCAATCTATTTAGTGCCCCAAATCAGTTCAAACACCACTGTTTTTCTGTTGAAAAGCTGTACTTAGCCTTCTATAAATCCAAACTATCCTTCTTCTGGCATTCCAGTTTTCATAATCTGGCCATTACCTACTCTCTGCCCTTGTCACCCACTCCTGCCCCAAATGAATCCTGCAGCTCAGTCAAGCCAGTCAACTCACTGACCTCTGAACACACTGTACCTCTCTCGTTTCCCCAGCCAGACCGTCCTTTTCCTTTATCTATTAAAATGTTTCTTGATGCAGTTCAGAGCTTATAACCACCATGGCCACCTCTCTCTCTGCGTTACTTTTATAGTATTGTATGACAGATTACTGTCAATCATAACATAATCCCTTAGAACAACCCATCTATCACTACTGTATACTTTGTACCTTGGGCTGCTATGCCTTGGCCCCCTCCCAAATTAACCTCCAAGTGCCCTGATGCTGGCGCCATACTCATTTTTCATCTGTATTTCCTACAGCTCTTAGAATGGTATCTGGTATATTTTGAGGAACTGACTTGTATATGGGGGTTTTGTTCGACGTAATGCATTCAGTATCTCAGAGCAAGCTAGGTCTGGGGACAATCAAAAGAGCACCATACATTACCCTTTTCTTGGTGATAAATAAGAACCTCTTAAGTAGATCCTAGAAAGATGACAGATTGTCATGAGTCCATTGCCCCAAGGAAGGAGAGGCAAAATAAAGAAAGTAATATTAATAGAATTAGGCAGTCTTCCTGTAATTTAAGCACCCTGCCAAAAGACTACCATGTGGAATACCTCAAAAGGGTGTAGACCAAATCTTTTCCACAAGACTACCTGCATATTCCACTTTCTCCAAGATTAAAAGGTATAAGGGTGGAGACATGGGGGTGGCGGGTAGAGAAGGGAGATTTCAGCTCGACAGGGATAAAAGGTGATGCCTCAGCTGGCCTAGGAAGAGAGGAGGTGTGGCTCTGTTTCTCCACAAGTGTCCTACTAATCCCTCTCCCAGATGGGGCAGCTCCTGGAAGTGGGAAGGTGTCTGATTCTGATTCCACCTGAATGTTTGACTTGGGACTGACTTTTGCACGGTTGTTAATTTTATATTTACAACTCTTCCAGCAAAATTTTTATAAAAGATAGTCTGGAAGACCCTGGAGTTTTTGATTCTTCCACTGAATGTGCAATTAGGTTGATGTGGAGAGAAAAATGATTGTTAAGAGTCCAGGACCACTCACACTCTTTCCAAATGTAAGGACTCCTCCAGGTGGCTCATGAGGCTTCATAAAAAAAGGAAAAAAAGGAAAAAAAGAAAAAAAGAATTCCTTTATAATGTTCATACATGTTAGAAGATGAACAATTAAGACGACTAGCCAAATTAAAGGATTTTTTCTTTATGCATACTTTCATCAACCTCTCCAGGTTTAGCTGTAATTATGAAAAGTTGCTCATGATATTCTAACAAAACAAGAAGGTGCTTCACACTTACGGGATATTACTCCCCCAGATTAATCTGGAGGCAGTGAAACCTAAATGGATAGGCACTACCCCAAAATAAACTCTTTCTACCAAAGAGGTACAAAGAGTATCCATTCAAAATAACTGCCTTTTGCATTTTGTGTCTTGTGAAAGACCTATCACTTTGGTGGAGTTGGAATGCTTTCAGAATGTTAGAATTTCAGCTGCAGGAGTGGGGGAAGAAAAGGGGAGGCAGAAAGACACACACACACACACACAGACACAAAGATCAGAGTGTTTCAAGAGAGAAAATTTGGTACATTTGAAAAATTCAACAATCATATGATGGCCTGTATTAGGCAAGTACTGTGCAACCAGAATGCCAAGCAAGCTAGGTGAACTGAAGGTACAATGGACACGCTTCCCTAGGAGATCGGAGTCTAGTAAACTGCCAGTTGCACCAGTGTGATAGATGCCTGGAGAGGAGGGAGTTATGGGTACTACGGCAAGTATCAATTCCACAGAAAATGTCTGAGTTCCAAACACCAAAGATGACCTAACTCCACAGTGTAGGGGACATTAGGAAAACGTCCTAGATGAAGTGTGAACTAGGTTATATTCCTTGTCTGCATCTTTAGCTCTGCTCAGCCTATGAAACTATGAGTGGAAGGAACATGGCACATCCCCAGCTTGTTATCAATGGATTGTTCTCTTGGCCACACTTGGCTGCTATTAACTAAAAGACTGGTTAAGCTTCCTAAAGTTTAAAAGTAAAACCTTTACTAAAGGTAACAGGACTTCCTAACTGGAAATAACCAAAATAATCTCAAACTATGGCTAATTCTTTACTTTAGCAATATGTATTTACCTACTGTCCTTTTCATCCTATTCACTAACAGAAGGCATTCAATCTTACATGAAATACTACACTCCTCTCTTCAAAAAACAAAACAAAATAAAAAAAAAACAAAGCCCCCCCCCAAATCACAGGAGCAGCAGTTATTCATGTTTTCTGATGTTGACAGGCAGGCAAACTGGCTCCCTAAGATCTATCTACTCACTTCCCAGTGCTTCAGCATAAAACAGAAAACAAGAGCTCCCAACAAACCTCCGCCCCACAAATTAATGACAACAGAAAGCGTTTATTCAATTCCACTTAAGACCTTATTGATTCAAGAGGTGGAACTAAAGGATCAATTGATTTACAGTTCTGTGACCCAAGAGCCACCTCAGAGAAAGTTACAGTCACTGAACAGCAGCATTCAGGTTTGCACTTTTGAAACCTGGCTGCACTGTGAGAACGAACTGCAGGAAGGCACAGGTGGACACTCTTGCAGTATCCCAGGGTAAAATGACAGTGCTTGGCCTGCGGTGGGGCAGGGCAGTGGAGGGGAGGCAACAGATTTGAGATATTTTTAGAGGTAGAATCAAAACAGCTTGGTGAATAGATACCACTCAGTGGTCTCCCTCTTGGCCACTGATTTTTTCCTAAAAAATGCTTTAGAAAAACTGCTATATAGTCTCTGGGCAAATTCTCTTTTAAATCCACCAGGAGTACAAAACATAATTTAAATGGGTACATGGCAATTCTGTGCTGGTATCTTTTACCTGCGTCTCCAGATCTGGTTAACTTCCTGCTCTGTCTTTTTGCACCCTGGATCTGTATAGACCACAACTACAGGCTCCTTCATGCTCTGGTCCCACTGTTGGTAACCAATAGGGAGGCCTGCAGATCAGAGGAGGGCAGGCTGAGGTCAGGGCATCCATTCTCCCAGCTCCCTCCCTGGGGGTGCCTGTGGACAGTTTTGGATCCTCAATTGAAGGTTACAGTCCTTTTCTCCTCCCGGTTTGGGTAACTCTTCCCCTTTCTTTGCCCCTACTGTCTTCAGGCCTCATGGTGGTAACCTGGTTACCAGCTCTAGGAACTGCACCATCCCCTGTGGTTTCTAGAGAAATCCTGCCCACACCTTGCAAATAGTCTCCTTATTAAAG
Organism: Daubentonia madagascariensis; assembly: GCA_023783475.1. NCBI lineage: Eukaryota > Metazoa > Chordata > Mammalia > Primates > Daubentoniidae > Daubentonia > Daubentonia madagascariensis. The sequence continues at coordinate 6,342,247 of JAKFHU010000487.1, read as the reverse complement.
TCTACTCAAATTAGTCAATTTAAGCATGTCATGTGTTTCCTACTAAGACCCTGACTGAAATTATCCTTAAATCAGTTGTGTTTGTCCTTTGGAATGCATTAAAGAATTATTTCATCATATAAAGTGAAATTTGTTATGGGGCAAACAGAACGCAGGAAGTATCCACATCCTACCAACTACTCAGGAGAAGAAAACAATAAAAGAGCCTTGCGTTATGAGGTCTACCATTCTTAAGCACTCACATAATTCTGTTCTGTGTATTACTAAAAGTTATGGAGAGCTGAGAAAGGGGGTGAAGGTATGAAAACCTGAGACCTGTAATTTGGTCATCATTAGACGGTCTTAATGATTTACAGTAGCCGTCCCCTTTGAACTGCACTTCAGTTAATGTGTAAGTGTCTACTACACCGAGAGCACTGTGTCAGGAAGCTGCAATGGGGGTTATAAAAGAAGGAAAGACATGGTCCCTGCCCTCAAAAGTGTTTATGAGCTAAGGAACTAGGTATATAAATAAAGAGGGAATAAGTAAAAAGTGAGAAAGGGGAAACTGCTGACTGTGAGTTGGACATGGAATTCACGTAACATGCTTCCAAATTAGCTGCATGGCTGATGTGGAAAGTTTAACTCATGTCTGGAAGAATTAGAAAAAAGATAACTTCAGGCAGTCCAGGAATAGAGTAAGAACCTAAACTAAAGGTAGAGGAACTCAGAACAGATTAGAGGGTAAGGTAAGAAAGTAATCTTTCCTTTTGTATTTTAATTGGGTTGAAATAAAAGAGGGAAGCATTGTTGTTTAATCCCATTCTGCTGGCTGTCCTCTGCCAGGCTATACATTGCCCTCCCGCGATGGGGCTGTCATATGTTTAAATGACAAATGGTGATTACATACACTTTGGACAGCTGGATGTGGCTCAATTAAGCAGAATCATCTCTTACAGGTAACCTCACTGGCAACTTCACTCCAGTGCAGAAAAACTATAGCTTTACAGATCAGACAAACTATCTGCTGCCTCCTCCACCCTGCTAAGGCTGAAGAGCCCAAGAGCCCAGAAATCTTCAAGGACAAGATGCCATGTAGGCTTGCCTAAAATAACTAGATCAAGGGGCTCATTCCAACCTTCTATTTCTACGACTCAGACATTTGACAGACACTGCCCCGTCCTTGGATGATCAGATGAAAATAAGTTAATATTCAGTGATGGGGATGGTACTGATAGGAGTATAAAAGGGTATATGGCTTTATGAAAAGCAATTTGGCCATATATATTAAAGATCGGAATTTTCCTATCTCTTAACTCAGCAATGCCATTCTTAGGACCCTATCCTAATAAAATAATCAAAGATGTATATCAAGACTGAGGGAGCAGCCAGGCATGGTGGCACACCTGTAGTCCCAGCTGCTCGGGAGGCTGAGGCAGAAGGATTGCTTGAGCCCAGGAGTTCAAAGCTGCAGTGTCCAACATAGCTAGACTCTGTCTCTTGAGGGGGAAAAATAATGAACAAGTATGAGTGCCTATTTTGAGTCAGGGACTGTGCTAAGTGCTGGGATTACAACAATAAAGAAATGAACCTTATACTCAAGCAGCTAATAGTGGGGGAGGCAAGATCATTGTAATTATAACTTCAGTTGTAATAAGTTCTATGACAAAAGAGTTCAGGGTGCTCTGTGTGACAGCACATGTGGAAAGATCTAATCTTTCTAATCCAATCACACGCAGAGATGGGAGTCAAGGAAAGCTCACTTGGGTGGTAACATTTAAATGGAAAACCTGAGCGTAAGTAGGATTTAGCGAAGCTTAGGGGTGGGCATGGAGAACACAAATTAGAGCAAGAAGTATTCCAGGCAGAGGGAAGGCTGGGAGCAGAGGTTCTTGGGTGGAAAGGAGTATGGCACAGTCTAGGAGAGGCCAGAGACAGAGAACTGGGCTGGACCATGCAGGGATTGGAAGGGTAGAATAAGGATTTGGGGAATTTGCTCATTAGGATGATGGTTCTGGCTTGTGTGTGGCACACAGCTCTGAGGGGACAAGGTAGCAGCAGGAAGACCAGGTGGCGAAGGGACTACTGCAGTAAGCTGGGGGGAGCAGAGGGGAATTTAGACTAGGTCAGGGAAATTCTGACCATTTTGAAGAGACTCTAAAATGAACACTGAAAAACCCACATGCATTATTTTAAGAATCTAAAATTTACCCCTCCGTCCCATAAGATCCCCCTCTGTACTTCTGCAGGAATAGGGAACATAATATCATATAGGATCAGATAGCAAATTCCATACCGTATCATAGGTTTCTCAAAGTGACTTAATTAAAAAGTTAGAGGAAGTTTAATTATTCTTCACCATTAACAAACAAAAAGAGAAAGAAAATGTATACAAGGGATAATCCCTTACTTAGAATGATCCCGTTCTTTGAGAACATAGTTGATGTTTTAATTATTGTACAATTAAAAAGAGCTAAACTGCTTATAACCAATTCAAACAGATATAATATGTAGAAAACTTTTAGAATCAGTGACAATATTCCATTTTAACTAGTACACCCTGACACATGCTATTCACTTATCATGTATACTTTCTCTACTTCCAAGAGAGACATCAGGGGGTTTTCAGGACTCCAAATACAACCCTCTCATTAAGAAAATGGGCATCAGAGTTCAGGGTGTAACAACCTTTTCCTAAGCATCTCTAACTGAACTGGAGACAAACTGTTAACTGTTATTAACAGACAGGCTAAATTAACCACCCTCCTTTTGCTGGAGTGGAGGCCTGTCTGGTAATTACCGCTCAGGCAGCTGCGCTGCGGGGCTCTGGAGGAGCAGGTTCAGGTTCGTTGTGAGGGCTGGGGGCAGGGCAGCCAGGCACAGCCCCTGCTCTCTGCAGGGCTAGGAGACAAGCCCAGCCTTGCCCCCCCCCCCGTAGTTTTCTCTCTTTAAGCACCTACACGCTGCTCTATGTGGAAAATCAGCACTTTCGTCCCACAGAACTGTCACAACCTGCAGAGAAGAGAGGGACTAAGAAGGCTAAATGATAGGATGTATTAGTGCAAACAAAGGGCTTGTCAGACCCACAATTCCACACAAGAACAAGTTCCTGATTTCATGTAGCATTTAAAGGAGAAACTTGTATACCATTCTATGATTCTGGGCCAGCCACAGTACTAACAGAACAACATCCATGCTGCTTGGAAACCGAAGGATGACCAGGCATAAAGCGTTCATTCTCTTGCCCACAATAACAAGTAGTTTCCCAAATCAGAAAAGCAACCAGACATATTATATGATCAACTAAGATACGACTACTGTTTGCAGCTACGGAATGGTATCATCAGGCCTTTTTGATTCCCCCCTCCATGCAGTAAACGGGTTTTAATGTCATGAATGTCTATGTATAATAGATCTATAATGGTTAAGGCTATCAAATCTGAACTGACTAGAACCAAAATTTTGTTTTCTCCAGTTGAATTTTCATCATCCAGCTAACAGTCTACAGCTCTGGGAGAAAAAGTTACGCCAGTTAAAAAATATTATACAGTCATCCCTTGGTATACATGGAGGACTGGTCTCCAGGACCCCCGAATATACCCAAATCTGTACATACTCAAGTCCTGCAGGGCCAACTTCAAACTTGCAGGTATGAAAAGCTGGCCCTCCCTGTATGTGGGTTTCACAGCCCACGGATACAGTATTTTTGATCTGTGTTTGGTTGGAAAAAAATCCACATATAAGTGGAACCATGCAGTTCAAACCTGTGTTGCTCAAGGATCAACTGTACTTCCTTTATTGGATGGATGTCTGTATTTCCTAGGTTGTTTTCTTTTTTTTTGGAGACAGGGTCTTGATTTGTTGCCTGGGCTAGAGTGCAGTTGCACCATCACAGCTCACTGCAACCTCAAATTCCTGGGCTCAAGCAATGCTCCCACCTCAGCCTCCTGAGTAGCTGAGACTACAGGCATGTACCACCACGCCCGGCTAATTAAAAAAATTATTTTTTGTAGAGTTGAGGTCTCACTATTGCCCAGGTTGGTGTCCAACTCCTGGCCTCAAGTGATCCTCCCACCTTGGCCTCCCAAAGTGCTAGGACTACAGGCGTGAGCCACCGTGCCTGGACTTTTCTGGTTTTATTATACTCTTAAGTTACTACAACTTTCCAAGGATGGTATAAAAACATCTACAGTACTCTCTTCCTTCAGATTCCCCTCTTCAACTGGTCTATCAGTCTGGGATTTTCCTCCAATACTCTCCTCAGCTGGATGTGCTGATTCCTAGATTTCATGTCTCTCATTCTTGGTTTTTACACTAGTGCACCATTAAGAACTTTTCCAAGAAAGGTGCTTGAAAGGCAAACACTTTGAATCCCTGTGTGTCTGGAAATGTCTTGATTCTGTTTATACTCGAGTGCTAGTTTGGCTGGGTATAGAATTCAACAGAATTCTACGCTGAACGGCAATTTTCCCTCAGAACTTGGAAGACATCGTTTTCTGGTATTCAGATTTGTAGAAGCAATGTTTATTGGCAGTCTGCTTATCATTTCATTATTGTTGTAGGGAATTGTTTACTTTTTTTCTAGATGCTTTTAGAACCTTCTCTTTCTTCTTGTCATTTTGAAATTTCACAATAATGTATCTGAGTGTGGATCTGTTTTTATTCACGATGCTGGGTTCTTGGTGGGTCCTTCCTATCTGAAAATTCACACCCATCAGCTATGGAAAGTTAATCTTTTCCCTTTTTTTAAAAAAAATTTGGTAGTGTCTTTCCTTCCATCTGCACTCTTCTCTTTCGGAAACTTTTTTTCTTTTTAATTTTTTTTTTTAATTAAAGAAAAATTTTTTTAGAGACAGGGTCTTGCTATCTTGCCCAGGCTGGATTCGAACTCCTGGGCTCAAGCGATCCTCCCACCTCAGCCTCCCGAGTAGCTGGGACTACAGGCATGTGCCACCACACCCAGCATGGAGTAATAGTTACCCAACCTTTTGGAAGACTGCAGTGGGCTCTGGCTGTAGTTTCCTAGTCCATTCACTCTCCCACCTTCCTAGATAACTAATGCATACCTTTTTCCTATCTCCTTAGGCCTCAACAGCTCTCCCACCCTTCCCAGTCGATGATCTTATTTACTATTTCACTGAAGAAAAACAGAAGCAACCAGTTCTTAAAAAGTTCCCACCACATCTATACAACTGCTTGCACCTGTACCCTTCTGTCCATGCTCCTAGCAAAACAAAATCCTACATCAGTGCTGGGTGCCAACTCTTGTTGCCTGCTCAAGGACATTAACCCAGTTATTTTCCTTTCTTTCTTCTGCACTGTCGACTTTGTCTAGTCTTCACTGGATCTTTCCTATCAGTGAACGAGAACGCTGTCACTCCATTCACCTTTGGGAGCAGGTAAAAGCAGACTTCTTTGGGCTCCGCTGCCTCACTTCTCTCCATCCCTTTACATCAAAAGTCCTCGAACAGTTGTCTATACTCTGTCTCATGTTCTCTCTCCCTCCCCCAATATCTTATTATAAAAGCTTTCAAACATAGAGCAAAGCGAAAAGAATTTGACAATGAACACAGTTATCCACCACCTAAATTATACCACCAGCAATATTTGTTTTATCACGTATCTATCCATCTGTACATCCCTCTATCCTTCTATTAATCTATCTTAATTTCTGAGGCATTTCAAAGTTGCAGACATGAGTATACTTTCCCCTAAATACTTAGTGTACATACTATTAACCATAGTTAAATATTAGTTTTGGTCTAAAATTTACATAATCATCACTATTGAGATACGAAACATCCCTGTAATCCAGCAAGCTTCCTCATGCTACTTTCCGTGTGCCATCCAACCTTTCTGAAACTGCTCCAAGCATGCTTTTGCCCTCACCACTCTGCTGAAACTACTCAAGGGCGTGAATGAACTCCCACTGCTAAATCCCAAAGGTCAATTCCCTGCCCTCATCTGAGTTGGCCTATGGGCAGCACATAACAGAAGTGATCACGTCCTTCACCTTGAAACACTTTCTTGGCTTCCAGGACATATCATTTCCCAGGTTTTCTTGCCACCTAACTGGCCACTCTTGTTCGGTCTCCTTGGCTAGTTTCTCCTAGGATCTCACTAACTTTTGAAGGTTAATGCGCCAAAAGGGGTTGGGCGTGGTGGTGCATGACTATAGTCCCAGCTACTCAGGAGGATGGCTTGAGCCCAGGAGCTGGAGGTTGCAGTGAAGCTATGATGCTGCCACTGCACTCTACCTAGGGCAACAGAGACCTTGTCTCAAAAAAATAAATAAGTAAATAAAAATAAAAATAAAATAAAATAATGAAATGAAGTAAAATGTATGCCAGAACTGTCATAGCCAAGAGGAGTCTAAGGAGACATAATGGGATCCTAGAACAGAAAAAGAACATCAGGGAAAAACTAAGGCAATCTGAATAAATTATTAATTTTAGTTAATAATGTATTGACATTAGTTCATTAATTATAATAAACTTAACAGGGGAAGATGGGTGTGGGGACATGGGAACTCTTTATACAACTTATCTGCAAATCTAAAACTACAAAAAAATAAAGTTTTTTTGTTTGTTTGTTTTAAAGCTAGATTCATCATGTCATTCAGCTTAAAATCCTTCGATGGCTTTCCATTCCTCAAGCGTCTGGTGCTCCTTGGTCATGTGTGCATGTTTAAAACTGAGGCAATACAACCACAGACTAGCAACTCCACGGGTGTGGGAGAGGCTTCAGAATGGAAAGACTGTGCTGTGCGCTGAGTGCACAGGGACTGGGCTACAGGTAGCTTTGAGAGGAGCAGCCAAACACTATTTCCAACGCCATTAGCTTTTTGGGAGACGATTTAGCCAAAGTGGTATTGTCTATTATCCTCAGTGACAGTATTATCCCCAAATGACAGTTCTACTGTAATTGTTGACATTGTTTTTGTTGACAACAAATGCTCTCATGGTATCATCCCCCTTGGACTTGTAGATCCTGTTTACTGTTCTTTGTGTTTCTCCCTTTTAGGATAATTCCCTGAATGTACAGTACTAAACACTCAACAAACAGTGGAAGGGAATGGGGAATAAGCAGATAAACAATGGAAGAGGCTATAATGAGACTTAAATTGGAATTAAAAAAAAATGAAAAACATACCCCACACATAGTATAGGAGATACTTAGTAACATGCATTGGATCTTTAAAATTCTGGCCACATGTTAAAGATAAGGATCTTTTTCTAACAATTCAGGTAAAATGCAATTTGGAATCAATTGATTTTAACAGGTCTTGTGGTTAATTTTTAGTTTAAATATTTATTTACTTACAAAAGTTATTTTTCTTCTTCTGTACTTGCTGTTGTGGCAGTAAATCTAATAACTAACTCAGTTAAAGGATGGAGAAGATCAATTCCAGAGCGCTCACCTCTGACTAACAGCAAACACCACCATCATTTGGAATAAATCAATAGTATTTTCAGACTGGTGTGAAGCAGAATGGCATTGAACATGAAGCTCTGCATGATTGGCCCTCACCTAACTCTCGTCTCCTGTTACTTCCTGCCTCGAACTCCAAGTTCCAACAATACTAAAGCTACTTGCAGTTTCCCAACTGCCAGGATGTTTCGTGATTTTCAGACTTGTATATGCTGTTCTTTCTGCCTAAAATGGCAAAATCAACACCTAATTTGAGGGTCACTTTCTCTCTACCACTGAACCTTATTATTTTCAGATTTCCGTCATCATACTTGTCTCTAAGTATTTTAATTATTTGTCTTCTCTTCTAGACTGGGCTACTTGAGGGCAGGAGCCCCATCTATTAATCTTGGTATCCTCAAGGACATTCAATTAAGTGTCTGACTTGCCTAGCAAAGCAAAACCTTTGTTGGAGAATCACTATGCTACAAAAATACTCTAGTTATTTCTCTCTTAAATGATAAACTCTCTCCCAAATGTAAATGAGGAAATGCAATCATTATATAAATTTTTACGCCTAGTTTTCTTTTTATTCACAATAAGCAAATACTTCAATAGCTTAAATCTACAAATACAGTTTTAACAGATTGCAACCGTTTAGTCCACTCACCCCTCACCACTACTGTCTTAGAAAGACAATTCTGGCCATCAGGGACCAGTTTCATGCAAGTTTGGAATGATCCCTGGTAATTTTAAGCCCTTCACACATAAAAATCAAAGCACCAGATGGGATTTTGGGAGATTTTCCAATCCACTTTCTTATCATAAAGTCTAGTAACTGAAGTCACAAATACAGGCAAGGTAATTATCCAATTTTAGAAGCCTTCCACAGAACTATTCTTAAGAACCCACACAAAGTAATCCCCTACCCATGCAATTTAGGCCAAACTCAGCACTAGTTCACACAGGACAGCAAACCACCACCACCACACATATATGCACAGTAAGGAGTGACCTGACACAAAACCAAGGTGTAGTGGAGCAAAAAGAACACAGGGACCTAGTAGCATTGCCTCCACTGCTGCCACTAACCTTGCTCTGGCAACTTGGCTTCTCTGGGCCTCAGATAATCCCTTGTAAAATAAGAGCCCTATGGGCCCAGGCGAAGTGGCTCATAACCTGCAACCCCAGCACTTTGGGAGAATCACTTGAGGCTAGGAGTTCGAGACCAGCCTGGGAAACACAGTCAGACCCTGCCGCTACCAAAACAAAACAAAACGAAACAAAAAAAAAAACACCAACCCAAAAAACAAAACAAAACAAGAGCCCTATAATGCTATGTTCTTTTTTTTAATTTTAAAGTTTAAAAAGGCACAACATATTGTGTACTTGTTCCACAACCTTTCTATGCATATTACAGACAATCCTTCCCAGAGAGGGTACTTTCCTAAATGAACAGACCAGGACTCAAAGAGGTCAAGCCCCTTGACCACAAACACAGTTAACAAAAAGCAAAACTGCAATTCAACTCAAATCCAGGTTTGTCTTGTTCTCAAAAACATTTTGCTAACCTGCCTCCTTTAAAAGAGGAAAGGGAAACAAACTAAACTACAGGGTGGCAAAGACACAAATAAGTGTCTTTCCTTCAGGCAGTGTAAGGACAGAAAAATAGGTCAAGATGGTCTATTGTGCCATGGGAAGGGGGAGGGAAAGCCTAAGAAAAATGGACCCAAACACCTGACTCTTAAAATGTCCTCATAAATCTTATCATCTCCTTACCAACTGCTTAATTTATCAGGAAATATATCTGCTTCCCTCATATATCTAGGCTTATCACATTACAAAGGTACTGAGAAAGTAATAATCCTAAGAGAACCCAGAGGCATTCCTGAAGCACTTCAGATCATGACACCCTTTGTTATCCTCAGGACAGCTTAACAATGAGAAAAGCAAAAGCAAGGCACTAACATCCTCAGATGGACACCGACTTCGGACACTACAGGTTCTCAAAGGGGGCAGCCCCGCCCATCTCAGTCATTTTATTTTTTATCATCACCCCCTTTGATAGCCTATTTACACATTTTTCCTTAATTACTACATCTCATAAAATTTTGATGCCACAGATGAAGAAATACATATCTATTTATGTGCTGTATCATATAACTGTGCTTTATACATAAAAAGTTTTTCACCCTCCAAGAACCAAATTTCAACCCCTTGGAGGAGAAATCAAGATCCAGCTCATTTACTCCACCAAATTATTCAGAACACATATAAGTCAGGAATTATGAACAATTTGGAAGCCAGGAGATATTTTTAAATGTGTTGATTTTAGCAATAAGCAAAAAATACAAGTATCGAATAATTTTCACTTTATCCCTGTTCTTGGTATTTTAAATTGCTGGGTGTTAAGAAAAACAGAAACAAAAGTTCTATCTGTTGTGAAGTTTATTCCACTGGCCCCATTAGGAACATGGACTTTGTCTTGCCTTTACAAATTCTAAAACTACACACAGCTCCCACCCACAGTATCATGCTTTTGTGTTCAGAATCCAGCCAGCTTGCCTCTGCTCCTGGGTGGGTACCTAAATACAATGTTGTGTGGGCCCCTAAATACAATGTTGTGTGGGCCAATCTTAAAAAGGGCAGAACAGCCCCCCACCCCCAGCCAAGCTCACCCAATTACTAATGTGACAGATACTGACAGTCAAATTAAACACTACAGTTAAATGCTAAAGTCTTTCCCATTTGGGGGGTAGAAGAAGGAAGAATGGTAAGTCTAGGGGATGGACAGAAGAAAAAAAATTAGAACTGTTTGATGTGGATAATGAAAGGAGACAGAAGGTAGATGCCCAACAGAAAGTAGAAAACCCTTTCAAAAGCCCACTGCAGAGTTTGTTCTTGACATCATACTTCATAACCTATTCCTGTCACAAAGTATGTGCATCTGTCTGATTTGGGGAACCATCATAGATCTCCTGGTTTTTAACTTTAAGAGTCAAGACACCCTTTCTCAAAAGTTTCGAGCATGGTACCTCACCTAATTATCTTCTTTGGTCAACGTATGCTTCAATACCCACCCATAAATAAGTTAACTGCCAGGTCATCTCTAAAATCAGTTATAGAGGATAGGCTACTCTAATTTCCACCCATAGTAGCATCTGCTTCTAAACCTTCTCTTTGGAATATCTTTTCCACTTTGGAAAACTATGTGGATTTGCAGAGAACAGCAACAGATACACTGTTTGACCATTATTTCAGGAATTTAAAAGCACAACAAACGCAAGGAATTTTATACTATATTTGCAAAATGCTTTACTAAGTCTCGCTCTTATGAAATCACAACTATGAGTTTTTGTTGAGCTTTCCTTAAGAACAAATCAGCCAAAGAACACAAAGATACAGCCAATGTGGTGTACACACCAAGAAGTCAACATAGTGACTGTGTATCAGGAAGTCAACCTAAGATATTCCTGATAAAGTTTCATAATGGCCTCTCTTGGTTTCAGGGATAGCAGGAATGCTTCCTCGGCACTACTCACTGCTGGCTCCTCTATAAATGTTTGGCATTCCTCGAGGTTCTCTAACTCTACAGTTTAACTTCAGAAGAAGTCCACCTCTGCACAAACTTCTACTACTGCCTATATTCTACTTGGATATGCTCAAATCTCTCTAGCTCAAACCAACATATCCAACTGCCCAATAAATACCTCTTTTCCTGTATGTCTCCCAAGCACCTCAAACTTAAGCATAACCAAATTGAACTCACGGTGTTCCAAAAAATATTCTCTCTCTCATATTACCCTCTCCAGTTAATATTACTCACAGCCCACCAAGTTGCTTTAGTCAGACTTCCTTACCCCACTAAGTCTAGTTCCTGCTGTCCTCTAAATGGATGACCCCTCACTACCACCTCTCCACAGAACAGTGCGATGTCCTGATTGCCCTGCCTCTACCACTCTGCTACAACAATTTCTTAAAATACAACTTACATTTATTAAAGATTTATTATGTGCCAGAATTCATGACATATTAGGCCACTGCATCCTCACAACTCTGTAAGGTGGGTGGATATTATCTCATCTTGCAGATGAAGGATCTAAGGTCCATCCAGGGAGGCCAGATAACTTGCCCAAGGAGACACAGCTTATAAACGGAAGAGGCAGGATTGTAACCCAAGTCTATCTAATTCCAGAGTCCACGTTTGTAACCACTATGTTGACTTCCCGCCCTGTGTAGTTTTACACTGTCCTTAAAGGACTGCCCCCCACCCCGCAAAGATTATCATTTGCACTAGTTCTGACCAGTACTTCCCATAATCATTTATCTAGCTAGGCTTCTTCTAGGGTTTTATATTTTCTGCAGCTGAGGGGACAGAGTTATTTCAGACTAAGACTGTTATGGACAATGAACTCAGAATAATAGGATTACTCTAAACTGCCTCACATACAAGTATCTGGTATCCAATCTAATCTTCCCATTCTATCCAACATAAAAATCCAGCCAAGCAGAAAAAGGCAGTTTTTTGAGGTCCACTTAGGAAAAAATCTGCCAACTACCTACTTACTCAGGTCAACCTTCAAAGAGAACAACTCTTCTCATTTTTTAGAAGGCAAGGCAAAGCAATCTGAAAATATCTAAATTGTTTTTATTTGGCAGTTTTGAGCCTAATATCCAAACTTCTCATGGCAGAACATGAAGAAAGAGGAAGGTCAAACTCATCTTACAAGCTTCTCCTTTGCTGCCGGCCTTCTTTATTTTTAGGACATTCTCTGGCAGTTCTAGTATCAAATGAGTCTATAATGAGACTATGTGGCTTCACAAGCCGGCAGGTGTCTGATCCCAAGCCCACTGCAGCTCCATCTGCTGCCCACCCAGACTCTTATGTTTATACTGGGTAAAGTCCATGAAAGGGCAGGAATGAATGGCTCACCTCACACCAGAGCTCCTACATTAACTGTCTCAAAACAAAAAACAAAACCCCAAAACCTCTAAATTAGAATTATTTAAATCTTCCTGGACAAAAGAACTCTATATCCTAGAAATTCTAAATCCTACTTTAATGAATTCTACTTTGCTATAAATAATGGTACAGAAAAGTAAGCTGTCCTTTTACTCAGAATAAATCAGCTTTGCATTTTTAATAGAAGTTAAACACAGAAGACTAGATGGGGACAGAAAGGACAGGTTATTATTCTGGTAAGATGCTGCCTTAAAAGGCCCACTTTATACAACCGTGGTAGTAATGGATTGCTTGGATTAACTTAAAAAGGAACATCTGGTACAGTCTATATCAAAGTGAAAAAGTTCCAATCAAAGTACAATGGGATTGTGGGACATAAAAAGAAAATGATGAGTAAAAGGGGGAAAAAGTACCATCAGTACAATTAGGGTCTTTAAAAGATAAAATAGAAAAAAGTAGTTAGAAACAATAACCAGTGGGTGCCCAGGGGTCGCTCAGGAGCACCAAAAAGACAAACGGAAGAGAGAAACAGATTTCACACTCAACATGCCCAAATCAAAACCAATCATCTGCCCAAATCTCCCTTCTGCTGAACCTGCCCACGTCTATCTGTAGAAACACCACCTTTCACAACTGTTGCTCCTCTCCTCTCACTTTCATGTTCACATCAGGTATCAAAGTGTTCTTCTTCTTTTAGAACACCTCTAAATATAACAAGGACGTTCACCCAAGCATTATTTTAAATGAGAGGGAGGAAACATCCTAAAAGGTCCACTGGTAGTGGAATTGTTAAATAAGTATGGTACATTCATAATTGAATATTGTGCAGCCATTACAAATGTTATTTACAGGGCAAAGCCAGAAAAAAAATCATGGAGAAATTGCCCTGACCAAGCCTTATCTGGTCTCTATCTGTGAACTTTTTGATTATGTAAGCCAACACGTACACACCTTTTATTGTTTAGGCCAGTATATCTGCAAACAACAGTGGCTTAACACAATGGGAAAATGTTTATTTTTTCAAAAAGGAAAGTTTGTATACAGTGTGATAGGTACTTAAAAAATGCCCAGAAAAAAATTATTATGAGGAAAGACAAAATATAAACAGTGCCTATTTCTGAGTGGTGCACTGGATGAGATGTGGGCACTGATCAGGAACCATCCCATGCACACACACTGCCAGGCTGTCACTGTCCTTGAAACTCATATTCCATTTACACCCCACCACTTGAAACACCATTCTCTCCTTTTTCTACCTATCCAAATCTTAGCCATATAGGATCAGTGCTTATAGGTATAATCCCCAACAACTTCTCCCCTGAATGCTGGACGCCTTCAACAGTTAATAGCAGTAACCATCATAATAACCACCTCATTTATTGAAGACCTACTATAATGCTAGCTACAGCCCCGGGCACTTTATATTATTATATTTAAGCATAACTGTTTCTCTATTAGTCATTTCTACCCAACTAAATACGAAACCGATGGAGGAAGAAATTGTTTTACACTTATGTTGAACTGCCTCAACACCGACCATATTCTATTATAAAATAAAGCAGAAGTTCATATATACATTTGGAAGGTGGCAATAACTTTTAATAGATTCTCAAAGGGTATGACCCCCAAACAAGTTAAGAACTACTGCAACAGAGATTCAACAAATACTCTTTTGCCTTGAAAACAAATACTTCTTAAATCAATAACTAAACAGAACACCAATAAGAAAAAGATTCCTAGGTAAAATAGCTTGTGATATATACTAGTCAGCACAAGGAGGACCTTATTTCTAGCTACATTTTGAGTGTATTTTAAGGTTTTAGGAATCTTGCATGGATAGTATTCTGACAACTGGAGGCAAACACAGAACCTCCCCCTCCCAAATGACAGCACTGTTAATGGTCCCTCTCCACTGGACCTGGGAAGAGTCCCTGTGCTTTCACCCTTCTGTTTGTATGAACTGGCTCTGTTTAACCTGAAATCATTTTAACCTAGTCAAGAAGCTTTTCCCAGGCATACTACATAATAAGCACAGTAGCACAGTGGGGCTGATGATGAATATAAAACGCACACAAGGCTTGAGTACTTCAGAGTCTTACAATTTAGATTCAAGTGAGAATCCCCACATCTATCATTCACAGGGCCACACTAGTCTTACTATAAGCCACAAATAAAATTAAAAAGTAAGTTTTAAGCCAGGTGTGGTGACTCATGCCTGTAATTCCAGCACTTTGGGAGGTGAATCCTGCCACTCCCAATGCCACGCCACTCCTTGAGCCTGGGAGTTCGAGGTTAGAGTCAGTTATGATTGTGCCACTGTACTCTAGCCTGGGCGACAGAGCGAGACCCTGTCTGTAAAAAAAAAAGAAAAACAAAATTAAGTTTTACTGTAACCAATTCAGAACATCTATGGCAATGGGATCCAGTATGTCACAAAGGGCATAATCCCATCCTTACTCTTTCTTTTCTAAGGGAGACCACGAGATAGAAACAGCCTAGAGCAATAAAGTCGGAGGTAACTCATGTTCCTCAATGTTAAGCTTGCTTCTTGCTGGGGAATATGCAGAAAGAAGGTACCTTGTGAGAAATGGGTTGAGTGCTTTATTATTCATTTAATACAGTAGTGGGCAAAGATTCTGAACTGCCCACAGCACTTTTAGTCAAACCTTTTCCTATGGTTTAGTATTTAAGCTCTTACCTTCCCCAACTAGATGATTACTAACTTTCTCATCTCTGTTAATGGTACCAATATTTACCCAGCCTCAAAGCCCTGGAATCTTCTAGGTAAACAGAACCTCTCACCCAATCTTCAAATCTTGTTATTTCTTTCCCTGTAATACCCTCTAGATTTTGATTCTTTTTTTCCATTTCCACTAACTTATTCTATCAGCTTGCCTAAAACAAAACTGCTTCTTCTTAATAATAACTAACTATATACTTGCTGTTTTAAGTGCTTACATATTTCAATTAGTTTAATCTTCATAATAATCTAATGAGGTAAGGACCACTATTATCCCCATGTTTCCAAGGAGGAAGTTTTGGCACAAAGAAGTTAAAAAAAAACCTTGACCAACATCACATTCATGGCAAATGACACGAAGTTTGAATCCAGATGGTCTGGCTCTATCCTGGATTCTTTGTATCTGGCCTCTAATCTTTCCCTACTTCAATCCATACTACTCAAAGTAATCTTTCCAAAATATAGCTTTGGTAAGCTCACTGTTTCAGAACCTATTAAAAATGCTGCTATCTCTTTCATTAAGGTAAATGCCTGTCTTCTGATTGGCCCACAGTTCAAATCTGAACCAGATAAAATGATGTTCAAATGCCTGCTTCTCCCACTTACCAGCCATGTGATTTTACAAAAGTCACTCAACTTCTCTGAGTTTCCTAGTATAGAGTCCAAAATAATTTACAGTACATATCACTACATCTGATGCTATCTTACTAAAAATCCTTTAAATCAGTGTTTAATCAGAGTATGTATTTCATATAACTGCCTTCTTTACAAATTGTTTCATAGGGACATACTGCCTCACCAGTTCAACTCTGAACTCCTAGTAAACTGAAACTGTCTCCTTGGCACAAACTCAAAAGCTTGCTGACTGACCTATACATAGTATATAAAAAGAACATCTTAGAAATGTATTAATTTATGATTGTCCTCATTTTATATCAACTTACCATTAACCTAAGAGTTCAAAGTAGGATATATCAAAACTAACTTATTTAAATGATTTTAAGCTGGAACAAGGAATAGCAGCTCCAAGTCCTAGCAAAATTGAAGGTTTCTTTACACCACAAGGCCATGAGCCAAAGAGATAAAAATTTAAGATGGCAAAATATAAGAGGACATAATCAACCTTATGTTTGAGAAAAACTCTTATTTATTCCTTTGCTGCTTCTGAGCTCAGCTGCTAAGTCAAAATGTAAGACCCTGAGACCAGGATTGTGGACGGTACAGGCTGGACTGGTCAGAGACTTGTTTCTGACTCTGGCTGTCCAGTCTACCTAAGGATGGTACTGGTCATGAGACAGACGGTGTTTAAGAACTTACTGATTGTCTGATGCAAATGTACCTGTCACTACTAGAAAAAAAACCTCAAAACATACGCACTCCTTGGCTTTAAAGACAGCATTACTTACTCAAAAAATGGACTATCACAGTACTAATGAACAGCATGGATACTCAAAATTAATGAATGCTTAAAGTTGAGGCTCGGACTGACTCTTGAAGTCAATGGCTAAAGCCAGGTCCCA
The DNA here is from genome assembly GCA_023783475.1 of Daubentonia madagascariensis. NCBI lineage: Eukaryota > Metazoa > Chordata > Mammalia > Primates > Daubentoniidae > Daubentonia > Daubentonia madagascariensis. The sequence goes on along the minus strand of JAKFHU010000487.1, from coordinate 6,325,635 downwards.
CTAGAGATGCAAATTCATTATTTTTTGAATATTTTATGGTTAGCACGTTAACACAAGTCACTGACGCAATGTTCGAATCAAGCTCCAAGTTTATCACTAGTACGCGTACACTCCAACAGCTGGCTTCTATGGGCAAATTTAAAAAGAGATATTAGTGTCTTGTTGACTGAAACCCACTATTCAGGGCCTGGAAGAACTGAAATGTCAGTTCATGAAAAAATTTTCAGGAGTGTGTCAGATCAGCCTGCATGAATTTCAATATGACGACTTTTCAGTCTCTGACTAAGAGAGAATTTGTACCACTTGTTCCTTCTAACTTCAATATCTCGTTCAGTTTGGACACACTCCAGGTTGGCTACAGCTATGTTTGGCACCACGAAGCATGCCAGCCAGTCCTAGCTGTGTTGCTAATAAGAGGTCAGAAAGCGTCCCTGGAAATTTGAGGACACAATTGAGTTCAAACAGCTGTTTGTTAAGCTAAGTGTTCTGGCAAAGCTTGAAAAAAAAGAAGGAATTTTTCCCTTCAATCCCCCTCACTTTTAGCAGCAAAGTAAACTCAAGAGAACCATCTGATAAGAAAAGACTGCTCTTCCCACAAGGAGTTCTCTAGTCCTCTGCGAAGCTGTTCTTGGGTACTTTCTCTAGGCTATGGGTTGTGTGAACAATGTAAATTAGAACAAATCACCAGGGTTACTTCAAACTATTCCTGTGAATTTTTTTCTTATATCTTATACACCTAAAGAATAAAGAACAAATGCAGGTAAGAAAGCCAATGTGTTTAGAACCTCCTTTTATAGTGATATTTCTTACCCACATTTGAACTAACTGTTGAGATAAAATGCCTTTGGATGGAATAAACACCCAAAACCAAAAACTGGTGGAAACTGGGAATGTTTATTGAGTAGTAACTGTAAAAAATAAAACTGATTAAGGGCTGGGCATGGTGGCTCACGCCTGTAATCCCAGCACTCTGGGAGGCCGAGGCGGGAGGATCGCTTGAGCTCAGGAGTTCGAGACCAGCCTGAGCAAGAGAGAGACCCCGTCTCTACTAAAAACAGAAAAACTAGCCGGGCATGGTGGCGCGTGCCTATAGTCCTGGCCACTTGGGAGGCTGAGGCAGGAGGACTGCTTGAGCCAGGAGTTTAAGGTTGCAGTGAACTATGACGACACCACTGCACTCTAGCCCAGGCGACAGAGCAAGACTCTGTCTAAAAATAAATAAGTAAAACTGATTAAGTATTCTTTAGATCATAAGCACAGTAAAGTATAACTATACTTTACAAAGACTCAAAGGAAAAGTAGCTAAGGAACCTAACCAAGGTGGTGACAAAAAAAACAAGGGAATAAAAAACTATAATGAAAATTCAAGAGTTCCTATTTCTGGTCTATCACCTAAATAATGGCAAAAAAGCTGGGGTGACATAAGAACCAAGCCTGAACGCTGGCAGGGCAACACTGGGTGACAGAAGACAGCAACTGTGGACTGATTCACACCAAGCAGGATGAACATGGTGTGGATTTCAACCTTCCTCCCTTTGTCATTCAGCACATTTAAACTACCATGGTACGAGGCACTATGCAAGATGCTGAGATACAAGAACCTTCTGCAGTCTGGAGAAAGAGAAATACACTGTGGTAAGATGTACACAGTGGTGCTAAGGGCAACGGAGGGGCACTTGAGGGAACAGAAGAGCACCCAGAAGTCCTTCTGGAGCCTGTTCTAAGCAATGAGAGGAGGCCAAGGTACATAAACGCTAAAGGTTGTACCAGACAAAAGGAACAACAAGACTGAAGACCAGAAATGTGAGATAGCTCAGTCAGGGAAACCAAGCAACTAACTGAAAACTGACCAAATTTTGTTTAAATACAGCCACTAAGATTACCTGACCCATTATTCCTGATATTACTGGCAAAAATATTGATTAATGAAACACCGCAGAGCTTTTCAGGTAAGGATATTAAATTGTGCAAAATTTTGGTGCAAGTTAACACAAAGAATCAAAATGACTATCTACAATAAGGGTAAGACTTTGCCTAAGATTATTTGCATAAAACAGAGTTCTGAAAAGAAAACACAATAATTATGGTTTTGCTCAATTCAAAGAAATGCTGCCTCTGCTCTCCGGATGCGTCTCAGATGCTGCTGTCTGCATATTTAGCTCACGACCACATTACACATCCAATGACACAAGGCACTCAAATTAGAAGAGACAGTGCTAGACTCGAGAACATCTTCCAGGCCATCCCAGGGGAGCGATTGCATGAGAAGGACTCTTCTGGTCCTTCCATTTTATTTTCCCTGGTAACTAGATGCAGCACTAGGTGGCAACAGGTTCCCAGTGTCTGCCTCCGCACAGGCCAGAGGTGGAAAAGGTGTAGCGCCATGAAGTGGGAAGAAAGAGGTTTGGGAAATAATAAAGGCTCACAAGGAAAGGAAGTAGTACAGAGGGAGGGGGCACGTGAGAATTCCACTCCTAGTCCACAGCTGCACTTCACTTTCCCACTCCCACCTCAATTCTGTCCCAGGACCTCACCTCCAAAGACCAGAGTAATCACCAATGGTTTGCAATGAGAGGGGAAGATATGATTCCTGGCATTTCAAAGTGAAAATCAAAATACTTTTGAGTACAAAAACAATTCTACAGCAGGGATGTCCAATAAAACTTTCTGCAATGATATAAATGTCCTATATCTGCACTGTCCAATATAGTAGCCAGTAGCCACTTGTAGCTATCAAGAACTTAGAATATGGCCAATGCAAGAAGAACTGAATTTTTAATGTAACTTAAGTTAATATAAATTTAAGTAGCCATATATGGCTAGTGGCTACAGTACTGAACAGTGCAGTTTAGAGTACTATGCAAATATTAGGCACATGGAGATGGAACCTAAAACCATCATTAGACTGTATTTTCCCTCTACTGCCAATCCCATCTCCTTCCCTGGCCCCATTCCCTTAATCTCATAAAAACTTGGTAACATGATGCAAACTGGGATTGAGGAAGGAGCTAGGCCAGGCACTACGATTCCATCTGTGTATGTGCCCTGTGGGTGGGATCCTAGGCCTGGTCTCAGATTACCTGAGTCACCTGGAGCTGGTTCCTTGATTTCCTCCCCCGGCCCCCCACAATCCTTTCATGGTCACATGAAAACAAGGAAAATTAACCTCAATTTCCCTTTAAATCTGCTGTAATGATAAACATGAATAAAGACATATTTTTAAAAAGTCATTAACATGCATTACATGAGAAATAACATCTTCCACAGAAACACCAATTATAAGCTTTTAGAAAACAATTTGTCACCTAAGTAGGGACTATTAAAGAACTAAAAGAATATTAAAATTTTAAAAATATATATATATTTTAAAATCTATGCTCAGCTGTCACAGCCAAAATAAGCCTAAGGAGACATGACTAAACAACGTGGCATTCTGGAGGAGATTCTGAAACAGAAAAAGGATATTAGGAAAAACCAAGGAAATCTGGAAAAAGTATGTATCAATATTGATTCATTAATTGTAACAAATGCACTACACTAATATGTTAATAATAAGAGAAACTTGGTGTGAGGTATTCAGAAACTCACTGTGATATCTCTAAGTAGTTTGAGTAAATGTTTTCAGGTCTATGAAGAGGAATCTTGAGCTTCTTTATTTACTTGAACAATTTTCTTTCAAAAGCCTCAGGGTATTCCATTCTATACTTTTTTTGACCACTGACATTTTTAATTGTAGAAACAAACACATCGCTATCAGGTTTTAGATATACACCACCCTGGACTACACTCAAACTTGTAAAATATAATTCATAGTCTGGTGATGGAGGAAATAAAAGGCTTCATCCTTTCCATTTCTGAGGTTACTAAAACCATGATATTAAGTTTGAGTTATTTTCAATACATACTAAGTTCTAGATAAAAACAGCCCCATTTAAAAACTCTATTCTGTATTTTCTAAATAAAAATATGTAGTAGAAACCTACTTCCATAGAGTGTTTCCTTAAGCAAGAGTGGGGATGGAGGTACGAAGTTTGAAGGCACTTATCTAAAGTCTCCTACAAAATGTAAAAGAAGTGTCATAATTATTTTGAAGCTCTTGCATATGCCATGCTGTTATCAATATGGCATATGTCTACTTTTATAACTCTGGCAAATACACTGAAACGCGATTTAACTTCCAAGTTTAAGTGTTCTAGGACAACTCTGACAACTCTTCAGAGCTGACAGTAAGCTTTGCTAATGTTAGAAACAAAAGCCCTCAGTAAGTCAGGCGTATCTGCATGGACTCTGCATGAGTGCTTCTAAATTATCTCAGAAAATTTTTCAGTATCTTAATAAGTCTGTTTCAGTCATCCTGTCCACACCTTTAGCAAAGCTCTTCAAACATGTATTATTAAATATTATTTATATCTTGAATCCCAGTTCTTAGTAACAATATTAGCACGAGGTGATACTCATGTATAGTACCTTTACCTAGAAGATACTCAGTAAATTTGTTGCTATGATTCATCAAGGTACTAGGATAAGTAGCCTTAAGAATTCACCTAAATGCTGCTACAACTATCCTGACATACTCTGTATGGCGTACCGTGTGCAGTATTCCGACTCACGCGTTTAAATAAGTCTATTATCATACTTCTTCTATCAACCATCACATTCACATTCTGTGTCTGATCTTTCATGTTCTCAGTTGGATACAAGTCCTCAAAAGCTCACATTATTCCTCCCTAAACTGCTGACTATGTATTATGACAAATTTCATAACTAAATCCGTTTAAACATAATCTTCAAAAAAAGGGAAAAAATAATTCATCAACTAGATCTAAAAGACATCTATAGAAGACTCTACCCAACAATAGCAGAATAAAAATTCATCTCAAGTGCACAGAACATTCTCCAGGACAGACCATACAGTAGGTCATAAAACAAGTCCCAATAAATGTAGAAGGATTAAAATCATACAAAGTATATTCTATAATCACAATGAAATTAAAATAGAAATCAACAACAGAAGGGCTGCTGGGAAATTCACAAATATGTGGAAATTAACATACTCCTAAATAACCAACTGGTCAAAGAAGTAACAAGGGAAATTAGCTAATACTTTGAAATAAATGAAAACAAAAACTGTATACCCAAATTTATGGGATGCAGCTAAACCACAGTTTAGAGGAAAATTTATAGCTGTAAATATCTACATTAAAAGAAAAAGGTACCACAGTATATTTCAAATTGAAGCTGGGTTTTTGTTATGTATTGTGCATTTAAAAAATCAACTGCAAATAAAAGTCTTTTCTATATAAAACCCAAACTCAAAAGCAAATTATACAAGAAAAAATTTTCATTAGATTACCTGAGACTATGCAGATGAGAAACATGTCCTTTTTGCCAGGCCTTTAATATCTAATAGGGAAGAGGTGAAGTGAGGGAAGAACATGCAGAAATCTCACACATTAACACACAGCACTAACAAACCAATAGCTAAATCTGAAAACCACTACTAAAGACTTCAAAGGTAACAACTGTTCAGGTGGGTGTAGTTGTATTACAAGCTTAGAGAAGACAAACAGTGGGCTTCTAAACAAACAGAGTATGACTTTCCAAGTTTGGGGAACACTTAAATATCAGTTCTACTTTACCAGTAACCTAAATTTGGGAGGAGATCAATTAATTAATTTACAGGAAAGACTTGCAGGGTCTACCGGTTTCCACTTCTAGCATTAAGTGAGGCCATTAGTCACAAATTCATTGAGATATTTGATGTGGATTACACTAGCACAACTTTTTGGAAAATTCACATAAATTTCAGGTTCAAGATCTATTCTGACTCAGCTTTCACATGTGACTTTGAAAAAAGTCTTAATCATTATTATCTTCTGTAATAGCCTGGCACAGAAATCTTTTGAACTCTTGCCATTTTCTGAAGAGGTATACTTAAACAGAAACCCCATTCTTCTCTCCAAAGATGAAGTACCTGCCTACTTTCACTATAAAATTTTGAATACGGTTTCACTGGGGTTTATTTTTCATTGTACTCAGAAAGTATAGTACTAATAAAAGTTAACTATGGCTCTATGCATTAAATGTTTTTTTTCTGAAAGGTTACAGAAACCATGAATAGTAATTTTCTTCGAGAAGAGGGTTTGTCATACAAATTTTCTAATGACGAGTGAGACATTTATTTATTTATTTGCTTGTTTATTTAATTTTTAAAAAGTTATCTGGGCAACAGGAGGGAGTATGACCTTTCTTTTACACTTTTCTATTAAATGATTCTAATAAATATTTAAAAAGGAATAAAATGAAGACATTTGATTTCTTAATGCACAACAGATAACTAAAATCCACTGATAATTTCGAACATCTATTTTGTCTACTTTTCAAAGCCAAACATTTTATAGAAATTGATACATAATGAAAGAGAATTTTGACTGGAGCTAAAAGTGCGCAAAAGCCAAAGAAGGAGAAATGGATAAACAAACTTCTGAAAAACTGCAATGTGGCTGCATTAGTAATTTTAATCCAATTTGGAGACTGACCAAAGTCAAAAGTAAGTACACAAGAAAGCACATAACATTACTTTCACATCAGGTACAGGGAAAAGATAAGCCAGATATAATTAGCAATCTAGGCAGCAAGATCAGTTTTAGAGCCAATGTGTTTATTTATAAAGAAAAGGGTTGAACATGTTTCTAGTTTCTCTTCATATATTCTATATAAAGTCTATGTGACTCCCCTAGACAATGTGGAGGATGCTGTACTGCCTGCACCAAGAACAGTCTTAATATAAGTTCGCTCCCTGAAGCTGTGCACAGTGATTTTTTTTTTCTTTGCAAGAAAGCAAAATAAGCCCTAAAATGTTTGACTTGTAAACTGACATCTGGAAAACTATTGTAGTGTTTTTGTTTTTATTGCTTTTCGGATCACAAAACACATTGCTTGTAGTAAAAACATCCATTATAGAAATACATGCTGAAGAAAGTGAAAAGGGGAGGGAGCAGAAAATAAATAAATAAAATGAAAATTCTCCATAATCCCAACATCCAGAGAAAACCAACTGTTAACTAATGTAACAGCTTTCTTTTCTCTTTATGTTGCGGTACATGTGAGTGAAGATGTTTCCTTAAGTTACTCTACCTTTTTCTCAAAATCTCTCAGCAGAGCCTCCTGGCTTTAAAACCAAACATTTGCAGCATAAACTAAACAAAGCCTCGTTTGTCTGTCTTCCAATCTTTTTCCAAACATGAGTGAGGATGGATGATCTCCCTCTAGAAGAGATTCATTTAGCTCAAAGAACTAAAATTGAATTATGAATATATGCCAAATTTCTCTGCTATCATAATTACTTATTAATTTAAACTGACAAAGCTATAAAAGAAAATTAATCACCTAAAAGAAAAGCATGAACTAAAATATGCCTCTGAAAAACTATGTCAAGCATCTAACATGCCGAGGAAAGACATTTAATCATTTCACAGTCCTATAAAACAGTGTCAAACTTTGATATAATGTTTTATTGTCAAGGGAGACTAAAGTAAACATTAGCTGTGCTATTATTATGTATTCTGGCTAGGGATTACGAGCCATTCTCGTAAGTAACCATTTGTTCAGCCCTTTAGGACAACAGGGCAACATATATATCAAAAGCCTCCCTTGAGATAATGAACTAAATTATAAATAGAAACAAGTGAAATATCCAGTTATAGGGAAATAGTTATCCCAATTATAGAACATTAACTTGATGTATTATACAACCATTAAAAATAATTAGTAAAACTAATCTGAAGGCTGGGCATGGTGGCTCATGCCTATAGTCATGTACTCTGTGAGGCTGAGACAGGAGGATCACTTGAGCCCAGGAGTTTGAAGTCAGCCTGAGCAAAAGAGAGACCCCGCCTCTACAAAAAATAGAAAAATTAGCCAGGTGTGGGGGCGCACACCTGCAGTCCCAGCTATTCAGGAATCTGGGGCAGGAGGACAGCTTGAGCCCAGGAGTGGGAGGCTGCCGTGAGCTGCGACAATGCCGCTGCCCTCGAGCTGGGCTGAGGGTGAGACTGTGTCTCAAAAAAAAAAAAAAGCAATATTCTGTTTAGTCAACAAGATTGACAGGAATTCTTACCAATAGGCAAAGAAATGCTTCCACAAAGCATACTGATACTAGGACTTTAAAATAGTGAAAAAAAAGAGAAAGACCTGTACTATTTTTTTTTTCTTAGAGATGGGTCTCAATATGTTGCCCAGGCTGCTGTTGGACTCCTGGGCTCAAGGGATTCTCCTGTCTCAGCCTCCCAAGTAGTTGGGACTATAGGTGAACAACACTGTGCCTGGCTTATTTTTTAGGTTAGAAAATTCAAACACTCGAAATGGGACTTGGGCACTGAAATTCAAGACTTAAAATTTGTGAAAACTATAACCAACCAACTAGGGTTTGACTCTCAAGGATCATAACCAATGGGCACTCTTTTCTCAAAAGACTGACTCAAATGCCCCTACCTGAGATAGGCAGAAATCTCATGATTTTTCCTTTCAGCATCTCTCAATCCACACCCCGCTTTCATTCCTAGTATGTAATATCTATGCAGGCAGTTAACACACAACCTGATTACTGCAACCTTCCAGGCTTGGGACCCCAGGCTTCCCTTCTTGCAATCCACTACACACACACACAACACTTTCATCATCAGCTAAAAACCTTCCAAGGCTTCTTAAAGACAAGATCAAATTCTTACTGAGTTTTACTTATCTGGGTCCAATTCTACCTTATTTTCTTCTAGACTCTTAATCTAGCCTTCCTATCTCAAACAGCTTCACCTGAACCCCTTCCCTTGAACTGTCCTCCCTTCTCTTACCTAGCCCTGTCACCTCACAAGGTCCAGTTCAAGTCACACCCCTGCACACACCTTACTCTGACATCAGCTCTTACCAGTGTCTTCCTTTCCTGAATTACTCTAGCAGTTACAGTGTGCAAAACAACTCTAGTATTACACCAAATACCAGTGCACTACTAGGGTTTTATCGTTGTATGATCTAGGATAGACTCATTTAACCTGTATGGGCCACCATTTCCTCATCTGTAAAATAATAAGTCTAACTTAAGAGATTTTAAAAGGTCTTTTCCTGTTCTAAAAATTGTTTTATATACGGCTTTTTATTGTTTCACATACTAATCTCACCTCTCTTATTAGATTTTAGAGCTCCTAAAGGGAGAAAGTACATTTTATATTTCTTCCCCACCTCTTAAAGCAATTTATCCCAGGATCTGGTTCAGGGAGATGCTCAGTAAGTGTGACACTGAAATAGGCCAAGCAGCACTGAGACAGAAGGACACTACAAAGAACTACAGGTGAACTCAAGACCTATTTCTAAAGTGTTTAAGAAATTGGTAAAGGTAGGTAGGTAGTGCCAGAGAGAGTGGAAGACACCTACATGATCCCCGGCTGGCTCCAGAATGGAATGAGCACAGGTTTGACAGCTCAAAACAGTCTTTTAATTCCTATGCTGCACTATTTGAAGTTACTTATACGTAAGCCCCTAATGGCAGCTGCAACTCTTAGGTAAGCTCACATGGTTTTATGTGCCCTAGTGTAGGCTATTTAGGGGTCTTGACAGTGAAGAACCTCCGGGACTTTCTCAAGCCTGCCCTACAGCAGTAGGGGAATTAAGGTTCATTTCAGCCTGAAACCAGCAATAGAACCATTTTTACACCCCACTGCCCTCCCTTCCTGTAACCAAGGAAAAAACACAAGTTTTTACAAGAGAGAAAGTAACAAAGGCAAATATATTGAAACATTCAATCCTATTTAGGCTCCCGTTAAAATGTTTTCATTTTCCTCTCTTTTCTCAGGGCAGTAAACAGGTCAACGTGCAGACAGAGAGTAAGGAAAGGGTTCTGCTGCAGGAGAGCAATCAACAGTAACTGAAAGCGAACCAGGAACTCCCAGAGAGTGAGAGGACGTCAGCCTTCCGAACTCCAATCAGAGCTAGCGGGAGCAGCCCCTTCTATTTCATCATCTCGAAATGAAACATACATCTCCTTCACCGAGAGAGCAAATGTACCCCTAGTTCAACCAAAATTAAACCAGTCAATACTATTCTAGCCACTTCTAAAACGTGTTTTGGCTCATCACTAACATCCTCAAGAGTTATCAAATCAAATCAAAGCAACTCAAATGAAGCCAGTTTACTCCTTGAGAATCAAATGAGGAAAATTCCACTTTATTTAGTAACAGCTCTTAAGAAAGCATGTCCCTTGTCTTCACCCAGCCATTTCACACATTTATGAGACAAAGGACAACTACTGTATCGTCACTTTTTTGTTTTGGAGTAAAGCCACAAGATTACTAACAAACAGCTAATGGCCACCGTTTAAAAGCAATAATGGCATTATGACTTCATATTTCATTCATCTACTAAATTGGAAAGAACCAAATATATGTATTTTTCTCTCTCCCCAAAGAAAACCTGAAAGTAAATGTGAACACTCTGATTCACTTTCTCCCCCATCATAAAAATTTCTGGGGGCATGTTAAACAGTAGTATTATCTTTCCTAATAATAGGAAAGATAGGATATCTTTATATCCTCTAATAGGAAAGATAGGAATAATAGGATGGGAGAGATGGGTTCTAAATTTGTCCAAGAGTTTACTAATATAAATTAAAGAGTTTATAAAATGTTCATGGTCTAGACAAACTCCAGTGACAGAAATCAGGGGAAGTTCTTGTCTAAAAATTCTTAAAAAGAGACCCCACATCCCTAGCTTTGTTTTAGTTTGTTGTTTTAGTGCTAAATATGCAATGGGACAAACTTAGAGAAAACTATGAACTACCAGCCTTCTAGGTTTAAGCTTCTAGGGTAAGCTTAATGGAGAGATCTAAGTTTGTATTTAAAAAAAAAAAAAAAAAAAAAAGGCCCAAGAGGGTTTTTGTATAGGCTATAAATGTGGGTATTTGAGTAGCCAGTCTTACTATGGTATCACAAGTGGGTTATCTGCTGAAAACAGTAATCACCTACAAAAACATCAAATTATCTCCTCTGTATACCAGTGAAACAGTAATTCTATAGCCTAAGTTACTTTGCTCTGATTTCTAGCTCTCTAAGAAAATAGAAACAGAAGACATAGGTCTTTCTAAAACCTATAGCTGGTTCTGTGTGCTTCCTGACAATTTAGTGCTGACTTTGAGAATGTCCTCAAGAAGCTTGGTGCTACAAACACAGCTTTGAAATGAACACAAAGATACAAAGTTTTCTTCTCCTTAATGGGCTGCTCAGTACTATCTTCCAAGGTTCAACCTACGTACCTAACACTAAGAAATTACTTTAAAAAAAAAGAAAAAAGAAAGAAATTACTGCACAGTTATTCAGAACTCTATGCCCTGGGCAATGAGAGCAAAACAGTAAATATCAAAGAACTATATCCCTAAATTTCCCCTTTCTTCCTCTTTATAAAATTCTAAGAATTTCATTCAGGGGTAGTAAACAAATGGGTGGCAAATTCCAACAACTGGACTAAGGCTCAAGGAAAAAAAGTCAAAACCTGAGATACAGTGAACACTCAAACAGTACCTGTCAGCCTTTCCTCTCCTGAAGTTGACATACTCTTTGACAACACCCACCCTTGTAAAAATAAATTACATATCCAAAAGGACAACCTGCTCCAGTCAATTGGGTAAACAACATAATTAACATGTGCCAGGTGGACAGCGAATCCTCATGCAAATAGTGGGGCTCAAAATAAGCTGCAAACTGTAAAGAAGCTTATTTCTAAACTGTCAGCAGGTTTCTTTTGTGTAATTAGAGTTTAGTATGGGGTAATTGTTCCTCAAGTTTCTCTTAAAATCAAAATCTGACATGTACAATAGCAGGTTGAACCTTATTATTTAGAACTCCATTAGTTTTCTCACAAAGAATAAAAATACACTGAGGTTTCTAAATGAGTTTTGGTATATACTTCTAACAACCTCTCTAAACTGGGAAAATCAATTTCTAACCCACCAGGATCATATTCCAGAATGTAAAATCTTTTGGCTATGTAAAATAAGACGAATTGAATACTTTTACATAAATACTTCAAGTTTAGGTCTTTTAAAAAAATCCTCTAATTTTTTATAAAACTCTACAAGGTAAATCAGTCCTTCCTTTCTACAATCACATTACTTTGACTTTACTTGAAATATTACCAGTATCAACAAATAGAAATACTAGAAGCATTCACACAAAGGCAGTTAAAGACCACACATCACACCAACTCTTTTAAGTCATATTTAATATCCTACTCAACGTCTATCTCAAGCTCTCCCGATCAAACATGACGGGAAATATTAAACGTGTGCAATGAAAAAAGAATCAGCACTGCTTCTTTCTGTGTTATCTGGGTGAAAGGAGGTAGGCGAGTACAAGGAGATGCGATCTCAGCATTGTGCTCAGCACCAACACTTACCTTGAGGATGTCCCCCCTTTTGAAGCTCAGCTCGTCGTCTGCAGTAGCTTTGAAGTCATATTTGGCGATGGCTTCCATTCTGAGCGCTGCTCAGTGCTCGGCAGCCTGAGGCAGGGGGAAGGGAGTCTTCCCTGCTGAAGCAACCCAGCGCTCTGGGCTCAGCCTCGCCTCTCTTCTGGGACTTGCTCCTGCACTCTGGGACGCACAATGCCACCCTGAATCAGAAGAGGGACAATTATGAGAAGGGGCCAGGATGGAAGGCAGCCCCGCCCTGCCAATCGGCCTGCTGTCCCAGCCCCCACGCCCCCTGGCTCAGCCCTCCTCCCTCCCTTCCAGGCAACAGCCCCGCTCTCCTTCTTCCTCTTTTCAGCCTCAGCCCCCAGGCGACTGACAGGCCCGCCGGCCAATGACGGCAGCTGCTTGAGCTATTCCAGAACACACTTCCTCTTCCTTCCCGCTGGGTGTGCGCGGTGAGCAGGAACCGGCTGGAGTCCCTCAGTCTCCCTTTCCTCACCCTTCTCTCTTCCAGGCACTACATGCAGCACCTCATAAGAGGCCTCACCTGACTAGCACCTGTCTCTTCACATAAATAGGTTTGATTCCCTCCCTTCTCCCTCCCAACCTTTCTGGTTTCCAGAGAATGCTGGCTCCCCTACTCCACACTCAAAAGCAAGCAATGGCGCTTCATCTGAGAGCGTTCCCTTTTGGAAACTAAATCTTGGTTGTCCCAGAGACGGAAAAAGCGAACTTAGGAACTGTTTTTTCAGTCCACTTAGTACTACGAACACCAGCGGCTTTCCCCCACCACTTCCAAACTGATCAGCAAGCTCAGGTAACCAGAGAAAGGAGATCCAGCTCGGCGCTTTCTGCTGGTGGAGATGGTGCTCTTGCATAAGGCCCCCTTTCCCCTGAAGATCCTCAAGCCTTTGGGGTCCCCACCAGCCCTAAAAATAGATGAACAAGGCTCAGCATTCCAGAACCCATTTTTCGAATCTGAGTGCCAAAGTGATCCGTTGGATAAGAAATCCAGGGGAATGTGCCTTTGAAGTAAACAGAAGTCTGCCAAATCACCAGAGCAAAGCATCTTCTCAGAGGGAAAATCAGGTTGCATTTTGACAGCGAAAGATTCTTTCAGAACCCAGGAGTTTGTTCAGGTGAGAGTGAACTGAGGCTCAGTAAAATCTTTCAGAACCTGCAGTAGTAGGTCTCTAGCACGAATATTGGGCAGAACTCAGCCTTTGCATAACTAAAGGAAAATAAAGCCCCTCTCTTTGCTCAACTAAAGAAAATAAGCCCATTTCTTCACCATGTAATCAAACAGCAAACAAAATGGGGAAAAAACAGAATGGAGATTTTATAGTGACACCTTTCTTGGATAATTACCACCTAGCAGCTCATCACTGGTTGTTATTCTTTTGTTCTAAAGTTAACAACTGGGGCACTAATCAAGCATAGCTGCAAATGAACTAAGCAGTAAACCAGCTGGGAATATTAAGATTAGACCAAGATGAGTATTGTCAGAGAGGAAAGAAATCATCTGATAATAAAAAGTCCTTCTGTCAAATTCTAAAAACCAAACATTCTGCTGCAGGTAACTAATAAACAAAACCAATGTTTATTCTTTCAGGCCATACCTAAGATACTCCATGTGGTGCTGGCTACAACAGAGGAAAGTAAAGAATGAGTTCTAGCAAATATTTTTAAAATACAAAGATTAGTCTCAGAGTATTTATTTTTGTATATCCTTAAACGCCCTTCACTTACACTCTCTGTAGTTAATTTATTTTTATCAAACCAATCCATGTACATAATTTTTTAAGTCAGAGTTACTAAAAGGCTTATGAAAAAAGAGCAGTTCCCTACTAACACCCACAAGCAATCACTCTCAATTTTGTTTTTAGCTTTCTCTTTGTATTTACTTAGAGTATTTCTAAATAATATGCTTCTGCTGCTGTTTCTTAGTTTATTCCAGCCATTGTCTATTACCTGAAAGGTGGGGACGTGGCTGTTCCCCTCCAGCCAGATTTCCCCCTGCCCTATCCCAATAATATCACATATTCTGGTTTAAGCAGTAGTGTTACATTATAAAATATTGTTGATAAATGATTTAAATAATGTACTATAACCAAACTTACCTTGTTGTACAATCCTTCAGTTTTCCCCAGCATTAATGGCTTCGTTTCTCTTTTTTTTTTTTTTTACTTCCCTAGTTTCCAATGTTATCTATTTTTACTTCTACATGCTATCAATATTTTCCTCAGCCTATTTATTTTAACTGGTCTCTTGGTCTGATTGTTGAGACTACGTATCAATGATGGGAAGCTGAAGAAAAATTGAACAGACATGAGAAAATAAGGAGTTTCCTTTTTGAAAAACAGCAATCAGACAGAAACTCAAAGCACTGTCACTGTCAAGATACTATGTAGTAAAACAGGTCATAAACTTCTAAGTTATTCAGGATTTAAGACAACCGAACTGTTACCAAACAGCAGTAGCACATAAACCAGGACAGTTCTCAACACCTGCTTTCCTGCTGCTACTCAACTCATCTGCCCCAGGTTCCTGAGTGAAAGCTTAAAAAGACTGACCCTCTTGAAAATCATGTTTCAAATAACTATTGCTTTGTGAAATACAGTTTAACAGAAAATTAAATCAATACTTCCATGGATGTGCCAAATAAAAATTAGCATCTCATACAGAAAACTTCAAGAGGTCAGCTCATTAGGCTACCAACACAAAAGAGCACAGGGGCTAAAGGAATTCAAAAGGGTGTGCTTCAGTAAAGATAGAAAAAAATTCTATCACATACACAACACTAATTACTAAAAGGAAGAAAGCTGAAAGTAGACACAATGTATAATGATTTTAACAGAGTAGACGCTGCTGTTCGCTTCCCAAGAAAATGGGGTAGTAGCGTACTAAACTCTGAAGCCAAATGAGAGCATCCCTAAAACTGTTGTCAGCACGTATCTCTGCAGCCCATCCCAAGAAATGATTTGTTTTTGTTTTACAAATGGGGGAGATGACGTCACTATGGGAGTGAATGTTGAGCTGCTCTCCTTTTATTTTTTTTAAATGATTCCATTTAAATGGCATTAAAAAATTACTTTAATAGGTTTGGGGGTACAAGTTAAATTCAGTTACACACATATATTGTATAGTGGTAGAGTCTGGGCTTTTGGTGTACTCATCACCCAAGTAGTGTCCATTGTACCCCACAGGTGATTTTTCATCCCTTCCTCCCTCCCCTTCTCCCTTTTGATTCTCCAATTTCCATTATACCACTCTGTGTGCCCTTGTATAGCCACAGTTTAGCTCCCACTTATAAGTGAGGGCATGCAGCATTTATTTTTCTGTTCCTGGGTTACTTCACTTAGGATAATGGCCTCCAGTTCCATCCAAGTTTGAGCACTGAATTTCAAGAAGGGTAAGTATAGCTTTAACCCTTCATTTCAAATAATAGGCAGTGTATGTGAAAATGTAGTATCCTAAAGGTATTTGTAAGATTTTATTTTCTTTCTTCCCAAAATTCACAGAAAATAAAATACATGACACTTCCTGGGCCAGTATAGCTTAATGTTAAGACTGTGTGCATGGTCTCTCTAGAGGTAGGCTGACCTAGGTTCAAGGAATGACCCTGCCGTGTACAGCTATCATTTTGGGAAAGCCTTTTAAACAAGCCCCAATTTTCTCATCTGTATAATACGTACTTCATAAGATTCACTGAACATTAAATTAGATAACATAGACGATATACATGAAGTGCTTTGGACAGAGCCCGACATATAACAGTCACTCAAAATAAGTTAAAAATGTTACTCTACTTAAAACATATGAAAAGAAATCCAAATTAAAACAATGAGATTTCTTTCACAGACTAATTGGCAATTTTTTCCCTGAGACAGGGTCTCACTGTCACCAGGGCTAGAGTGCAGTGGCATCATCATAGCTCACTACAACCTCCAACTCCTGATCCTCCTGCCTCAGCCTCTTGAGTAGCTGAGACTACAGGCACGCACCACCAAGCCCAGCTAATTTTTCTTTTCTTTTCTTTTCTTTTTTTTTTTTTTTTGGTAGAGACAGGGTCTTGCTCTTGCTCAGGCTGGTCTCAAACTCCCGACCTCAAGCGAACCTCATGCCTCGGCCTCCCAACAGGCACGAGCCACCTCGCCCGGCCTAATTGGCAAATTTTAAAAACATTTATAATATCTAATCTCTGCAATACTTTGGGTAAACAAACTTTTTACCCTATCCGATGTCCACCCCACTCACTCAACATTTTGAGAAGTTACTAACTGCCAGACAATGTGGCTTGGTACTAAAATTATAACAATAAAACCATGCAAGAGCCCACACTATAGCAGGGAATTAATTTGCTCATCTTTTTGGGGAGTTATTTGGCAATATCTATTGACAATTTTTAAATACATACCCTGATCAAGCAATTCTATTTCCCCATTTATCTCACTGAAATAGTGACACAAAACACAACGCAAGAAATATATATATGAGATTAATATCCATGAGCTTATATACAGCATCTCTCTGTAAGTACCAAGATTGTTGGTACTTATCAAATTTTAAAAACTGCAGAAATATTATAGTTTATTCTATTTCCGTAAAGCAAAATAATATATCAGTATGTGCTTACAAAAAAAAGCTCAGAAGGTTAACAATAGTTATCTCTGGTAGTGAGATCACAGAATACTTTTACTTTCCACACGTTACACCTCAATTGTATTTTCATTGTTTTTACAGCAAGCATGAATTAATTCTGTAGTCAGAAAGAACACAAACCAAAAAGCTTACTGATGTTCTGGAGTTAGACCTGGATTTAAATGTCACTTTACCACTTACTAACTGGGGGACACTGGAGAAATTCTATAATCCCTAGTATCCCTCAACTGGAAAATGGGGACAATAATAGCACCTACCTTATTAGGTCATTTTGATGATTAAAGAAGATAGTGCCTTTAAATTGCCTAGCAGAATCTCTAGCTCACTCCAAAAGATTGAGTTTATTAATTCCCTGTGTGAGCTCTTGTGATGATTTTGTTATTATAATATAGAACTAATCCAGAGACCTTAACTAGCATCTTCAGTCCCTTTTCAAATACCAGTCCACATGTTCTGACAATAAATCTAGAACTTCCATCTACATATACAGATGTCCCTATAAACCCATAAGTTGAAAATACTGTGAGATGAAAATGCATTTAATACACCTAACCTACCAATCATCATAGCTTAGCCTAGCCTACCTTAAACGTGCTCCAAACACTTACATTAGCTTACAGTTGAGCAAAATCATCTAACACAAAGCCTATTTTATATAAAGTGTTGAATATCTCCTGTAATTTATTGAATACTGTACTGAGAGTGAAAAACAAAATGGTTGTATGGGTACTTGAAGTACAGTTTCCACTGAGTACTCTTGCTTTTGCACCATCATGAAGTTGAAAAATGCTTTTAAGTCAGGAACCCTCTGTACAGATTCAGAAGAACTCTCTGGCAGGCAAATGAACAGCCCTCTTAAGTATAAACTTAAAGTTAAATCGCTCCACATCTCAGACCTAACAATGCAAAAAAATTTACACATACAAAAACTAATCAAGCCTACAGTCACTCATTCTATTAGGCTATTCTAAATATTTACTTCGTATATACAGAAAGTGTAATTTTAGGTTGAGTACCTTAAAGCCACCAGTCTTATTATTTTATGGCTGCATTCTGTAACAAGTTTTTTTTCTTTTTTTTTTGGTCCTTGGACCATTTGCATCAAAATTGCCCCATTCAGAGACTGATTCACTGTGGGATGCCTCCTGGAGTTCTGCCAGAACCTATTTTTAAAAAGATTCCCAGGTGATTCTTAGACATACCAAATTTTAGGAATCACTGCTATACCATAAGGGTGCCTTAACCAGATTTTAAAATTTGCATTCCAGATAATGCATTAGAATGTCCTTGTGTAAAATGAAAATGCATATTCACTTGGCACACCTGGGAAAAAGCCAACTTTGACCAAAAAAAAGATAAAAGACTCTCAAAGGCCATTTAGTAATGGCATAGAGTTCCTCTGAACTAAGCAGATAACTATCAATTTCTCTCAGGAGAGCATGATGGCTCTCTATTCTGTATTACTTCATTTCTCCAAAATCTATTACTCTACTGCTCTGTGTAACAATTAGAACTCTACTGCACAACATGCAACATGGTAACAGGAATTACTGAGAAAAATCTCTAAGTACCATTAACAAGTAGTATTTAAAGCCCAGCGATCCTCTCAAATCTGGATAACTTGCTGAATGAGTAAACTGCCTCAAGCATTTAAATGCTTGCATTTAGTATCAAAGAAAGCTGATTGTAAGAATTGACATATTTTTTAAATCTTAGGAAAATTTTGAACATGGGAAGGAACAAACAAAGGTATTTCTTTCTGTCAAAATGTATTTCTATCTGCCAAAAACAACAACTAAGTCTGATTACAACAGATGTAGAAAAGAACACTTTTTTTTTTTTAGCACTTTGATCTTAGAAGGAACACTGATTTTTAAAAGAAAGCCTCTACAACTACAATGGGCAGGCTTTAACTAACTTACCAATGGTCTAAATAAGCTCTATTCCCTTAAAAGTTTCAGGCTATCTTAATTCTGTTCTAATATAGATCTATAGTTGATTTTCATTTTTTAACATTAACCACTCCCACTGAAAGTCAAGCAGCTATATATAAGCCCCAAATTGACCCAATCTTCCTTACTGATATAAAACAGACATACGGAAAAAAGCATAAGCAAGTAAAGTGTAAGCAGGCACAAAAGTATAATCTTACAGTGAAGAAAAAAACTAAAACACAGGCTGGGTGGCTCACACCTGTAGTCTTACCTACTCCGGAGGCTGCGGCGGGAGGAATGCTTGAGGAGTTTGAGGTTCCAGCCTGGGCGACAGAGCAAGATCCTGTCTCTCACTCTCACTCTCTCTCTCTCACACACACACACACACACACACACAAAAGCAAACTACACTTGTGACCCAGTCACAGTATTGATTACTTAGGGGTGAATTCAATCTTTTGAGCCTCCCAGGGGAGAATTTAAGTCTTGCATGGCTCTCTAGCAACCCTTCTGGCTAACTGAAGGAACACAGGAGACGCGCAAAAATAGAGGAATAAAAGCAAGGGAAGAGGGTATCTTCCCGAGAAAGAAAACGGAATCTTGAAATGAGGGAGAAAACGAACAGCGCCAAAGGGCAGAAACCTCAAAAAATTATGCCTGAGAGGGGACTGCAAGGAGGAAAGGGAAGTAGATTAGAAAGAAAGGGGAGGGGGTAAATGACTTGCATTACACAAGCATTTCGTGTCCCTAGCGGAATGGAGAGAAGTAGATAGAAAGGGAAGGAAATAACTGGAGAAGTACCAAGTGAAAAAGGGCTAAGAAAGCCACAACAAACTAATGCTAATTTCTCTGCGTCTTTTTGACTCTTTTCTAAGTCAATAGCATCAAAAGATAGACCCAGAGTGCACTTCAGTCCCCTTCAAATAGCGTTTGAAGCCAGCCTTGAATAACTTTCTGAACAAATGGTAACTCATCTGGCTTACAGTCATACATAAAGAGTGCTGCAAATGAAAATTACCAGTGCCCTCTCTCGCTGAAATATTTCCTCGATGCATTCCAACTTTCTGCTGCTTTATGTTTCTTGACAAATATTTTTCAAACAGTTTCATTTTTTAAAGCATCACAATAAAGATATCTCCTCTGGCTCCGGCAGCAAATGTTCTAACTCACGGTGGATGCCAGCACAAAATTCGGCCCAAAGACGCCAAGAGATGGTGACGTGGTTGCCGTGCAGGTCGAAGAAGCATCAGTCACCACATTTGCAGCCTACACCGAATCCCCCGCCTGCCAGGTTAAGTCAGACTGACTCAGAGAATTAGTACCCTGCGCCTCTCGGGCTCCTCCCGGGCCCCTTCTGCGCAAAGCCTCATTACGAAAGCATGAAGTTTAATTAAGGAGCCCCGTCCTCTTTCCCCGGGGTCTCGGGTTCTGCCCAGAACCGAGAGCCGGAGGATGACGGTCCCCAGAAAGGAAGAGTCCCAGAAGAGGAAACTTGGAATCCGGAGCCCCGGGGATTCCGCTCCTCGTCCCAAGCCTCGCCGCTCCGACCCGAACCGAACCCCAGGGCCGGCCCGCCGGCCCTCGGCAGGCTGGGCCCGGTTTCCCCGGGGTCCACTCGCGCTGCGGAGCGGGGAGGAAGAGGCACCGGAGCAGCACCGAGCGCCGCCGCCCGCACTCACCGTGGCGCAGCTGCTCCACTCTGCGTCCGGCCGGCCCCTCCGCAGCGCTGCGAGCGGCTGCCAACCCCGCTGCCGCTCCCCGAGGGCAGGACCTGCTCCTGCCGCCGTCGCTGCCACAGCCTCCGTCGCCGCCGCTGCCGCCGCCGCCGCCGCCGCCCGGTCGCGGAAGCAGCACAGCGGCCTCGCTTCCGCTCCCCGCTCCTCGTCGGGGTCCCGCGAGAACTTCCCCACGCAGCCCCGCCCCACCCCGCCGCTGCGAGACTTCACCCAGCGGAAAAGGCCCAAAGCGCAAGCGCCCCGCCTTGGCCTGCCCCCTCAGGTAGAGACCAAGTTGGTGCCAGAGCGCATGCGCCAGGCTTCCCGCAGCCGGGGGCCACCGCGTGGCGCCGCCCCGTGGTCGCTGTAACCGTCTCGGTACCAGAGCGAGTAAATGACAGCTCAGCCCTGAAGGAATAAATCTTTCATACTCTAATCACTTTCCCTTCCCCTTCTACAAAACCAAAGCAGTTAGGGGTTGAGGGGGGAGATCTCCTTCCAGCACGAAGCACTTCAAATAGAGGATCAGATCTTGAAATGTTTGAGAATCCGGTCCGCACAAACTCTGTAGTGTTGGATGATTGGTGGATTCTTTTGCTCATTGATTGAATCAAGTGCTTAATATATGCTAAGCGCTGTGAGGGTATAGAACAGAAATTCTGGGACTCAAGAAAGTCATGGTTTAGAGAAGTAGAAGAAACATAAACAAATAGTGCCATAGCACTGTTATAATTGTCTGGGGAATGCTGAAGAAGCCAAACAGATGGGGGAGGTATAGCTACTCTGCCCACTGCAGAAAAGCCTTCACAGAGGTGGGACCGTGACGTCTGAGCTGAGTCTTGGAGAATGAGTAGGAGCTCGCCAGGCATAGAAGCCGGAGTAAGGGCATTTCAGGCAAAGGGAATGGCACGTAAGAACAGAGAGTAAGTACGGAGGAACGGAGGCGTGAGAGGGAAAGTCGTATTATAAGTAGTTCAATTTCTGTATGAGGCCAGTGAGGACCTGGGAGTGCCAGATGAGGCTTGGAGAAGTAACTCTTATTTTTCAGTTCCAAAACCTCTTTCCAGTTAAAGGGGAGAACAGAACACATCTAATGTTAATGTGTTCTCTGGAAGCCAGCAAAATAGCGTTGAAATGAGAATAAGGAGGCATCTGATTCTATAGAGAAAACAAGCCCATTGAAATAAGGAAAATAAATTGTTCTTTCACCGAGTATTTATTGAGCATCAGCTGCATGCAAGGTGCTCTGTGGGGTAGAAGATGAACCAGACAAAGCCTCTGCTTTCAGTGCTTTGTAATCTAGAGTTGCCTAGTCTGCAAGACAAGCAGTTGGCCCTAAGTGCCACTGAACTACATATGGGGTCGGCAGAGGAGGGAACCATTACTTGGTGCTTAGGTAATCAGGGAGAACTTGGTTTGAACTGCAACGTGAAAGCAGGGAAGAAAGTGATGGAACCAGCCAATATTTTATATCATCCAGAGCCCAGGATTTGGGGGAAGGAGAAATGAGAGAGAAGGCCAAGCTGCACAGCTTAGGTTTCATTGTCAAGTGATGTGCACCCTCTGAAGGTTTCTGGGCAGAAGATGTCTGCTATGAGGTAAAAATAACAAGAGAGACCATTCATTTACCACCTGATGCATACTAAAGTCATAGGGTGGATAATATCCCCATTTTATAGACTCAGAAACTGAGGCTTAGAGAGGTCAGTAAATTACTCAAGGAAACCAAAATATAGTAGACCTGGGCCTGTCTTGTCTAAAACCCACATTCTCCCCCTCCCCAACTATGCTACTTTGTTCTATATTGGTGGCCAGAAAAAATAGAAATAAAAGCAAAGGTCTTGGCTGCTGAGCAGAGAGGAGGAGGAAGTGAGGGAGGAGCTGCAATTCTTTGTTTTGAGTAGGCCTGGGCAACAGGGAGAACGACAAAGAAATTTACCAGGCAAGAGGAGTAGCTGACTGGAGGGGATGGGCCCAGAGAACAGCGAAGGGGCAGGTGAGGAGCCGATTGTAGAGGTGAAGGGAATTTTCCCTCCTTCTCTGAAGGTTTGAGTCTGCTGAAATAAACTGAGGCGAGATTAACAGGAGAAAAGGCATGCAAATTGATTGACAGGCAAGTGTGTCAGGGAGCCTTAAAAAGATGTGAGACTCAAAGAAGGGCCAGGTGGCTGAAGCTTAAATAGCACCCTTCATATGGAAGAGAGAGAGATGGGAGGGTGTAGGAAATTTTCAGGGGCAGTAAATGATTTTTAGGGGAAATGAATGAGCCCAAAGAACTGACAATGTCTTAGGACAAAGTTCCTCTGAGCTCTGGGAGACAAGAGTGCTGAGAAGTTTCAGGCAGGTGAGGGGCAGAACTTCACCGTGAACAAAGGTTGTCTCATTATGCAGATAAAGTCTCCCGGATAATCTCAGCTGCGCTCAGAACATAGACGAAAAGTCTGTGTGGGTGTGGTGATGACTTTTAGTCTCTTCTCTTCACTGGTAGTTAATCTTTCCTGGTTATTTGATGAGATTCCTCGGGAGGAGGTTTTAAGACAATTCCATTTTTTTTTCTTTATGGACCATGTCATGGATTTGCGTGTCATCCTTGCACAGGGGCTATGCTAATCTTCTCTGTAGCTTTCCAATTTTAGTATATGCGCTGCCGAAGCAGGCACACAATTGCATTTCTTTTGGAAGAAGTTTTCTCAATCAGAGAGCCTCTGTGCTCGCGGTGGGGAAACAAGAGAAGGTTAGAAAGTTCTTGGTTCTGAGGCAGCTTCTAAGACCTTCCAATTCCCTTTAAATCAAAAGTGCTCAGAATGCCAAAGCACCATACTCTGGGGTATTGTTCTCTGAGCCCCAACACAATGATGACCCAATTTTGGAAATATAGAGTTCAGCACTCCAGAAGACATGCAGGTGGAAATATCCTGTATGCCGTTGAGAAGCTCAGTGCGTTAACGCGTTCTCTCTGCCAACCTCAAGTGAGCATCTCCTCTGCAGAGAGCAGGACAACGCTTCACAGAGTTTGTAGCCTGAAGGGGAAGACACACCTTTGAGAATACAACAGGGGTGGTACTGACGGCTATGGGAGCATTCAACAGGGGACCTGGGCCGCCTCATCCAAGACCAGGGAAAGGGGAGGAAGTGAGGTTTAAGCCGAGACCCTGGTCAGCCTGAGAGGAAGAGAGGGTACAGCATGTACAAAAGCCAGAGGGTAAGAGAGAACTCTAGAAAGCCAGTTATAACTGGGACAAAGAAGAATGTGGCATGTAGGTGAAGAAGCTACAGGCTCATGAAGGACCTTTTCCTTATCGCTAAAGGCTTGGGATTTGATTCTATGGGATGCTGAAGCAGGGGTGGGCCACAGTCAGATTTGCATCTTCAAAATACTTCATCACTGTGGCTGCAGAGTAGAAAATCATTTGGAACTAAGATATTTATCATCCACAAGATAATGTTTCAAGTCCTTTGCAAGGCCTTTAAAGATCTGGCCCCGCCAGCTAGCCCCACCCTTTCAGTCCCCAGCCAACATACAACTTCATCAATGCTAAACCACTTGTGGTTTCCAGAAGGTGCCATAATCTTTTGAGTGTCTGTATCTTTGCACATGCAATTTCCTCTGCTCAGTTGGCCTCCCTTTTCTCTAGGTCCCTGAGTCAGTTTTAGGGCTGCTTCTTCAAAATTCCCAGCATATGTAGCTCCAATCTCATTGTATCATTATTCCTTGCTCTCCCCTCCTCCAACCACAACCCCAACCCCCTCCCCCATTGGTCTACACGCTCCCAGCCAGACAGGACCACGCCCTCTGACATCTGTCTTTCCAGTACCTAGCATAGTGCATCAAGTGAATAAATGGATGGATGGGTGAATAAAAATGGAGACTGACCAGAGATAAAAGTGTGGCTGTTTTTTTGTGCTATGGTGATATTTAAAGCTAAGGAAGTGGGTGAGATCTCAGAAGAAAGTAGAAGCCTAAGAGAACAGGGGGAAAAAAGTTACGTACTTCCTTTTAAAATGCAGCGTTGATAAAACACTCTGACTATGTCTATGTAAAACTCTATGCATATGGACCAGATTTGGAAAGGAACATTTAAAAGTAAAAATAATTGTGTTGAAGTGGTGCGGTTGTGGGTGACTTTTTTTTTTTTAAAGGCAACATTTGTTACACTGTCTTTTTGATAAATTTTTTTTTCTACAGACACAGACTCAGAAACTTGAGAGAACATTGCCCACGAGATCATTCCCTGCGGAGAAAAAAACACACTAGAGGTAGTAGTATTTTGAATATGTGTGTGGTTAATATTAAATAGTGGAAAGAAACTGGAATAAAGGGCCAGTTGTGAAGTAAAAGTCACACCCTGGTATGAAAACCTGTTGTCACTGTAGCAAAACTTGCTAGTTGCCAGCTGGCCACATCAGTCACTTCAGAATGCACAAACTAATTACCAAAAAGTTTCTCTTCTTTTGGGGTTTGCTCTTCTTTTGACACTTCAGAAAGGGTTGCTCAGCCTTCTTTTCTGTGAGTTGTGGTGCTGCCACCTGCAGGTAAGAACTGGACATTGCCCTGGAATTTACTGACCTTGGAGGGCCTACAAACCTGGCCTGAGGGCTGACCCCTTCCCTTGGGAGCTGGTTCAAGACCATTTCAGGGGCATCCTCGAGCACATATTTCTTTTCTTTTCTTTTCTTTTCTCTCACTTTCTTTCTTTTCTTCTCTTTCTTTTTGAGACAGGGTCTCACTGTCTCCCAGCAGGCTGCAGGCTCAGGCTGGAGTGCAGTGGCTGGATCACAGTTCACTGCAGCCTCCAACTCCGAGGCTCAAGCAATTCTCCTGCCTCAGCCACCCAGGCAGATGGGACTACAGGCGCATGCCACTATGCCTGGCTAATTTTTTAATTTTTTGTAGAGACAGGGTCACACTGTGTTACCCAGGCTGGTCTTGAACTCCTGGCCTCAAGTGATCCTCCTGCCCTGGCCTCCCAAGGTGCTGGGATAACAGGTGTGAGTCACCAGGTCCGGCCAAAATATCAATCTTAAAAAGATTTAGTGTGTTAAAACAAAGCAAGAAAGAACCGGACATGCAGTGACAGCCTAAACTTGGTCATTTGAAATTCTACTCCCACTTGCCCAATTGATCTGGGAAGTTCTCATCTAGAATTTCCTTGGCTTAAGTTGTGAACAAGGGCTGCATACTCCTCTCAGTCTTTGAGGGTTGCCTCTGACGCTGAGCTTACCAATGAAACACCAAGTCCTGTGACTTGCCCTCCTCAACATCCTGGCCCCATTTCTATCACCTGACCTTGTCCACACCACCATCCTTCCTGGATGGCTTCTCCAGCCTGCCAGCGGATCAGCCTGGCCCTCTCCAAGTCATTACCTATATTGCAGCCAGAGTGGATTTTCTAAAACACAAATAAAAGGGGGTGGGGGGGTCACAGATAAGGTTCAAAGCTCTCAGCATGCCCCATACAGTCTCTGTGGCTGGCCCCTGATGACAACACCCTCGATTCTTAGCCACCTCCCTTTGAATTCTTTGTCCCCACTCTTTTAAATTATTTACAGTTTCCTGAACACTCTATAACTCATTTGAGCCCAAAGGAGCAGTATGTACAAAAACTGGGAGGTAAGAGAGTTATAGAGTATTTTTGTACATACTGCTCCTTTGGGCTCAAATGCCTCTTTCCCTGCCTTCTCCACCTTCACCTGGCTCCTGTCTGTCCTTCTACACTCAACTCAGGCGCCACCTCCTCCAGGAAGCCTCCGCAGATGATCTGGTCCCTCCAATGTGTTCTCATAGCACCCTCAGCACACTCCATCATTGCTCTTTTCATAGGAGTATATGTTGAGGTTATGGCTGAATTTTATCCCCACCCCCGAAATTCATGTGTTGAAACTGAAACCTCCGGTATCTCAGAATGTTACTCTATTTGGAGATAGAACCTTTAAAGGGGAGATTAGGTTAAAAGAACACTGTTAGGGTGAGTCCTAATTTAATCTGTCTTTTTTTTTTTTACCCCCCCAGCTCCTCCTCCCACTGGCTCCTAATTGAATCTGACTGGTGTCCTCTCAATAAGAGGAGATTTGTACACAGAGAGAGACACGTACACACATGAGGACACAGCCAGAAGGAGGCCATCTCCAAGCCAGAAACAGGCCCCAGAAGAAACCAAACCTGCCGACACCTTGATCTCTGACTTCCAGCCTCCAGAACTGTGGGGAAATTTTCTGTTGTTTAAGAAGAAAGATTGTGAATTTTGCTATGGCAGCCCTAGGAAAATAACGTCTACTCACTCATCCTTCTCCCCTTTCGACTGTGAGTTCCTCGAGGGCCGGGACCACATCTTGTTTTTCTTGGCTTCCCACTCCGGGCCTGGCGAGTAATCACCAAATGACCGCTGGCGTAAGGCAGAGCGGGAGGACACATGAAACATCAAACAGAGGTCAGTAGAAAGTGGGAAAGGGGCCGCAAAGGAATGGAGGGAGGAAAGGAAGGAAGAGGTGCTTACGGTGACACGGGGCTAGAGCGCCTCCCTTTGCTCGGCATCACTGTAAGTCACGAACGCTAAATATCTTATCTTTTCTAAAACATTGCTCAGCGTCCATTTTTCTTATACAATGACAGTTACAGTAAAGCAACCAGCTGTAATTTTGTAATTTCCTTCTTAACCACCCCCTCATGCCCCACTTTTTTGTTCTATTTGGGTCATTCTCAAAGTCAGTTTTATCATTCATTCATTTATTTTTATTAACATTATTCCTTTATTCAACTAATTGTTATTGAGCATCAACACTGTGTGCCAGGTTTGGAATTAGGACGATGGTAGATAGAGACAAAGATGAATTTTCAACTAGTCAGTGTCCCCATGAACTTTATAAACTAACAGTGGCTGTAGAGCCTGACCCCAGATAGTGTGATTCAGCATGACAAGTGCTAAAGGAGCACTGGGACTCAGAGTCGAGGGAGTCCAGGAGACAGAGATAACTTGGGGAGAGGGAGTCCAAGAATGCTTCATGCAGGAGGTGGTTTCTGAGTTGTCTTGAAAAAGAGTTAGCATTCCCATAGGTAGGGCCAGGTTGAAGCCCCTCTAGACTAAATGGCAAGTTTTTGTGACAGAGAAAAGGGTCAACCATTCTCAAATGCAGCAGTTCTCAAAATTTAAAATACAAGAGAGTTACCCGGGGACCTGCTTAAAATGCAAGTTCCAGGATCCCAGAGATATTCAACTCATTAGGACTGAAAAGGACCCAGAAGTATGCATTTTAAATAAGCAGCTGCAGGTTATTCTCAGGCTGGTCATATTTAAAGCAGTCTTTGAGAGGCAATGCTTGCTGAATTATTGAGTCTTGAAGATTCTGGTATCCTCCCAATGTGTCCTAGCTTACAGGAAACGGAATGGTAATTGCCATGGGTGGGAGAGAACTTGGGGACTGCCCTCCCTTGGGACCTCATGTTGCGTGCATCTGAGAAATGCCAGTAAAGCATGTTGGTATGGTCAGAGTCTGGGTGGGTCGTGCTTCTCAGTGATTAAGTGTAAATAAAAAAGTAAAACAAAAGCCCAGATAAGCAAACGGACTCTGGTCCTGACAGCTCCCTGTAGTGATGCCAGGGTCAAGCTCAGAGGAGGCTGGCCCTTCTCTATTCCTCCTGCTTTGGTTTCCACATCTCTCTTTCCTTAGGACACATTCTGTTCATTAAGGAGATGAAGTCAATTCCATTTTGGCGATGGGCTAAAATGCAAGTGATACATCCAAAGGATGGAAAAAGTTCCCACGTTCCCATGCCTACAAGAAAGAAGCATTAGTAACTTCATACTAGGAAGTTTCTCGAGTGTTGGTATTATATACCTTTGTTTTTATTTAAAAATATTTCTGGAAGCTGGGCACAGTGACTGGCGCCTATAATCCTAGCACTCTGGGAGGCCAAGGCGGGAGGATTGCTTGAGCTCAGGAGTTTGAGACCAGCCTGAGCAAGAGCAAGACCCCATCTCTACTAAAAATAGAAAATTTAGCCAGGCATGGTGGCACACACCTGTAGTCCCAGCTACTCAGGAGGCTGAGACAGGAGGATCACTTGAGCCCAGGAGTTTGAGGCTGCAGTGAGTTATGATGACACCACTGCACTCTAGCCCAGGTGTGAGAGCAAGATCCTGTCTCCAAAAAAAAAAAAAAAAATTCCATAGCCAAGAATGGTGGCTTGTGACTATAGTCCTAGCTACTTGGGAGACTGAGGCAGAAAGATTGCTTGAGCCCAGGAGTTCAAGGCTACAATGCCCTATGATCATGCCTATAAATAGCCACTGCACTCCAGCCTGGGCAACTTAGTGAGATCCCATTTCTACAAAAAATAAAAAATAAATAAAAATATTTCACTGACAAATAAAGATTGTATATATTCAAAGTGCACATTGTGATGATTTGATATACATATACATTGTGTAATGATTATCACTTTCAAATTAATTAACACATCCATCACCACCCATGCTGTACATTAGATCTCTAGAACTCGTTCATTTTTTAAAAATAATAAAATATTCTACATAGGAGATTCTCCCTTTTCTTCTCCTTAACATCTCCCACTTTAAAAAACTCATCTGAACCTCTGATGTCCTTTTGCTTTTTATTTTTTACAAACTGAGTTTTAATTAGACAAGTATTACATAAACCCATTCTCCCATGGAAGATGAAACTATGTTTAAGAAGAGCTCACAGGTGCCGAGCGCTTATTTGGGGCCAGGAAAAGCATAAAGGCTTTTTACACATTATTTCACTTAGTCCCCACAACAATATACAGTACTGTAGGTATTGTGACTTATGCCTGTTTTATGGATGAGGAAATTGTTTCCACACGAGGGGGCAGTCAACTTTGTCCAATGTTACTAAAAAGGACATGTAAGATAAGGACTGAGAATCGATGACTGAATTTGGTGAGTTGGGGATTGTTGGCGGTAGTGACAAGGACAGTCTCTAGGGTGGTGGATGAATGTGAGACAGAAGGGGTCAAGGAAAGCCCGGGAGAAAGAAAGGCTATAAGAGGCGAGGCAGTGCGAGCAGTGAGGACGGGCAGCTCCTTTTCAGAGTTTTCCCGCAGAGCAGAGCAGAGCAGGGTGGGATGTGGAGGTTCCAAGGAAGGGATTCTAAATATGGGAACTATGACAGCATGTTTTGTATGCTGAAGGGAATTATCTGGAAAAGAGGGGAAACTTCCAGCTACTGGAGAGAGAAGGGAAATGAGGAGCAAAGTCCTTGCACTTCCACCTTTATGGACAAGAAGCAGCATCTCTGGGAACAGGTGTAGGATGGCGGGTGGCAGTGCTGGTGGGAGGACGAGCTCTTTCCATCCTGACGGCTTCTAGTCTCTCAATGAATGAGCAACAGGGACACCTGTGGTGGGGAGCAGGAAACGTGTGCAAGTTTAAGGAGACCAGAAGCCTCGAGACTGTCCTTTTGGACAGTGGAGGATCCATAGATTCAGGAAACATTGTGGGCAGTGCTAAGGGCCAACTCAAATTTGTGGTTGGAAATTTAAAAGAGGCTGCTCAGACTAGTTGAGTATGTTTTTAACTTAGTGGGAGACACACAGGGGGTGCAGAGCCTGGTGTAACCAAGCTGGGGTTTTGCCAGGCTGAAAGGAGGGAGGGCCAAGGGTGTTGACAATGTGTGTACACAAGGCAGTAGGTACAGCCCTGGAGCACGGAATCCAAACCAGATTTTAAAAAAAAGAAAGAAAAGGCTCTCGCCTGTAATCCTAGCACTTTGGGAGGCTGAGGCGGGTGGGTCGCTTGGGGTCAGGAGTTCAAGACTAGCTTGAGCAACATAGCAAAACCCCATCTCTGCAAAAAATAGAAAAATTAGCCGTGCGTGGTGGTGGCACCTGTAGTCCCAGCTACTCGGGAGGCTGAGGCAGGAGGATGGCTTGAGCCCAGGAGTTTGATGTTTCAGTGGGCCATGAGGATGCCGCTGCACTCTAGTCCGGATATCAGAGTGAGACTCTGTCTTTACAAAACAAAAAAGAAAGGGAAGAGCGGGTGTTAGCGTTTAATGGCTACACAGTTTCAGTGGGAGATGATGAAAAAGTTCTGGAGGTGGATAGTGGTGACGGTCACACAACAAGGTGAAGGAACTTAATGTCATTCCATTGTACACTTAAAAATGGTTAAAATGATAAATTTTGTGTTATATATATTTTAGTACAATAAGAAGATTTTAAAAAATATTGAATACTTTAAAAAATATTGATATCTTGCCCCATCCCACTTAAATCAGAATCCCTGGGGTTGGAGCCTAGACATCAGTATTTCAGTAGACTGTGGAACTGCTGAATGAGTATGTTTATTTCACTCATTCATTCAAGAAACACATATTGAATGTGCATTATGAGCCAGGCGCCGTCCTAGGCACCAGGGATGCCTGGGTGAGTTAAATAAAACAGGGTTCCTGCCCCCTGGAGCTTAAAATTCTGTGGGGAAAGGTGGACAACATGCCAGTAAACAAATAAATATTTAACTAAAAATTCAGAAGTCTGTTTTAACCATCTAAGTGAACTTGAACTAAGAGTGTGGAGATGGGTGGAGGAGCAGTGGGGACGGACGGACTTGAGGTGTCACTGTAGGAAGAAAGCACAGGTGGCAGGGAAGGAGCGCCAGGTAGGAACATCTGGTCGCATGTTGCTGATGGGTTGGGGGTAAGAGGTGGGCAAGAGCGAGACATAAAGGATGACTCCCAGGTTTCCAGCTGCAGCACTGCAGCGCCGACAGGAAAGACACAGTGGCTGATGATGACAGCTGACAACACAAGCAAGTTGAGTTATTCCACTTGCTGATTAAAACTGTGAAGTACGCTTCCATGTAAAACACAAAACCACTGAATACACTTGGATGCGCCCACCTGCCGGCCTTGGCAATGATTGTCCCGAGTTCTACAGGAGTCACTTGTGTACCAGGGGTACAGGGGTACCAGGATTTAATGTAGGAAAGATGGTTCTAGCGCTAGCCTTTCTGCTAAGTGACTGAATAATCTTCGATATGTCTTGTCACTTGTTTGTGACTTAATTTCCTCATCTGGAAAAGTGGGGATAATAATATATCTCAAAACAGAGCGGTCTTGAAAATGAAACAAAATAAGATAATGCATATTAAAAGTGTTGCATTCTAGTCCAGCATCACTGGGGGGAAAAAAAAAGCCTTGCAAAATGTTTCTTAATCATAACATTTTAGACGTTCTTGTTTCAATATTCTCTTTCACAGTATTTTTTTTTTTGGAAATAGGGTCTTGCTCTGTCACCTAGGCTAGAGTGCCACAGCATCATCGTAGCTCACTACAACCTCAAACTCCTAGGCTCGAGTGATCCTCCTGCCTCGGCCTCCTGAGTAGGTGGGACTACAGGTGCGCACCACCACGCCTGGATAATTTTTCTATTTTTTTTGTAGAGATGGGGTCTCACTCTTGCTCAGGCTGGTCTCACCTCCTGGCCTCAAGCAATCCTCCTGCCTCGGCCTCCCAAAGTGCTAGGATTACAGGCGTGAGCCGCTGCGTCTGGCCCCTTTCATGGTCTCCGCAATGCCACATGAATCCACCATTCCCATAGATATTAAAAACTTATCAGGCTATATCTTTTAGCTGTTGTCTCTTGAGCATACCTATATTCCCAATCATCCCAAAATCTCAAAACAGTTTTACTACTGTATCAACAGATTAACCACCATTATTTCTTCGATAAATTCTTACGGTACCTCTAGAGTGGAAACATGCCACTACCACCTGTAGTCAAGCAAGTTGTACCCCTGGTAGACAAGTCACTCCTGCAGAACCAAGAACAGTCACTGCCAAGGCCGGGAGTTGGGCGCATCCAAACGTATTCAGTGGTTTTGTGTTTTACGTGAAAGCATACTTCACGATTTTAATTGGCAAGTGGAATAACTTCAACTTGCTCATGTTGTCAGCCCTACTTGTCATCATCAGCCACAGGGTAATTAGTGAGGGAAAGATCAAAGGGTTTCTGTTGTGACAAGAAGTCCAACATTTATTTCTAGGGCAACTCTTATATAGGCTGGAAAATTGGGCAACTCCCTTTGGTTGCCATTAGATGTCACTCTAGACAGGCAAGAGCGTCCCCGGAGGTAGCCGGGGAACTAACTGTAAAGGAATACTGTCGTTTGGCTCCAAAAATGGATTCAACCTCACTGCCAGGACTCGCTGCACTGAGAGTGCCAGGAAACGTTTGCCAGGTCCCAGTGATGGAGCATGGAGGAAATATCCAGTTGCACCCTATGCAATGGAAACCTAACTTCCCTGGAACCAAAACAGAATTCAGGACTGAACAAGACTGCCCTCCCCTTTCACCCTCCCTAACCCCAAACCTTTGTTAACCACAAGTTTCAATTCTTTGTGGTTACAAAAGAACAGAAGTTTTTCCTATTTATTTAATAAATTCAAAAACCACATTTTCTCTGCCTTCTTTTGTGAAACACATCTTCCATTTCTGCTAGATTATTTATTTATTTTTTTTGTGTGGCCCAAGGGTAAAAAACAGTGGGACTTATTCTCTCTTCACGTCTCAAACTTTTTCAGATTTAGACAGTTCAGTAACAAGGTCTGGTGTCCTCATATCTGATGAGGACCCTCAATGTCTGAACATTCGTCTTAAGACTCAAAATGAAACAATGCACCCAATATGTTTAATTCAGAGTCTGGCCCACAGTAAACTCTTAAGAAATGTTAACTGTTATTATTACTATTATTATTGCATCTGGACCATGACGCTAAGATAATTGTCAGTCAGGACCTAGAGGAACAGGACTGGTTGCAAGGATGCAGGGCCAACCTAAGGCCCCTCCCGAGGTGGCTGGGCAACCTAAACCAGGCCGTCACTGGGAACAACCCCTCCCTGAGCAGTCTGACCACAGGGGAAGGGGAAGTAATGTGGCATCATGAAAACCAATAATTTTGCTGGAAACAGACACCATTTACTGGCTGTGTTTATATAGCTAAGGGTTTTAATTGGCAATTAGAATGTCCACTCCATTATGCCTGCCTTTAACTCTTCTTATCAGCAATACCATTAGGAAGAGAACTAACTTGTACTGAATACTGGCTATGTTTTAGGGCCCTGTGCTAGACACTTGGCATAATTCCTCATCTAACTTCCTTGAGCCTCAGAGTTCTTATCCATAATAATGGCAGGGTGTGTGAGAAATCGTCAGTAATGTACATTTTCTTGGTTTCTGTAGGGTTGTTTCATTTGAGAATAGGATAGGATTGCTTGCAAATCAATTCTAATGCTTTTTGCTTTTCTAGTCCCTTCTCTTTTTTGTTCTAGCTGAGTGGTTTTTGAGATTTCAGTCAGTCACAAAGCCCCCGAAAGCTTACTACTACCTCCTCTGTTCTGCTCTGAGCTCCAAAGAAATAAAGCAACTTGCTTCAAAGTTTTGCTGGCAGCTATTCTGGGGCTAGGAATCAACTGGTTCCTGACTCTTTGGCTCTGCTCAAGAAATCAAATCTCCATCCTCTCCCAAATTAACATGAGTGTTTGTTCTTTATGAAAATTAAATCTCTACAAGCTCCTGAGCAAAGATCAATATAAATTCCAGAACTGCCTAACAACCAGAAGGGATGTCATTACTCACTCACTCTGATATTTAGCTATGTCAGATGGGGAAAACCTTTTGCTTTATATAGCTGCATTTATATACACACAGGCTGAAAATGAATCAGGCAAGGAGCTCCAAATGCATGTAGGATGCAAGGGAAGTGGAAAGTAGAGTAAAAGATGCTAGGGATACTTCCTGATATTCTGCACAGAGAAGATTCTTCACCAGCCTCTGACCTGGTTTGGAAACCATGAGAGTAGAGGCCTGAACTACAGATCTCTGTGTAACTGAGTTAGAAATTGAATTTAAATGGAAGATGAAAGAACTTGGATGGGCTTTCATTTAGTAGTAAAGGGACAAAGGCTTAATGAGTGTCTACAAGTACAAAATGTGGTGGGAGATGACTACCACTGTTTTCCTTATTTATTGGGTGGATACAGACAAATTCTAGCTTAGTGAATTCAGTTTAGATCCAAGTGGGACTTTTTTGAGATAAGAGTTAAATACTGGAATGTGTTACTGAGGTTGGAGAATCTCTTTCAGTTGAGGTGATTAAATACCTGTTTGTTTGGCAGAAGATTGGAGGCAAGGGAGTGAACTCTCTTAGCTCTCTAAATATATATAGTTATCCTATTAACAGTGTGGCAACCCTGTTTATCCAATAAACAGGTGTGCCTTACGACTTAAGCAGGTTTAAATTTATCAAGTCGATCCTAGATAAATATAAGCTCTGTGCATATTACGGAACAGAAACTGGACTCCAGCAGCCCGGGGGAGAATGCTAGAAGGGATCCTTGCTCTTTTTGTATGGCCTCTGATCATTGTCTCTTCCAACCTGTCCTTTGGACCCTCCACCAGCTGAAGGCGAAGCTATGTGACCCCAAGTATCTCTGTGCAGGAGGAAAGAAAAGAAACTAAACCCCAGGGGAATGTTGGCGATGTGGGCTTGGCAAGTGGGGATGCCGGGAAAGAGACCACAGTCCAGAGTTCAGATCGCACAGCTTGCCTCGCCCTGCCCTGACATCCTTCACGGAAGATGAAGCGGCAGCTCCCCGAGAGGGGCTCTCTGCTTCGGAGCTGTGAATCCTGCTTCTGAATCATATTGCTTTTCTAAGCCCATGTGTCTTATTATAGCTAGAAAAACCTCATCCAGCCTGGCTCAGGCTGCAGAGGACGAAACATGTTGTCAAAATACTCCTTAAACTTGGGGTCCAACAAGACCGCACAGGCAGCTGTCTTTATTATCAAACTGTTCTGCCTAATGCTCACCAAAGCATTTGCAACAGTGCTCCCATCACGGTGCTCTCCAAAATGAATTTCCTTCAGAGGTAGTTTTTTAAGTTAATGAGAATTTCTGGAAGAACAGTCAGGAAACTTGTAATATTAATTACCTCAGGGGAGGGGACCTAGGAGGTAGGGGACAGGGGTGGGAAGGAGATGTGTTTTTCACTGTATACCTCTTCATATCTTTTGAATTATTTACACGCATGTATTTCCTATTCCAAAATAAATATACTTTTTAAGCATAAAGTTTGTAAAATTCTGTGTGGAATTTAACTTAGCTCTTTCTTTTCCAAATCAGGTTTAT
The DNA here is from genome assembly GCA_023783475.1 of Daubentonia madagascariensis. Lineage (NCBI taxonomy): Eukaryota > Metazoa > Chordata > Mammalia > Primates > Daubentoniidae > Daubentonia > Daubentonia madagascariensis. Next base: position 6,289,706 of record JAKFHU010000487.1, on the reverse strand, counting down.
TTTCCTTTCTTTCTCAGCGCCCAATTTCACTAATAATCACAACGACCACATCTACCTTTTGCTGACCACTTACGTATTTTGCTCTGCATCTTCCATTCATGATTTCATTTAACAAGCCAACCAGAAGGTTCCATCATTATCCAAATTCTACAGATGAGGCAACTGAGGCTTAGGGAGAGGTCCTTTAGCCAGCAAGTATCAGATCTAGAATTCAAATTTGGGTCTGTCTGACTAGCCACAGCTTGCAACCCCCACAACCTACTGCCTCAATAGCTATGAGAACAATGAAGTATTAAACTGCATCAAACATATTAGGAACATTCTTACAAATTCCTTCATCAACCAAACTCCTAAAAGGCACTAAAGTAATGAAGCACATTTAATGTATGTTCTTTGCCTGATAGCAAAGCTGGGTTTTCAGCACACGTGCCTTTATATGTTAGGGGCATAGATTATTTCTGCAGAATGACTGACTAGCCAGGCTATCAAAGTATGAGGCTTCTGTTCCCCTGCAACCAAATCCTGAGCAAGGACCCTCTCACTTGGACACATCGTGAGCCCCATTCAAATGGAAAGGGTACCCTTTTGGTTTGAGTTAGAAGACACCACCAGTAAACACACCAGTCCTATTTCTGGTTTACAGGGAAAAACTCTCAGGTTCAAAGTAAAGCTGTGAGAATCTGAGAGGCTCCATGAAAGGACAAGCTCCTGCATTACTGGTAGTTTCTATGGACACAAGAAGAAAGGACAGGATCACAATGAAAAATAACCAAGCAGCCTGCAATTTGAGACAAGGCTGCAGAAGGCCAGGTGGAATAACAGCTGATAATGTATCACACACTCTCACAAAGCCCCTGTCATCCAAAGATAGAAAAGGGGTTGTATAAACAGTCATCAATTACTCTAAGTTTTGTGGTGAAAATCAAGTCAGGGATCTGGTAATCATCCTTAAATAAACCTACCTTCCTTCATGTAGCTTATTCTCACTGTTAGCAAAAGGCTTTATGAGAATATCCTTGAGACACTTTGCAGTTCAAAAGCATCTTCACATGCATTATCTCATTTGATCAAGCAAGGGTCCCTGTCCTCCTCTAGTGCTGGTGTCCACAAACCTCCCTCTCCACAACCCCTCTCCCAAAAAGCAATCAAGTGAGGTAGGCTGCCTTTGAACAGCAGCAGCAAGCAGGGTTTCAGGTCTGTAGGCTGTGCCCAGGGTAGAGCATCTGGGGACACATACTTGATTTTAAGCAATGAGGGTCATGGTGATTCAGTGTTGGCACTAGAACAAAATGTAAGAGAGATTTCTCCCACCTTCCTCTTCAAAGTTTGCATTCATGATGCTCTTGAAATTAACCATGCACAAGCACGAGTGTCCACCAGGGTGAGCCAAGTGGTGGAGAAGCACAGGTGATAGGACATTCTGAGCCAGAAGAACTTGCTCTCTCTCAGTGCCCACCCATCTCTACCCAATAAATCCCAATAGAATGCCAACCTCCAGGTTATGCAGGACTGCCATCATTCCAACGACATGACCTGGAAATCTGACTCCTAATTAATAGTTAAGAATTTTAGAAAAGATCCAAGCTAAATATGTACTGTGGCTGACAGGGGCTTTCTATGAGAAAGCAAACCTTCTCATAGAGCTGTGTCTTAAAATTTTAACCTTTTAAAAATTTTCATTATTTCCCCCCAAGGTGAAAAACTGAATTGAATTTAAATTCTCCTTAACAAGAGAAATTAAATACTAAGAATTAGGATTTTGTTGGCTAGAGTGGATCTTTCAGGGGCCACAAATTATTGTAATATCTATGATTTTTTTCATCTTCCAAGAACCAATCTTTTCCCATTAGGAGCAATATTTCCCCCTTTGAGAATGCATTTCAAAGAGGAAATTCAAACATTTATCTTTTAGAAACATAATTTTTCTTCCAAAATGGCCACTTATGCATCATTCTTAACTTGAAAATTATGAGCTTTATCAAGCAACTGGCATTACAATGCTGAATAGCAAAAAAGGTCTATTGTGTCTGATTTGATGTTTCAAGCTTTTTTTTTCTTTCCCAATCAGGTAAATTTGGTCTTAATCACCTTATTTCTGTTTTAAAATCTGTGGCCCACAGATCGACATCTTTGGCCAAGCTGCCCCGTGGCAACCCCGGAATAACCTGGTTGTTTATTAGGACAAAGAAAGCAAGGTTGCGTACCGTACCGTACCTTCAAGTTAAGCTCGGATTTTCCCTTCTAGTCTAGAAGCTGGAATGGCACGTCGGAATGGCTGGGATCCCTGGGGGTGTGCGAAGCAGACATCTGCTCCCTAAATAATAGGCCCCCTACCCTTGCAAACTCAGCCGGCAATGGGAAGGCAGCTTAGTCTCTCCTGCTGTGGGAAGGGTGTGATGAATGAACAGCTTAGGTTTATTTTTGGCTTCAACCCGCAGCCCATTTATTGTGTGATCCTGAGTAAAACAAATCAGGCTGGTTGTCCCACATTTCTGCCTTCTAGAACATGGATGTGATGTTACTAAATCTGCAGCCCACTTCACAGGGATGTCCTAAGAGGAAGACAGGTCAGTGGCTAAAAGCCCTGTGAGGACCCAAAGGAAATGTGTGTGACCTCAAGGGTTTATTACGAGAACTGCAAATAGATTTGAACTTCAGTCCAGTAAAGACATCCAGGGAGTTCTAAAGTTCATTTGGTTCTAAACCACACACTAACCACACCCCATGATAAAAATCAAAATAAAACCCAGGTAATAACCAGTGTTTGTTGGCCTTTTCTCCCAAGACAAATGGCTTAGCCGCAGGGTTGTCTCCTGAGAACACGTGAACCGCTTTCCCAGGGAAGGTACCCGCATGTATTAGCTGACATTGATTACACAGTCATTACTTCACCAGCTGACCCCAAAGCCCACTCCCTTAGCTGGGGAAGGTGGTAAAGAAGGAATAGTGACAGCTTGGACATCTGACACCACCAATCTGGCAAGAGATTGTCAAAAGCTAAGCAGAGGAACCTGAAGGGGAAGTCTCAGGTGCTGCCCTCAGACATGTCCCGAAGCAGCTCCCCCTCAATACTTTCTGCCCTTTCTCTGACTCCCATTGGTCTTGCGGGTCCCAAGGCTAACTTCCAACCCGCTACACATCCTGATCCTGGAAGATGTGACAAGCACCCCTGGGAGAAAGACCCATCATTGTGAGTGGACACAGGCTTGGTCCTAAGGGTCCTGTGGGTGGTGTGAGCATCAGATATAGGGTTGGGAAAGGGACTAATGAGCTTGATTTTAAACAATGAGGGTCACGGTGATTCAGTGTTGGCACTAGAACAAAATGTAAGAGAGATTTCTCCCACCTTCTGCTTCAAAGTTTGCATTCATGATGCTCTCAGTTGCACTTGACCCATAAAATGACCAATTGTTTGAACAGGAACATTATAGTCCCAGGTATTGACAGCACCTCTAGACGCCAATCAGTCACCTTGCAAATTCCTGCCCTTGTTCAGAAAGTGCCAGGGCAAAAAGGTATAGGTGAATGATAAAAACCCACCACTCCCTTAGAAAAGGAGCAGTAACCATATGGGAGAATGACCTGCCGTAAAGATTCTGCAACTGGCAACAGTTTTTCCCCTAGGGGCATATTTTGTCAAGTCTTTTCAAGGGGAACCCCTCACCTCTCAGATTTTAGTGTGCCCAGAAGTAATCAGGCCCTTGTATCAGGCAGGTTCTAACTGTGCCAAGAATCTCAAGACTGATATATAAACAAAACTGATGATGGATTCATTCACTACAGGAGGCAGTATAGAAAAGCAGTTAAGGGCACAGCGGGCTGGGAGCGGTGGCTCATGCCTGTAATCCTAGCACTGTGGGTGGGAGGATTGCTTGAGCTCAGGAGTTCGAGACCAGCCTGAGCAAGAGTGAGACCCCGTCTCTACTAAAAATAGAAAAATTAGCCAGGCATTGTGGTGCACTCCTGTAGTTCCAACTACTCAGGAGGCTGAGGCAGGAGGATCCCTTGAGTTCAGGAGTTGGAGTTTGCAGTGATATACGATGATGCTACTGCACTCTACCCAGGGCAACGAAGTGAGACTCTGTCTCAAAAAAAAAAAAAAAAAGAAAAAGAAAAAAGGATAAAAAAGGTGAAGAATTAAAAGATTTTAAAAAATTTAAAGAAGAAAAGGTCACAGTGGCTCATGCCTGTAGTACCAGCTACTTGAGAGGCTGAGACCAGAGGATTGCTTGAGCCCAGGAGTTCTAGGTTACAATGAGCTGTGATCATGTCACTACACTCAGCCTGGGTGACAGAGCAAGACCTCATCTCAAAAAAAAAAAAAAAAAAGAAGCCAGTCTCAAAAGACCACATAGTATATGATTCCATTTATATGAAATGTCCAGAATAGATACATCCATAAAGACAGAGAGTAGATTAATAGTTGCCTGGGGCTGGGGGAAGAGGTTGGAAGGGAAGGGAAGTGACTGCTAAGGGGTACAAGGGTTTCTTTTTGGGGTGATGAAAATGTTCTAAAATTGGTTGTGGTGATGGTTACACAACTCTGTGAATATACTAAGTGCCATTGGATGGTACACATTAAATGGGTGAGTTGTACGGTATGTGAATTATATCTTAATAAAGCTTTTTTTTTTTTTTTTTTAAGAAAAAGACTCTGTTCTCTGGACCCTGACTGCCTAGCTTGAATCCTGCTCTACCACATACTAGCTGTACGACCTGGTGGCAAGTTACATAGATCATCTGGGTCTCAGTTTTCCCATCTTCGAAATGAGGATGATAGTACTATGTAAAGCACTTAGAACAGTGTATAGTACATAGTAAGCCCTACATAAGGGTTAACTATTACTGATGTTATTATTATGATTACTCATATGTGTCTCCTAGAGACACCCCCTAGCTAGTTTTGAGGTACTCCAGAAGCTGAGTCAGAAGAATGTTTAGAAAGCATGAAGTCAGAAGCATGTGGATGTTCTTATGGGACACTGCATCAGACCTTGGAAAGCCCTCCTTCACTTGTCCATCAAAGTTATATGAATGTGTGCCAGGCACTGCTCTCAGCACTGAGAAAACAGTAATGACCAAAATAGACACAATTTCCTGCTTATATGAAGCTAATGTCCTAGTGGAAGAAGACTGGCAATGAGCAAATAAACAAGAAAATATAGCAGGCTGAGCTTAGTATTCTGAAAAAATAAGAAGTACGATGGAGACCAGTGAGCACACCAAGTTTAGAGTTAGGGGAGTCCTCTCAGAGAAGGGGACATTCTGATTATGAAAACCTCCTGGGGAAGGGCATTCTGGCTGTGGGAATAGCTGCCTAGAAGGTCCTGAAGCAGGAACACACCAGGTGTTCCAGGAAAGAAGGAAGGCCCAGGTGGCTGGAGTGTGAGGAACACCAAGGAGGGGAGTGGTGGGCAGTAAGGCTGGACACACAGGCAGGGCCTGGAGGCCATGTGTGACAGCCAGCCTTCAGGAGGACCCTCAGTGACCCCTGCTACTTGGTGTTTACTCCCTGTGTGGTCTCCTCCCACATTGAAGAGGGCTGTCCTGTGTCCTATAGCAGCGATCCCCAGTCTTTTGGGAACCAGAGACTGGTTTCACGGAAGACAGTTTTTCCATGGACCAGGGTGGGGGGTGGGGGTGGGCGAAGCTCAGGCAGTGATACAGGCGATGGGGAGTGGCTGGCAGCTATAAATACAGATGAAACTTCACTCACTCACTGGCTGCTCACCTCCTGCTGTGTGGTCCTCCAGTTCCTAAGTTTCATGGGAGACAATTTTTCCACGGATGGAGGCAGTGGGAGGGGGCGCAGTTGGGCAGTGGAGCTCTGTGGCCCGGTCCCCAACAGGCCACGGACCAGTACCGGTCTGTGGCCCGGGGGTTGGGAACCACAGTCCTATAGGACACAGCAGAAATGATGGAGCGTGACTTCCAAGAATAGATCATAAAAGACTTTGAGGCCCCTGCCTTGCTCTCCCTTGGATCATTTGCCTTGGGGGAAGCTAGCAGCAATGTCCTGAGGACACTCAAACAGCCCTATGGAGAGTCCCTGTGTTAAGGACCTGAGGCCTCTGGTCAGTGAGCAGCATTAACTTTTCAGGCATGTGAGTGGGGCACCATGGGTCTTCCAGCCCCAGCCAAGCCTTCCGATGACCACAGCTCTGGCTGACATCTAGACTGCAACTTCATAAGAGATCCCAGAGCCAGAATTATCCAGCTGAGCTGCTTCTAGATTCCTGACCCACAGAAATTGTCTGAGATAATAGATGTTCACAGTTTTTAATCCACCAAATTTGTGGGCAATTTGTTATGCAGCAATAGATAGCTAATACACCATAACAAGGACTTAGGATTTTAGTCTAAGTATCATGGGAAGCCATTTAAGGAGTTCACGCACGGGAGGGTCATGATCTGATGTGTATTATGAAAAGATCCCTCTGGCTACTGGGTAGAGCCTAGATTGTAGGGAGCTAGAAGCAGGGGTCTAGTTAGGGGCTATTGTAGTATTAATAGCATGGCAGGTATTGATGGTGGCCTGGACAGGGAGGTAGAGTTGGAAATGACAGAAGTGGACAGATTAGGGTTGTAATTGGAGGTGGAGCCCATAGAACTTGCTGTTAACTGAATACAGAGAACGAGGCAAGGGAAGGAATCAAAGATGACAGGTTTTGGCTGGAGCAGCTGGGTGTTTGGCAGTACCAGGTATTACAAAGGGGAGGACTGGAAGAAGGAAGCTCTTGCAGGGAAGAGGCTATGAGCTTGGTTGGGATGTTTTAAGTTTGAGGTATTTATTAGACATCCAAGCAGAGATGTCAAGTAAGCAATTGGATAAGTGAATCTGGGGTTCAAGGGAGAGGTCAACGCTGATATGATTATTGGACTTCTCCTCATCTGTATGGCATTTCAGCCCTTGGGACTGGACTCAGCCAACTAGAGAGACTATAGCAGAGAAGAGAGGAGGCCCTGCCCACTCCAACATCCAGGGGTTGATCAGAGGAGGAGCTAGCAGGGGGGATTGAGAAGGAGTAACCAGAAAGGCGGGAGGAGAACCAGAATAGAGAGGTGGACCCAGGAGCCAGCAGAAGACGGTATTTCTAAGAGAAAGAAGAGCAGGCCAAGAATAGCTGTGAATGTTTCAGGAAGCATGTCTGTTACTCTACATGGTCCTGACCATTCACTGACAGAGAGCTCCTCTGCGTGATGGAGCTTCTTTTACTGCTTCTTTAATGCTCTCCATCCTGTTTCGACCAATGTCTCTCACACTGTAGATGGACCAGTGGTCCATTGGACTGGGAAGAACCTAGCTACCTCCTACCATTAGCATATCTTCCGGGTTGGACCAACCCAGTTTTAAAGAACCCCTGTGACAGCTATGTAAATGTGGTTTAGATGCAGCAGGGGTCTTCTTTGGCCCTTTTCGATCTAGACATCATTAACTTAAACTCCTTTAGAAAGACTTCTCTGCATGGATCTTATGTTCTCATGGTCACTGCTGGTTCCCAGCTAAACTAATTTACTTCAGGGATTCTCCCACAATCCCACTGATGTAGTTCCTTATCCAGCAGCATCGATTGAGGTGTGAAACATACCCCTTCCTCTATTTCCACGAAACCAATCACTCACACAAGGTGTCTATATATGTAGATATCTCTGTAGAAGGGTTGGGGAGATGCAGGGAATTATGTTGTAGAAACATGAGCAGTGCTAAATTCAATGTCAGGGCATCTTTTCTCTGAAAGTCCTCTGCCATTTCCACAGCTCAGGCTCCAACTTTCCTCCACATGGCTCAGACTTCCTCCCTGCTTCTTCCTCTCTTTCTCTTCCAATTCCAAATTTTTGGTTTATTTTTTAATGCAGAGCATTTGGGCTCATTCTCTTACTGCTTTGATGCATGCAGACCTAGGCCCTGGGTCTCATCTTTTCTTAAAATGTTTACTAATCATTTTCCTAAACAAAGACAATTTCCTCTGCAGGAAGACTTTTGGTGCTGCCATTAGGACACAAACATACATGTCAACAATCCCTCTGATAATCTGTGAGAAATTAAAAAGTAGTAAGGAACTGTCCGTGTTCTTAAAGAGCTTAAAATTTAGTTAATGAAATTTAAATCTCAAATGCTACAAAGCAGTGCAAAATGAGTCCAGAATGCTTGTCAGAGACAACTGGAGTTGGTATTTAGGAAATAAAGTATTGGAGAAGGTTCCTGGGCGTGGGTGGGGAGCAGGGCTGGCTCCTCACCAGCTTGTGCCTGGACCACCAGGCCTGGCTCCTATCTTCACTGGCTCCTCTTTCTAGTTCACCTTCTACAAATTCGTCTTCCTTCCTCCCAAACCTGACTGTCTCATTTCTCTACTTAGAAATGTTGGGGAAGGGGGTGTTCTCCAACCACAACAGGCACAGCAGATCATTCTCAATTTCCACCGACGTGCAGTAGACCACGGCTTACACTCGGGAAGCTTAAAACGGCTGCTGTGTAGCATGCTGGAGACCTTGGTGTCTGTAAGCACACACTAAGGCTACTGTTTTTTTGTTATTTATGGAAAGCAAACAAAAAGGGGACTCTGGTACATGGAATCCCAAAGAGCAGTAAGATGATATATGCATGGTGTTTAACCTATGGCTGAGCAGGGGTTATCAGTCTCTGCTGCGTTGACATTTTGGACCAGACAGTTCTTTGTTGTGGGGCAGCCTTGTGAGTTGTAGGATATTTAGCAACATTCTTGGCCTGTACACATTATATGCCAGTAGCAGCATCCCCCCACTGTGTGACAATGAAAAATGCCTCCAGATATTGCCAAATGCCCCTGGGAGGCAAAATCGCCCCCAGTTAAGAGAGATTTTATATATATGTGTGTGTGTGTACACACACACATATATCTTATTGAGGTATAACTTAAATACACTAAAACATACAGATTTTAAGTATATAGTTGGATGAGTTTTGATAAATATGTAAATCTGTGTAACTCCCACCCTTACCAAGATATGGAATATTTCCTTCACCCCTAAAATTCCCTCTTGCCCTTTTGCAGTTAGTCCTTGCCCATCCCCAGATCCTTGTTTTAGAAGTTGATGTAAATGGACTCATGTGTCTGTCTTTTTCCCTTCAGCATAACATCTATGTTATTTTTATAGCTGAGTAGTATTCCCTTGTATGGCTCTACTACAACTTGTTTATCCATTCTCCTGTTGATGGATATTTGTTTTCTGGGTTTTTTTTTAGAGACAGAGTCTTGCTCTGTTGCCCAGGCTGGAGCATAGTGGTGTGATCAATAGCTCACTGCAGCCTCGAACTCCTGGGCTCACGTGATCTTCTGCCTCAGCCTCCCTCAACCTCTCCAGTAGCTGGGACTATGCGCAGCTAGTTATTTTTATTTTTTTGGTAGAGACAGGAGTCTCACTATGTTGCCCAGGCTAGTCTCAAGCTATCCTCTTGCTTCGACCTCCTGAAGTGCTTGGATTACAGGCATGAGACACTCCACCAGGCCTCGTTGATGGATATTTGAGTTGTTTCCCATTTGGGGCTATTACGAACAAAGTCTTTGGCCATTTTTTGTTACCCAGAGATTTAAATTTTGCAGACTGTGAATGCAGACCTCCATGCAGCTGATGCTCGTATTGTGTTGTGAAGTTGTACTGTTTCCAGACTGCTCTTTAAAAGTACAAACAAATGTCAGAATTGCCAGTGTTTACAACAAAGTCCTCCAGTGGGACCTCTTGACTGAATCAAAGAGCCTAAGAAGAGGCCCTCATCAGTGAGACATCACTACTACATGATGCAGATATTAAAGGAGCAGCTTCTCCTAAAAATAGTATGCAGACATAGAGGCAAAAGGCTCTTGCCAATGGAATAAGCTGAACATAGGAACTGCCCAGTCAAAAACTGACAGCTCAGATAATTTCACCAGGCCACACATTCCAATTATCCTCAGTCTCCACCCCAAATGCCAGGCCTATCATTAACCCATCTTTAATAGCCTCTGGGCCCTTTCCTCATAGCATCTTCCTCCACCGCTATCTCCCTCCAAACCTTTCTCCTGTGTCATCTGAAGCCCTTTGTTTCTTTGCGAAGGAAATCTCCAACAACCTCAACATCTTCAAAGGACCCCTCCCCCCTCCCCACCTTTTTCCTTTACCTGAGAAGTGGCTTTCCCGTGAAGAGACCACTTCCCCTGCAGCTCTTAAGTGGAAGGAGCACTTCTCCCAAACCCAACCACCTCGAGATCGGGGAGCAGCAGAACTGTTTTCTGTGCTTTTGTGGCTACTTCCAGACCATTCTGCTTCCTTTCTTCCTCTTCTCTTGAGGCTCATGCCATCTGGCAATAATCTGTGACTCCACATCTTACACTCTGCTCCAAGTCCTCCCCTGACCCTGTGTGGAGAACCTGTCCAATAGCTCAGCCACTAAGATTCCTGATTTTTTTTTTTTTCAGTCTCACTGTGTCACCCCGACTACTAGAGTGCAGTGGCATCCTCATAGCTCACTGCAACCTCAAACTCCTGGGCTCAAGTGATCCTCCTGCCTCAGCTTCCTGAGTAGCTGGGACTATAGGCGTGTGCCACCAGGCCCAGCTAATTTTTCTATTTTTTGTAGAGATGGGGTCTCGCTCTTGCTCAGGCTGGTCTCAAACTCCTGACCTCAAGTGATCTTCCCGCCTCGGCCTCCCAGAGTGCTAGGATTACAGGTGTGAACCACCACATCCAGCCCTGATTATTTCTTTTCAATGCTAAAGATCTCTAATGTCCATGTTACTTCAGCTCCTGACTCTCAAGGCCACATTCTAGATTTTTGTCATCACTTGAATAAATCAATCAAAAATTAAGTACTCTTATGAGTTGAGACATACCAAGCCCCTGCTCAGATTAAAAAAGTTTATATCTACCCCATTCTGCTTATTCAAGGTATTAGTCATCAGATCCTGCAAGAGGAAAGATCATGTTGAAAAAACATGTGGTTCAAAATAATTTCTAATAAAGGCCAGAAGGGTTATAAAAATTGTCCAGAGAATTCACAGGTAGGGGCTGAATTATATTCCTCAGGTCCAGAGCAAAGTCATTCACAGCTTGCTATATATACAGGAATACTCATACATGGCAGAGAGTACAACATTCATTCAATCAGGTATTGCTCAAATACACACTCTCATCTCAAGCTACCCCAACCCTCTTGGCACTCCCCATCCACCCCACTCCTCAGGCTTATTTTTGTGCGTACCACTTACTATCTGACATACTATAATAATAATTTTAGTTATTTCTTTGTTGTCTGTCAGCAACTCTCGCCGTCTAGCCCATTAATACGTGAGCTCCAAGAGGGGAGGAGGTTTTATCTACCTGTTCATTGCTGTAACCGCTCACCCCCGACACACAGAGCTTTGGAATTATTCCTTAAAGTTGTATTACCATAAAGAGAGCTTATCAAGAGAAACAGTTGATCATTTCATGGTTCCTATTATCTGCTGTCAGACTGCCCAGCAAAGATATTGGTACAATGTATACTGCAATCAATAAGTGATGTAGAAACATACCAGTTTTACCACTGCCTCAGTGTTATCAAATTTTATTATTTTATCTAACTAAATAGGTGGGAAATGGCACTTCTGTGTTCTTTTCAATTTAATGTTCTTTGCTTATTAGTGAAATCAAATGTTTTTCCCAAAAAACAATTCCTTATATTTGGTTTCTTCTTGTGTAAACTGCTCACATGCTTTGATCATTTGGCTCATCCTTTCAAAGAGCCTGGAAATGCCTGCCTGAAACTTTGGCGGCAAAAATACATAACGTATCAGCCATCCACAGCCTGTGGACCCCTGACACTGTTATTTTTGGCAGGGGACTTCACCTCTGATTGTGGTCTTTAGCTCAGTCTAGCTAAAAGAATTTCAGCCCAGGGAACTTAAACCGTCACCATTTCCTCCCGCCACCTTTAACAAATGACCAGGTTGGAAAGACAGCACAGTGAGGAAGGATGCTCTAGTGGGAGGTAGGAGGAGCTTGTTTCTGCTTGTATGTGATTCAGCGCATCACTCCTTGTTCAAAAACCTGAATCAGTCCTGCCGGATCACTCATACTTTCTGACTCACTTCTCACAGCTCCGTCTAGATGAAGTGAAATCTAATAGATAAATAAGAATGTTTTCTGGCTGATACTTTGTTTAGTACTTTGCTCTAAATTAGCCTTTTTCAGGTAACCTGGAGCTGGACAGAGGTAGTTTGTGTCATAACTGAGATGATATAAGATCCAGGGTGTAGAAATAGAGTTATTCCTCCCTTCTTCTCCCTAAACCTTAGGTCCAATCAACCACTAAATTTTGCTTATTCTACCTGCTAAATATCTCTTGAATGCTTCTACTTCTTGCCACCCAGGCTGCTGCCACCTTAGCACAGGGTCCGGGTCAGTCAAACTACTGTAAACCTCCTCTCAAGGTTTCTCAAGGTTGTTCTTGCTTCTCTGCAATCCATTCTATAACCAATAAGACTCAGCTAAAGGGACCTCAGTTCCAAAAAAAAAAAAAAAAAAAACAAGCTAGCCAGGGTGAATTTAGAGTGGGTGCATTGGCATGTCCTTCTGGTTTGAGTGATTTGATTGACTCTTTCAGCAAAATTTTATGGCTGAGGGGGTGGTCAGGGGGGTGAAGGAGTGTTGCATAGCCCCTGAAACTGGCAGGCACTCAGTTCAAGTTTGTTGAGTGATATTCATAAAGCCCAATGGAGCAGAAAAACATGTGTGGCCAGAGAGGACTGAGGTACAAAGTAAAATGGGGCAGGATGACATGCTACATTTGTTAATCTTCCAAAGGCAGTCATGTAGATCTTACGGGATGAAGTGGAAAGACATGAGATACAGACAACCAACGAGTTCAACTCAACACTTAATAGATACAAGGCACCAAGTGAGGTGCTGCGGAAACTGCCAGGATAAGCCAGCTGCCTTTGGGAGCTTGAGGTCTTAAAAAAGGAACGATGCCTTTATGGTGGCAATACAGACACAAAGAAGGAGGTACAGCATTATAGAGAGATTTAATGACTAAAAGTCAGGGAAGGTGTTTGTGAAGGTAGCATTTGAGATGGACCTTCAGGATGGGCATGCATTTGCATGTTGGCTTTATTTGTAGGAAAGAACCTTCAAAGCACAGGGAACCACTTGGGCAAAGGAGCAGAGGTGGGAAGGTCTCCAACACGTGGTGAATCTATGTGGCTGCAGGACTAGTTTGGCCTGTGGGGAGTTAGGCCTGGAAATGTATGTCTGATTTCCACAAGGGCTTTGAACATCAGGCAGAGAGATTTGGACTTGTCTATTTGCAAAGATAAACTGCAGATTTTTGTGTGCAGGAAAGTGACATGATTCTACCTTGTTTTAGGCAACAGCTAAACTGGTTCAAACATAGAAGATTATGTACTACTAATATGGCATCTTCTTGTCCAGCTGAGAAAGAGGTATTTTAATTACACAATTAAATTCATTAATGGCAGAGAGGCTCTTATTTCCCAGGGCCAACCACAGCCCTTTCCCAATTTTATAAACAGATTAAAAAAAAAAAAAAAAGGCTTCCAGACTTGAATCTCTGGGAAAAACATAAGTAAATACTGACAGACTTGCTTTGTTTTCCCAAGTGAGGTCTCCCAGGTGATTTCTCTAAATATCTAGAAAAAAATTTAAACTTGTTTTTCCCTTTAGATTTCAGCCAAGCTGAGGGGAAATTTGCAGTATTGCTTTAGATTCTCCAGCTTTGGTTTGGACGCAATATGAGTCCTGAGGGAGTTCCTCCAAGGTCTCTCGGAGCAAGGAGTCTCTAGGCATTTGCTCTGGGTAACAAGGAGGGAGCTAAGAAGAAAGTAGGAAAGGCGGGGCGCTCTGCAAGGGGCTTATTTTAAAAAGAAAGAAAAAAGGCGGAGGGTACCCTCTACCTCTTTAGCAAAATTCCGTAGGAAAACTAACCGCGGCGAAAGCTGTGCCCTAGCCTCTGGCCAGAGCCTCTGGACCATGTAGCACCAGAGCGCTACCGCTGGGAAGGACAAACGCTCTGAGCTCTCCCGACCGCATCCCTTGGCACTTAATTCCGCCAGGCTCCCGCAGGGGCGGTTACACCTACAGCCTAGCGCGCCGTGCAGCCAATAAGAAGCCAGAGTTCCCCGCCCATCTGGAATTCCGACCAATCGGCGGCCCGAACTTTAGCTTGCTGGCCGGCGCCTCCGTTGTCCGGGAAGGGAGGCAAGCCCCCTAGAGTTGCCAGTAACGGCCATGGCTGCGGCCCCTGGAGGAGGGGACGTGAAGTGAGGAGGGGGCTGGGAGGGGAGAGGACGCGGGCGAGGAAGACTGGCCGCCGGGCCCCGGTAAGTACAAGAAGGCCCGTGGCCCGAAAGTGGGGAGCAACGGGGCGTGGGGCTCGGCCTTCCGCGTCCTCTGAATTCTCGGCCCAGGCGAGGGGAGTCTGGGGGCTGCACCCAGAGAATGGCCTCAGGGGATCCCTTCTCCTGCGGGGAGTCACGGGGCTGGCAGTTGTCTCCAGCTGTTGGCCATTTCCTTCCCCCAAGTCCTCAGTCCCTTGCTCTCGGCCCTGGCTTGGTCCCTTGGGGGTCTCTCGTCAGAAATAAAGCCTCTCGCCAACAAAGAATCCCTGCCCCAGGTGTGTCGTGGCTGGGCCCTGGCCCACAGGCCGCCCAGCGCTGACGCCACGAGTATCATGGGCCTCCGGGGGTCCCCACGCCCGGCCCAGACAGAGACCGTTGTTTCGCCTGCACGCGCTCTCCGCTGCTGCCCGGGGCCCTCCAGTGACCGCGTCCCCGGTGGATGGAGCTGGCCGAGGGGCTTCTCGCAGCCCTCCCTGAGCTGAGATGTTGCAGTTTGGAGCGTGCTTTTTGCCGCTTCCGTTTTTCCAGAGTCGTTTTAAGACTCCTCAGAAGCAACCATAGGAACACAATACTCGTCATCGTATAAACGGATTCCTGCCGCACACCCCTAATGCCCGCTTCTCACGGTCCCTCGCGTGCTACGATGTGAGCCCCTGCCCGGTGCCCAGTGCCAGATGCAAGCAAAGTCCCGCTCTTGCATTGGTGTGTAACCACCGGCTGCACTTTGGCGTGTTCATTGACTTGGTCACGTGCTGCTACAACCCACCCTCTCTTCCGAGTTTTTCTGTGGCTCTTGGGGAGAAAAAGGAGGGAGCTCTATACTGAATCTGTTTTCTTTCTGATGCGTGGGTTTGTCCATTGGAGGGAATGATAGTTTCTCCTGCTTTATCCAAGACGCTCAGCTTCGTTTCAGTTATTCTGTGGGTACTGTTAAATGGAAGTGGGGAGGGGGAGTTCTAGCGTTTTCATTTTACACATGTGGAGACTGTTTGGAGAGGCAAAGGGTCAGGGCCAGGGTCGCCCAGAGCCAGAATAGAATACGAAAGTCCAGATTCTTGAGTTCTTTATTCACTAGAGCCAATTGTTTCCTAGGTGCAATCTGAGGAAATCAAGTTCCTGAACTTCTCTGACCCTCTCGGAGGGTGGTTTTGAGCATGACAGGAGATGGTGTTTGTAGGATCCCTCTACGCTGTCTAGCATTTACTAGGTTCTTAATGCATGTTTGCATTCATTAATTTTAAGTAACCACAAGGTAGTTCTCTGGCTGATTTCTTGAATTAATATTTATTGTGGTCTCTGTATTTTGGGGCATAAATTATTTCAGTGATTCTCAGTTGAGAAGGCAGGGAGGGGTATAGTCAGGAACAAGGTGAAGCTCTTCCTCGGTTTTTGGGAACCATTATAGTGTCATTAGAGATTTTGTTAACAGGAATGTATTGCACACAAGAACAGCATTGAGGCAGAAAAGTGTTGAGAACCACTGAAGAAAGAAGAAACAGCGCTGTGGTATCTCTTTATGGTGCTCTTAGCAAAAGAAGAACTGATCTTATTATTCTAAAGAGGTAGTTTAAAAATTTCTTTAAAGCAATGGCACAGGTAAGGTTCATTATCTAAAGAGTCAAATAAAAGTGATCCGTGGAATAAAAATGTTTGAAAATCATTGTAAAGATCAGGACACATCAGAATGTAGACTATCATTAACCCTGGAACAGGAGATAGCACATTCAGATAAAATCCACAAACACCCTGCAAGTCTTATTTTAGCTGCAGTGTTAGCTCTAACTTCCTTGCTCACTGGTTCTCTTTGTCAGAACTGCAAAAAGGGAAATTGGCAGATACTGTGGAGTAGTGCATTGACCAGGGGGGTGAAGTACAAACCATCCCCTTGATAATCAGCTCCCAAATACTTGAGAGTTAACTGCCCTTGAATTCCCTCCCCAACCCACCCTCCCATCCCTTGCTTGTGGTGACCCCACATCAGATTGGAGGGGGAGGGCCAGGGCTGGGCAGTGAAATAGAAGAAAACAGAAAGCCCTTCATGTTTCTATTTTGGGAAGTTGCTAGGGAGTGCCAGCTCCTAGTGTTGAGAATCAGCCTTTTGGAAGTCCTAATCCTGTGAACTAATGAGAAATGAAGGTCGTGATGCTTCCATTCCTCTCCTCTGCTCGTTCCTTAAATTGGGCTGGGGAACAATTTCTATAGGAGAGTGAGGAGCACTAATGTATAACAAATATTACCTACACCCAAGGTTTTATGTATTTAGCTTAATCTGGTGAGTCAAGTTGAGCTCTGACAGTAGCAGTCTGAGCTAGAAAGACAAAACCTCTAAGTCCATTCCTGGTGTTCAAATGAGAAGGTTCTAGGTCAGAATTGGCACCTACTGGAAAACGTGTGTTAATATTTTTTATCTTGTTATTGTGTCAGTGTTGTTTCTTTACCGAAAAGATAGGCTCCTTTAAAAATATTGTTTAAACCCTGTCTCCAAGCAGGCCTGGATTTGTTTACAGCAGCACAGGTGAAGGGGTAGGCTATGGCTAAAACAGGAATGCTTTTCTTCCAAGCAGACCTGCCAGCCGGAGTGTGTGGTTTGATGATCAGGGGTTTGTGTAATGATCAGCTTGCCTGTGGCTGCTGAGACAGTAGTAAACAATGTGGGTCCCATGGCATGCCAAGTATGGTAAGGGCCAGATTTAGAGCCAGCACTGATGCCTGATCTCACATTGATTGCTTTGGGTTTCTCTAGTTCCAAAGATCAGAAGTTATGGGGGGCAATGGTGGGGATGCCCAAGAGAAGAAGAACCTTGGGCATAGAGTGGCATTTGGGGAACCAGAAATTTTAGCGTACTATAATTAAATGAACCCAGTTTTTGTAATTTCAAGATCCTCTTGAAAAAGAGATTTGTTCTTTTTTTCTTTTTTCTTTTTTTTTTTCAGGCTGGTCAAGGGAAGCAGCGGGAGTGGAGAAGGAGCAAAGGCATCTGTGACTGGTTGTGATCAATTAGTTGTAAACACCACTGCACTCGGACCAGCCATTGAAAAAGAGATTTGTGATACCAGTTTTCCTTAGCAGGGAGGCAAACAGAAAAATACTAGGAAACACTTAGAAAAGATGCACACTGGAGAGAGACTGAAAGGTGTACTCAAAGAGCATAAACCTCCATTAAGTTGACATGGAGCCCAAGCAGGGAATATTGCTTAATAACATAAGGCAGAGCCTATTGCAAAATCAGAATCAGAAGTTGTTTACTTTTAAAATTATGGTAAAATATACATAGGATAAAAGTTACCATTTTAACGAGTTTTGTAGCATTAAGTGCAACATTTGTGTTCTTGGACAACCATCACCACTATCCATCTGTAGAACTTTCTCATTTTCCCAAACTGAAACTCTGTCTGCATTAAACACTAGTTCCCTATTCCTCCCTTTTTCCACCCCTGGCAACACCTTTCTGCTTTCTTTTTTTTTTTCTTTTTTTTTTTTTTTTCCTGGTTCTCTTTGAACCTGGTTCTCTTTTGAACCTGGTTCTGCTTTCTGTCTCTGTGATTTTGACTACTCTAGGAACCACATGTAAGAGGAATCATACAGTATTTGTCCTTTCGTGGCTGGCTTTTTTCACTTGACATAATGTCTTTAAGGTTCGTCCATATTACAGCATGTGTCAGAATCTCCTTCCTTTGTAAGACTGAGTAATATTCCATTGTAGGGATACACTTCATTTTGTTTATCCATTCATCTGTCAAGGGACAGGGGTTGCTTCCACCTTTTGGCTATTGTGAATGAATAATGCTATTATCAACGTGGGTGAACAAATACCTGTTTGAGTCCCTGTTTTCACTTCTTTTGGGGATATATCCAGAAGTGAGAAGTTGCCGATTTTTTAAAAGATGCATTGGATACATTCACATGGTTTGAAAATTAAAGCAAAAATCAAAAGGTACACACTCACCTAGTCTAAAAAAAAAAATCAAAAGGTACAAAAATATATACAGTAAAAATGCTCCCTCCCACTCCTTCCTACTCCTTAGCTACTCAGTTCCAATTTATTAATTTTTTCTTTTGTGGATTATGCTTTTGGTTTGAATCTAAGAAATCTAACCCAAGGTCACAAAGGTTTTCTCCTATCTCTTCTTACAGAAGTGTTATAATTTTACGTTTAGGTCTATGATCCATTTGAGTTAATCTTTTTATATGATGCAAGCTATATTTCCAAGTTCTTTTTTTTTTGCATCTGAATATTCAATTTTCTTGGCACTATTTGTTGAAAAGACTATCCTTTCTCCACTGAGTTGGCTGTTACCTTTTTAAAAAATAGATTGACCATGTATGTCTGGATCTATTTCTGGACTGTCTTAATACCAGGCCAATACCACACTGCCTTAATTAATGTAGCTTTATAAGCCTTAAAGTCAGGTGGTGAATGTCTTCCAATTTTGTTATCTTGGGGTAGTCTAATTTGAATATTTCTTATTGTGAGTGGAGTTCAGCATCTTTTCATATGTTTCTACTGGATTTCTTGGTCTCATAGTCTCTCGGGGTTAGAAGAGATCATAAAGTCATCTCTTTCCTACCCTCTAACTGATGTATTAATTATCTTCATAATTTCCCAGCCCCTACGTGGTTCCCTCTAGTGATGGGGAACTCATTGCCTCGCAGGGCAGCTCATTTCATTTTTTTTATACAGTTCTGATTATGTAGAAAGATAATGCACATTTTGAGTCTCAGTCTGCCTCTTATGGAGTCCTCCCCCAGTCCTAGTCCCTGTTTTGGGGCCTCCCAGAGTAAGCCTGGCCTTTCTTACCGGTGGTAGCCATACCTTTCTATCCCTGCTCTCACCTGCTGTGTGTTTTTGGTGTACTGGTATATATCTTCGGTTCTTTCCACCATTTCTCATGTCATAGTTTCTCCAACCTGGTTTCTGCTCTCTGGAAGCCTTCCAGTTTTGTCAGTGTCCCTCTTAAAGTGTGTGATGCGCAACTGAACAAAATATTCCAGGTATGCTCTGATATGTACAGAAATCAGACTGAATGTTCTCTTTTTGGGGACGTGGCATGTCTGTTAATACAGTTGAAATGTGAATGAACTTTGGGTGGACATGTTCACTCATAACTGAAATTGCATTTACCTAAGCTATTTGTGGTAGTTGTATACAGTAGTTTTTGAACCTAAGTGCAGGACTTAATATTTTTTCCAGTTAAATTGAACCTATTAGATTTGGCCCATCATTTCAGCCTGTTGAGATCTTCTTGGATCTTGACTTAGATCTCCTTTCCAGGTTTATGCTATTCAAGAATTTGATTAGCATACCATCTGTTTCCTCACCCAAGTCATTGATAAAAATATTGACTAGAACACCACCAAGGATAGAACCCTGTGGCTTGCTATTAAAAACCTCCCTCCAGCTTAATACAAATCTATCAATTAGTACCTTGTGGGCACAACTATTGAACTAAATACAAATCCACCAAATTGTGTTTTTGGTGTGTTGGGCACGGCTAGAGTATAAGTACAGCTAATGAAGATTGTGCTGGAGGGATTAGAAGGACAGTCAGCTCCTCACCTCGCCCTCAGTCTGAGCCTTGGGCTCCCACTCACCTCTTTTTGACCTTGGTTCTGAGCTTGGCAGCAGGAAGCATCCATCCCTTTGTTTTCACCTTTGCTGTTGTTGCCGCCTTTGCCTAGATACTTGTCATGGCAAACCAAGACTATCGTAATTGTCTTCTAACTCTTCTGCCCTGTAATTTCTTTCCCTTCTCCCTCTGATCCATTTTCTGCCCTCTCGGAATACTGGGGCTTACTTGGAAACCTTCACTGACTCCTCAGGGCCTCTCATTCTGGCCCCTGATCCTGTCCTCTGTGGTCTTTCATTTCTTCACTCCCACCTTACTCAGGCCTTCTGCTCTAACCAAGCAGATCCGATCACCATCCTTCAAAAAGGCTATGTGCATTTCTTCCTTGGTGCCTTTGTTGGGACTTCTAATTCTTGCTTGGATTGCTCTCATTTCACTCCTAAGCTTTCTTAAGTGCACAGCTCTGGCTTCTCTTCTTCCAGGAAGCCTTTCCCGGGCCCTCTAGCCCCTAATGAACTCTTTCTGCAGCACCTGTTGTTTATGTTCTTGTTTAGTATTTCGATGCCAACTTGAATTTTAGTAATTTTTTTCATAATAACCAAAACCTGGATATATTAGAAATCCCTCTAAGAGAGGAGATCATTACCTTATACTTCTTTGAAAACAGGACCATTCCTTACACATTTTTTTTTTCCACACCTATTTCCACCATAACAGGGATTTTTTTTTTTTTTAAAGAGATGGGTCTCCCTGTGTTGCTCAGGCTGGATTTGAAGTCCTGGGCTCAAACGATCCACCTGCCTCAGCCTCCTGAGTAGCTGGGACTATAGGCAAGTGCCACTGTGCCTGGCCCCTTACACTTCTTTATTAAATATATGCAGTTGCCTAGCATAGTGTTATACCCAGTAGGTACTTGATACATGTTTGTTTTCATCATTGTCTTTTTTCTCTCTTTTGTGTCACCCAAATCTTGCATGTGCTAGGAATTTTAGACATTGGTTGAACTGATTTAGTTGGATCTCAGATACCTTACTTTTTTTTAATCGCCTCTACTGAGGCAAAATTTATACCCAGTAAAATGCACCTATTTAAGTATGTAGTTCTGAGAATATTGACAAGCACATACACCAATGTAGCCAGCACCCACAATCCAGATATTGAACAAAGATCCCTGTGCTCTTTGGAGTCATTACTTCCCCCTGCCCCCAGGCAACCACTGATCTGCTTGCTGTCACTAAGATGAGTTCTGCCTGTTCTAAATCTTATATACATGGACTCATGTACTTTTGTGTACTCTTTTGTGTCTGACTCTTTCACTCAGCAAATGTTTTTGAGATTCAGCCATGCTGTTGTGTGTGTTAGTACGTCATTCTGTTTTATTGCTGGGTAGAATTCCATTGTATGGAATTCCATAATTTGTTCATCCATTCACCTGTGAGTAGACATTTGGATTGTTTCTGGTTTTTAGCTATTTTGAATAAAGCTGCTGTGAAATTTGTATACAATTTGAGGCCGTATGTTTTCATTGCTGGGTCATATAGTAAGTCATATACTTAACTTTGTAAGAAACTGCCAAACTTTTCCAAAGTGGTTGTATCATGTTACATTCCCACCTACAGTTTATGAGTTCATATCCTCACCAACACAAAGTATTGTCAGTCTTTTTAATTTTAGTTATTCTAAGGGATGTGTGTTGGTCTCACATTGTGGTTTTAATTTGCTTTCCCCTTGTGACTGATGACAATCATCTTCTCATACTTATATTGGCTATTTGTATATCTTGTTTTGTGTCTGTTTAAATCTTTGCCTATTTTAAAAATTGAGTTGTTTGTCTTATTTTCTTAAGAGATGGGGTCTTACTATGTTGTCCAGGCTGGTCTAAAACTCCTGGGCTCAAGCAGTCCTCTGCCTCAGCTTCCTGAGTAACTGGGACCATGGGTGTGCTCCACTGCATCCAGCTGGGTTTTTGGTCTTATTATTGAGATACACGAATTCTTTATTCTGGTCGCAAGTCAGATATATGTATTGTGAATATTTCTCCTAGTCTGCATTTGTCTTTTAATTTTCTTTATGTCATCTTTTGAAGAGTAGAAATTTTTTTTATTTTTATGAAACAATTTATCAGTTGTTTTCTTTTATGGTTTGTGTTTTTGTGTTTTAAAAATTCTTTGCTTATCCCAAGTTACAAAGATTCCCCCACCCCATATTTTCTTCTATAAATTTTGTAGTTTTAACTTTTTGTTTTTGAGACAGGTTCTCACTCTGTCAACTGGGTTAGAGTGCAGTGGCTTCATCATAGGTCACTGCAACCTCAAACTCCTGGGCTCAAGCGATCCTCCTGCCTTGGCCTCCCGGGTACATAGGACTACAGGCATGAGCCACCATGCACAGCTAATTTCTTTTTTTAATTATTTGTAGAGACGGGGTCTTGATATGTAGCCCAGGCTGGTCTCGAACTCCTGACCTCTAGTGATCCTCCTGCCTTGGCCTCCCAAAGTGCTGGCATTACAGTCATGAGCTGCCACACCAGGCCTATAGTTTAAACTTTTATGTTTAGATGTGTGATCCGTTTTGAGTTAATATTCATGTATGGTATAAGGTAAGGGTCAAGGCTTATTTTCCACATACATTGGTCTGTTGCTAGACTCTGTTCTATCCCGTTGATTTGTATGCCTGTCCTTGTACCAGTACCACATGTTTTGATTATTGTAGTTGTATATTAAGCCTTGAAATTAGGCAGTGTAAGTCCTCTACCTTTTTTTTTCTTTTTCAAAATTATTTTGTCTATTCTAGGTCCTTTACCTTTCCATGTACACTTTAGAATCAGCTTCTCAATTTCTATAAAAGTGCCAGCTAGGACTTTGATTGAGATTGTTTTGAATCTAGAGATGAATTTAGGGATAATTGATATGTTAATACTGAGCCTTCCAATCCATGAACATGGTATAATCTTTCCATTTAAGTCTACTTTAATTTCTCGCAGCAGTGTAGCAGTGTACAGGTCTGACATACGCATATATATATTTTTTTTTTTGAGGGTTTTGCTCTGTCACCTGGGCCAGAGTTCAGTGGCCTTATCATAGCTCAGTGCAACCTCAAGCTCCTGGGCTCAAGTGATCCTCCTGCCTCAGCCTCCTAAGTAGCTGGGACTACAGGCACATGGTTCTTTTTCTTTTTTTTTTGTAGAGACGTGGTCTCGCTCTTGCTTAAGCTGGTCCCGAACTCCTGGCCTCAAGTGATCCTCCCGCCTTGGTCTCCCAAAATGCTAGGATTACAGGCGTGAGCCACTGCGCCCAGCCTGACATATGTTTTTATTAAGGTCATTCTCAAGTATTTCATGCTGTTTTATATTATTATAAATGATATTTAAAATTTTTTGTTTTTTTCTATTTTATTCTGGTATATGGAGATATAATTTATATTTGTATTTTGACTTGTATCTCACAACCTTGTACCCTTATGTATTCTAGTGTCTTATTTGTAGATTCCTTAGGACTTTCTTCATATATGATCTAGTCTTCTGTAAATAGAGACAATTTTATTTATTTCCTTCCAATCATTATGCCTTCCATTTCTTTTTCTTCTACTTTACTTCTGAGTCCTTATTCTTGATATAGGTGGCCCTTGGCTCATATTTCTTGTTTGTAGATGATAGTAATGGCAGCTATTTATTAAGCACCTACTATATATCAAATACTATACTAGACCCCCTGCATAAACTATTTTACATAATTCTATAGCACCTCTGTGAATAAGTGTTATCATTTCCATTCTATAAACAAGGACACTGAGACTCAGAGGGACAAATAATTTTCCAAGGTTATTGGCATTTGATATATGTTGGAGCTGGGATTTGAACCCAGAGATATTTGGCTGTGAAGCCTGTGCTTTTTTCATAATGGGCTAGGAGCAGAACTGGCCCTTTAAGGATACTGCTGCTGGTTTCAGATCAGACAGTTAAGAACAGCTCTCCTTGCTCTCTCATTCCCTCCCTAACCACTACCCCTGCAAAAAAATAAAGGACAGTTCTTTTCCAGAATCCCATGTTTGGAATGATGGGAAAACAGAGACTCTTAGAAAAATGTCCTGTTCCTGGCTGCTCTCTCTCTACTTCTGTGGTTCCAGCTGGCCACAGAGTGATTTTACTTTTGCAGCATTGGCAGAAGAAGTTAACAGGCACAATCCCCATCTGGCTCTTGGTACCTTTCCCTGTGTGGTGACAACCTCATCCAGCCCCTGCTGGGATGGGGTGTCAGGGGGACCTCCAGCTGTAGTAAACAGGGTCTGGGCAGCTTGAGTCAGACAGTGGCCTCGGGGAGGAGTGGATTTGGCCTCTCAGGATCCCATTTCAGTTGGCTGCCAAAGACCAAATGTCACTGCGTTGTAAGGCTGCTTCCAGCATCACTGTCTGTGTTTAACCCTTTGGGGCTGGCTCGGCTTTGAAAGGCAGGGGTAGGAGAGACTTGGCAGCACAGACTATGGCATCAGCACAGCAACTGCCTGGGGAGGAATCGGGTGGGGTTTCTGAGTGGAGTTGCTGGTAGAACCTGGGCCTCCTGGCTGGTCCTCTGGACACAGCTTCTTTTATTGTTTCTTGACAGCTCTTTTATGGGTCATTTCTACTGGACTTCTGCCTGGCTCCTCTTGAAGAGGCTTGCCGCAGGCCCCCAAAAGAACTGCTCCAGTCAGCAGGTTAGTGCTTTCTCCAAGAGGACTCACCTGACACCAAACCAGATTACTCAGTGCCACTCTTTACCCAAACACACCCTGGTCTGAGATCATTAAAGTTGTGTTGGCTGCCAGGATGGAAGGGTGAGGGTCAGAGCTTGTGTGGGGCAAGTGGGGTTGGGGGAGGTAGGGCTGATCTTCATTTTCCAGATAACTAGCCTACTTTTGTCAGCCTCGTTGTCAGACTGGATTGCCTGTCCTTGTGGACATCTTCCCAGGTGCCTGTTGGACACTGCCCTCAACCACATGAGGGGCTTGGGGGTCTGTGGGCATGTGTGTGCTGGGGAGTATGGCGTGCCTTTCCCAGCACGTGGAAAGAGATGGGCGCCTCCCCCTGGAGGCAAAGTGGACATTCTCCCTGCTGCTCTCCTGGCTGCCCCTGATAATTGAAATTGTATCTAGGTTCCAGTTGACCTTAAGGCTAACCTTAACCCTAACTTTTAAAAATGCCAGTAAACCAAGGCTTTTCCTGTCTGTTGGAAGTCAGCAATTAACAGCGTACATGTAGAACAAAACACAGTGTGCCTTTGAAAATGAAGGTTAAGAGAAGAAAGTTTGGGCTGGGCATGGTGGGTCACACCTGTAATCCTAGCACTCTGGGAGGCTGAGGCGGTAGGATTGCTTGAGCTCAGGAGTTCAAGACCAGCCTGAGCAAGAGTGAGACTCCATCTCTACAAAACATAGAAAAATTAGCTGGGCGTGGTGGAATGCACCTGTAGTCCCAGCTACTCAGGAGGCTGAGGCAGAAGGATCACTTGAGCCCAGGAGTTTGAGGTTTCAGTGAGCTATGATGAGGCCACTGTACTCTAGCCGAGGTGACAGAGCGAGACGCTGTCTCAAAAAAAAAAAAAAAAAAGAGAAGAAAGTTTGCACCTCTCCAGAATCCTCTCTGTGGCCCTCTCCTTCCTGGCCTCAGAGTGGAATTCATCCCAGGCTGACTGCTTGGGGGAAGCTCTGCTACTCGACTGGACTGGCCCAGGCACTGATGATAAGTGGGCCCAGTTCTTTTCCATGTACCACTCTGTTATTTAGATGATATTGTTGTGTTTCACAATAGCCACCTGTCCCAGCAACCTGGATTTATATGATTTCTTTCTTCTTTTCTCCCCAGATGCTGTGACTGTGACAGACTCACAGGGGTTTGTACATGTTGGGGAGGAGCCTTCCTTTTGGGGGTGACCACATTTATCTGGGCATGCCTGCAGTACTCTGGGCCCATGGACCTGAAGGAGAAGCATCTGGTAGGCCATATTCTATTACCTTATGTGTTTTGTCTGTGTGTCTCTGTTGGACTGTCTCTACATGTGTTGCCTGGGAGGGCTTTAGTTGGGCTTTAAACCAAATGTGAGAGAGGGGGCGTGGCTCTGAGGCTTGGGGATGTGACTCTGACCTCCTCTCAGAGGGTAGTATTGCTCAGCTGGAAAGCACAAATTCAGGAAGCTTTGAATAAAGAATGAAGGTGGACCGGCTAACACAACTGCATGGGAGCAGGGTTTCTGATTTGGGTTGGTTCTGAGCCAGTCTTCCACTTCTTGCCCAGGGGTATGTAGTTTAGTTTGTTTGCTCGTTGCTAGGGCTGTGCCCCAGCCTGCTGAGCCATGTCAAGTATTGTTGGGCACCCTCTCTGTGGTTAGGGAAGAGCTTCCCAGTCAGACTGCAGACACAGCTGCCTGAGCAGCTGGTAGTGAGCAGCCGTAAGATCAGTTTTCTCTCAGCCTGACCTGGCCCAGCCGCCATGTCCACCCTCTTTGGATGGAGGTAGTTTTGTCAATCACAGTACTCCTCTCCCGTGACAGGAGACTGCCCTGAAGGAAGTCCTTTTGTCTCTTGCCGGGCTTCTGCCACACCGTCCTAATAGATCTCCTTGTCTGTGCTCCCCAGCCACTACATGGCTGACACAAGACTGGTTAGTGGCTCCATGCCACCTACTAAACCTTTAGTGTATATGAAGCCCTCCATAATCCTGCTCTTGCCCATGGATCTAGTGTCCCTAGCCTCCCTGCCTTGCTTCTAGCACTAGTAAATCTGAATGCTTCAGAGTTTGGGCACACACACTGTGTTTAGGCTGTTACCTCTAGAATGCTCTCCACCCTTTTCCCTGGCAAACTTCTGCTCTTTCTTCAAGACTCAGTTTAGGCATCATCTTCTCCAGATAAGTCCTCCTTCCCCTCCAGAGGTCCTATCTGTCAGCATTCATAGTACTTCCACCATTGTACTTGCTACTCTACTGAAATAATTCATTTCTATATCCCTAGCTCCCAGCACAGAGCCTGGCACGTAGCAAGGGCTTCGTAAATATTTACTGACTTGAACTTCTGGACAGTGATCTTCCTGCCAAAGAGATCTTGGGGAGGTCTGGAGAGAGAGCTCGGGTCTACTCCCTGGACCTCTGGTGGCACCTGGCTGACTGCTGCCTGTTCAGCTCCAGGCATCCTGTGCCTCTGGACCAGCTGTGCAGCAGGCTTCTGGACTTGAACTCGAAGCAGGTGCCTTCAGTCTCCTGTTCATAGCCCCCTTTTGCTGCTCTGCAGGTGTTCACCCTAGCAGTGATAGGAACAGAGGGAAAGCTACATCTGCCTCTCTCCCAACCTGGGTGGGAGGCTGCTGCATGTAGCCGCAAGTGCTATGCGCTGCTTAACTTCAGGGAGCGTGCCCCCAGAGGCTCTGATGCTGTGCAGTGCGGCGGCCTGCCTGGGTGAGGCTGAGTGCTCCCAAAACAGAGGGTGACGTTGTCCTCTGGTTCCATCCAGAACCACTGAGCACTGGTGCCTAGTGCGTTGGGGGAACAAAGTTCTGTGATCGAGGTGTCTGACTTCTCTCCTGAGCCTAAGGGAGAAAACTTGAGAACCCAGGCTGGGTGGCTCTCAGGGGCCATTTTTCCTGGAGGATCTCTTTGCCCTTCTCCCTCTCTTTCTGAATAGATGAGTCCTGAACTAGAAACCATCATCACCATCATCATCATCAGCCCTATTGTGCGATGCTGACTTTGGGCTGGTAGAGCTCTAGGCGCTGGGAAGGTAGCCCTGGCTTGGAGAGGCTTATAGGCTAGCAGAGGAATGGATAGTACAAGCTGTTAAGTAATAGGACCTAATGGGGTTTCGATCTGACTGGAGCTGGTGAGAGTTAGCCTGGAGGTTCCTAAAGTGAAGCCTGTCAGGCAGCAAGAATGGATGTCAGGTGGTAGTATGGGACCTATGGGTTTCCGGGAAATTGTGAGTGTATCAAGGCTTCTTAAGATGATCTGGGCCTGTACCCACACGCTCAGGAGACTCTTCTCTACCAGTTCTCGGTCTCTCCTGCAAAGCCTTTTCCCCTGTCCTCCAGCCCACGGTGGACATGCTGGAGCAGTGTTGGCCTAGGTTCCTGCTGCGTAGTAGATGCAGGACTTCCCTCTCCAGTCGCTGATGTGGCAGTGTAGGAAGTGGGGTGAGACCGGGAGAGGGCTGTATTGGGGGCCCTGTGCAACAACTGGGTTAGCCCCTATGTGCTATCCTTTCTAGGGCTTGTCACACAGAAGGGACAGCGTTTGCTGGCTTGTGGTTCCCACTGGAGCACTGCCTCTGGGAGCAGGAGACAGGGACAGGAAGGAGTCTTTTTCCTTTGAACATCCTCGCAGTGGCTGGCAGGGAAGCTGACCCTGCCCTCCCCCCTTTCCTGCTCCCCATGGCGACTTCCTGCCTTTAACCTCTGGACTGCCCCCTCCTCCTTTCTGTTCTCACTCTGGCTTCTCTGTTTGGGGGCCCCACAGGGAGCTGCACTAGTGAAGGGGGAAGGGAGAGCCCGGCTTGGGCTGCTGAGGCTCTTTTTTCTCTTCCCTACAGCTTGAGATGGTGTAGTCTAGGAAACGGATGGCCCTGGAGAAACACTCAGGCTCCAGCTCTTGCTCTCCAGCTAGGGGACCTGTTAGGCTGTTTCCTCTCCCTCGGGGTTTGTAGCCCCACCCTGAGGATGGCTGCATGCAGAGAAATGTCCCGTCCACTCCCATTGCCTTGGCCCCTCCTTCACCCAGGGTGCCTGTGCTGAGAGCTTCCTGTATGTCAAACTTGGGGTCCCAGAGCAATGCTTCTGGAGCCACTACATGCTCCAGCTCTGCTTGAAGCTGCGGGGAGTGCTGAGGCAGGAGCCTCAGGTCACTGGCCTCCTCTTTGCCTGGGAGATGAGGGGCCTGGATGTTCCCAGGCAGCCTTGCAGTCCCAGCAGCACTTGGGTTGGTGTGTCTATCCACGGTTGGGTGTTCATCAGTGGCTGGCCGAGCTCTTCGTATGCATGGATTAGTGGCTGTTGGGGTTCCCATGCCACCTGGCAGGAAGGTGTCAGCAGCTGGCACTTCCTTCTCCTGCTGGATTCTTCCTTCCGCCAGCTTCCTGGCCTCTGGTCTGCCCTCCTAGAAGTCTTCCTCAAGTATTTTTGGTGGCCAGTCCCTCGCCCTCTATGCAGGATGTGCTGCTATTAATAACCCATAAGTCCCCACTCCCCTCCTTCCTGCAGTCTAACTTTGGAAAGAGCTATTGTTGTCCAGGCTCCATGCTGGGGATTCTCTGAGTGATTTGGGGGGGCTCCCATGGATGATGGGCTCACCCACATTGGGGCACCTAACCTGGCCCAGTGACTGGGAACAAAGGACAGGCAGCCTGGGAAGTACCCCTTGGTATTCCTTTATACAGGCAGTTGCCCTCAGGGCTCTGGGCTGAGGGCAGTTTCTCTTCCATCTGTCCATCCATCCCTCTGTGCATCTATCTGTCCATAACCTGGTTGCACGTCGCCCCTTGGCTCACCCTGCATTGTCTTCCTCCGAGGAGCAGGCCAAGCTCCTGGACATCTGGCAGAGCATGAGACAAACTTTCTCCTCTTAACTCTCCTCTTAACTCCCTCCCTCCCTCCTTCTCTCTTCTCTCAACCCTCCTCTCCCTCCCTCCCTCCCGCCCTTCCAGCTCTGCTGCCTCCTCCTCTTCCCTCCCTAGATCTGCAGCGTGACTGGAAATAGGCTGAATTAATCAGCAGATTGAAGCTCTGCTCTGCTGCGCCTGAGTCTCCGCAGCACTGGGCTCCTTGCTCGCATGCTGTCCAGCTCTCTGTCCTCTTTTTTCTTTTCTCTGATTCTCTCTCTCTCTATTCTCTCCCTCTCTCCCCCGCCCCCATTTGAGGGTGGTGTTGGAACTTACTGTAGCTGACTCCGTGTGACCCAGGCTCTGGCCCATGCTCTTTAAGCAGGCAGAGCTATGGATGCCCCATCAGGGCAAGCACAACAAAGTGAGTATACTGGTGTGGCTTTTGCATTTCTCTTAAAAATGCCGGTTCCCTGCTTTGTGTGGGAATCTTTGGGTTAGCGGTTGCCATGAGAGTCCTGAAGACAATGCAGAATGGGAGGCTGCCCGAATGAGTGCGAGGTAGCCAGGACCTTGGAAGGAGATTGGGAACGAGAGCTAGCAAGCCAGCGTGTCTGCGGAGCTGCCAGCCAGTTTCCCGAGTGACCTAGAGCAGGACCGGACCCGAGCCTCCCAGGGGGCATCCTGCCAAGGCATGCTAGGACTCGGGTCTCCCTGCATAGGTGACAGAAGCTTGTGGCCTGCATGCCAACCTCCTCAGGGCCAGTGAGGGGACTTTTTTTACTAGACCACATGGGTAACTGAGACAGGAGCCACCAGGGCCGGGGTGATTTCTACCTAGGTCCTGGTAACTGCAGGAGGTAGGGAAGAAGGTGGATAAAAGTGCTAAGGTCAGTGTGAGCCCAGAAGAGTGAGGAAGAGGAGGCAGCAGCTCTGCTTGCAGCTCTGATTTGCCTGGCTGCAGACAGAGTCTATCTGTGTCTGCCCGAACTCAGAAGAGTGTATAGTGGCCAAATCTCTGCTTCAGTGATGCAGGCATTGTGTGGAGTCCAGCTTTGTGTCCCCTCCCCACCGCACTGACCAACAAGGCTGTGACAGTGGGGACCTAAGGAGGGGGCAGGCCCTAGCCAGTTCTAATTAGTGGTTATTTGCTGTTGTCAAGGCCTAAGGTTAAGGTCTGAATTCATAACCTGTCTACCTGAGCCTCAGGGACCTTGATTCTGTTGCTCCTAAAACAGCTGGAGTAGGAAGGAAAACAGCTGCTGTGCCGACAGAACCATGCAGGAGCTCTGAAAGGACAGGGGCTGGGGCCTGGGGGCTTCTGGCTCTGAGAAACCTGACCAAAGTGAGCACAGGAGAGCTCAGGTATGTTGGCTCTTGAAAGGCTCCTTTGAGAATCCAGATGCTCAGCTTCGGACCTTGAGAACTGGTCCTGTTCAGTGGCAGATTCCTTGTGGTTCTGATCTGATTTGACAGAGAGAGTTCTTCCACCATCTTGTCATACCCCCAAATCCCCACACCCTGCCAGTGCCCCACTTTGATGATAGAACAGAGAGAACTAGTCCAGCTCATGATGGGCATTTGCTGCCAGCCTCTCTTGAGTTGGGACTTCCCTAGAGTCGAGTTATTCTCTCCTCTTACTCTTGTTGAGCCTGAGCAGTGAAAACAGTGGAATGGGTTGCTTCTGCCTGAAAAGCATCAGTATAACTTGAGAAGCAGGGCCTCCCCTCTCCTCTGGCGTAGAGACCTTGCTCCTTGCCTGGCAGTGGGGTGAGGTGGGAGTTCTCAGCATGGAAAGCTGGGAGAATCTCGTTACCTTTGGCTACTTCACATCAGGTCAGATTTTTCCTCACCATTCTTGGCCCCAGTAGGCAAGAAAAGTGGACCTCAGATTGAATGTGTCAACTTGGGTTCCTATTTCTCAGGTAATAAGAACCGCACCTGTTCCCTTGCTATAGCCCCGCCATTGGTGCCCAGGCACACTGTGGTACCCAGCCTAACTCCATGCTTTGGGAAAGGCTGGCAGAGCCTACTCACCTACCAGCCCATTCTGAATTTCCTTCAGAAAGTGTAAAGATCTTCCACCAAGTTCCTGAGCTTTGCCTCTTACGTCACGTGGGGAAAGCTTAGGTGCAATGAAAGGAAGCAGAGACTTGGCCCCTAACTTAGGCGCCCCTGCTGGAGTGGGGTGAGGGGAACGGCCTTGACAGTTGAATAAGCTCAGATGAAGGCAGGGCAGAGCAGGCCGGCCCAGAAGGCCGTGTCCTCACCGCAGGGCCGGCCTGTGCGGGCAGGCGCTTCTTTGGGCAGCACATAATTACAGAATGGCTTATTTTTCCTCTGCTGTGCCATCTTTAATCGCCAGTCTGGAGTTGGTGCCCTTGGCCAGACACAACATGGGGGGGGCAGAGGCACGCAGACAGGTCTGCAGGCGCCCTGCCCTGGGAGCATCTGCCACCCTCCAGCCCTACCTCCCACACCTGGAGAGGAGCAGAGTACAGCTTATGGGTACCTGGGGGCAGAGAGTGGATGATGTCTGGGTGGGGTGACGAGGTCCTGGGCTAAGGGCTGCCTCGAATGAGGCAGCAGGTGTCAGGACAGCCACTGTGCAGCCCAGGGGAATTGATGAGTGTCCACGGTCTGCAGGCCTGGCTAGAGGAGGGCACCTCCCTGGCTCTCTGGCTGCTCCTCTTAGCTTTTTCTCTGCCTTCCTGAGTGTGGTCCTTATTCCAGGTGCAGCAGCTTGCCAGGTAATCCTGCAGCCCTGTGCCATTTGCCCAGCCCTTCCTTTCTTTCTCCCTCCAGTTCCCGTCTCTTGGCTAAGTAGCCTTCGCCCTCTGTAGGCACGCTCCTCCTGCCTCCAGCATGTTTGCTTACTTCATCATTTCTGGAGGCCTGGCCCAGGCACGTCCATACTGGGAACTTTCACATCCCATGCTGTGGAGAGGAAGCTTGGAGGGCCGAGCCTGAGGGAAAAGGGGCAGTGGTGAGGGGAAGACATAGGGGGCCCAGGCTCCTCACCCCACCCTCCGTGCAGCCACTGTGCCTCCTCTTCTTCCTTGGGTGGGAGGAACAGCCATCAAATCATCTGGCCCAGCCCCCTAGACAGAGGCCTGTGGCATCTTCTTCCTGTTTATCTTCCTCCCTTACAACCCTCTCTGAAGCTTTCTTTCCTTCCATGTCAAGAACTCAAGAAGGCAGGGTACAAACTTTAGTGTTACCTGGCATTCATTTGTCCTAGACCATGGCCTCCCGGGGAGGCCCCAGGATGCTTGCTGAAGGGAAGTCGGTACTTCGGAGTACAGTATTTACCCATGCTGGGGTGCGGGCCCCTGCCTGGAGGGCCATGTCTTCCTGAGCTGAAATAACCAGTTTACCCCCTCTGAGGAGAAGCAGCTCTTATCTTCATAATCCCCCAAAGTCACTGTGGAGAGTGAGGATTAGGTGAGGTTTAGGCATAGTTGCTGGGAAGTCTTGGGGCGCGCCCACTCTGGGAGCTGGTCCTCGTCCGCAGGCCAAGGAAGCTGGCAGCAGCAGGCCACACTGAGGGGCTCCACTCAGGCACATCCCACCATGCCAGGCTGCGGCAGGGGGATGGCCCCCCTCAGGCCCAGCAGCCTGTAGTCGTGGGATGTGCGTCTTGCGAAGGCCGAGGCTAAGTTGCTGAGGAGGGGCATGCATGTGGAGACAGGCAGAGAAGAGGAGTCCAGCACATTAGGGCAGAGCCCATGCAGGACCTTGGGGAGGTAGAGCTGTGGGCCACGGGAATGGGAGGGCAGTGAGACGTGCCAGCCAGGGGATCGCCGGCACATGGCCCTTGGTCAGGACTCCTCAGGAGATAACCCTAATCCCTTTCTCGGCACCTCAGGTCTAGGGCTCCCCTCCTCTTGCTCAGAAGCTTTTCCTGGTGGAAGCTCACATTGATGCTCTTTAGATGGCCACAGGGAAAGACTCACTCCTCCTGCAGGCACTGCCTGGTTTGGGGCTATTCTTTGTTCCAGGGCCCCAGAGGTGGGGATCTGTGCGTCAGGTTCAACCTGGGATCTGCTTCACCTCTGGTTTTGATCCTGTAGATTTGGGGTTGGGTCTAGACATCCACATTTTTAAAAGCTCCAGATGTTTCTCTTATAGATTTTGGGTTGACAATTCCTGAATAAGGTGAATCCCTGATTAAGCTGGTGAATGCCTTGGCTTCGTTCCTGTTGCTGCTTCATTGGGATCAGTGAGGCTACTTGTGCATTCATTCATGCATTCATTCATTCAGCAAGTATTCACTGAGCTTGTGTGTGCCAGGCACTGTCGTAGCAGTTGGATGAGGAAGGGGTGTGGAGAGGGAAGAATTCAGTACCTGTTTTCAAGGAATTTGCAGTCTAGCGGGACAGCCAGACATGTAAATCTATGGTTACAATTCTGTAATATGCGGCTGCAAGCCAGGTTGCCTGGGCTGCCATCGGAGTACAAACCTCCCCCTGAAGTGCAGCCCTGGGTTTTAGGAAAATGTCCTGTAGGAGGTGGTGTTGAGCTGAGTCTTGAAGGAGAAGCAAGAGTTGTATGGGGTTGGGCGTGTGTTCTTGGCTAGGAAATACATCAAGGTATTTCAGCATGAGCCGGGGGGAGCTCTGCATGCGGAAGGGCTAGCAGGGAAGGAGGCCAGAGAGGTTGGCGGGCCCTAAAGGGCCTTCCAGAGCACGTGCAGGAGCCTGGACTTGATTTTAAAGGTAAAGGGGTCAGTGGATCAGGCATGTGGTTACTCTGGCTGGGGTGTTGCAGAGGGTTTGGAAAAGGTAGAGAGACTAGGGGGTAGAGTCAGGGTAAGGCCAGAGTCTGGAATATTCCAGAAGCTACTGGTGGAGATGGTAACTGTGGGAGGAGAGCTGACTCTGTCACTGAGGGCCAGGTAGTAAGTTTGGGCTTTGGAGGCATATTGACTCTTAGGTCCCTGTGAAGCAGCTGTGAAACTGTTCAGGAGACGGGTCTCTATTCAGGGTAGTGGTCAGGCTCGAGGTAAAATTGAGGAGTTGTAAGCTTATTGGTGCTGGGTGAATCTATGACTGTGGATGAGGCCCCAGAAACGTGCAAAAATTGGCAAGATTTCCTAGCACGGACTGTGAGGTAGACAGAGAGAAAGAACAG
Source organism: Daubentonia madagascariensis (assembly GCA_023783475.1). Lineage (NCBI taxonomy): Eukaryota > Metazoa > Chordata > Mammalia > Primates > Daubentoniidae > Daubentonia > Daubentonia madagascariensis. The sequence continues at coordinate 6,255,100 of JAKFHU010000487.1, read as the reverse complement.
CCAGAGCCAGAGAAGGAGAAAACAGCTGAGAAGCCCAGGAGCAGCGGCCTCAGCGAGGGGACGCTGCCAGGAGGTCACCTAAGGTAGCATGGTTGGTCCCTGTGTCATCTGGGACTGCCCCGTCCATGCCACGCTGCACCACCCTTGGTGGGATGGGAGTGTGCTGTAGCTGCCGTATGGTCCTGCCCTGGGGACAGCTGTCTTCTTTCTGACATTATGTCTTTCTGAATGTTTCAGTGTTGCGATATCCTCTCTTTCATGAAATGGTGGTAATAGAAGATGGCAGGTTTTTTTCTTAATGTCTTTCTTAGAACAATGAAAAACTAGCATCTCTATGTTAGTTCCCTTCTCCCCATTTAAAAAAAAAAATGGTCCATGCAACCTAGAAGACTGGCCCCCTTGAGATCAATCGGGAGGTCGGTGGTGAATAGAGCAGGGAGGCCGCCTGTGGCAGTGGGCTGAGAGCTGAGTGGAAGGCAAGTTGGGGAACACTGACTATAGGAACAGGTGTTTTTTGTTTGTTTTTTTTGTTTCGTTTGTTTCTGTTTTTTAAACTTGGCTGTGCATTTGAATGCTTTGTAATTTGGTGGTGATTTGGATGTGGTTGTACCCTGAGGGGCAAGAGCTGCTGGAGGACCCAGGAGGGAGGAAGGGCCTGGGGAGGTGAGCCTGCGATGGACAGCCCCATCTTGGTGGTGACCTGGGGCCTCCAGGGAGCCACTGAGCGCCTCCTGCTTGCCTGCAGGGCGAGCCCCCCGTGGCCCTGGGCCTGTCCACAAGGAAGGCCCTCAGCATCCTGAAGGAGCAGCTGGAGGCGGTGCTGGAAGGACACCTCAAAGAGCGGAAGAAGCATCTGACGTGGAAGGTGAAGCTTCTGCACAGGGCGGCCAGGGCCTAGCCGGGCTGGCAGAAACATGTGGGAGGCCCCTCCTCAGGGCTGTGACGTGCCCTGTCAGCCTGGGTGGCATGACCCAACCGAGGCGTCATGAGAAATCAAAAAGAAGTCAGGGTTTCCTCGCAGAGTATGTCCTGACTCCACTTGCTGCAGGAGCCCAACGGGCTGCACCCCAGCCAAGGTCAAAGGGAAGGGACCAAGGCGGCCATGGGGACTGATGGGGGGGCAGCCAGATTCCAGTGGGCCGGGGCGTCTTACTCCCCACCTCCCTGTGCCTCCCCAGGAGGTGTGGGGAAGCAGCTTCCTACACCACAGTAACCGCTGCTCCTGTTTCCACTGGCCGGGGGCCTCGCTCATGCTGCTGGCGGTGCTGCTGCTACTGGGCTGCTATGGGGGCCAGCCGGCCGGGAGGTAAGGCCCCCAGCTGCTCCCCAGACCTCTCCAGCTGTCCCCCTCCTGCCTCCAAGGTCTGAGAAGGACTGGTGCCCCCTGAGCTGCTCCCACAGTAGGCTCCTGGGTGGTATAAGAATCTCCTCAGTTCCTTGACTGGGGCCAGAGGCCACTCAGCTCTCAGAATGAGACTGTCTTTTTAGAAGGGACTGGGATGGGAAGGGGGGATCTTGGGCCCTGAGGGCTGGCTGGGTGGAGAGCCCCTCTCCCCATCAGTACACCCTCATCCTCTTGCGACCAGCCATGGGGTGGAGCTGGTGAACGCCTCTGCGTTGTTCCTCTTGCTGCTTCTCAACCTTGTACTCACCGGGCGGCAAGATCGGCTGAAGCGACGGGAGGTCGAGCGGAGGCTCCGAGGGATCATTGACCAAATCCAAGGTGAGGCCAAGGGCAGGCCTGTTGGGGGGCTGGGGGGGAAAGATGCCCTATGCATGTCAGAGCCCTGAGGGCTCCCCTTCTGTGTCCCAGCACAGAGAGGGCACTTGTCACTAGGAGAGTTAGAAGGATGCCTGCCTGCACCGCCCAGGGCAGTGAGAGCCGTGGGACAGCCATGGGCACCCAGGCAGAGGGCTGATGTTGCACGGCTCACGGGCTGGCTTATGTTGGGAGACTGACGGAGAAGACCCACTGTCCTGGCAGGAGGGCAGTCTGTCTTGTCTGGTGTACTATGTTGGTGGTGGGGGAGGTGACCCAAGGAGTCTGAGGTGCCTGTAGGAACTGGGGTGGGGCAGGGGGCCAGGAACCCAAGATGGAGCAGACCAGTTCCAAAGGGGAAGGGAATGGCTCAGAGTCAGATTTCTGCTTGTCCTTCCGTTCAGCCTGTGTTTATGAAGCCCGGGCTATGGATTAAGGGTTACTTAGGCTCTTTTGAGAGACTGGCTCCTGCTTTCCAGGGGCACGTGGTGTTGTGAGAGAAGCAGCCCCTGCTCATGAGACCTTTCTCTAGCAGTGCTGGGCCGTGGACGTTGAGATGCTACGTGAGAGTCTGTTCGTTCATTCTGGAATGGTTAATTGCAACCACGTACCAGGCACTGGGAGTGCAGCAGTGAATGAGAAAGATAGGCCCTGCCCTCCAGAGCTTAGTCTCTTGCTCAGGAACCATCAGTGGCTCCCTTTTGCTTATAGAAGCCAGCCACATGCCAGTGTGGCTTCCCAGAACCTCTGCCATAAGCTCCAACCTTCCTCTCAGCCTCTTCTCTTACTCCTCATCCTCACGTGCACTAACGTGCCTGTGTGCCCTTGTCCCCTTGTTCTCTACCTGGGGAGCTTCTCCCTTCTTGTTTCCAACTGACGAAATCTCGCCCATTCTTCAAGGCTCATCCCAAATGCTTCCTCTCCCAGGAAGCCGTCTCTGATGGCCCCAGCAGATGGGTTTTCTCCCTCTTCTTACTCCCTCAGCGCTGAGAGCTTTGTTAACACCCTTAGGGTGTGTTTGGAGTTATCCACCCATGTGTCTCATCTCCCCCACTAAATGGTAGCTCCTCAAGGGCAGGGACTATGTCATCTCCACTTTGTACCCCCCATAGGCCCTCAGCAATGTTTGTGAAATGATTCTGAAAGGGATAGGGGTACAGAGAATAAGAGCTTCAGGTGCTGAGAGGAAGTGGGGGTACCCAGGCTGGAGTGGTTGGGGAAGGCCTTCTAGGGGAGGTGTCCTTGGACAAGGGGAGGTGGTGGAACCAGTGGAGAGGGTTGATGCAGATCCTCCAGGAGAGGAAGCCGAGCAGGCAGGTGTGTGCTGGGTCTGGCTGGGGTGCAGAGCATGGATGAGAAGGTTGTTCCCCTCTTCCCATTCTCATCAGACACCCTCAGGGATGGCAAGGAGATCAAGTGGCCGAGTGCCATGTATCCAGACCTCCACATGCCCTTTGCACCGTCCTGGTCCCTGCACTGGGCCTACCGAGATGGACACCTGGTCAACCTGCCAGTTAGCCTGTTGGTAGAAGGAGACATCATAGCTCTGAGGCCCGGCCAGGAATCATTCGCTTCTCTGAGGGGGATCAAGGTAGCTCGAGGCTTTTCTCCTTCCCTGGAGGTGCTGTGGGAGCGTCCACAGGCAGCGGTGGGAGGGTTCCGGAGCTTCATCCTGAAGCTTCCTGGCCAGCTCATAGGCTTCTTGGCAGAGGCTCTTGGAGCAGAGCTGCAACATTGTTTTTTGTGCTAAGAGTCCAGTCCTGCAGGCCCTGCCCCAGTGGACTCTGGCTAACTGATGGGCCCTAACCCCAGGAGACGTCTCCACTTAGCTGCAATTGTCTGGGAAGAGTGGCCTCCCACAGACAGTGCTCATTGCCCTCCCCCCACTGCTGGCAGGATGATGAGCACATTGTCTTGGAGCCAGGAGACCTCTTTCCCCCTTTCTCCCCACCCCCCTCGCCCCGGGGAGAAGTGAAGAAAGGGCCACAGAACCCCCAGCAGCACCGGCTCTTCCGTGTCCTTGGGACCCCTGTGATTGACAACGTCAGGTAGGGGTGCCGCCCTGCCTCCTCCTGTCCTCTCCCCGGTGCCTCCCCTAGGAGGGGGTGGGGCTGCCCAGGAAGGAGCCTGACCATCCTGAGGCCCCCTTGAGAGTAGGCGTCTCTTCAGGCTCCTCTCCTAGCCCCTTGTGAGAATTCTTAGACCGGGTGGTACCCTCTCCCAATCTGAATTCTGAGGGGGCAGCTCTGGAGGCAGCCACAGGCCCCTCTCCCTGGGCACCACGCAGCCAGGGCCAGTGCAGACTGGGGATTGCAGGACTCAGGGTGCTCAGTGAAGCACCGTCCAACTGAGAGGCCCAGAATCCTCCCAAGGGGCAGGTTTCTGGCCTGTCTGGTGAGTGGGGCTAAGGGTTGCCTCTCTCTACAGATGGTGCCTTGACATGGCCCTGTCCCGCCCAGTCACTGCCCTGGACAACGAGAGGTTCACAGTGCAGTCAGTGATGCTGCACTACGCCGTGCCCGTGGTCCTGGTGCGTGAGGCAGGGCCGGCCGCGCGGGGCAGGGGAGAGGACCAGACATGGGGGCCTCAGGGCCACACTCAGGTGAACGTGTGGGTGAAGGCAGAGGGTCCCAGAATGAGCTGGGCCATGTGAGAGGCAAAGGAAAGGGAGCCCTTGCACCTGGTCCCTCTTGAGGGCGGGGGTCAAGGCTGCCTCTCCTGTTCCTATCAGACCGGCTTCCTCATTACCAATGCCCTGCGCTTCATGTTCAGTGCCCCCGGGATCACTTCCTGGCAGTACACCCTGCTCCAGCTACAGGCAAGCACTGCCCTTTCCTTTGTGTTGTGCTTCTCTCTGTCCTGTGGGACTGTGTCCCCTCATGGTGCCCTGAATGTCCCTCCCTCTCTGTGGCCCAGAGGTCCCCTTAGGCTGCAGCTTAAGAATGTCTCCTTCCCTTCCTACCCCCTGGACAGCTGTCCCTTCCTGCCCAGGGAGTGGCCACAGGGCCGGGGGCAGCCCTTCCCCCCCAACCCTAGGCCCGGAGCTCTCAGGAGCCTCCATGTGGTCCCCTCTTTCCCAGGTGAATGGCGTCTTGCCCATCCTCCCCCTGCTCTTTCCAGTCCTCTGGGTTCTGGCAACCGCCTGTGGAGAGGCCCGAGTCCTGGCCCAGATGAGCAAGGCCTCACCCAGCTCCCTGGTAGGTGGTTCCAAGGCATCTGGGGGAAGTGGCAGAAACAAAAAGAGGGAGTTGGCTGTGCCAGAGGACAGGGTAGAAGTTCAGCCTCACCTGGGGCTCAGCGTGCTGGTAGGCCCTGGGCAGCTCTCCAAGGGCTCCAGCCCT